>OX637328.1:6586338-7903606 GCA_951799385.1 Hyppa rectilinea
GCCGAGCGCTTGCCGAGATCGAGGCGCGTAGGTATAGCTCGCGTTTCGTCCGTTTGTATGAAGTTGGAATACTGTACAGATAATATTACCGTGCTACTACTAACTGCGGCCCGTGGCTCCGCTCGCGTGAATGTTGAAATATGTTTCATACAAACTTCCACCCCCCATTTCATACAATTACGGGGGGAGTTTTAATCCTTTTATACTATGTAGTGATAATACATGGTTTCATTTTTTCTTAGGTAATATATAATTAAAGATACTTACATAGATAATTAGTAACTATTTGCGTACGGAACCCTTTTTTTTTTTTAGGCTGTGAAATCATCCAATGACTGCTCCCGCTCTGGGTGGAGCGGAAGGGAGTGTCAGACTCTTACTGACTAAAACCCATCCATGTTCCTTCCGTAGCCCTTTATTTTCCGAGGTAGCGGTAACCCTTTCGGACAATCCCGCTTACCCGGCAGGCTTGGCCCTGAGGGGCCTTCATATGCTGGCATCTCTTTGAGGCGCGCGTGGAACATATACGCGCCGTACGGCACGGGCCTGGTGCTGATCGGACGGTGAGTCACCCATTACTCACCGTCCGCAGGCCCGCGCCTACGGTGGCCGGGAGTCGTCACGTGGCTCCCGACGCCCGGGGCGTCTCCTGCGGCGGCTGGGACGGGAGGACCTTTCTCTCTCCCATCCCACCACCTCCTTCGCGAGCATAACTTTTTCGCAGAAGGAGGTGACTGCCTCCCACTCCCTCTCGCCCCGGACCATGGCTTGCACCAGGGCCGGGCGCGAGAGGTCGCCGCCGCCGATCGCCTCTACGAGGACACGGCGGTGCTCCGCCCATGCGGGGCAGGTTTGCACCGGTGCTCAACCGTGTCCTCTGGGCGATCCTCGCAGTGGTGACACCCGGGCGTTTCCTCCCGCCTGATGATATGCAGGAACCTCCCGAAACATCCATGTCCGGTGAGGACCTGCGTCAGGCGGTAGGTGAGGGCGCCGTGACGCCTCTCTAGCCACTCCTCAAAGAGGGGCCTTACCGCCACTATCGTGGCGTGCCCTGCGCTGGGTTGCGACAGTCGCTGATTGGATGAGGCCTACCAGGACTATCGCCTCCAGATCCCACGGCGGCAGTCCGGCAAGGAGGCTTGCCGCCTCGCCCGAGATCGTGCGGTACTCCCGGATTAGCCGAATAGCTACCATACCACCTTTTGGGGCGCGTTCAGATAGTGTGCGGCTCGTCGCCGCAATAAACGCGCCAACACCGGGGCCCCGTATTGGGCCGCACGCGTACGGAACCCTAACACAACTATCTATTATGGAAAGGTTATCTACAGTTGGTCGGGAATCGGATTTCCCCAAAAATGTACGTAAATTCTTGCTTATCTGCCCGCAGCTTCCACCCACTCAAAGTCAAAGTATTTATTTCAAATAAACCAATTACAGGCACTTTTGAATTGTCAAGGGGTCGCCGGTCGGTCAGTCAGAAAGATGAAGCTAGTTGCCCATTCTAAAGCAGTAGGTACCAATGAAGAGTAACGGGCAAGAAACTCCATGGACACTCTTTTAAACAAAATATGGTTACATAATTCATCTATACTATAATATTATAAAGAGGAAAACTTTGTTTGTTTGTTTGGTTGTAATGAATAGGCTCAAAAACTACTGGACCGATTTTAAAAATTCTTTCACCGTTGGAAAGCTTAGTTTTCTAGGAGTAACATAGGCTTTTTATCCCGGGAAAAATAACGGGTCCCACGGGAAAGACCACGGGAGCGAAGCCGCGGGCAAAGTGCTAGTATTATTATACATGTGAGAACGATGCAGAACGTTAAAAGCATCCGATATAAAATAATATGTAAAACCAGTTCAAAAAATTAAATTAAAACAAGCCATAGCCGCTAAGAGATGACCAGTCCTGATAGCGCTCGTTCACGAACATGACGCATGGATTAGCACCATTCAGCTCAACCATTTTGAAGGGAGCTAAAGCTCGCGTGGATATCGCAAATAATAATAATAATACAAAATATCCTTGGAAATTTCACACAACGCCATATAGTCCCAAGCTAAGCAACCTAATGCTTGTGTTATGGTAACGAGATGGCTGATAAACTACTTATATATGTAATTTTTTTTTTGTAAATACTTACATATTATAGATAGAAAACACCCAGACCTGGAACAAATACTTGCAGGTAACATACAAATATTTGTTCCGTGCGGGAATCGAACCCGCGACATGCTGCGCAGCAGTCAATCGCTCGACCACTGCGCCAACCGTGTGGCCAACAACTATCCCACAGGAATAAACTGTTGTCCTAAGTAATTGTAGGAACCTTTGCTGTCTGTGATACAGGTTTGCCCTAGTACAGACACCTTTTTATGCAATACCAACATTATTGCTAAGATTTATAGGTACTTACTGTTTTTTTTTTTACATTTTATATTATTATTATACTAGGTGTAACCGAAAGGGTACCTATCACTACATAGTATAAAACAAAGTCGCTTTCTCTGTTCCTATATCCCTATGTATGCTTAAATCTTTAAAACTACGCAACGGATTTTGATGCAGTTTTACTAATAGATAGTGATTCAAGATGAAGGTGTACGTATATATATGTATAATTTGTCGACATATTATGCGGCAGAAGCCGCGGGCGGAAGCTAGTATACTTATAAAAGGATACAGACCACCAAACTGAACAACTTTTACTATGGGACCAACTCTACATTTCGACGAATCACTTGATCAAAAATGTACCTATTGAACAGCTGATTTTTTTTCTGCTCTGCACGTCTCGTCTTCGCTTTGGTGGAGTCCGGACCATATGGCCTTTGGACTGCCATTGTCCTATTAACTATCCACTACACTTCGTCGTGATATTAGTTTAATCATTGCACCCGACTACTTACTTAGATATTGACAATTTACAAACTTTCTATACAGTCGCTTATTAGCTGGCATCGGCTTGCTGGTGCTGCCCACGGCAGGCCCTTTCAATTGTTTTTTTTTTTGAGGGTTGCAAATCATCAAATGACTCCTTCCGCTCTAGGTGGAGCGAAAGGGATGTCAGACTCTCACTGATTGTTCCTTCCTTAGCCCTTTATATTCCAGGGCAGCGGTAACCCTTCCGGACAATCCTGCTGACCTGGCTGACATCGTCCCTAACAGGGCCATTCTCGCTGATAACTCTTTGAGGCGCGCGTGGAATACGAAAGCGGCCTCGGGCCTGGTCCTGATCGGACAGTGAGCTACCCACTACTCACCGTCCGCGGGCCGCGCCTCGGGTGTCGTCACGTGGTTCCCGAGGCCCGGAGTGTCTCCCGCGGCAGCCGGGACTTGAGGCTCTGTACCTCAACCATACACCTCCTTCGCTAGCATAAACTGCTTCACAGAAAGAAGTGGAAGCAACGAATCTTCTCTTCTTTTCGTGTGGTTAGTGACTAACCTGGTGTCAAAGTTCGCATGCTGCCCATGGGCCTCTGACTTAGCTTCACATGCTGTTGAGAAATATCTCTCAGGCATCTCAGGTTTCCTCACGATGTTTTCCTTCACAGATTTTTAAGCAAGTGATAATTATACATTACGCACATGAATCTGAAAAGTCAGACGTGCGTGTCTTGGGTTCGAACTCGAGACGAGACCTTAGACTTGGCAGTCCGACGGTCATACATAGGCTATCACTGCAGCAACGGAAACAGCAGTGGAAGCAACGAATGAAAACATAATGAAATATATCTTCATGGCGGCCATCTTCAATACATTTCACTATTAACGGCGACGCAAACTTTAACTTTGCCAAAAACAATGACTTTGATCAACATTTTGGCTGTAGTCAGAGGTCGAGCAGTTAAGAAAGATAATGTTATCACTGACGTGTGTCTATACTAATATTATAAAGAGGATAGATTTGTAAGTATCTTTGTAACGAATAAACTCAACAACTACTTAACGGATCTGAATGTTTTTTTTTTTTTTAGGCTGGGCTATCATCTTATGACTTCTCCCGCTCTGGGTGTAGCGGAAGGGAGTGTCAGAGTCAGACTCTTACTGACTAAAACGTTCCTTCCTTAGCCCTTTATGTTCTGGGGTAGCGGTAACCCTTTCATGGCCCATCTGGATGAAACTTGGCACAAAGATAGATTCTAGTCTGGAATAGCATAATTATATATAAGCTACTTTTTAACCCGGAAAATTGTACGGTTCCCATGGGACAATTGTACGGTTCCCATGGGACAATTGTACGGTTCCCATGGGACAATTGTACGGTTCCCATGGGACAATTGTACGGTTCCCATGGGACAATTGTACGGTTCCCATGGGACAATTGTACGGTTCCCATGGGACAATTGTACGGTTCCCATGGGCTAATTGTACGGTTCCCATGGGCTAATTGTACGGTTCCCATGGGACAATTTCCTACATACACGCGGGAGAAGCCGCTAGCAAAAGCTAGTAACAAATAAAAACGAGTATCTCAAATGATATTACTACTTAATTAAAGTGTTTCTTGAAGCGCACATGTCGGTATCAAATATGGCTGTCATGAAGATATATTTAATTTTGTTTTTATTCGTTGCGTTCAGTGCCGCAATGCCGTGGCCGGAGAGTTACGAAGATCTGGACTATTCTGAATGTAAGTCTTTTTATATTTTGCAATGCATGCATGCAATAGTGGTAGCTTAACTCGTTGAGCGCCAACGCGGTCACCGGTGGCCGCGCGCGAACAATAGTTTTTCTATTGTGTCTGCTGCGTGGCAGTCGATCGTCCGAAAGGGTTACCGCTATCCCGGAACATAAAGTTCTATGGAAGGAACATGGATGGGTTTTAGTCAGTAAGAATCTGACTCTCCCTTCCGCTCCACCCAGAGCGGGTGAAGTCATTTGATGATTACCCACCCTCAAAGAAAAAAAGTGTGGTAGCTGTACCTACCTACTTATGTATGGTGGTCATGTTGTCAGTACAACACATACTACACAAGCTATACCATCTGAGTTCCCTTACAATATCTACAGTACTTCACCTGTAAGTGAGGTAAAAAAATTCCACCCTGTACCTATATATTTAAACATTATTTTATTTCAAATGACTAAATATTTACGTCTTTAGTTGAAAAATATGTCATTTAAGTCGGCGTCCTTTTCTGAGCTTTTTTTTTATGGAACACTAGGTCGGACGAAATGGTAAGGGGTTCAGTTTCTGCCTTTAGACTACGGAATCCTAATAAGCTGCCTGACTCTCATTCTGTCACTGCAGGGCCAGCTGGCGGCAGCACCAGCAAGCCGCAGCCAGATGGGAGCTACAAGGAGACTTTAATTACATATCCAAGTAAGCGAAATAAAAAATTTGTAATTTTTCCTTATCTAGGTAAGTAGTCGGGTGCAATGATTGAACCAATATCGGCAAAAACCTACGACGAATTGTAGTGAATAATAGGGCAATGGTAGTCCAAAGGCCATAAGTCCTATGGCTATATTGATTAGTCCCATGACAATTTTATGAAAACACTAAATAAATAAATAAAAAAAAAAAAAAAAAAAATGAATAAATAAATGATTGACTGTAGAAAAAAAAATTGTTTTTTTCATCTTTGCCTTTTTTACTTGAAGTCGTGTACCTAATAACGAATTTTTTTTAAATCTACAATATGTAATACAAAATAGTTCGTCAGTATAATGAAATGATGACCAAAAAGAATTCAATGCAGCGCGATGCTACAATGGACACTATGCGAGGTGACACTTTTAGGTTTGCAAGACTGCGTGTGGGCGCTCCATGCGGGGCTCCACACAGCTGTCAATGCGGTGAAGCAATCTACCGTCTCGGACACCACGGTCTTACCTGCAACAACAGCACTGGTCGGTTGGCACGGCACCTCAGTACTCATAACATCATCCGTCGGGCTCTTATAACCGCCAGGGTGACTTGAATGACCATAATACCTTGGAAGTTGGCCTTTGGTTTGGGATGCAACCTGTTTCGATACCCTTGCGTCGATGGCCCTTTGCTGAAGGAATTAATGTAATTTCTCCATACTAAGAATTTCCCTGTTGACTGGACTATATACCCTTTAAAATACCCAATTGCAACACTGTCTCTCGTATTATAGGCGCTAATGCTTGTTTTTTTCTTTTGTTTCTCTACTAGAGTATACTCCCAAAATGGCGAGTGCTGGATCAATGCTGTTTATATATCGGAGGTGTACACCATTCGGCTGTAGGAATGTGGGCCACCGTTTTGTGTAATTTCTCAGTGAATGAACTTCATTTTCCTAATTTTGCACCGAGCTGGATTATTCCAAAATAGTTCCGAAAGTGAAAAAACAAAACGTACCTTATAACTGAAACAGTGAAATACCTATAACACATTAATAATGTACCTATTTTATTAAAGTGCAGAACTTAAACTAAATCAACTGCATAATAAATTGTCTTAATAATACATATTATTAATAATATTTTATTTGTAACTCACTGTGGTAGTAAATATCCTTCATTTTTTTTTTATTATACGTTAAAGTTCTATGTTTATAATTTTATTTTGTACTATTTTATGTCATTAAAAGTTTGTTAATAAAATTATGATATTAATTATTTTTATTATGAATGCAAAGAAAACCATTTCACTCATATAGGTACAGACGCCAGCACATCAAGCTATCCCTATCTGTCAAATTTTCTCAATAAAAAATGTAACCTTATGTCTTATATGCAATAAAGTTGAAATACTACCTATCAAAGAAATTTGACAGATTGTGGTAACTTGATGTGCTGGCCTCTGTACAAGCTCTTTTCTTCCTATTTGTCTGCTGCGTTATGGACAAAGCCTGGGTACCTACTAGATGTCACGACTGACAGTGACACCGCTGGAGGGCCAGCACTGATGCTGTGGGCTGACGAGCCAAGTGTGAGTTGTAGGTCGCCGGTACGAAGCCAGGCAGGCGCTTTATTTTATGCAAATCATTTAATCACCACTGCTCTCAAAAGGCAAGGCGGTGAAGGCAAACATCGTGAGAAAACGGGCATGTCCTAGAACAACATTTCGTAGACATGTGACATCTTAGAGCATTTAACCTAATGTACCAATCCCTAATAATAATTCTACTCGCCTAGATCTTTTTGTATGTCAGTCAAATCATTTATTTCAATTACAATTATTTGTATACATGAAATTATAACATTATAATTATGTGAAGACGATGCACCCAAAATAAAAACACAGGCCAAATGTATTTAAGCGGGATTGTCCGAAAGGGTTACCGCTACCCCGGAAAACAAAGGGCTAAGGAAGGAACATCGATGGGTTTTAGTCAGTAAGAGTCTGACACTCCCTTCCGCTCCACCCAGAGTGGTAGAAGTCATTGGATGATTTCCCAGCCTGAAAAAAAAAGGCCAAATGTATGCGAGCGACACAGGCCAAAGCGATTCATAAAGACTAATCAAAAGATGTTCATTTAAAACAGATTTTACATCGCCTCCCAAGGTTCCCTCATCAAGACACTAAACGTTAAATTTGGAACTTAGCTGTCGAAGAATGGGGAGGCACGAGGTCACCTTGTTGACAGCCAACAGCAGGTTCCAGGTGGTCCCGATACAGTAACTTATATGGGCGTCTGTATTACATTGCTAAAGGATTTTTTTGGGTTACCTACCTATATCTTTTTTTGTTTCTGCCAGCAAGGTTTTGTTTCTCCCTACAGTTGTACCTACACAAAACGGCTGTGGGGAAGTAGGGACATTTAATTTTGAAATAACTTTGAATTTTGGTAGGTAAGTTTTCAAAGTTTTTCCTCAAAAACGAAAAAGTACAGACGATAGCACATCGTTGAACTGTACAAGTAGAGGACCAAAGAAACGATTGATAAATTGTGTGAAAGATGATATGGCTAGAAAGGGAGTGACTACCGTGATGACGATTAACCTTTTGAACGCCAATCACTTCTATACAAGTTCGATATTTTCGTGCCCTCAGCGCCACTACTTGATTAGAAGTAATTATGGTATAAAATAAATTTACGACTTTTACAAGACCTTTTATTTTGTTTTTATGGAAAATTGCCCTGTTATAAGCCATATTTTTAAGTTTTTCACACATAATAAGTTCTTGTTTGTTTTATATTCAATAGAAACAAAAACGCCAGAAAATATTTCAATGCCCCCAACGCCAAGTACTTGATATCAAGTAAGCCAGTGATGGGACACGATGAAGACCTCGCTATATTTCATCTCGTCGAAACGATCATAAATACTATTATTGCAAGAAAATGACGTGAATAAATAATATTTTATAAATATTGCAAACTATAAACTACGTTTTATTCACCTTAATCAAGAATAAATAGGTTTTCTAATCATTGTCGATAGTGAGACACCGTTTGAAAAACCCATCCCTACAAAGTGGCTAGTTGTCAGTGCGCACAACGCCACGAACTTGTATAGAAGTAAATCTGTGACGTCATAAGCGGACGGGTTTCAAGGTCATAGTGACTTTGTGCATTTTAGTGTAGTGCAACATCTTGCGTTGGCGCACGTGCTCTAACAAAAAATGAGTGACGGTGAATATGACGAATTATTGCGAGTTTTACAAGGTGTGGTTTTAAAAAGATCTGTAACATCTGCGTAAAACAGTGACTTATCCTCCATTTTCATTTTAAAAAAAAACACGTAGAAAAGCACGTATCTAGCTTCTATTGATTGAAGTAAACGAAATAAAATGCATGAATCGGTTGAGGTTATGCACGTGTAACTCGACCACAGTAAATAGAAAAATACGGGTTGTTGTACATTCGTCATAAAGTAAATTCGTCACAATTCCCAATATATTAATTTTGTTTAATGTAAATTCGTCACATCATTATAATCCGTAGGTACCGATAGCAAAAAATAAATAAGAAGTAGAATGAAAATGTTGTATATTTTTCATAATCACAGCACGTTTACTAATTTACCTTACATCTACATAAATATCACAGTTTTCAAGTGAATGATTTAAATAAAAAATTTTGGCTGCAATCGCTACTTAAAGAATAAGTTTTTTTAAAAGAAGGTTTGTGACGAATTTACCCATATTTTTAATACGTGTGACGAATTTACTTTCAATGTATGGATTTTTAAAATATGATGAATTTACTTAGTGACGAATGTACAACAACCCAAAAACACCATAGACATCGACATCTAGACATCCTTATATCAGAAAGGATTTTGACGTGCCTCGAGCGCCAACGACTTGATATGAAGTAGAAGGATTACATTTGGAGACAAATAGGGATGTGCCTTCTAGAACACTCGTCTAATAAATTTACAATTCTTTTCTTTTATTATGGGAAATATATCCAGGTTTTCATATTGTTTTTTTTTATGAAATTAAACAAAATATGAAAATACGGTATCAGTTTTTATTTAGCTTCGTAAATTGGTGAATAAACATTAATTTCAACTTATAATATTATTTGTCGATAGGACATTAATCCCATCTCTACGTTTGACTATAGATACGTTATACATTTGTAGCGTGGCGCTGGAGGACTCATCGCGTATTATATAGATGGGCGTTCAAAAGGTTATTAGAGAAGTATGGCAGAAAAAGACACGTTGCGGCGACCACAAATAAATTGAATTGATTGATAAGAGCAGGCGACTGATGATGAACCTAAAATTGCTTTTCAGCATTTCATGTAATGGCTAAGAGTTAGCGTGCGTTTCCACTGAAGCGGAGTTGGGCGGAGCGGAGCGGAGATGTGCAGGAAACGTCCAATGACATCCGAGACAAATGAAGCGATGAGGATTTCAACCATTGTGATTGGCCTATACCTGTACGTCTCCGCTTCACTGGAAACGCACCCTTAATTACTAATATTTAAAATTTATATTAGTTTACATTGTTGATATTTTGCTGAATAATTATTAAGGTTTTTTTTTATTGATAATCGACGTTGCTAACCCAACAAAAATGTAAGTTACTAAAAATATGTATATAACCTGCTGTGGGTTATTTACAAACTTATAATAAAACACATTTTACAGAAAGAATGCTTTTATTTTCCATTAAAAACTATATATACAACATTATTGGCAGCACTCCTCCCGACTTTTTTCTAAAAAAATAATCCAGAGCAAACATCTTTGGAAAAAAAACTAATGTTCATTAATAATTGTGGTTTAAAATAAAAACTTGTTAGTCTGAGATATATCAGACAATTATAATGGTACTAGCCAGTATAATCTGTCAAAACCATAAAGTGAAAACTTAGGTGAAGTCAGCTGTCAATAGTGTCAATCCGGATGTCAGGTGGAATGACAGCTCACGTCACGTAGGTCACGGTGGGATTTTAACAGAATACATCGGCTGAGGTTCTACGACCAACATCAAAACAAAGTTATGCTATGATGTGAAATGCACGCAGGAAGTTATTTTTCTAAGTTAAAATAATTATAAATAATCTCCGGTTAACTATAATTTAAATAAAATTTATTGCGACTACTTTTGTCTTAGCGCTTTATTGCCAATTTCTTAAAACAGCTTATTTTATACACAAAAGCTAAGAAATATCGTTATACGATAAGGCGTATTGGTTCAAAACAGCGTATTGGTATGAAACGGCGTATTGATACGAAACGGCGTTTTGATGACCTACGGTGTTTCGGTAATTGAGTCACTTCAATACCCATCTGTTGGTAATCGAATGTGGGTGTCAACAAAACATCGGATCAATGCATTTATAAGACTAAAAATTCGTGAAATGTCTGAATTTTCTCATTTTGGTGCATAAAACACCATTAAACATGCAACCAGTCCGTTTAATATCTTACATCCAATAGCAACCTTTTTGTAACAAGAATAAAGTCACTGTGATTTTGAAAGTGATGCAAAATCATATGTAATTGGGAACGGACTGTAGGGTTTTTCCACTATAGACAAAGGATTTTATTAGTTTAAAGAACCAGAGCGTAATATGAGCATTTCAGTTGGGTTAAACAAAAATAAAAAGGTGTGACTACACGATAGAAGGGAACACTTAAAACTGGTGCCTAGTATACCCTATTTAGACTTCTAGTCACTGGCCCGAGCGTGACGGTTCAGTTTCGTGCACTGCTCAGAAAGAGTACAAGAGCCTGAAGTCCACTTCGAAAATTTTCATAATTTGCAATAAATTGGCTGATGATCTACAACCAATTGCGAGTAAAATCCCAATAACATCTAAGTAGGCAACAATTAAAAAAATATTCTAGATTGATTACAATTGTGTCTAAATGGTACAGACCGTGACCGTGCACATCAAGCTACTCTAATCTGTCAAATATCTTTAATCGATTTTTAACTTTGTTACAAAAGAAAGGTTCATGTTGAAATGGGAATATTTGACAGTTAGGAATAGCTTGATGTGCTGGCATCTGTACATAGGGCCTTAATGTCAACCCATAAAAGGTATTTATTTACTATTACATGTTTGGTACGTAGGTACGTAAAAAAAGAATATTGAAAAGGATATCAGAATACGTCTTAAGCTAAGGCTCGGTGCACGGGCCACCGGCCATTGGTAGCCTCAAGCGTGACATGCAGTTCACACGCTTTTTTATACGTTTTGTATGGATTCGTAGCACACGTGGCCACCCGGTACAGCACTACGCAACACTGCAGCAAGAGGCGACAGTCAATGGTGGCCGTGTTGGGTGGTACTTTAACGCCGAGCCAAAAAGGTGTGAAGAAAAGCTAAGAAAATAATTAAGAAATTCATCCTAAGTAGAATTTAAAAAATAAGAAGTAAGTATTTAAGTCAACAATGTGACTATTTTTCATCGAGAATTTCATACAAGCGTAGTTTGAAAAACATCTGCGAGTTTCTTTAAAACCTATTACTCAACGGTTACGGTACGGTTTGTTGCAAGTAAGTAACAAATCAGTATTAGCTTTTATTGTTGATCAAAATGATTCGCGATTGTAGTAAGTACGTTATAGAGCTGTAATCTTTAGTAATAGACAATTACAGATATATTATATTGATTAGATTATAGACGAATTTTGATGCGTTTCTCACGATTATTTGAGAATTCATTCCGGAAGGTTTACTTTGTCAATCTAATTCGTTCATTTAAATTATATGTAACAACAAATAAATCTCGATGTTTTGTCAATTCGTAATGCTATGTAAAACTACGCTTGCGAGTTCTTTGAAAATATGCAACCAATAATTTGTAGGTAAAATAAAAATACTAGATTTTTCCCGCAACTTTTTAGTTTTATTTGTCTATCTACGTTTATACCTATTTCTTGTTATTTGTTAGTTTTTTTTACAAGACTTGGCGATGCTAGCAAAAATATTTTAATGCTGTTTTACTAACACTAGGCCACGCTTATCTCAATGCCTAAATAAAAGTTGCTGGATTGTTGTTGGATTTTCAACTTTAAACGGTAAGACGAGCGTTGAAAATCCAACAGCGAGCTTGTAGTTGTCGCCTAGTCTTAGTGATAACGAGGATTACACGAGATTTTTGAGAAGTATGATTGGGAAGGGTTATTGACATAACTACACATGGTACCTATACTAAACTCGAGTCCAAGCCTAAAGGGGGGTTTTTAATGTCTTATACTATACACACAAACATAAGTTCGGCATTTTTTTTTTGTTGATCCCGCATAAAAAAATGTAGTCATGTGACAGAACACTTTTCATAGGGGATAAAAAAAATCATCCGAAATTTTAAGTTTTAACTGTCAATGTGTTCCTATAACGCACTAAATAACCCGCTTTCGGGTCGGACAAGTTATGTTACACCCTGTAGAACGCTCATTGCCAGTTCTTAGCACATGTTCTTTTTCTAAATGAACCTCTTCCTCAGCTATGATAACAAAGGCAACAAAAGTGAATAGGCAGTAAGTATTTACAGGAAACAAGGAACAATCGTCCTAGTAAATGCCACGTTAAGGTTGAATATCACTTGCACGTTATCAAAATGACAAGGTTTTCTAAAATGCGGTGAACGGTTGCAATAGCGGCTGTCCAAATAAAGAGGGTATTTGACACTTAATGTCAAATATTGGAAAAAATTATAAAGGCAGATTTTAATGACAGCCGTTATGTAACGGGAACCGTAACTTTAGACCTTAATGAAGTTTCATTTTGCATTGTGTAAATATTTTGCTATTACTATAATTATGAAATGGAAGCCTAAAATTAAAAAACTAGGTAAGTTTCTAAACTATTTACAGTTTTCTTATAAAAATACTGAAAAAGCTACGGGGAAATATCTAGTAGTTTTTCTAAGTCTTAAATTACGAGGCGAATCTTATCCCCATTTTAATAATATGTATTGTTTCATAAATATGTGTCTTTTTTAAGTATTTTTTTGGATATTACGTTTGAATATTTGAAAAAAGTCTTAAGTTTGCTTAGATATATAGATATAAATGGCTATATTGAGTTTGGGTGAACTCATCTTCAATCTCTTTTTTTTAATTATCAGATTTTGATGATGTCAGGACTTAAGAGGGAGTTTGAAAATAGAGAAACAAAATATTAACGCGAATATTTTTATTTCAGTTAAATAACATTCGCGTGTTAATGGATTTAGAAGACAATTTTATCACATTTATTTTACAATTCTTAATACATTCCTGGGCAATTTTCTGGTTCGGTGTATAATTTTCAACCTTATTAGCCAGTTGCATATGAATAAGTATATTTAACCCTGGCGCCAGAGAATAAACGCACGCGCATGCCCTCCACGCCAAGCTCCAAATTAATTGTTTTCATGAATTTCCCAATATCCATGGTGTTTTGTTAATTTTTTTCATGTCAGAACCAGAGCTTAAATTTTTAAGATATCTATATAAACACACACTAAAGTAACGATTTAATTATTTATTTCGTGTTATAGTGTACCATTGTCACATATTTGTGTCGTTGGCATACAGGCATGTGCTTGCCTGTCACGTATATGTGACAATGGCGTTCAAAAGGTTAAAGTATGCCAATAAAATAAATATGTCAATATTTCAAGCCAATTGTTTCGTCGCTTTTGATTTCAAGCATATATATGACGAAATCTGTTGAGGGAATTAAGGAAGAGGGCTGCGCCTGAGTAGCCCGCGAAATTCCAATTAACAGGTTTTTTGCAATTTTCAGGTCAGTGTCAGGTTGGATGTTGATCAAAATGTGATTCGGGGCCGTAGCATGTAGAGGCCAGGACATCAAGTTACCACAATCTGTCAAATTTATTTGATAGTATTTCAACTTTAGTGCAAAGACATAAGGTTAATTTTTAATTGATAAAATTTGACAGTTAGGGATAGCTTGATGTGCTGGCGTCTGTACGTGTTTAGATAATATTATTATAATTAAAATCATTAACAGTGTAAGTTAGAATAATTGCCCTCAAATGACATGAGTTCTTGAACATTCCGTATGGTGTATATGAATAGCTGTACCGGTGATTTGAAAAATTAGTTTTATAAATACGTACTTTCTACGGTCCCGAATCATATTTTGGTCACATATAATGTTACAATTCATGTATACAAAACATTTTAATAGAGTAACGGTGGAGTTTCTTGCCCATACATCTCCACACGAAACTACCTTTTGGAAGGGGCGACTAGAATCAATTCTATTTCTTTTTCATTTTTAACGTTCTAAAGTGCCTTTCTTGTGCCTATTTGAAATAAATGCTTTGACTTTGGTCGACATACAACCTGACACTGACCTTCAAATTTTCTAAAAACGTAAGAAAATCTCAACTTCGCGGTCTAACCTGGCGCTTCCTCCTTAAAAGATACATTCCTAGGTCGGTCCATAGATTATAGTTATTTCAAACCACTTTTTATCATGCTGAAACATTTCAAGCTACTCTGCGCACACGCCTGCGAAAGATCCAGCGACATTTTTTAAATGGCTCCTACATAAATTACTTTTGTTTTGTAAAAAAAAAAAAATTTTACATTTATCACGAGTTCACCCAAAATCACTTGCTAATCAAAATTGTCACGTATACGACCAGCAATTTGAAAGGAAACTTTTTTCGCATAACCTGAGTTATGGCAAGTATATTTGTATAAACACTATAATAGTAAGCTGAACTCTGTAGCTTTTGTAAAACTAACCTTATTATCTTTTCATAAGAATCATTTTCATGTGTATCGAATTATGCAAATCGGAATTTAAAATTACCGTGTTCACAAATGTCATATCTATGAATTTCATGACTACGGGCTGCTGAAGAAAAATCTTGATGATAAATCAACGCAACCCATCCTAGCAATCGAACCCACGACGGACAGTACCGCTTGCAGCCACGAGGACATCAAGGAAACTTCAGTTATAAGTAGGTGTTTATATAATTTATTATTGAAATTGATTTCTGTGATATTTTAATTAGCTAAAAACTATTTTTGAAAAGTAGGTTATTTTTTACAAAAAGCTACAGAAATTAACTATTTGTAGAAAGCTTTCCTACCACAAAGTTTCGGGGGGTAAGTCTTGCGTTAATAATAACATTTTTAGTCCAGTTTCAATTCAAAACATAACCATATTGCGCCTGTAATATTTTAGGATCAAGTACCTAATAGAGGGCGAGCATATTCGTGAGAATTACTTAATTTCGTTCGCAGTCAATAAAAAGATTTTATTTAAAACTAAATTGCTTTTTAAATCCATACAAAAGCATATGCTACAGACCACCAAAATGAACAACTTTTACTATGGGACCACCTCCGATATCGCAAAAAAAAATCCGCTGTTCTATACATTTTTGGTCACGTGACTCGTCGAAAAGTAGGGAACAGCTGATTTTTTGTGCGATTTTGGTCCCATAGTAAAAGTTGTTCGGTTTGGTGGCATATACTTTTGTATGTATCCCTTCGGTTACACCCAGTATAAATAATAATAAAATACCGTTAGTTTTTTTTATTTTAAAATTTCATAACAATATGAATAAACTGTTTAAGGATATCAAAATTACAAAATTCCCAGAAAGTTTTCAAATTCGGGCAAGACTGAACATCCTTTTTTCTATTGGGTTTTTGTATGAATTATTCTTCTTCTTATTTCGTGTGGTTAGTGACTAACCTGTCAGAGTTTGGGCCTCTGACTTAGCTTCACATGCTGTTGAGAATTTTCTCTTAGCAAGTTAGACTTGTACAATACGCACATGAATCCGTAAAATCGAAAGTGAAGAATTATTGAAAAACAAGACAACATCATCGAGTCTGATAGCTATGAACAAAACTGGACTAAAAATGATTAATTTCGTTATAAAATCAACTTACGTATAGACGATACAACAATTTATATGTTTACAACCATTATTTACCTGAATCAAAACATCTATTATATCACATTTTTAACATATTAAGAAACCTGGCCGATTCTTCGCTTATATGTTTTTCATTATACAAAATTACTTTCTTTATTTTTTTCATAAATACATTGACTAATTTGGAGTGTGTTCAGATAGTGGGACGACTGTGGCGCAACTGTCAGGCAACTGTAACTGCATCGATTATAAAATAAAAACGCTTAGTCAACGGTAAAAAAAAGACGACTCTAACCTTACTTCAATAAAAACTAAATTAAAATCTCTAATTAAAACGCAGTGTCGCTAATTCCTGTGCCCCCGCGGGGGTCACGAGATTAAAAAAAAAAGAAGCGCCAGCCAATCGGAGCCCAGTATTCACAGGCTAATCTGAACACGCTCTTTGTTCACGGGCGGTACATTTCGAAACATAAAGCATGTTATACACATGCCAGTCTCCATCCAAAACGGATTAGGTGCGAAGGCTAGTATTTCAACTACATTGAAATTTGTTATGTACACTTAACCATACCTAGCCTTAGGAAAGAAATTAACAAGTTTTGTTTTTTTTTAACAAATTGCTAACGTCTAACTAAATAATAATAATAAAAAAGTCGGGCTGTTGGTGTTGGGCGACTTTTTCGCGCGATTCTCTCTCGATGTACAAATAGACTTTCAGCTAGGAATACATACGTCATGCCATTAACTTGTACGAAAGAATGAAATAAATTTCCTTTCCATTGAGTTATAATTAATTTTCAATCAATCTGCCTAGCTTTTTCCCAACAATGTTAGGGTCGGCTTCCAGTCCAACCGGATGCGGATTTTACACGAAAGGACTACCTATCTGACCTCCACAAACACAACCACAACTGGTTTGAATTCTGATTACCAGTCTTACCAAAGAGTATGTAAGACTGGTTGTCAGACTTTCGGACTACCCGCATTTTCAAAGATCTGCGAATGTCAACCGCAACCAACGGCTTAACTTGCTTTCCGAGGCACAGAACGATCTTGATATATTATGTTGGGTCACCCATCCACGAACCCACCGCGGCAAGTGTAGCTTAACCTGCGATCAATCCGTGCGGCTGTTATCATTTTGGGGATGTCAAGTTACTTGTATACAAATTACTGGCACTGCGTATTCCTGGCTTTGGATATGCTCAAGAAATGTTTGTCTATTAAACTATTATTAGTAAAATCGATATATAAGGTTAAAGAATAAAGGGCTTTAAAATAGGCTTACATAACATCACGCCTTGTTTCCCCAAAGGCCTATACAGGGTTATTTGTAAAACACCAGAAACCTCTTAAGAGGTCATTGTACTCATCATTATGAACAACTTTTACTATGGGACCAAACCTGAAATCGCGAAAAAAAATTCAGCTGTTCCCTACATTTATGTTCGTATAACTCGTCAAAATGTTTGGAACAGCTGATTTTTTTTCGCGATTTTAGGTTTGGTCCCATAGTAAAAGTTGTTCATAATGATGAGTACAATGACCTCTTAAGAGATTTCTGGTGTTTTACAAATAACCCTGTATAATTATGTGCAACCATAGTAGGTTCACTGATATTTCGCCAGCTATGTTTAAGTCCCATGTAATAGGGGGCGAGCCTATTGCCATCAACCAGGCTCAAATCGACACCGGGCTGCTACTGAGAAATTCCTTATGAAAAAACCTAAAAACACTGCCCGACCTGGAAATTGGAACCAGGATCTCATGTTCAGTAGGCTTGCGACCACTAGACCAACGGAGCGGTCAGATCAGTAAAATAGGCTCAGTAATAGTAAATAAGAATTTCTATTAACAGAATATCACTCTGATCGAGGATACAAATCGTCCAAAATGTTAATGCAGTTGCGATTAGTCGCATAAGATTTAAATAAAAAATATCAGTCAAGCCAACAAAATTTGTATGAAGACTCGATAATTTCTTAAGAAGCCGTTTATAATCATACACATATATTTCCCATACAATCCATACATTTAAAGCCGGTATCAAGTTATATTGAACACCGTAATTTAGTCTTTGAACATACGACGGCTATATTATTAAGGAAATGAGGGGACTCATAATATTATACGAATTTGCATGTTTCTTGTACAAAATGTATTTCCTCATATATTTCACACTAAATGCGAGACAAACACAAACTTAAAAACTATTCGTTGAATTTACATTATTTCCATTCACTTTTAAAGTAACCTAAAGTCGCACGAAAAAGTCGCAGCGACTAATCGCCGGTTTGCAACAACCCTAAAATGATACTATTTTTAAAATTCACAATTGTCTAACTAACGACATCTTAAAAGCTAACTCTCGATAACTATACATCGCTTTTGCTTTTTAATTTTATTTTTATTTTTGCAATTCATTCGTCCAATCACACGCTACGTCATAATATTTTTGTTTTGTATTTTTTTAAATTTATTTTTAACACCTAATCAGAATTATTCATAAGAATCGTCATATACATAAAGTAAGCTTCTTATCGTAGAGTATCGATATCTATAGAATAATAATTTATCGACACTTCAACAATGAGGGTAGCAGTGACATTGGCATGCATGGTTGGTGACGTCATTAGTCTTAGCTTCGGGACCATTCGGGTTTTCCGAAGTTTGCCGATGTCACTGCTTCCACATTGTACAATAAGTCTTGGGCCAGCCAGAAATAGGAAAAAAAAAATACTATAAGAATCTAGACAAGCCCTAATACCTACAAAATATACACTTACATTTAAATTATTTAAAACAAAAATCTCACCATTTTACAAACAACAGTCACTATCGCCAACCAACCCGAAAGTTACAATTTTTCTCATTTTTATTTTTAGTTTTTTTTTTAGTTTAGTAACTTCTGGTTGGTTGTCGATTTTATGTGAAAATGTGTATATCAGTATCAGATTGAAAAAGAATTATTCAAGATGTATATTTTAATTAAAGTACATGCATTGATAAATAAATCAACTGTCCCTTCTGATGACGTCGCTTTTAAAACTAATTTTGATGAGAAACTATTCATCCTTAAAAAAAATCGCTTGCAATGACACTGGTACACACATAATTTCAAGCCCATTCATCCCCAGGGTGGGTGACGGCGTCAGTGGCCGTTTTATTAGTATAGCTAGCATCCCCGCACCTAGATCCCGACATTTTGAATTCAGACACGGTTTTGGCTCCAAAAATATTCCGTTTTAACAAACCGCCACAACCGCTCGCATTTATTTACAATAGTGCTGTAATTAATTAATGATAATTTACATTTCAGTGTCCATCTTTTAATTTCGACACAGTTGCGGCGTCAGACATTCGAATTTCGAAATAGAACCAAAACCGTGCGCGGTTAAAAAAAAAGAGAAGAGAAAAAAAAACAGGTGATTATTGATTAAAAAAAGGTTTTAACCGTAGGTACACTACACTATTGAGGTCCGATAGTTGTTGCTTGAGGAACGTCGACACACGAAGCGCTACCGCGGACGGGGCTGACGTCACTTGGCCACGTGACCGTTGCCCATCGCCTGCTCGACGACCTGCAAACGTTCGACCAGTTCAGCGCACAGCCGTGTGTCGTCGTTCCTAATGAGGCTGCAAGGGTCACGCACAGCAATGGGACGAAAATAACAATAGAAAACTAACTGAAAATGACTTCCCTGGTTTCAAAAAGGCCCATCAAATATCAGTCGATCTATTCTGTACAAATCTCAAAGTGAAAACTTAGGTGAAGTGAGCTGTCAATAGTGTCAATCTCTGATGTTAATCAGCCAATGACAGCTTACTTCAAGTTCACTTCACCAAAGTTTTCATAATGAGATTTTTCCAGAATAGATCGGCTGATCAGTTAATCTGACGTCTCTCTCTAATTGGCTGTCGAAAACCACAGGAGACAATAAAATTACTTGACATTCAAATTCACACCAAGGTTCTGGAAGGCGAAACTACGGAAAGTGCTAACTCTTCTCATGTCAAGTTGATTCGCTTACTTGAATCAGCTGATCACATTAGTAAACAATTCTATGTTCGCCTTTCAGAAACATATCAATCTGTTGTGAAATCTTATGTCAAGTAATTCAATTAACTCCTGTTATTTTCGACAACTAACAATGATTAACATGTGGTTCGGCATCAGATCCGCCGATCTATTTTGTAAAACTCACCGGAAAACTTAGGTGAAGTGAACTGTCAATAGTATCAATCCTATCAGGCGAAATGACAGCTCACTTCACCTAAGTTTTCACAGTGATATTTTTACAGAAAAGATTGACAAAGATTTGTTTGGTCTTTCTAAAACCGGGTGTGTCTGGAAATGCCGGTTCGGGCTTGACGGAATTTATCAAATAATTGAATAAAAATAAAAACGAATTCCAACTCAAACAGAATCTCAGATAGTACGTAAAAACAAAGAAAATGTCCCACCGCTGTGTGTTTTTTTTGTACACATTTACAGATCGGATTGCCATAGAAGCCAGCACCCTAATTGCGCAATACACTCGTAATATCAATCCCTTTTATTTTGACATTGCAATAAAATCCATTTTCCAATTCCTTCGAGTTTGAAAATATTTTTTGTCTACAAAAATAAAGCCGCACATAGTCATGCCTGTAACTTGCACAGTATGAAAGTAGATAACAAAACAGACAGCTGTGCCAGAGGAGAGATTCTTCCCAGCTAAAGCACTAGGAAGTGGTGAAGGGCAGGCGTTTTGGGGGATTAATTTTGACGTACAAAAACTGTTAATTCTCAGCCTAATTTGAATAAGTGACTTTGATTTTAATCCCATACCTTTGTGACATTTTTATGGCACTATAGCGTACAAGTTACAGACATGTGTGCTACGGTCTTAACGCAATGAATATTGTTGAACTGTCAAAATGACAGGAGCTGTCATTACGAATGTGTTACGGGATTCGAGTGCTGTTCTTTTTACAAATCCGAAGTGCTATGTGCCTCCCGCCACCAGGGTTTTAAAAAGCGAGGGTACCCAGCGAATAATGTGCGTTTGCAACCCAATATGGACTTTTTCAAAGGTAAAGAGGTTTTGTTTGAAAAAGCCTTGAGCCCCAGGAGGTCACGATATACACAGCTGCGCGCAAAGCTATTATTTAGCTGTTACATTTAAAACATCAATCAGTTTTAGGACTAAGTTTTTTTTTATTATAGTGAAATAAATAGGCAATCATTTTTTTTTTATATTTCAAACGACTGTTTCTTTATGTTCATATTTAACAGCACGATTGTCGCGCAACTGTTGTGCGATAGATGCGCTGCAAATTGTCCCTTACGTATTCAATACTTCTTTTCTTTACTTGCTACTTATTCCATTGTAATACAAAATATAAAATAGTCCAAAAACTGGAAAAAAAATTGCCGGCAGACATTGTCAAGTATTGTTCAGTCTTTCGGCTGAAAAAAAATCAGCAACCGCATAAATGTTGCTATCTATAAAAAAAAATTACACAAAATTACTGAAGACATTTCCTATACATGATAAAACTGACCAAGTCTCTAGTCTCATAAAAAAAATCGAGACAACGTAACATTGACATGTACCACAATACGAAAAAAAATTAAAATCAGAGACAACCAGAAAAAGCAAATAAAAACAAGAAATCATCTTTTTATTACAAAAATTAAAACAATTGCAGTAAAATAAATATAACAGCTAAATAACAGTGAAAAAGGTGCTTTTTGACAGACCAGGTAGTGTTATTCTGTAGAAATATCAACGTGAAAACAAGTGAAGTGAGCTGTCAGTAGTCCCTATCAGGTGGAATGACACTTCACTTCACCAAGGTGTCGACATTTTCACAGAATAGGCCGACAGTAGTGTAGTAATGAAAAATATGACAAGCAACATCATCATGCATTAATATTATAACAATGTTGTGTTAATTATAAACACTCTATAAAGTTATGACAAGCTAAAGGTTTCACGTAATTGAGTAAATTACGTCAAAATTGTTCAGTGGTTTTTGAGAAAATCACTAACATACAGGTCGACCACAGAACCAACTTTTTTTTTAAAAAAACGGTTCTATATTAATGGTGACGCTGACGATATTCATGACATAACATTTTTCGAGTGTTTATCAGTAAAATGTATAAAATGAAACTATATTTCAAATAAAGAATTTCAAGACCTTCGTAAACTATGAACATAATTTGTATTATTAAATATTTATGTGAAAAATTAACTGCTATTTAAAGGGCGTTTTGCAGGACAATGTCAAAGTGATATTGAAAATAGAGTGATGTTAAAGGTTAGATATTTTGACACCCAACCACCTTTTGAGGTTTTACAGTGCAATGCAAAATACCCATTTTCTTTACTTTATTTTTTATACAAAAAAGTCACAGTTTTCGAGAGCCTATCTTCTTTCCTCAGAAGATCATTGTTATTATATTTACGAAAATATATTGGTTTTTAAAAACTCAAATAAAATGCAAAACTCGTCAAATTACGAAATCATACCTTTTAATTAAATAAAGACGTTTTGAAAACATAATAAATTCGATATATTTAACTTATGCAAACAGTAATGCTATTTCACAAAAACTAATTATGAAATTCGTTATGGTAATCTCAGTTTTAAACGTTTAGACATAATTCGACACTACACATGTTAGTTTTAAAGTAGAGAATAGAACGAGTAGACCATAATCCACCACGCATGCGCGGCTTGGTAGATGTCACATCACGTCTGCGAATTTTTGATGGTGATGAAATAATTTACATAAAAATAGTCTTAACGTAAGTCTTAAGTACAAGTTTAAATATTTATACAAGTCTAGTGTCGAATTATGGCTTAACATTATGGATTTAATTTAACAACTCAATCTTATAGTTAACACCGCGTCACACTATCAACGTGTACTGTCAAAATAATTTGACAATTATTCTGTCAATTTTTATAAAAAATATTACTATTTATTAAAAAGGTTTCGACAAAATACTATGTACTTAAAATATTGTCAATATTCACTGACAATGCAACGCTTACTTAAAATTATGAAATGATTATTTAAGAATAAGAATCAAATTTTCTAGGAAAGAAACTGTAAAAAAAAATCTACTAAATTAGCCTCTAATAACTTAAAAAATAATGATAAAGTATGAGGTTTTTTTTTAAAGGTTTGCTTAACTTCGCAGAAAATTTGAAAAATTCAGAATAATCACGTCAATATTTCTCAGGAAATCAAACTAAAATTTTTATACAAAACTATAATAAACTATGAACATACAAAAATTAAAAATATTTCTTGTCATTTAGCAATGAACAAGCTTTAAGTACATTCGTTTCCGAAAATATATCAAAAATATAAGCTTTTTTTTTATTTCTACTACAGTTTAATGGTAACAACAATGGCACCATATTCAGATGTTTATTTTTACTTACACAATTTACAAAAAAATAAATACAATTGTTTTCATAGATAATTTAAAAAATACTTTTATTTTTTTCAAAAGTCGAATGTGAAGTTATATAATAGTCTGCCAAAGGAGTTTTTACTTTGTAACTAATTGACTTTTCATGTTGTTTTTGTTTATTTTTATAAAACCTACGAAAACATTTGTATAAAAACCGACAATTCCGTAATACTTGGATATAGTTTTGAACACAAAAGCTTAAGTGTTAAGAAACATTAAAGATAAAACCCTGTATATATACTTTTTTTTAAATTTTTGATCATTTTTGAGCAAGCATTTCTTTATTTACATATTTCTACAACTTAAAAAGGAATATTTTTAGCTAAAGGAAAATCTATTATTTTCATTAAAAATGTAATTAAAGCTGAAATGGTAATGAAATGTGTTCAGATAGTCGCTTAAAATTAGTTGTTTTATTTGCAACTTTACAAATCACTAATAGAATATACTATAAAGAAAAAACATAATAAACATTTCAAAAATGTTGTATAAATTTTGGGCTAATAAAATTATGGAAGTCCTTTTATGGAATGCTATAATAGTGAAAATCACGTTCTATACAAATTGGGACGACAATACGACATTAAATTAAACTTGTTTTAATATATTAAATTCCGTACCCAGTCTGCATACAAAAAAACACGTAAATATATGTAATAGTTTAGTCACTATATCTAGTCAAAGATTGAAGTCGGCCATCACTTATGTTTAGTTTGTTTGAAAAAAACACTTGAATTTCGATACTAAGATTTATTTGAACGTTTTCGAATATTTCAACGCAACAATATGGACTGTGTTTTCATTTATTGTCGTGTTGTCGTCTCAACGTTAAATAAATTATATTATACATTTAGCAGGCCTGCGACTTACAACTAAATAAAAATATCACTCAATGTGATGTTTTAAACTATATTTAATAGTCAAAAATGTAAATATTTTAATTCTTTTTAAATTGTATATATATTTATTAAATATAAAAGCTGTCAACCGACATAGAATAGCAAAAGCTATATATTTTAACTATAGTAAATATTTACATTACATGTATAGCATTATATTATAAATATAGTTTGTCAAACACATTTAGGGGAAAGACGAATGTGTCAGATTTTTTTTTTTTAATTTTAACAACCTGTATTTCTATGTAGGCCGAAAGTAGCGGAATCTTTGCCTCACTTTCTTTGTACCGAGACTTAGAAAAAAAGCTTAGTGCCAATTTCACCAGTGAAACATTTAAACAGCGTTCAAGACCAGCCAGTGTTATTGCTAAGATTTTAATTTTTATATTTTACATATCTCGGGACCCTGGGGTCCCAGATATTTGGAAGGCGTACGAGGGGCCGAAACCAACTCGCAGAGGAGATGGACCATTCTAATTGATAACCATCAACCGGCGATTATACCTGTATGCACTATACAAGTGTGCCCAAGGATAACCCAGGACTATTACAAAACAAGAAACAATTTTTTTTGAGTTATGAGTGGCTATTGTGGACTGGGCACCTTATTATTTTAGCGTCCATTTTCCATACAAGATTAATGACACAGCCTTTAAGCGCGGTTCATGTGGAAATCGCGTTTATTTGCACTGGTGAAATTCGTCCTTAGTGTAGATTGTATTAGAGAACGGTCAAATGTTAATATCCTCTAGGATATTTATTTTACCAGTTCACTAAATATTATGGGTTAATTACTTTTGTAAGTTAGACTTTTTATTATAACAACCATTTTAAATATGTTAAAAATATTTCAATATGAATTTCTCATTTTCAAAAGTTACATCTCTCTTATTAAAAATACCTATATTTAATAATTCTTCCCCTAAACATAAATGACGGTGTAAATATTAAGTATATAAATATTTTGGCCCTGTAAATATGTTTTAGTCCTATATAATTTGTACACAAATTAGATATTTAGCTCGTCAACAATGTATACATAGTTTTTAAATAATATTTTCTTATGTGTGATCGCAAGTTGTGATATTGCAATGTAAAAAGTTGCTTTTTAAATAGTTCTCCTTCGTGAATTTGGAAACTCTGTTCCTTTTTAGGTTAAAACGCGACTGTGGTTATGGCTGGCATAAACTTAAAACAGATTTTTTTTGTAAGAAACTTGAGTGGACCATTGAGTGAATGGTCCACTCATTCTGCAGATATTTAAGTGGAACAATCACCCAAATCTGCACATATTTAAGTGGAACAGTTACCCAAATCTGCACAGATTCGAGTAGATCAGTCACCCAAATCTGCACATATTTAAGTGGAACAGTCACCCAAATCTGCACATATTTAAGTGGAACAGTCATCCCAATCTGCACAGATTCAAGTGGATCAGTCACTCAAATTTGCAGAGATTTGTGTGGACCCCGGCAGTGTGAGTTCTTTTCAAAGTAGTCAGGTAGGAAACACCGAACCTATATAAAGTTTTAAAAACATCATATATTTTATGAAGTTTGAAAGTGTTAGAGTACAGTGTGTTAGGTTATTTTACTAACATAGTTTAGGAGATTAAAGTACTCAAAAAAAAATACTTTTTTTACAATAGGACAGACTCAGAAATATGAAAATAAAAACCAGCTGCTCCATACATCTGTGCGCAGTTGGACAAAATGGACAAGGTGCTTTTTTTTTCTTTAAATTTTGGATTCAGCCCCATAAGAAGTACTTAGTTAATTTTCATGGATACTTCATTCTCCAAGTATGTACCTCGTTTAACCTAACACACTGTTATACAGTGTTACTAACTTACAGAAAATAAAACAATTATCACACCGAAACATAAGTATGGCATCTGATAAAAATATACCATGTTTTGAACAGGCCAGCCATAACCACATTCCGTTTACCCCCAAAGTCTTTTCCTAGCGCAAGTTGATTACTAAAAACGATTATTCAACAGTATACATTCAGTACCTATTTAACATTTAATTAAGTGACCTTATTATGATAAGTTACAAGTCTCTTGTTGATACGACATACATCTTAAATCTACCAATTCCCTTAGTAAAAATTGCACATACATTTTCTCACATGCGAATACAACGCGACAATGAATTCAAAAGCCCACTTTTAGCTGAAAATCTATCGCCAGGTACCTACAAAGTACAAGCCTTATTCTTTGCTTATACAAATTAATATATTTTTTAAATTATATACAACTTGACACGGATTTGTTTCTAAATACCCACACAATTGACAGAATAAGGGCCAATATCACCTATGTAACTGAACGCGATCAGCACATCTAAACAGCGTTCAAGACCAGTAATGTCAATATTCTATAGAAAATAATGACACTGACAGGACTTGTAACGGTTTGCACCATAACGCTGAACGCGCTTAGTTTCATTGGTGAACATGGCCCTAATTCTGTCAATTGTTCGAAGGAAGAGACGCGGTAAGCGAGGAGTAAATCCACCAACAGAATTTCGTCATTTTAAATGAGAAGCGTATAAGATGGTGGATTTTTTGCTGCCTCGCAGTGCCAGCTCTGGAAGACAGCCAGCATTTATAGCAACAATTCAACCGTATCTTAGCAGATTTTTTTGCAACTACCTACATATCTGGCGATAGACTCCCAGTCACGCACACACATAACTTTACCAACCAATTAACAAATTTTATCTAGCGTTAACACTACAAAACTACAACGTTTGTGACACTATTCCGGCGGCGGCGGCGGCACGGGTGGCGGCGGCATAGCGGGTAGCGGGGGCTGTGGGGCCCGCGGGGGGGCCGGGGCCCGCGGTGTGGGGGCCGGGGCCCGCGGTGTGGGCCGCGGAGGGTACATGAACCCCTCCATACCATAATAATATCCGTCCATACCTAACCCGTAATACAGCGGCGGGGGTGGTTGCACCATAAAATAAGGTAAGGGTTGTCTAAAAGGGGGGGGTACATTCCAGTTGCCTACCTTAGGGTGGTGTGGAGTTCCGTTGTGGCGCGCGACTTTGGGAGGCGGGCCGGGCTCGTGTGGCGGCGCGCGTTTCCTAGACGCGTCGAGAACATCACGAGAGATCTTGATCTTCAAGCTCGAAGTCTGCGGAGGTGGTGGAGGCGCCGCTAACCTTTCCTTAGGAATTTTAATCTTCAATCCAGGACTTGTCGATAACTTCTCTTTGGGAATAGTTATCCTTAAAGCCCCATCTTGCTGTTGTTGTTGTTGGGCCTCTACCGGTGGAGGAGCAGGACTATCTTTTCGCTTCTCTCTATCTTTTTTATGTTTCTTCCGTTCCTCCTTAGATTTGTCCCGGTCTTTGTGTTTGTGTTTGTCCTTTTTCTTTTTCTCTTTCTTGTGTCTATGTTCCTGTACTTCTTCTACGGGTGGAGGGGCTTCTACTACTGGCGGGGGAGGTAAGACGGGCGCGGGAGGGGGTTCTGCGACCGGCTCGCGTTTAATTTCAGGCGATTTGCGCTCTGTTGCGACTGTAATAGGGGCTGGTTTGGCTAAACTCTCCTTTAGTAAGTTAGATACTAATGTAGGATCAGTTTCAATGCCATTTACCGGCCGCGCAGGCGCTTCAGGCTTTCGTTCAGGTCCTCTAGTCTTAATCGCATTACCCCGTTGCGAATCACGAATAACATTCTCATATCCAGGTGTTTCGTCAATTTTCTTAACAACCGGTACTAACTCAGGTTCAGAACTAGACTGTTGGCGTTGTCTTGGTTTCTGCACTTCCTTCGAAGGAGGTGACGAGAAAGGAGACAATATAGCCGGCGGTTGCATTTCTCTAATAGCCGCTGAAGGATCCGGCCGCTTTCTATGAGGACTCGGTGGCCTTTGCTCTTGTGTTTGTACAGGGGGCTGAGGTACTGGCGGTGCTGGGGTTGGGGTCGGTCTTACTTCGGGCTTAGGGCGATGGGGGATAGGTTGGGGAGGCCGACGAGGGGCTTGCGCAGCCGCAGCAGTCGGCGTGGTCACATTTTCGGGGGAAAAGAGGGAGGGAGGTCGCGTTCTTTGAGGAACCACTTCGGGTTGAGCTGGAGGTGGATGTGCAGGCGCTGGTGTTACAGTCGCGGATGTTGCCGTAGAAGTGGCAGTTGAAGGCCCAGGGACGGGAGGACGGTGGTGTCTATGATCGTGTGGCGGTTTCTGATGGTGAGGCTTATGAGGAGGCCAAGGATGGTGTTGTTTATGGTGGTGTTGACCAGACGGTCGTTGATGATGGGGCGGTGCTTGAGCATTAGGTCTTGGTTGAGGAGCCCCGGGCCTAGCCTGTGGCTGCGGTTGTTGTTGTTGTTGCTGTTGTTGTAAGGCGGCCTGTTGCCGTCTCTCTCTCTCCTCCCGTCTTTCCCGTTCTTCCCGTTCTCTCTTTTCTCTGTACAGGGTGTAGTCTATTTTTTGTGGTGGCGGCTGCGGAGGTGGCGCAGTTGTTGCTGGTACGTAGCCGCCTGGAACTGGTTGACGTCTTCTCTCTCTTTCATATTCTGTGGGAAAATAGTTCAGTAAGGGATTTGAAGTAATACGAGGCCATCCTATTGCTATTAGCCGGGCACAAATCCAGGCACCCAGATGAAAAACCCAATAACACTGCCCAATCCGGGAATCGAACCCTAGCCCTCATGCTCAGCAGTAGCAATTGCGACCACTACACCAACGAGACTGACATTCAGTCAAATACCAGTAAAATTGATAAACTCAACATACCTTTATCAAATGACTTGTCAATATCATCGACTCCTGCGGCGTGTTTCTTGTCAAACGGAGAGTTTGCGACGCCCGAGCCGGATGCGTTCGGCAACGAGTGAGGCGAACTACCGTCTGCTGTTGAAAATAATTTAAATATTAATTATTGTGCGATATATTTTTATAGTCTTGTGAATTGGGTGGGCCGAGGTGGCGGCGCATTGTGTTCCAAGCGCGCCCCTCTTAGACATCGCGGGGGAAGTCGTTTAACACCACACTTTCCACTCCGTCTAGTGCAGTGAGCGTGAATTGAGCTGTCATTCCACTTAAGCCTTGGGATTGACACTAATAACAGCTCATTTTAATCTCACTTCACCTACATTTTCACGGTGAGACTTTTACAGAATAGCAGTACTGACGACGCCTGCCGTGGCGGGCCGGCAAATCACAGCAGGGGTCCATTAGAGCCGATGCCTGCCGGGTCAGCGGGATTGTCCGAAAGGGTTACGGCTGGCCCCAGAACACATAAAGGATCATGGATGGGTTTTAGTCAATAAAAATCTGACACTCCACTGGCAGATGGCTATATAAGTAGAGTGAGACCAAAGAAACGATGGATGGATTGTGTGAAATATGATATGGCTAGGAAGGGAGTAACTACCGAGATGACGACTAATAGAGAAGTATGGAAGAAAGAGATATGTTGCGCCGCCCCAAATAAATTGGGATAAGGGCAGGAGAATGACGACTCCCTTACGCTCCACCCAGTGGGGGGGGGGGGATTTGATGTCTTCCCAACCTAAAAATAAAACGTTTCCTGGAAATAAATTAAATTAAATAAAAATAACTCACCAGCTTTAACATTCATCATTTTCCTCTTGAGTCTCGAGGGACATTTCTCGAAGATGAGCAGGAATTCCGCGGTCAGTTTCTCGAGCAGATCGGTCGTGACTGAGCGGTCTACGTAGGAGAACCAGTGGCGGCCCTCGTTTGATTGTGGGATCTGTGCGAAGGTTTAGAACCGCGAAGCTTAGTGAGGAGGTTTGGGTAAAAAGTGTAGTTAACTAAAGGCCCAGTTGGGAATTGCCGAAAGATCGTACGTCAAAGTCAATGTCGAATCAAATTGGCATATGAAAGGCACTTTTCAACGTCACAATGAACAAGAAACAGAATTGATTCTAGGCGCCCCTTCGAAAAGGAAGTTTCGTATGGAGAAGAATGTGCAAGAAACTGCACCGTTACTCTTTTAAAATGTTTTGTATACATGAATTATAACATAATATGTGAAGACACACCCAGAATAAAAACACTACACCACAAAAGGTGAAAAGAAAAACACAATAGCAATTACAGGTTAACTAAATTATGTCATAAGTACAGAGGCCAGCACATCAAGTTACCACAATCTGTCAAATTTCTTTGATAGTATTTCAACTTTATTGCAAAGACATAAGGTTCATTTTCAATTGAGAAATTTTGACAGTTAGGGATAGCTTGATGTGCTGGCGTCTGTACATGGTGCACACATATTTACGTTCTCGCGACCGCTGGCGCAGTTACGAGATGGAACACCGAGCTGGTTTTTAGTCCAGTCAGTTGAGTCTGATAGACCCTCTAATGAAACTGAAGGCAATCCCATAAACCCCGTTTAAGAGCTGCCAGTCATTATTTCCTATGGATTATTGGCCCTGACGACTCTTGAACGCCTTTTAGATGTGCTAATCGCGTTCAGTCTCGTTGGTGGAATATGCACTAAGTCCCATATAACAAGGGGCAAGCCACTGGATTATGAAGCCTAGATATGTAGTCGTTCCATGTAAAATGCTGGTATTCAACCCCCAAAAAAGTTGGGAAAAGACTAGCAGATTGAGACTGAAGTACTTAGCACTCCGTACAAATATTAAAAATATTAATATTAAGTATAATACTCACAGCCCAATTACTCCATTTGCTCGCTAAATGAATACAGAAACACGCGACGACAGTCGGTCTGTATTGTAGGCACATCGTTGTCAAGTGAAGGCTGTTCGATGCCATAAAGTAGGAGGTCTGCGCGAGGTCTTTCGGCGCTAAGGATGAAGATATTGCTAATGATAATAAAGACGGGAGGTTTTGTTAAAGTTATGCGATTTTGGACCTTATCTCTTGGGTTAAATAAGCAGAACGACAGAAAATTGTTTGCACGGTTTCTGAAAACCTTACTGAAGACAATTTCATGTTAAGTTGTGTGATTGAAATAACAACAGCCAATTATACCGCTTGACACGAATTCCACAGTATTTTAACAAATTTTCATGTTAATTTAGCCTTTCAGAAACCGAGCGTAAGGCTGATACTCGACTCAAGCGCAGCGGAGATAAATTAACCAATAAAAGAAGTTACGGTTTCCTAGAAAAGCGGTGGCCGTCATATAACGGCCGCAGTAGCGGGAGTTATGGAAACGATAGCAGCGGATTTTGACTTTACAAGATCAAATCTTTCTTTCCTAAATAAATAATATACAGGGTGTAACCGAAAGGGTATACATACAAAAGGATATGCTACAACCACCAAACGGAACAACTTTTACTAAGGGACCAACTCCGAAATCACAAAAAACAAATCAGCTGTTCTATACATTTTGGTCACGTGACTCGTCGAAATGTAGGGACAGCTGATTTTTTTTTCTCGATCTCACGCCAAAGACGACACCCAGTATGTTTCAATGACGCCATTCGCCTAGAAAACCGTAACTTTATACCTGTATAGTACGGCCGATGTATCTTGGCGAACGTGAAGTTAGCTGTTTAGCTGCGCAATGGATCTTTTAGGAACGAAATTGTCTATTGCGCAGCTAATCGGCTAACTTCAGGACCGCCAAGACACTTCGGCCGTATTTGAAACGGTTCTTTGGTCAACGTATGTAACGGACTATTTTTCTACCACTATCACTCCTCGGTGGAGTGTCAGCCTCACCAAAGTGCCTTTCCACATGCCCCGGCTGAATGGTAAAGATGTATATGGATTAGCAAGAAAGCCCCAATTCGTTTCATCATGATCAGCCTATAATGTTCCCACTGCTCCTCTTGATGAGAGGGAGTGAGCTGTAATCTACCACGCGGGCCCAGTGCGCGTAGGTAGATGTCACGTGTCTTCAAATTTTTGACTCAAGACGGCGGTTTCCCCACGATGTTTTCCTTCACCGTTTTAAAACCAATGGGGATTAAATTATTTACACAAAGTAAAGAGCTTGTCTAGGTCGAAGTAGGTTTGAACCTACGACTCACAACTTGTAGGTCGCGGTAGTTACTACTAGGCCACCACTACTCTTTTGGTTCAGCACAATTTATTATGCTCATCCATATCCTTCTACCGGGCTGCAGCAGCCGGAGCGTGTAAAAAGGCCTATTCTTTGCCACAATAAAACCCAAGAAAATAACGTTAATTCGCTAGTATATAGGGTACAATCATAAAGTTAATGGACTTAGGGTGTAAGCAGATCAGGTCTAAAGCTAATTTAAACATTGTTCACGAATTCACGATATCTAAAATGACGAGTTAACCTTATAAACGCCAGAGCATAAACACACGCGCGTGCCCTCCACGCTAAGCTACAAATTTATTTCTTCTTGTTATCATGAATTTCCCAATATCCATGGCGTCTTTTAATTTGTTTCATGTCATTAAATACGTACGAGAGCTTCAATTTTTAAGATATCTATATAAACACACACAAAAGTAATGATTTAATTGTTTATTCCGTGTTATAGTGCACCAGCATTGTCACATATTTGTGTCGTTGGCGTACAGGGCATGCGCTTGGTTGTCACGTATATGTGACAATGGCGTTCAAAAGGTTAACTCTTTTATGTGTTGATGAATTAATAATCCAACTCATTATAATATTATTTTTATGGGAATGCTGAGAAATTAACGAAACGAATTTAAAATTGAATACGAGTCAAATACAGTCCTATTCTTACTTTGTTCTCAAAGTACTTATACATAGCATCGTCACTCATTTATCACATTTTGTCGTCAGCGGCGCGGCGCTATTCCATTATCACCTCACAATAATTGGCACATTTTCAACAAGTATGAAATAGTTTAAATTTTCCTCTATGAAGCAAGACGTCTATCGATTATTCCGGACTTTTCTGTCTTTCAAGGTCGGCGTTGTTTCCAAAATATGGAGACGAACTTTGTTTTAATATCCTCAACATTTAATATGGTCTAAGGGGCTTCTGCGAGTTGGCGAAGGCCCCTGGGACGTCTTTCAAAGGACCGGGACCTCAGGGTCCTGAGAATGTATGTCAAAGATATTTTAAAAATAATAATTAATTTTTTATACAGGGTGTAACCGAAAGGGAATATACATACAAAAGCATATGCTACAGACCACCAAACTGAACAACTTTTACTATGGGACCAACTCCGAAATCGTGAAAAAAAAACAGCTGTTCCCTACATTTCGACGAGCCACGTGACCAAAAATGTATAGAACAGCTGATTTCTTTTCCGATTTCGGAATTGGTCCAATAGTAAAAGTTGTATCCCATATCCTTTTGTATGTATATAACCATTCGGTTACACCCAGTATAAAAACTACTTTTTCAAAGTAGGATGACAATTTAGTAATAGTTCATTTGTGAGATGAGTAGGTACCAATACCTACGTTTAGATAGAATACTTAGCTTGTATTAAGGACAATATGTCGCACCTTTAAAATGAAAACGACGTAACTCAAAAAAGTGAATTTTAGGGAAATAGCAAAAGAAGTTTTAAAGTTCTTAACACTTCCGTACTATTTGGTCTATTATTTCGTGATTATTTACGTCAGTGACTATGTTTGTGCTGCAAATTATAAAAAGTCATTTCACTATTTTCGTTTTGAGTCATTTTATGACGATAACTCAATTTTTGATTTTTTTGAATTGTGTCGTTTTAATTCTAAAGGTGCGATGTTATTGGGGAGCTTTATTTAGTTCTCATATACACAAACGGCACGCGTCAACGACAAAGCCAACTACAGCCTTAAACCCTCAACGACGCTTCAGCGGCTGCCGTCGACGACTGTATCTGGCTCTGTCGTTGACGCGCTCCGCTCTTATGTATAAGCTCTTAGCGCCGGCGCACACTTGGCGAGGCGCGATTGTCACCGCCAAACAAATATCAACGCTGGTTGCCTAAATATAAAGTTGAAAATAACGTCTTGGACGCGCGCCTCTTTCCACTTCAACGCGCTCTCGAGCTAACAGAAGTTTATTAATTTCTACTTTATTACAATGTCGATAAGGACTATATGTGTTTGTCAGTGACTATCGCGTTGCGCTGCGATAGATGCGCAAGCGCTTATGTGTCAAAGCAACAAAAAGAAGAAAATTTGTATAATATTTTTCTTTTTAACTCATGTGGAGAACAAGACCTCTTTTTTTGTAATAAACGAGTGACGATCTTTATCTTTTAAACTCGCAAAGCTACCAACAATTAATTTACTTTTGCAATTAACAACTATTTATATTTGGAATCGATATGAACGGCAGAATACATGAAAGTGCAAAAACTACCATGAAGTATGGTGACCATGTTGCAGCAATTTTATGGACGTGGTTAGGGGTGACACTCAAACAATAATTCCATGTTTTATCCACATACCTTCGGTATATTTTCTTATGGAGTAGGTATACATTGCCTGTTGATTCGCGGCATATTTTTTTGCCGACGACGGTCAAGTTCGGTGCGGCTAACGGAAACGGTATCGGTTTTTTTCTCGTTTTTATTGCAACGTGTGGCTTCCATACTTTGTGGGTGAGTTTGTTTTTAGAACAAAAATTGTTTTTGGGATAAATGTTATTATATTTTATTGTGAGAGGTAATAGTGTTATTTAAATATATAAAAATGTATTTAAAAAGTCAGAAGTCAGGCAACAATATTTTTTTTTACTTTTTTTGTTTTCGTGACAAAACTACAGGGTTGTGTTAGAAAGGTTTTTAACAAAACAGTAGAAAGGGAAAATTAACAATTTTATTTTTTGGGAAAAAATCTTTTATTCTCATTTTTTTACAATATTTTTTTCATGTCGCCAATATTTACAATAAAAAATATTCAAAGAATGGAAGTCAAACGCTGCATTCGTAAGAAAATAATACGTTAATACCACGTGTAAAAATGAAATTGTCTAAATAAACATTTTAATATACGCTCATATTTACATACATACAGCAAAGGAATTAAATATACAGACAAACAGTCACTTCCCCAAATCTGCTCAACAACTACTCACAGGCCATCTCTTAAAACACAGATGTCCTACCTACACACCTAATACCTTCACTGACAGTACTTTTCTAAATTCAAAATTACACTGTGGTACAACAGAATACATAAACAAAGTAAACACGCGACAAAATTCGAAAAAAGAACAGAAAACCGGCCCGAATCCGAACCACAGCCGTTTAAAAAACCCGAACGAGCCGACCTGAACGTAGTCGCGTCGCCCGCACGTAACGCATCGGTCGTGTCAGTCGCATGACGTCATCAGGACACAATAGGACGCTTGTCTCACCTTTGACAAGGTGACACGTCCGTACGACGTGCGTGTGTGGGTGGTCGATGGCAACATCGAACCCTAATGTCTGTAGGAGTACATTCTCGTTGAAAACTAGGTCCTGCGCCTGAAACAATGTTAAAATTTTATATTAGAAAATGCAGTAAGGAATTTATCTAAAGACAACATAAGCATAATCAGCCCATAATATTCCCAATGCCCATACACACAGAGTATACTGGGTCTAACCGAAAGGGTATATATATACAAAAGGATATGCTACAGACCACCCAACTGAACAACTTTTACTATAGGACCAACTCCGAAATCATAAAAAAACTCTACATTTCGACGAGTCACGTGACCAAAAATGTCACGACGGATGTCACGTCTTCAAATCTTGGGTTCTAGGACATACCCATTTCCTCACGATGTTTTTCTTCACCGTCGTTTTGAGAGCAATTATTTGATGATGAAATTATTTACACAAAGAAAAATACTTTAGACGTCTAGTGGCATAAAATTCGTCCTCTAATTACATGGGACTTTTAAAAATAACTGGCGAAATGTGATAATCGCATGTCGGCTAACACTTTTCTAAAAGCACAGTTTTTTTTTTCGTGTCATATGGGTAGCCTGTGTTATCCAACACCTAGTGCGTGTCACGCAGTACTTGGCTCTCAATCACCCGTGCTAGGTGTTATGTTACATGCGTTTTATTCAATGTGTACACGCTCTGTGACGTCACTTATCCTATTCAGAGCAAGCCGGGCAAACAGAATGAGAGAGAAACTTTAGTTTTGACAGTTACAATGTTTAAAAAATCACTAAGAAGAGAAACAAATGAAGAAGAATTTCTTTTCGTTTGGTTAGTGACTAACCTGGTGTCAGAGTTTTTATGCTGCCCATGGGCCTCTGACTTAGCTTCACATGCTGTTGAGATATATCTCTCAGACATGCTGGCTTATAGGCTGGTAATAAAAATGACTATTCTTTTTACATAACATCACGCTTATATTTATTCGAAGGCCTTCACCAAGTGCTTCAGTGGTCAAAGTCAATGTCAAATCGTTTAATTCAAATAGGCACAAGGCACTTTTGAACGTCAAAATGAAATAGAATTGATTCTAGTCGCCCCTTCTAAGAGGTAGTTTCGTATGGAGAAGAATGGGCATGAAGAATGCCGTTTTTTTTTTTAATGTAATTACCTGTTCTTGGTACTGTTCAGGCGTCAGTGCGGTGAGACTTTCACCTCGGTGGAGGCATACATGTGCCACTTTTATTACATATTCTAATTTCCTGGGCTGTTCCTCGACCTGAAAAAAAATAAATGCAAATTAAGTATCTTCATACGAATGTAATTTTCACATTATTTTATAAGACAAGTAGTGAAAAGTACGAAACATTTAAAATAATTATTACATTAAAATGTAAGTTTCACTAAAATTTCTTATTAGTCTCTTAGGGCTAATTTCACTCATTAAACTGAACGCGATCAGCACATTTAAACTGCGTTCAAGTCTCGTCTATGTTTGCAAACTTTTTCTGGCCAGCGAGCGGTTCAATTTTGTACCAAACTCAACATCTGTATTGTTTGATTCTATTGTTTGTGCCGCCGATAAGGTTCGCATTATTTCTTTTGCTCTTAATTATGACTCAAAACACGGTGTACCGTGACCTCTGGGCAGTCTACCAATCCGATCGCTTAACTGGGACCGTTCCCGAGGTAGCTGCGCGGTACGGGAGGGAGGTGGTAGTTTTTTGACAAGAAGTAAAGTATAATGAGGTGTTGGAAAAAGTATATTTAATTTTTTAGAGCTTCTCGCATAACTAGTCAATGTACTACTATCATTTTTGAAGGCTTTATAAGTCCCCAGGGTAGCGGTAACCCTTTCAGACAGTCCCGCTTAAGCCATCGAGCTATAGTTGTATTTGCCTGCATACTTAACTCTTTGCCTGATTGTACAAAACACATACTTCCTCAATAGCGTACTTAATTAATTTTGTCTATTCAAACTATTTGTGTCAACTGATAAACATTAGATAATAAAATAGGTCAGTTTCGTAGACAGCGTCTGCCGTATCAAGGCCGTGGGTGACAGTAATTAATTGACTAAACATTTTTAATGTTACAGAGCCAGAAAGAACTCCGTGTTTTCAGCAATTTACCTTTTTTTAAGGTGAAAGTCGAAATTTAAATGTTGTTTTTTGCAATTTCTAAGTAAGTACTAGGTTCTTTGTTGATCAAAATATTATTCGCGACCGCAGCAAGTACTTACGTATTTACGGAACTGGAATAACAATTATCAATACAACCTTCTAAGTTCATATTACCCCTTTTTTATGAATGTGGGAAATCATCCAATGACTTCTCCCGCTCTGGGTGGAGAGGAAGGGAGTGTCAGACTTTTACTGACTAAAACCCATCCATGTTCCTTCCTTAGCCCTTTATGTTCCGGGGTAGTGGTAACCCTTTCGGACAATTCCGCGAAATGCCGGTTTTCTAAAATCAATGATATTTGAGGACAATTCTAACATAGAGAGCTGTATTGATAAAAATACATATTTGCTACGGCCGCGAATCACATTTAGATCAACATACAACCTAGATACTGACCTGCAAATAACAAAAAACTAAAGAAAATTTCAATTTCAAAACCCTTCTAATCTCTTAATTCTTAATAAATACAGGTAACGACTTTCCGAGTAATTTTCCTAAAGATTAAAGAAGTAACCGTGCCAAAATTTACCAGATCGACAAAAGAATTTGCCTCACGCAAGCAAACTATTTCGGAAACGAGACGAAACGTATACAAATTCGTTGGTAAAAATGTTGGCCCCTTTTCTTCTGTTCGTAAAGGAAGTATGACGAGTCCAAAGCTGTTTATAAATTACTTACTAGCTTCCGCCTGCGGTTTCGCCCGCATAATATGTCGATAAATTATACACATAAACCTTCCTCTTCAATCACTCTATCTAGTATAAAAAACCGCATCCAAATCCGTTGCGTAGTTTTAAAGATTTAATCATACATAGGGGTATAGGGACAGAGAAAGCGACTTTGTTTTATACTATGTAGTGACTATCCCTTCTTTAGGCTGGACTTGTGATAAATTTAATCCTACTAATATTATAAACGTGAAGGTTTGTGAGGTTGTATGGATGCTTGTTACTCTTTCACGCAAATCGTCCGTTCAGTACTCTGGATGAAATCCGGCACACAGATAGTTTATAACCTGGATTAACACATGGGACTTTTTATCCCGTTAGTACAGAGGCCAGCACATCAAGTTACCACAATCTGTCAAATTTCTTTGATAGTATTTCAACTTTATTGCAAAGACATAAGGTTCATTTTTAATTGAGAAAATTTGACAGTTAGGGATAGCTTGATGTGCTGGCGTCTGTACATTTCCGTGGGATAATCTTGGTTTTAACAGAACGGAAATGAACGATTTAAAACCTGCATAGTTTCGAGTGTCTCATGTTATAAAGATATTACGCGCGAATGAATTTTGCCTAAGTGGTTGATCTCTTACTTCGACCGTATTTTTCTGTAGTTATAATGATGAATCCTTACTGAAGTTAGTTTTTGTTGGGCAACATTTTGCAACGACGATAACATTGAGAAAATTTGACACTTAGGGATAGCTTGATGTGCTGGCGTCTGTACATTTCCGTGGGATAATCTTGGTTTTAACAGAACGGAAATGAACGATTCAAAACCTGCATAGTTTCGAGTGTCTTATGTTATAAAGATATTACGCGCGAATGAATTTTAAGTGGTTTATCTCTTACTTCGACCGTATTTTTCTGTAGTTATAATGATGAGTCCTTACTGAAGTTAGTTTTTGTTGGGCAACATTTTGCAACGACGATAACATTAAGTAAATTTGCAGCATTTGCTTACAATTTTTGTTATCTTTTGTAGCCCACTAACAATTGCAAACGTTGCTCAATAAAAAGTAACTCCGGCTCCGGTGTGGATGCACCTTTATACGAATATTAGGCGTTTATACACGAGGACAGATTCTCGACAGTCTATAGGCAAATGTCCAAGCGAGAGTCGCCTGTCAGAGACAGAGGGTCGAGAAACTCTCCTCACAAAATGAGGCTTAAAAATAATGTACGTACCTTTGCGGCGAGGAACAGCGCAGCAGCAGCTATAGCGTTCCTGTGGAACTGTGTGAACGAGTGGAAGGCGTAGAACCTGTGCATGTACACTATCGCCGTGTTGATACATAGTTGAGAGCTGTGGGGGGCTGGTTAAGGAATCATTTGTTAAAAATAATGCTGAAAATATTCACAAGAAAAAAATAAAGTCGAGTCATGTGTTTCGTTCAATTAGAAAATTACAGGTGGTCTCATCTATACTAATATTATAAAGTTGAAGAGTTTGTTTGAACGCGCTAATCTCTGGAACTACTGGTCCGATTGAAAAAGTATTTTTGGATAGTCCATTTATCGAGGAACGCTTTAGGCATATATGTAACATCACGCTACGACCAATAGGAGCCGAGCAGCGGGTGAAATCACGCGGGAGCAGGTAGTTGATAAGAATTATAAATTTTTAATATGTATACATTTTGTTTTAAGTATATTACCATCATTATTCTCTTGCCACTATTCCCAAATTATTTGGGGTCGGCACAACATTTTTTTCTTCCATACTTCTCTATTAGTCGTCACCTCAGAAATCTAGCCACATTATCTTTCACACAGTCCATCCATCGTTTCTTTGGTCAAATTCATACTGAAAACTGTTCTCCTTACTTATATGTTTAAACAAAGAAACAACACAATATAATCCCCACTCTTCATCCTCCCATTTCATACCGAAAGAGCCAAAATGAATGCACCACGCTAACTCAAATAGCTGGTTAATATTAGACGAAAAGTGAAGAGTCATTACAGCGTTCTACTATGTGCGCACCAATTTTGAACACTTACTTGACCTGCCTTACATTGCAAAAAAAAAATGGCGAATTCTTGGCGACCTGCACTGCGCGTTGAAGTCAAAGTCAACTCATTTATTTGAAATAGGTACAAGAAAGGCACTTCTGAAAGTCACAATGAACAAGACATAGAATTGATCCGAGTCCCCCTTCCAAAAGGTAGTTTCGTTGGAGAAGAATGAGCACGAAACTCCACCGTTACACGTTTAAAATGTTTTGTATACATGAATTATAAAATTATATGTGAAGACGATGCACCCAGTATAAAAATACTACACCACAAAAGATGAAAAAGAAAAATACATAACAATGGCCGGTAAAATTAAAATTGATCAATGCTCTCCGTATAAGAAGCGTCTTTCTTTGCCCTAGAGTGTGTTAATTACAGCCTTATCTAATAATCGATTGTAGAATCAAGTTTTCTAATTCAACAGGCTGCTGTGCTACAGGGGAGTGAGGGAAGAGTTGAAGGGCGCGCGTTTTTGATCCCAGCTAATAATTACGGTAATTTTGACGTGCTAAAGATGTGCCAAATGTACTAATTTTGACTTGTACGGTTTTACGGAGCGTTACAAATCTTAGTAACATAGTCGAAACATCTCATGTGCATGTAATTTCACCGGCACCTTTCAAACCGGAACATAGCAATGCTGTTTTGCAACACAAATTGGCAAGATGCAAGACTGACCCTCGACAAGCCCTTTCACATAGTAACATCTCTTCACAATTTGCATTTTGGGCGCACAGGGAAAATTAACATGAAACCTCCGCGACTTCGGTGGCAGGATCCGCCGACCGGTTAATCACTCCTTGGAATTTGGTCTCGATTATTCATTCGGGGAAAAACCGGTACTCAAACTCGGGAACACATTTGTGAAACGAGATGCGAACTTCGCGCTCTCATTGACCTCAATTCAACTCACGCGGCTTCCAAATATGAATCAGCCAATGAACACGCGTCGGGTCATACAAATGACATTTAGCTTTAATGATTTACGGATAGATGTCGCTAGTAGTAGCGTGGTGTGACGGTGACAATATAAAATCGAATGATTATAAATTTCTAATGTATGGAATGTTTGTAATTTAGCATGAAATTCAAGGTCACCGATTGGTAATAAAATTCTTGAAATATTTCTTACTTCATTGATATGTGTTGATAACATTGCAGTTGGCGTATACTTTACGATTTTATAGTACATTTTATTACTTACTACATGTTTGTTTAGCTTCCATTTAGAAAATTGTGTTACAATTGATTCGGAACTTTTGAGTAAACCTGATCTGTCTGAATATACATACCCTAATAATGACATCAGGAGCGCCCCGACATAAATTGTGGTGAACAAATTCAGATAGTATAGATTTGTCAAAGTAGTCCGGTTCATTTTTGCTGTAAAAACGTTCTATAAATTAAAAGAAAACTCGCGTGACTAATGCCTCTCTCAATAACCACAAATAGGACTAATCAAACCATACTATCGCTCGTACAGACGCGACACTGAATGAATGTCAAGGCAAAGAGAAGCTAACCTCTGCGTTAAACAGACAATGACCTTATTACCATATATCAAGAAAAACCGTTACAAGAAAAAACGCGGGAGACGCAAAAACACGATGATTCGTATAAAATGCGTCATTTACTTAGATAAAATAAATAAGCATTATAACGTCATCAAATAGGCAGTCGCTTCATGTGAAATACTGGTCAGAAGTATTAGGTTAGGCAAGCCTTTCCCAAAGTGGCCGATAACGCCCCCTTGTGAGAGCTGCTGCAGGCCTAAAGACGGCAGTAGGAGACCTAGAAAAAAATGGGAGCGTTGTGTAGAGGCTTAGGGAGCGATTTGTAATTTCATCTAGATAGTGGTTTTTAAGTGGGTGAAAAAAAGGTGGCGCTAAAATATAATTTAGTCTCAGTGGGCAGAAGACAAAGTAAGTTTAGGAAAACCTGGGTTAGACCGAAAACTGTCCCTAACATAGTTGAGAATAGGCTTAGCAAACAACTATGATACCATCACGCCTCTATATAATTTCCCTAAGGGTAGCGCCGACGTGTGTGGTAAACCAAAATTTCGTCAATCACGTTTCAGTTCTATGCAATAAAGAGCGAGTTTTTTGCCATCAACCGGGCAAAAATCCAGACTGGGCTGATACTGCGAAATTGCAGATTAACAATCCAAAACACACTACCCAATCCGTGGATTGAAACCGACAATACGGCTTGCGACCACTAGAATGACGACAGTCAGCTATCTACATCTTATAGACTTTTTAAGGTTCCGTACCACCGAAAGCGTGCCAAACGGAACCCTATTACTAAGCCTTTGCCGACCGTAGGAGTGTATGTCTGTTAGGAGTGTATCTCATTAACCGTAAGAGTTGAAATTTTTACAGACTTCTTGCGTATTTCTATTACCACTATAACAACAATAAAAGTAAAAAGAGGGACCCTCTACAAGAAACTTTTTTTTTTAAACTGAAGTTCGTTTTTCAATATAATATACCAAAAGTTAAATATTGTACGGTGGCAAGAACTCCTCAAGTACTCATTTCAACTCGCACTTGGGCAGTTTTTTAATGATTTTTGGTTGGCAACCAATGGCGTGTTGATAACCTGTACTGCTAACCTTTGAAGAGCTTACGTCAATCAAACGCGCTCGCGTTTTTTCTATCCGTCTACAAAACTATGTCTAAGGAACTCTCTAGAAAATGGACTATTGTAAGTACAGTTAGGTGATGGGAGATAACTTTCACTAAGCGAAAGTTAGACCAAACCATGTAACTTGCTTTCTAAAATGGGGTACCAGTTTCGTATTTTTTATGGGGAATTTTCTGAAAAGGCTGTTGGTCTCTGAAGGATCCTAGAGTAAAAAATAAACAATACATAAATATTAATTATGTTAATTTTTTTGGCGAGCTGGTGGCTAAGTAATAATTGTATCCATCAGGTTAAGCTACGGTTGCCGGAAAGACCCCTCCATGCCTCGGAAAGCACGTTTTAGCCGTTGGTCCCGGCCTCCGTGGTCCCGACTGTCATTCGTGGATCTTTGACGGTGATTATGGGTCGTCAAAAGACCGAAAATCTGACATCCAGTATTACCTAGGGGTGTCATAATACCCAATTACTGGGTTGTGGAGGTCAGATAGGCAGTCGCTCCATGTCAAAATACTGGTATTCAGCTGCATCCGGTTAGACTGGAAGCTGACCCCAACAAAATTGGGAAAAGGCTACGCAGATTGATCCCGATAAACATCCACGAGGACTTCCTTAGGTTCAACAAACGAAACTAAGCCTGAACGGTATGTCTTTATCAAAGACTAGCACTTTGCCCGCGGCTTCGCTCCCGTGGTCTTTCCCGTGGGACCCGTTATTTTTCCTAAAAAGTAGCCTATGTTACTCCTAGAAAACTAAGCTTTCCAACGGTGAAAGAATTTTTAAAATCGGTCCAGTAGTTTTTGAGCCTATTCATTACAACCAAACAAACAAACAAGGTTTTCCTCTTTATAATATTAGTATAGAAAACAACACAATATCAGCTCATAAACTGATTAATTGCCAATTTTATTCCTAAGGACCTAAACAGACTTGCTATGGACACTTTAGCATCAGCGATCGTCGATTTTGAGACTTTCCAAACGTATTTTTTAATTTTGGAAACTTAGCGTTCGGTTGCGAATAACAACGCTGGCAACTGCGCTGTTTCAGCGGCTGGTTCAATGCTGCAAAGCGTTTTGTCGACTTGCTCGCTGCGTCTGAGGGCGACATCAAAACTGTGCGTTTGCCGCATGCGCGTTTCGCACGTGATGCCAAATCCTCAATTTAATCGCTACGACTGGTAAGTGAATGTGTGCAGAATAAATTGTCCAGTCGCTGTATCGTCACAAAAATCGACATAGCGGTTTATTTCACAGCGCGTACTTTGGCTAAGTATGTGTCGAATACGAAAATAAACATTATTGATATAACGTTAAACTTCACATTCGCATGAAAAACTTTCCAACGTCAGCTTGTATGAATATGATCACTATACGCTTAACAATAAGTTTCATATTGGTTTTCTAGAATCATGCCCTAAAAGAAGCATGGTCTGCGAAGGTCCTTATTTCCTAATGAACAAACCGTAAGATAATAATAATTGCAACAAGGAAATACGCGATACAACACCAGTAAGCTGCAATAGGTACATTTTGTAATTGATTGCGCTATTTCAAAGTATGACTCAGACATTTTTCCTGAAGTGTTTGTCGCGTTAAATATGTAGGTACGGTAGCAAATACCTATAACAAATGTATCCCGGTGAATCATAACTTGCACAGTTGAATCAAAATATGCTTTATTATTTTTGTTGTATTATTGCTATGAAGTACTTATTATATCTGTCTGTTATAATAGACGTGTTTACTTCGAAAACGTACCTATTTTCGTGTGAAAACATTATCAAGTGATAAGGATTTTGTTTTTCTTTTGTTTTGTGATTTGTTTAAACACTGTCATATACAGTCAGCTGAGTATCAGTGGTAACACTTGCACTGCGAAAACAGCCCTTACTGCTGCGACTTAAAAGCGCTGACAATGACGGTTTGGTACCACTAATTTGCGGATGACCTGACTGTACGGCAAGCCGCAAATCAGTGGTAACTCCTTAACTTTGAGCTGGCCTGGCGTAGTAGCGAGTTTAAATGGAAAGCATTACCGTTTAGCATTAGTGTAGGACTGCCCGCGTGTGGTCCCTTCTACATATAACCCATCTGCCTTCAAAGCCAAGAGTGAACAGGCATCTTCTGGGCTCGTTCGCTACATCATCCACCTCATTCTTCCGTTTTCCAAAGGCGTGGTCGAGGTCAAAATATACTGGTTACTACCAAAGTTCGGCTTACTAATTTTTTCTTTCCGCAGTCAGTGAAGAAGTGCAACAGCCAACAAAGGAACTTTCACGTATTTCGTAAACAATTGTCGAGCGCAGCCGGGGCAGTTAGCCTCGATACCAAACTCCTGACTGGCAAAACTTTATACAATGGCATAACTCATCCTGCCTCAAGTTTACTCTTTTTCTCACGAGAGAAGAACTAGGTAGCACAAACACTGCCACTATTTTTTGTGTTATTCAAAGCTCAATGACTTCAACACACATACCGTGTTAATGGCAGTGTATGGGCTAGAGCGAAACACAATGGTTTTAATGTTGAACTAGTCTGGTATGTTTCGTTTCTTTAGTAAAATTACTAATTATTATTGTGAAATACCGCCTATAAAAAACTTAAACTTAGAGCATAATTAGTAAAGTTGCATAACACGGACGCAATTACAATAGCTATACTTTTGAATTGTCAAACTACTTACAAAGCAACAAAGAAAACGAGAAACCGCCAATTCATAACCTCCCCCTTATTTTTCAAGGTCGGCTCAACTCGTGGCGCCCCCACGTGATCGGCACACGATAAAGGGTTCGCGTCTGTCGGGGAAGGCCGAAATAATCGGACATCCCGAAATAGCAAGTGACTAAATCTGTCAACAATGATACAGTTAACACAATAGCAACTCGGAGTCTGGATTTATGCCCGGTTAATGGCAATAGGCTCGCCCTCTATTACAAGAGACTACTACAGTAATAAAAAATACATAACTCACGCCTTTTCCCCCAGGGGGTAGGCACAAATTATAGTACGCCTTCTGCTTCGCTCCTTACATAGGTACCTACTATACCTACTTTTAATAGTGTCTATGGTGGAAGTTGTTCCGTTTTCAGTGTTTTTATTGGTATATTGGCGTCTGCTAGATGACATATCACACTAATATTATAAAGGGAAAGTTTGTGAGTTTGTATGTTTGTCAGTCATTCACGCACAAGCGGCAGAAAGGATCCGGATGAAATTTGGCACAAAGCTAGTTTATGACCTGGATTGACACATAAGATACTTTATTTCCCGGTAGAACGTTCCCTTGGGATAAATTCCGACATCAACGCGGGGCGGAGCCGCTGGTAGCAGCTTCTTCCCGGTAGGTATTAGGAACTGGTGAGAGGCGGGCGTTTAGGCGGACTGTCTTATGTAATTTTGACCATCAGAAAGTGCTGATTTTGAATTTAAATGACTTGAATTTGCTCAACACATTTTCTGCACCACGAAATTTATAAGTGCCTACCTATCCGCGTCTAGCCGCGGTGATTACATGCTAATACATAAGAGGCTACTGACGGTGTTCAAGACATAATCAAGTAGTATATAACAAGAAGCTATTCAAAATCTTCCATGTAAAATTATGTAAGTTATTGTTGACTTAAAAATCAACAAAACAACATGATTGTGTCTTTAAAGCGTGATTGACTAAGATATTATGTAAAGTGCACTAGAACAGCCACAGGTCACTGACCTTTTCATATTATCATGATTGAAAATGTCTCAGCTGATTTACGTAGTGTTATAAGTTGTGTAGGATGTGGCTATATATTTTGTATCCTGGTAATCAATTTCTTTATTGGATGAGACCTTCGGCTCGATTTCCGGGTTGGACAAGAGTTATTGGGTTTTCCGCCTTGAATTTCTCCTCAGTAGCAGCCCAGAGGCTGGATTTGTGTCTGGTTGATGGCAATAGGCTCGCCCCTATTACATGGGACTCAACTGGCAAATACTATAGGTACTCCGCTGCCTAACCCTTTGGAGTTACAGGCTTAAAGTTTACTTCTTTAGTTGAATCCTTAGGTGACTCAAAAGAGAATAGTTATACTATTTCAGAAAGGAAGGAGGTCTCTGGCTTGGCAGCAAGCCAGGATTTCGTTCGACTGATAGGATCGAGATTACAGTAATAGGACTTTTTAAAATAGCAAAGCCTTTTTCCAAATACATACATTGGGAATGGTTTCCATTGTAACTGGATGCAGCTGAATACATGAAGCAACAAACTCAAAGTATTTATTTCAAATAAATCAATTACAGGACTTTTGAATTGTCAATGTGTCGGTCAGTCAGAGAGATGAAGCTAGTTGCCCATTCCAAAGCAGTAGGTACCTATGGAGAAAAAGGGGCAAGAAACTCCATGGACACTCTTTTAAACAAAATATGGTTACAAAATATTGGTTACATAGCTACAGCCTATCTGACCTCCTAAACCCAGTTACTGGGTAACACAGTATTCTTTAGCAAGAATGGTTATTACAAATGCAATTCACAGATTTTATCAGAACAAAACATCAAATACTTAGATCCTATTTTCTAACAAATGTATAGAAAACCACATGTTCGAATTATTGTTATTAATTGCACAATATTGTGAATTAGAATGACTGCATAACCTCGCCAGGGTGTCAGAAAGAGAGATAACATTTTATTATGCATGTTAATTTATTACAAACTAGCTAACCAGACAAATGTTGTCCTGTCTTAACTATGATACCTACCATACCTACCCTATGTCCATCTCCTGGTTCTAAGCTACCTTCCCAACAATTTTCAGCCAAATCGGTTCAGCCGTTCTTGAGTTATAAATAGTGTAACTAACACGACTTTCTTTTATATTATAGATGTTAGAAGGTTGGTTTTCAGGCATGTTACAGGCTAAAACTACATCACCTTATAGTATGGTGATAAGTTGTAGTATGGTAAACTTTGTGAGGCCCACACTAGGCCTACTACTGTACTACCTACTGTAGTAGATTATGGCCCGCTCCTTCTCACATAAAAGAGGTTCCATGTGGAGGAGGTTTCATGTGCCAGCCATTCAGTCAATCAGCCTTTAATATTTCCTACTGAGTGGGAACATTATTGGCTGACTGATTTCATTATGTGCTCAACTGTGACTAATGAGACACAATTACTTTTTCTATTGTTAGTGAACTGAATCAGCATATGTTTATTTGACTTTGAGCGTTAATAAAATCTTGAATGTGCATTTCTTTTATACATTCTGTGTCTCAACACACATTTCTTTTGCAAAGGCACTAGGTCCATTCTTTACATCTCATGACACTCTCTCACAAAAAGCTTTAAAATGTAATGGATCAAGTTCAGATTCAATCATTACATTAGTTGCTGAGGAGAACGGAACATTGTTAGCAGCCTCTAATACGGGTGAAGACTATTTTTTTTTATTTTTAAGGCCGTCAGCTAGATTTTCCTGGACACATATTTTTTTCGTGTTAAGTTAGGCATGACGTCACTCCTATGTAGATTTTATACAGAGTTGTGTAGTAGCACGCTCCCACTCCCTAACTTTAATATGTTTTATCAAAGTAATAAAAATTACTTTATACTTACTTTTTTTTCTTTATCTTTATAATAAAGATGTTATCTGACTGATAGACAATTTTTTTTTTTTACATCACCCTATTGTAAATATTGTAACATAACGGTCAAAATAGCTAATGTACCTGAAGAGCATTTTCAGTATCAATAACTTGCATCTAAATCTAAACCCTCTATTGTCTATTTACCATGGCTAATTTATTTTCAATCAGTTTGTGGTGTCACAAGAGAGGATTGCCAACACTAGTGGATGATTAGTATAGTTGATTTAATAACAGATTCATTAAATAGCTATCATGATTTAAAGAAAATCATCATAAAACAAATAATAATATTATTAGTTTGGTCTGATAAGCACCCTTTGTGTTGAATATAAGATTACTCAAGATACAAATGAAGTTTTATCAATTTGGATCATCTGCTGATACAAGCTAGAGGTTGTTTCATTGATTTTGGATGTTATACCTACTAAACACCAGTATGTTATCTATTTTGTGTTTATTCTAGAATATTACTGGCTGGTGGCATTATAATTTCTAGTGAGGCAGTACTATCTCTATGGAGTTTCTAAGTACTGATGCCATATTGCTTTATTACAGTTTTTTAAATAAAGAATGAGTTGCTGAATTTTGGGCCAATATAATTTAAAATATAAATATATTTATTTAAACTATTTTTACTATTTTTGCCATCGACACGCTAAGAAGAAGAATAAAAAATGCTAGAAAATGTAGGTAGTAATGACCGGTAATGCTACACTTAAGCAATTCTGGTGTAGGTTATTTCAAAGCTGAAAGCTATAAATGTCTTGGTGATTATGGTGATCACTCTTAAACAAAATATAACAGTGAGTGGTTACTGGCTAGCAGTTCATGTATGGTACGGCCTAGTTTCACATTGTAAATTCTAACAATGTTAAATACAAAGGTATTTTTTCCATAGTATTGCATAGTACAGCCCCTGAGGCGACCCACTGGCCCAGATACAACTTTTAATAATCATCTGTTTTAAACTAAGCCGTACGGGCAGAGCTCACAAAATTATAACAGTATATCTCCTAAAAGTAATCTATATATCTTAACATTTTTTTTTTTGACATGAAATTACCATGACAAAACTAACTTTTCAATGTAAAAACCTATTTACAAGGCCAGTTATTTTATCAATGAGGGTCAGGGTTTCTGCCTTGGCATTCACAATGCAAGGTCTTTAATACAATAGGCATATAACTTTAAAATTTTAGTTTTGTTGAAGAAACCTGTACAACTCATTCAATGCTACAGGGATTGTTTATTTTTACGCCATATAAACATACTGTAAGCTGACCTCAACTTATTTGGGAAAAAGTTAGTTCTACTTCATATAAACACACTGGAAGTTCGACCCTAACATCGTTGGGAAAAGGTTAGGTATTATAAGATTGATTGCAATGAATTTACTAGGATCTTAATTAGTGACAAATTGGGGATTGTAGCATTATTGAGGATGTATAAGATGGTCTAAGATTAGCCATGTGTTTAAGACCTAAATGATGATGATAGCAATTACTTTTGCAATGTATTTCATACACTAGAAAGTGAAGAAGGAATGTTATATACTTAGGAACATTGTTTTCAAATGATGTTCAAAAAGTATTGATATTAATTCAACCACAAAAAGTAGTGGCTTTTTGTCAGGTGCTATTCTAAGCTCAGTGCCTTCAACACACATTGCAATGTATGGATAATAAACACACATATTTATGTTGAAGACTTAGACAGGATCAAAATGTATTGAGCATGTATGTGTGTGCATGAGATAGAACAGAAAACACACAGCTGTGTTCATGGCAGTGTAAGGGTAAAGCCTCATTAGTATAAATTAGTTTTTTGTTTGAATTAACAAAAATCTGGGGTCAACTTCCAATCTACCATGACGCAGAAGAAATATCCTCATGAAATTAATGTTACTTCACAAAACAGAAAATAATGCTTGACTGTTGCATCATACATTTTGTATTGGGTCTGGGGAGAAAGTGGATTAAAGTGGTATTTTATAATTGGGTTTGTCCTCAAGTAATTAATGAGCAAACTTTTGTGTATTGAATATGAGAGGCTATGCAACTCAAGTTTTTTCAATGTATTATTGAAAGAGTTTTGTTACAGCAAAAAGTTTTGTTTGTATAAAAACCAGCCAGTTACATTTCTCATGAATACAGACCACACTCTATTATTAATATTGTGTTTTCCACAATGACTATTTTGTTTGATAGTCAAGTATAACAGGAAAAAATAACGTTACATTGTAATTTTATTATTACTGCATCTTTGTCTTTAATAAATAATAACTATAATATTGTATTTTATGTATTCATCCTACATTTTCCTCAAAGGACAATTTTTATAATATTATGATTTATGACCAATGATATAATTTTATAACAGAATTGAGCTTCAAGATGCTGGTGGTTTCATGTTTTGAAGTGTATTATGATCAAGATATGGATAAATACGTCAATTATAGCAAAGTAGAAGAAATTACGCACCTTATCTATGTTTATACCTAGTATGTACCAGGAAAACATGATAAGCTGAAGATCACGACCAATTTACGTAGAAATGCGCGACACGCGCGTGTTCAATGTAAAAATCGTTTGTATCGAGTAATTTTAGCTCGGGCATGCAGGTCGATCATTCACACGAGCCCTACGTCACTCGCGCAAGCGTCCCGTCGTTTCACAGCTGTAGGATCAGTGACCTCGAGAAAAAACCACGCTATCATGCGTGACCCTAACCTAAATACAAACATTTCATACATTTTAGGTCCTTTCATACATATTGTAACTGTCTTACCTGTAGAAAACGAGCCGTTACTCACTGTCAGGCGGGAAATCCCACACTACCGAGCGAAAGTGGCCACAATGACGCCGCGAGCCACAGTCGAAGTTTCGTCATCTTTTCACTATGTTTCACCGTCACAACACACTTTATACACTTCTTTATGCATTTGAACGCACGCTAACGATACTTACACAAATAAAAACACATTTCGTTGGCGTGTTTTACGCACTTTTAGCACATGACTCGACAAAAACATTGAGCTGAAAACACCACATTTTGAAAAGGATACACTTGAAGCCTCTGTCCCATATCCTGTATTAAATTCGCGGCCTGCTGCCGATATGCTAATTCTTTATCTGCATCTAAACCGCATTTTCTGCTTGGAGAACTCAGTAATTGTTCTTTTGTAAAATACCATTTTTCTTGCCCTCCAGCCATTGAACGGATGTTCCGACTGCGCGCGAGAAAGCACGACGGAGAGCAGAGCTCCGTCTAAGTGCGTGAGTGGGAAAGGGATAGCGCTATGACAGCGGCGACCGGACGTAGACCACGTTAACATTTGAGAGATTTAAAACTAATCATTTAACATTTTGAATGTACAACACTGATATTAATCACTAATTATGAACTAAAAATTAACTACGTTTTTTGAAAACAACAAATTAATTATATAACTATTGAGAAAATTTTGTCTCAACATCAAATTCTTGATAGGTATTCTCATACGGACGCCATTGTAAAACTTGGTGGTTAACGCAGTGAGGTCTCCGGTGACAGAATGTGGATCTGCAACAATCACAGGTATGTTTCACTTTATCACTATGTTTTATTTTATAGTATAGACATTTCTCTTTCTTTTGTGCATATTTTTAATGTGATTCATTAACTTTTGAACGATATTATACAACTCTAAAATTACGGACCTAAATACTCTGTCACACCGTGCAAATGGCCGACCCACCACTGTTTACAATACACTTTACTATTTATTTGGTGAAAAAACATTAGTTTATAACATAAGTGACGACTAACGATGCCATAATTAATTAAATATTTTTTTAGACAATGTACTGTGATTAGGATTCTCGAAATATTGGTAATTAGTTAATGAGAATGAGTATTGACAATGTACTATTGAACCGATGAAGCGAAATTTTGCGCGGCTACGTGGATTTGCACGATTGCGACGAAAACAAGAGTTTTTTTTTAATTTTGTGCTGCTCTAATTACGTAATAATAGTATAGTGTTTGTGTTTTTATTTCTAATACACTTATTTTTATGCTCTAGATATTGTTATAAGGTGTATATTATCGATAAAAACTTATAATTCAATAACAAATATGTTTTCGTTCGGAAGTGAAAATTCCAACAAGCTTAATGCTCATAATATTAGGATTACCGAACGTAAGTTCATTAGAAATTATATTCAAGCACATTTATATTTTTACAATTATCTAAACCGTGTAAAGAATGCATAAGCGTATCATATTGTATTATACAACCTACGCACTACGAGTAGGTAAAACTACTATTAGGTTTAAACTACCAAATTGTTATCACCGTGGATACATTTCTAAAAACATTTAATTTTCAAGGTTGTTAGATGTTTTATTTACGCTGATTTGTGAACATTTGCAATTTACTATAGTATCAATCTTATTACTCATACTTTTGCAGTGTTTACATTATTTTCGCGCTAAAATTATGAAATGGCAATCAGCCATCAGGCAAAGGTCAAAAAAATTATTCTGCCTATTCCTTCTTTTTTCAGTTAATCCATCAACGTCAACAATGTCGCAGCCTCCTCGGAAAGTAATCCACCTTCCCAAAGTCAGGATGCTCAGCCGCGGAGGTCGAATGACTTCTGGTCTTCGCATCACTAATGTCAAGTCTATCAAACCACCAGACCCGGAAACTGTGAAGAAGCAGGAAGAGGACAGGCTTAGAGCTCAGGTATTGAATTGTATTTGTTATCTGTGGAATTTGGAGCTGGCAACAATAAACTGTTGCCTAGTGTTGAAGCGAGTGAAATGCTGTATATCACCAAAAATGATGGCAACACTCTGTAAATATCAACATTATGCTAGCTTGCTCTGGTCAGAATATTTAAATGTAGGAACTGTAGGAAGGCTTAATCAATCTGAAGATCATGTTGAAATTGTTAAGTTATTATTACTATCTGTATGCAAAATTTCATCCCTATCCGTTAAGTGATTTTAAGCTATATGTTGATAGATCAGTCAATCAATCACTGTATCCTCTTAAACGCAGAAATTAATATATGCAGATCTTCTTTTTCATGTGAGTAGTGACTAATCTGATATCAGAGCAGAGTTTTTAATCTGCCCATGGGCCTCCAACTTACCTTGGGAAACCATCCAATCTGACCTCTCTGGGTGGAGCAGAAGGGAGTATCAGACTTTTACTGACTAAAACCCTTCCATGTTCCTTCCTTAGCCCTTTATGTTCCAGGGTAGCGGTAACCCTTTCAGACAATCTCGCTTACCCGCCTCCGACTTACCTTCAAATGCAGATTCTCACCCATCTTTTTCTTATTCACAGCTTCAAAAAGAAATAGTCTCTCGTGCCCGGGTGTGTGCCTACAAGGGTTACGAATGTCCCCTACCAGTGATATCGGGCCGGCAGTTCTGCTACCGCCACATTGTGCGCGACCCGACGGCGCCTTACCGCCAGTGTGCTCACACATACGCGAACGGAGAGCGGTGCACTATGCCTGCGCCGAGCGATTCCAGGGACCATAGAGATCCGGGGTGAGTTTTTTTATAAAAAACTAGCTGACTCGACAGATGTCGCTTAGTCTAAACTATAATACCTACCCTACCTACCCTATCTACCTACCCTACCTACCTACTTACCTACCCTATCTAACTACCCTACCTACCCGACCTACCTACCTACCCACCTAGCTTTTCTCACCTTTTAACCTTTTGAACGCCCAAGCATAAAAGCACGCGCGTGCCCTCCACGCCAAGCTACAAATAGATTTTTTCTTATCATGAATTGCCCAATATCCATGGTGTCTTTTAATTTGTTTCATGTCATTAAATACGTACGAGAGCTTCAATTTTTAAGATATTTATATAAACATACACAAAAGTAATGATTTCGTTGTTTATTTCGTGTTATAGTGTACCCTCGATTGTCACATATTTGTGTCGTTGGCGTACAGGGCATGCGCTTGCTTGTCACGTATATGTGACAACGGCGTTCAAAAGGTTAAACCTTCCCTGGACTACTACCTACCTACCTACCCTTCCCTACCTACCTACCCTACCCTACCTACCTACCCTACCCTACCCTACCCTACCCTACCCTACCCTACCCTACCCTACCCTACCCTACCCTACCCTACCCTACCTACCCACCTACCTTTTCTCACCTTTTAAACCTTCCCTGGACTACGACAAACATTTCAACACCAAAATCAGCTAAATCGGCCCAGCCGTTCTCGAGTTTTAGCGAGACTAACGAACAGCAATTGATTTTTATTTATATAGACGAGTTTTAGCGAGACTAACGAACAGCAATTGATTTTTATTTATATAGATAGATAGATGTCTAGTTGTCTCAAGAGTGACCTAAGGCTGGCCACAAATGCCGTCACCTGAAGCTAGAAGAGGCTACAAAGGCAGCTGAATCGCACGACAGTCACTTGTGGTCGGTGACCGCTTTATTTCAAGCAACAAAATGCGTGTGTTGCCTTCGATTTAATCTGGTTGACTGATGCGAAGGGGGAGCTCCGCTTGCCGGGGTTGGTCTGTGGGTGTGTGACCATCTTTAGATATCGAGACTCCTCCGTACCTCGGAAAGCACGTAAAGCCGTTGGTCCCTGCTGTCATTCTTGGATCTCTGACAGTCGTTATGGGTAGTCAGAAGCCCGAAAGTCTGACAGCCAGTCTCACCACGGGGTATCGTGTTACCCAGTTACTGATTTCTGGAGGTCAGATAGGCAGTCGCGCCATGTAAAATACTAGTATTCAACTGCATCCGGTTAGAGTGGAATCCGACCCCAACATAGATGGGAAAAGGCTAGGTAGTTTGATGCGAAGGAAAAGATGGGTAGGTATCTCGCGAGTGGCCTATGTTAGCATTTAGTGGCTACTAAAAATGAGCAGGTGTGTGGCGACTATCAGAATCAACCATGTGCGACGAGTCCATATAAAATGTATGAAAACTAGGGGAAACCCGTCAGTGATGGCGTTTCTGGTTGTGGTCGATGGACCGTGTGCGGTCAGGCTAAGTCGATGATCATGGGTTACATCTCTAGGCCCCATACCCTATTTGCAAAGCATGTCAGAATAATGCCGCATACATACACTCACTGGGAAACAAAGTCATGTAACATTGATTTAGCAACTTTTCATTTGTTACCGAAAACAATGTTACTGGCCATGTGGAATTTTGTAGTGTTGCTAGATACACGTTTTTATAGTTGCATGACAGAAGAGTCAAAATTCTTGACATTTCACATGACATTATAATATGTCCCTGTCACCTGTCAAATATGTTTTGCTTACCAACCTGTATTCCTTCAAACGGGGCAGGCAGAGGTACAACCCTAAGGCTACCCACTGACCCAAACAAGAGCTAGTATAGTAATGTTACCCATAGTCTCGGGTTAAGAAGGTTGTATTGGTGATTTTAATTATTACAGTTCTATTAAAACGTACGTGCTACGGCCGCGAACACACGCACAACTCTATTACTGACCTGCAAATTACAATAAACGTAAGAACATTTTAATTTAACGGGCTACCCTATAGTTTTCACCTTATTAACATTTTATGACGTACTAATAGCGTGGAGGAGCTCGTGGCTAAGTACTAACAGCCGCACAGGTTGACCTATCAGGTTAAGCTACGCTTGCCGGGGTTGTTCGTGGATGGGTGAGCATCTTTACATATCGAGACTCCTCCGTGCCTCGAAAAGCACGCTAAGCCGTTGGTCCCGGTTGTCATTTGTGCATCTTTGACAGTCGTAACGGGTAGTCTTAAACCCGAAAATCTGACTTCCAGTCTTACCAAAGAATATCGTATTGCCCAGTTACTTGGTTGTGGAGGTCAGATAGGCAGTCGCTCCATGTAAAATACTGGTATTCAGCTGCATCCGGTTAGACTGGAGACCGACAACAACATAGTTGGGAAAAGTCTAGGCAGATGATGATGGCGTACTAATATCATTGCCTTTAATTTCAGTCTATGCTTCGAGCACGCACGCGCAGCTCTCTACGCCCGTCAACGCAGCGCGGCCGCTCCTCCACCCGTCACCACCACCGAGTCACTGCTGAACCAGCTGCAGCATTACGTCAAGTGAGTTTATTATACACAAGAAAGAAAGAAGAGAAAGGAATATTGTATTTAAGACACTCACAGGAAATACAAAGGAGAAGGAGCTTGTGGCTAAGTACCAACAGACGCACAGGTCAATCCATCAGGTTAAACTACGCTTGCCGGCGTTGGCCGTTGATGGGTGACCATGTTTACACACCGAGACTTCTCCATGCCTCGGAAAGCACGTTAAGCCGTTATGGGTCGTCAGAAGCCCGAAAATCTGACAGCCAGTCTTACCAAGGGGGTGGGTTGTGGAGGTCAGATAGGCAATCGCTCCATGTAAAATACTGGTATCAGTGTCGTAACTATACCATCTGAGTCCCTTGGCAAATCCATTGCATGGGCCCCAAATTTATATTTTTTTACAAAATTTTGTTTAAAATGTTAGGTCACTTTTGAGCCTCTCGGGCCGAGGGCCCTGTCAGGCCGGGGGCCCATGGCATTTTGCCAGTCCTGCCACCCTATAGTTACGCCACTGATTGTGGTATTCAGCTGCATCCGGTTAGACTGGAAGCCGATCCCAATATAGTTGGGAAAGGGCTAGGCAGATTAATTTTGATACAGCTATCTGTACAGACCGTGAGATGATGGTGATTGTGATGATTATGATGACATTTCAGACCAGAACGTCCGCGCACCACCTCCTGCGCTTCATCAGTGTCCGTGGTAAGCGATCCATCAGATCAGGAGCTGATCGATCCTCTGGCTGTTGACCCGTTTAGTGAGTACCTAGAGAAGGGGACTTATCATTTACATAACTTATAATCTAACTTAACTATATTACATAATTATATGTTTTAAGGATTTATCATTTAAATACAACTAGCAACAATGCCACTAGCTTCATATTTCTGACTGACAGACCCCTTGACAATTCAAAAGGTTCCTGTAATTGGTATATTTGAAATAAATGCTTTGAGTTTGTGTTTGTCACTACGGTTTGGACCGCTTGCAAGTTAGAAATTATTCCACTGGAGTTTACTACCGAGATCACACTTTCATGGAATAAGACTTAATTTCAATTGACTATTTGTAACGGTCAAAAATAAATTATGAAATCAGATAAATAAAAGACTGCTATTCTTAAAAACTTCCATCACTGTACAGAAATTAAATATTACGCGAAGATAATTGTAAAATTGCATTTAATGCTTAAATAAGTATTCCATTTGATTCTAAAAATCTGAACCGTCATACTACATATTTCTTACAAATCACGTACAAATGCCGCGTTTTGACAGTTCATAAAAAGAAACGTTATTGACTATCCTATCAAATACCCATTTGCAGAACAAATCAACGCAACATCAGTCAACAATGCATACTCCACCTCCATAATGGAATGCGCCAGCTGCAGTGACTCTGACGGCGAGTCTGTGACCCTGGGCCCCGATGGAGACTGTCGCGCGGGAGACCACGAGGACCTGTCTGATGCTGAAGACGCTCCGTGTGAGGAGATGCCGTTGTGGTGAGTTAACAAGGTGTAATTATTGATATAACAGAAAACATAAAAATAAATCTTCTACCGTTTAATCTTCTCTTTTTTAGGGTTCCGCACCCAGAGGGTAAAACGGGACCCTATTACTAAGATTCCGCTGTCCGTTCGTCCGTCCGTCTGTCACCAGGCTGTATCTCATGAACCGTGATAGTTACACAGTTGAATTTTCACGGATGATGTATTTCTGTTGCTGCTATAACAACAAATAAGTACTAAAAAACAGAACACTATAAATATTTAAGGGGGCTCCCATACACCAAGGATGTTTTTTTTTTGCCGTTTTTATTGATAGTGGTAGGTACAGAACCCTTAGTGCGCGAGTCCGACTTGAACTTGGCCGGTTTTAAATAGGGATGAGAAATTATATTGAAAAAAAGAAATTATATTTAATCTGTCGGTCACAAAATAAAAAAATATTAGACACGTATTTATTGCTTTATAATATTAATAAAAAATGACTTAAATAAAACGCATTCATGTTGGCGAGTGGAGGTGCGCTACGTCAAAACTCAGTATAAAAATCAACAAAGGACGTGACGTCATGCCAAATCTTTTGATTACGCGTAAAAAGAACAAAATAAATGTCCAATATTATTTTACTGTTAAAGATGCAGAAATGACAGTCACCAATGGCTTAAGGTGAATCCTCCAACCAGCCGGGTTCCGGAATGACTTTGACCTTGTAAACAGTCATTTTTACACCTTTATGAGCTCGGAGGGTTGTATTAATGATTTTGATGATTATAATTCTGTAACTACATACGTCTTACAGCCGCGAATCAAATGTTCATCAACATACAACCTATCACTGGCCTGCAAATTGCAAAAAACTTAAGAAAATTTGAATTTCGCGGGCTACCCTGGAACATCAACCTTAACGTGCTTTCCGAGGCATGGACGAGTCTCTTTATGTAAAGATGGTCAACCATCCACGGACCAACTGCGGCAAGCGTAGCTCAACCTGATGGATCGATACGTGCGGCTGTTATTACTTAGCCACGAGCTCCTCAGTAACGTTATTGACTACCCTTTCAAATAAGTGTTACTACTACGTATCGGAGTTTCTAACTCAGTGGTTCCGAACCTGGGGGTAATTACCCCCGCGGGGGTAAATCAGTTTTTTTGTGGGGGTAACGAAAAACGTAATAATTAGGACCTAATATCCAATAAAATTATAGATCGCCACGCAGTAAGTACCGCGCTCGTGGCGTTTCTTTCTAGGTGCCGCGGCCGACACGACATCGTCACGTAAGATTTGTGATTAATAAAGATATTTGTATTTGCTTGTATTGGTAACATTTTAAGGTCGGGGTAAAATAGGTTTTCCTAATAGATCATAGGGGTAACAATATTGAAAAGGTTTGGAACCACTGTTCTAACTGATACTTACGACGCGATTCGACGATTTTCTAACTGATACTTACTTACGAGCACTTGTATGTGTAATGATGAACTGTATCAAATTTTGCATGCCAAAATGGTAGAATGTACAGAGGCCAGCACATCAAGTTACCCCAATCTGTCAAATTACTTTGATAGTATTTCAATCTCTTCACCACCCTTGGTTGACTGGTAGAGAACGCCTAAGGCATTAAGTCCGCCTTTGTACCTTTATTGTGTGCGAAAAGTTTAAATAAATAAATAAATAGTATTTCAACTTTATTGCAAAGACATAAGGTTCATTTTTAATTTAGAAAATTTGACAGTTCGGGATAGCTTGATGTGCTGGCATCTCCTTATTGTAGATACCTACATTCTGAGCAAATAAAGGAATATTATTATTACCCAATTGGATATTTGAAAGGGTAGTCAATAATGTTACTTTTTATGAACTGTCAAAATGTGGAATTTGAACGTGATTTTTATGAAATATAATAATGTGACGTCACAGATTTTTAGAATCAAATGGAATACTTATTAGTATTAAATGAAATTTAAGAATTATATCTTCGCATTATATTTAATTTCTGTACAGTGATGAAAGTTTTTATGACGAGCGGTCTTTTCCCCATGTGATTTCATACTTTATTTTTCACCAATTAAATTTTAGTCATCAATTCATTTTTAGTCAATTATTTATATTTAATAGGAGAGCTGGTGTCTACACGGCTGAAGAAGCTGTGTGTGTCGCTAAGTACGTGTTGCAGTTCCTCCAAACTGCGTATATCAAACAGATGAACCGTGTGCACGTGCTGCTACAGACTGCCAGGCTGCTATATCTTAAGCAGCTTAAAGCCGAGAGGGACCTGTACTGTGAGTATTTCTCAAACGATTTCATGATCTGTCGAGCGATGAAAGAATTTTTTGTTTGAGTTTTTTTTTTGGAGGGTGGGAAGTCATCCAATGACTTCTCCCGCTCTGGGTGGAACGGAAGGGAGTGTCAGATTTTTACTGACTAAAACCCATCCATGTTCCTTCCTTAGCCCTTTATGTTTCGAGGTAGCGATAAACCTTTCGGAAAATCCCACTGAAAGTGCAGAAGGTAGAAGGGACATAGACGCGGACTCGGTTATCATGGATTCAGTACATAGTTCTGAATTTGTTCCATACATTTTTACTGAGTTGAGACAGTTTCCTTTGAGACAGTTTTTTTTTTTGCTTATTTTCTAATGACCCCCCTCCTCCCCCAGGCAGTATCCACGCGCAGGTACGAGCCGGGCTGGTGTCTGCGCGCGAGCGGCGCCAGCTGCGCAAGCTGAAGGCGTACGCCAGCTACCACAAGCGGCACGGGGCGGACGCCGTGCTGCACCGCAAGCTGCACCGCAAGAGGGCCAAGGTACGAGTCACATGAGGGCGCAAGCTGAAGGCGTACGCCAGCTACCACAAGCGGCACGGGGCGGACGCCGTGCTGCACCGCAAGCTGCACCGCAAGAGGGCCAAGGTACGAGTCACATGAGGGCGCAAGCTGAAGGCGTACGCCAGCTACCACAAGCGGCACGGGGCGGACGCCGTGCTGCACCGCAAGCTGCACCGCAAGAGGGCCAAGGTACGAGTCACATGAGGGCGCAAGCTGAAGGCGTACGCCAGCTACCACAAGCGGCACGGGGCGGACGCCGTGCTGCACCGCAAGCTGCACCGCAAGAGGGCCAAGGTACGAGTCACATGAGGGCGCAAGCTGAAGGCGTACGCCAGCTACCACAAGCGGCACGGGGCGGACGCCGTGCTGCACCGCAAGAGGGCCAAGGTACGAGTCACATGAGGACGTAGAACTCACGGAGAACTGCAAAAAAACGCAAGAAAATTTGAATTTGGTGGGCAGCGTGCGAGATGGGCGGGCGACGTTGTAACCATCGCAGGTAGAACCTCGATGAGGCTGTCACGGTGGGTCCAGCGGACCATAGATCCGGGATACTACCGTTCACGTTGTACGGTCCCTAGAGTTGTGGTGATGTATACCCGCACTTCGCTGGAGGAGGAGAGAGACCGTAGGTGGGCAAAGAAGAGGGAGCCCAGAAGTGGACCACGCCGGATGGGTCGCGAATGTAATGCGGCCTGCGGGAAGTTCTCGCGGCCCAACCATCAAGGCTTGAGTATGTGTACAAGCAGAGTTTCTAGTGCGTGCAAGCAACCACGTCTTCCCGGACAGTGTGATATGCGTTAGACATTTTCTACGCTCCATAAAAAAAAGGGAATGTGCTGATTTGCGCGTGGTAAGAGGAGTGCTCCGTAGTGGGTGAAGGCAGGCTGTGGATGGTAATAATGGCCTTTGCGCATCCATTTTAATGTGATCTCGAGTATAGTCGATAATTCTGCCGAGCCTTTTCCTAACTACGTTGGGGTTGGCTTCCAGTCTAACCGGATGCAGCTGAATACCAGTATTTTACATGGAGCGACTGCCTATCTGACCTCCACAACCCAGAAACTGGGCAATACGATACCCCTTGGTAAGACGGGCTGTCAGATTTTCGGGCTTCTGACGACCTGTAACGACTGTCAAAGATTCACAAATGACAGCCGGGACCAACGGCTTAACGTGCTTGCCGAGGCACGGAGGAGTCTCGGTATGTAAAGATGGTCACCCATCCACGGCCAACCCTGGCAAGCGTAGCTTAACCTGACGGATTGACCTGTGCAGCTGTCAGTAATTAGCCACGAGCTCCTCTAATTGAATAATCTATACTAATATTATAAAGAGAAATGATTTGATTGTTTGTTTGCTCAGAAACTACTGAACCGATTTGAAAAATTCTCTCACTGTTGGGAAGCTACACTATCCCCGGGTGACATATAACCTATATTATGTTTTAAAAAAAATGAGATTTTCTTACTAAAACTCCAATAATGTGAAAATTCCCGACATCCACGCAAAGCTGCGGGCAGTGATAATACGAGAAAGAGTGGGCAGTGGTAAGAAGAGCTGCTATGAACCTGCCAGCAGAGGTTCGAAACAGCATGGCCCAGCTATGGGCACGTGTGACAAGGAAGGCTTCGTGAAGGTGGAGAGGAAGAAGGACCCTAGTCGGAACCAGTGCGGGACCGCGCTGGCAGGACCCAATGTGCTGCGTCCGGCAATACCAACGACGCAGCTTTATGTGTCCCGGCTACATCACACCACGAAGGCTGAGGAGAGAGACCAGACCAGCTGGACCTTGAGGGTTGAGAAGTTGGAGTCGCGCCACAACACGAATTTGAAGTCGTTCGTGGTGCGAGTTCCGACTCATCATATTGAGACCTTTCTCAAGGAAGAGTTTTGGCCGATGGGTGTTATGTATCGGCGTTTCCGCGGAAGGCTACGCGACACCACGCAGTGCAACACGACACCGTCACTTCGTGTACAATAGTTATAGTTATTATCAGTTTTTTATAAATATGTATGATAGTCTGTAAGGTATTTATGTTATGGGTCTTTGTTACCTGAAATAAATGATATATTATTATTAATACAATTTTATAATTTTTTTTTTGTCTTCCCGCAGTTGAACGACCCTTGCCCCAACCGGCCCATCCCGTCGCAGGGCCGCTGCACCTTCACGGAGGGCGGAGTGCGCTGTCCCACGCACGTGCTGCCCGCTGCCAAGCACTGCCTCAAGCATATACTGCATGATAGACATCAGGTGAGAGAGATTAAACAGTCTTTACAATGTTACAGGCCAAAGAAAACGTAGGGTTCAAATAAAAGTTCTTCTTCAGCACCCTAATTGGGTATTAACCCCTCGAGCGTCCTAATCAGCCCCCGGGGGATCATAAGGAAAAATGCTTCAAATGTCGCGTGTGCACCCGTTGGATCATAAGGAATCGGTTGCCATTGGACGTTATCTTCATTTTTCTGAAGGTCTACCCAAAATAATTAAATACCTACAAAATGCTTCGACAATTGAGGCATTTTCAAGCAATGTTTGCGGACGTGCGAGGGGTTAAAATCAAAATCAAAAATCATTTATTCAAACTATAGTACGATTATTAATTCCAGTCAGTAAAATGACATTTCCAGTGTTGCAGGTTTTTAGTCCCAAATAAATAGTGATGTGGTAAATCGAGGTTTTACGATTAAAAGTTAGTCGAGATTCCATTTTTTTTTTAATTGATGATTTTGACTTTTCGGCGATACGTCGTAAAGTTCACCAATTCTTTTATGCGAAGGACCCTCCGACTATTGCCAAGGTACAGTACCCGGCGATAAATATTGCACATCGACCTTTGGAAAGAGACAATCGGCTAATTTCGGCTTCGTAGAGCGCTATCTCTGTCGCACGAAATACAAACAGTCCGGTATCTATTAGGAGTTGTTAAAACAATTATGATTTGCTTCTTTAGATAATTCTTTTCATTCTTTGTATAAAATACACCAACTTTTCTATCAATTCATATATCAATTTCTGAAAATTTGTATATAGGCTCAACCAAAGGGGTATGTCGCCAGGAACAATAAAAATTTTAAATTTAAAGACGTAAAAAAAATATTTGAAGAAGGCCTGAAAGAAGTGACGCCTAAAACTCAAACTCAAAGTATTTATTTCAAATAAACCAATTACAGGCACTTTTGAATTGTCAAGGTGTCGGTCAGTCAGAGAGATGAAGCTAGTTGCCCATTCCAAAGCAGTAGGTACCTATGGAGAAGAACGGGCAAGAAACTCCATGGACACTCTTTTAAAAATTGGAGACAGTGCATCAACCATGCCATAAAAGCCTTAAAACTCGACCACATAGATGAATAATGTGGATTCATTCATTATAAATGTTACTGATTCCGATTCCGATTCTGAATATACCGATTCAGAATCGGAATCGGAATCAATAGCAACCGTAATGAATAAAAACGTATAAAATTACTAGTATTTTCCCGACTTTCTAGTGTTAATTCCTCTGAATCCCTAAACATTTTTTTCCCAGCTTTTGTAATAATGTTGTAGTGAGAAATTTTAATATGCTGGTAAGGTCCATATTTCTAAAATCGTATGATTTAATACGGTTTGTATTACATATTTACAATAAAAAAAACGCTTTGATACCTAATAAAATAAAGCATGACTAAATGTCTAAGTCTATCGATTGCCGAACATCACTATTGTAGCGGGTCACCCTTTTTTGTATAAGTGACAGTTGCACTTGTCATTTTACTGACTCGAATGAATAATCTTAGTTTAGGCTGAAAATCAGCAATTTTTGAAGGTCAAAGTCACGTAAGATAGTCTCATAAAAACGCCCACCCTTCACCACTATATTTGAAAGGGTAGTCAATAATGTTACTTTTTATGAACTGTCAAAACGCGCAATATGTACAGAGGCCAGCACATCAAGTTACCCCAATCTGTCAAATTTCTTTGATGGTTTTTCAACTTTATCTCAAAAGCCATAAGGTTCATTTTCAATTGGCAAAATTTGACAGGGATAGCTTGATGTGCTAGCGCCTGTACATACGTGATTTGTATGAAATATAACAATGTGACGTCACCGATTTTAAGAATCAAATGCTATACATATTAGCATTAAATGCAATTTTACAATTATATCTTCACATAATATTTAATTTCTGCACGGTGATGGGAGTTTTTAAGACGAGCTGTCTTTTTTCTATGTGATTTCATATTTTATTTTTGACTGTTGCAAATAGTCAATTGTGTAACATAAATAACACATTTGAAAAGAAGTTATTTCGCTGTATGTTAGGTATTAAAACAGAGCTGACTCTTGAAACTATAGTAGATTTCTTGTTAATTCATCTTCTAATGAATGTATTGTTGTCTTCTTTTAGAATGTTTATTGTAAAGTAATGACCTGAAACACAGGTTTTAGTTAAACCTAGATCAGGCGGAACACCTCATTAAAATTGTACCTCGCTTGTAATTATGTAAACTTTAATTTTGACCTAATTCATGAATTTAAGAGTGTAAAGTGTTAAAACATAACGATTTTTCGTTACGTGACGATTTCTGGCAGTATACTCCTACCGCAAGCCGCGTTTCAGAACTTTGTTATAAAGGACGATAGGGGCGGGGCATACAGAAGGCGGCGCGTGCTCTGGCCGCGAGGGTACCACACCGCGTAATGCCAAACTCCAAGATTTTACTGAGAAATTTCTAAGGGAAACCCAATTGACTATTTGAATCGTTCAAAAATAAAATATTAAATCACATGGAAAAAACCCGCTTGTCATAAAATTTTTCATCACCGTACAGAAATTAAATATAATGCAAAGATATCTTATATATAAAATTTCCATGTCACAATGTTAGTTACCGTACTCCTCCGAAACGGCTTGACCGATTTTTATGAAATTTAATATGCATATTCAGTAGGTCTGAGAATCGGCTGCAATCTATTTTTCATACCCCTAGGTAGGTAGGGTAGGTAGGTATCATAGTTAAGGCAGGACGACGTCTGCCGGGTCAGCTAGTAATTTATAAATTGAATTTAATACTAATAAGTATTCCATTGGATTCAAAAAATCTGTGACGTCACATTGTTAGAAGTCGTAAAAATCACGTAGTAATGCTGTGTTTTGACAGTTCATAAAAAGTAACGTTATTGACTACCCTTTCAAATACCCAATTACACTTTGCCGACCCGAAAATCGAACCCAGGACCTCACGCTCAGCAGTCTCGCTTGACATTTTATAAACTGACACATTAAAATAAGATTTGTTTATTTTCCAGGTTTTATTCAACGCTTGTGGTGACATTCGCGGAGTGGCGTCGTGTCGCGAGCCTATCCCGAAGCTGCCACTGCCGTCGTCAGCCTGCCGCTATCACACCGACCCGCCTGTGTATTCAGTGTTCACTCTGAAGGTATGGCACCATCCTCCTGCCCTTATTGTTTAAGTATTTGGGGTTGGGGTGGGTCTGACAGCAATGATAGCCTAGTGGTGTGTCCGTCGGACTGCCAAGTCATAGGTCTCGAGTTCGAGCTAACAGCATGTGAAGCTAAGTCAGAGGCCCATGGGCAGCATATAAACTCTGACACCAGGTTAGTCATTAACCACACGAAAAGAAGTGCTGTACATTTTCAGTGAGATTTTTAAACTCAAAATAATTGGTATCAATCTGCCTAGCCTTTTCCCAACTATGTTGGGATCGGATGCAGCTGAATACCAGTATTTTTACATGGATCGACTACCTATCTGACCTCTACAACTTAGTAACTCTGGGCAATACATTACCCCTTGGTAATGCTGTCAGATTTTTCGGGCTTATGACGTCTGTCAAAGATGCACAAATGACAATAGGAACCAGCGGCTTAACGTCCTTTCCGAGGAGTCTCGGTATGTAGCGATGGTCACCCATCCACGGACCAACCCCGGCAGGCGTAGCTTAACCTGATGAATCGACCCGTGCAGGTGCTTTTACTTAATCACGAGCCTAGAAAAAAACTATCTTTAAAATATCTTCACTATCCCTTTACAGAAAGACGGCACCGACTCTGAATCGGATCCACCATCTACGTCAGACGAGTCGCACACTGAGGGTCTGCAAGACCTGGCAGAAGCCTCCACTGACGACCGCGCCGAGTTGCAGGAAGCTGAGATGCAGGAGCCGGAGATGTCCCTCCCTACCTACACACCAGACGTCTTGACGGAAGAATGACAGATCGCCGATCTGATCTACCAGATGTATGATGATTTAGACGAGCATTAATCCCTGGCTGGAGCCTAGATTATGCAGCTACCAGCGCCTTCGCCAACATTGATAACAGAAATTATCCCACGGCAACCTACCACCAGGATAAGAAGTGTCCTATATGCTATTCCAGACTATAATCTTTGTCTATGCTACATTTCATCCAGATCCATTCAGTAGTTTTTGCGTTATAGAGGAACAAACATACAAACACACTCATAATTTTTCGCCTTTATAATGTTTTAGTGTGATTAGTGTATTGAAGACTAAGTAAGTCTTTAGTGATTGATATGGAATATCGATCTCTAAAAGTTACAAAGGCATGTGTGTGCTTCATGAAGGTGAATTTTTTGTAAAACTCAAATATGTTGTCTATGGTTACTGTGAGTGGATTGTCAAGATTTGGTGATTCATATAGTGTTTTATGCTGTGGCGTTCAAAATTTTAAAAAAAAGTTGTAAGATCAAAATGGATTGAGAAAATTTGACAGTTTATGGTGGCTATACTCCGTTTATTGTAACATTACAAAAATATCGGCTAAATAACGACAGTTATTGTGTAATATTGTTGACATAACTGCACTTTACAGTTGTTTTTTTTTAATGTGAATGGTTAATAGATAACATTGCTTCGTATGTAACGTGAAATAACGGAGTTTAATATACATCTATATAGAAATAACGAAAGGGTAATAATAACCGTTATTTGTCTAATGTTATAACGAATAGAGTATAGATGTACTGTAATTATGGGTTGATGGACTAAAACCAGTGATACTGTGACCTAAAGTGAGAAATATAAAGCATTTAGTAATAGTAATTTATTGATAAATATGATGCATGATAGGTGATAGATGTTCTTCAGAAAAGTCAAGTGCATAGTATAGATAAACTACGATATAACATGCCCCCCCCCCTCCCCCCATTCAAAATGTTGAAAGGATTTGTGAAAGTAATTTTACACTGGCTGGAGGCTACAATTTTTATTGTGGCATCCACAGGCAAGCCAGGTTAACCCTTTAACCGCCCCAGTCGGATTAATACGACAAATGTTCTCGTGCCCGTGCCGCCTGAGTCGTGTTTATACGACTGAGAATCTATGTTCGGATTTCGTTGTTTATGTAATTGCAAGACCATATTCGTCTGAAATAAAAGTTTTTTTTTTATGAGTTGGGCGCTGGGGGCACGACAACTGATACTTAGTAGGGCGGTTAAAGGGTTAAGAAGTAGACAACCCTATGGTTGAACTGCGAGATACCATGAACAAAAAACAAAACGAAAAAGTGAAAGTACATAATTACGAAGTGCCAACAAGACTCACAAAGCATGTCGCTGCCGGCCTGCTACTGAAGACGAATACTTACAACTACATACAAACTCTTTCGTAAGGACGGATGTGACTACAAATATTGAAACAGTAATTTGTAGGGGCGCGCCATGTTATCGTAGTTTGTCTGTACTGGCGATTGGCTTGCGTGTGTGTACAACTTGTCAAAATAAAATTGACCCTATATACATGCAGTTGCATATAATTATGTAAAGATTTCTATGGCATATGAAAGCCGATGTTTGAAAAAGAATGAACTCAGATTATGGACTGTGATATGGTTGTAATGTATGGGAAATGCGAACAATATGGCCGAAGAATTATGACCGGTCTGAAATGTCCTTTCGAAATTCTTGTCACTATTTGGTTGTTAAAAACTCAAAGCATTTATTTCAAATAAACCAATTACAGGCACTTTTGATGAAAGATGAAGCTAGTTGCCCATTCCAAAGCAGTAGGTAGGTACCTATGGAGAAGAAAGGGCAAGAAACTCTATGGACAGTCTTATAAACATAATATGGTGAAATCATTCATGTTGTTACTATACGTGAAAACAATGCAGAACGTTAAAAGCATCCGTAATAAAAAAAGAAAGATCTCAAAAATTCAATTAAAATAAGCCATTGCCGCTAAGAGATGACCAGTCCCTACTGACGGCACCCGTTCACGAACATGACGCATGGAGTAGCACCATTCAGCTCAACCATTTTGAAGGGAGTGCGTAGCCTTTCGCGCAAAGTTCTGACCGGCCATGAGTCATTGACCATATTGTAATGGTATGCTGTTTTAGGCATTATTTAGACATTGCCAGAAATCTGATTGTCAAGCTAAGGAACAACCTAAACAAAGATGGAATAAAAATAGTAGCAACTTATACGTGACGGTGAGAGTTCGCGTAATATTATGTAATTGTGAATATTGTTGCAATATGTGTATTATTGTCTATTATTCATGTCATATTTGTGTTTACAAATGTACCAAAAACTCAGTAGCATTTATTTGTATGTAGTACCTATGAATTAACTACAACATAAAAGCTATGCTTAGAAACGTTTTATCTTAGAAAACCATGTAATAGATAATAATAATAGATATTCATTATAATTATTATAATAGTAGGACTGTGTTTTTCTTAGTAATGTTTAATACCAATTTATATGTGGTGTATTGGTGTATGATACAAGTTAGGTTAAGTCAGGGAAATTAATTGTTTATCAAATTGACTCACTCTGCCTAACCTATTCCCAATTACGTTGGGGTCAGCTTCCAGTCTAACCGGATCTACCTACAACCCAATTGCTAGGTAATACGATATCCCTTGGTAAGACTGGTTGTCAGACTTTTGGGCTTCTGACAACCCGTAACGACTAGCAAGGATCCAAGAATGACAGTCTGGACTAACGGCTTAACGTGCTTCCCGAGGCACGGAAGGGTCTCGGTATGTAAAGATGGTCACCCATCCACGAACAAACCTAGCTTAACCGGAACTATCGTCCCTTACGGCTGTTATTACTTCATTAACCAACTTAAATATTCCCTATGGTCAAATGACTGTCATTCTTAGATAATTGTTAGACGTATATAGTTATTCGACACCGGCTTAATACCAAGAAAATACTGTAAATTGATGTAGTGTGTCAATTTGAGTAACGTCCTTGACTACATGAAACAGTATTCCTTTGTTGTCCGTGATCTAGTCTATAAAAATATTAAATCCTACTACTATTATAAAGGCGAAAGTTTGTAAGTATGGATGTATGGATGTTTGTTACTCTTTCACGTAAAAACTACTGTATAGATTTGGATGAAATTTGACACAGAGATGGTTTATATCCTGGATTAACACATAGGATATTTTTTATCCCGGTAGAACATTCCTGTGGGATAATTTCCGACCTCCACGCGAGCGAAGCCGCGGGCAGAAGCTAGTGTATAATAATTTTGTCGATCTGAATGTTCCAAAAAGATACCAAATAAAAGCATTCCCAGTATTTGACAAGTTTTATTTAATGACTAACTGCTCCCGCGCGGTTTCAACCGCTACTCGGCTCCTTTTGGTCGTAGTGTAATGTTACATGCCTTCCTCGATAAATGGACTATCCCACATTGAATTTTTCAATTCGGACCAGTAGTTCTAGAGATTAGCGCGTTCAAACAACCAAACGCTTCAGCTTTATAATATTAGTATAGATAAGTATTACTTAATACCTACCTGAATACATATTTCTGCCGCCACTAGCGTCATAACTAGTGAAGTGTCCATGAATAAATAGTAGATCCGCGTCCTAGTACTCAATCGGTGTCGGTGCATGTGACCTTGAAACGATAGTTGACGCCACTTGACGCTTAAGGTGAATCCTCCAACCAGCCCGCGAAGGTTCCGGAATGACTTTGACCTTGTAAAAAGTCATTTTTACACCTTTATGAGCTCGGAGGGTTGTATTAATGATTATAATTCTGTAACTACATACGTCTTACAGCCGCGAATCAAATGTTCATCAACATACAACCTATCACTGGCCTGCAAATTGCAAAAAACTTAAGAAAATTTGAATTTCGCGGGCTGCCCTGGAACATCAACCTTAATATTAGATTTTTTAAAGTAAAAAATATTTTATTGATATTTGATGGCTACCTAATCGCTTACATATAGAATTATTTATGTATTAAAAATTAATAAGGTAAAAAATCGGATACAGATATTCTGAACATCACTAGTAATAACGAAGCACCGAAAGGAATCTTTCTCCCGCACTGCATTTTCAACTGAAAATCCAATGCTCCATTAAAAATCTCCCGTGCGTAAGTGGCATAAATGGTAAAATTATCGTCCTAGTAGATCTGTCACACCACGTTCACCGTACAGTAAACCGGGGTGAATCGGGACGAAACTTTTGATTTTAACTTCGAAACAATATAGTTTTCAACAAGGATAGCTAATTGTTAATTACAGTAGACACATTACGGGTTCGTTTTAGCCACAAGCTGTTATTTCAGTATTAAAACCCTTAGTTACTTAACCATTTAGTTCAAGTTTCACCCCAATTCACCACGTTTGACAGTTTCGTCCCGATTCACCCCGTTTGACGGTACTGTGAAGACCAGATGGGCCTTCACTTAGGAAGCTCTCAGTGGTAGAGGTCGTGTAGTGTGTTGTGTCGTAGGGATTTCTATCCTACAAATAGAAACACGCTTGCACACACTTGCTTAAAATCGGTGAAGGAAAACATCGTGAGGAAACCGGCATGTCTGAGAGATATTTCTCAACAGCAGATGATGCTAGAGTCTGGCCAACGAAAGCTGTCCAAGAATAAAGGCGGCAATTTTAAAAAATCAAGAGCTGCCAACACTGGTTATACGCTGCTTAAACGGACTTGATATGTTTATTATTCAAGACTAATAAGCGATATTTACACTGCTTCGAATTTCTCAGTAACAGTCCAGAGTCTGGATTTGTTCCTGATTGATGGCAATAGGCGCGCCCCCTATTACATGGGACTTGCCATAATATACCACTCAATCAAATATTTATATAAAATCTTTCCTCTCTATAATATGAGTATACATATATGGCATTTTTTTAACTTCTGCGTGCATTGTAGTTCACAGCTCGACTTCCTGACACGACATTATATCGAAAAGGTAGAATTAAAGAAAAAGTTATAACTAAAAGTGTATTTCATACAAACCTATGGGCTAGGAATCATAGTCGAAATTCAATTCAATTCTGACAGTGCTAAATTATTGCCATATCAAAAGTTTAGAAATTTATTCGTGGTCAGCTTTCGTTGGCCAGACTCTAAGTCAGAGGCCCATGGGCAGCATTAAAACTCTGACACCAGGACGCGGGGCAGCAACTATTGGATTATATTATTTTTCAAGAATACATGCGTCCAGCAGCACGGCCTACTGTCCGAATTTCTTTTTATAAAAACCTATCAAAATATTCTATCGCTCTAAAAGGTCGAATGCTGTCAGTTGGTTTCTAACCGACAAGCCCTAGATTCCACATAAGGTTTCATACAGGCTCTACAGTGACATGTAACTGGGTGAATCAGGACCAAACTTTAACATTCAATTAATATAGTTGTTGCCAACAAGGACACTTGGAGCCAATTTCACCAATAAAACTGAACGTGATCAGCACGTTGTTCAAGTTTATTTTCTGTGGAATATTGACACTGACAACTCTTAAACGTGGTTAGTGCACTAATCACGTTTAGTCAATTTGGTGAAATTAGCCCTTAACTAGGCGTCCTATCCTACGTCGAAAATAATCTATCTCTCCCTTGTACGGCACTTTTAAACTCAGTTGACGAATGACCTTCAGTGAAAAAGCTGACATAGGTTATGCACTATAATCCACTAAAATTAGACGAAGGTCACGGTCAAGGTCAATAAAAGGTCATTATATAATTCTACTGTAGTCTCTACCAGGGGGTGTTGTACAAGGGGGTGCCAAAAATTCCATTATTTTTGACCCAGGACGGCTAGTTTTCGAGATATTTACGAAAAACTAAAAAAATAATTGAGTGAACAAACCGTAAACTGGCGCGAGCTTGTTTGTATTTTTTTTGTTTCATTGGAGTTTCACTAGCTAATTTAACCTTGTCGATAATGTTATCTTCGAGACTTCGCCTAACATGGTGCAAGGAGAAATAAAACTTACTGCAGTCATGTAAAAATAAATGTATTATCAACAGAAAATCAGCTGAGCTCACAAATATTAATTAAAAACAAATAAATAACAAAGATAGATAAGAAATAACACAATCTAAAGGAATTACAATGTCAAGGAATGTTTTAAGTATAAATACGTTACTATAAAATTAGGTTAGTATACATTTTTTTTATTGTGCTGCTTATTTTTTGACATTGCATGTCGTCGCAAAAAGGTTTTAATCAGCGAATGTTTAATATTAACGATTTACAAACTGGATTCCTTAAACTGAAATAATAATATTTAATTATTTTTGCCCAGAACTAACAAAATATTAAGTTCTTGTTAAAAAAAATTACATAGAAGACAGATAAAATATCACATAAAAAATATTTTAACTTGCAATATTAAAATTCAAGCAACTAATATTAATAATATTTTTGCTTTTAACCCATAGTTTCCCAAAATTGTGGTCATGATTTGAGCAATGCTTGTTAATTCGTAGAATTACCTGCTTTTTTGTGCGTTGGAAAAACCTAGGGTTTCCAGCGTAGAATATTTCAAGGAAGTTTACAACATTCTTTAATTCATCACTAAAACAACAGGAATAAATAAAAAAAGGTTTAATCTTAAATATTTTTTAATCAGTCGTTTAGGGTTGTGTTCGGAGAATTACGTATTTTTTTAAATTTCAAAATATTAAATTCACATTTAAACTCTTAATTCAATTATAACAATACAACACTATATTCTGTGAACCTTAATAAATTTGCTACAAAACAATATTTTATCGATTTCAGGAATAATACTCGATGATATTCTAATACATTTTTAATCATGAACATTCCATAATTGAAGAATTATAAAATTATGCATAAGGGAATAAAATTTCAAAAATTATTTTGCCGTCGTTTTGTATGAGATAAAATATCATAGAATATTACAATAAATGTCGTGGCAACGATTAGAAATAACAATATATTTTTCTATCTAAAACGTATAATTGGCTACGCTACGCACATCAATAGTTGAATTACTTCTACAGAACTTACACATGTCATTACGAATGAAACGTTCGATACATTTTGTTTATACTACTGGACCGAATTTTCGTTTATTTGTTTAGAAAAATTACTGGCATCGTCGCAAATAGCTGCTAAAAAATATATCTTTGCTTAAAATTCGGTGAAAGAAAACATCGTGACGAAACCGGCATGCCTGGGGGATATTTCTCAACAGCATGTGAAGCTAAGTCAGAGGCCCATGGGCAGCATAAAACTCTGACACCAGGTTAGTCACTAACCACACGAAAAAGAGGAGTGAAATTATGAACTGCCAGTCGTAGATATTCCACAGGCGTTACGTCAGTCAGAAGCCGAAGAGTCTTACAAACAATCTTACCAAGAGGTATCATGTTGCCTGGGTTGTGGAGGTCAAATAGGCAGTCGCTCTGAAGAATATTATATTCAGCTGCATCCGAATGCACTCCAACATAGTCAGGAAAAGGCTGATTAATAGATAGGCTATTATTGCAATTAATGGAAGTGAGGCAAGAATAAGTAAGGACAGCTGGTGATGGCGCTCCGTTGATATGACATGGAAGGAGTGAGTGTATGACTTTGGTTTTGTAAGTTTAATGCGTACCTATCCAAACTAAATATGAGAGATATATCTCAACAGTATGTGAAGCTAAGTTAGGGGCTTATGGGCAGCATACAAAACTCTGACACCAGGTTAGTCACTAACCACACGAAAAATAAATAAAATAACTAAATATTCAGTGCAATTCATGTACAATAAGTAGGTATCTATGATTATAATAGTATGACATATATGATTTAATTCAGTAATATTGAGAAATTAAGTCATTAAAACAACGAAATTGACATCTATTTGCGACGGTGACAACTTTCAAAACTCTTGCGCTTAATTTATAAATGATAATAGTTACATAATTTTCCGCACACAACGCCGTCAAAGCCTCACTCCATGTTATCGCTGGTCGTCACATCATTTCTTCTTCTTCATCTGCTTAGCTTTTTTCTTCTCTTCACGTTTGATTTCTTTTTCTTTTATCGATTTGTAGAGTTTGTAGCCGAAGAATACTGGAATAGTCAGAAAAGCACATCATTAGTTATTTTGACAAGTTTTGCAATTTATAAAAAAAACAATCCAATTGAGAACCTCCTCCGTTTGGAAGTCGGTTAAAAAAGGTTGGGCATTGTGAGCAATTTTTTTTGTGAATGGCATTTCATCCAAACGGTTGTCTACTGCTAAACCGGACTTGCCTGTGAATGCCACAATAAATTGAGGCCTCCAGCCAGGGTTTAAAAAAGCTTGCAAACTAAGCGACTACACGCTAAGGGCACCCCCTGTGGGGTACGGACCTCGGCTTAGGGCGTCGTTCATTTTGACACTTCAACAATGTTCATTGCGTTATGTACGTTATTGACAGACACAGTACAGAGGCACATCAAGTTACCACAATCTGTCAAATTTCTTTGATAGTATTTCAACTTTATTGCAAAGACATAAGGTTCCTTTTTAATTTTAATTGCGAAAATTTGACAGTTAGGGATAGCTTGATGTGCTGGCGTCTGGACGTAATATATGCGGCAATAGATGAGCAATATACTTCAAAATCAGACTGAGATTGATAGCGTGTTATGCAGTTATGGTGCAAGACACTGCACATTAAACCGATACAAAAATGGCAGCCTAATTAAAATATAAAATTTACAAATAACTAAAAAAACCATTTAGACATAAGTTTCTCTTCGTATAAAACTAAAATCCGAATACAAAAAGATGTACCTATTCGAAATCATTATTTAAACGAAAGTAAATAACATAGTCATTCGCTTAGCGCAGTCGGGTAAAAAATAAAAGTAAGAACAATAGCTGTACTAAAAGTGTAAGTACCTTGAAGTTTGACAGTTAAATAATAGTACATCAGAATGACTGCATGACTGGCAATACTCCGGCGTACCCTGGACGGTCAGCCCCGCCACCATCATGCCAGCTGGCTAACATTTTTACCACGGCGCTAGCATTATACAGGGTAAAATTGAATTCATGGGCATTATTTTAAGGTGTCATTTTACTCTTAATTATGAACAACTTTCACTATGGGAACAAATATGTAATCGGGAAAAAAATCAGCTGTTCCCTACATTATGCTCGCTAAACTCGTCAAAATGTACGGAACAGCTGATTTTTTTATATATAAATAATGCTCAAATTCACCCTGTATACATACATAGTTCATATACAGTAGGTACGGGATTCCAGAGAAGTCACTGCAATTATTTAATTTTCTAGAAGACGGATATTTATTTAACTTGCGATGCCTAAATACCTAACCTATGTCGAAAAATGAAAAATTGCTAGTAATAAACAATTGTCAATTTACGATGTACAAGCCTAAGGCACAAATGCGTTAGATACATACAAATATAACAATAATCTTAATATCAACCCAGCTACTTGTTAATTTTCCTATTATTATCATAATTGTAATTTAAAGATAAAAGAAAATATCGTGCTTACGCGCCCCACTTTAAGCTGAAATCAGTGCCTAAATATGATAACAAAATTAATTAAGATATCCCAGACAGATATCTGTTAAAAGGTAATAAAAAAAAAAAAAAAAAAAAAAGGCGATCAAAGAACTAACGCGAGTAATATAGCTGCTCCCGCGCGGTTTCCCGCTGCTCGGCTCCTATTGGTCGTAGCGTGATGTTACATAGCCTATAGCCTTCCTTGATAAATGGACTATCCAACACAAAAAGATTTTTTCAATTCGGACCAGTAGTTCCAGATATTAGCGCGTTAAAACATACAAACTCTTCAGCTTTATAATATTAGTATAGATTACTGAGGATGGGCATCAGCTTAATAAAATTGGCCTATAATGTTCCCAGAGGCCTTGTCTCTGTGAGAGAGAGTGGGCCGTAATCCGGCGGGCTCTGTGCGAGTTGGTAAATGACACAAGTCTTAAAATTTTTGGTTCTATGACATGCCAGTTTCCTCACGATGTTTTCCTTCACCGTTTTGAGAGCAGTGATTGAGGAGCAATTCCTGTATTTTTAACTACGCTCACATTCAAAACTCAGTCCAAAACTATGAGAAATACCTTGAATTTCTGTAACTTTCTGTCAAGTTTTTGGCATTGATTGTCGCCGAGATGAGATTGCCACTAAGTTAATTATGGAAATCGCCTATCTGGCAATCGACCAATCAAAACTTAACAACGAATCCACACCAGCAATATTAACATTTCACTATTGATAAGTATACTTAATTTTGTCAAACACACTATGCAACCAGCCCCCATTTACTAGAGACCAACATGTGTGTCTAATATTTTCGTCACCAAGACACGAATAAGAACGAGACACATCTCGAAGACCTCTGTCTATATATTAGCTTATGTAAACACATACCTAACAAAAATATGATGATCAGCACCACAGCTACGAACATATAAAGTTTAGTCATCACGGCAGTTTGTATTGCTTCTTCTACACTAGCAAGCATGGCATTATCTTTCAGCCGCGCACTTAGCTTACTAGCTAAACCTTCTTTAATTTTCGACGCGAACTTCGCTTTGTCTTCCGGACTCATATCCCTAAACTGTGCCAAAACTCCTTTCAACTTATCTTTGATCCCTTCAGATTCCTCATCGCCAGTTTCCGTGGCGACCATTTTCTGAAGCGTATTTATAAGGTCCATATTTTGGATCGATTCTGTTAATTTTTCTCCAATCATTTGGCTGATTTGAAGCCTGTCAGGAATTTCGTCTTGTTCTGGTTGGTCCGCCATTTTCTGTTGCGCGGGAAAAAACGTTACGGTGACTATGATTTTAATTTTCGAACACTAGGTTTGAGCAGTATAGATTCTGTATTTAAAAATTGACTAGTGCATCGTGTATGAATTGTAGATGCATTACGGGTGGCGCCTCCGAGTTGCGCTCGCGTAATGTCAGCCAAAAATACAGTGCGTAATTTATTTTGAGAATGTTGGCGTGACGGTCTGGTGGTAATAAGCGAGAGTTGGGGGAGATAAGTAGTGAGGATCCTTTTTAGAAGATGTAAGAACCGCTACTAGTGTCTATTTTTTTCTAACATTTTTTTTAAATCAAGGTTATCATGTGATGATGGAAACAGGTAAAAGGATTTTTTTGGGATTATGTTTATTATTGGAGGTAAGACGGAGACGCGGATATGGACGATGGAGTAAAGAATTAAAAGAATTGTGGCTAAGGTAAGGTCACCAAAAAGGTATCCAAAATTATGAGAGGGTAATTTATTTAAAACAAAGTTAACAGAGTGGCTCCAAATGAGCTGCTTCTATAGCATTGTGTGTGGAGTATATGGATTATAAAAATGTTATTCATGAATGTTTACCAAATTGTTTAATATTTGTAATATGTAATGATAATGTGTAATAATAATGGATACTAAATATTGACATTAATATTTTAAAAAATTTGCACGCTTGCTTGCAGGCACAATACAGTGACTCTCCTAGGCTGTAAGATCTTCCTATTTAAAATGTATTTCTCGCAAATAAACGATTTGATTTGATTTTACGTAGACATTTTCTCCAAAGTCGCGTCAAACATCAGTATGATGGATGAGAGATGCACGAAAAAATGCTAGAATGGAAAGGAATGACTGCAATTAAACGATTATGATAAAAAGGTAGTCCAATTTAGGAACAGAACTCTTTTAAATTATTGCAATATAGTGCCCGCATGAACCAACAAATACTAGCGCCATTTTGCAACCAACCTAGATGCAACACTTATCATTGATCGCCCACTCGCATCCCGAGCGATATTACAAAAATCGGACACAAAATATCACTTTTATACGAAAGAGTCAAGCGGAGAAATACTGATATAGTTATCAATGATAATAATTATTGTATTGAAATGTTGCATCTTTTATTTACCGAGAAATAATTAAATTGGACTGGCTTTTAAAAAAGACCTTTTACATATTTTAAAAATGTTCAACTCAATATTATGTAGAAATTTGACATTCGGGACATCTGTTATCGTACTAATATTGCTAAATGCTAACGAGAAAGTTTGTGAGAATGTATGGATATTTGTTACTCTTTCACGCAAAAACAACTTAGCGGATCTGGAAGAAATTTGGTACAGACATAGTTTATAGTCTGGAATAGCACATAGGCTACTTTTTATCCCGGACAAACCTATGGTTCCCGTGGGATAAATTCCTACATACACGCGGACGAAGCAACTAGCAAAAGATATGTTTTGTTAAAATAATTATGTATTAAGCGGGATTGTCCGAAAGGGTTACCGCTACCCCGAAACATAAAGGGCTTAGGAAGGAACATGGATGGGTTTTAGTCAGTAAAAGTCTGACACTCCCTTCCGCTCCACCAAGAGCGGGAGAAATCATTGGATGATTTCCCACCCTCAAAAAAGAAAAATCAAAGGGCATCAACGAATTTTTTGATGCCCTTTGATTTATTTTTTCCCTCCAATTATGATTTTTTCCCTCCAATGATGTGTTCACATCTATTTTGATAATAAATATTCAAATTAAATAATGCCGTTCGAAGACCACCAGACCGACAGCGCATTTAAAAAAAAATGGAGCTAATAAACACATATTTCGGAACAACTCAATAAGCCAAATAGAAACGTTGTCATTCGACTTACCAGCTTGTGTGACACCTAGCGATAAACTAAGTAATATCTGAAGACAAAGGCTTATCACAAGCCCATATTACGTGTTTATATATAATTGGAAAATTATTTATCTCCATTGATAATGTTGTATCTCAATTTCGAAACTGGCTTAAGAATGGAATCGTTGATCGGTGTGTTTTTGGTTATAATCTTTATGGTTGGCTTGGGGACTACACTTCTAAACTATAAAGCATCTTTTTCAATTAAACCTATTACATTTGAACAGTCAGTCAGTTTGTCAGAAAGTTGAAGCCCATTCGAAAACGTAGATGTAGAAGAACTATGTAGAAGAACGAAAAAAAAAAAGTATTATAAAATCCTGAGAGATCCAGGACCAAAAATATGAATACAGTTAGTTAATTAAAAAGCCGTTATCTCCTTTATTATTGAATGAAATTGTATGTTCATAGACACATTGCATTTTCGAATCCATAGGTACACGGAACCTGTTGTATCTCAAAAGTTGAAATAATCATTTCACGAGAAAATTGCTTGTGAATATTGCTGGGTGTATACATATTGGTGCTCGTGACTGTACATGATTATTGTTATATCTAATGTGAGAACAATCTTCTATAATATAAAAATGAATCGCAAAATGTGTTGGTAAGCGCATAACTCAACAACGCCTGGACCAATTTGGCCAATTCTTTTTTTGTTTTTTGTTATTGTCAGGAGAAGGTTCTTACATACAAAAATAATAGGTAGGTAGGTAGGATAGGTAAGGTATGTAGGTAAGTTGGTAGGTAGAGTAGGTAGGTAGGGTGGGTGGGTAGGTAGGGTAGGTAAGGTAGGTATCATAGTTAAGACAGGACAACGTCTGTCGGGTCAGCTAGTACTTTATAACAATATAAGATGAAACGCAAGCCCAGGTAGTTAACGAGAAGACCAGTCACAACATGACGCGTGGATCAGCACCATCCAGCTCAACGCTTCTGAAGAAATCGGAATGATGAACAGACGCCACCATCAGCGAGAGATTTAAGTGTGCATGACATTCTCTCAATTGCCATGCTCTTTATGGTCAAAGCGACATAATTGCTTTCTCTATGGTCAATACCACCACAAACAGAGTAAAAAACACTGTTAAACAATTAAAAACCAGACTTTTACTGATATTAAACGCACACTGTTTAAGGTTATCGGGTATCAACAACACATTAACCTGTACGTTATAAATAGTCTTTGATAAGGAATTGATAGCATCTACCTATATTAATTTGAAACTCTGAATATTATTTTACTGTTTTGAAATATTATGTTTATTTACAAACAGTACTACAATATATAATCTAAAACTAAAAAAATATATTATGTTCAAGTATTTAAAACTCAATAACTAATTAAAATATGGCGTCGAAAAATTCCTCCGCATCGCTGTCGACTGGTAATGTACCCAAGTGACTGGCGGCATTGCCACGTTGTATGGCAATGCTAAGCCTCTGGCCGAGGTAAAAGCCAGCCCTTGGGTCAATTAATTAAAACATAATTTTTAAGCAAAATATCTATATTAATATTATAAAGCTGAATTTGTTTGTTTGAACGCGCTAATCTCTGGAACTACTGGTCCGAATTGAAAAATTATTTTTGTGTTGAGTAGTCCATTTATCGAGGAAGGCTATAGGCTATGTAACATCACGCTACGACCAATAGGAGCCGAGCAGCGGGTAAAACCGCGCGGAAGCAGCTAGTATTATATACAAAGGGGTATCGTATTGCTCAGTTACTGGGTTGTGGAGGTCAGATAGGCAGTCGCTCCATGTAAAATACTGGTATTCAACTGCATCCGGTTAGGCTGGAAGCCGACCGCGCGGCACGAGCAGTTTGCGGTAGAAACGAGCACAGATCGACCGCGCGGTCGGACGTTGTACAGTCAACTTCAAAAGTAGATGATCAAAATCAGGAATTGAATACTAAATAACGGAGTTCGCGTCAGACCTGTGTGGCGTCAGAATGATTCAAAAGTTTGTGATTGGAAATTATACCAAACAGTTACTACTAGTACAGCTGCCATATATTCGTGAACTCCGTTCATTAGTATTGAATTTCTGATTTTGATCATCTACTTTTGCTGTTGACTGTACGTGTGTTAGGCATCAACGGATTTCTTTGAGACCAATGCGACACGAGATCCGCTTCACCGCCTACCGCGGTGGAGCGTGGCGATTTGTAATTTCATCTAGATAGTGGTTTTTAAGTAGGTGAAAAAATGGGAGCGATAAAAAATTATTTATTCTCAAAGTAGGTAAAAGACAAAATAAGTTTGGGAACCCCTGATCTAGCGGAAGGCCAATTAGGGCAATTTCTTAATCTACTTTTGAGCGGATATTCGTGACCGTTGACCTCATTTATGTCCAGAATAATGTAAAAAAAAAACCCACAACATAATATTATATCGATAGCAATATCACACGTAATCCAGCCCGCAATCCTTATCGCACTTACTTACGTAACAGTCTCTTTAAATATAACGATAAATAGATATTACTATATAAAATATACAAGTTTCTATGTATGTGCTAAGAAATAATATTGATAAAAGTCTGACCTAGATTTCGGTACGAGAAAATTGTTAATTTATTTGACAGGTTTCAAATCAATCCGCCTAGTATTTTCCCAACTATGTTGTGGTCGGCTTCCAGTCTAACTGGATGCAGCTGAATACCAGTATTTTACAAGGAGCGACTGCCTATCTGACCTCCACAACCCAGTAACCGGGTAATACAAATATAACATACAAAAGTAGTAGTATTATAATAATGTTAATAATTTGACACAGCTATAATGTAAACATCCACGGAATTGGCGTTACTAGTTGAGGTAGCTAGGTTCAACAACGAAACGTGTAGGGTGTAGAAAAGTATGGTAAATTTATCACAGTCCAACATCGAAATCGCACAAAAATTATCAACTGACGCATATATGCTTCTGTATGTGGGCTTTCAAAACTGTTGGGCATCTGTGAAAACTACGCTCACAGCCATGGCCTGATTTATAATGTGAAAAAAAGTGAATGCATGGTCTTTCAGGCCAGAGGAAAATGTCCGGAAACAATACCTGCCATAAAATTATGTGGAACACCACTGAAGAGGGTAGAACATTTTAAATATCTTGGACATATGATGTCCTCTGATCTGAAGGATGATGCAGACATAGAGCGAGAACGCAGGGCGTTGTCTGTAAGGGCGAATATGATGGCACGCAGGTTTGCTCGTTGTACCACTGAAGTGAAAACAACATTGTTCAGAGCATATTGTACAGAGGCAAGCACATCAAGTTACCACAATCTGTCAGATTTCTTTGATAGTATTTCAACTTTATTGCAAAGACATACCTAAGGTTCATTTTTAATTGAGAAAATTTGACAGTTAGGGATAGCTTGATGTGCTGGCGTCTGTACATCTTTCTACACGAGCAGCCTGTGGGTCTCATAACCGCGCGGGCAGTACAACGCCTTGCGCGTGCAATATAACAATGCATTCAGAGTGCTGATGGGGCTGCCCCGATTCTGTAGCGCATCAGGTATGTTCGCCGAGTCGCAAGTGGACTGTTTTTATACCACTATGCGAAAACGATGATTATCCCTGGTGCGCAGGGTTCGGGCTAGCTCCAGCGGCATCCTGAGGGCATTCGCGCAGAGGTTCGATTGCCAGTACCTGAACCATTGCTGTATGGTTCACATATTGCGCAATCGAAATATTTAATAATTATGTTTATGTTTTGTGTTTTTATTTTATTTTATTGTATGTGTATTTTTGTTTTGTATGTGCCTATGATCCTATGTTGGTCGAAATAAATGATTTATTATTATTATTATATAACTTCAATGCATACTACTCCACCCAAATTGGATGACTGAAATTATTTTTCCGCGATTACCCCATAGACTGCCATAAACACAGCTGTGTGTTTTCTATTCTATGAGTGTAATGTGTGTTGAAGATACTCAGTAGGGATTTTGGCAACACGTATGTATGCGTGTTAAAGGCAGAATAGCAATCGCAAAATATGTACCATAACTATAAAGCTCTACACCTTGAAATGGGACCACACATATTCTGATACAAAATGCATACAAGCCCTTTATGTCCTTTTACACGGCGTTATCTTTACTATGGCATCACGACAATATTTAAATTTTATATGTCAGTCCTTAACCATTTCTATCTACGGCTTTTAAGTCAAGGCGAAAAAGAAAAACGTATTAATACAAGTAAGTATTTTTAACATTCGATTCGAAGAAATTGGTTCCAGAGTTACCACATTAAATTGATTCGTAATGAAGTTACATTAATTAAAACTGTTATTAAAAAGATGCGATAAGCCAAAGGTTTTGGTGTATTAGATGGATAACAAATAAGTAGGTATTACAATTTTAACAAAATAAGACTCGTTTTTAAACTAGGTTGAGAATTAGCACTTTTCGAACATCAAAGTTACATTAGATCAGCATTTCCCAAACAGGCGATAACGCCCCCTTGTAGGCCCTGAAGGCATAAAGGGGGTAGTAAAAGATCCAGAAAAAAATGGGGGCGTTGTAATTTCTTCTTCATTTCACATTCTTATTTCATAGTGGTTTTTAAGTAGGTGAAAAAATGAGGGCGCTAAAAAATAATTTATTGTCAAAGTGGGGAATAGACAAGAATAGACAGGGCAATAGACAAAATAAGTTTGACCTCTGCATTAGACCATTAGCCATCCTAGCTGGGTAGAAGGAGTAGCGCCAACTCCCCAGCGTTTATCGCTCGAATGAGACCCGATTACTCCAGCATTGGCGCTAATTTTTACGTAGTTATCCTTCATCAAGAATTCAACGATAGTAAGCAAACGCAAACAAAATATTCAGACAGCTACCTAAATTTAGGTAAACCTAGTTCCTCGCGTTTATTGCTATCGATCCTGCCGGCAACAACATTTTTATCAACATAACAACATATTGACCAGATAACCTTTATCAAAAAGCAACATGTTATTTTGACTAAAATATTAAAATTTACCGGCGTCCCTTATCATACACATTCGAGTAGGAAAGTTAACAGAATGTTACTTTTGTCTACTCATTTATCGCCTGGTATCCGAAGTTAGAACGAACCAAAAAGGCTAAATCACAAACACAAATAAACTAAAAAAAAAAAACTTACATATCAATGCGAAAACCAGCAAAATAAAAACAATAGCCAACAGCGTTCCACCGATATATCCACCGAACACTTTAGGCACATCCCCAGTCAGCATAGCCTTTAAATTCTCCTTCACATCATCAGCCAACTCCACAGTATCCAGTAATTCCATCAGGACCTTTCTAGAAGGTGCCTTTCCAGGCTCTGAACTGGCTGCAATCAACTCCTGGAGCTTGTCCAAGGTTCCTTTATCAAGAGTGTCCATCTTGGGCGAATATTTTCCTCAAATTAAACTTTTTAACGATATAATTCCGAGCTCATTATCTGTAGTGAAACGTGGGCTCCACGTTGTCGGCGAGGAGCGGTGCGGAGTGTAAGATATCGGAGGTTTGATAAGCCTTAAGTAAGATACGGTCGGATGGAACCGATAATTATTATTTCAGTAATAATATACACGATATTTGCTTATATTAATTCTCTTTTGTTTTTCATTTTTTTTAGCTATGAATTAACCTTTTGGACGCCATTGTCACGTATACGTGACAAGCAAGTGCATGCCCTGTACGTGTGCGTGCTACAAATATGTGACAATGCGGGTACACTATAACACAAAACAAACAATTAAATCATTACTTTTGTGAGTGTTTATATAGATTTCCTAAAAATTGAAGCTCTCGTACGTATTTAATGACACGAAACAAATTAAACCATGGATATTGGGATGATTTGTGTTGTTAGCACATTTCATTGCTCTCCTATGTCAAAAGTGAGGCTGGCTTCGGTAGCAAAATCTCGTCACTGACAATCCTTATTCGATAATTCTTCTTCTCTCGTTTTGACAGGAACGATTTGAAAATACCACACGCCGCTGTCATGGCAAAAATGTACAGGCTGGCAGTTCAGGATATACCAGAAGTAGGTTGAAGTATAGCCACTGGTAGAGGATTTAGGAGGCAGTTCGGAGGGTAGCTGGTAGCAGCTTGAGTTCCCGAGGATCAACATAAAAGGCCGATTGCCGAGGCCTAGGCCCAGCAGTGGACTGATGTAGTCTGATGATGATGACTTGGTGAAGATATTTCAATGTACAAAATCTCCAATCGCTCCCGCCACCGCTTTTGCCTTAGTTCTTATTATAATGAAGTATTGATTACACAAGTGTTATACTATTATCAATCTTAATGTCCGTTCACATAGACTGGCTCAAAGGCATCAGAGAATTCATAGAAATATTGTTTATTCACAAAGAGCGGAAAAGTAATGTATGCGTTCAGATCCGTTCCCATAGTGCAGGGAGTGTAGTGTATACTCCTTTTTTATTAACAATAGTCTCGCGCTTGATGCTAAGTACTAACAGTCGCACAGGTTGATTCACTAGGTTAAGCTACGCTTGCCGAGGTTGGCCGTGGATGGGCGACCATCGTTACATACCGACATTCCCCTTGGTCCCGGCTGTCATTTGTGCATCTTTGAGAGTCGTTAAGGGTCATCGGAAGCCCGAAAATCTGACAGCTCTTCTTCTTCTTACCAAGGGGTATCGTATTGCCCAGTTACTGGGTTGTGGAGGTCAGATAAGCAGTCGCTCCATATTGAATACTGGTATTCAGCTGCATCCGGTTAGACTGGAAGCCGACGAGTGCCGAGAGCCGAAAAGGGAAAAGGCTAGGCAGATGATGAAGCTCGCGCTTGATGGTAAGAGATGATGTGGTATGGCAAAGCACGCTTGCAGGCGGAATCATACTCTCATCCCAGAGAGCAATCCTTTCGAAGCCTGGCGCTCGCTGCCGAGTTTTTATTATCACCTGACTGCTGCTGGTGCTGCTGCTGCTGGTTCTACTAATACTACCTAAAGGTTAACCCTAAAAATCAATCATAGTTTATTGTGTCCAAACCATTTTAAAACTCTGCGCGCGAAATAAAGTCGGTACATTGTGAACGGCCACTAAGTGAAGCGTCAGAGATGTGGAATTATGGTATTAATTTACATACTAAAAGCTTAATTAAAAACTTCTAAGTACAAACATAAATAAAAAATATATGTTTTTTTATGTAAATGCTGTTTGATATCAAGGACGAGACGTAATTATTGAGAGACCCTTCTTTTTTTTCGTAGTTTCGGCATCCATTCTACAATCGAAGCGCGAAAAACTATATCGTCCGTCAAATATGATTATGTTTACGCAAGTTATGCAAGAACGAGCCAGGGGTGAGCCTTTTTTTATTGATTTAATGTAGATGAAAGTTTCCAGTCTATCCGGATACTGCTGAATACCAGCATTACATAAAGATACTGCTTATCTGACCTTCCTAACCCAGTAACTGGGTATTACGATACCCCTTGGTAGTATTACTCCGCATCCCAGCACGCTGTCGTCCAGAATCTTGGTCAGAAGACTTGAAGAAAACGGCAGCACTAATACGGCCAAAGAACAAGCCAGCCCAGCTGTCGCTGAGGGAGAGGACCTCACGTCCCAGCCACCGCGAGAGACTCTCCGGGCGCGGACGCCCGGAGAGTCTCTCGTAGGCGCGGGCCTGCGGACGGTTAGTAATGGGTACCTCACTGTCCGATCAGGACCAGGCCCGTGCCGGATGGCGCGTACGTGTTCCACGCGCGCCTCAAAGAGATGTCATTATAGGTGAAGGGTCCCGTTAGGGCCGAGCCTGCCGGGTAAGCGGGATTGCCCGAAAGGGTTACCGCTACCCCGGAAGGAACATAAAGGGCTAAGGAAGGAACATGGATGGGTTAGTCAGTATGACACTCCCTTCCACTCCACCTAGAGCGGGAGGGGTCATTTGATGATGAACTTCCTTAAAAAGCAGTCACGCACTCGGGCCCCATGATCGACGGCTTAAAACTGCAGTTACTCATAAGTTTACGGTATTGGCGCCATTTAATAGTATCAGCAGCCGCAGTAGCGGCACCAGCACAACCCGCCGTGCTTGGAGATAGCGCAAGGGTCCATCTTCACATACTGCCTGAGACTATCGATAGCAAAACAGCAGTGACACTGATGCAGAACAATACAAGGTGCAACCGAGCTGAGATACATAGCGCACAAAAACAATGAGTCCATCCATCAGCCATCTGCCTAGCAGAATTGTCAGCAAGGGCACTCTAAACCAGAACATAAAGGGCTAAGGAAGGAACATGGATAGGTTTTAGTCAAGTTTTCCGCTCCATCCAGAGAAAGGAGGAGTCATTTGATGAATTCCCATCATCAATAAAAAAAAAACTATCAAGTGCCTATGGTGGATGACAGGAGTGCTTGAAGCCTGACTCCCACTCTCCCACAGCAAGCAGATGGGCATGCTAAACAGTATTAGTTGACATGTCTACCAGGGTATTCTATATAATAGGAAATAGAGCGGCACAACCCATCGACTATGGAAGGATGGGATGTCAAGGCATTTTGCAAACACATTATATTATAATGCCTCTCAGCCGTAATACAAAACAATGTTTTAACACATCAAAACAATTTTGAATTTCGAGTATGTTAAAGTTCTAATTACAAAAACTGACGTCAAAACCGAGTTTTTAATAAATGGGGATAAATATATTGACCACCAAACCAAGCTTTATCCTTCCCATTGTGGTTATTTTTGTTAAACCACCAAGAAGTAGGACATATTTAGATGTCAGCTATACTAATATTATAAAGCTGAAGAGTTTGTTTGTTTGAACAATCTCTGGAACTTCTGGTATGAATAGAAAATTCTTTTTGTGTTGGATAGTCTATTTATCGAGAAAGGCTATAAGCTATGTTACATCACGCTACGACTAAAAGGAGCCGAGCAGCGGGTGAAACCGCGCGGGAGCGGCTAGTTTTATATACAAATTCTGTACAATTTTTGGTGGTCATTAACTATTTATGGGTTAATCAATCCTAATTTGGAGTTGGTAGCTTTAAGTAAGTTCGCAAGTTTTAAGATATTGATTCTAATTTCGTGCTAAAATAGGGATTTAATTTTGTTGATTACATTTTACTAAATCGGGTGGTTGTTTGTTAAACATATTATTATGCCTTTTTAAACTGTGAATTTTGTATTATGCACTTTACCATGCTCAGAATAAAAGTCAAAATACAATAATTGGCTTGAAGGTTAAGCCATAGACTCAAATTAGAACTATAATAATAATAATATCCTTGGACATTTCACACAACGCCATATAGTCCCAAGCTAAGCAACCTAATGCTTGTGTTATGGTAACGAGATGGCTGATAAACTACTTACATACATCTTATTTTTTATTTTTTGTAAATGCATACATATTATAGATAGAAAAATACCCATATAACAGTATGAGTTTGTTCTTATAGATCTATAGCATTTGTTGATCATTTTATTACTTTCAACCATTAACAAGTCGAAATTCTTGATTCATACAAGTCACTAACAATCCATTCAAAAGTTGATCAAATTCATCAGTAGGTAAAGCTGCAATTAACCATAATGCAGCATTACTTTTTAAATGTGAGCAAGTTCATTTTAAAAAAATTTAAATAAATGTACTTATTGATTTTTACAAGGCATTCTCAATCAGACTTTCTGTGTCGTGTGATAACTTTAATGAATAAACTTTTACTTTGAAGAACCAGACCGTCCTTTAATTATCTGCGTGAATATTAAAACCTAGTTTTACGTCCTTTAGGACATAGCAAAATAAAATGGAAACTGGCGCGATAATTTCCGCGAAAATATTGTGCAAAAATATTTTAAGCAATTTGACATCGTAGCCAAGAGAAACTTATGTTTTACTACTGTAATTTTATTAAAAAAATAGGAAAATAATTAAAGAATCGAATTACCTGATAAACTGATGACAATAATCCCAGGAATGATAAAAACACTGTTGGAAAATGCGTGTTCCAGAGGGCCCTCTGACCCGCCACTTAGATCCACCATTGTTGTTTAATACTGAGATATTACCTCCTAATACTGCGATGAAACGGTCAATTCACTTATTCAGATCATAAAATATACCATTTTTATTAAGTGAAAAACAGTTTTCACAATAAATTCATCAAAATCTTTGTTCCGCAAAATATGAAACGCAAACGACAACAAGAGTACAAGACAAGTCAAATTTTTTAATGTTTTGCCATTGATTATTTGATTCGAACACTAGTCTTTTGAGTTACGTTGTCCAAGTTAGGATTATTCCAAGGAATACTAATTATACGACGGTGTATATAATTAACGATATTTATGATTAGATGTGGACTGAAATCAACTATTTCTATTGCAGTTTTTACTTAGCTTTTTTGTTTATTTTTTTAAAAACACTATAGAATATGGTGGAAGATAGTCACAGACAAATCACATTCACACACGGTACCTAAGACAATAACAGTAGCTTTGGAGAGATTTTACCTATTAAAAAGCTGTTATTTTGACATTACAAACAGACACTTCAATATTATTTTTTTGTATGTAAGTATAGTTATTTAAACTGCAGTGTTATTCTGTTAGAATCTCACCGTAGAATCATAGGTGAAATGGATTGACAGCTCACTTCACCAGTCTTCACGGTTAGTTCTTACAAAATAGATCGGTAGTGGTTTGAAACCGTAAGCTCGATGTACACACATCAAAAGTGTCTAGGGATCAACATATATTTTTGCAATAACTTTTCTCTTGATTGATATTAATTTAAATTTTCTTTAAGGATTCATCAAATAAAGTGTTTTCGTTTGTCACAGTAACGATAAACCAAGTCACCTTTGCATTAATAAAGAAATTTGCCATTTTCCTAATAAAGGGATTTTTGACATTTGAACCACTAACATTAAAGTTCGAAAAAAAGACTGAAATAACAGTTTTCTTTAAAATTTTATTGGGTAACTTAAACAATTAATAATCCGTGTTTCTACCGCGAACACTAACAACACAAGAACATCGGTTTGGCATACTCAAAATGAGTTCATCCAAATCACGCTGTGGAATGGCCGCCCATGTTCGTTGCAACAACAAAAAAAGGTGTTATCAGTCGACTTTGGACACGTTACCGAAGCACTGGTACCGTGGCTGAGCGCCATGAAGGACGGTATCGCTGCACCACACGGAGACAAGACCGATACATTCAAATCTTAACTCGAAGAGCTCCAACAATAACCGCCATGATGTTAGCCGTGAGGCTTCATCACTCTTCAGGGAACTTAATTAGCGACCAAACAGTCAGAAACCGCTTGCATGAAGTGAACCTTCATTCCCGAAGACCGCTACGGGTACCACCTATAGCAATGCACAATCGTAGGATTCGATATCAATGGGCTCTTGAACACAGAAATTGGGCAGAAGAACAATGGCGTTTCGTGTGCTTTTCTGATGAGTCTCGTTTTGGTATGAGACCGGATACAAGACGTATACGACACTGGAGAACCCCTGGACGCCAACAGCGATTAAAATCCTGCCAGGAAGTCCATCCTTATAGTGGTGGAACCATCATGGTATGGGCGGGTATTTGGATCGGCGGAAGAACTGAGTTGATTTGGATCAGAGGCAACCTCAACGCTCAAATTTATGCTGAGACGATTGTATCTGACGTCATCGTTCCTCTACAAGTGCAAATCGGTCCCTTATTTCAGTTAATGCATGATAATGCACGACCGCACACCGCAAGAGTTGTAAGACAGACTCTCGCCGCAGCTAACATCAATGTCCTGCCCTGGCCTGCTCAGTCGCCAGACTTGAACCCGATTGAGCATGCATGGGATATGCTACAGAGAAGAGCTCTGCCGAATATGGAGGGTATCCAGTTGCAAGAAGACCTTTTTTTGTTGTTGCAACGAACATGGGCGGCCATTCCACAGCGTGATTTGGATGAACTCATTTTGAGTATGCCAAACCGATGTTCTTGTGTTGTTAGTGTTCGCGGTAGAAACACGGATTATTAATTGTTTAAGTTACCCAATAAAATTTTAAAGAAAACTGTTATTTCAGTCTTTTTTTCGAACTTTAATGTTAGTGGTTCAAATGTCAAAAATCCCTTTATTAGGAAAATGGCAAATTTCTTTATTAATGCAAAGGTGACTTGGTTTATCGTTACTGTGACAAACGAAAACACTTTATTTGATGAATCCTTAAAGAAAATTTAAATTAATATCAATCAAGAGAAAAGTTATTGCAAAAATATATGTTGATCCCTAGACACTTTTGATGTGTGTATATACAGTTAACGCCTGATAATTCATTTCAAAATTAATCATCACTAGAGAAATTTTTGAACTCCCAATTATTGTTTTTTACTTTACCGTTGCATAGCATAACTAGCATATAATATTCCCACAGCTGGGACACAGGCCTCCTTTGGGTGAAAAAGTGGGCCGCAATCCACCAGACGGGGCGATTGCGGGTTGGTAGATGTCACGTCATCACGTGTCTTCGAATTTTTACACAGTGTCTTTTTGCAGCTTGTTAGTCGCAGGCGTTACCATCACCAGTGCTCTCAGTACGTAACCTTATACCATTTGTAAAATTTTAAGTAAGAGAACCTTAGCATCTGGCGTTTTGTATTTTCGTAGTATCTTATTAATTTGTTATCCTGCCGTATAAAAGGGACGAGTTTGTGTAGGTATGTAGGTATTTATGTATGTATGTAAATAAAACAAGAAAACTATTATAAATATAAATTTATTATTGAAAATACACAATTATGTATATCTTTTGGCCTTATAGTAACATTAGTGTACACAATACTAAAACAAATAATAACACTAATGACACGTATTCAATACAACAGTTCTATGACCACTATCATACACGTTTAAAAATAAAACATTTTTATTTATTTATAATAATCAGGAGTAAAAATAGTTAATTTTATAATAGCTATGTTCTTTCTTGGAATGTTGCCCTATATGCTGCAATGTCATCCGTATAATTAGGTTTTTTTTAGTTGTAACTGGCAACTTTGTTTTTTGGAATGTGACGTATTGTCCATTTAGGGAGATTCTGCTATTTGTTGGCCGTAATATTTAAAACTGGGATACTTTCTAGAGAGAATTACAGTTATGCTTTTGACCAAACTGGGAGTTCTTTTTTATGGTATTCCGCACTCTACCGGGTTTATAATAATTACCAAAGCTGTCAGTTTCAACTCAACATTAAATGACGTTAATTTACACTAAAGGTTAGTTTATTTACACACCCTGTTAGACGATTCTAATCATTTTCGATTCAGTCGAACTTTTGACATTTTTCTTTTTTTAAATACAATTTGAAGAACCTCAACTTGAAAAGAATTATCACAGAATATTTTGAGGCGATCTTCAAATTTCGTTAATCGTTTTGTAAAAAATTTGGTCCTACCTAAAACATTTTTAGTCATAATCTCTACCAAAATACATTTTTAGTCCTAAAAAATCTATTGGAGAATGGGTTTTTTCTTAATTACTTTCATTAAAACTTTTTTATAGGCACTTTTGGAATGACATTGAGCGTTTTCGCGCGTACACTAAAATATATCACCGAAAAAATTTAGATGTTTTTTTCATTACATTCTATGTTTTGTCATATTACTGGTTATAATTTCGAAATTCAAGATATAATTAGGAAATGATGAGAGAATATCTATATTTTTAATCTATTATCACGAACGCATCAAAAATATTTGTAACCAATAACATGGCAACACATGTGTACAAAAAAAAACGTTTATTTGAGTTCAAACAGCACTTAAAACTATATTTCATTAATCCACAAATATAGTTCCTTCCAAAAATGTATAAATTTATTGCATTTATTTAAACTAAGCTGTATGAGCTAAAATAAGGGTTTTCATTTACCTAAATTTTTAACTATTCCATTTCTATTATATGAAAAATGTTGTATTTTAATTTTTCTTCAGGGGATCGAGGTTATCTATTGAAAAATCATCGTTTCCAAAGGAGATCCCTCGGCTGAATCCATCCTGCAAATAAAATAAATAAAAATAAGTTATTGAAAAAAATATTTATGAACCGCCATAATTTGCTAAAAACATGTCTCTTTAGCGGCTTAGCCTAATTTAATTCGAAACATCAAAATACTTTTTGTTTTATAACGGAACACAAAAAAACAGTTTGTATTTTATTTGTTTTCTTCTTTGCATACTGACATGTTTTTGTTGCTGCCAATATGATACAGACGCCAGCACATCAAGCTATCCCAGACTGTCAAATTTTCCCAATTAAAAAATAACCGTAAACTTTTGTAATAAAGTTAGAAAACTATAAAAAAAAAGAGATTGGGGTTACTTGATATGCTGGCCGCTGTATTTTACCGCATGGATTTTATTCCGATAATGTAAACTACATTCCCATAAAAATGGTTAAATTTCCGTCAATATTCCAACCCAAGAGATTTGTAGCTTTCACCATCGGGTTTGAAATTTTGAATGAAACCAAACTCTAACATCACACGGGACACATGACAACAGATGACACAGAACCGACCGGTTAGCCCGCGAAATTCAAATTTTCTGACATTTGTTCTGTCAAATCTTGTCTAAAGATTTGTATTGAAGAGTTAAATTATATTTATAACTACTAAGTATTAAAAATTAAACGACTATCTAACTATACAAATAAATACAAGAACGACACTTCTAAGCGGAATTGTCCGAAAAGGTTACCGCTACCCCGGAACATAAAGGGCTAAAGAAGGAACATGGATGGGTTTTAGTCAGTAAGAGTCTGACACTCCCTTCCGCTCCACCCAGAGCGGGAGGAGTCATTTGATAAATGCCAGCCCGCAAAAAAAAAAATCTTCGAAGTACTTATTCGCATCGCTGTCATCAGGAAACGTGCCCAGAAGACTGGCAACATTACCACGTTTAATGGCAATGCTAATTCTTTGAAACAAACCAGCCCACTGGTCACGTGGATTTTGTTAATATTATTATGAGTTTAATGAATTTAATTCTGATACATATTAATTACGGTTGCGAATCGTATTTTGATCAACATACAACCTGATACTGACCTGTAAATTGCAAAAAAACATAAGAAAATTTGAATTTCTACCTCAGCGAATCCCCATTATGCCTTCTATTTGAACGAATGACGCCCTTTGCCCTTTCATAAAATGCCCAGAATTAGGTTCAAAGCGTACCTTCACAAAATTAGTTTTGATAAATGAAAGCGAATTATGTAGGGTACCTAATTTGTTATTCGGCAGTTATGTGTACCTTAACACCATAATTCTCCAGCCGATCTATATTTATACGTGAAGTTGTCATTTCACCTGATGCTATGGGTTGAAACTAATGAAAGCTCATTTCACCAAAGTTCACGGCGAATTTTATATAGAATACACCGGCAGAATGATATTTATTACAGAGTGCCTGCATATTAAGGCTCTAATTATTATTAAAAACTATGTTCAAATATTAAAGAGCACAATACCCAAAACTGCCATGGTATTTAAATAACAAAGTACGGTCGCCAGCGCGTCAAGTCATACCAATCTGCCAAATTTCTCCAAATTATTTTAAAACCGAAAAAAAAAAATTGATGGGCTGGCGAGTGTACAATCCAGAGAAAGAAATTGACCTCTCTGTCAGTATGCCGTGTGATACCCATTTCATATATCTGACAAAGAATGACAGCAGTGATAAGATGAAGAATAAACGGGCAGTTTTTACGTTAATTTTATTTCTTGAAGTGTAATGTGACTTAATAAGCTTGGCACTATGTAAATAATATCATTAAATCACATCACAATACTAAAACAAAGACAAAACATTTATTTTCGACAAACATATCAACCCTTGACGATCACAATCGTTTTTTTAAATTATATTTTTAAACTTACCGGTCCCCGAGCTGTCAAAATTAATAAAAAAAATACTTTAAAATCTCTTTCAGAATACCAATGTTTGATACAAATAATAAAATAATAGAATCAATAGAGATGATGACAGGATAAAAAAAATAATCCTACGTGAAAAAAGAAAAAAAATATGTGTCCAATGTTTTTTTAATAATCTAGATGAAGGACTAGAAATGAATTTCATCATCCCTATTATAAGTATTAATGCTGCTAAGTATTTATAAGAACAGAGTGTCCCCGTCTGGTAAACATGTACTAGAATAATTGTAATATATTATTGTAATAATAGATCCTTAATTTTTTTTTTTTACCTGGCTGATTTGAACATTTTTCTAATTTTGATAATTGAGTTTAATTCCTACTTACGCAGCGACCAAAAAGACAGGGGTAGATAATTATTTAAATCCTATTTTCAGTTGTGACAACACTTAAACCAAATTTTTGTTTACCAGACAGGACACCCATTCTACACAGACTAAAAAAATCATCAGATACGCACCTTCATTTCAGAAATAGTTTTGTCTAGGAACCCATTGAAATTGCTGTCCAATTCCACGACCGGCTTCTCGCTGAGGTTGCCAAATCCATTGAAGGTAGGATTGAATCCGTTTCCAAAAATGTTGCCACTCTTCTGCGTGTCAAACGGGTCGAATCCACTGAGGCCGTTCGTGAATGACGTTGTGTTAAAAACTGACGTCTGCAGATTAAAGTCGCTTATATCGTAGTTCGGCCCGTTTGGGTTCATTCCATTCGGGTACGGTCCGTTTGGGTATGGCCCGTTTGCGTTCGGTCCGTTTGGGGTCGGTTTGGACGCAGCGAACGGCTGGGATTGGGGGTGAGAAATAGGGGCGGGTTGCTGGCTCGGGACGGAAAAGGGGGTGGAACCGAAGAGGTCGCTCCCGTTTATGGCTGGCTGTTGTGGAGTGTGACGCTTCGACGCTTTTGGTGGGGGCGCCACTGGAAAGAAAATTAAGGTGTTAGTGATAAGCTATATTTATTAATGTAATGTTTTTTATAGTAGGCATCTAAATCCTGGTTCTTAGAAGCGTTGGACTGCCGCTAAGTACGAGTAACTAGTATTTTAGATTACATCGACATTTCGAATAGTACTACGTCAGTCTGCATAGCTTTTTTCCAATTATATTAAAGTCTTATTCTTTTTTTCGTGTGGTTACTGTTACTAACTAACCTGGTGTCAGAGTTCTTATGCTGACCTTGGGCCTCTGACTTAGCTTCACATGCTGTTGAGTTTCCTCACGATGTTTTCCTTCACCGATTTTTAAGCAAGTGATAATTATACAAACGCAATTAAATCCGTAAAATCAGAGGTGCGTGCCTTGGGTTTGAAGTCTATCTAAGACCTATGACTGAACGGTCGGAATTTTTTGACGCCCTATGAGCTTTTCTCCCTTTTTTACCACTTGTACAGAGGCCAGCACATCAAGTTACCACAATATCTCAAATTTCTTTGATAGTTTTTCAACTTTATTGCAAAGACATAAGTTTCACTTTGAATTGAGAAAATTTGACAGTTAGGGATAGCTTGATGTGCTGGCGTCTGTACATAATGGACATATATTTTAGTTTTAGGTTGTATATATTAATTAGGGTTTTATTTTATTGGTTTACAGTTTTAATTAAAGTTAAATAAATAAATAAGACCATGTATTGTACTATGTTCGGACATATAAATGAATTTGAATATAAGATTATAGGGTACAGTACTCCAGGTCTCCTGGGTCGACTAGATCAAAAATCAAAAGTCATTTATTCCAACTAGGCTGAAAATCAGCACTTTTTGAAGGTCAATGTTACATAAGACAGTCCCCCAAAACGCCCACCCCTAATCACTTCCTAGTGCTTTAGCTGGGAAGAAGAAGTGGCGCAACAAACTCCCCAGCAGCACAGCTGTCTGTTTAGTTGGAAGAACTTGACTCAACTACATTTATCTAGGTGTTTTCGTTGTCGAATTATGTCACAGTCAAGTTATTATGATAGACTGAAATACTTACAAAGCGGTGGCGTAGTAGTGGGAGCGTTGTCGTGTGACGGCGCTGAGAATCGAGACATCGGCTCCGACTCGAACGCACGCGGGTCGAAGTCTGTAACAAATGGTACGAAAACGTTTACTTATATAGCAACACTGCAATGAGTTCGGTTACTCCATAGAGGAAAGTAATATTGGGTTACTCTATGGTAGAATCTGATAAAAAGCTTAAAAAAAGAGGTGGCAAATAATTGATAAATTCTTAGAATTTTTTCTTATAGGTTTCCAATTGTTTGCAATCTAAGGTTGTAATTAACTATCTAAATTCCTGATCATAATAAAAATGGTGTTTTAATAGATACTTAGGGCTGATTTCACAAATAAAACTGAACGTGAAAAGCAGTATCTATATCGCGTTTCGGACAGCTGTCAATTTCAACATTGTTGATTTGTTGGAGAATATTGACACTCTTAAACGCAGTTTAGGATAACTAGGGTAACTTACCACTGTCTGAATCAGAGTTAAGCAGCAAACCTTCAAGCTTGGTGCCTACAGAGGGGTTCTTGTTGGACGACAAATCACCCAGAAGTTTGCTGGAAAACACAAAATAAATTATTAGATTATTTCAATGATTAAATACTTCCACCACCACCCACGTTACGTACAGGCAGTGAAGGATTTACAGATTTGCCGCCCGAGGGCTATTCAATTTTGCCGCCTCTAAATTTTGATATCTTAGCCCAAAGTAATCAATCATCAATTTTCTATGAATAAAATTCCAACTTTATGATTTGTGCTCTATCATGCTCGTTACATCAACTTTTCCCGTATAGTTAGAATCATTGATAATTTTGGTACCGTTACCATAAGGTACTAATTATATATTCTGTGGTACCATGTTATACCCTCTCTAGCCACCCCTCAAAGAGGGTATACACTCTTTTCTTAATTATTTGTTAGTATTATAATTTAAGTAAAATTATAAAATCATTACAATACTTTTTTGTGTATTTTTTGTTTTTTTTATTTGCAAATCGCAATAAAAAATTTATGAACTAAATTTGCCGCCCTAGGCTCCAGCCTACTTAGCCCGCTGGTAAATCCGCCTCCTGGTAAGGTACTAATAATAGGTATGCCCATGGCAGCATAGTGAATATAGAATATAAAGTCGTTCTCTAATGTAAAAGTCGCACCAAGAAAACTTCGATGAAGTGAGCTGTCAATAGTGTCAATCCCTAGCGTCAGGTGGAATAAATGTTCCGGGGTAGCGGTAACCCTTTCGGACAATCCCGGCAGGCTCGGCCCGAAAATATAGACGCCGATATCTTACCCAGTGCCAAAGCTGTGCTTCCCGTTGTGTTGAGGCGGAGGCGTTGTTGTAGATAGGAGCAGCAGGTTGTTGTCGTTACTGGAGTTGAACGTGTCCGTCGAGTTGTTTGATAACGCGTCTGTGCCTACGCAGAACAGAAGAATTCTAGTTAAATCGATGTTTAAAAACCGGACAAGTGCGAGTCTGACTCCCTTACCGAGGGCTGTCATTTGTGCATGTTTGACAGTCGTTACGGGTCGTCAGAAGCCCGAAAGTATAGCTAGTCTTACCAAGGGGTATCGTATTACCCAGTTACTGGGTTGTGGAGGTCAGATAGGCAGTCGCTCCATTAGACTGGAAGTCGACGCCAACATAGTTGGTAAAAGGCTAGGCGGATTGAATTGTTTTGTATTTTGGTGTTGTTGGTTGTATGTGTTGTGTTGTCAGCAACAACAGCTTTGTGTTTTGTAATGTGTGTGAATAATAGATACACAACTTCCCAACCTTTCAGGAATTAAAAGATTTACACGGCGTGATGTTATGTTGTTGTTGAAATGTATTGAAAAACAAAATGGATGTGGTAGTTCCGATTTTGAATTTGATTTTGTGTTCATAAATGGTTTATTAAATAAATAAAACATGATTAACCTTTCAACGCTAGAGCATAAACGCACGCGCGTGCCCTCCACGCCAAGCTATATCCATGGTGTCTTTTAATTTGTTTCATGTCATTAAAAACGTACGAGAACTTCAATTTTTAAGATATCAATATGTATAAACACACACAAAAGTAATGATTTAATTGTTTATTTCGTGTTATAGTATACACTGTCACATATTTTTGTCGTTGGCGTACAGGGCATGCGCTTGTTTGTCACGCTCACGTATATGTGACAATGGCGTTCAAAAGGTTAAAAAGAGAATCGTCGATATGGCGAAGAAGAACAAGCAGAATCTAGTTCCCATAGTGTGCAATTTAGTTAGGTACTAGCTTCCGCCCGCGGCTTCGCCCGCACAATATCTCGACAAATTATACACATAAACCTTCCTCTTGAATCACTCTATCTATTAAAAAAAACGCATCAAAATCCGTTGCGTAGTTTTAAAGATTTAAGCATACCTACATGGGGATATAGGGACAGAGAAAGCGACTTTGTTTTATACTATGTAGTGATAGTGATTTGACAACATACCCATCTCAGTATTATTATTTCCGTTTCCATTGGTGTTGTTACTGCTATTGGCGAACCCGTTAGCCATGGTTAGTGACGCGATCTGTTTCTCAAGCTCTGGAGGCGGCTTGAACTCCGTGATGTCTGACAGCCTGTTCCGTGAGAGATAGGACGAGAGGTCATCCTTGTACGTGATCTTTGATAACTCCTGGAATTATAGAAGAATTCGGATGATGACTCAAATTTAGGTATTTTTTAATCCGCCAGCTAGATTATTTAAAAATAATGGGCACGTATTTTTTCTTTTTTTCAGGTAATTAATTAAAAGATACGTCGATACATTGTGTTGAGATGCATGACGTCACTCCTATGTAAATTTTAGAATGAGTTATGATGTAGCGCGACCCCACTCCCCAACTTTAATGCGTTTTATATAAGTCATTTTTTATTAATGGGTTAGTGCAATAAATACATGGCTAATATTTTTTATTATCTGACTGACGGATTAAGTAAAATTTCTTTTTTTCAGTTAACATCCTTGTTCGGTGAAAAAACCCTGAATCAGAATTTATTTATTTGTTAGAATATAGTTTTACATAAAAGTTCGATCGCCAGGGTTAAGCAACGTGTGCCGAGGTCGGTCCTTGGATGGGTGACCACATTTGAATGTGATTATTTAAATAATATCAACTGCACGGTTTTATAGGCAAGGTTAAGCAAGACTTGCCGAGGTCGGTACTTGGATGGGTCCTTTGTATTTTAATATAAAATTACCTGTAAACGATTTTTGTAAGCATTCATCTGTAGCTCCAGCTTCTTATTCTGTAGTTGCATCTTCTGCATTTCGATGTATTTGCCGTTGTCGTTCAAAAACCGTCTGGAATTTACAAAAATTATCAATTAACACGGATCGATCCATCAGGTTAAGCTACGCTTGCGGCGGTTGGTCCGTGGATGGGTGACCATCTTTATATGTCGTTAAGCACGTTAAGCCGTTGGTTCCGGCTGTCAGTCGTTACGGATGCTCCGCTGCACGTCCGTGTGTCTATCCGTCTATCACCGGGCTGTATCTCATGAACCGTGATAGTTAGACAGTTGAAATTTCCACAGATAATGTTGCCGCTTTAACAACAAATACTAAAGAACAGAATTAAATAGATATTTAAGGGGGCTCTCATACAACAGACATGTTTTGTTTGCCGTTTTTATAGATAATGGTACGGAATCCATCTTGCGGGACTCCGACTCGCACTTGGCCGGTTTTTTGTTATAAAAACCTGTAATTTTGTCATTAGAAACGAACATTTCAAAATTCACTTCATACAGGTGCAATGTATGCCTAGTGGTGTGACCGTCGGACTGCCAAGTCATAGGTCTCGAGTTCGAATCCACAGCACGCATCTCCGATTTTTCGGATTCATGTGCGTATTGTAAAATGATCACTTGCTTAAAAATCGGTGAAGGAAAACATCGTGAGGAAACCGGTATGCCTGAGATATATCTCAAAAGCATGTGGAGCTCAGTCAGAGGCCCATGGGCAGCATAAGAACTCTGACACCAGGTTAGTCACTATAAGCGGGATTGTCCGAAAGGGTTACCGCTACCCCGGAACATAAAGGGCTTTTTTTTTTAAGGCTGGGAAATCATCCAATGACTGCTCCCGCTCTGGGTGGAGCGGAAGGGAGTGTCAGACTCTTACTGACTAAAACCCATCCATGTTCCTTCCGTAGCCCTTTACGTTCCGGGGTAGCGGTAACCCTTTCGGACAATCCCGCTTAAACATAAAGGGCTACGGAAGGAACATGGATGGGTTTTAGTCAGTAAGAGTCTGACACTCCCCTCCGCTCCACCCAGAGCGGGAGCAGTCATTGGATGATTTCCCAGCCTTAAAAAAAAAAAAAAGGTTAGTCACTAACCACACGAAGAAGAAGACTTCGTATAGGTCTAAAATCTCCAACCCGTCATGAGGGAAACGTGATGATCAATGCTTGAGCCTTCTTTATATGAGAACAGGCCTTCGCCCTGCACAGGGACAATAAGAGGCTTATATACTATTATTATAAAGCTGAAGAGTTTGTTTGTTTGAACGCGCTAATCTCTGAAACTACTGGTCAGAATTGAAAAATTCTTTTTGTGTTGGATAGTCCATTTATCGAGGAAGGCTATAGGCTATGTAACATCACGCTACGACCAATAGGAGCATCGGGTTTAACAGTGAGGGAGCAGCTAGTGTTACTAAGTAGGTAGGTAGTAGGTATAGTCGCCAGCACCTCAAACCACAAACTGTCAAATTTTCTCAATCGATTTTGAACTTAAAAGACAAGCGTTAAGGTTCAAAATCATTCGGAGAACTTTTACAGTTTGGTATAACTTGATGCGCCTACACCAAAAGGGTCGGCCATTGTCACACAAGGTCATTTGAACAATGATTTCTTTAAATCATTGTAATTATGTGAGTTTTCGCACAAAGAGGTTTATACAAACGCTTTGGAGGGATAGTATGACGTTTTTATGTGGGGACATTATTCAAGTTCATGACGATAACGATGCATTTTGTTGCCAGCTTAAAAAGTCAAAGTCAAATCATTTATTTCAAATAGGCACCAGTAAGGCACTTTTGAACGTCAAAATGAACAAGAAATAGAATTGATTCTAGTCGCCCCTTCCAAAAGGTAGTTTCGTGTGGAGAAGAATGGGCAAGAAACTCTACCGTTACTCTTTTAAAATGTTTTACAATGTTTTGTATACATGAATTATATGTGAAGACGATGCACCATTGCACCCAGAATAAAAACACTACACCACAAAAGGTGAAAAGAAACAACACGCACAAAGATAAAATATAGTCTGGAATAGCATATAAGCGACTTTTTATCCCGGAAAAACCGCATATATTCCAATATACACGCGGGCGAAAGCTAGTTAACGATAACGAAATTAGGTAAACTCCGGAATGTATCGAATTGGCACATGCTTTCGATGACAACATTGAATGATCGATCAATATTCCCATACAAATTCGTTGACAAGGGGCGTTTTAAAACTACGCAACGGATTTTAATGCGGTTTTCGTCAATAGATAGAGTGATTCAAGAGGAAGGTTTATACGTATAGTATAACTAGCTTTCGCCCGCGTGATAGTATCTTCATTAAACCCGTGCGAAGCCTTCTTCTCTCTTCGAAAGGGAGTGGACCGTAATCTTCCACGCGAGCACAGTGCGGGTGGACGTCACAAATGTCACGTCACGATGTTTTCCTTCACCGTTTTGAGAGCAGTGGTGATGGAATATTAACACAAAGTAAAGCACCTGCCTAGGTTCGACAGACAACTCGGTAAGTCGGGGCAGTTACTTCTGGGCCACAACTGCTGGGGCGGGGTGAGTCACTAGTTATTAATTCTGCAAAAAAAACCGTTCCCTTTACTCCAAACTCACCTGTAAGCCAAATCAAACGCCTGTCCAATCGTAAGGGTGATTTCTGAAGCCAATTTCGTGGAAATAAACACGAAACATTCATGTTTCTCCGCTGGGCCATCATGGCCGTTCACCGCGTTGACGGTGCTGCCACCTTTCGCGATGAAAGAGAAGTATTTCTTGGCCCCTTTGTCGTCGGCGCAGTACGATATCCGATGGAGAGGGAATTGGTACATGATGTTGTTTGATCTTGGCTCCTGGAATAGAAAAAAATATGGGTAAGTAAATGACATAATATCACATGACGCCGTGTTTTCCTGAAGGGTATGGGAAAAATTAACCCACTACCCATAGTAGGTACAGACGCCAGCACATCAAGCTATCCCTAACTGTCAAATTTTCTCAATTAAAAATGAATCTTATGTCTTTGCAATAAAGTTGAAATACTATTAAAGAAATTTGATAGATTGTGGTAACTTGATTTGCTGGCCTCTGTACACCTACAGTTTGCCAGTTACGTTTATATGCCTTGTAATAGATGACGAGCCTGTTGCCATCAACTAGGCACAAACCCAAACTCCAGGCTCCAATACTTAAGGCTTTGCCCGACCTGGGAATCGAACCTAGGACCTCATGATCAGCAGTATTGCTAACGACCACTAGACCAACAAAGCAGTTCGGTGATCAAAAAATGGGTGTACGAAAATAGCTTCAAGCTCAGCATTCAGCATTATGTTAGTCGTTAGCAGACCAAACTAGGTTCACTCATACTCTATAGAAAAAGGGGGGATCCTCCGGTCAGACAGGTGTTCTGTCAGGTAGGCTACTGCCCGATGATTGATGTGGGAACGGGCTCTTGTATATAAATGTTAGTCGCGCGGTAAACTCTGCTTGCGCGATGCAGGATTTTGCGTGACGTCAGTGTGACTGACGCGTAGTTCGCATGTTGCGATGTAGATGCCACTATAGTATCACTGTCCATGAGTTCCATGTCCAGCATTTAGCAGTTACGGCCTGAAAATCGTCATCACAGGATTCGTCGATTCATATAAATATCCTCCATGTATGGTAATATTTATAAATGGAATATAATCAAAACATACAAACATTATTTTGACCAATCACAACGCCGTGCTTATGACCGCTTTGACAATAGAGAGCGGTGACGCTTTTCGCTCGTGACCTTGCGCTTGCGCACCGTGACGTGAAAGCGGCGGAAACGGCCGAGTTCGCCCGAACGCACTCGGCTAACCACCATTGATTACAGCTGTGTGATTGTACGACTATTTGGTATTTACCCTTTCTAATTAGTTTCTGCGTAATAGTTAGATGTTTTGCATTGTGCAGTTGGTACATGTTGCACATCGATTTTATTTGAAGAGGTTTTTTTAAATAGCTTGCAGCTCAGGCTGATTTAACCTACCTTGACCAAAAGACGTTTTGTATTTCGCTGCTTTCTTCTTCAACGCTGGACTGATCCAAAAAAAACTTATTTCAAATTTAGAGAAAAAATATATCTATGCTTCTCTTAGAGCATTTATGCTCTAAGATGCTTCTATAATTTTCTTTGTTGTTAATAACTTTATCAAATTTGTCTGATATTCGTCTGAACATGGCGTTAAAAAAGGGCTATTTTTCGGCATTTTGGATTGTCGTAATTCGTTTAGTGATTATGTTTTGTAAAAAAAAGGAAGTTATAGGAGCACATACTAATTAGACCTAGATTTTTTGGAAAAAAATCATTGCTCTTAAGGCATTTTCCACGAAGAAAACAGCAGAATGCGTTTGTATGGAGAAACGGCCAACAGAGTTTCTTCTTAAGAGGTGTCAGTGTCATTATTATCTGTGGAATATTGACACAGCCAGCTCTTGGACGCGTTGTCTTTGGTGACATTAACACTAAGGAAGTTAACTTACTTTAGGATAATGCAATTTGCTTTTATAAAGTATACAGGATGAATTTGAATTCATGGGCAATATTTTAAGGGTCATTCTAAATAAATCAGCTGTTCCCTACATTTAGACGAGTTATGCGAGCATAATGTATGAAACGGCTGATTTTTTTTCGCGATTATTGATTTGTTCCCGTAGTAATACTTGTTCATAATGATGAGTACAATGACCCTTTTAAATAATAAATATTCAAGTCCAGAAAAGTACATTTTGAGAAAACGGAGATCAACACAAAACTTGGTACCTTTATTTACTTCGTGATTAAAACAATGGAAGGAAATGATGAATTAATTGTTAGCATTGACAGAACTAACTTTTAATTGTTTTATTGACGCCTACCTTTGAAAGGAGAATTCTTTTTCCGCTGTCCTCTATAATGCCAAGTCAAGATCTCAAGTTAGCCCCGAAAACCTCAGATCCCTCTTATTCTTCTTAAAGGGGGGGATCCGCTAGGGTAGCTCGCAAAATTCAAAAGTTTTTGCTTTTTGCTGGTGAGGGTCTGGTTGTATGTGATTCACTTTGTGGTGACCATCTTTAGATATATAACGAGACTCCTCCGTGCCTCGGAAAGCACGTTAAGCAGTTGGTCCCGGCTGTCATTTGTGCCTCTTTGACAGTCGTTACGGATCATCAGGCTTCTGCTGAAGATCTGACAGTCAGTCTTACCAAGGGGTATTGTATTGCCCAGTTACTGGGTTGTGGAGGTCAGATAGGCAGTCGCTCCTGGCTCCACGTAAAATACCGGACCAGAAGCCGGATACCGGTTAGACTGGAAGCCGACCCGAACATAGTTGGGAAAAGGCTAGGCAGATTATGTATGTGACTACACAGTCACATACATAATCTGCCTAGAGGGCAATCTATCAAGAGAGAAAATACATTTATTTGGACACTCAAATAAATGTATTTTCTCTCTTTGTAAATGAGAATTGCCCTCTTGAGGGGATTTACCACAGAACAGATAAAGAGGTACCTCTTTAACTGTTCTGTGGGATTTACACACGGCACCGCGCTACGCCGCGGTAGGCGGTGAAGCGGATCTCATGTCGCATTGGTCTCTATGAAATCCGTTGATGCGAGCGGTGGTCGTTTCTACAGCAAACTGCTCCTACCGCGCGGTCGAGCGGCGCCGTGTGTTAATCGCCTGATTGTCTCTAAATTCGATTAGAATTAGAATTGCCCTGACCGATAGGGTAACCGCTCATCAAGCTAAAGGTAGCAGTACTTTGATGATTGACAAATCTTTCCATTACGGCATAAGTTATTCTCGTGCCGACACGAGATCCACAGCTCAGCACACCCTTCCTAATTAGCTACCGTAACGCTTACGTATTACTCACATACATATGTAAGTAAACAGTGATTCTTGCTCACACAATAAGCGGTTAAAAGTGAAATCAAATGTACACGCGACAAAAAAGTTTAGTATGAAGGGTAACAAGAAAGATCTTTACAGGCAATAATATTGCCGTAAAGGAGTTGGCGGGATGGGGGAGAGACGGGATACGTCCCAGCCGCAGCAGAGACGCCTCGGGCGCCGGGAGCCGCGCAAAGACTCCCGGCCACCGTAGCCGCGGGCCTGCGGGCGGTGGTGAGTAGAACAGAAAACACACAGTGTGTGTGTTCATGGCAGGGTATGTGTTAAGGTACTACTACACGACTTTTAATGATTTAAAACTGAAAATCATGTCTACACAAGCTGCAAGCGAAAAAAATAAATAACGAAAAACAAATTTGCTGTTCCATACAATATGCTTGCATAACTCGTCAAAATGTAAAGAACAGCAGATTTTTTGTTCGCAATTTCAGGTGAGTTCCCATAGTAGTAGTAGTTGTTCATGATGATGAGTACAATTACCCCTTAAAACATTGCCCATGTATTCAATTGCACCCTGTAGAATCCTCAGCACTAGGGATCTTACGTAGTGGAACATAGTGCTTTGTAGTTCCCTGGGGGACTGATCTAGGGGATTTTAGTAGAACGTGCAAAACTTTCACAGTGTGGAGTTCGTGGCTAATTACTAACAGCCGCACAGGTCGATCCATCAGGTTAAGCTACGCTTGCCGAGGTTGGCCGTGGATGGGTGACCATCTTTACACACCGAGACTCCTCCGTGCCTCGGAAAGCACGTTAAGCCGTTGGTCCCGGCTGTCATTTGTGCATCTTTGACAGTCTTTACGAGTCGTCAGAAGCCCAAAAATTTTACAGCCTGTATTACCAACGGGGAATCGTATTGCCCAGTTACTGGGTTGTGCAGGTCAGATAGGCAGTCGCTCGGTGTAAAATACTGGTATTCAGCTGCATCCGGTTAGACTGGAAGCAGACCCCAACATAATTGGGAAAACGCTAGGCAGATGATGTGCGAAACTTACACACTGAGATTTTTACAGGACATCACTACAGTACAGATAAAAGAGGAGTGAACTCTTTAATCTATTGTGTGCACAGCCCGCGCATAACCAAGCCAGAATACGACGCGCTAGATAACAGACGCCTGCATACAAATCACTTTCGCCAACAGTACAAAACAAAGTGCGTGCGTGCGCGCATACTACGATAGTACCAAGTTACACAGATCTGAGAACTGTTGAATTGAAAGTAACAGCGATTATATCTGTGGATAGTTTGTAAAGTTATTGATTTTGCGGTGTTCTTGGCGTGGGATGAGATTTTTTTTTTGAGCTCGTGGTTAATAGCAGCTGTGCGGGTCGTTCCTTCAGGTTAGCCTTTTGAATGCCAGAGCACAAACGCACGCGCGTGCCCTCCACGCCAAGCTACAAATTTATTTCTTCTTGTTATCATGAATTTCCCAATATCCAAGGTGTCTTTTAATTTGTTTCAAGTCATTAAATACGTACGAGAGCTTACATTTTTAACATATCGATCTACTTGTATAAACACACAAAAAAAATGATTTAATTGTTGACACATATCTGTGTCGTCGGCGTACAGGGCATGCGCTTGCTTGTCACGTAATGTTCAAAAGGTTAAGCTACGCTTGCCGGGGTTAGTCTGTGGATGGGTATCTTTACATACCGATGCTCAGTGTCTCGGAAAGCAAGTTAAGCCGTTGGTCCCGGATATGTCATTCGTAAATCTTTGACAGTCGTTACGGGTCGTCAGAAGCCCGAAAGTCTGACAGCCAGTCTTACCAAGAGGTATCGTATTATTTAGTTACTGACTGGGGTGTGGAGGTCAGATAGGCGGACGCTCCATGTAAAATACTGGTATTCAGCTACATCTGGTTAGACTGGAAGCCGACCCCAACATAATTGGAAAAAGGCTCGGCAGATTGATTTGTTGGGGGCGTAATATTTTTATCGCGATTGTAAATTGTTCTGTCTAGTTCAATAAAACTTTTTGTTTGTTACCCGGTAAAAAGATATATGGACCTCGCCGGAATGCAAATGCGTGTTGGTATCTACTTAGCCAGGATTTTTCTTTACATACTTAACCCCTCAAATGTCGTATGAACCCCATAGGTTCATAAGAAAAATTCTCTCGAAACGACAATAAATAAACCGTATAAATCGATGAGCTCTTGTAAGCAAACGGCTTCTAATAGGCGAACATGTAATGGGTATGTAACTAAACAGAGTATATATGACACAGGCGCAATAAATTACATTACGTATACTATACGTGTTTAGTATTAATTCGAAACGGTATAGAAATAAAATGCACTAAAAATTAGGTTTTTTTTTAACAATCTAAACAGCTTACAACTTGCAAAGCAGAGTAAAACGCAACCAACAAACAGCAAAGAGGCGCGCGCGCTGTTACAAAAGATATATATGTCGTAGGATAATTTGATACTTCGAATCTTCGCGGAAATCCTAGGGGTTTTGCGAAAACGCGGATAATTAGACATAGGCGAAAAATTATCAAATCTTACTGGACAAAGTCAGGATTTTTGCGAAAATACTCGTTATTATAGCAATATTGCGAAACGAAACGCTGGCTGTTATGAAATAAGAACGCTGATTGGTCGGTCAGCGCGTTCAATAAGAGATCGTCTCTGATTGGTTGACGTCTTAATCATCGGCAAACTAGGAACCAATTAGAAGTCAGCCAGCAAAATTGTAGCCAATCAGTGTTGAGCACATCAAATCTTACTATAGTAACGAGTATTTTCGCAAAAATCCTGACTTTGTCCAGTAAGATTTGATAATTTTTCGCCTATGTCTAATTATCCGCGTTTTCGCAAAACCCCTAGGATTTCCGCGAAGATTCGAAGTATCAAATTATCCTACGACATATACATCGTGTTCAAACGGGGCAAAAACTTAAAAATCATTTGCGACCAAACTACTGCTCCTATTTAATTGATTTTTTGTACAGAGCTTGGAAATGGTTCCTAGTATAGGCAGTTTAAAGGAAAGCCCCTATAGTCGAATGAACTCTGTATAAAAAATTTAAAATCTTCATCGTAGCGATAATCGGACAAATATCTTCCCAAAAAGCTGCCAATAAGGTTGAAGTAAACACTGACCTGTATCGCAACTCCATCGACGGATATGGTAATTTCGACCTTCTTGCACTTGGCACCATCTTTGGCTTCCGACTTTTTCAGTTGCTGTGTGAACTGGAGCTTCTTTATCGCATCCTTGACGACTTCGATGCCTTTGGGCTGGTCTACTTGGGTGCAGCCGAGGAACTGGAAGGAGAAAAAAAAAATTGAGATGGGTTTTATCTACGAGGAGCTCGTGGCTTAGTAATAACAGCCGCTTGGGCTGATTCATCAGGTTAAGCTACGCTAGCCGGGGTTGATCCGTGGACTAATGTGTGGCCAAAAATAATAATAATATAATATCCTTGGACATTTCACACAACGCCATATCGTCCCAAGCTAAGCAACCTAATGCATGTGTTATGGTAACGAGATGGCTGATAAACTACTTATATACATTTTTTTTTGTAAATACATACATAAGTATTATAGATAGAAAAACACCCAGACTCGTAACAAATACTTGCAGGTCGTACAAATATTTGTTCCGGGCGGGAATCGAACCCGCGACATAGTGCGCAGCAGTCAATCGCTCAACCACTGCGCCAACCGTGTCGTCGAAAAAGGGCCTGTAATGTGTTTACTGTATTATAATTAACAATTAAGGGTCCTTGTTGACCACAAACTATATTATTTCAATGTTAAAAGTTTCGCCCCGATTCACCCCTGAGTCCCTATTCACCCCGTTTGACAGAAACTATGTACCAGTGAAAAAAAATGGAGTAGATCTCTAGTTCCGGAGGGTACCCCTTACTTACACACTTACAAATAACTCTTTATAATATAGGTAGATAGACGAGTTTTGTTATAAGCATAAAGCTCTTGACAGGAGACAGAAGCTCTAAGAAGGCAGAAGTGTCTCATACTTCGTAAAAAACCAGCCAACTGCGAGTCGGACTCGCTCACGAAGGGTTCCGTACCATTATCTAAAAAATGGCAAAAAATCACGTTCGTTGTATGGGAGCCCCTTTTTAGTCTTTGTTGTTACAGCGACAACAGGAATACATCCTCTGTGAAAATTTCAACTGTCTAACTATCAAGGTTCATGAGATACTGCCTGGTGACAGACGGATGGACGGACAGCGGAGTCTTAATAATAGGGTCCCGTTTAACCCTTTGGGTACGAAACCCTAAGAACGAAAGAATAGCATTTATTTGGACACAGTTCATGGCCCACTAAATACAAATAAAAAAGTAAAAATAATTGTATTACTTCTTTTCTTTTCACACACAGTAAATTAAACTTTCACTAAGGGCCTATTTTACCAATGAATGACTCACGAATAGATCGTGTGTTAGAATCCAGGCAGCAACTTTTGAGTCAGCGGGATCGTCCGAAAGGGTTACCGCTACCCCGGAACATAAATGGCTAAGGAAGGAACATGGATGGGTTTTAGTCGGTGAAAGTCTGACAATTTGGGAGGAGTCATTTTATGATTAAAAAAAAGGAAGCTACTTTAATATGTGTACCTATGTATAAAACGTATTTATAAGAAAAATAAAACAATTTTTAATAAAAAAATGCTATTATAATATAAACGAATTTTTGAACGACAAAGTATAAAGAATCCCTACTATTGTATTATTGGATTTATTTTAGATGTAATATTAGCTAGTTAACGACAGGGTCCATAATGATCAAAATTTTAAATTTACTACCTAAGTATACATTGTGGAATGCAAATAAAATTTGAGTATTATAATTTCGTCACTATTATTATCAAACGGTGAAGAAAACATCGTGAGGAAACAGACACGTTGTCGTCTGATATTCACCAAACCGAAAAAATATGGCCCATTCCCTCTGAGGGAGAGGAGTCCTGGGTCCCAGCAGTGAGAACATTATAGGCTGAATATGTTTGACAGAGGAATGATAATAACAAAAATGGCGGGCATTGTTCAATTATTGATCTGAAGATATACGGGTCAGTGAAGGGCCGTATGAGATCTGGCAATAACATCTTTTTCAGCTTCTGTTTGTACACAGTGTAAGGTTAAACGACGGACATACTTTCAGGTTGTATAGTACATATGGAAATCATATCACCATATTTTATGGAACAGCAAATTTTTTTTTCGCTATTTATTTTTTTCGCTTGCAGCTTGTGTAGACATGATCTTCTAGCATCAGGTAGAATGAAATGACAGATCACTTTAGAACCACTTCAGCTGAGTTTTCATAGTGATTTACAGAATGGTTCTAAATCAAAATCAAAAGACATTTATTCAAACTAGGCTGAAAATCAGCCCTTTTTGAAGGTCAAAGTTACATAAGACAGTCCTCCAAAAACGCCCACCCTTCAACACTGCTTTAGCTGTTTGTGATTTAGTTCGGCTGGAATTCCAATAACTTCCGAGTAGCGATATGGACCAATGCCTAGATAACACTGCAGACCGGTGACGTATCCTCAACGCCCCCTGCATACCACAGATATGGACCATCTGCTATTATACACGTGCAATGATAAGAGCTATCAACTGTTTGTTGTGAGTTCTGCTATTGTTTTTATGTGGCCAGTCTGGGCTTCGAAATGAGGGTGGCCCAGTGATCTTCTTCTTTTCGTGTGGGTAGTGACTAACCTGGTGTCAGAGTTTTTATGCTGCCCATTGGCCTCTGGCTTAGCTTCACATGCTGTTGAGAAATATCTCTCAAGATGGTAAAATTTGTGTGTGTTTGAATGTTTGTTACTTCTACACACAAAATAGGATAGGATAGGATAAATACCGATACCCACGCGGGCGAAGCCGCTGGCAGAAGCCTAAGAATATGGTGTAATGACGTTTGTGGAATGCCTAATTCTAAAGAACGACGAGGAAGAAAACCCAGGTTTGTCCATTCCTCCAGGTTTGTTCAGTACATTCATGAAAAGGATATGGTCCTGTAAGCGTGGTCGTGGTGGGCATTTGCCTGATGTTATTTCCCACTATTAACGGCATACCTTCCTCTTTATAATGAAATAATCATCGAATCATGTACATATATTAAAAAAATACATTTTTCTTTGAATATCAAAATAACACCTCTTATTGGAAAACCCTGTAGTTACTTCTAATATCAAACCAGTACATACCTTAACAAGGTACGCGACATGGCCCTTCACGAGGGCATCCGGCGCGTGGATCCAGGTCCTGCCGTTGGGTGCACCGTTCTGCTTGCCCTTGCCCTGCCAGAACAGCAGGGTAGACATCCTGGAACAAGCAGAGGAAACAAATGAGACACGGTGGAGGAGGCAGAAGAACTGATCGTAATACCATTTTACACGTATAAACCCTTTCGGATACACCCTGTATAGACGAAGACATGTTTAATACCTACTCAAACTTAAATTCAAAGCATTTACGTCAAATAAACTCAAACTCAAAGTATTTATTTCAAATAAACCAACTACAGGCACTTTTAAACTGATGAAGAAATTTAAAAGATGAAGCTAAAGTACTGTAACAGGAAGTAAGGATTACATAGTGATAGTATTATTAATGTATTTAGCGGTAGAATTAATTTCTAATTACATACATATATTGGTACACCATGAAGTAATTAATTACCTAAGCAGGAATTCATTATTACTAGCGATTGACCAAACTGGTTAAATATACAATCTATACTAATATTAAAAAAGCTGAAGAGTTTGTTAGTTTGAACGCGCAAATCTCTAGAACTACTGGTCCAAATTGAAAAATTCCTTTTGTGTTGGATAGTCTATTTATCGAGGAAGGCTATAGGCTACACGCTGCGACTAGTAGGAGCCTTGCAGCGGGTGTAACCACGCGGTAGCAGCTAGTGTAGGTAGAATAAAAAGTTATGTTGTGTGAGACGCTCCCCAACTAGAAGGACCGATGACCTTAAGAAGGTGGCTGGGACAGACTGGATGCGCAAGGTGGAGGACAGGGTGTTGTGGCGCAGCCTGGGAGAGGCCTATGTCCAGCAGTGGACTGCAGTAGGCTGCGTTTTAAGGGCAGGAGGATGACGATCAATTATTTGATATTGATTTGATTGTGGCCAAGTACTAACAGCCGCACAGGTCGATCCATCTGGTAAAGCTACGCTTGCCAGGTTGGCCGTGGATGTGTGGCCATCTTTACATACCGAAACCCCTCCGTGACTCGGAAAGCACGTCAAGCCGTTGGTCCCGGCTGTCATTTTAGCATCTTTCACAGTCGTTACCGGTTGCCAGAAGCCCGAAAATCTGACAGCCAGTCTTACCAACGGGTATCGCATTGCCCAGTTACTGGGTTGTGGAGGTCAGATAGGCAGTCGCTCCATGTAAAATATTGGTATTCAGCTGCATCCGGTTAGACTGGAAGCCGACCCTAACATAGTTGGGAAAAGGCTAGGCAGATGATGATGATTAATTGAGATAATTTCGATGGAGATGGCGGGACGAGCTGGGATCCTAGACAAGTGTCAATAGCTCTGCGACAATTCGATTTCGAAAATTGTTGATCGAATAATTCGTTATCTCAGCTATTCGAATTGTCAAGAACGCCATATGTCAACGCATATGTATGGGAATATTGATCGAGTTTCGTTACACAATTTCACATTGTCTAGAATATTCTAGACATCTCGAAAGCTTATGACAATTCCATACATAACAGATTTATTTATATTTTCGTTATCGTTAATGATTTAATATGACTTTGTCTAGGTCCCTCTGGATAGATTCCGTCAAAACTGGATCGCGTCCTCCACGCGTGGAATCGCGAAAGATGGAAGAAGTGGAGGGAGGCTTTTGCCCAGGGTCAGCGTAGGCTAAATAAAAAATAGAAAAAAAATATTAATTAAATTTTGAGAATAAGTGGCCAAGTTCCTTCAGTTTAATTTTAAATGATCTAATTGTACCAAAAATGTGCATGTCATTATCTTATGACTGAATATAATAAGCTACTATTATAATACCATTGTAAGAACTTTTGTAACCATATTTATTGGCAAATAAATCTTTGACTTTGGCAAGTAAGAGAACCAACATGTATATAATATAGCATGCGTGCAATTATGAATGGAAAATCAGTATGTTTTTTATTACACGTGTGTGATAAATAATTGTTTACTTAGTATTATTGTTTTACGAGCTTGTACATGGAATATTATGTGTGGTATGGTAATTGCAATGAAGATTTCCACGACAGTGGGAATTGTGAAATAATTATAGATATACATATAGTGATGCGCATTACATGTCTTCATATATTTATGGACGACACGGCTGGCGCAGTGGTTGAGCGATTGAGTGCCGCTAGTATGTCGCGGGTTCAATTCCCGCACGGAACAAATATTTGTACGACCTACAAGTATTTGTTACGGGTTTTTTTCTATGTTTAATATGTACGTATTTACAAAAAAGAAAATGTTTATAAGTAGTTTATAAGCGATCTCGTTACCATAACACAAGCTAGGTTGCTTAGCTTGGGACTATATGGCGTTGTGTGAAATGTCCAAGGATCTTATCATTATATGAATTATTAGCTGCTGCCAGCGGCTTCGCCTACCGGTATAGAAAGTATCCTATGTGTTAACCCAGGTCATAAACTACCTCTATGCCAAGTTTCATCCAGATCCGTTCAGCCGTTTGAGCGTGAAGGACGGACAAACATACAAACTAACACACACTCACTCACAAACTTTCGCCTATATAATATTAGTGTAATTATGATCATTTTAATCAGTCGTTGGTCTAGTAGTCAAAGCGCTACTATTGAGCATGAGGTACTGGGTTCGATTCTCGGGTCTTTTTTGTTTTTAAGGCTGGGAAATCATCCAATGACTTCTCCCGCTCTGGGTGGAGCGGAAGGGAGTGTGAGACTCTTACTGACTAAAACCCATTCATGTTCCTTCGTTAGCCCTTTATGTTCCGGGGTAGCGGTAACCCTTTTGGACAATCCCGCTTACCCGGCAGGCTTGGCCCTAAAGGGCCCCTTCATATGCTGACATTTATTTGAGGCGCGCGTGGAACATAGGTCCAACACCTAATAACACTTGTTATTAATAACAGTGTTATTAGGTGTTTCCATTTGTAATTTCTAATTAGCTACTCGGAGTCTAGAATTCGATAGTTTTATTCGTTGTGTTTTTGCTAATCGGAATGTTCAGTTCATCTCATTAAGCTCGCCCTATGTTATGGTGAATTTCGGATGTAGGTATTTGAAAGGGTAGTCAATAACGTTACTTTTTATGAATTGCCAAAACGCGGTATTTGTACGTGATTTGTATGAAATATAACAATGTGTCGTCACAGATTTTCAGAATCAAATGGAATACTAAGAAGCATGAGAAGATATTTTGTAAAATTTACAAAATATCTTCTCATAATATTTAATTTCTGTATAGTGATGGAAGTTTTTAAGACGATCGGTCTTTTATCTGTCAATCAGCGTAATCGTGTAATATAATCCAATCCATCTGCCTAGCCTTTCCCCAACTATGTTGGGGTCGGCTTCCAGTCTAACCGGATGCAGCTGAATACCAGTATTTTGCATAGAGCGACTACATATCTGACCTCCACAACCCAGTAACCGGATAATACGATACCCCTTGGTATGACTGGCTGTCAGATTTTCGTGCTTCTGACGACCCGTAACGACTGTCAAAGATGCACAAATGACAGCCGGGACCAACGGCTTAACGTGCTTTCCGATGAACGGAGGAGTGGAGAGACTTTTATCTATGTCATTTCATATTTTATTTTTGACCGTTTCAAATACTTAGTCAATTCTTCTAATAAATCCACCAATAATCTGCTGTTAGTGATAATTGTAATTATAATGATACTGCAGGCATCACGTTGGACCTTGGCGTGTCTGATGAAGCGATAGCAGGCATAAAGACCAATTAATATATTATATACGTATACAATCGTGTGCTACGAACACGAACATTATCATTATTATGACAATTATATGTATAAATATATATAGATATGTTTCGCTGCTCTTATGGTCTAGTGGTCGCAAGCTTTAGCTGAACTTCAGGTCCTGGGTTTGATTCGTTGTTATTGGTATTCCTTCTAAAATCTGCCTAGCCTTTCCCAACTATGTTGGGGTCGGCTTCCAGTCTAACCGGATGCAACTAAATACCAGTATTTTACATGGAGCGACTGCCTATCTGACCTCCACAACCCAGTCAGTAACTAGGTAATACCATACCTCTTGGCAAGACTGGCTATAAAATTTTCGGGCTTCTGACGACCCGTAACGACTGTCAAAGATCCACGAATGATAGCCGGGACCAACGGCTTAGCGTGCTTTCCAAAGCACGGAGGAGTCTCGATATCTAAAGATGGTCACCCATCCACAGACCAACCCCGGCAAGCGTAGCCTTTGAGACCTCCAGAACCCAGTAACTGGGCAATACGTTACTCCTTGGTAAGTATCCAACTTGGAGTCTGGATTTGTGCCCGGTTGATGGCAATAGGCTCGCCCCCTATTACATGGGACTTAAACATAACTGGAAAAAAGTGGGTCAATCTTTTTTTACCTGTTTCGTACTCGTAATATCCGAATACGTTCTACCGACCGGTGACTTCCTTTAAATAAATCCTTATCCGTGATCGACGGATATTGTTGGCCAATAATTTCTTGGTACCGGATGGCGACGAAATCATTGACTAGGGGAAGCTGACGTCATGGACTGTTAAATGTACATACGCCAGCACATCATCAACCCCAACTGCCAATTGAATATGAACCTTATGCTTTTGCAATAAAGCTGAAAATCTATCGAAGAAATTTGACAGCTTGGGGTAGCTTGATGTTCCGGCACTTCCGGCCTCTGTACAGACGCCAGCACATCAAGCTATCCCTAACTGTCAAATTTTCTCAATTAAAAATGAACCTTATATCTTTGCAATAAAGTTGAAAATCGATTAAAGAAATTTGACAGCTTGGGGTTGCTTGATGTTCTGGCCTCTGTATATACACAAGTTATATATATACAAGTTTGGTCGTAATTGGACTGTTGTTACGATTCATTGGAAGCACATGACATGATTGAAGAAATAAAGTGAGAAGGAAATCACTACATAGTATAAAACAAAGTCGCTTTCTCTGTCCCTATATCCCTAATGTATGCTTAAATCTTTAAAACTACACAACGGATTTTGATGCGGTTTTTTTTTAATAGATAGAGTGATTCAAGAGGAAGGTTTATGTGTATAATTTGTCAACATATTATGCGGGCGAAGCCGCAGGCGGAAGCTAGTAAATCATAAGATCAAGCCTGCTGATGAAATTCGTTCGTTCTTTTTTTCATTTTCAAATTCAAACCGCTCTACTTTCTGTAAATTATTTCCATCACCACTGCTTTGTCAGTTCTTTTTGTTACTAACACACATTATGGATTTTTACTTATATCCGAATTAAATGATTAATATTAATATTATTGCTCTCAAAACTGTGAAGAAAAACATCGTGAAATTCCAGATGTTAAAACCCAATAACACCTTGTCCGACCCGGGTATCGAACCCAGGACCTCATGCTCAGCCATAGTGCTTGCGACCACTGGACCAACAAGGCAGTCAATGTTCACTACATAGTATAAAGTCGCTTCCCGCGTCTGTCCTAATGTCTGTATGTATGCTTAGATTTTTAAAACTACACAACGGATTTTGATGCAGTTTTTTTAAATAGATAGAGTGATTCTAGAGTAAGGTTTATTTGTATAATTACATGCAATTTCCGTCATCTACGCGGGCGAAGCCGCGGGCAGAAGCTAGTACCAAATAAAATAATTCAAGAACTTAATTTTCCTCAAAGCTACACAGTAACAGCTGATTTCGCCTGTATTTCCTTAAAAAACTACTGTATGGAAATTTTCAATGTCAGTCTGAATCGAAGCACCTTTTTATCGTCCATCAAAATATTATTAAGGTGAATCCTCCAACCAGCCCGCGAAATTCAAGGTTCCGGAATGACTTTGACCTTGTAAAAAGTCATTTTTACACCTTTATGAGCTCGGAGGGTTGTATTAATGATTTTGATGATTATAATTCTGTAACTACATACGTCTTACAGCCGCGAATCAAATGTTCATCAACATACAACCTATCACTGGCCTGCAAATTGCAAAAAACTTAAGAAAATTTGAATTTCGCGGGCTACCCTGGACCATCAACCTTAAATCGTTTCGTCATCACGTTATGTGTTTTTTTTTTGCAATCGTCTTTTAACGATGTTTGTTAAATGAATTCGGTCAAGTTCGTTGACAATATTAATTGGCTTACTTAAGTAAATCAAATATTATGATTTTTTAACTTTTAATTACCCCGTTGGTGTAGTGGTTGGAAGAATGTCAGCTGATCCTGGGTCCTAACTGGATTACCGTGTCATACAATCCTTCCGTTAGGAATTTTCAGTAGGTAGCAGTTTCTAGATTTAGTGTCTCTTTAATGACGGATAGGTTCGCTGCATCGATTTTTTTTTTTGGGTGTGGGAAATCCTCCAATGACTCCTCCCGCTCTGGGTGGAGCAGACTCAGACTCTTACTGACTAAAACCCATCCATGTTTCTTCCTTAGCCCTTTATGTTCCGGGGTAGCGGTAACCCTTTCGGACAATCCCGCTTAAATTATTATGTCTATGGTTCGCCTCATAATTATTAATTACTTAATACTTTTAACACTGATATGTACAGAGGCGGACTTAATTGCATATAGCCATTGTCTACCAGTCAACCTTTGGGTGATGCAGAGATAAACAGTGGTAGATGCAATAGGAAAATTGAGGAACAAATGTTTAAACATTTGTTCCTCAATTTAATAAAAATTATTGATTATTATGTATTTGAATAAAAAATACACATGAACAAACTACTTATACCTAGATAAAAATAAATATAAGACTATTACTTAAACAGTTTAACCAATAAAATTAACATTGGGAAAATATTATTAGCGGCCTATTACATGGACTTACATACAGCTGGTAAAATATGGGCTGCACCTTTGCATTTTTTAAAAACATTTATCATAGTTATGTATATTTTATTTACACCATCAGAAAGTAGAGATTTCAACGAACAAAAAGCCCACCGACTTTTTTAAAAAAGCTGATTTTTTGACGTGAGCATTTTCGATTGCAAATAAGGGTGCATTTTCGATAGTAAGTCAAAATAAGGTCAAAAAATTAATGTTTTATCACAAACACTGCCACTATTTTTGTGCAATTCTAAGCTCAGTGACTTAATATGCGTATGGATTAAATAAGAAAACTTACAGTGTGTTTGGAACATAAAAAGGTAATCTTTCACCACATTTCGTGAAAAAAAGTTCTTTTGTAAAAGATAAAAATAAAAAACCAAAAAAAGAAATATTTGAATTTTTCACATAAATTTTGAGGTGAAAAACGTGTACCTAAATACAAAAGTTTTAGATCTTTTTATTACCTACAACTCTGCCATACATTTTTTCAATAGGACTTGTAGTTTGCCCGAAAATTGAGATAAATTATTTAGATGAAAGCGTTGAATTTGAAAATAGAATATTATGTAGAATACGTAGCCGCCATGTTGTTTTGCAGCGTCATTATTTGAATGTTGGTAAACATGAGCCCAGACGCCGCGTGAGGTCAGTGTAAAGCCTTGACTTGGGACATTTAAATAAAGCGAATTTATTTATATATTGAAATCACGTATATTTGGTGTCCGGTTCCGTTACAGATTTATTTCGTTGCAAGATTCTTTGCCGGCCTCCTTGGTGCTGGGTGCACAAGCGCTGTTGCTAAGCATGAGGTCTGGCTGTGATTTTGAGGTCAGGCAGTGTTATTTGGTGGGATGGGAGAGGTAAAGGTCCTCCCGTCCCAGCCGCCGCGGGGACACCCAGGGCGTCGGGACTCGGGAGCCACGTGACGACTCCCGGGCACCGTAGGCGCCGGCCTGCGAGCGGTGAGTAATGGGCAGCTCTCCGTCCGATCAGGACCAGGCCCGTGCCGGACAGCGCGTACGCGTTCCACGCGCGGTTCAAAGAGATGTCACCTGCCGGGTAAGCGGGATTGTCCGAAAGGGTTACCGCTGCCCCGGAACATAAAGGGCTAAGGAAGGAACATGGATGAGGTTTAACCAGTAAGAGTCTGACACTCGCTTCTGCTCCACCCAGAGCGGGAGGAGTCATTTGATGATTTTCCATCCTAAAAAAAAAGGCAGTAGGTTTTTCCATCTGTAATTTAATTCATCAATTTCATAGCAGCCCGTAGTCTATAGTCGCTATCCGGTTCTTGGCTTTGCCTTCGATAAATTACAAAATTATTGCGGCAGATTGCCATTACGCATCGTGAATTTTAAAATTCTCTATTTTGCTTTGTCCCATGATATTTTGCAGTCTTTGTATGCAGTTAAAACCACTAGGGATTCAGCATCATTATATTCACATATCACAATACTGTGATGCAATCATTTCCGTGTGTTCTACCAGCTAATCGGGGTTGCCAACTAAAATTACTTTTAATTATCATGACGGCAACACTGAGAATAAAAAGATTTTAAGATAAAAACAAAATGTCGGGAAACATGACCAATTAATGAATAATTTTGTGTAACTACTAATTGGACTTTTAATAACTAAGTACCTAATTTTAGTGTTGTAAAATTAAGTGTATTTGTGTCAATCTAAAATTAGTTTAGCTATTTAGGACGCCATCTTTACATAGTATAAAACGAAGTCCCCGCCGTCTGTCCCTCTGTACGCTAAGATCTTTTAAACTACGCAACGGATTTTAATGCGGTTTTCATCAATAGATAGAGTGATTCAAGAGGAAGGGTTATACGTGTAGTCTATCTTAGTTATATTATAGTTTAACTACCTTTCGCCGGCGGCTTTGCCCGTTATGTTACTTTTTATATTTCTATGTTTTGTTTACTATCTAAGCAAATGCAGCTGAATACCAATCTATACTAAAACTATAGGTACTAACATAATAAAGAGGTAAAATTTGTAAGTTTGTAAGTTAGTATGTAGGGGGTAATCTCCGGAACTAATGATCCAATTTCAAAAAAAAATTCACTGATAGAAAGCTACATTATTCCTGAGTGCTATAGGCTATAAATTATATTTATATCATACATATTAGCCGAGCTATCGCAATTTACGTCTAGCAAGTCGGAAAGAAATACCTCCGAAAACAGCATTATTTGCAGTATTGCCGAGTATCATAGGATATATTTAATGTTATAACAAGAAATTTTCCGCGGACGAAGTCGCGGGCAGAAGCTAGTATTTTATATGAAGCGACTGCCTATCTTACCGGGTAACACGATACCCCTTGGTAAGACTGCTTGTCATGTCAGACTTTCGGGCTTCTGATTACCCGTAACGACTGTCAAAGATCTACAAATGACAGTTGGGATCAACAGCTTAACGTGCTTTCCGAAGCACGGATGTGTCTCGATATGTAATGAATGGTAACCCATCCACGGGTCGGCCTCGGCAAGTGTAGCTTAACTTACCATTTTGTAAAACGAAGTAATGGGGTAATGTTACGACTGTCAAAGATCTACAAAACGACAGTTGGGATCAACGGCTTAGCGTGCTTTCTGAAGCACGGAGGTATCTTGATATGTTTTGAATGGTAACCCATCCACGGGTCGACTTCGGCAAGTGTAGGTTAACTTACCATTTTGTAAAACGTGTATTAATAATGGGATGTAATGTTTAATGACAGCATTCAATATTTTCCTCTAGTTTTTTTTTTACATTTTGAGCTTTGCAAAGATAAAAGTAGCTAAGGTTTATGTATATTAATAGGGACGCAATTAGAAGACTATAAACATCTATAAATAAACATTAATTTAACAACTTGCAATAGCCCCGAAAAACAAACTATTAAACCATTACCGATAAATATTTAAACTCAGTTCATCTGTTCTAACTTGAAGAGTCTGGTTTTAACGAGACACCTACAAACCTAACTCTACCTTAAAACCCTAAAAATAGATCACAATCTCCTTTGTAGACCACACACTAGTCTACAACTTACAAAAAACATGCAACAATCAACCTTAACACGAAGAAGATAAAGTTGGATTGAATGAAAGAAGTTTTGTCATTGTTTCTTTAGACCACCGGAATCAAATTCAACTGTATCTCAATACAAATAAAGTCTACATTCAATTGATGATGGCATGGCGGTTGTTACGATATAGCAATGCGGATGGCGTCGAAGTTCCGTACTTAGTACCGGCTGATACGGCGCTTACTCACACACGCGCAGAACGCCGTTCATTCACACTTGTCAAGCATAGTGCTGGGACATCCTCGATATTAAGCGACGATAGTTTCAATAAGAGAATCCGTTTTTTTACACACATCGGGTTATGGTTATGTTAGGGTAATTTTAACGTATTCAACAGAAATTTATCTAAACTCGTTTGTCATGAGACGTAATTCTCCTTCTCTCTCCCACATTCGTGTGCCCGACAGGGTGCAAAATTGTGACTTATTACAACCCACCAACCAATGTAAAACTTATGTACATTTTGGAACGCAATAAAGAAATGTCATGTGGTAGGCAAATGTACAGAGGCCAGCACATCAAGTTACCACAATCTGTCAAATTTCTTTGATAGTATTTCAACTTTATTGCAAAGTCATAAGGTTCATTTCTAAATGAGAACATTTGACAGTTAGGGATAGCTTGATGTGCTGGCGTCTGTACGCCACGTGTTCCGATTAAAAACAAGCTATTAAATCTGTTAAATAGATATACATACTCTCGAAAAAGCATTACCCTCCTTATGGGGCAGTCGCGTAAAAAGTAGCTTTGAATCATGTTTGTTCGTGTTTATGTAAAAATCTAGGCTGACTTGATTTATGTTAAATGTAACCTTTGAATTCTAGATATTTCTTTAACATGAATAACTCATAAATAAACGTTCAACGACCTTTTTGTTTTTGTATATTTTTATAATATATACAAATTTAGTATTTTTGTTGTAATTTTATCAAGTTTTATAGATTTTTTTTTTCATAAAAGGATTGGAATGAAACAGTTGGCTAGTTTTATAAATAACTGTTTTATTTTATTATTTAGCTCGTCGCTTCGGTCGGGTCTGTAGATTAAAATTAAATGTATATGTAGTACATATTGCATTTTTCCAGGTATTGTGCTAATTTTAGAAATAACAGTAAACCAAATAATATAAGCGATAAAGTGCAGTATTTTTCAACACAATCAATGCTAAATGCTAAATAATACAATCATAATTAAAATAAACGGAAAATAAAAATTAATACTGAGCATCACAATCTCTAGAATATTCAATCAAAATAGTAATTACTGTCATAAAAATAATGGGTGTAATTAACTTTGGTTGGATGGATTTGGAGTGCCAAGCTATAGACAACAATATGTCCATACTATGTATGTTATGTTATGTTGTGCCTTGGAAAGCACGTTAAGCCGTTGGTCCCGGCTGTCATTTGCGCATCTTTGACAGTCGTTACTGGTCGTCAAAGCCCGAAAATCTGGCAGTCAGTCTTACCAAGGGGTATCGTATTGCCCAGTTACTGGGTTGTGGAGGTCAGATAGGCACTCGCTCCATGTAAAATACTGGTATTCAGCTACATCCGGTTAGACTGGGAGCCGACCCCAACATAGTTGAGTAAAGGCTAGGCAGATGATGATGATCACTATGTATGTTATGACTTTATATTCCCCCATTTTCTTTCGGGGAAATGAGGCGTAATGTCGGCGCCTTTTTTTTGAGGGTGAGAAATAATCAAATGACTCTAATTCCCGCTCTGGGTGGAGCGGAAAGGAGTGTCAGACTCTTACTGACTAAAACCCATCCATGTTCCTTCCTTAGCCCTTTATGTTCCGGGGTAGCGGTAACCCTTTCGGACAATCCCGTTTACGCCTTAAGCCGAGGTCTGTACTACACAGGGGCTGCTCTTGGTGTACGGTCGGTTAGTTTTTAAGCCCTGGCTGAAGAGCTTAATTTATTGAGGCACCCACATACAAGAGTAGTTAAATAGCCAACCTTCTCACTTTTTTACATACATTTTACAAATGACATGAAATTCCATCTCAAGTTACCTGCGATAATCGATTAAGCACAACACTATAACTTGCATAACACATACGCACACAACCACCGGACGCCGAGTAGACTAGGTTATTGCGAACTATCCTTTACCAAAGGAATACTGGAGATAAGCAGTTTTTAAAAGATACGTAGGTTTTACATGCAAATCTTTGGAGAAAAAAAAAAGTTGAAATGACAGCACTATGTTTGAAGGACGAATGAAGGTTAATACAACCGGTCTACGAAAACTGTGAAGTGAGCTGTCATTCTAGGATTGACAGTATTGACAGCTCGCTTCAACTAAGTGAGATTTATACAGAATAGACGGGCTGATGAATGAAAGATAACGAGCAGCCGAACTCAAATTAATTAGGATAGAGACAAACTGATAATCACTACATAGTATAAAACAAAGTCGCTTTCTTGTCCCTATATCCCTATGTATGCTTAAATCTTTAAAACTACACAACGGATTTTGATGCAGTTATTTTTAATAGTTAGAGTGATTCAAGAGGAATGTTTATGTGTATAATTTGTCGACATATTATGCGGGCGAAGCCGCGGGCGGAAGCTAGTTATTGATATTGGAAAGAAAGGAGGTCTGTATCCAGGAAATTATAAAAAAATACAATCGTTTTAAGACGATCGATAGTGCGAGCGTCCCTATATTTGATACTAGAAGAATTTGTAGGTTATACCTACCTAGCTTTACGAAAACACAGAATTCGGCACTGAGTTCTAGTCTCGTCTAATTTGTAACCGTAATTGAAATACATGAAACCTCAAAAGTTCTTTACTTGCCTAAAAACAAATCAATTCTAAATAATCATCTAGTTCGATGTAAGATCCATCTTGTTCTCACTTCAAAATATTGGAACAAACCATAAACAGATGTAAAATATTGACAGCTGTTTGAAATTGGAACATAGCTGCATCTGAAGCGCGCGCGCGAAAAGAGATCTGTCAATTGTCAATGGTCATTTTTGGTAAGTAATCGGTTGGACCATAATGTAGGAAGAGATTACTTTTCAACTGTTCCTAGACTACCTGTGACGTCATAGCGATGTGTCATGACATTAATGATTGTTCTGAGAGCATGCAACGATAACCTGAGTCGGGTTCGCTGAAGCAATATCTTTGATGTCACGTTTTTCCTTATTAGGTGACGAGAACAATATGGAACATAAATTATATGTAGTTTGTTACGTTATCTATGGTCTAAGGTTAAATATCGGTTAATCTTTCGTTATAGGAGTATTTCTTGATGCTACTACTTCGACCACCAACGATAATACATCGTTGGTGGTCGAAGTAGTGGAGATGAAGTAGAAATATAATTGGATGGATATAAAAGCAAGCCACCTTATTGTACTCGTCTATGGTCAGAAGAATAGTCTCAATTATTAATTAATTAATATACTTAAAACATTTTTGAGAGTAACGGTGGAGTTTCTTGCCCATTCTTCTCCATACGAAACAATTTTTTGATGGAATCAATTCTATTTTTTAACAGACTTCCAAAATGGAGGAGGTTCTATGTGCGTCTCTATGGTTTTTTTTATGTTTGACGTAAAAGTGCCTCTCAAGAGCCTGTTTGATATTATATGATTTAATTTTGAATCGAGTCACTGAGTGTATAAGGAAAATGATCATTCTGAAGAGTATTTTTTGTTGTTGACAAATAAAAACCATTGAGAATAGTTTATCAATTTTCCTACTTTGATTCTGATGAATTTTACAAGGAGAAAAAAGTACTGAATATATTTTTAGAGGTAGTTTATTGGTTATACCTATTCAGCTATCACTTGAAATATTTAGGAAAGTTTTGAGTATCAATGTGTATGGATATGAACGTGTACAGAAGACCAATGAAACGATGGATAGATTGTATGAAAGATGAAATGTGTAGTAAAGGAATGAATGAATACTGACATGTCAGTTAATGTAGAAAAATATACAGTACTAGTTTGCATGTCAAACTCGTAAACCCACGTCTCGTCACCAGTAACAATGCGTTTCATGAATGTTGGGTCCGAACTGACTCGTTCTAGCATGTCCTCAGCGACTTTCATGCGATTGAGTTTTTGGAGAAAATTCTGATCTTTTGGGACTAGCCGAGCAGCAACATGTTTCATACCCAAATGATTAGTTAAAATGGTACGGATCGACTCGTGAGATACAGAAAGTTCGGCGGCTATCTCTCTCAGAGTTGAATGGGGATTTTCAGTCACTATTTTCTTCACTTTTGCGATGTTAACTTCAGTTGCAGACGTTGACGGCCTACCAGAGCGAGGCAAATCTTCCATCACATCTCGACCGCTTTTGAACGCTTTGAACTACTCATAAGCACGAGTTTTTGATAAAGTCGATTCACCGTAAGCCTTCTGTAACATTTTCAGTGACTCCGAACACGAAATTCCATTGGCGATGCAAAATTTAAGACAAACTCTTTGTTCGATATTTTTGTCCATTATGAAATTCGCAATACACACTATATATGATATTACTAAAACCAGCACTGTATTTAATACTAGCACTTTGCCCGCGGCTTCGCTCCCGTGGTCTTTCCCGTGGGACCCGTTATTTTTCCCGGGATAAAAAGTAGCCTATGTTACTCCTAGAAAACTAAGCTTTCCAACGGTGAAAGAATTTTTAAAATCGGTCCAGTAGTTTTTGAGCCTATTCATTACAAACAAACAAACAAAGTTTTCCTCTTTATAATATTAAGTATAGATGTTAGGTTAAACGAGGGACAAACTTTGAGGGAGTACAAAATGAACCACTTTGACCATGGAACTTTACCTGAAATCATGAAAAAAATCAGCTGTTCAAAACATTTATGTTCGCATACTTTGTCCAAATGCATGGAACAGCAGATTTTTTTTTTCATATTTCAGAGTTGGTTCCATAGACAAAGTTGTTGATTCACATTTGAGTACTATGCAACCTGAAAGTATGTGTCTCGTTTTACCTAACACACTGTATAAAAGACGACATATTATGCTGGACCGCTCCAAAAAACTGTGTTTAAGGCAGGACCTTCTAATTTATCTCTTATATTTCCATAATCCATAGAAAGGACACCTTTTGAACGCAAGAGCATAAACGCACGCGCGTGCCCTCCACGCCAAGTAACAAATTCATTTCTTGTCATCATGAATTTCCCAATATCCATGGTGTCTTTTAATTTGTTTCATGTCATTAAATACGTACCAGGGCTCAAATGTTTAAGATATAAACACAGAAATGTAATGATTTAATTGTTTATTTCGTGTTATAGTGTACCCGCAATATATTTGTGTCGTTGGCGTACAGGGCATGCACTTGCTCGTCACATATATGTGACAATGGCGTTCAAAGGCAAAGATTTTGAGGCATAATGTGAATATTATACAGAACCGATATTCCTCCATATTAATAAGTTCTTCGATATTCAAACTCTGTATAAAGTACAAAGTAAGACATAGTTTTTGTAAACAAGACGCAAGCAAACAGGTTTCATAATAAAAACATCTTTGGCTATAACCCAGCGTTAAAACATTGATAGTTTTTGCTCACATTAGGATAAAATTCCATGTTGTATTGATTTTGAAATAGATATTTTGAAGATTTTTGTAGAAATTAATTAGGAGTAGGAACCTAGAAAGTCCCTCAATCCAATATGTCGAAAACTTTTTGTTTACCATACGATTTTCTGAGACACTGGCCGGTACAGACGCCAGCACATCAAGCTATCCCTAACTGTCAAATTTTCTCAATTAAAAATGAACCTTATGACTTTGCAATAAAGTTGAAATACTATCAAAGAAATTTGACAGATTGTAGTAACTTGATGTGCTGGCCTCTGTACATAACCAGCATATAATGTTCCCACTGCTGGGACACAGGCCTCTGTGAGAGGGAGTGGGCCATCATCCACCACGCGGGCCCAGAGCGGGTTGGTGGATGTCACATGTCTACGAATTTGCCGGTTTCCTCATAATGTTTTCACCGCTTAAAGAGCAGTGGTGATGAAATTAAATACAGAGAATAAATAAAGTGCCTGCCGTAGCCTAAGGGCCACAAGAATTTGTGACGTCACGAAAACGTTGTCAATGTAAATCGAATGCAAAATTAATTATTGTTTGGTTAGGTTTTGAATAAGGAGAACGATTTAGTAACGAATCAATGAATTTAAATAAAGAACACATCAGTTACAATTCGGTTGCATTAAACGAAACACCCTGCTATTCAAATTCTAAATTCGAATACACGATTTGCGCGCGAAACCACCCATTGACAGATATTCCATTTCATGGTCCACATTCATTCCTTCATACATATGTTAGTAATTTTCCAGTTTTAGTACTAAAACTGTATTGTAATAGGAACAATGCGGGATAATCGACTAAAATAGCGAAAAGGTGTGTTGACATAGTGACTCAGCCTATAAATATGCATGGAACGTTTTAGGATCGTGAGATAAACCAATGCATGCTGTGTTCTGTTGCTAGACTTAGTGGGTTTAGGTTGCGACATGGCTGTATGGATTTTATACCTTTGCATAATAAACAAATAAAATAGAAGCCATAGAGCGCTCAATGTCTTGACAGTTCCGACAGATGCTGTCATTTTTGCCGCCAATTATCACTGCTGTGTTCCGTTTGAATTACAGACACATCTTTGTGTGTTGTATTTAAACATACAAATAAATTTAAAATGCTTGAACATGCATTCTTATAAAAAGAATCACAGTATTAATGCCACCTTTTTCCGCATAGAAACTATGCAAGTATTTCAGTTACCTATTCATTATAAAAAAATACATTGCAAAAACCACATTTTTAATTAGTTTCTAGTTACTTTAAGAAATCGCAATCAGCCTTATTATAGTTGAGAATGCCGCATATTTTGAATTGCATCTTGTTTTTTTTTTGTAATAATGATACATATATTATTACCAGGGACCGGCCGGATACTCGTTGAAAGGGTTTATGAAGGGGTTTTTTTAAGCGCTTCAAAAAAAATCCCTATGATACATGTTACACCTTCGAACGGGTGTAGTTAACCCGTTACGAACGGGTTACCCTTTCAACACCCTGTAACACTGTAACAGGGTAAGCCATTCCAACTCAAGACTTTGTAATATGCACTGTTTACAATCGATATTAGTTTGAAAATTGCATAACCACGACCGCACGTGACATCGTACCGTGCCCGGCGGTCCGCCAATCTTGCGTGTACCGTCTTGCCGAGCGACTTGTAAACATGGAATAATAACTATTATCTATATGATCTTATAGTTCAATTTTGCTCGTCACACATGCTAAACATTGTAATAATATTATTTATTTTTAACCGACTTCAAAAAGGAGGAGGTTCTCAATTCGGATGTTTGTATTTTTTTTTTTTTATGTTTGTTCTCGCACAACTCCGTTGCTTGCCAACCGATTTGAAAAATTCTTTTTTTGTTAGAAAGGGTATACTTCCCAAATGGTCCCATAAAAATGTTATCGAAATCGAATAAGCGGTTTTTGAAAAATCAACAAAAATAACCTACTTAATATATGTGGACGATGTTCTAATAAGTTCTTGTCACTGTAATTTACATACCAGGTAGTGGTATTAAAATTTTGGGGGGGAGGGGGGGGTTGTCTAGGTAGGTACCACAACTAAAAAGTGAAAAATAAAAACTTTTTTACAAAAAATAAAACCGACTTCCAAAACAAACACTACAAAGTGACAAATAATTTTGATTTCGGAAGTCGGTGGCAAAAAATTAAAATACAAAACCGAAGACACCGACTTCCGAAATCAAAATTATTTGTCACTTTGTAGTGTTTGTTTTGGAAGTCGGTTTTATTTTTTGTAAAAAAGTTTTTTCGTGTCTATACTTGTTTATTTTCATCATTCGTCATTTGATTCGGAACTCGGACGGAACTACGGAAGTAAAAGCAATTTAGCAGTGTTTATGTTTAAGTGTGTGTTGTAGCTTCCCTATTATAAGTACCTATTATTACGTATTCGTAAATCATAATAACTAAATAAAAATAGTAAGGCACTAACGCGCCGCACGAGTGCAAGGCAAGTATCCCCCCACCTACATGCAGCTCATGTTTATTAGGTAATCCAGGGTAACACGAAAAAAAGCTTTTCGAGAAGGAAACCTCTTCAAAGCCTTAAGTCATTAAAGGGGTTAACCCCTTCACGTGGTTACCTTAATAAAGGTGTTAACCATTTCGCTGGGTTTCGAGGATGTAACTCAAACAACGGGTAACACTGCGATATGAGTTACCCCACGTACGGGTTACCCTGTCCAAAGGCTTAACTCTTAAGCGGGGTTGTCCGGTCCCTGATTATTACTTATTATACCTGCTTGCTTTTTTTTTGAGGGTGGGAAATCATCAAATGACTCCTCCCGCTCTGGGTGGTTTCTTTGCTTAGTGACAATAACACCGTCAATATTAGATCACGTTTCTATAAATTATAATTACATCAGCGCTGTTAATAGCGTGGGAATAGTCACTGATATGTGATTCTAGACTTAGTGCAAATCAGTGAAGATAATAAATAGGAGTTTGTTTTCAAGTCAGTAAAAGAAAAATAATTGACATCCGAAAAAACAAAACATCGTGAGGAAACCAGCATGTCTGGGAGATATTTCTCAGCAGCATGTGAAGCTAAGTCAGAGGTCCATGGGCAGCATAAAAACTCTGACACCAGGTTAGTCACTAACCACACGATAAGAAGAAGATCCGAAAAATCACTACAAAATGAATAATAACCTTAATTTTGGAACTCAGAATAGTGGGAAATTGATGGGAGTTAGTTGTTAGTTAATGTATAGCTCAATCTCTTTACCACTATGAAGTAATCATAAATAATACTGCTATAAAGTTGGTCGGCCCCTGGTCGTGGTGAACATGTATAGCCGGGTCAGCGGGATTGTCCGAAATACCGCTACCCCGGAACATAAAGGGCTAAGGAAGGAACGTGGATGGCGTTTAGTCAGTAAGAGTCTGACACTCCCTTCCGCTCCACCCGGACGGGAGGAGTCATTTGATGATTTCCCACCCTCAAAAAAAAAATGCTAGATGGATGGCATCTGCGCAGGCTGACTGGTAGCACCTGGCTGATATTTGCCGAGAATCGATCTGAATGGCGTGCAGCTGAAAAGGCCTTTGTCCAGTAGTAGACTGCTGTAGGCTGAAGATAAAACTACTACTGATTGAAGATGACTGATTGGAAATCGTTCCACGTGCTGAAGCGGCTTATTCATCGATTAACATTCGATTATCAGAGTAGCTAAGTACTAACAGCCGCACAGGTCGATCCATCAGGTTAAGCTACGCTTGTCAGGATTGGCCGTGGATGGGTGACCATCTTTACATACCGAGACTCCTCCGTGCCTCGGAAAGCACGTTAAGCCGTTGGTCCCGGCTGTCATTTGTGCATCTTTGACAGTAGTTACGAGTCGTCAGAATCCCGAAAATCTTACAGCAAGTCTAAACAAGGGGTATCGTATTGCCCAGTTACTGGGTTGTGGAGGTTAGATAGGCAGTCGCTCCATGTAAAATACTGGTATTCAGCTGCATCCGGTTAGACTGGAAGCCGACCCCAACATAGTTGAGAAAAGGCTAGGCAGATGATGACAATCACCAGGAAAAATTGCAAATAAAATCTAGCCACAACTGCACTATATAATAATGCAATCGATTACCTAATCCTCTTGTTTCAAACATATCACTTCTGTACAACACGCATAACCCATTACCCTACTTTATCCAATCTAGGTGCTGGAAGAAAAAATGTAGCAAAGTTTTAGATCAAAGAGGTTCTCATAGCATTTCACTTTTGTTTCGGCTCATTGAAGCGTTGGAAATACTCGTACTATGAATGCATGACCTCAAACTCAAACTCAAAGCATTCAAACTCAAACTCAAAGCATTTATTTCAAATAAACCAATTACAGGCACTTTTGAATTGTCAAGGGGTTGGTCAGTCAGAAAGATGAAGCTAGTTGCCCATTCCAAAGCAGTAGGTACCTATGGAGAAGAACGGGCAAGAAACTCCATGGACACTCTTTTAAATCAAAAACTGGGTTACATCATTCATGTTGAAATATACACGTGAGGAACGATGCAGAACTTAATAAAAGCGTCCATAATTACAAGTTTAAAAAAATACAATTCAAAATTATTTTAAAACAGCCGTGGCAGCTAAGCGGTGACCAGTCCCTACTGACGGCGCCCGTTCATGAACATGACACATGGATTAGCACCATTCCGCTCAACCATTTTGATGGGAGCTAAATGATCCAACATACGCATCACCATCAGTGAGACATTACACTACCTGTACATTACCTGTCACTGTTTCTGCAATGATAGTTTCTTACATGAGGAGCTCGTGGCTAAGTACTAACAGTCGCTAGGGTCGATCCATCAGGTTAAGCTACGCTTGCCGGGGTTGGACGTGGATGCTCATCTTTACGTACCGAGACTCCTCCGTGCCTCGAAAAGCACGTTAAGCCGTTGGTCCCGGCTGTCATTTGTGCATCTTTGACAGTCGTTACGAGTCGTCAGAATCCCGAAAATCTTACAGCCAGTCTTACCAAGGGGTATTGTATTAATAATAATAATAATAATAAATTCTTTATTTAGGACAACATTAGATCCACTGTGTTAGTAAATTCCTTATAATTAATGTTAGTGACGTAATATTTAAAAACTTTTTCACCGAGATCGCTTCATGTGGACGACGAACAAGCGAAGGGAACGTACTTCACTCGTTCATCACCCCCACAAATCGTCTCAGAATAGGAGAGTAGATACTCTCTGCCACTGTCCTCAGAATACTGTTGTCACTGTCCCGCAGTCTTGCTATTAAGGACGAGATTTTGTTTCGCATGACCGCATAAAAGTCGTCGGTTCGATTCAGCGCAAACATCTCAGATGCACTACAAAAACGGGGCAGTCCCAACAGCATTCTGAAAACATTATTATATTGGATGCGCAGGACCTCCAGCGATCTTTTGGTAAAGCTGACCCACAGGCTCCCCGTGTACATACCCTGACAATATGCTTTAAAAAGGGTTATTTTAACCTGATTAGTACAACGGTAAAACCTGCGCGCCAACATATTCCCTCTGACCGCCAGTGCCCTGCGCTCCCTCTCTATGTCCACATTGTCCTTAAGGTCGTCGGTAAGTATGTGCCCCAGGTACTTAAAATTACTGGGTTGTGGTGGTCAGATAGGCAGTCGCTCCATGTAAAATACTGGTATTAAGCTGCATTAGGTTAGACTGGAAGCCGACCCTAACATATAGTAGATGGGTAAAGGCTAGGCAGGTTGTATTTTTTGTCAGGTTGTATGTTGAACAAAATATAATTCGGGACCGTAACGACTAACTAACTGCCCCTCTAGTAGAATCCCAATATCAGCAATTCCTATCCTCATCACAATTATCATAAACCAAACAAAAATCTGCGATGACACACGCCAATAAAATGCTAAATGCTTACATTGCTATCGGTTAACTTTAACTGCCTCAGTTACGTGTCTTTACGTAATTTTCCAAGTTACGTTTATAAATTTTATTAATACGTAATATGTCGTTAGACTAGATCAAGTTTCCGTTAGAATAGGAATGGATGGAAAAGGAAATACATTGGATTGGAGATGGTAATTTTTGGATGAGAGATGCACAAACTATACAGTCTGTTCAGGTTCTACAAATATTTGTTCCGTGCGTCAATTAGTCAGTAGCAGTCAATCGCTCAACCACTGCGCCAACCGTGTCGTCAAAAATGTGCAGTAAAGGAACGAATGAGTATCTAGATGACAGTTAATGTAGAGAAATATACAGTAAGTTAGGTTAAACGAGGGATATATGTATACAGGGGGTACTATACTTATGAAAATTAATAACTTTGACTATGGAACAATACCTGGAAACATGAAAAAAAAATCAGCTGTTCTGTACATTTATGTTCGCATAATTCGTCAAAATGTATGGAACAGCTGATATTTTTTTTCATATTTCAGAGTTAGTCCCATGAACAAAGTTGTTGATTTCCATGAGTACTATACAACCTGAAAGTATGTCCCTCGTTTAACCTAAGACACTGTATAGCTTTTTTATTTATAGCTATTAAATATTTTTGTAGCGCACACTATGGATCTGGTGGTCAGTGGTGTCTGATAATAAACAATTTTTATTTTTTTATTATTTAAAAGAAGTATTTTAGAAGGTCATTTACAAAGAAATATAATTTATTCTAGGCATCCCTTCAAAAGGTGAAGAATGTATGCAGAAGAACGCGAATTTCACCAGAAAGTAAAAATAAAGACCATATTATTGTAATAGGTTGTCAGAAGCCCGGAAATCTGACAACCAGTCCTACGAAGGGGTATCGTATTATCCAGTTACTGGGTTGTGGAGGTCAGATAGGCAGTCGCTCCATGTAAAATACTGGTATTCTGCTGCATCCAGTTAGGCTAGAAGCCGACCCCAACATAGTTGGGAAAAGGCTTGGACATATTTATTGATATTATTGTAACGGGCGTGCCTATTTTTTTTTTGAGGGTGGCAAATCTTCAAATGACTCCTTCCGCTCTGGGCAGAGCGGAAGGGAGTGTCAGACTCTTACTGACAAAAACCCATCCATGTTCCTTTCTATAGGCGTGCCTATCGCCATAAATCGACGATCAAACGATCGACGATAATGACGTTCAAAAGTGCCTTACTTGTACTATTTGAAATAAATTATTTGACTTTGACTTTGACTTCGAGCACAAATACAAAAAAAAACTATCATAATTTTATTATGACCCTAATTGAAACCACGTGAAATTATTTTATTATCTTTTTGCGCGTTGTCGGTTTTACCGAATGGAGAAAGGTTATCATGTAACTTTTGACTTTTAACAGAAAAATTGGGTTATCCAACTGTTATAAGAAATATCTATTCTATATAAATATTAAAATGTAACGGATCGTTGTCTATACATCTATACTAATATTATAATGAGGAAAGATTTGTATGTATGTTTGTAACGATTAAACTCAAAAACTACTTAACGGTCTGGATGACACTTGGCACAAAGTTAGATTATAGTCTGGAATAGCATATAAGCGGAAAAATGTACGGTTTCCGTGAGATAATTTCCTACATACACGCAGGCGAAGCCGCTGGCAAAAGCTAGTGGAAGATATATGGGAAAAATAGTATTGGGACCTTTATCAACGCAAATAGCACCCAAAACAATGGTTGTTATAATTCATGTCTGTGCGTTTGTGTGCGCTTATCTCCGAAACGGCTTATGTGGTTTTCACTAATATATTGTGGTAAGTTTCACTTAACATTTAGTGTTTGTTTCATGTCAATCGGTTCTTAAATAAAAAAGTTATGCCAATTTAAAGAATCGCGTCGAACATTTGTTAAACTATCAATATGTATGGTCTCAAAAATATTTCCCGTTATTGCGATATAACCGATCTCACGTGGACGAAGTGGGTCAGAGCCCATTCGTCCCCTAAGATTCGCACCCTGTGCCCACTCGTCCCCTGGAACTTTTGAGGGGCCCATTCGTCCCCTGAAGAATATTTATTTTTATTCATTCTTCTAATATAAGTACATGTATATGTGTATACTGCAGCTTGGTAGTCCTGGTACAGTCGCGCAGAAAAGACTATCATAAAAAATATAGTAATTCGGTAGATGTCATGTTTATTTCAAATAAGATTAACACATACAAAATCACAATGTCCTAGAAACTAACAAAATACAACTCTTTTACAAAAATCAGCCTTGATTGACCATCATATAAATCAACATTAAATATAAAATATGCAAAAAAATAGAACACATATCAACACTAATCAACAGTAAATAATCACTTCTTATTTTTTTGTATATTTACCAACTACATACATGCAAAATCATAATAACTTAAATCTAAAAAATTATAACAGTACAAAAAAAATACTAAAATCACAGTAATTATTGAAGACTAGATAAATCAACATATATTTTTTTTGTATATTAACCAACTACATGCAAAATCGTAATAACTTAAATCTAATAAATTGTAACTAGAAGTACCTACATAAAAATTACGAAGACGGATTATCATTCATCATAGCTCTTTTTTCAATGATCTGTTATGATTTATTAAATTAATTCCGTTAATAAACTGTTCATAAGTGTACTATGTTAACCGTTTCTTATGTAAAATATAGCTAATTTTATCTCAGGGGACCAATAGGCACCTGAATAGGTGCCGAATCTTTAACTTATATTGTATATATATTAGAGGGGACGAATGGGTACCTTAAAAATAGTATTTTTTATTAAAATATTAATTGGTCCCCTACCAGGAGACCAATGGGCACCTATATAGGGTCCGAATCTACAACTTTTATGCTGGGGGACGAATTTTAGGGGTCGAATGGGCTCTGACCCGACGAAGTCGCGGGCAAGAGTTAATTAGTTTAATAAATTGGTATTATTTTAAAAGCATTTAGAAATTGATGCGCCATTTCCTTATCAGATACAAAGGTCACTGAAATGCGCTTTAAATAATGTAATATCACGCGTTTAATTCATTGGAGGGGAAGGCATTAATGTTTATACATATTTATATAATTTTAGTTGTGTTATGATATTTAAAAAAGTACTCAGTGGATTAGATAGTTTTGTTTTATTTCTTGACAACATTACAGATAATACGCAATATTTATTTGTTGTTGTCTGTGGCAAATGGCAATAGACAAAAATTTACAATGTTTTTTTTTGTTGAATACGAGGCTTTTCGACCACTTTTTATGTCGGTTTTACTGCTATGTGCGTTTTATTTGTGCAGAATAAAATTTTTTATTTTTCTTCTTTTATATGGTGAGCCGATTGAGAAGATATCCGACTGAGAGATTCCTGATGGAAAAAGCCAACAGATTTTGCGACCAGGCTGCCACGATCTAAACCAACAAATCTTACAGAAGTATTACATATTTCAATACTTAATACTTCAGTGTTAGAATGAGACGGACATAGACAGGTCTTATAAGTCTATCCCTTTCGATTCTATTTTATTGTGTCACTACGTATGTTTTTAGAACTACGCCTTAGTATGGCTGTTTAAGTGATAAATTCAACAAAATATAACTTAAGGAATGTTCATGCCTCATTATGTGTATGTTTTAGTGGATAAGTCATTGGAGTAACTTAAAAACGCTACGCCTAAAACCATTATAATGTAATGGCAACATCACACACAATTTTTTTGACACTTTGGTTTGTTTCTAATCTATGACTGTTTGATCTGATTTTGTCTTAGAGCATTTTGTACCATCACTGGCACTTTCAATATAATAAGTTACCTTGCAATTGCTGTGTTTTACTTAAATTCAACAGTTACAAATAGTAAATAATAGATACGTCTTTATCAGTTCTTACATTTTTTTTTCACTTAGAAGCAATATTGATAAAATGCTCTTAAATAAGAGGATTTGACCCCGGTCTTTTTGGCACCAAGAGTGCAAGCATGAATATCAATGCACGGTTCTATGGGAAAAGGCTCTTAAATATTAATCTCAATTACAGATAGACATTATAAGAACTCGAAATCCATTTTGATACAAACCTCATTTAATGTTACCAAACCCTACTTAGATTTAACTATCTTCAAATTGCGAGCAACCGCGAAAATACTCGTATAAAGCATATTGCAAAACCGAAATCACAACCCACTTTCGCATACACACTGAAAAATAAATCTTTACTCACAAGAATAGAGTTTAAAACCCACTGTGCTGTGGTCTAGTAATGAATTTCGTAAAAGATAAAATTGGGGTAAGTCTACATTTCATGTATTTCTCTTAGGATAATTGGCGTGATTCTGTTTTACATGAGAATCATTTATGTTTTTCTAGAAAATCTCATTTTAGTTCATTATTATCAACTGGAAAACAGAAAACTACTTATACTTTTTGGCCTGATATTTTAGCACAACAACAAACTAAATCAAGACATACATATTTTCTATGGATGGGTAAAAGACAGTTAATAAGTTTATAGTAAGTGTTAGTGCCAGCGCAAACAGTGCGTTTTTTCGCTGCGACTAGTCGCAGTGCCATCGTTTGCGTATGTTCTGAGTCATAAAGAAAGAAGTCTTTCAGGAAGCGATAATTTTCTTTGAATATTCGAGAGACGGTAGTGTTGACGCATGCGACTGTGCGTCTGATTTAAACTATCGTTGGGACTTTGCAATCGCATAGTGCGCGCCATTTCTAAACGATCGGGCGATTCCCAAGATGGCGCCCAAACAGCACAGCTGTGCGCACTGCGCAATAGTGATGTACCACCTCATTATCGATATCATATTATGCATAATTAATCGACAACACGTGTCGAATGTTAAACATCATCAATAAATAATGTGTGTATCGATGTCTTCGGCTGTGATATAACCTTTGTTGTACATACCTGTAGATTAATTACGATGATTTTAAATTGTAATCATGTGTTGTGATCGTGCAACGAGAGAATGGAACGTAGTCGATAAATGTTGCCATAATGGTGACGGTTTTTCCCATACATGATTTATAGGTTGTTGAGAAAACATTGCATTTATTTTCTATGAATCTTGGAGAATGTTATTCACATAAAATACTTAGGAAAGTCAATTCAGAAGCCCGAAACCACCACTAAGGTTTTTTAACCGACTTTTTAACATAACTGTATGTACGATATTTGAGATTGAATTCATGGCATTATTTTAAGGGATCATTGTACTCATCATTATGAACAACTTTTACTATGGCAACAAATTTAAATTAAAATCGCGAAAAAAAATTAAGCTGTTCCCTTCATTTAGACGAGAGCTAGCATAATGTATGGAACAGCTGGTTTTTTTCTCAATTAATTTCTCTCTGTATAAGTAAGGCGGTTCTCAGTTTGTCGGTTTTTTATTTTATTGACCCTGTATTCGGTCTGTCCCAGCCAATTTCTTAAGGTCATCGATCCATCTAGCTTAGGGACGATCCCTACTTTAAGATTTTTTTAGGCTTCTAATATTAATATATTATTGCTTTCGGCCCCGCACAGGTCTTTTAATTTTTTTGCCTTAATTTTTTTTTATTGTTTTTTTTGTGTGAATTTTCTGTGTATCCTAAAATATTTTTCTTTCTTTCTTTCGGTTCAGTCAGAAGTGAGCTGTCAATAGTGTCAATCCAAAGCATTAGGTGCAACGATAGCTCACTTCACTTATGTTTTCACAGTGAACATTTACAGAATCGGCCGACAAGTCTTAAACTCTCCATTCTAACCTTTCGTGAAATACAGCCATTATTTTTTCAGGGTGGGAAATCATCAAATGACTCCCGCTCTGGGTGGAGCGGAAGGTGTCAGACTCTTACTGACTAAAACCAAAAAAAAAACCATATCCCTTCCCTAGCTCTTTATGTTCCGGGGTAGCGGTAACCCCTTCATGACCACAACACATTATTATTTTGACCTTTTCTATTCGGCATCCTATAAGCTACAAATATAACTTCCACTTGAACTGTTTCGTCGCCTCCTTTCACTTTAGCATTGTGTTTTGGCTTCATATGACGAAATGACAGCGTCGTGGAATTGAATTTAAAAATTAATTGGTATAAATAGCAGGCGATGCAGGCACTTGTCAATTTATAGTAAAGTGTTGAAATATTCTAAATAAGTAATAACCACATTAAAAACTGCAGCCAATGAAAAAAAAACAAACAAAAAATAAAAAATTCTCTCCTTACACACAATGGTGTTGAGACCAATTAAAATGCACAGATTGTAAATAGTATTCCCACGGCTTGGCTACTCTGTGACTGTACCAAAGACAATGGTTCGCATTCGGTTCTCATTGGTGTGACGAAAAAACACATTTACGCAACCTCCTTTTTGTTTTGAGTCAGGACATTATGAGGTATTTTGATATTATTAAATATCTCCTATTTGAACGACACCTGCACCCTAATTGCGTCATACTTTCTTCCATATCATCATCTGCCTAGCCTTTGCCCAACTATGTTGGGGTCGGCTTCCAGTCTAACCGGGTACAGCTGAATACCACTATTTTACATGGAGCGACTGCCTATCTGACCTCCACAACCCAACTGGGTAATACGATACCCCTTGGTTAGACTGGCTGTCAGATTTTCTGTCTTCTGACGACCCAGGTCAGGGCTCCTGAGAGAGGAACCTCCTAACTATGCATGCCGTGTTATGGAGTACTGCTTTCTGGATCAAGCCCTTGATCCAGCTGCCTAACGAGACTATTAGCTTTTAAATTATGATAATACTTGCTGCTGCCAGCGGCTTCGCCAGCCTGGATGTCAGAAATTATCCCAAGGGAACGTACTACCGGGATACACAGTATCCTATGTGTTAGGTTAGGTTATAAACTACCTCTGTGCCAAGTTTCATTCAGATCCGTTCAGCCGTTTGAGCGTGAAGGACGGACAAACATACAAACTCACACACACGCACACTCACTCACAAACTTTGTGGTATCTGTATAAATAAAAACAGTTTTTTGAAATCATAGAGTTGTAATTGACAGTTTCTATTCTATACTCTACTAGCTTCCGCCCGCGGCTTCGCCCGCATAATATGTCGACAAATTATACACATAAACCTTCCTCTTGAATCACTCTATCTATTAAAAAAAACGGCATCAAAATCTGTTGCATAGTTTGAAAGATACATAGGGATATAGGGACAGAGAAAGCGACTTTGTTTTATACTATGTAGTGATGATGACGCCTGACAAAGACCGATTGGTAATATTAACTATTCGTTGAATATGGGATCCGGTCACAAGCTATACCAGTCCGAAGCAATTTATTCCCCTTTACAGTGATGATTCTATTGGGGTCATCAACAGGTCAGTTGTCCAAATATTACAGGGACAATTTGTTAGTCGTTACGTCTGAAGATCAGTTCCGTTCGAGGCAGTACCGGGTGTCCGAAGGTCGAAGGTCCTTTTATTAATAACCTTTAGTTATTTTTAGATGTTGTAGAACTACCAACGCGCTCTGGGCCCGCTTTGGGGAGTACGGACTGATATCTCCCTCAAATCGAAGACCTGAGTGCCAGCAGTCAAAGTCAAATCATTTATTTCAAGACAGGCACTTTTGAACGTCAAAATGAGCAAGACATATAATTGATTCTAGTCGCCCCATCCAAAAGATCGTTTCGTGTGGAGAAGAATGGGCAAGATACTCCACCGTAACTCTTTTACAATGTTTTGTATACATGAATTATAACATTATATATGTGAAGACGATGCACCCAGAATAAAAACACTACATCACAGAAAGTGGAAAGAAAAACACATACATATAGCAATGGCAGGTAAACTTAAGTATGTCATAAATACATTGGGCTTAATGTATTTACCAATAGTTTCTGCCCGCTAGAGTCAAAAGCCGACTGTGACAGCGTGAAAAGACATGGCCAATTTCTGTATGGACGTTGGTATGGTTATCTCACATAGTTACAATGGTCATCAACCAGTCGTAACGATTTTTGGTTTAGCTCTTTTCTATGTTGGGGTCGACTTTCAGAACTGTATGCAGCTAAATACCAGAATTTTACATGGAACAACTGCCTATCTGACCTCCACGACCCACCACAAAACGAACACCTGAGTGCCGGCAGTAGTAACGTTTATTTTGTGTAGCCTGAATCATTTGAATCTATACTAATATTATAAAGCTGAAGAGTTTGTTTGTTTGAACGCGCTAATCTCTGGAACTACTGGTTCGAATTGAAAAATTCTTTTTGTGTTGGATAGTCCATTTATCGAGGAAGGCTATAGGCTATGTAACATCACGCTACGGCCAATAGGAGCCGAGCAGCAGGTGAAACCGCGCGGGAGTAGCTAGTATAATATAATGAATCATTTGAAAAATAAAATAAGGGAATAAAAAGGGTGTTGGTTAATGGCAAAAGGCCTTTTTACATAGAACAGAAACAGTCAATTATTGACTGGTCATGCTATAGAATCCATGTTGTTTTTGTTGTGGTACTTACGTGTATTACCGCCATTCTAACATTCAACCTTGGTACGCCCATTCTTGTCTATTGTCAAATGCTACTAATACTTTGTTATTTAGTTTTTTTGCAGGCAAACATAGTTCACTGTATGAGTAGAATTAGGTACTTAGTAAATCTGTTGCTTAGTATTTTTTTCTGCTGTTATAAATTAGCCTTTTTTTTCCAGCGGGACGCGAAATTGGTATGCACTGATTTCGAAATGGCTTTCAAAGATACATATATATTCATGGTTTTTATTGTTATTGTTTTATTGAGATTTCAGATACCTAATAATTAAATGATTACGTATCAGAAATTTCTCTCCAACTATTAATTTCGAAATAGTTTTTTCTTGCCAACGTAAGTTCTGGTGGAGCTCCCATATCTTGTTTTCCTGCCAAACTTACATACTATAGAATAAGTTTAGTTTAACATTTAGAAAATAAACCCGTAAAAACGTCATTTTCAAAAAAAGAAGGACCAAAAACAATATTTGCTTTTTCCGAAACAACCGGCCGGCATTGGCATAATATGCGTATAATGCATTGTAAAGCACAGTACACACAAAGTGTGTCTAGGTCATCGCTCAGTATTCGCTAATAGAAGACGTAAGGTGCTAACGTGAAATATAAATTATAAGGCCAGTTGTACAATGTACATACACGATTTTAATGGTATAACCGTCATGTAAATATAACATTTACAACTCTAAATGTAAATGTTATATTTACATGACGGTTTATGGCTTTTGATTCAAAGATGGCGGCGAGGCGAGTTACACATAACACAAAGAAAGAGATTCAGAATTTTATTTGGAATATTGAAAATTACATTTAAGTAACACCAATCCGCGGTATCGATAAATAGCCCACTCCCGCTAAAAGAAAGAGGAGGCTTTTGTTCCAGCTCTGTCAAAAATTATACACTGATGAAACATACAGGGTGTAACATACATACGCAATAAAAAAAATCTGCTGTTCTATACATTTTTGGTCACGCGACTCGTAGAAATGTAGGGAACAGCTGATTTTTTTATCACGATTTCGGAGTTGGTCCCATAGTAAAAGTTGTTCAGTTTAGTGGTCTGTTGCATATCCTTTTGTATGTATATACCCTTTCGGTTACACCCAGTATACGTTCTAGATCCAAATATCAAATCAAATTAAAAACCAATTAAACGCGAACGCTAAATATACCTACAAATCCGCTCAACTTGACATACCAAGTTATTGAGGATCAACTGATACCAACCAACTTGAGAACCCATTTTTTTTGTCCCAAAACAGTTTTGTACAGCAAGAACTTAACAAAGGACTTTGACTCATAATTACCTAGTATGTATGGACTTTATGACAAATGCCATAACAATGTCCCTGAACTTCATTTTTAGAATTTTTCCTTAGCTTAACGACCAGAAATACTCATTTAATGGTACCTACTGTTGGTAAAAAGCTTCGGTCAATGACTGGAAGTTAAAGGCTAGCGTGATTTTAAGCGGTTGAACTATCGACAAACACATTTCTAATTCAAACGCAAACCTAGCTAGAATGTCAGAAATAGGATTTTTAATTCGGCAGTTTTGCTGTTAGAATAGAGAATTACTCATAGATGAAAATAAATGTTATTTGTATCAGTAAAGAGAGCAGTGGTCTTCTTCTTTTCGTGTGGTTAGTGACTAACCTGGTGTCAGACTTTTTATGCTGCCCATGGACTTAACATCACATGCTGTTGAGAAATATCTCTCAGGACACCGGCATGTCTTAGAACCAAAAAAATCGATACCATGTGACTATCACCTACCCTGACTTAGCCCTCTTACAGGGAGGAGGCCTGTGTCCCAGCAATAGGAACATTAGAGGCTGATTATGCTATATTAGAGTAAAATAAAGCAGTGATAGCCTAGAAGTGTTACCGTCGGACTGCCTAGTTATAGGCACAGATTTACGGATTCATGTGCGTATTGTATAATTATCACTTGCTTAAAAATCGGTGAAGGAAAACATCGTGAGGAAACCAGCATGTGTGTGAGATATTTCTCAACAGCATGTGAAGCTAAGCCAGAGGCCCTTGGGCAGCATAAAACTCTGACACCAGGTTAGTCACTAACCACACGAAAAGAAGAAGAGTAAACTAGGGCACACCATATCTCTTTCAGATGTATAATAACATATGGGAGAAAATTACGGTCTGCGCCAGCCTCAAAAAATTGGCAGAGGGTATTTAATCAAATGGTGTATTTAACCATAGTGAACTTCAAGTGGAAAGAAGCATCACTGCATCAGTATTTGATTTTTGATTGTAGTCGGAAGTTGTTGTAGATAATCAGGATTCAGAAGCATGATCAATCGACAATTAATTGGTCTACCCTAGCCTTTCCCAAAGTGGGCGACAACGCTCCCTTGTGGGCGCTGCAGGCCTAAAGGGCAACAATTAGAGGCCCAGAAAAAAATGAGGGCCATTTGTAATTTCATTTAGATAGTGATTTTTAAGTAGGTGAAAAAATGAGGTCGCTTAAAAATATTTTATTCTCAAAGAAGGCAGTAGACATAGACAAAATAAGTTTGAACCCCTGATGGTCAGAAAGCTGATGCTTAATATTTAAACTGCAAGACAAGACCGGGTGATTATGTTGATGACACAGCGGTTATATCAGCATTTGAACACAATCATCACGCTAGTTTCATCATTAAATGAATCATCTGACACCCACTTTCCTAAGTTCAGAAAGGGGCTTATCGCTATTTCCGGACAACCTACAGGAATACAAATATTTCCGAAAAACCCATTTACCCATAACGCGGTAGAATTTTCGGCCAGCACATCAACCTGAATCTGACCCCAATCTGTCAAATAACTTTTATAGATTTTCAACCTTATTACAAATAAATAAAGTGCATTTTCAATTGGAAATATTTGACAGTTTAGAACAGCTTGACGTAATGGCGTCTGTACACTCTGAGGAGCTTTCAGCAATAATTTGTCTCTCAAGTCCAGCTCCATTATTTTAACTGGTTGGTTCACGAGCTGACTAATAGTGTGAAATTTAGTGACAATTTTGCTACACAACTTTTGGCATTGCTTTGGACTAATCATATAGGTAGGGTAAAATATGCGGCTTAGCAGTTTTTTCTTAGAGAATCGTATTACCAGGTGACAAAAGCGATTGACAGCTGTTTAATGAATAAAGCTAGGAACAAAGAAGAACGTCGATTGGATCGATGGTCGCAATGATCATCCTTACTCCTCAACGCTATTTAACTTTGCACGACACAACTAAATCAATTAGTAAAGACTTTGACAGTCGCATGTGTGTGCTAAGGCTAAGCGCAATGACAGTGAGAAAAAACAACAATGCAAAAACTGCGTTCAGGGAAGTTTAAATTTAGAATAGTTTTTTTTTTGTTAGTGCCTGTATTATTTTTGCCTGTTTTCTGTGTGCAATTAAAGTCTTTAATTAGTAAATTCCTATGTAATTTACAGACATTAATTTTAATGGACGTACTCTTTGTGGGTGTGATTGTGTGTTCTCTCGTTTTGTATAAGCGTACAATACGGCCGACGTATCATTGTCTATGGTTGTTCCTTCACTATTTAAAAGGCCTTTTTATACTCGCAAGTATGCTTTTTTTTTTGAGGGTGGGAAGTCATTAAATTACTCCTCCCCTGGGTGGAGCAGAAGGGAGTGTCAGACTCTTACTGACTAAAACCCATCTATGTTCCTTCCTTAGCCCTTTATGTTCCGATCCCGCTTAACTCGTAGGTACGCTAGCCTAGCTAAGGCTGAGTAAACAAATTACTAAACTGTTGATGCCAATTAAGAACTTATTTACTAAGGGGAAAGCACCAGGGTAGCCCGTTAAATTAAAATTTTCTTACGTTGCAAAAAAACCTATGTAAATTTGATCATAGCACTCCCTTTAAGGCCAATAGTCGGATGGTAACAGACTGAAAAATGCAGTTTAGAGTCAAGGTTACGAGAGGTTGCTAGCCTTTTTTTTGTTAATGGCATCTCGCAGTTCAACCATAGGGTTTTCTAGACTTGCCTGTGGATGCCACAAAAGAATTGTAGCGTCCAGGCAGGGCTTAGTAAAAACTTACAAACTAAGCAACTACTAGCGCTAGGGCTAAGGGCACCCTCTGTGGGGTACGGACATCGGCTTAGGGCGTCGCTGGGGGAGGACAGCAAGGGACAAGCTGGATCGGGCGTAGGTTGCTGGCCGCAATAAGTTTGGACTTACGTGGAAAAAAGTTTTACACGTTTCTATTTTTAAATCCCACAGTTTTAGCAATTAAAAAAAGTAAGTCGTTTATAAACTACTTTGTTATAAAAACTACTACAGTCTGCCATGTCTTCAAGACATATTCTCATCAGCACCCATTGTTTAAGATTTAATTTCACTTAGATACAGACAACATTGGTTCCGGTTTCTCATAAAATTAATAAAATTATATGTTGCAGAGATTTAATGATAGTACAACTAATTGTTTTATTTATGTAATTTAATTTTGCAGATTTTACTTCAAATTGCATCAAATTGCATGGGAATATTCTAGTAGGTATTAGTTAATAAATGAAAATTAAAGTGTTTTATTCACGTCAAATACAAACTGGGTAACTATTCACAGTTAAAATAATTATTTTTTTCTTTTTACTTAATTGAAACAAAAACAGCCAGTGTAACCTCACCCTTAAACATGGAATGTCAACGTCTTGAACCAAAATATCCATAGACAAAATTATGAAAAATACTGTACACGGTTCTTTTTGTGCGTGGCTAAAATCGAAACCGACGCCGTCGCGGCCATCTTGAGTTTGTTATAACAGTTTTAATGTTTTACCAAAGACAAGCAAGGGGTTTGTCATTACGGCACCAAAAGATCCTCTGATACCATTCTTTTTGTTCTTTGAATTTTTGGCTTTTTTTTAATACTCTATCAAAGGTGCATGGTATTCATTCTAATCAATAGTTTAAAACACAGTAATTTAATTAACATTAGAAATACATATTTTATATTTTGACGACACGGTTGGCGCAGTGGTTGAGCGATTGATTGCTGCGCACTATGTCGCGGGTTCGATTCCCGCACGGAACAAATATTTGTACGACCTGCAAGTATTTGTTACGAGTCTGGGTGTTTTTCTATCTATAATATGTATGTATTTACAAAAAAAAAATGTATGTACGTAGGTAGTATATCAGCCATCTCGTTACCATAACACAAGCATTAGGATGCTTAGCTTGGGACGATATGGCGTTGTGTGAAATGTCCAAGGATATTTCATTCTCCTGCTTTTTCCTGCCCTTAACCCGATTTATTTGTGGTCGGCGCAACATGTCTTTTTCTTCCATACCTCCTTATTAGTCGTCATCTCCGTATTCACTCCTTCACAGAATCTTTCACACAATCCATCCCTCGTTAGTTGGCCTAGTCCGTCGGCAGTTACAAATTAAAAAAAAAACAACTAAAACACTAGATCATAACCAGGAACGCAGCAAAAAGGTCACACAAAACAACATGGCGGACGGAATGGCGCGAAAATGGCAATCGTTTGAGGTTAAAAGTGAAAGAGATCACGCCCTGTATTGTTGGTATGAGAATTTGTCAGACCTTGTTAGAAAAAGGTTGGTTGAAGCAGGTCGTTGAGTAAAATATACAAGTATCTCAAAATCACGCCTATGTACAGACGCCAGCACATCAAGCTATCCCTAACTGTCAAATTTTCTTAATTAAAAATGAACCTTATGTCTTTGCAATAAAGTTGAAATACTATCAAAGAAATTTGACAGATTCGGGTAGCTTGATGTGCTGGCCTCTACCCGAATCTGTCAAAATAATTTTATTTGATAGATTTTCAACTTCCAATCTGCCTGCATTTACCCAATTATATTGGCAACATTCCTCATTGAACATGAAGCTTATTATTTGGAATAAAGTTGAAAATCTATCTATTGGCCATCTTTACATAACGAGACTCCTCCGTGCCTCGGAAAGCACGTTAAGCCGTTGGTCCCGGCTGTCATTCGTGGATCTTTAACAGTCGTTACAGGTAGTCATAAGCCCGAAAATCTGACAGCCAGTCTTACCACGGGGTATCGTATTACCCAGTTACTGACTGGGTTGTGGAGGTCAGATAGGCAGTCGCTCCATGGAAAATACTGGTATTCAGCTGCATCCGGTTAGACTGGAAGCCGACCCCAACATAGTTGGTAAAAGGCAGGCAGATTGATTGTTTGATTTAGTACCAAAGAGGTAGAAAAATAATTAACAATTTTCTATAGAGAAATGAAATAGTCTCGTATTACTTTTAATGAAAGTAATGAAACACTATAAACGTAAAGTATTAATATCCAGTATCCAATATCTACACGGCTGAATAAACAAAAGTGTCTAGTTTTCACTTACATAGCACTATCAGCCTTAAACTTTTCACCGATAGAGTTGCAATTTCACTGAGCTTTTTGGTAAGGCGATTATATTTTGAGTCAGTAGTGGAGTTTTAACAGTATAGTCTAGGAGATAGGGTCTAAAATTGATCATGTGGGGGTTGTAGATTCAGTTCTTCAAACAATTTTTCCCCGTAATCGCTTTAGTGTTGGATTACTTTATAGCTGTTGGGTTTAGTTCATTGTTGCACAAATGAGGGTAGACTAGAATAAACTTTAGTACAATTTAGCGCATCATGTCATTGCAAACTGACAAATGCCTCCAAATGATTTTAAACCTTAAAACGTTGATCGTTAAGTTCAAAATCGATTGAGAAAATTAGACAGTTTGTGGTAACTTGACATGCTGGCGACTACCTTACCGAGATAAAGTCAGCATAAATCACCTTATAATGTTCCCATAACTGGGACACTAGGCCTCCTACGCTACCGTATTAAATCTGCCCAGCCTTTTCCCAATTATGTTGGGGTCAGCCTCCAGTCTAACCGGATGGAAATGAATACAAGTACTTTACATGGAGCGACTGCCTATCCGACCTCCACAAACCAGTAACTAAATAATACAATACCCCTTGGTAAGACTGGCTGTCACATTCGCAGGCTACTGATGATCAGTAAAGACTGTCAAAGATGCACAAATGACAGCCGGGACCAACGGCTTAACGTGCTTTTCGAGGCACGGAAGAGTCTCGGTACGTAAAGATGGTCACCCATCCACGGGCCAACCCCGGCAAGCGTAGCTTAACCTGATGGATTGACCTGTGCGGCTGTTATTACTCAGCCACGAGCTTCCTGCACTTCCACAGTGTTATAATCAGGATCACTTCCAGGATTTCCGATGGCGAATTCGTGATAAAAATTCGGAAGAATTGCAATTTTAGCTGTTACTGTTAGTCATATCCGGTCACTCACTGGATCAGACTGATTTGCGAAATAATTGTTTAATGCAGCGTACACGTGGAGGGCCATACTAGGTTTTTTTTTTAAGGATGGGGAATATTCAAATGACTCCTCCACGCAGAGCGGGATTGTCAGACTCTTACTGCCTAAAACCCATCCATGCTCCTTCCTCAGCCCTTTATGTTCTGGGGTAGCGGTAATCCGCTTTCGGACAATCCCGCTTAGCTTAGGTCTTAGCATGTGAAGCTAGGTCAGAGGCCCATGGGCAGCATAAAAACTGACACCAGGTTTGTCACTAACCACACGAAAAGAAGATTTCAAAAATAGATTGTAATCTACATAAAGACTCATTTCAAAATGAGTGCTTCCATAATGTTTTTGTCATGACTTTTTGCTGTCATCATTATAAATTATTATCGTCTGAACTGAACTATACGTACTTGGTGAATAATTTCAGTTATCAATTGGCAGGTTGCAGATAGGTACTTTGGATTTTCCCGTCCAAGTTTAAAGATACCTAGCTATCTGTATATAATGAGTTTTTTTTTTGTAATATCGTATTATGCCTTATTAATATCAAATAAAACGTAACTAACGCTGTATTTATATTCATAATATTTAAATAACTAAAGAAACTTAAAATATTTATTATTTATAATAACTATGTACAAGAATACACGATGATTTTTAATTCACTATTAACCTTTCAGGAGAGACAGTACTCGTGATAATAAACAACTTTCACTATAGGACCAATTATGAAATAACCAAAAAATATACATCTGTTTCATACATTTTCATCGATGAAATATTGCATTTATGTATGAAAAATGTTTTTTTTTCGATATTTCAGAGTTAGTCTCATAATGAAAGTTGCTTGGGTACATTCGCGACTGAAAGGTTAGTGGATTAAAAATAACTGTGTATAAAACGGGAGGGAAAAAAAATCAAAGGGCATCTAAAAAATCGTCCACAACGCATAGTTAATATAATGACTACCCTTTCAAATACCCTATTGGCTAGCTAGATAATTTAATTCTACTTCAGCCTGAATGTGACTTTAATTGCAGTCACCGTGAAGGAAAAATTGTAAGGAAAATTAGACTTAGCGGACTGGAATCATTGACAAGAAGTTGAGCAAGGGAAGTGAAGGTTATGCCTTGTTGGACAATTACACTGACACGTTGCAGTCGTGCAATGTTCCCATTGTTGGGAATCAAGTAACATGAAGTAGAAGTCGCTCCACAAGCGTGTTCATCATAAAAATTAAAAGGTATCGCACGTTTGTCAAAACTCACAATCTTTTAGAAAATAACAATTGGTCCCCCAACATAAAAAATTCGGGCTACATAGTACCAGGAAATAATTTTGATCTGATATTTAAGCAGTCTCAGAGATACATACATATCTCTCTCTCTCTTCCTCTTGATAATAATAATAATAATGTTGTTTTTGATTCTCATTTGTTTTCTTTCTTGCTGTTTATGTACGTCACTATATTTATTTTATTTCTTTATTATCAATCCGTAGTACGTATTAGCTTCAGACAGCGGCTTCGCCTGCGTGGTTGTCTGAAATTCCCACGGAAACGTATTAACGGGATAAAAAAGTATCCTATGTGTTAATGCAGGTTATAACTATCTCTGTGCCAAATTTCATCCAGATCTGTTCAGGAGTTTATGCGTGAAGGAGTAACCAAACACCCATACATCCTCACAAACCTTCACGTTTGTAATATTAAGTAGGATAATGTGAGTAGACTCATCTTGTTAAGTCTAAAAGTTGTCTCCAACAAAGTCTAAACGATGCTTATCATACTATTTCCTAAAACAAGTCTTCTTATATTAGCAACGCGCCTAGCATAAACATGGCCGGGCCACGCAAGTGACACGGAGCCAGAATAGAAATTGTATTTAACGTAATGCTCGACCAACTTTCTTTCTAGGGACATACGGACGGACAACTGGGTCGATGATGTGTTTAAATATATACGTAACTCGTCGACTATGTGACGTAAGGAGTGTTTGAAAAAAGAATTAAATGTGGAACACCTCATTTATTGCAACTAAATTAATGTAATGTTAATCTAATCATACATACATAATTTAAATTTAAAAGCTTAATATTTATTATACACAATATGTACAAAAATAATATGTATAATAATCAAAGAGCATCAAAAAATTCTTCGACATCGCTGTCAACAGGAAAAGTTCCCAAAAGGCTGGCAGCATTGCCGCGTTAATGTATGGCAATGCTGATTCTTTGACTAAAAAATAGGCCAGCCCTCTGGTCACGTGAAGAGTCGATCAACCGCTTGGCGATGTCTCGAAAAACAAAGTGGGCTCTCGGACCCCATGGCCCTATCATCTGCCTAGCCTTTTCCCAACTATGTTGGGGTCGGCTTCCAGTCTAACCGGATGCAGCTGAATACCAGTATATAAACTAGTAAATAAATATTATGCGAAGATATAATTGTAAAATTGCGATTAATGCTAATAAGTTTTCCATTTGGTTTTAAAAATCTATGACGTCACATTGTTATATTTTATACAAATCACGTACAAATTTCGCGTTTTGACAATTCATAAAAAGTAACGGTATTGACTACCCTTTCAAATACCCAATTTTACACCACTAAAATGGCCCATCGCCACACACAGTGGGCCATTCTTAACCATTTAATGGTCCTACTATCACGTTTGCAAAGCCAATTGCTTGTCAACATTGCAATAATGAATGGGTGTGCATTCATGCAATTCACTATAATAAGCGGTACTTGACTGGTATGGAAGAATTACATACTTACTTCATTCATTAGTAAAAAAAAATGTCTTGTTGGTCGGTACTGCCTTGTTAGTCTAGTGGTCTAAAGCGGTACTGCTGAACATGATGTCCTGGGTTTGATTCCCAGGTCGGGCAGTGTTATTGGGTTTTTCTATCAGGAATTTATCAGTAGCAGCTTGAAGTCTGGATTTGTGCCCGGTTGATGGTAAAAGTTCGCCCTCTATTACCACTTAACCTTTTGAACGCCATTGTCACATATACGTGACAAGCAAGCGCATGCCCTGTACGCCAACGACACAAATGTCACAATGCGGGTACACTTTAACACGAAATAAACAATCTCTCTCAATATCTTTGCATATTGATAATATTAATATTTAATTTCTGTATGGTGATGGAAATTTTTAAGATGAGCGGTCTTTTATCTACCTATGTGGTTTCATATTTTATTTTTAACCGTTTCAAATAGTCAATTGTATGATTACTCGAATCATTCCGTGTCATTCTTTGACAACTGGATGAATAGATAACACGGTAAATTACCATTGCCGGCCAATTTGATAAACAATTAATTTCTCCTGACTGTACATATTATACACTCATAACGGAGTTATATTTCATTTTGTTTTATTCCAATACATGATAAAGAAAGGGCATAGCGGGGTATTTGTTGACAAACATTGAAATTTCAACTTTATTTCCATATAATAAACTTTATTTTTATTTGTAGCCTAAAAATACCTTGCCATGCTGTGCCGCCAATGTGCACTGGGCTTAAAAAAATGGACCAGAAAAATACATTTAATTTCGGAAGTCAGTGTCTATGGTTTTGTATTTTTGTTTTTTGCCACCTACATATAACTGTCGCACTGAGAACCATCTCTTTTTTAGAGTCGGTCAAAAATGCGGGACTTGCCCTTCCACTGACGAACCCGCAGAAATGACAAAGTTTTGAACCAATGAAATTAAATAAACAGTCATCCAACGATACGAAAAAGAATTACCTGTGTCACTTATTACTGATGTTTATTGCTTTTAACACACTGTATACAGAACAAACAAAAATATTGATTTGCCTCGATGACATTACAACATAAACAACATAATTTACAATATAATTAATCGTTTAGTCATACCGATGAAACAATATCGATGTCCATTAATCGGTTAGAGGCTGAATGAATGTGTCATAACCATGCTAGGTCGGTGGCCGTTTAAAAAAAGTGTAACTCGTTCGATTTTCAATTTGGGTGACTTGTGGTTTGCGCAATTTTTTAATTGTCTTTGGTTTGTTAATGGACGTTAGATCTTGACTAAAGAGGTCTTAAAAATTGTTGTGTTTATACGAAAATGATACTAAAGCAAGATCAACAAGTAGTAAGTAAGTACTGTTTTTGTTTCTAACAAATTTCTACTTATTTGTCGCTCGGCATGCTTTATAAAAGTTACCTTCAAATATACTTCGCAACAGGTCAACGTGGAACAAGAAATTACCTGAAATAAACAGAAAATAAACATTAATATGGATTTAAAAAAATAAAAAACTTTACCCAAGTAGAATGTACACAAAAAAATTAAAGAATTGAGCACACGGACATTTATTTTCAGACAATTTTATCAATGTCTTTAACTTAAATGAATGCATTAAAAAAAATATTCCGAATAAACTTTGTAGCTAACTCAAGTGCATCCTCGGCAATCAACCACGCCACCAACATGAAATGTCACCAGAGACAACTAACAACTCTCACCTGAGACAACTCCTGTCAAATGGTTGTCAATGTCAAAAGTCAACTGTCAACTGCAAACCTCGTCTTGATTTGACATTTATGTTTCTAGTTAGTCGATGGCATTTTTAACAATAATAAATTTATGGTTGTACAAATAGCACTAACATATTGTAATAACTATTTATTATTTAACGCGTTGCATGTAACAACATATTCTCACAATTTTCATCAGATAATTCATATAATAGTCGATAAATTTCCGATTAAACTCCATACGCACGCACTGTTAGTAGTTTCTTCCTGTTTCGTAATAACTCGGCGTAAAGATATTATGCATTAATAGTTTACGCTATAAATCACTTTACTTGTGAATACGCATTATACGCGCGTGAAATTATGTGTTTTTCCGTATTTAGGACAGAAACCTTATACAGTCTTATTAAGGGGTATCGTGTTACCCAGTAATTAGGTTTTGGGGTTAAGCATTCGGAAAATAATTGTTGCAAAAGAACTACTTATAATGTCTATAAGTATTCTAATACGACTCCGGAAACCTGTTGACCGAAGCAAGGAAAACCTGCACAGTGGAGATTCATAGACAACTCCGCCTTGGAGTGTAAATGTGCTACTGTTCTACAAATTGGACACTTAATATCGTGTCCTGCGTGTCCTGTCGTCTACACGTTACAGGAACTGATGGACGCTAGTGATGGCGCCAAACACGTAGCCGAATTCTGGGCCGAGTGCATTTAGATTACCATCGAGGCATCGACACGCTACGAAGAAGAATGCAGATATATTAGGCTAGCTAAGTAGCAACTTGACACACAATCCAGTGGATAACTTAAACTAATATACGCTAAGATTAAACGCGTTGCCTAGTAGGTTATCTTACGCAAGAACTATGGGCTGAGTCAACGGTTATAAATAGCGAATACCGTAGTATTATCCGCTTTAAATAATCCTGGTTTATAACAAAGGGATTTTAGAAGCTAAGTATTTCTATATTCAAATCATAGTCTTTCTGCCCTTATCCTAATATGTTTGCGGTCAGCTCAACACGTTTTCTGCTTCCATATAAATATGCCTTCATCCCAATATTAACCCCTTTTATAACACATCGAAATGAAATGATATTTACATTTCAAAAAGTATATCTTTTAAGATACTTTTACTCGTCAATATTTTAAAGCTAGATGTCGCCGGGTGCCGGGTTTTGGCCGGTTTTTGTGGGTGGATAATCATCCAATAACTTCTCCCGCTCTGGGTGGAGCGGAAGGGAGTGTCAGACTCTTACTGACTAAAACCCATCCATGTTCCTTCCTTAGCCCTTTATGTTCCAGGGTAGCGGTAACCCTATCGGACCATCCCGCTTACCCGGCAGGCTCGGCCCTAGCGAGCCCCTTCCCTAATGCTGACATCTCTTTGAAAAAGTATCTCAAGAACGTTGTTAAATGAAAGATAATTCATTATCACAAGTACTGGGATTTATTTATTTTTCCTGGAGTCAATTTTAAGGCAGCTTTTCCCGTTCACCAGCAAGTGTAGTAACAAAGATGAACGAGTTACCTGTACCTCTAATAGCAGTTATCTTTGAACGTGACTCATACAATTCGACCCAATAAGGATGTTCTCCGTACAAGTAGGTAATCAAGGCAGTCGTAATTCAGCCGGGACAGCCGTTTCTGAGGTTAATTTGTGCATACGGATGGACTGTTTGATTGTGGTTGTGTCCACGCTTGCTGATTATTATTATGGTCCTCCCAAATCAGGGATGGGGAACCAATGGCACGCGTGCCACCCGTAGTATGTAACAAAATAATTCGGACACGAAATTTTTGCAGTAATTTAGGTGCAGACCTAAGTCTAAGCGGGATTGTCCGAAAGGGTTACCGCTACCCCGGAACATAAAGGGCTAAGGAAACGGATGGATCAGGTACTTTACTCTGCTGAAGTATGTCTCTCATTTGACCTAACACGCTGTGTAATTACCTATAATGTTTTTTTCTTCTACTTCTAAAGTGTTGTTTTCCTATTTATATCTTCTAATTTTAAAATATGTGAGCAGCATGGATCTATCACATAATTATTTTATCTGTCTTTGCTTCATTTTAAATTGTTTTTACCTACTGTGGTATATGTATGTAAAGTAACATGTCTTCGACGTGGGTAAGATGTAATCGGTTAAAAATAAAGATGTCACAAATTCACAGGTCAAAACACTTCGATTTTCAAACACAGATGTTTACAAGATGGCGTTGCAGAGGTCAACGCTCCGTTGACAGAACAATACATGGCCGTATTTAATTCAAACGCAAATTCACGCGTTTGTGTGGCATGCAGTTATAACGGCAGCCAATCAAAATGGGTCATGCTAACTCAGGTGATTCTATTTTCAAACATGCATTTGAAATTGCATGATTTTTCAAAAAATGTTGATAAGAATCTGACGACGCGGTAACTTGACGAAATACTTATCCAATTAAATAACGGTATTTTTTAGCACAAAAAAATATTTAGTACGGCTTCTAATTGAGATGAAGGAAGACATGTTGGGCCGAACAAAAATGATTTGAGATAAGGAAAGGACTATTTTTTTTTCCCCGTCTTTTGACAATCTCGTGACCCTGGGATCCCAGCTCTTTGGAAGGCGTACGAGGGACCGAAGCCAATTCGCAGAGGCCCCTTAGACCATTTAAAATGTTGAGGGTAATTATTATTGATGTTTTGGCCACCCCATTTTGTTCGCTAAGAAGAGAGGAGCTTGAAATGGGCTGTCAATGTCATTGTACTTGATGCTTCACTATTAGTGGATTGACACTTCAATAGTGTCACTTCACCTAAGTTTTTCGTTGAGATTTATACAGAATAGATCGACAGATAATATAGCACAGTGACGAGAACTTAATTTAATAATTTTATGTCAAATTAAAAACATTATTAATCAATATTAGTAAGTTTCTGTATTTAGAAACTGTTACGAATATAAAGACGGTAACCCATTTACAACGAAGGTTATAATGAAAAGGTTACACACATGGGTCAGTGTGTTATCAGTTTTGTCTATTGATAAATTAAAACAAACGGGACCATATGAATTAGGTCATGATGGAGCCATATAAGATAACACAATGCATTGTCGGTTATGGTACAGCGAGGCCTTTAATAACTGAAGCGATAAAATTCAGACTAAAATGATTTTGGACCACTGGTCATCGATTTTGTCTAACTCGTCCCGCCATTTTCAATGGGGTCTTTTTTTTTGAGGTTGAGAAATCATCCAATCACTTTTCCCGTTCTAGGTGGAACGGTAGGGAGTGTCAGAATCTTACTGACTAAAACCCATCCATGTTCCTTCCTTAGCCCTTTATGTTCCGGGGTAGCGGTAACTCTTTAGGACAATCCCGTTTACCCGGCAGGCTCGGCCCTAACGGGCCCCTTCATATGCTGACATCTCTTTGAGGCGCGTGTGGAACATATACGCGCCGCCCGGCACGGGCCTGGTCCTGATCGGACGGTGAGTTACCCATTACTCACCGCCCGCAGGCCGTTCTATGGGGTCTTCAGCGGCCTTCTAACTACTTCTAATTGGGTATTTGAAAGGGTAGTCAATAACGTTACTTTTTATGAACTGTCAAAACGCGGAATTTGTACGTGATTTTTATGAAATATAACAATGTGACGTCACAGATTTTTAGAATCAAATGGAATACTTATTAGCATTAAATGCATTTTTACAAATTATATCTTCGTATAATATTTAATTTCTGTCCGATGAAGGAAGTTTTCAAGACGCGCTCGTCTTTATTCTATGTGATTTCATCATAATATTTTATTTTTGACCGTTTCAAATAGTTAATTGGCTGCCAATGATGATGTAAAATAAAGCTTAGTAAGATCATGTGATCATTAATTATGACACTAATGCCTGCGGTAGGTAGGCCTTTGGTGTGGGATGCAACGTGTATCGACCCTTACGCCATCCTATCTTCCTAGTACGGCGGGCTGTGCTGGAGCAGCCGCTGCAGGTGCAGAAAACCTCAAACGGCGCAAATACTCCAACCTTATTGGGACTTCATGTTCGAGCCGTTTGGGGTTGAAACACCAGGGCCATGGGGTCCGAGTGCCCACTATGTTTTTCGAGACATCGCCAAGCGGTTGATCGACTCTTCACGTGACCAGAGGGCTGGCCTATATTTTGGTCAAAGAATCAGCATTGCCATACAACGCGGCAATGCTGCCAGCCTTTTGGGAACTTTTCCTGTTGACAGCGATGTGGACGAATTTTTTGATGCTCTTTGATTTATTATACATATTATTTCTGTACATATTATTAAGAATATTTAGCTTTTAAATGTAAATATGATTATAGATCATGTGTATTATGAGAGGTGTCGGTCATTACCACAACGCAATCATGCTGAATGTTGACTAAACCCAGAAATAGACGCATAAATTAATCATGAGGAAAAACGACAATTATACCTATCAGACAGGATAAGGAACTTATTTTATATAACTATGTGGATCGGAGGAGCTCGTGGCTAAGTAATAACAGCCGCACGGATCGATCCATCAGGTTAAGCTACACTTGTCGGGGTTGGTCCGTGGATGGGTGACCTTTACGTATCGAGACTCCTCCGTGCCTCGGAAAACACGTTAAGCCGTTGGTCCCGGCTGTCATTCGTGGATCTTTGACATACGTTAAGGGTAGTCAGAAGCCCGAAAATCGGACAGCCAGTCTTACCAAGGGGTATCGTATTACCCAGTTACTAACTGCGTTGTGGAGGTCAAATCGGCAGTCGCTCCATGTAAAATAGCATTTTTTTCACCCGCGATTCAAAAAGATGAAGTGAGTTGACAATAGTATCAATTCCTAGTATCACTCGGGATTGTCCGAAAGGGTTACCGCTACCCCGGAACAGAAAGGGCTACGGAAGGAACATGGATGGGTTTTAGTCAGTAAGAGTCTGACACTCCCTTCCGCTCCGCCCAGAGCGGGAAAAGTCATTGGATGATTTTCCAGCATTAAAAAAAAACGGTGGAGTGACAGCTCACTTCAAGCTCACTTCACTTCAAGTATTCACAGTGAGATACTTACAGAATAGACTGGGCTGGCTATTGGCTACTAAATTCGATAACAACATTGTTTTATTCTATAACTAGCACTTTGCCCGCGGCTTCGCTCCCGTGGTCTTTCCCGTGGGACCCGTTTTTTTTCCCGGGATAAAAAGTAGCCTATGTTACTCCTAGAAAACTAAGCTTTCCAACGGTGAAAAATTTTTTAAAATCGGTCCAGTAGTTTTTGAGCCTATTCATTACAACCAAACAAACAAAGTTTTCCTCTTTATAATATTAGTATAGACTAGCTGAAGCCAGAGTCTTCGCCCGCGTGATGTCGAAAATTATCCGAAGGGAAAGTACTACCGGGATAATAGTATTCCTTGTGTTAATCCAGGTCATAAACTACCTCTGTGCCAAGTTTCATCCAGATCCGTTCAACCGTTTGAGCGTGAAGGACGGACAAACATACAAACTCACACACCCACAATCATTTTCAAACTTTCGCCTCAATAGTATTAGTGTGATGTCATAATTATTTCTATACAATAGCGTTAGGTATTCAATGTTCATATAAAATGTGCCAAATAAGAATAATTATCTATTTGCTTTCTTTGTTAAATGAGCCTGTAATTTCACCAGGACATACATCTTTCTTCCAGTTAGTGTTATGGAACCTTATGATGTGTGGCTCCATCTATGAAGCTCACAAAACACGTACCGTAACGATAACGCAAAAATTATGTGTGGAGTTCAATTTTAATTAAACGTTATCAAAATGAACGTAAAACAATTACATTTCTAAGTCACGTAAAGCATTATATCGGTTTTTAAGATTGCATTGACAAGGTAAAGTTGGCGTTCAAAATAAGGTACCCCCACTACCCCCATTCAAGGTTGAAGCGGACGAGCTGGCTGGTTAGAAAGTTATTTTATCTGTGATTTAAAGTGCGAAATTCCCACGAAAATTTTAAATGTTTTCGTGAAAATGTATTCCAAACTCAACATTTATTAATATAATATCAGGAGCATACCCACAGTCATCGCACTAAACAATCGGGTTGCTGACCGCTATAACCAATCCTTTAGCGCCGGCGACGACGATTCAATCAACGCCATTAAAATAACGCGCGGAAACAAAACATACCTAACCTCTAATTAAAACCAGGTCACTCTATAATCTATTACATTCCGCGACACTAGCGCCATTGTCATTTTCAAATTCTTAGAACGTCAATTCAAATTGAAGACATAAAGCGCGCCATTCACGTACTATTCCGGAATAAACCGATTTCCGTATAGCTGCCAACAATACGACAAAGGCGATTTGTCTTGAGTATAAACGATAAAACACCCTTTGTTTTCATTGCTGTTTGTCTATGCGGTTCTTTACGTGATAAAGGAATTTCAATAATAATGTAAATCGCGTTCTCATGTTCATTGGAGATACAACAATAACGCTGGGTAAGGGGATTAATGAATGAAGAGGAAGTGAAGAAGAAGGCGATATCAGTTTGTCTTCTTCTCTTTCGCCTCTGAATTCTCGAACGACACTGAACTTTATGATGTTCTTAAACGTTATCTTAATTCAATAGTAAACAAAGTAGTGCTAGTTTATTTTTTACTAGCTTTTGTCCGCGGCTCCGACTGCGTGGAAACAACTATAACAATAAATATCTTAACACTCGGCAGTAGTGTGGCTTTCTATCACAGAAATATTTTTTAAATTGGATAAATAGTTTTGGGTACTAAGTCCTACAAACTTCGCTTCTAATCATTCTCATTACAACAGCTGTGTTTTTCTGTGGAAGTTGGTTTAGTGGTTGCACTGCTGAGATTGAAGCCCATTTTTTTTTTTTTTAAGGCTGGGAAATCATCCAATGACTGCTCCCACTCTGGGTGGAGCGGAAGGGAGTGTCAGACTCTTACTGACTAAAACCCATCCATGTTCCTTCCGTAGCCCTTTATGTTCCGGGGTAGCGGTAGCCCTTTCGGACAATCCCGCTTACTTTCGGACAATGCCGCTTACTTTCGGACAATCCCGCTTAGAGATTGAAGCCCTGGGTTCGATTTGGGTTTTCCCTATATGTTATTCTCAATAGCCAGGCAATGAGCTCGCCCCCTGTTACATGAGACCTGAACATAACTGGTAAAATGTGGGAGTAGCTACTATACTCGTAGGTTCAAACTCGAACTCAAAGCGTTTAATTCAAATAACCAATTACAGGCACTTTTGAATTGTCAAAGGGTCGGTCAGCCAGAAAAATGAAGCTAGATGCCCAATCCAAAGCAGTAGGTACCTATGGAGAAGAACGGGCAAGAAACACCACGGACACTCTATTAAACAAAATATGCTTACATAAAAAAAATACAAAAATACGAAATACAGTTATGTTAAACTAGCTGCTCCCGCGCGAATTCACCCGCTGCTCGGCTCCTATTGGTCGTAGCGTGATGTTATATAGCCTATAGCCTTCGTCGATAAATGGACTATTCAACACAAAAAGAATCTTGCAATTCGAACCAGTAGTTCCTGAGATTAGCGCGTTCAAACAAACAAACAAACAAACTCTTCAGCTTTATAATATTAGTATAGACTAGCTTCCGCCCGCGGCTTCGCCCGCGGCTTCGCCCGCATAATATGTCGCTAATTTATACACATAAACCTAACTAAGTCGCTTTCTCTGCCCCTATATCCCTATGTATGCTTAAATCTTTAAAACTACGCAACGTATTTTGGTGCGGTTTTTTTAATTCCTTAACTTAACCTTCCTCTTGAATCACTCTATCCCGATTTAAGCATACATAGGGATATAGGGGCAGAGAAAGCGACTTAGTTTTATACTATGTATGTAGTGATAAAGACGAAGAAGTACAACAAGCTACTTCTCAAGCTATTAGTCTTGTGACTCTAATCATGACATTTGTCTAACCTATGAAATCAACAAGCACACACAAAGCCAATGATTAACAAGCAGTTTAAATTAATTTACTTACGCATTACAAATTGACGTCATGCACTACAAATTTTGCACTATTTATGCTAATTATTATTCAAAACAATTTATTAACACGACTTGTAGTTACTTAAGCTTTTGTCATGCAAAACAGTAATATCATCATCTGCGGAGCCTTTTCCCAACTACGTTGGGGTCGGCTTCCAGTCTAACCGGATGCAGCGGAATACCAGTATTTTACATGGAACGACTGCCTATCCGACCTCCACAACCCAGTAACTGGGCAATACGATACCCCTTGGTAAGACTGGCTGTCAGATTTCCGGGTTTCTGACGACCCGTAATGACCGTCAAAGATGCACAAATGACAGCCGGGAAAAACGGCTTAACTTGCTTACCGAGGCACGGAGGAGTCGAGGAGTCTCGGTATGTAAAGATGGTCACCCATCCACGGTCAACCCTGGCAAGCGTAGCTTAACCTGATGGATTGACCTGTGCGGCTGTTAGTACTTAGCCACAGAGAGCAGCTTACAGAGCTCCTCTTAAAACAGTAATAATTAAAACAAATTGCGAAAATTCTTTCCGTTGCAAATATTATTCTTTAGTAATTGTTTGTGAGTGTAATGTATTGCATAAGCGAAGTCGCCCGTTGTAACAATTAGAATCATGCATACTTATGAGGCTTACTCAATTCTACTTGAAAGAACACAAATTGTAATTATGACCTCGCTAAAGTCAATGTTTTGAGTAAAAATTATGTGCAATGTCAAAGTCGTAATTTACTTTAACAGAAGCGAGGTTTTTGAATGAATGAATTAGGTAGAATGAAAGCCAAAAGAGTGATTATTTTACAATAGTTGTTAACCTTGTCAAACATCGACAGGATTGGAAACGATATGGTAAAAAAAGATAATTCTGGCAATACTCGACGGACCGTTTCAATCTGCCTAGTCTTTTCCCATCTATGTTGTGGTGGGTTTCCAGTCTAACCAGATGCAGCTGAATACCAGTATTTTACATTAAGCGACTTCCTATTCGAACTCCAAACCCAGTAACTACGTAATAAGATACCCCTAGGTAAGACTGAATGTTAGACTTGGCGTCTGACGACCCGAAACGACTGTCAACGATCCACGAATGACAGCCGGGACGAACGGCTTAAAGTGCTTTCCGAGACACGGAGGAGTCCCGGTATGCAAAGATGGTCAGTCACCCATCCACGGACCAACCTCGGCAAGCATAGCTTAACCTGATGGGTTGATCCGTGTGGCTGTTATTAAATGGCCACGAGCTCCTCCCTTCTATTTTATTACCGTAAAAGTACCTAGTAGTCAAAAATGTTTTCGTTTCATTCACCAAATAAAAGACTTCCTACATGCAATACAATACTCAAACAGACGCAGAACAAACATCATCAGGTCTCACAAATATTTGTCTCCATGAATTAAACTCAACTGAGAATGACGCGAGGCGGACGCTGCGCAATTAAGACAATTGGACCAACTAAATTATGCATTTAGCTAGTGTATTTTGGTTTAAAGGATTAGGTAGTAAGGTTAGTAAATTATTACTTATTACCTAATCCTACCTTACCTTTGATTACCTATTTAATTGAACAAACCGAGTAAACAAAGCCGTAGTTCTCAAATCCACGCAAAGAATTTGCCACGTGTATCTATACTAATGTTATAAGCTGAAGAGTTTGTTTGAACGCGCTAATGTCCGGAACGAAAAAAATCTTATAGATAGCCCAATTATCTAGGAAGGCTATAAGCTACGACCAATAGGAGCCGACCAGCGGGAGAAACAGCTAGTTTCTAGTAACTACAATTAAAATTCATGAAGGATATTAACGTCCTTATAACTCCGAAAAGATAACTCCTTCCATCTTTCGCGACCGCGCTTCCGCCTTCCAGTTTTAACAAAATCTATCCAGCTCTTCCGGCCATCTCCTGCGTGGTCTACCGCAACCCCGCCTCACTGTCTCAGGGCAACAATTCCGTGCTAGTTGGGCCCACAGCTTGTCTGGCATACGGCAGACATTTACTGCCTTGTCCCATTTAAGGTGGGCAGCAAGCAGTGGTGTAACTACAGGGTGGCAGGACTGGCAAAATGCCACGGGCCCCCAACCTGACGGGGCCTCCGGCCCGAGAGGCTGCGAGCTCAAAAGTGACCTAACATTTTAACAAAATGTAAAAAATATTTTGGGGCCGAATGCAATGGATTTGCCAAGGGCCTCAGATGGTATAGTTACGCCACTGGCAGCAAGATACTAACGAACAGAAAACATAAACTCTTCTAACTAATTCTAATACCTACAAGAAAGGAAACATATAACATTACCTAGACGAGACGTACAACAAAAGCCACTTATTAGAACAACGCGGAGTCGCTGACACACATTATTACCCAGTTGCATTTATACTGCGCATGAGTTGCAAAATACTCTTGGATTCAGATAACAATCGCCTCGCAATAACATTGTCTAGAGTTATTATAAATAATAACTTGATCCTTAGTCATTTCTGGTCATAATTGCTGAAATATTTCACTAAAGAGGGTAGAAATTGAACAACGTCAAATCACGTGGGCGAAGAGGTGATATGTAAGGTACAAACTGTCAAATTTTCCCAATTGAAAATGAACCTTATGTTTATGTAATAAAGTCTAAAAACTATCAAAGAAATTTGACAGACTGGGGTAACTTGATGTGCTGGCCTCCTCCTCCGTAACTCGGAAAGCACCTTAACCCGTGGTTCCCGGATGTCATTCGTGGATCTTTGACAGTCGAGTCATTACGGGTAGTCAGAAGCGCGAAAGTCTGACAGCTAGTCTGCCCAAGAGGTATAGTATTACCCAGGTACTGGGTTATACGATACCCGGTCAGACAGGCAGTCACTCTATGTACAATTTAGTTGCCAGTTGTGCCCGCAAAAAACCCAACTTATTAAAGATCGCTTTAATAATAAAACAATCAAATGAGTATCAAATATAACAATAGGTGTTCATAACAAATAAGTACTTTCAAATTCACAAAAAGAGAACGGTACCTACTACTTTGAAATTTTGATAGACATTCAAGGGTATTAGCAGTGAACTGCAACGAATACTTCAGACTGGCTGATATTTGAGCCGTAAAATACTTTGAAAAAAAAAAGAATTTTTGTGAACCTTGATTATCACGAAAACAAAAGAAACATTAAAAGTGCTAAATGGATTTCAAGATCAGAAAACAATCTCGCCTGCAACATTCTCACAGAGAAAACTAAAGTGAAGTGAGCGTGCAGTGAGCTGTCATTCCACCTGATGCTAGGGATTGACACTATTGACAGCTCACTTCATTAAAAAACTTCACGATGGGATTTTTGTACAATGTCAATCTATCAGTTTAAGCTACGCTTGCCGGGGTTGGCCGATGGGTGACCATCTTTACATACCGAGACTCCTTCGTGCCTCGGAAGCACGTTAAGCCGTTGGTCCCGGCTGTCATTTGGGCATCTTTCACAGTCTTTACGGGTAGTCAGATGCCCGAAAATCTGACAGCTACTCTTACCAAGAGGTATTGTATTGCCCAGTTATTGGGTTATGGAGATCAGATAGACAGTCGCTCCATGTAAAAATACTGGTATTCAGCTGCATCCGGTTAGACTGGTAGCCGACCCCAACATAGTTGTTGAAAGGCTAGGCAGATTCAGATCAGCAAATCACTTTAATTAACATTTTTATTACAAAACAACAACAGTTAATAGATAGTGATGGATGTATCCCATCAAATTGAGGTCAGATCAAAAAAGTTTAGCCACGTAGGTTTATGGTACCACCCAGTTATTAGGTTGTGGAGGTCAGATGATCAGTCGCTCCATGTAACATACTGGTATTCAAATGCATCCGGTTAGAATGGAAGCCGACCAGAACAAAATTGATAAAAAGCTATGCAGATTGATTTAGATCAAGAAAGTTTAGGAAAAAATCTGTACAGAATATTGACCATAAGTAATCAAATGATAGAGTAAAAAACATTTAAATAAATGTTAGACATATTTCTGAATTGTCAAAAATAAAATGCTTCAAACTTTTACTTCACACAATCATATTTTGATTCAACTCTTTCCGGGTTCTTTCGAAAGCGAGTCATTTAATATAGTTGACAAACTTACATTTGCAGTTGTCAACGACCGTAATGTACAAGTTTTGAATGAAAATCTAAAAAAAAACAACATTTTCTTACTGACAATTTCAAGTTTGTCAAGAGTCCAAGTCTAGATACGCCGTGCCAAATTCAAATGCATTCTAAAATTCTGAGCGCGGAAAAAAACGCGTGAATGGCCAGCTTTAAAAATAGATTATAATATAAAATACAATGGAAGTCAGCATAATGACCTCTTAGGTTATCTGTGCAAAATAGTGAATGTATTGGAGTTGTGAACAAAGAAATAGAATGTTGATTTTTTTATTTTATGAGTCATAGAAACCCCTCCTTTGATAATAGTTTTAATAATAATAACACAATATCTTATCGTTATAATCACTTTGGTATCCTAAGAAAGCGCACACACATACAGAGCGTTTTTTGACACAATAATTTCAAATAATGGAGAAAATGACAGATGACGGCTGATAAAGACGGCCACCGGTATGGTATTCTAAGAAACCGTAGCTTTACTCAACAAGTCAACACAAACTTAGAACTATCTACTGTCAAATGTCACGTTAACCATTGTGATTGCTAGATTAGTACCTACTAATTCCATTTAAAGGGGAGAACAGAAGAAACGGGCGACTAGAAGCAATTATAATTCTTGCTCATTTTGACGTTCAAAAGTGCCTTACTTGTGCCTATTTGAAATAAATGATTTGACTTTGACTTTAAAACGATGGATGGAAATCTTAGAGCATTTAACCTATGCTCTAAGATGGAAATGTGTGATAGATAATATGGCTAGAAAAGGCAGTGACTACAGAGTTACGACTAATGCAGTAGTATGGAAGGAAAGACATGTTGCGCTGACCACAAATAAAATGTGATAAGGGCAGGAGAATGATGAAACAACAGCCGATCATATTATTTATAACATGAGATTATAAAACATTGAAAATAGAATGTCAGAATGGCGGGAATTTTATCAAGCATTTTTCTTTCTTAAAAGTAATTTATTTTTTTATTATTAGTGCCTCAGTTAAAAGTTGAATAAATAGGTAGGCAGAAAAATATATTCAAATAAACTTTTGTTGGTTATGGTACAGAATTCATGATTATGATAATAGACGAGAAAGTTGGTTACTCAATCGAGTAGCAACCGCAATAATTATGTACAAATGGTATTGTGTTGATGTAAACTTACAATACAATACATAAAAGTAGATATTTTCTATGAAATATTGGTAAGGAGAATGTCTAGAACCAAGAATTCGAAGACATGTGACATCTACCAACTCGCACTGGGCCCGCGTGATAGATTAGGGCCCACTTTCTCTCAAAGTGAGGAGGCCTGTGTCCTAGCCGAGGACATTATAGGCTGCATAATGCTGTTGAGGTTTAAGCGTTTTTTTCCTTGTTCAAACTACAACAAAAATATATTTAAAAATGTCACAATGTTTGGCTTACCGTGGGAAATAAATGACTTTATCAAATTGCACAAATTGCCTATCCATGAACGAATTAAGTATGAAATTTCTTAAAATGCACAATATTTATAAAAATAAATATCATATATAAAAATCATAGTTGAGTAAAATCAAACGGAAAAATTGTCTTTACGTAACTGTTGGACATTCTCCTGCCCTTATCCCAATTTATTTGTGGTCAGCGCAACATGTAGGTATTTTTCTTCCATACTTCTCTATTAGTCGTCATCTCGGTAGTCACTCCCTTTCTAGCCATACCATCTTTCACAGAATTCCATCCATCTTTTCTTCTGTTCCCTATACATGGAATTAGCAGGTACTAACCTACCAATCACAATATTAGCTAACGTTTGATAGTAGATGGTTACCAAGTAAAAACACTTAAAACTCAAGCAAAGCAACATCCTTAAATCCAATCTTGGTACATCTCCAATGAATTTTAGACTCAGATTTTCACGCTATAAGGTGTACTTTTAAATGCAGTTATATAAAGATACCAATGAGTTTGTATACTTTAAGTTTAGATACTCGACATTGGATGACGTCATCGTAGGATGTACTTTCGTTTTACAGGTGACCTTCCTACTCAATTGGTAAGTTGATTTAATTATGGTTATGAAAAATTACCGGATTTATGGTAGAGATATACAATATTTCTTTCATTTTTATTTTAATAGACATCTTTAATTAATTGTGTTTCCAGTGGTTTCTGAAATTCTGACCAAGTTGTTCTATAGCTCTCTTGATTTACGTTAAGCCGTTGATCCCGGCTGTCCTTTGTGCATCTTTGATAGTCGTAACGGGTCGTCAGATGCCCGAAAATCTGACAGACAGTCTTATCAAGGCGTATCGTATTAGGTCGGGTTGTGGAGGTCAGATAGGCCAACTTTTGTAATCCATCTTATACCTAATTTTTACCATAGCAACTGTATATGTATTTTCTCGTCTGTAACCTACTTGAAATAAATAGGTATTATGTATTATTCTTTATTATATCTCAAAATCAGCCAAAAATCTCAAAGTGAAAACTCATGTGAAGTAAACTGTCATTCCATCTTATGCCTGGGAATAACACTAATGACATTTCACTTCATATAAGTTGTCACGGTGTTCACAGAACAGCCGGTCAATTCTGTAAATATCTCACCGTGACAACTCATATGAAGTGACATTGAAGTAAACTGTCATTCCATCTTATGCCAAGGAATGACACTATTGACAGCTCACTTTAAACTCACTTCACATACGTTTTCACGGTGAGATTGGTACAGAATAGCTCCACAGATCGGCTGGTCAATGTCATCTCAATTGTCGCAAATAAATACACTTATGATCTTGAACTTTAAGATGGCGTTTGCACATGACCCCAAGTACCTGCCTACAGAGCTTGAAGTAAGCACTTATAAAACATGTTCTAAATGTGACATCACTACGTTTGATGTGTTCTTTTTATTAGCACTTATGTCATTTATCATAATAAATGAACATTGAACAGCTGAGCCGAGGTCGAATAGGTTATCTTGTGGTTTTCCCGACTCAAACTCAATTTCCAACTCAAATTCCCGAATCAAAAAATCTCAAAAAAAAAACAGCTGTTCTATACATTATTCGTCACGTGACTCGTCGAAATGTAGGGAACAGCTAATTTTTTTTTCACGTTTTCGTAGTTGGTCCTATAGTAAACGTTTTTCAGTTTGGTGGTCTGTAGCATATCCTTTCGTATAATATATGTAAGTATGTAATGTGTATATATACCCTTTCGGTTGCACGTAGTAAGTATAAACACTCATAATAGTAATGATTTCATTATACTATCTTGTGTTGTAGTATACCCGCATTGTCACACACTTGTGTCGTTGCCGTAGAGCGCATGCGCTTGTTTGTCACGTATATGTGACAATAGCGTTCAAAAGGTGAAATGTAGCCTGAGTTCCCAATAGTGAAAGAATCAAAATTGGTTCAGTAAATACAGAGATTACCCCCTATAAACTTATAAATTTCACCTCTTTATAGTATAAGTAAGTATAGATAACCCAACTGTCCGTGTTATCCTACAATCAATGCAAAACATTTGACCCGCATACATAACACTTAAAAATTACCTTGCGGTGCACGTAAATAACCTCAAAACCTTGCACATTCAATGTTTTCGTGTGTAATTAACGAAAATATATGCAAACATGGTACCTAATTGTTTTAAATTATTAACGAAACGCACCATTTTTTTTCATGTTTGGAATTCGATCTGTTATCTGTTTAGAGAATCTACCCAATTTTAAGTTCTACAACTTGAAAAACCCAACTGTCAAATTTCTCCAAATGATTGATTGAATGACTTTAAAACCTTTTTGGTAAAGTTCAAAATCGATTGAGAAAATTTGACAGTTTGTGGTAACTTGATGTGCTGGCGACTTAGGTACAGACGCCAGCACATCAAGCTATCCCTAACTGTCAAATATTCCTTATTGAATTTGAACCTTATGCTTTTGTAATAGAGTTGAAAAACTATCAAAGAAATTTGACAGATTGTGGTAATTTGATGTGCTGGCCTCTGTACATCGTAGCAGTAAAGGGTTAAATTTTCGTATTATATTATAATACTAGCTTTTGCCAGCGGCTTCGCCCGCGTGTATGTAGGAAATTGTCCCACGGGAACCGTACACTTTTCCGGGATAAATAGCTTATTATGCTATTCCTATAATCTATCTTTGTGCCAAGTTTCATCTAGATCCGTTAAGTAGTTTTTGAGTTTATTAGTTACAAACATACATACAAATCTTTACTCTTTATAATATAGATGTATTAATAAATAGCAGAAGTGATAGCCTAGTGGTGTGACCATCGGACTGCCAAGTCATAGGTCTCGAATTCAAACCCAAGGCACCTCTGATTTTACGGATTCATGAGCGTATTGTATAACAATCACTTGCTTACAAAATCGATGAAGGAAAGCAATTTGAGAAAACTGTCAGAGAGATATTTCTCAACAGCATGTGAAGCTAAGTAAGGGGCCCATGGGCAGCATAAGACTCTGACACCAGGTTAGTCACTAACCACTCGAAAATAAATGACATAAAGCAAGCGGAAATACTCGTACAGCCATGACAAATTTGTCAAATGTTTAACAATATCATACAAGCATACGGAATCCTTGAATGATGGATTCCATTCAGCTTGGTATTGTAACCTTCAAGCCAAATACATCGTATGTAACACGCAAGATTTTGTAAATACCACATTTATTAATAGATACAGTCAAGGAGATTAATTGTTTATCAATTTGACGCACTCTGACACTACCAAGAATGGGCTATACAGGATGGAATTTTGTAATGCCACCTGGAGGGAAAGTACTCTTAATACTGTAGATAGAAAATTTTACTCAAAGAAAACATTCCTTTATTTTTGAATAGAAAGAGAACTACGTTCAAAGATTTCCAAAAATTCGCTTGCTTGCTACACCTGGGAATCGAACCGACTGAAATATGTAAAAATAACAGCCTGTACTTTTATTGCGTTGATCGTTAGTAGGATCACTTATAAGGATGAAATCTTTCTAACAAATACTCGTAACAAATACTTGCAGGTCGTACAAATATTTGTTCCGTGCGGGAATCGAACCCGCGACATAGTGCGCATCAATACATCTATACTAATATTATAAAGAAGAAAGAGGAAAGATTTGATTGTTTGTTTGCATTGAAGGCTCCGAAACTACCGAACCGATTCGAAAAATTCTTTCACTGTCAGGAAGCTACACAACCCCGGGTGACATAGGCTATATCACTACATAGTATAAAACAAAGTCGCTTTATCTTTCCCTATATCCCGATGTATGCTTATATCTTTAAAACTACGCTACGGATTTTGATGCGGTTTTTTTTAATAGATAGAGTGATTCAAGAGGAAGGTTTATGTGTATAATTTGCCGACATATTTTGCGGGCGAAGCCGCGGGCGGAAGATAGTTATATTTAAAAAAATATAGGGATCCTTAGTAAAACTCCAATAATGCTAATTTCCGACGCTACTGCAAATAGTACTAGTGTAGTAGATGTTTATTTCTACATCAAAACATATAAATTCAGACCTCTGTATTGAAATTTGGCCTTTCGTTATGACTTATGAATCATACAGTTGTAGAACCACTGTTAAAATCTGGTTTATCAACTTGCTAAATTCATATTGCGATTACGTAAATATAAAGATTGATACAACAACACAATGTTGCGTAATATTATTGCTAACGGCTAAAAAACTGAAGATACATAGAATGGTTCCATTCCATTTACACTTTGGACCATGATGGACACAATTCAACATATAAAAAGCTGTCAAGTAATATTTAACACCAAAGAGTTTATTTTAAAAAGTTTGGAGGCCTTTAAACGTCAAAAATGTGTAGTTTTTTTTAGGGTTTCCGAAAGTGTTACCGCTTCCCCGGAACATAAAGGGCTAAGGAAGGAACATGAATGGGTTTTAGTCAGTAAGAGTCTGACACTTCCTACCGCTCCACCCGGGTGAGGCCATTTGATGATTTACCCTAAAAAAAGCACCGTTTGCCTCAGGAAACGTTGAAATGTTAAACTTAGTTAGACCATCTAACATAATTGTAATATAATCTAAGGAAAAGATAATGTCGAAAAATTTGGAAACAGAAAAATGTATATTAAAAAAAAGGAATAAAACAAATACTTTTGCCACAGATAACAAGAAATATTACTCAAAAACATTCTTATACCTCACCTCATACTTGGAACGCATAAACCAGACACGGCGGAACATCTGTGCCTAAACATTTTTTTTTTAAATCACAATCACTATCACCACATTTGGCGGGCAACTAAACCACAGACAACGCACGGAATCTAGACCACATACACAAATGAATTAATTTTCGTGTCACTTGTTGGTATAGAACAATTATCAACATACATTCATATGACCATGCGTGTGTTTTTTGGTAAAAGGGCAATTAATATCTTCAGGGTTAAGCAACGCTTGCCGAGGTTGGTCCGTGGATGGGTGAGCATCCATAATATGCCGAGACTTCTCCGTGCCCCGGAAAGACCGTTAAGCAGTTGGTTGTGGCTGTCATTAATGGATAGACAGTTGTTACGGGTAGTCAGAAGCCCGAAAGTCTGACAGCCCCCCGAAAATGTACCCCTGAAGGGGAAAAAAGGTGTGGTTAATTTTATAGGAGCTAATTTTACAATTGTATAGGAAGGTATCCCCGTAGACGAAGCCGCGGGCGAAATGCTGGTATAAAATAAAAAAGCAAATAAAAGATTTTAATTTAAAGAAGAAAACAGCAAAAATCTAATTGATATTTCCAAATTACATTTGGCTGGTTGTGTCATACGACCGCGACCTTACTACTCGTAGAAGTCGTAGATATTTTATGTAAATGTCCCAATGTTCCGACCGGTATTGTATAAATACTCGAATTCTTTGTTGCGTAGTTTCCCAAAAAAATACCGTTAAATAACCGAAAATATTCCCCCCTCTAGTGTTTTTAAACATGAGCAAACGATGTGTGTCACATCCCTATAACGTCATGACGAGACATCGCAATTAAAACTATATTTGTTTATGGTTTGAATAAAAAAAAAAGAATTATATTAAATCTTTTTCATAAAGGAAATAAACAATATCAACCATGATTATAATTTAATATTATACAAACAACATTTCTATAGAATTACATGACTCTGTAGATATAACAAAATTCTAGGAATTAAATGATAAACATGGCACTTCCCATATGATTCGAAAAACAAAATACGTGGGTTAGTTAGTTGTAATCATTTGATACCGGGCTACCGTATCCCGTAGTTTATGGGCAGTCAATGGGCCTACAAACATGGTGGATGACCTACTTACGGCCAAGAGCTATTTTTCAATTCATTTGATGTATTGTAACTCGTGACTTGGGACGAATCATGGGACCAAAAGATGTCAAAAGTTTGACAGCAGTCAGAAGACGTCAATTCGAACAGAATGATTTTGCCTGGGTATATTGGGCAGATAGGGTACTTTGGCCAGGTGATCTACAGAATAACCAATCACCAGTTTTATTTTGAAATAAAGGGGAACTGCTTAGATACTTAGACGACTTATAAGTGCAAGGATAGTGTAAGGAAAAATGCTTTTGAAGTAGATCTTTTTGTTTAAAGAAAAAAAATCTTTTATAAACTTCAGTTGCAAAATCCGGGTACCTAACCTATTTTTGAAGTGATCATCTAAAAAACGTATTGACCGTCTAATGGTCAATTATTAAAATTAATGAACATCTTAAACACTTTTTACGCTTCCTATGACGACACTACTTGACTATTCAGTAATTTAAGAAATTAATTGAGATTGACAAAAAGAGGCGCAATCATTATATTAAGTGTTCAATAATATTTTTAATAAATGCCCTTTTTTTCATAGTTTTTACTTCTACTGCCATTTGTAAATTAATATAATATAATATAATAATATCCTTGGACATTTCACACAACGCCATATCGTCCCAAGCTAAGCAACCTAATGCATGTGTTATGGTAACGAGATGGCTGATAAACTACTTATATACATTTTTTTTTGTAAATACATACATATTATAGATAGAAAAACACCCAGACTCGTAACAAATACTTGCAGGTCGTACAAATATTTGTTCCGGGCGGGAATCGAACCCGCGACATAGTGCGCAGCAGTCAATCGCTCAACCACTGCGCCAACCGTGTCGTCAAATTATAAAAGAAACCACAATTTATTATTCATATTTACAATATTATAAAAATAGACTGGAAAGGGGTTTGTTGACTCTTTTATCAGGAGTTAACAAACTGTCACAATACTTATTATTTATTGTTCTTCTTTATCAATTAAATTAAAGTTTTGCAGTTCCGCTCACTATTTATAAAAACGCGGACTTTTTTGTGTAAATAAGTTAAATTAAAAAAAACGAACTCAAAAGGCTTTTACTCAAACTAGTTTAAAAGTCAGCACTTTTTGACCGTCAAAATTACTTATGACAGTCCCTTAAAACGCTTGCCCGTCACCACTTCCCAATACTCTAACTGGGAAGAAGTGGCACAACAAAATCCTCAGCAGCACAGCTGTCTGTTCAGTTAGAAGAACTTAATTCATCATCATCACATGCCCTTGTCCTTTTGTCTTGGATTCGGCGCATCACGTTTTCCTCTTCCATTCGACCGACACGCTAGTCCAACAATCATCATCTGCCTAGCCTTTTCCCAGCTCGGCTTCCAATCTAACCAGATGCAGCTGAATACCAGTATTTTACATGGAGCTGCTTATCTGACCTCCACAAACCAGTTACTGGGTAACACGATACCCTCGTTAAGAATGGTTGACAAACTTTTGGCTTTTGACAACCCGTAACTACTGTCAAAGATCAACAAATGACAGCCGGGACCAATGGCTTAATGTGCTTTCCGAGGCACAGGCCGTCGTAATATATGGAAATCTTCATAATATGTACCTAGTTAGTACCTACTTATATGATTACGTTATGTACGCAAACATAAAAAATGTGTTTTATATTTGTATTAAGTACTTCAATAAAGCATACTTTTGTCATTGGCAGCAGTTTCCCGTCATTCGCAATCAGCTGTTAAAAGATATTAATTACAATAATGTTCTCATATTTTAATAAACTTGCCATTAAAGTTTCATACAAGTAGGTGATGACATCCATTTTTATTAGCTGCTTTAGACGCCGTTCTTTTGTTTCAAATCCAAATTTTAAACGTCATGGAATTTTGAATAAAAAAATATGTCTATGAAATTGATACGGATGGACTAGGATGGCATTATGCAAAAACAAAAACGAAAATTCTAAACCAGAATTATTATTCTGACGTAAGCATTCCTAATAGGTTTTTATGAAAAGAAAACATTTTAAAGTTTCCCAGATTTGAATTGGATGTAACAGGAAAAACTGATAGTGCTTTTTCTATGGATTGCAATTTTGAAAGGAAACGTCTGTCGGGATAGGTAGTTAAAAATAAAATGACTGAACTCTGTACCTATGTACGTATTGTGTTTATTTACTGCCGCTAGTCGTTTTCATTATGCGGTCTTTGTTTTGATATGACTACATTGTCCTTTCATCTTAAAATGATTGTGCACGTCCGATGTTCGGATATTTACAAAACTCGCCAAGAGAATCTATGTAAATATAGATTATCTTAGTTGAACTATGCTTTTAAAGTCGAGAATCGTATAAAAAGGTGTTTAAGAAAAGACAAAGATTTAGCATTGAACACAAAGTGAGCATAAAGTTTTGCTAAGTCAACTTGTGTTTACGATTCAAGGTTTTTGGTTGCGTAGTGTTTTTACTTAATAATTATTTATTAATGTATCTATTAAAGACGGTGTTTAGAATAAAAAATAATTGGGAAACTCCCAGATACTATTAATTTTCTGTAGTCATATTTAAAAAAAAATAATGACAGTTAAGATCGAACACAAAATAATTCAGAAAAAAAACAAACCTCGAATTAGCCTTTGTCATTTTAGATCCGTTACCGCCAAATTCAATTTCACTGCCTCCAAAACTTGTAACCAAAGGCACGTCGCCTTCCGCCATTTTTGAATAAACACTTATTAATCGCGAAATTACTTTTTGTTGAGGTAAATAACGTGACGGTTTTTGCGCGCACGACCCGTCTCCGCGGCGTTCGGCGATGCACTGAACGTTTCTATTCTACGATTATTTTATTGATGTTAATATAATGATGGACGCTCATACACAGATAACGTGTGATGGTCGCTGGACGATGTTGTGGCACTGATAATTGGATTGGTTTATGCAAAGCTGACGCATGCCACAGCATCACAATCATCAAATATTTATTCTCATATTATTTCTTTGAATAATATCTAATATCTTTGTTGCGTTTCTTTGTTTACTGATGCAACTAAACATATTGTCACGAGATATTAATTAATAGGGAATATGACCAAGAGATCTTTGATCCTTCGTTTGTTCGTCGGTTCGTCTCCATAGGAACCTACTATGCTTTGAAATGTGCAACTAGCTTCAAATTGTAGACTGACCGAACTCAAAGACAATTCAAAAGTTCCTGTGATTAATTTAATTCTCATAAATGTTTGGAGTTAAATGTGCTTGCTACTTCAGGAAAGACTTTTTAACGCTACTCAAGTGCCCTACTTCCTGTCAAATACCACCAGTAAAATCAAGAACAGTTCAGTTTTTATTTCTTTAAACAATAGTTGTCTACCCACTACTTTGGCCCACTTAATGTATTACTTAATAAGCTAAACAAATATGTTGGGCGTATGCTATGACTTGTCCACGTAACAAGACACGCACACAGACGTATTATGCGTATTTCCGGATTGGTATGACATTAGGAAAACAGCGAGGCAAGTTAAGCAGCTGGTTGTTAGTATTCTGAACGTGTTGTGAGGTAGAAAACGATATAGCCAATCAGTCGTAATGAATGGACTGTTCTCGCATCAAAAAGGTTTCACCATCAGTGGTATTTAATTTAAACTGTCCCCTTCAAGGAAGGATTATCTGAGAATGGATCATTTTTGCACTCTTTACCATCAGATTTCTCGGTACCCTGTTCCATCCACTGCTGAGTATAGGCCTCCTCCCTTTCGTGCCGTGCTTGCCTAAAACTGCCTGTTTAAGGGCAAACGAAACTATAAGTACTAACAGCCGCACAGATCGATCCATCAGGTTAAGCTACGCTTGCCGGGGTTGGCCGTGGATGGGTGACCATCTTTACATACCGAGTCTCCTTCGTGCCTCGGAAAGCACGTTAAGCCGTTGGTCCCGGCTGTCATTTGTGTGTGTGTGATTCCCCAGTTACTGGGTTGTGGAGGTCAGATAGGCAGTCACTCGTAAAATACTGGTATTCAGCTGCATCCGGTTAGACTGGAAGCCGACCCCAACATAGTTGGCAAAGGCTTGGCAGATGAATCAATTCTTAAAGATACACGATATCGCAATAAAAGTAGTAATATAATAGTAATAATCTGAGAAAGGCTTCACTAGTTTAAAAGTGAAACATCGGATTTTCCCGTACTCAATACTATTAAGTACAGCGATAGTCAGAACGTACTGGCGCGCGACACTGCAGCTCTGTGTTGAACAAAACAAAACAAATCGGTGATATCGCTCGTCGATACCTCGATTGCAATACTCAGAAGTCTACCTTTAGAAGGCGTAACCACATATTGCATGCATAATCTTTCGCTATAGTCTTAAACGTGGGTAAGCAGATATGGCACACCGTCAAGTCCTGAAATCTTTATTTTCTCATTAAGCTCGTCATTCTTTGTCCTACTCCCAATTTATTTGGGATTTTATTTGTCGTCGTCGTCATGTTAGAAGTTAACTATCTTCTCTTATTCTTTCACAGAATCCGTATATCTCGTCCTACTGTAGCCATCCAGATTCATAATCGTGCAAATAAAGTCTAATGTAATGGTCGTCTACTCGCTTCTAGCCTGCATTCTTAAAGCCTATTTCTATGTCTCATCACGTTTTAGTTCAGTGTCTCTATGTCCACAGCTCCATTATCATCTAAAATTCAGTTTCCAACTCCCGACTACAACGGGCATTTGCTGAGGACGTCTAGGTGATAAACAGTCTATCAATGGTCCTAGATATAATGTTCTTACAGCCATTTTATTATTAATAATAAGAATACTTTAAATATTTATATGCAGAAAATGTGAGTCATACTTTCGATGCTCCAGTAACCTCAGTATTTACAAAATATGCACATACAAAAACAAACGAAAGCGAAAATTAAAAATATACGCAACGTTTTATGACTTCCTTCTTTACCAGCTGACGTGTAGGCAGTTACAAACATACTGTTTATTCATTTGGTACAAAAATTAATATTAATTAGCTTATTTTATTATTTAACTAATTGCTGAGTCTAAATATATATGTTGAAACATATGTAAACGTTTTTATTTTACCTCACAAACATTCTTTAATTTTGTTGACACTAAACTATACCTACTTATATTCAATGACCAAACAATCAGCAGCGGAAAAGCTATGTTAAATACGTCTATTTACATTTTAACAAGATTTTACCTAGTTTTAGTATTTTTTTTCCTTGTATCCTTAATAATATAAATAGTAACCCAAATACCTACCATCCTGTAAGCTTTAAAGAAGGTGAAATATTATCAATAGCAAACTTTTAAAAAAAATTACCTTAGTAGATCTTCCTAGAGGGAAGATCACACACGAATAACAAATACAATAAATACCTAAACAGCGTTCTAAATTTAATTTTTCCTGTTTTTAAAAACAAGATATCTTCCTTAAATCAGAATTCCGAAATACTTCGTCAATACTTTAATAACCGCTACCTAATATAAATATTATAATTACAAGGAAAAGTTATAATTTGTATCTACGTTGAATTTCCTGTCCTGTTTGATCAACAATATTACTCGATAGTTCAAACGACAATTAATGTACTTAAGATATTTTGTTAAGTTTTCTTATTTAATGAATAGAAAAGAGGTAATATCAGTCAGTGTTGTACAATTTTTTCACATCACACATTAATACAAAATCAAATTCAACCAATTAAAATGAGTAAGTACAGTCTGTCTTCTTTAATTAAAAAACTTTTTTTTTCAAACCGTTTTTTAATACTTAAGAAAAATTAAATGTGAAAAAATTATAAGCATATTTTTTCATCGCCTAGAATTCTTTCTCCTTCTTTTTTACACATTTAATCATTATTATTAAAAGTTTAGCTAGCTTTTAATTCTGTAAGTAAATATGATGGAATTTTAACGAAAAAAATAAAAATATATTCTTGATCCCATATCGCATAAGCCCATCCACCGCGTCACTATAATCTCCGTGTGTTGTACCAAGCGGTGTCATCCACGTTTTTCGGGTAAAACCGTATAAGACTTTGAGGGGCGTAATTTCCCGGTATTTTTGTCTATGGTACGCAATTCGAGAACGGACAAGGGGCGTAATTCCGGAATTCTTGGTAAATAACGAAGTACATAAGCTTATTATCGTGTTATTATGTGAAAAATTGTATACATGAACAAGAACATAGATAAATAATTAGTCAGCTATTGCATTGGTGGTATTGTGCTATTTATATTGGCTGCTAGGCGGACACGACAGACGTGCAAATTACAGTAATGTATACAAAATTTATTTATTTATTTATTATATACTTAGGTACTTTTTTTTTTGTTTGTAAGAACGTGATTTGGACTACTGCGACTAAAATTCAAGTTGAAATGTATGGAATAGCTCATAGTTATTTCGCGACTTCAGGGTTCATCCCATAGTAAAAGTTGTTGGTAACGATGAGTAGGTACAATGCTCCCACGAAATTCTTAGAGTTAATTTTTTAACACCTTATATAATTAAAGATAGACAGGCATACATCTTAGGCCGTGCATTTTAAAAATTAAAAAAAAGATTGAATTCAAGCAGTGCCGTAAATTTGCAAAGTTTTTTAGTGAAATTTATTTTCGAATGTGTAAATATCATTAAACATAATTAGAAAATACTCACAAATTGTCGAAAAGTGAGTGTAATATAGGTACCCCCTTTTTTTGAGGATGGGAAATCAGTAAATGTCTCCTCCGGCTCTGGGTGGAGCGGAAGAGTTTCAGACTCTTACTGACTAAAACCCATCCATGTTCCTTCCTTACCCCTTTATGTTCCGGGGTAGCGGTAACCCTTTCGGGCAATCCCGCTGAACTATAGGTACTACCAAACCTCCGGAGACGACAGGCGTGATTTTATATTCTGTCCTTTATCTTGTAACTTATAGATTCCACGAAACGCAATCTCACGTAAGTAATAAAATATAATGAACAGCCACTATCTCCACACGGGTTAAAAAAAATCAAGATATGAATTCCCAACTTTTGCAAAACAAAACAACATCGGAAATACCTCTTATCATGTCATTTTGTAGGAAGTAGAAGACAAACAATAATATTATGAATAAAACGACATTTTAATAACAGAAGTTGTTTTGTATTACATTAGTTGGTAAACAACGGGGTAATTCCGTAACACACTTCAAATGGTAAACGACCGCAATGAAATCATTCATTTTGACAGTTCAGTTACGTTCATTGCATCATTTACGTTGTTGAGTAGACGAATTGTTCATACCTGTGAAGCAATGGATGGCAAATTTAAAGCCATTGCGATCGTTTGCTACTTTGTGTTTTACGAAATTACCCCGTACAGGCGGGCCACCTAGTTATTGATAGTAGTGGTCATCGTCGCTTTATAGACATCTGCTACACCCAAGCCAAGTATTTGACCTATCGGTAGGACTGATAACGAATAGTTTATCTGTAGTGTCAAGGTTTTAGAAACGCAAAACAAGTGATAATTAATATGATTGTGTTTCGTGTGAATTTAATTTATTGAGGGGACAATGGGGGGAATGTCGGATATAAAGATGGGGGAAAAAGCACTAGAATTGGTATTGGGGAAGAACCTACCAATAATTACCAAAATGGTAGAAAACCCAAAAGTTCGGTAGATGCGATTCCACATCTTTTTTTTTGAGCAATAAAAATAAAATCTGCTAACATTTGCTAGACTGGAAGTATCGGATGGGTACAATCACAAATGCATTCTAGATGATCGGAAATTGTTCTTATTAGCAGTCAGGAGGATGGTGCTGTATTGTTACTAGTATAATGAAGATATGTCTGGGCAACTTCGGGACTGGGATAAGATCGTACAAATCAAATACCGACATTGTCTCATCATGAACATTACACCTGTATTCCCCGGAGGGCTAAGCAGAAGAGCGCACCCACATTTCGCAAGTCCCAATGTAATGCGACCCTCAAAGAGATGTCAGTAATAAAGAAGGGCCGGAGCCTGCCGAGTAAGCAGGATTGCCCGAAAAGGTTACCGCTCCCCGGAACATAAAGGGCTAAGGAAGGAACATGGGTGAGTTTTAGTCAGTAAGAGTCTGACACTCCCAGTCATTTGATGATTTTCCACCCTCTAAAAAAAGGGGGGCCAGTCTCATCATGCAACATTCGTTCAGAAATGATATAGCAAGTTGCATATCCACAATTTCTAAATCACACCGATAATGCGACGATAGATTATACCTGTACCATAGATTATTATACACTTTCATTCATAGAGATATCAAGTGTCAATCATAGTCTGTGGAAGCTTGATAGTCTATGCACGTACCATAAATATAGTAAGTCTATGACACGTACGAGTTTCACTGGTCTAATATATCCGTTCTCGTTACTTTGTTACGTTTACTTTCGACTGTTTACAGTCGTAGGCAAAGAATTAATCTGACTAGCTTTTTCTCAACTACATATGTCAGGTCAGCTTTTAGTTTAGTAGGATTCAACAGAATACCATAACCTATTTAACATGGAGCGACTGCCTATCTGACTTCGATGACCCAGTTACTAGCTAACACGATACCCCTTGGTAAGACTGGCTGTCATACATTCGGGCTTCTGATAACCCGTAACGACTGTCAAAGATCTACGAATGACAGACGAGACCAACGGCTTAACGTGCTTTGCGAGGCACGGACCAATGCTAAGGAACCGAGGGTGAATGAAACATCACAGAAGCGTTTCTATCCCAGAGACGAACGTAACATAATGTATATTATGTGTCAGAAATTACAACGACACCCATACCTTTATAACCAGAACGCAGCAGTACTAGAGTTTAAGCGGGATTGTCCGAAAGGGTTACCACTACCCCGGAACATAAACGGCTAAGGAAGGAACATGGATGGGTTTTAGTCAGTAACAGTCTGACACTTCCTTCCGCTCCACCCAGAGCGGGAAAAGCCATTGGATGATTTCTCACCCCCCAAAAAAAAAGCAGTACTGGAATGCTGTTCTAGATATATCACACTAATATTATAAAGGCGAAAGTTTGTGAGTGTTTGTGTGAGTTTGTATGTTTGTCCGTCCTACACGCTCAAATGGCTGAACGGATCTGGACGAAATTTGGCACAGAGGTAGTATAAGACCTGGATTAACACATAGGATACTTATCCGGTAGTAGGTACGTTCCCTTGGGATAGTTTCCCGAGATCCACACGGGCGAAGCCGCTGGTAGCAGCTAATTCTAGATTAATGTCACCATGAAAATGTATGTGAACTTGAGTGTGGCAGTACTCACTTCTAACTCAAATCGCCTCATTATTCAGTAATTTTTTACTTGTCGGTTTACGGCAAGTAGGACGTCTTCAAAGCGGCAATTTTTAGCACGAACCATCAAGTAATAAACAATTGAGTGCGTTCCCATAACGGATGCACCAAAATAAACGTTCCCACAATTAAAACTTCAAAAAAAGAATAGAAATTCGAATTTGCAACGCGCTACCCAATCAGCGGCCGCCAATTTTGGCGCTGTACACTTTCGACGCACGTGATTGGCTTCACAAACTAAGTCTGACCCGTAATTGGTCAGAGCGTAATGGCGGACGACAATCGTTTGCTTTCTCTAATTGTCTATGACTTTGACTTTCGCTGGTTACGCTAGGTAGTTTTTTTTTTTTTGTTTTCTAAACAGTTAGACAAAATTGTCATGACGCGGCCTAGTTTGTGGTTTCATACTGAGTTTAACATACAGCTTTTAAACATACAGCTTTGGTGGTCGCAAGTATGAATGCTTAGCGTCTTCGTTTCGATTCTTAGGTGAAGCAACTATAAGAGTAAGCGGGATTGTCCGAAAGGGTTATCGCTACCCCGGAACATAAAGGGCTAAGGAAGGAACATGGATGGGTTTTAGTCAGTAAGAGTCTGACACTCCCTTCCGCTCCACCCAGAGCGGGAGAAGTCATTAAGTCATTGGATGATTTCCCAGCCTTAAAAAAAAAAGCAACTATAAGAGCGGTTCTGCACCCGTTCTTAATCCGAATTCAAGATCCGACTTCAATTCGAATTAGGAATGTTCTTAATTTGGACGGACAGAGTACGTAGTGCGCAACCCCTCAGACAAATAAAACATGGCTACTTCGGACCGACATTTCACGGATTCGGTTGTAGCGGAAAAGCGTTCTTTTTTAGTGTTTTGTTCCACCAGGAATTTCTCAGGCGCAGCCAGGAATCTGGTTTTGTGCTTGGGTGATTGCAATAGGCACGCCCTTTAATACAGAGGCCAGCACATGAAGTTAACCCAATCTGTCAAATTACTTTGATAGTTTTTGAACTTTGGAGGAGCTCGTGGCTAAGTACTAACAGCCGCACCATCGATCCATCAGGTTGAGCTACGCTTGCCGGGATTGGCCGCGGATGGGTGACCATATTTACAAAACGAGTCTCCTCCGTGCCCCGGAAAGCACATTAAGCCGTTGGATTTGTGCATCTTTGACAGTCGTTACGGGTCGTCAGAAGCCCGAAGATCTTACAATCAATCTTTCTAAGGGGTATCGTATTGCCCATTTACTGGGTTGTTGAGGTCAGATAAGTAGTCGCTCCATGTCAAATACTGGTATTCAGCTGCATCCGGTAAGACTGGAAGCCGACCCCAACATAGTTGGGAAAAGGCTAGGCAGATGATGAGTTTTTGAACTTTATTACAAAGGTTAAGTAAGGTAAATTTTCAATTGGACAAATTTGACAGTTTGGGATAGCGTGATGTGCTGGCATACATAGGATTTTATCCTTACAGACGAAATACTTGTAGTATTATGACATCTCTGCTACCCTCTTCGAGGAATGCAAGCGTGATATTACATAGTCGTGACATAAGACCGCTAAGCAATATGCATTATCTTTTAAATAGTGTGCTAACATTAATCGTTATGTTGAGTGGGTCGTGAATCGCATACCAAATCGTTCGCGTGACATTTTCAATACAAAGATTTCGATGTTCGTCTTCAAATCATGCGTTTAATATTTTACTTTCTGGCTTCAGCGCTCCCATATTTGTTTTATTTGATTGACTAAGCGGTGGTCCCATATGAATAGGTATTATATTAACTTTACTTGGGTATATATTGAGCTAACTTCAATAATATGTTTTAACCTTTTAAGCGCCACGGTCGGCTATAGCCGCCAAAGAATTTTTGTGACTTGGCGTGTGACGGGACGCTGATGCATTTAAGCTTTGGCGTTCAAAAGGTTAATCTTATTTGTTAGTCTAGACCAGGGGTTCCCAAACTTATTTTGTCTACTGCCCACTTTGAGAATACATTATTTTTTAGCGTCCCCATTTTTACACCTACTTAAAAACTACTATCTAGATGAAATTAAAAATCGCCCCCTAAGCCTCTGTTCACAAAGCCCCCATTTTTAGGGTTCCGTACCTCAAAAGGAAAAAACGGAACCCTTATAGGATCACTTTGTTGTCCGTCCGTCCGTCTGTCAAGACCGTTTTTCTCAGGCACGCGTGGAGGTATCAAACAAATTGATAACTTTTTGATTGATGATGAAATTTATATCTAATACTCAGGGCTACTGTCCCTTGGAGCTGTGAAAAAATCAAACTTCTAAGCCAAAGCAATCAAAAGATACAGCTGTTTATGCCGCAAATTTTCGAATCTCGCACGGGAATCAAAACCTACAGGGTACTTCCCGTGAACTTAGAATCTTGAAATTTGGTACAAAGTAACGTCTTACAGTGCAGATAAAGGAAAAATTGCGAAAACCGTAAATTTTTATTTACATCATAATTATAATAAAAAAAAATGTTTTTTGTTTCAAAATATAAAAATACCATAACCATGACTCGATTCTCGTGATGGGTGAACTTTTACTTATATACCTACAGTTTTGTACGGAACCCTCGGCCGGTTTTTTTTTTTGTATCTTACTGCTCTCCCATCGTCCACAAGGGGGAGTTATCACCCACGTTGGGAAAGGCTAGATGATATTGTTAAGATTTTTTTTACGATGAACTATTATTAAGTACTTACATCCAATTTTTTTTTTTGACGGTGAGAAATCATCCAATGACTTCTCCCGCTCTGGGTGGAAGGGAGTGTCAGACTCTTACTGACTAAAACCCATCCATGTTCCTTCCTTAGCCCTTTATGTTCCGGGGTAGCGGTAACCTTTTCGGACAATCCCGCTTAACCGACAGGCTCGGCCCTGGCGGGGCCCTTCATATGACAACTCTTTGAGGCGTGCACATCACATACTTAATTCAAAGGCATATTCCGCGGCCATGGCTACGCATTTATAATAAATAATTTACTAGTCAAGCCTGGTAAAGGTACAATACACAATAACAACGCCAGGTCAATGCCTGCACATCATAACATGATCTAGGTTGTCGAGACCTTGTCTAAGAAATAAGTGCTTACAATTAAAGGGGGTCAAAACTCTGAATACACTGCTAAATTGCGTGTGCGCAGCATAATCACCTTTAATTATCATCAATATCGTCATCGACCTGTATATTGGTGAAGCAATCGTTCAATCAATCAACTTAATGTAATTGTTGAGTATGGAAGGTGTTCTGCGGAGGACCTTGGTGGATAGCATAGATAATAAGCATAATCAGCCTATAATGTTCTCACTGCTGGGACACAGGCCGTCTGTGTGAAACTCTGTGAGGAAGTGGGCCATAATGCACCACGCGAGCCCAGTGTGGATTGGTGGATTGTGAGGGTTACTGATGGCACAGGTTGATGGATGGTACATCAGGACCCGAGGCGGCTGCGCGTAGTGATCCACGCGCGCCCGTGAATCGTGAAAAAAAAATCAGCTGTTCCCTACATTTCGACAAGCCACGTGACCAAAAATGTATAGAACAGCTGATTTTTTTTTTGCAATTTCGGAGTTAGTCCCTTATCAAAAGTTGTTCGGTTTGGTGGTCTGTAGCATATGCTTATGTATGTTTGTCCCCTTTCGATTACACCCAGTATATTGATTTGTGGCCCAAGTTTTTCCATCATTATGGTGGTCATAATATAATGATTCGGGCAAAAGAGAACCGAGAAATTACATCTTCGCTTGTTGCTATTAATTTAGATATCTGTTTAATCTGTTAAACGTAGCAGCAACGGTGAGTAATGGGTAGCTCACTGTCTGATGAGGACCAGGCCCGTACCGGACGGCGCGTATATGTTCCACGCGCGCCTCAAAGAGATGTCAGCATTATAGAAAGATCCCGTTAAGGCCGAAGCCTGCCGGGTCAGCGGGATTATCCGTAAGGGTTACCGCTACCCCGGAACATAAAGGGCTAAGGAAGGAACATGGATGGGTTTTAGTCAGTAAGAATCTGACACTCCCTTCCGCTCCACCCAGAGCGGGAGGAGTCATTTGATGATATCCCACCCTCAAAAAAAAAACAAGCTTGAAGCTGCATCTCTTTTGCTTGACTGGAAGGCAACCAAAATATTTGGAAACAAGCTAGGAAGAAGATGGTGAAAACGTTGAAACTGGCCCTAAAACTAGCTGCTAAATAGCTGCATCACTACACATAGTATAAAGCAAAGTCGCTTCCCGCGTCTGTCCTAATGTCTGTATGTATGCTTAAATCTTTTAAACTACACAACGGATTTTGATGCAGTTTTTTTTAATCAATAGTGATTCAAGAGGAAGGTTTAGGAGTATACTTTGTCGACATATTATGCGGGCGATGCCGCAGGCGGAAGCTAGTATAGGGCCTTATCATACTAGCGGATTGCGAGCGTCTTCAAAGCGGAGCGGGCGCGCAGCGAATGCGTCGCGAACACGCCGCGGCTGCTCAGCGAAGACGTCGCGGACGTGCGGCAACTTTGCAACGTGTTCGTCGCGTGTTTGTAGCAAGTTAACGACGTACAATACACTCATCAGTAACAAATGGATTCCGATGAGGAAACATTGCTGTTAGTTTTGTTACCTCAAAGACGCCGGAGACAAAAACGAAAGCATCAAAGAATTTCGTGTATTCCCTTTCGTCCCCTCGACTTCGTTCGTCCCCCGAGGGGGAAGAACGAGAATTGGTTATTTTATTTTCCCGATGGTCCCTCTAAATTTTTTGGGGGGACGAATGGGAATAATCTATTAATTCTTTTTTTTAGGTCTATTGCTCCCACCAAATAATATAAGACTGGTGGTTATAATTGGTAAAAAAAACAAATTTGAAATAAAAATCAGTCATTTATTAAGGAATAAAAATACATATTTCATTTCTGCACAAATCTTTTTAGTGGACGAATGGCACTAATCGAAGAACATATTCCCATTCGTCCCCTCTTGAATTAGGATTGGGACGATCGGGAACAAATTAAATATTATTTTTGTAAATTCCCGTTCGTCCCCCTCTTGGGACGAAGTCGAGGGGACGAACGGGAATACACCAAGAATTTGGGAATATCCATTATCCGCAACGAATTCGCTGTGCATGCGCGGCGTATTCGTTGCGCGCCCGTAACGTATTCGTTGCGCGCCCGTTCCGCTTTGAAGACGCTCGCAATCCGCTAGTATGATAAGGCCCATAGTATAAAGCAAAGTCGCTTCCCGCGTCTGTCCTAATGTCTGTATGTATGCTTAGATCTTTAAAACGACATAACGGATTTTGATGCAGTTTTTTTTAATAGATAGAGTGATTCAACAGGTAGGTTTAGGTGTATAATTTATTAAGGTTTGCGGGCTAATAAAATATATATTAAAGAGCTTTAAAGCTTACAACGTGAGCGCCTACTATCTTTGTGCTTAGTACAAAGGCTGCTGGGTGACTCATAGCTAAAGTATGTAAGTGCAGTGTAGGTCTCAGGTCGAGGGTGACGTCAGAAAGCCGCTGGACGGCTTTGAAGGACATTCTTATTGTTTGTTGACTTAAAAGCTTGTGATTTTAGAACTTTGTAAATGGTTTTTTGTGGGGTAGGTCAAGCCTACCCCGGCTTAGTTGGTAATTTAAACAAAATCAAAACTAAAACTCATTTTTTTTATTTATTTATTTTAACTTATCGCCACAAAGGCGGACTTAATGCCTTAGGTATTCTCTACCAGTAAACCTACCAGTCAGTCTACTCGCTCATTTATTTAATCTAGGCTGAAAATCAGAACTTTTTGAACGTCAAATTACATAAGACAGTCCCCCAAAAGGCCCACTCTTACCGACTTCTTAGAACTCTAGCTGGGAATAAGAAAGGTGACTAAATCAAAAGTCATTTATCCAGTTTACGTTGAAAATCAGCACTTTTTGAACGTCAAAATGACAAGACACTCCCAACCCAGTGCCCTTACGTCCACCCTGTTCCACTTCCTAGTACTTTAGCTGGGAAGAAGTGGCCCAACAAACTTCCAAGCAGCACAGCTGTCTGTTCAGTTGGAAGAACTTGATTCTATACTATGGCTGATATTAAGAACTAAAAACAAACATGTTTTAATAATAATAATAATCCATTTATTTGTAAAAATATTGTAGTAGGTACATAGTTGTAATTTTATTTTAAAGTCCATTATATTCTACCGTTTCCGGCGTACAAATAATAAAATGCATTGTCCATTTAGGGAAATTAATAAGAATAAAAAATAAATGTCATTGAAGTTACTTACAATAATAATTATGTCATAGTTGAGTGATTAAATACAAAGATGTCAGAGGTCATTATTTGTCAAAAATTATGGCTTAGGGAGTTAATCTTAAGATTTGCTAAGCGCGTTCAATTTCAGTGGCAGTAAGAAATCGACTAGACTTTCGGCTTATAGAAAGTCTGTAGTATGCAAGGGCTGCAAGGGAAGATTTACCCATTAAACTGAACGCGATCAACACATAAACCCCGTTTAAGGGCTGCACTGTCATTATTATCTATTTAATATTGACACTGACAGGTATTGAACACAGTTCAGGGGGCGTAGACATAGTCGCAAATGACAATCCCGCTCTGGATGGAGCGGAAGGGAGTGGAGTGTCAGACTCTTACTGACTAAAACCTATCCATGTTCCTTCCTTATCCCTTTATGTTCCGGGGTAGCGGTAACCCTTTCGGATAATTCCGCTTAGGTACCTACGGGCTACCTGGCGCATTCGCCATAAGTTAATTATACTATGTTTATGATCTCTGATCTAGAATATTTTTTTTTGCAGAAATAGGATAGGTGACATTATATTTGTAAAGAATGATATGCGAATTAATGTGTTCATTTTGACTAAATTAAACGTATTTATATTAACAGATTTATTGTGCAAACAGGCCTCTATGCATTAATAAAACCTATAATAGTACCAACTACCTAATTGATGTACACATGTCATAAACTCGTCCAAATTCTAACAAACCAGCTTCAATCCTAAGTGGTCCACACCGTTCTGTCCTAGTCTAAATAATCAAGATAATGACATCAGCAAAACAACCGGAGACGACAATTTTAAGCTGATTCTGAGCGGCGACAACCGCCATGCCTTCTCCGTCACTCTCATTGGAATTGACAAGCTATCTCGCTCACACGTTCGCAGTAAACTGCGTTTACCGTTAACTGAATTCTAGCTATTTATTGTAGTACCAGCTGATTCTATTCATCATGGCGGCGTGAGGTCAGTATGGAGAGTGGTTATGGATAGTTGACCTTTATTTTATATCGTAACCAGTCTTCTTCTTTTCGTGTGATTAGTGACTAACCTGCTGCCCATGGGCCTCTGACTAAGCTTCACATTCTGTTGAGAAATATCTCTCATACATGCTGGTTTCCTCACGATGTTTTCCTTCACCGATTTTAAGCAAGAGATAATTTATACAACACTATCTTCCGCCCGCGGCTTCGCCTGCATAATATGTCGACAAATTATACACATAAACCTTCCTCTTGAATCACTCTATCTATTAAAAAAAACTGCATCAAAATCCGTTGCGTTGTTTTAAAGATTAAAGCATACATAGGGATATAGGGACAGAGAAAGCGACTTTATTCTATACTAGCTTCCGCCCGCGGCTTCGCCCGCAAAATATGTCGACAAATTATACATATAAACCTTCCTCATGAATCACTCTATCTATTAAAAAAACCGCATCAAAATCGCGTAGTTTTAAAAGATATAGGGACAGAGAAAGCGTTTTTGTTTTATACTATGTACTCGTAGTGACTATGTAGTGATGTATCCGTAAATTCAGTGGTGCGTCGCTTGGGTTCGAACTCGAGACCTATGACTTGGCAGTCCGACGGTCATACCACTAGGCTATCACTGCTTAATGTAACCAATGAGGCAGTGACGTAGCTAGTCTTAAAGGGGCCCTAAATTAAAACTTTGTGAGGAACTGCCGCATAACTCCAAAGCTCTAGTGTAGGCAGTGATAATGGCCAATTTATTAACAGAAAAAAATGAGCATGACAGAAACGAGCTATAGAACTGGAGCATAAAAACTGGGAGATTGGGATGTGATTTTAGTAATAAAATTAATGAATATTTGAAAATTAGAGGAACCTTGAGACAGACTTGGATAGATTAAAATTTCTGTGTCATCATCTGCCTAGCCTTTTTCCAACTATGTTGGGGTCGGCTTCCAGTCTAACCGTATGCAGCTGAATACCAGTATTTTATATGGAGCGACTGCCTATCTGATCGCCACAACCCAGTAACTAGGCAATATAGTACCCCTTGGTAAGACTGGCTGTCAGATTCTCGGGCTTCTGATTACCCGTAACGACTGTCAAAGATGCACAAATGACAGCCGGGACCAACGGCTTAACGTGCTTTCCGAGGCACGGAGGAGTCTCGGTATGTAAAGATGGTCACCCATCCACGACCAACCCCGGCAAGCGTAGCTCGACCTGTGCGGCTGTTAGTATTTAGTCACGAGCTCCTCAAACGCGAAATAAACTAAATCATTACTTTTGTGAGTGTTTATACGTACTTATATAAATATCTTAAAAATTTAAGCTCTCGTACGTTTTTAATGACATGAAACAAATTAAAAGACACCATGGATATTGGGAAATTAATGAGAACAAGAACTTGAGGCTTGGCGTTGAGGGTACGCGCGTGCGTTTATGTTCTGGCGTTCATAAGGTTAAGCTCGTCAATACAACTCTCATTTGAATGACTATTCATAAAATCGTGCCATTTTAAGTCAATTGACTATATGAGACGGTCAAAAATAAAATATGAAATCACATAGAAAAAATACCGCTCGTCTTAAAAACTCCCATCACCGTACAGAAATTAAATATTATGCGAAGATATAATTGTAAAATTGCATTTAATGCTAATAAGTATTCCATATGAATCTAAAAATCTGTGACGTCACATTGTTATCGGTGGGACTCCCCTCTGCTGCGCCATTGGGTAAGGATCCACACCAGTTCAGGATGTACCTTACTTATTTAATTACTAATATTAGTCTTTAAGTAATTTTGTTAAACTAACACTATGGACTCGTGTCTAAATCAAAGAATTAGAATTTTTGTTATATTTCATACTAGCACTTTGCCCGCGGCTTCGCTCCCGTGGTCTTTCCCGTGGGACCCGTTATTTTTCCCGGGATTTAAAGTAGTCTATGTTACTCCTAGAAAACTAAGCTTTCCAACGGTGAAAGATTTTTTTAAATCGGTCCAGTAGTTTCGGAGTCTATTCATTTCAAACAAACAAACAAAAAATCAAATCTTTCCTCTTTATAATATTAGTATAGACAAATCACGATGATGAAATTCTATAAAAACCGGCACATTTTTCACAGTCACAAATCATAAATTTTGATCAATATTCAACCTGATACAGCTACTAAAATCATAAATTTTGATCAATATACAACCTGATACAGCTACTAAAATCATAAATTTTGATCAATATACAACCTGATACAGCTACTAAAATCATAAATTTTGATCAATATACAACCTGATACAGCTACTAAAATCATAAATTTTGATCAATATACAACCTGATACAGCTACTAAAAAAACGTAAGAAAATTAGGTTTTCGCGGGTTATAAAGCTTTCACCTTAATAAATATAAATAAATAAATATCCTTGGACATTTCACACAACGCCATATCGTCCCAAGCTAAGCAACCTAATGCTTGTGTTATGGTAACTAGATGGCTGATAAACTACTTATATACATTTTTTTTTGTAAATACATACATATTATAGATAGAAAACACCCAGACTCGTAACAAATACTTGCAGGTCGTACAAATATTTGTTCCGTGCGGGAATCGAACCCGCGACATAATGCGCAGCAGTCAATCGCTCAACCACTGCGCCAACCGTGTCGTCAACCTTATATAGATGACACGCAAAAATGAGACTAGGTTATCAGGAAGTCCAATCCCAAGCGAAATTTTATAAATATCTGTTATTCTAGTTTCACAGGATACAAAACCAATTAGTCTGTATTACTTTTTTTTTTGATAATTATGGCATCTCGCAGTTCAACCATAGGGTTGTCTACTGCTTAACCGGACTTGCCTGTGGATGCCACAAAAGAATTAGAGCCTCCAGCCAGGGCTTAAAATAAACTTACAAACTAAGCGACTACACGCTAAGGGCACCCCCTGTGGGGTACGGACCTCGGCTTAGGGCGTCGCTCGGGGAAGACAGCAAGGGACAGCTGGATCGGGGGTACTTAAAGCTACTGGCTCAGCGGCAACGCGGGCTGGCTTGAGCAAGGGTTGGGGGGATGGGGATGGACAGGGTCGTCGCGACGGGCCTTGACGGCGAGGGCGGAACGACGGGAATCTGTGCCTGTAGGGTTTCCTAACAGTGCAGGTGGCCGGGTTACTCTCCTGGAGGAGATTGGTGGCATCGTCGGGGGCAATGAGGGTATGCCGTGGACGGCGAACCTTACTGATGTGGGACGGGGTGTATCGGGAGGCGGCCGCAATCAGGGGATTGCGGTGCTTTATAGCAGTGTCAAAGAAACGCTTCGAGATCGCTTCGCTTTCATGAACTGCTGAACTGTGGGGAGTTTAAAATCGACACTGGGCCCGCGTGGTGGATTATGACCATATATACCTTCTCCCTCCCTCTCACAGAGAGAAGACCTTTTTTTTGAGGGTGGGAAATCATCAAGTGACCCCTTCCGCTCTGGGTGGAGCGGAAAGGAGTGTCAGACTCTTACTGACTAAAACCCAACTATGTTCCTTCCTTAGCACTTTATGTTCCGGGGTAGCGGTAACCCTTTTGGACAATCCGCATAAGAGAGAAGTACTGTGTCCCAGCAGTGAGAACTGTATAGAATGATCATATTTTTGAGAGAACGTCAAAAGATTAATTATAGAATTACTAGCTTCCGCCCGCGGCTTCGCCCGCATAATATGTCGACAAATTATAACACATAAACCTTCCTCTTGAATCACTCTATCTATTACGGTTGACGACACGGTTGGCGAAGTGGTTGAGCGATTGACTGCTGCGCAGCATGTCGCGGGTTCGATTCCCGCTCGGAACAAATATTTGTACGACCTGCAAGTATTTGTTTCGGGTCTGGGTGTTTTTCTATGTATAATATGTATGTATTTACAAAAAAAAATGTATTTAAGTAGTTTATCAGCCATCTCGTTACCATAACACAATCATTAGGTTGCTTAGCTCGGTACTATATGGCGTTGTGTGAAATGTCCAAGGATATTATTATTATTATTAAAAAAACTGCATCAAAATTCGTGGTGTAGTTTTAAAGATCTAAGAATACATACAGACATTAGGACGCGGGAAGCGACTTTGCTTTATACTATGTAGTGAAGTGGAGCGATTATAGATTTCTGTTAATTTAGAGAAATGTCCCAATTAAATATTTCTTGAGCTCGAAACTTGCTGATCGGACTCAAAAACGGTGTTTCATTAAGCAAAAGTTGCGTATAAAACTGGTTTTCTAAACAAATCTGGTTTAGTGTTTATTTTTATTTTATGCAGAACACGAAAATTTTAGGATTTAAATATGCATCTGTGTTGTCTTACTTCGTCTTATTTAAAATCAGGCTTTAGTTAGAGCGATTTACACGAACGTTAAGCTGTTGGTCCCGGCTATCATTTGTTCATCTTTGACAGTCGTTACGGGTCGTCCGAAGCCCGAAAATCTGACAGCCAGTCTTACTAAGGGGTAACGTGTTACCCAGTTACTGGGTTGTGGAGGTCAGATAGGCAGTCGCTTCATGTAAAATACTGGTATTCAGCTGCATCCGGTTAGACTGGAAGACGACCCCAACATAATTGGGAAAAGGCTAGGCAGGCAGGCAGGAGAGATTTACACTTGCACAGGGGGAACTACCACCTCTTAGAGCAGCTTTAATAATAGCTTTTGCCCGCGGCTTCGCTCGTGTTATTTCAGAATTTGATAATCAACGCGGTTTGTCCCGTTCGCAACAATATAATTCAATCATGTTTCGAAAGACACGTGGCGCCATCTATTATCATAAGAGCGTTATTGTTCTATTTTCACGAACATTACTTTTTTCAGGACGACAGAATTGGAATTCAGGACGAAAGGCGATAATCACTCGGAGTTCACATTTCTTTTTTATATAGAAATAGTTTCTTTAGAAAACTGTTTACGAAGTCAGATAAAAACACATCCCTTTCATAAATCATTGATATTTTCTTAACAATACAAAAAAAAACTATAGATAATGAGAAAAAAAATTACTTATTGTGAAAAATAATTATGAGTAATTAATTATAGTAGAATTTATATTGTTAATAGAAATGAGGGATGTATTGTTTGAAAAATTATATGAATAGCATAATCAGCCAGGTCAGGTCACGGTAAGCGGGATTGTCCGAAAGGGTTACCGCTACCCCGGAACATAAAGGGCTTTTTTTTAAGGCTGGGATATCATCCAATGACTTCTCCCGCTCTGGGTGAACAGGAAGGGAGTGTCTGACTCTTACTGACTAAAACCCATCCATGTTCCTTCCTTAGCCCTTTATGTTCCGGGGTAGCGGTAACCCTTTCGGACAATCCCGCTGACCCGGCAATCCCGCCTTAGATGACACCTAAATATTTTAATAATATGTTGAAGATTGAGTGAAGAAGATATGAATTAACTGGGTTTAACCAAGTCATAGGTCTCGAGCTCGAACCCAAGACACGCACCTCTGATTTTACGGATTCATGGGCGTATTGTATAATTATCACATGCTTAAAAATCGGTGAAGGAAAACATCGTAGGGAAACCAGCATGTCTGAGAGATATTTCTCAACAGCATGTGAAGCTAAGTCAGAGGCCCATTGGCAGCATAAAAACTGATACCAGGTTAGTCAGTAACCACACGAAAAGAAGAAGACGAAGATCTATGAAGGCGGTGCTGATCTTGATCACGTTTAAATGACAAACCAATAAATCTTTTATAAAATTCCGCAGATTTTAACAAGGTCGTTTCGAAATATATTTACCCTGAAGTAAACTGTTAATTTTAATAATCCAATATCAATGTAAAATCAACTGGTTTGAAAACAGCTGATTATAACTGATTTATGAATAATAAATCAAAGATATCACTAACATGGCTTATATTCTATTGGATTCTGACCGCGACTTAGTCTGTATGAAAATTCGGCCTGGACCCGCTGCGTCGTCTCGCATCGTCGGACCCCTGCGTCGCCTCGCATCACCCGCTACTTCATTTTGAAGATTTTTGATTTTTGCTGGGCTTCCAACGGGACGTAACTAGCGTGATGTTATTTATGCAAAAATAATGTTTCGAATCCGCTTCGTAGCTTCAAAGATTAGTGCGTTCAAAAAAACAAATTCTTCAGCTTTAAATTATTAAAATAGCATCTTTAAATAAGACTTAATTTTTGTGACATAGCCCAGCGGTTGGTCGGCTCTTCTCGTGACCAGAGGGATGTTCAAGTTGTAAGTCAAACAATCAGCATTGCCACGCTGACAGCCTCTTGTATACGTCAAGTTACCCCAATCTGTCAAATTTCTTTGGTGATTTTTCAACTTTATTACAAATATTATGAGGTTCATTTTCAAATTTTCACTGACAACGACGAGGACCAATTAACACTCCCAATTTGCTTTTCCATTTATTTAACCTTATAACGCCATTGTCACATATACGTGACACGCAAGCGCAAGCCCTGTACGCCAACGACACAAATAATATGTGACAATGGCAACAACATTATAACACGAAATGAACAATTAAATCATTTTTGAGTGTTTATATAGATAACTTAAAAATTGAAGCTCTTGTACGTATTTAATGACATGAAACAAATTAAAAGACACCATGGATATTGGGAAATTCATGATAACAAGAAATAAATTTGTAGCTTGGCGTGGAGGGCGCACGCGTGCGTTTTTGCTCTGGCGTTCATAAGGTTAATTATTATAGATAGTACAGGAATAAATAACAATTATAGATTGTTTATTGTAGGTGAGTATTTAATAGAAATAAATAATAATATTACTAATAATAAGAATATTACCTACATAATGCAAGCTTAATTCAAAACCAGTTTAAGAAAAGCAAGTAACCTATAAGAAGCAAGAAAACAGAAAAACAAGGAAATTATTACTGCAGTAATTAATAAATTAATTATACGCAAATCCATGCATTAATTTTATGATGTACCTATTCAATTATTTCTAGTGTACGTGTTTCTGGTTTTGCTTTTATTAAGTGGTAGGTAATTTTTATTTCGAAGACATGTGACATCCGCTAGCCCGCACTGGGCCCGCGTGTGGGTTTAGGCCCACTCCCTCTCACAAAGAGGACTATGACCTAGCAGTGTGAACTTTATAGACCGGACTTTAATTGTTGAGCCATTTGCCCCCGTTCGTACTATTAGCCGTGTAACGCAAATCGGGTTTAGTCGGTTATACTCGTTCATCCAGACATGGGAAGTCTTGAATTTTGATTTTCGAATCTAGCAACCGTCACCTAGCGACAATTGTTTTAGCGTAGCCATGGTAACGTTAGCTTACGGTGAAAATATTGTGATTGTTCTTTGACATCGACATTTCAACTGTCATGGATAAGTTTTCAGAAATAATGGTTATCTAATGAGATCTAATTGAAAAAAAGGTCTGTAGCAAAATAAATTAGTTTATTTTGAGCTGTAAGTAATAATAATATCCTTGGACATTTCACACAACGCCATATCGTCCCAAGCTAAGCAACCTAATGCTTGTGTTATGGTAACAAGATGGCTGATAAACTACTTTTTTGAAGCAAGTGATAATTAAACAATACGCAAATTAATCCGAAAAATCAGAGGTGTGTTGACGTGCCTTGGGTTCGAACTCGAGACCTATGACTTGGCAGTCCGACGATAACACCACTTGGCTATCACTGCTTTAAAAAAAAAACAACACACACACATTAAGTATAGACATATTAATTTTACAAAAAAAAAACAACTTGTAGGTACTTCATTTGTACGGCATTAATGTGTCAGTCTAGGTCCTAGGATGTCGACAAACAAGGCAGCAATAATTTCTCAATTTCTAAAGAGGCGTCAATTAATCGCAACCGGTAGAATATAGGTAGGTTCCAAGCTATTTATAATACCAAGTCAATCATAAATTTACAAGGAAAAGTAACCGCGGAGCCAGTAAACGATGGGTTGCCAACCTCTCATTACATAGCAATGCCTATTTAAGTTTTCACCACAAAATGACAGTATGACTCAGAAAATGGCGCCGACGAAAATAAAATCTTTAGAATGGCGCGCTATTTGAAAAAAGAAGTGGCTGATTCGAGTTTTCTAGAATTTTAGAACTACAATGGAGTGGAGTTATTCGGCCAGTCATTTATGACATCGTAGGTCGCAAAAAATGCATTGTATAGATTTTTTGGAATGTTGTTCGGATACATACCATTCGAATAGTGTAAAATCAAGTTTGCTGTTTCGAAAGACCTGTGCTTATTGCGTGATGCTCGAAAAACCTCGAAATTCTCGGGCCTTGTTCAGTTTTTGACGCATTTTTTGAAGTCACCCAGTATATTTCCCTAAATTAACTACTCTTTGTCTTCATCTCCCATGAGTTTCTTCGTACGAAGAGTGTCTTAGCCGATGATGTGCAGTGCAATTTCTTGCGAACTAAAGCGATTCATCTACAAAAAAATATTTTTAAGTAGTGTCCCAATCTACCGACATTTTTTGAAAAAAAAATCTGATTTAAGTAAATGAAATTGTAACGACTTTCAATTTGGCCATTACGTTAACAAACTTTTGATAGAAGTTATGAATAAAATAAATAATTTACTGACACAGCAACAGCTGTAAATATTACCGCTAAGATTTATTTAAACCGTTTCTGAACAACGATTTTGTGTTAATTGTCAATAAAATTTTAAGATTATTACGATTTTAACGGATATAGTTTACAAAACTCTTTTCGACTGACATACTTCATCTTTCCTTATTCCTTTTTTTAATAATTGTAGAAACGTTGGCAAATGTCATGTCTAGGTTCTGCCTAGTATGTAAGTAGGTCTTCATTCTACATAGGTAAAACAATGTAACTTGGTCGAACTTAACGAACGAGTAATCACTAGTCAACGTATATATTTCTATTGGCTATTTTTTGTGTCAAGAATTCATGATGGAACATTCGTCTTGTTTTTGTGCCGTCTGTGGGCCCCACTGCCGGAAGTGATGCCATCGACAATAATTACCCACACACAATTTAACACGCCAATCTCTATGCGAAAACAATTTTATTTGATTACATATAAAAAACCGGTAAGTTACGCAAGATCTTATTCAATATTTGTACACAAGACTTAGTAAATACGAACGCAGTTTCTATAAACAGTGAATGGTTTGTAGTTTAGAGTAACAGATAATTATTCAACCCTGTAGCTAACAAGAGAAAGCGGACGAAACACTGCTCTAGATAAAATAAAAACCTCACCTGTATCAGTAGTCGATTGATTTCACCACGAAACGTCTCAAATACACCTTGGGAACAACAATAAAAAACTGTTTTTATAAAAAAATCACAAACAAAAACTCGCCGTATACCGTATACCTACTTGCGAAGGAAACTAAACTTTTATATAACTGTTACTTCCTATACTTAAAACCGGTTTCAACGAGTTTAGAATATTAGAATATGATTTGCGAAACTCACAGTTACGTTTGTTTAATTAAAGAATTAGTATGTCAATATTTATTTATTTGTTTTACAATGAGATTTTTGTTGGTGTGTTGAAATTAAAATGGAGAAAGGTACTCAACGCGCGATCGCATCGACCCCCCGCACACAACTGACTTCCAGCTCAAGTGGTGTTACCAGCTCACGAAGAAGGTTTTGCTCCGATGCAAACTTAGATTTACAATTCGAAAAATCTAGTACTTCCTTATCATAACGACATAAAGTACAATTTTATCTGCACTACACATTTTACACGAAAACAAAAGTTTGTTTCTAATCATAATCGTGATAGAACGCGTACAAAGAGTATTTTATCGTTTTGAAAACGAATAAAAAATACGTAATTGAATGACATTAAAGGGAGAAAAAAATGTGAAGATTTCACACGTTCAGCCCGGTCCAATGTGTTGATAAGTTAATTATTCATTATTTGTTGTTTAAGTACAGAGAGTTGATAGCAGTTATTCTAGATAATTATTACTTATAGCTGTTTCAATTGCCATTTTGTTATTATTTGTGCAAAAAGGCTATCTAATCTTGATTCCTTAATAACATGTTTTTGTCTCTATGTCTACGGGCTTTAAACTAGTAACAGCTTTTAACCATAATCTTTTTAACCGACTTCTAAAAAAGGAGAAGGTTCTCGACTAAGAAAGCAATGCAAATAAAAACTTTTTTACAAAAAATAAAACCGACTTCCAAAAAAAACACTACAAAGTGAAAAATGACAATACAAAACCGAAGACACCGACTTCCCAAATCAAAATTATTTTTCACTTTGTAGTGTTTTTTTTAGCAGTCGGTTTTATTTTTTGTAAAAAAGTTTTTATTTGCATTGCTTTCTGATAACATACAATAACTCATTAGTCATTATGTACCGAATTATAGCACTACCTAGATACCAACCTATTAAAAAACCTGTCTTGAATTTCCTTAATGCCTTGTTACACAACTATTTTTTGTAGGTTGGTTTTGTTTTTTTGTTAAGTTTTTACCAATTGATCACTTTAGAAGTTGTTGCTGGCCGACAAAGACCAACCATTTATAGCATTTCGGACGTAAGAAAATTAATAATCCATGTAAGTAGATATTATCGAAGAATTTTACTCATTCAAGCGTTGGAAATAACTTGACCAAAATCAACAATACCTAAACTTTGATTAGTTAAGTTGCGTTTTTACTAAGACATCTGCATAGTTGTGACTACTACTGATGAAGCGAAGATGTTTTTCACATTCAGACAAGACAAACCACCGCTGGCTCACATTTCAACAACAATTCAATGGCTGTCATAGTTCCTCAAACAGTTTAGAATAATTTTTCACTAAGGCCGCATCTTTAAACGTTACTTAGCACTTACTTTGGCTAAGCATTATTCCAGTCACTGTCGTACACCTTACAAACTGTAAGTGCAAATGTTTAAGAGATCTTAGTGCGAAACTAGATTTATGTCCTACTAACTCGTTGACGTATCATTGAAGCTACCTAGGCGTTGCTTAGAGGATGCGTAGATACCGCGTAGACGCTGCGCCAATGCACTCTTTCGCGTAATATGTTGAAAATAATTTGTGACCGCTTTTGAGTTCATTACAATCAAATGAAAATAAAACGAATGTTATGCACAATTTCATTCAACATAACAACATTAAAAATAGTATAAGTACCAACACAAAAAAAACATCACAACTCAAAAAAAAACTCTCCATAAAAATACGTACCACGGCTACCACCTTTAGTAATTCTACAGCATTGCCCACAAAACAAGCAAACATTATAACTTGGCAACACCGAAAACAGGTGGTAAACGGTGACCCGCAGGTAGCTTCGTTCCCAGTTGCATTGCATAAATACTAAAGACTTGTAACGGATACGCTCTATGCGAAACACAACGATTTAAACCTTATTTTGAATATGAACCGCATATAATTTAGAATTCAAACTTCTTCGTTTATTTTATAGTTGTTCTACCTACCCACTATAGGTATTATGATATTTGAACATAATTGTCTCATTTTGAACGATATTTAAATTAAGAACACTTTTAACTTCGTTTTGTTTCATCATGATATCTAATTCTATTTAGAATTAAGGTAGGTATTACATATTTGTTTATTTTAGGTGTTACTCGATAATTACGGTTTTGTTTTTAATTTTAGAATCAAGTAGTCGTTTTGTAGGTACAACATTTAAATATACAACATTATAGCATGTTCCATAATTACTTTTAAAAATATGTACATACAGATACCGAAACGGTTTTTCATTCGTTATGTAGATACTAAACGTTAATGCTTATTGGTTTTATAATATCCATTTCGCAATAAAGGGTTAAAAAACGACGCTTGCCCTATTCATTGAATTTAGTTACATGAGTTAGTGTGGGTAAGCCCTAAGGAAGCCTACGAAATTCAATAAGTTTTTTTGCAATGTGCAGGTCATTAACAGGTTGTTTGTGGATCTTTGGCAGTCATTACGGGTCGAAAGAAGCCCGAAAATCTGACAGCCAGTGTTACCAAGGGGTATCGTATTGCCCAGTTACTTGGTTGTGGAGGTCAGATAGTCAGTCGCTCCTAATAAAATACTGGTATTCAGCTGCATCCGGTTAGACTGGAAACCGACCCCAACATAGTTGGAAAAGTCTAGATGATGACAAGCGTGAACTCCTGTCGCACCCTCCGTTTATTATACCCGATCATGTCCATTACAATTTACAAATCATCATCATAGCATCTTCTTGTTCTTTTCGTTTGGTTAGTGACTAACCTTGTGTCAGAGTTTTAATGCTGCCCATGGGCCTCTGACTTAGTTTCACATGCTGTTGAGAAATATCTCTCAGACATGCTGGTTTCCTCACGATGTTTTCCTTCACCGATTTTAAGCAAGTGATAATTATACAATACGCACATGAATCCGTAAAATCAGAAGTGCGTGTCTTGGGTTCGAACTCGAGACCTATGACTTAGCGGTCACACCATTAGGCTATCACTGCTTACGTGTGATAGACGTCAAGATTTCATGTAGAATATCAGTGTCAATGAACTTTCTGTTGACAATAGGCTTTGTGCAGTTCTCCCTGTAATGTAATTTCAGTCCATTAGATAAGATAAGTAAGGATTCATGTCACATTTAGAGCCCTTGCACACTATGGCCCTTTTTTTTGAGGGTCGATATTATCAAATGACTCCTCCCGCTCTGGGTGGAGCGGAAGGGAGTGTCAGATTCTTACTGACTAAATCCCATCCATGTTCCTTCTTAGCCCTTTATGTTCCGGAGTAGCGGTAACCCTTTCGGACAATCCCGCTGACCCGGCAGGCTTCGGCCCTAACGGGACCGTTCGTTGATGCTGACATCTGTTTGAGGCACGCGTGGAACATGTACGCGCCGTCCGGCACGTGCCTGGTTCTGATCGGACAGTGAGCTACCCATTACTCACCGTCGCTGCTACATACCTGTAGGAGTAACGGGTAGCTTACCGACGGCAGGCCTGCGCCTACGGTGGCCGGGGCTCGTCACGCGGCTCCCGACGCCCGGAGCGTCTCCCGCGGATTATTATGGCCCTAAGGCTTCAAAGTTTGGAGACTCCTGCACTAGGCTTTGTTTCCGCGTAGCCTTCTTTCAGATTTTTTTCTCGCCTCCTATAGGTCATAGCGTGATGTTAAGCCAGTCTATAACATTTCCGGAGCGGAGGGAGTGGGAGAGGCAGTCACCTTCTTCTGCGAAGCAGTAATGCTCGCGAAGGAGGTGGCGGGATGGGAATTTGAGTTTGAGTTTGAGAGGGAAAGGTTCTCGGCAGGAACATGGATGGGTTTTAGTCAGTAAGAGTCTGACACTCCCTTCCGCACCATCCAGAGCGGGAAAAGTCATAGGATGATTTCCCACCCTCAAAAAAAAAAGCCTATAACCTTCCTCAAGATTTGGCTGATTTATTTTTCAAACCCGACTTGTCGTTCCTGAGAATAGCGCGTTCAAACAAACAAACGAACTCTAGCTTTATTATTAGTGTATAAGTAAAGTGACACCGGTGCGTGGAAGTCGATTGTCATGGCAAGGGCGTTGCAATGTTATGCGGAGGAATGAGGAAAATGTCGTCAGGAAACTTTTGAGTATAAATATGGATGGCTAAACAAGTAGAGGAAGACCAAAGAAACGATAATAATAATAATAGAATTTGGAGACAAGATAACGTTTATGTTGTTCCTGTAGTTGTTGCCACGACAGGTGTTATACCCAACTATCTCCTTCGAAGCCTGACGTAAATAAATCTAGAAAAAACCATTTATATCAAAATGCAGAAAGCAGTCATTCTAAACACATGCAGAATCGTTAGGAAATTCATCAAGAAACACACTCTCATCTTAAATACACACCACACCTAAAACCAGCCAAAGAGTTGAGAAAAAGAACACTCTCGAAAATAATACTAATATCCTTGAACATTTCACACAACGCCATATTATAGTCCCAATCTAAGCAACCGAACGATGGATGGATTCCGTGAAAGATGATATGGCTAGAAAGGGAGTGACTACCGAGATGACGATAGAGAAGTATGGAATAAAAATACATGTTGCACCGAGAATAAATTGGTATAAGGGCAGGAGAATGATGATGAGTTCTTCTTAGTGTAAGTGACACGCTAAGAAGAAGAAGATGATGAGTTGAACACACAGTAAAATGTCATGTTAGAACAGGTACATAATTCGAAGCATCTGTCTCGGTTCTGTAGCGCGTCATCCATGTTTGTTGAGGCACATACCGACTGCTTCAATGCTGTACTACGTAAGAAAGCGGCCTCGCTGATACACAGACTTCGTGGCAGCCACAACAACATTCTGAGCGCTGTAGCCGGGAGACAGGATAGCCCGTAACACTTACACTGTTTTTTTTTTAAGGCTGGGATATCCATCCAATGATTTCTCACGCTCTGGGTGGAGCGGAACGGAGTGTCAGACTCTTACTGACTAAAATCCATCCATGTTCCTTCCTTAGCCCTTTATGTTCCGGGGTAGCGGTAACCCTTTCGGACAAACCCGCTTACCCGGCAGGCTTGGCCCTGAGGGGCTCCTTCATATGCTGACATCTCTTTGAGGCGCGCGTGGAACATATACGTGCCGTCCGGCACAGGCCTGGGGCTGATCGGACGGTGAGTCACCCATTACTCACCGTCCGCAGGCCCGCGCCTACGGTGGCCGGGAGTCGTCACGTGGCTCCCGACGCCCGGGGCATCTCCCGCGGCTGGGACGGGAGGACCTTTCTCTCTCCCATCCCGCCACCTCCTTCGCGAGCATGACTTTTTCGCAGAAGGAAGTGACTGCCTCCCACTCCACTTACACTGTCTGTGTTATTATTTTAAGTACTAACATAGGTTTAAGACTTTTGCGACTAACTCAATGGATATCTGTTAGGTATCTGAATAAATAAAGTATTATAATTCTACCTGTCTATTGTAGTTACTTACCAAACAATATGCTTATCTCCGCACTGCCTGATAAAATGTCACGGCTAGCGACGACAAGAAAGGCGTTGCATGATAGGACAGTTTTATAACAATGGTTGCCTCTACATTCCAAAGCTGCAAGCCCTTTGCGTACCTGTAAACAAAGACGGGAGACATTTTCATTGCTTAATGGCTGAACTGATTTCGATAACATTTGGGATACAGCAGATAAAAGTATCTTACGATAACTTTTTCTTAACTATATTTATAATTATATAGTCTCGGTATGTAAAGATGGTCACTCATCCACGGCCAACCCCAGCAAGCGTGGCTTAACCTGATGGATCGACCTGTGCGGCTGTTAGTACTAAGGTGTTAAAAAATTAACTCTAAGAATTACGTAGGAGCATTGTACTCATCATTACGAACAACTTTTAGTATGGGACGAATTTCGAAATCGCGAAAAAAATATGAGCTGTTCCATACATTTTATTGAGTTACGGGTGCATAAATGTATGGAACAGCTCATATATTTTTTCTCGATTACGGGTTTGATCCCATAGTAAAAGTTGTTCGTAATGATAAGTATATTGCTCCCACAAAATTCTTAGAGTTACCTTTTTAACACCTTATAAAATAACATAATAGGTACCCCATTAATCCTCGAAGGGTTCGGCAGAGGTATACCTATAGTAACACCCACATTTCGACAGTTATTTTAAAGTTCCATATAAATATATTTTTTCGGTCGGTCCATCAGGTTAAGCCACGCTTGCCGGGGTTGACCGTGGATGGGTGACCATTTTTACATACCGAGACTCCTCCGTGCCTCGGAAAGCACGTTAAGCCGTTGGTCCCGGCTGTCATTTGTGCATCTTTGACAGTCGTTAGGGGTAGTTTGAAAGTCTAACAACCAGTCTACCAAAGGGTATCGTATTGCCCAGTTACTGGGTTGTGGAGGTCAGATAGGCAGTCGCTCCATGTGAAATACTGGTATTCAGCTGCATCCGGTTAGACTGGAAGCCGACCCCAACGTGTTTGGGAAAAGGCTAGGAAGATGATGATGATATATTCCTTCGGTCCCATGTAATAGGGAGCGAGCCTATTGCCGTCAACCGGGCACGAATCCAGACACTAAGCTGCTAGCCCTATTTTTTTTTTGAGTGTGGGAAGTCATCAAAGGAGCGGAAGGGAGTGTCAGACTCTTACTGACTAAAACCGGATGTTCCTTTCTTTGCTTTTTATGTTCCGGGGTTGCGGTAACCCTTTCGGACAATCCCGCAGATAAAAGGAGTATTTAAGGTACAGGCTTGAACGTAAGTATTTCATAGTTTCTCACTTGACCATTTTAAATACTGAAATTATATTCGAACTCCTTGCAAGCATAGAGAATACGCAAAATACGTCGTTATTTTTTATTCTGTTCTCCTTTTTCGTTGACAAATTGGCATTATTGTCGTAAAAATAACATTAATTTTAACACTTACAAATATTTGCAATAATTTAATATTTATTTATAATGACTCATTCGTAAGTAATTATTCCTGTTCTTAATTGATTGAGTGGCATAGTCGTTGAGTAGGTTTGGGCTCAGAGAATTTTGGGCCAATTTTTCAAAATTGTCGTTCACAAACAAAATCAATTTTTAAAACTGATCTGTTTATTTATATAGTGGAGCTATATTATTGCCGTTGTTCATCCTATCGCAGTTATTTTACCACTGACAATACCACAAGCAGTAACTTACAAGTAACTTTATTGTAATATTAATAAAGATCACTGTGATTTTGACAGTGATGCAGTATCATGAGTAATATCTCCTTTTCGTGTGGTTAGTGACTAACCTGGTGTCAGAGTTTTTATGCTGCCCATGGGCCTCTGACTTAGCTTCACGTGCTGTTGAGAAATATCTCTTAGACATGCTGGTTTCCTCACGATGTTTTCCTTCACCGATTTTAAGCAAGTGATAAATATAAATACGTACATGAACCCGTTAAATCAGAGGTGCGTGGCTTGGGTTCGAACTCGAGACCTATGACTTGGCAGTCCGATGATCAGTAACATATCTGCGAGGCACGTGAAAGAACTACCCTTCAATGTCTGTCTCTCCATCCTATTTGTCTAACTTTTCTATATCTCTTTGCCCGCCAGTCCGTCAAAATAGGGCTGTATCGAATAGCCCAGTTACTGGGTTGTGGAAGTCAGATAGGCAGTCGCTTCATATAAAATACTGGTATTCAGCTGCATTCGGGAAGGCTGGAAGCCGACCCCAACATAGTTGGGAAAAGGCTAGGCAGATTGATTGACCCAGGGTTTTTCAATAGGAAATTCTCAGCTGACGCTGGTTGATGAGATGGTGCGACCTATTCCTGCCGGTCTCTTTGGAGAACATGGGCGTGACGTTAATTAGGTGTTTGTTATTCGTTCCAGTTGCTCACATTGCACGTTTACGTCTCAATTCGAAAGTGCTTTGAAAATGCACAACCAACTTCATCATGACACTAAGGACACTTGCTCAGTGCTCAGCAAGACAAACAAATTGGCAACGGTAAGAATTGTCAAAAACTATTTTACCTCTCACTGTATGGCGGGTGTTGTGGGCCCTCCAGCTAGAACCGCTAGATCATGGGTTCTCAACTAGTGGGGCCTAGAGACCAACGAAGAGAAAGGTACAGTCACTCTTAAAATTACTGTGTAAAAATCTCACCATGAAAACACAAGTGCATTGAGCGTGACGTGAGCTGTAGTTCCGCCTAATGCTGGGGATTGACACTATTGACAGCTCACTTTAAACTCGATTTTTACAGTATAGCACGGATAGAAGAAGTCCTATTTTGATTTTCTCCTGGGTCTGCCTCGATGCTGAACGTTTTCTGGGATCTACGCTGTACTAGAATTGGCCCATGGCCCATGACCAATGTCCTTATTGAAAAACCTCTTTTTCTTTTTTGGTCCGGGGTGGAAAATCCTTATGAATGTTCTCCGCCCTGGGGGTGGCGGAGGGGTCTGTCAGACTCTTACGGACTAAAAACACCCCGAGTGTTTCCTCTCACCTTCACCTGCGCGGGGGTCGCGTGGACACATGATACTGCTGGCCCCCGGCTGGGGGCCCGTTTCCGTCGAGGGGGAGAGTGTGGTGTATGATACTCCCCCGCGAGTCCTGATGTGTGGGGGCCGACGGATTCCACCTTGATTGACATAGTCGACCCTGGACCAATTTAGGGGAGCTGGAAGAGGGCGTTATCCGCCCTCCACCAACGCCCGGTGCGCCTACTGCGGGCCTGGTTAAGAGAGGTGATCTCCCTCTCCCTTGCCGCAGCCTCCTTCTACGAGATGACTTCCTATTGACAAACCTCAACCTCAACCTGGTCTTTGACAGTACAGCAGAGGTTCTGCTCTTTTGCAACACAGATAAGCAGTTATAATAATAATAATAATTCATTGACTCATGAAAAAAGGGGTACAGAGTTTAAGTGTGACACTGGATCGCGCACTAGGATACCCTGTGTTGCAGGATCCAGTCTCTTTCGACAGTAAATGTGGTTAGTGAAGATGAGAAGTAACAAATGTATGTAGTTTGCAAGGGTCTTCATATTAAATCGTGTTTTCCAGAAAAAGTCCAGCACGCTTCCATCACTAGCCGCCTCACTGAGCCCAAAATACGATATTAAGTCTGATAAAGACGGGAAATGTAAGTATTTATTTCAAAAAGAACCGAGTAGTACAAAAGAAAGTTAAAGTACCAGCATATCATATCATTTTGCGTCAATTTAGATGAAGGTAGCAGTCTCCTTTCGACTTAGACAAAAAAAATGAAGAAAACGACATCTAGCTTTAGTCGCAAGTCTTAACCCTCGAGCTAGTGTACTTTTAACTTTATTCTATTATTCTTTAAGGGTTAAAGTTGGGTTTTTTTTTTAGAGTGGGAAATCATCAAATGACTCCTCCCGCTCTGGATGGAGCCGAAGGGAGTGTCAGACTGTTACTAACTAACACCCAACCATGTTCCTTCCTTAGCCCTTTATGTTCCGGGGTAGCGGTAACCCTTTCGGACAATCCCGCTTATAAAGTTGGGTCTAAACCTTGTTTTGTATAAAGGCCGAGTATGTTATTGTACGGTTTTCACATGGAAAAAATATCCCACAGCACTAGGCCGCACATCATCAGCGACGCGGTTACTAGGCAAGCTGCGCGCGCGCATCTGTCGGAGCAGAACATTGTTCTCACACCCAGAGGAAGACTTAGATGCCTCAACTACTACTTTTATGGACTTTGGAGGAGCCGCCGTGAGTATCTCGTTCGTTTATTTTTTTAATATTTCTTATCATGTCGTAAAATCACGCCTGTAATCCCCGAAATGTCTATACACACTTTACTATTTTTTGCTATTCTAAGCTCAGTGCTTTCAACACACACACACGTGGCAGTGTGTGTGTGTGTGTGCGTGTGGTCTCATTTCTCGTCCCGTCAGAATAAAAACCTTGCAACGTTATATTGTTGCATTCGATGCTGACTGATAAAAATTTTACAACTCAAAAAATCGCGGCCGTTAACCAGATTGTTCACTGTTATGGGCCAAAACTGCATAGGACTATTTCATTCTTTTTTCCCAGGACACGTCATCACTAAGGCCCGAGTGCTCCCCAAAGCCTGTTAGAGCGGAGCCTTCGATGTCCCGTATAGCTGACATAAACGACGCCAAGCTGATAGACGATAAAGAGACATTTGGATGTCACTTGTGCTCGTTTGAGGCTGATCGGTAATAAACATTTTTTATTTTATTTATTACTAGCTTCCGCCCGCGGCTTAGCGCGCTTAGTATGTCGACAAATTATACACATAAGCCTTCCTTTTCAATCACTCTATCTATTAAAAAAACCGCATCAAAATCCGTTGCGTAGTTTTAAACATTTAAGCATAAATAGGGATATAGGGACAGAGAAAGCGACTTTGTTTTATACTATGTAGTGAAACCTTTTTCATCGGGAAAAAACAAGAGATTTTCTTTTTAGCTCTTCTCTTGTCTCTGGATAGATGGCGCTCAACTTGGTAAGTTACTGCTAGGAACGGAACATCACAAGATTTCACTTGGATGTAATTTTGAGATCGTAAAACAAAACTTACAGACGCCAGCACATCAAGCTATCCCTAACTGTCAAATTTTCTCAATTAAAAATGAACCTTATGTCTTCGCAATAAAGTTGAAATACTATCAAAGAAATTTGACAGATTGTGGTAACTTGAGAGAGGCCAGCACCTCTGTACATAAAAAAGTAGGTACACGAAACAATGAAGGTGTCAGTCAACGAGCGTATGTGACGTGACGCAATATTTTTTTTGGCACCTAGTAACGTAGTCAGTTCAACGCCATCTACAGATTTCTTGGCAACTATTTTTTTTTTATAAGAACTCGAAAAAAACCTCTCATTGGACTGCATTACTGCATTATTGTAGCAACATGCGCCTTGTGTTGCTGGCCACATTTGATTGTATGTGAAACAAGTCGCTGATAACAAACACTACATGATGTTGTGGATCTTTGAAACGGTCAAAATCAAAATATGAAATCACATATAAAAAGCCCACTTGTTTTAAAAACTCCCACCCGTACATAAATTAAATATTATGCGAAGATATATTTGTAAAATTGCATTTAATGCTAAATAAGTATTCCATTTGATTCTAAATGCTTCAAAATCTGTGACGTCACATTGTTATATTTCATACAAATCACGTACAACGTTCCGCGTTTTGACAGTTCATAAAAAGTAACGTTACTGACTACCCTTTCAAATACCCAATTCTTCTTTACAGAATAACAGTCTTGGACAGGCATCTCCTAAACCACCACAAAATAGGTCTGGACAACCTGCTGAAACTGGTCATGGCTAAAACAAAGGATGGGCTTTCTGAAGAGGATCCCAAACTGTCCTTATACGGCATAAGACGACCTTACTATAGACAACCGAACGAAATGATAGAAGACGGCGAATTCATCATTGAAACAGTGGCACCAAAAATAAAGATTTTGAAGCATGCATCAACGAATACCGAAATTCAATGGTCAGACATTCCAGATTTGAAAAATAACTGTCAAATGATAACGGCGGAGCTAGAAAAATTAATTAAGCATCCGTTAGAAAGTTGTGGTAAAGATGAATTCTTGGGCAAAATGCAGACCTTGAACGAATGTATGTGCAAGTTTGTCGATTCTTCGAATACCCTGAAAAAGGTTTTGGCTAAAGAGTTTGACCCGAATTCGAAGCATACTGTTCGTGAGCACTTGTCCTCGGAGCAGCCTTTCTTCAATTTGTGCTTAGGAGAGTAAGTTTGGTATTTTTAGCGTGGTTGATATTGCTGATAGAATGTATTGATTTTTAGGTTAGTCAATGACAGATCACTAAGGTCGTTGAGATCTTAGTGGGCTCCGGTCACGAGACCAGTTTGCAAGTCAGGGGTTTCATTATTTCGGGGACTGTTCGAAGGGAAACCCTGCTTTGGAAGACATAGGGCTAAGGAAGGAACATGGATGGGTTTTAGTCAATAAAAGTCTGACACTACCTTCCGCTCCAGCCACAGCGGGAGGAATCATTTGGTGATTTCCCATCCTTAAAAAAAGGGTTCTCATTATGAACATTACCTATTACCATCTGGTATATTTTTTCCAGTGCCCGAGAAAGTCGGGACTAGGTGCCTTGAGAAAGGGTCGTAAAGAGAAAAGAATATATTGAGAAAGGGACATTTTGATATAGGAATATCAATTAGAGAAAAAAACCTTTTAAGAATGAACATATTTTGGAGAAATCTTATATTCTCCAGACCACATCACTCATCTCCGTATGGCGAACATACGGAGTTGAGATGTGGTGTGTTGGATTCTTGACGTTCAAATTAACGCCGGAAGGTGAAAATACAGTGCGCGTTAAAAACTTTCGTATGAATTTAAAAAAATTAAAATAATAAGTTCACAAAAAATAAGTGTATGTATGGATCAGTAGGTATATATAAATCTAGGTCTATTAAATGAAATTATAGTAATCTGGATATAAACTATGGTATGACAAATATGAGATTACAGTCAAAAATAGAGCTACAAATATAACGTAATGCGTTGCCTGATCTAGGTTTATTTAAACCTGTGTTTCAAGCAGGCCATCTCTCTACGAAAGTACTTGGTAAATAGTACAGTCATTAAATTAAGTAAACATATATGTTCAATATCTATGAACAATATTTTGCGTAATCTTGCTAACGATGCTATCATAATAATAATGTACTTATTCTTTTCAAGTAGCAGAAACACGTCACGGATGTGGGACCGAGCTCACAGCGAACAAATGGATACGAGCAGAAACAGATATAGTGAAAATAATAAGTTAGTTTACATTCTTAACGCATCATACCAAATTATTTACAGTACCCGGCGATAAATATTGCACATCGACCTTTTTCCTAAAGATGTCATCGTACAACTTTAAATTATTTTAAGGGACGCGACCGCACTCCATCGCACTTGAACAACGACTGACAAAACGTCACATAGGTAGTGTGCGACAGAGATAACGCTCTACGAAGCCGAAATTAGCCGATTGTCTCTTTCCAAAAGTCGATGTGCAATATTTATCGCCGGGTACTGTACAATCAGCGGTCGTTAGCTACGTAATTAGTTGTAGTTACTTGACATGATCAGCCATCTTGTCTGTGAAATTGTCCCAAACTGTTATACCTGCGCAAGAGTACGGAACTCCCGCGCCGGCTGCGTCTAGAGACGGCAGTCTAACTAATAAAATAAAAATTCGTGACGCAGATAAAGCGTTGAGCGCATTAACTTGAACGTACGAGAGTCTGACACTCCCTTCCGCTCAACCCAGAGCGGGATTTGCTGATTTCGAACCCTCAAAAAAAAAAACATTTTGATTGTGTAAAATTTATCTACTTCTGCACAAAATCCAATAACCTTTGTATTTCATTGTGAGAATGTTATTTTATCATTATTTTATTGCACCGTTTCAGAGGCGACGACAAGAAGTATTCATCCGAGAGTTTTTATTTTTAATTTATAATAATTTGTGAACAGTTTTAAGATATTTAACAATAAACTATTCCTTATTTACCTTATGTACTTTTATTTGTGTTCAATACATTTAGTTTCGTTTGTAAATATCGAATCGTCGCAAGGTCGCTCAGCGAGTAATGGAACGGGTTTGATGTCCCTCTGAGGGATCGAATCCGGAACGGGGTGATCAGTTTGTGAACCAGACATTGCTCACAGAATAAGCAAAGTTGAAGTTGCAATTGGCCGGCCATAGCCGTAGAACCGATGACCGTTGGGGTAGACGTGTTCTTGAATGGAGACCGCGAATTGGCAAAAGTAAGGTAGGACGCTCTCAGGACGCCCGTGCCGGACGGCACGTACGTGGCCCGTCAGGGCCGAGCCTGCTGGGTAAGCGGGAATATCCGAAAAGGTTACCGCTACCCCGGAACATAAAGGGCTAAGGAAAGAACATAAATGGGTTTTAGTCGGTAAGAGTCTAGTGCATGATGATGATAAAAAAATAGCACATACAAAACCTGAGCAATTTGTTCAGTGGGTCAACGTGAACCACTGCACCTTTACTGGGGTGCCAGCAGCCGTGGCGAAAAGTGAACACTCCCTTTCGCTCCACCCAGAGCGGGAGGAATCATTTCATGATTTCCCAGCCTCAAAAAAAAAGGCTAGGCGGAGTGACAATCTTCGCATGGTGGCTGGTAACAGCTGGATGAGTTGCCGAGAATCGAACTGAAAACGTGCAAGTGAAGAGGCCTATATCCACCAGTGGACTGCTATAGGCTGATGATGACAATTCGTTACAACTACCCGCCAATGACACCAGTAACTTTGAACTTCACCAGGTACTGCTGTAAAGCTACAGTTTACTAGAAGAGCGGTGGCCGTCAGCCCGTCACATAATGGCCACAGTGACGGCCGTTATGAAAATGACGGCACTGGAGTTTGGACTTTACGGTGGCTAAACTCGCTCTCACCAACTTGCTTTCATAAATAACGTTACAGTGACATTATTCGCCGGTAAATTGCGGACGCTATGTGGCGGCCACCGCTTTTTTAGGAAATCGAAGATTAACAGACTCCATTTTGAACATTGTCGAGTCCAAGTTCTTTAACTCTTGAGTTTTCATGAAATTAATGGCGATCATAATGTCAAGCCAATACTGTAGAGAATATCGAGAAATGAATATCCAGTCCTTTGTTTAAAATAATTCAACTTTATTAAAAACAAAGTAAAAAAATAAAACAAATAAAAAACAAAGACAGTCACCAGTTCACCACCATCAAAATAAAAATCTTGTATCAACTAAAATCTGTCACCAATATTGTTCTGAATTGTAAAATAGCTATCCACTATCATCAACACAGTGGTGGCAACAATGTTCTTCATTCAAATCCCTGCAGTGCTCACAAATCAATATCCCGGTCTGCATTTTGTGCGACTTTTCATAATGGCAACACAGCATATACACACATTTGTCGCACTTCTTATCTGCGTCATGGCAGCACTCATTTTGCGCGCAAGAGTCTCCACTGGACATGCAAGTTTGGCAACACTTGCAACTATCATTCTGTTCAGTTGCGATATCTTTTTTATTTTTTTCTGTGTGATTTTTGACTAAAGGCAGTACTCTTGGTCCACTTCTAACCATGGGGCGGTTAGAGTAGTCAGAACTCTTACTGCTTTTCCTAACGGTTGCAAACATTCTGTTAACTTCTTCGATCGCGTCTTTAGACCTTGTTTTCTCCTTCAATGAATACTTCAATTCTTCCAATTTCATTTGGGGTATGGAACACGACTTATGCTTGATTAAGTCTAGTGAATTTTGCGTCTTCAGATAAACTGGCTGGCAGCAGTTAACAAGGGTGAATTTTCCGTTTTCCATGACATTATTCTTGTTATCAATAGAATACTGGAAGGTACTGACAGACAATCTAGGTTTGTCTTTGGGACTCTTTTCATCGTTTTTTGTAGTTGTGGAAACGGAGGCGTCTTTTAACAGTCCTGATTTAACTTTCTCTTTATTGATATCAACTTTATTATTTTGGAAGACTGTTAACACTTCATTTAGGAGGGTTAATCCATGAGCTACATTCGTACCCGAAGTTTGCACTGTCTTAGCATTGGGATCTCTTTTTTTGCTGTCCTTTTCTACCACCATTCTTTCTATAATATTTTGACTGCAATCTGAAGACACGTGTAGTGTGTCAGAACTTTTCTCTCTACAATCTATGATCTTATGTCTCATCATACCAGAAGTTTCTTTTTCTACCATTAATCTGTCCCTTTCTTTCACTTTTTCACTGCAATCTTTGGTTTTCTGACAAATGGGACAACATTTTGGTACTTTTTTACAACACTCTGCAGCATTCGTTTCTGTTCTGGGGTTCAGGCACATAGCACAAACATACTTATTGTGATGGCCTTTGCTGCAACACTTTTTATTTGCTCTCTCTTCCATTTCGTTTTCTGGGTAATACTCAGGATTTTTGTAAGTTGTAATGTGAATACGGATGCGTTTTATTCTAGCACCCGATATCATATGAAGTTCTGAAATTAAAGAAGACTTATAGAAGAAGAAAAATACTTAGTTTCAAAGAGAGTCCGTAGGGTTAGTAACTAATTATGCTAAACATCTAGTAGATACACATTCACATATAGTTAAAATTAAAATTTGGCACGGAGCTGCATCCACCTCCTCAACATCGCGAACACACTGACTACTGTTGGCGCTATCGCTAACGTGTGACATCAGGGATGCACATCTTTTTATAATAATGGCGGCATCACCATCAATGTTGTTCAACTTATGAACATTGTATATATACCTCTGCGGTTTCCTAGAATTATACTATTACGGGTTATGCCATTTCACCTTTAATGCACTCACATTTCGCCTGTTATGTTTGTACTATTCATTCTTGAGGCAACGGGTAAAAAATATGGAGCTAAGATTTATATCTTAGGTTTAGTGGGCGTTTAAAAATACTCTCATGTGTAGCATACAATACAGAACAACTTCATAAGGCCTCTTGTCCAAGTTAACCTTTTGAACGCCAGAACACAAACGCACGCGCGTGTCCTCCACGCCAGAAATTGATTTCTTCTTTGAATTTCCCCAATACGTATGGTGTCTTTTAATGTTTTATGTCAATAAATACGTAGAAAAGCTTAAATTTTTAAGATATCTATATAAACAAACACGAAAGTAATGATTTTAATTGTATATTTCGTGTTGATACTGTACCGTTTTGTCACATATTTGTGTCGTTGGCGCTTGCTTGTCACGTATATGTGACGATGGCGTTCAAAGGATAATTGATAAGTCCGCATAATATACAGAACCGCTGTTCTAAAGCTCTGGCCACACGTTAGCTATTTCCGTGGGATGTGAGTGGACAAGTCGATGGTTTTTAATGATTAAGAAGTCGCTCGACTGTCCTAGCTATTGATCTAGCCAATTTAGTAACCCCACCTTAAGTTAGTTGACACGATCAGCACGACTGACCTTCGTCCCGCATCCCGCGTTTCGCCTGTTTGACCAGACCTTAAACCCGGTGCTTTCACCGAATCTATACAACTCACCGTGGACCGAAGTCAGAGGCCCATGGGCTGCATAAAAACTCTGACACCAGGTTAGTCACTAACCACACGGAAACAAGAAGACCGTGGGTGGACCTCATGTATCTTCTAAGCTATGATGACGATAAAGTAGACCCTGCACCTACGCGAGAAGTACTTTAAACGAGTCAAGTGTGAGAATCGAAGGTTTCCGACTACCGCAAACGAAATAACACAGCACGTTTTGAAAAATACTTTAGTTAAATAAAACATGTTCTTGCATGGCGACTCCCTTTAATTGTTTTTTGTTGTCATAGCGGCAATAACATCAGAAGAAGACTACTATTCTAAAATACATTAGGTCCACGGTGAGTTGTATAGATTTGGTGAAATCTGATAGCCAGTCTAACCAATGGGTATCGTATTGCCCAGTTTCTGGGTTGTGGAGGTCAGATAGGCAGTCGCTCCAAGAAAAATACTGGTATTCAGCTGCATCCGGTTAGACTGGAAGCCGACCCCAACATAGTTGGGAAAAGGCTAGGCAGATGATGTTAGCGGCAATGAAATTTCAATCGTGTACCTACCTATTATGGTTCATGAGATGCAGCCCACTGACAGACAGACGGGCGGACGGATAGCCGAGGCTTAGTACGGAATCCTAAAAATGGATATCTGATATCTACAAAAAAGATCTTACTCCACGAGTAGGAGCGCCTATACTCCTTTTCATATTTCGTCCCAGCAAAATATGTTTTTGAATAAATTCATTAAAAAATCTATAAAAGCACAATAAAAAAATATTGTTGGTCACTGTCAAAAATGTGTATATTTGAATCTGACAGAAGAATATTTTTATCAGAAGTCTATCTTGTTTTTGTTCTATCGGAAAGGTGTAAACAGGTGCACTTGCAGTGCACGAAAAAATCACTCTTTTGTCAATTTCGCATCTGATAGTTTCATCACTTTAGCCGTCTCGAAGAAATAGTTAAATAAACTATTTTATTTTATTTCTGCTCATGGCTAAATATTTACAGCCGCACAGGTCGATCCATCAGGTTAAGCTACGCTTGCTGGGGTTGGCCGTGGATGAGTGACTAGTACAGAGACTCCTCCGTGCCTCGGAAAGCACGTTAAGCCGTTGGTCCCGGCTGCCATTTGTGCATCTTTGACAGTCGTTACGGGTCATCAGAAGCCCGAAAATCTGACAGCCATAACACTGTCTGTCAATTTTCGGGCTTTTTTACTTTGTTACCAAGCCAAGGGGTATCGTATTGTCCAGTTACTGGGTTGTGGAGGTCAGATAGGCAGTCGCTCCAACATACTGGTATTCAGCTGCATCCGGCAGATGATGATTTTATTTTATTTCAAGGATAAATGGACTAGTATTATTTTGACGTGTTAAAACCTAATTATTAGATGACACCCGGGTGTAACTGCTGCCTTTATTTTTGACGGTGGGAAATCATCAAATGCTCCCGCTCTGGGTGGAGCGGAAGGGAGTGTCAGAATGTTACTGACTAAAACCCATCGATGTACCAGCTTAGCCCTTAATGTTCCGGGGTAGCGGTAACCCTTTCGGACAATCCCGCTGACCGCAGCTTTCTTTTTCTAAAATAAAAGTAGCATAAGTTACTACCTATATCCAAATCAGCTATTTGTCATTGACAGTCCTCAAAATCGGTCCAACCGTTTCCGAGATTAGATATTTTCAATTCTAAATGCGTAATCAATTTTGGAGTAGGTATCCGTCCAGCAGTAGCCATCTATAACTTGAAACTAAGACTTGAAATGATGCTGATGATTAATTACTTCAAAATCAAGACTGCATAGTCTTATTAACCGGCGTTCTTAAAAGTCTATGAACAGATTCTTCTTTTTCCCAGGATGCCCCGAAAACTGTCACCTCGAAAAGAATAAGTCATATGTCAATAAAATCGATACGGGAGTGATTCCGAAAAAAATTATTTGTAAAAATTTTAAATTCATAGTTTTTATAATTATTTTTTATAATAATTCCAAAAGTCATGTCAAAAATTTGAAAGCATTTAGCTTCAAGCTTGTGAGAACAATAATATTCCCAAATATGTAAGTACTATGAAATATTTGACATTTTTGATGAAAATAATTCTGAAACTTGTCAGGAATAAAAACAACTATAAATTTAATCCAAAATAAACACATAATATTTATATTAATGACATAATTTAAAAAGATACCCGTCTTAAAATAATAACATAAACATTATTATTGTAAATAGAATTAATAAACCACTAGCCCTTTTCTACTCATCTTTGCATTCCATAAAAATTTAAACGTTCTCTTAAAACACATTGCAGTTATTAAAAGAAAAGGAAATACAATCAAAAGTGAAGAAAAATGCCAGCGCACAAAACAAATTATGATATATAAGAAGAAATGAAAGAGAGTAAAGCTGTTAATGTGAGAAAACGTGATTTTAAAGCTGAATTAAATAGGGAATATCAATTCTACGCCACTAAGATCGTTAGGGACGTAGAATATTTGCACGAGCCTGCAAGATATGACAGAAAAACCCAAGAAGTGGGTTGCCAGTACGATAGTAAACGGGATAACTTGATATGTACTTGTAGGTATCTGGCACCGCCCAGAAGAAGACGAGAGATCAGAAACTTCGGTTCACCGAAACAAATCTACGCGTACCAAAGATCAAGGAGCTTTACTGATATTGGGGTGGGCAGTGTGAAGGCACTGCAGAGGAAGAAAGTCAAAAGGATATATCTACCAGAGACAATTGAGAGGGGAGTCGGTAGTTCGGATTTGTCTGCGTACTTCTTACGTAAGTCATTATTGAAAGTTGTTGAAATGTTTGATGATGACCAGTAGTTTTTTTGACTTGAATATACAACGGCCAAAGCCAAATGAAATTAGTTAAAACAATGTGGAATTGCTTAACAGTAACACGCTCTCACATAACTCATTACATACTGCCAAGCTTGTCTTGCATTCGCCCGCGAATACTTCGGTCAAACTTAAATATTTGTTGTTTGGGTCTCTTTTATTCATATTTATAGAATCATAATCATTAAAATCATCAATTGAAAGTCTATCACTTGAAATTATCACATTAGAATTCAATCCTCACTTAAAAGAGTTGTATTTATGATCTTTATGATAATTGGTCATATTTGTTACGGTGGTAGGAAATCACATTTTGATCAACAACCTGACACCGGCCTGCAAATAACAAAAAACTTTCGCGGACTCTTATCGGATCCCCAGTAAAGATCTACCCTACCCTTTTATTAGACGACAAGCTGCTCCCGCGCGTTTTCATTCGCTCTTATTGGTCGTAGCGTGATGTAACATAGCCTATAGCCTTCCTCGATAAATGGACTATGCAACACAAAAAGAATTTTTCAATTCGGACCAGTAGTTCCAGAGATTAGCGCGTTCAAACAAACAAACTCTTCAGCTTTATAATATTATTAGTATAGATTTACGAACAAAATATCAATCAGCTGACTTTTTTTCAGAAAGAACCAAGCAGCATCGCGCAAGTAGTTATTATGAAAATAAAAGAACATCATCAAAGTGCGTGGGAGGAATACTAGAATATAATACAGGTTGTGTCGTAAATGAAAAACTGTCCCCTATATTACACACTATATCAGGGTCGACGAGTTACAAAGAATTCACTTTCAATAAAACCATTGAAATAGGAAGTAGTTCTGCTGTGAAAAGTTTAATAAATACAACAACACAAGTTGAATATACAAGCAAAAAAGACTTTGAAAGAAAATCTAAAGTGAGAGTAGAAAATATATTACAACCAATAATATTAATTAAGGAAGATCCGAGGGAAATGAAAACGGTCACAGTAGATCCACGTAAAGCTGCGGAAACGAAACCAGCTGAGAAGGGCTCTTCCTCAGATTCATTGCTACAACATGTCCATAATCTAGAGACTCCCATTGCTGATCGAAATAGCCATATGTCTTTAGAGGCGGAAGATCTTTATGAGAATAAACTTGAGGCGGAGTACCGGAATATATTTACAGCCAAGTCCAAGTCTAAAGATTCAAAGAATAGTTCAAACGCTTCTGAACCTAAGAGTACTTCAACTTTGAAACGAAGATTTGAAGCTCTACGGCGAGGTTTGGCCAAGAAGGATGACTCAAAAAAGAACACTGTTGTTGTCAATAAAGTATCGAGTCAGGTTAGCGCACGGAGCCGTAAGGACGTGTCTATAAATTCTGATCCACCATCTTTAGAAGGCAGATCTTTCTCCAACACGACGAAACCTTACAGTCCCTTCGCAACGAGGTACAGTCGAGACAAATCTGTTTACAATCCCAGAACTTCACACTATAGACGGTCTGAAACTGGCGACAAAAAGGAAAGAGGTAGCGCCGAGTGGTCTACGAAAGCTGTTGATGACGACAGCGAGAGCCAAGGTGTCAAAGGCATGTTTAAATTATGGGGGAAGAAATTTAACTTAGAAGAAGAACATTATAAGAGACGCTGCACTCCAAAACCTTCATATAACTCATCAAGAAAAGGAAACACGAAGAAAACTGCAGCGCCCAAAGTACAAGTCAAGACTAGTATACCAGAAATTGATGAGAAGAAAGAGGGTAGAAAGTTCTTCTTTTTTAAAAGTAAAAAGAAGAACAAAGAAAAGCCGTTTAAAGCTAAAAAAGGCGTTACTACAGGACGATGTGAAGTAAGGGATGGACTAGTCATCAAAATACATGGCGGTGATGTTTTTGATCCTGAAGATATTGAGAAAGAACCAGAAAATACACCTGATGATTATGAGGAAATAGTCAGGAAAGCATGGCTTAAGAAATTCCTTACACCTACGAATGATTCACGAAATAGTGTCAAGGTGCGATGGAACAACAAAACGTATGCTCCAAGCAGTAGTACTATCTTCGAACTGATGGACAATATCTATAAAGATACTAGCATAGTTTTTAGATCAAAAAGTCAAGTTACAGTTCAATCATCATACAAATCTTATACAAGACAACATGTTAACTTTATGCAACAAAATATAGAAGCCTGGATGATTCCAAAAACTGTTAATGATAGACCAAAGTTGCAGCTGCCAGTTAAGCAAATAAAACAGCAGGCAACATGTAAATCAGACAACGACAGAAAAGATAACATAGAAGTAAGAATCTCAGATCAGAAATGGTTCATAGATAAATCTAAAGCATTCTCACATAAAATAGAGGTTGTATTACATTCAAAGAATTTCCGTAAACTTAATAAAGAGGAAAGTTCCGAATATCTAAGGATCGACATACCGAAAGGATTTTTCCTTGATTCTAGTAACGATGAAATCAACAAACGTCCTACAAACCAGTCTAGCGACGAGGAGGTGTTTAAAATTGTTGAATATGAAACTGGCAGTGATTTGAAGAAGGACAAACCAACCCGTAACTTGAATATAGGTGATCATAAACAAAATAAGATAAAAGTAACTGTTAGTGTTAAGGAGAATGATAAATGTGTTGAGGACGTGCTGGAGGCGCCTATTACGAAGCTAACCCATCGTGACGTGGTGGTACAAGGCAGTAATGTATACATACCGAAAAGGTGCGAGTTAGTCGAAGTTGGAATCATCACGCATAGAGACTTAAACAAAATACGGAAACCAATGTAAGTGTAGAAGTTTACTTTGTTATGTTATATCTTGGTTTCTGAAAGCTTTATTGTGTGTGAGAAGTTTATATACCGTCAGGGTAATGAATGATAAGCAAATCTGTAACCTACGTCAATATTCCATGTTAAGACTCATTTTCATTGGTCGATATGGCTCGTATAAGGGGAATCGTTTTGATTAGTCAATAAGGTTCGAATGTGGGGTGCTGGAGATTTCTGTAAAGCATGCCTTAGGATACGTACTCCAGGGCACGCCACGATAGTGGCGGTAAGGCCCCTCTTTGAGGAGTGGCTAGAGAGGCGTCACGGCGCCCTCACCTACCGCCTGACGCAGGTCCTCACCGGACATGGATGTTTCGGGAGGTTCCTGCACATCATCAGGCGGGAGGAAACGCCCGGGTGTCACCACTGCGAGGATCGCCCAGAGGACACGGTAGAGCACACGGTGCAAACCTGCCCCGCATGGGCAGAGCACCGCCGTGTCCTCGTAGAGGCGATCGGCGGCGGCGACCTCTCGCGCCCGGCCCTGGTGCAAGCCATGGTCCGGGGCGAGAGGGAGTGGGAGGCAGTCACCTCCTTCTGCGAAAAAGTCATGCTCGCGAAGGAGGTGGCGGGATGGGAGAGAGAAAGGTCCTCCCGTCCCAGCCGCCGCAGAAGACGCCCCGGGCGTCGGGAGCCACGTGAAGACTCCCGGCCACCGTAGGCGCGGGCCTGCGGGCGGTGAGTAATGGGTGACTCACCGTCCGATCAGCACCAGACCCGTGCCGTACGGCGCGTATATGTTCCACGCGCGCCTCAAAGAGATGTCAGCATATGAAGGGGCCCCCCAGGGCCAAGCCTGCCGGGTAAGCGGGATTATCCGAAAGGTTTACCGCTACCCCGGAACATAGAGGGCTACGGAAGGAACATGGATGGGTTTTAGTCAGTAAGAGTCTGACACTCCCTTCCGCTCCACCCAGAGCGGGAGCAGTCATTGGATGATTTCCCAGCCTTAAAAAAAAAAAAAAAGGATACGTACTCCCAAACCTGCCGGGTAAGCGGGATTGTCCGAAAGGGTTACCGCTACCCCGGAACATAAAGGGCTACGGAAGGAACATGGATGGGTTTTAGTCGTTAAGAGTCTGACACTCCCTTCCTGTCCACCCAGAGCGGGTGAAGCCATTAAAAAAAGGGTACGTATTCGCCACACGTCCCAGTCGTCGCAGGAGACGCTCCGGGCGTCGGGAGCCGCGTGACGACTCACAGCCACCATAGCCTGCGGACGGTGAGTAATGGGTAGCTCACCGTCCGATCAGGACCACGCCGTGCTTGCCGGCGCGTTCGTGTTCCACGCGCTCCTCAAAGAGATGTCAGTGCCCATGCCTGCCGAGTCAGCGGGATTGTCCCAAAGGGCTGCCCCTAAACATAAAGGGCTAAGGAAGGAACATGGTCGGGTTTTAGTCATTAAAGAGTCTGACACTCACTTCCGCTCCACCCAGAGCGGGAGGCAAAAAAAGGGCACATATTGGGGGCATCGTATCCTTTGGGGTTGATAAGAAGCGATTGAGGTATACCGAGAACCTGCACCGTACGTTTGGCGTTGCTTTGAAGAGTCTTTGTAATTGGGCACGAATTTTGTCAGCTGTCATTTGTGCATCTTTGACAGTCGTTACGGGTCGTCAGAAGCCCGAAAATCTGACAGCCAGTCTTACCAAGGGGTATCGTATTGCCCAGTTACTGGGTTGTGGAGGTCAGATAGGCAGTCGCTCCATGTAAAATACTGTTATTCAGCTGCATCCGGTTAGACTGGAAGCCGACCCCAAGATAGTTGGGAAAAGGCTAGGCAGATGATGATGACGAATTTTGTCAGTCGTTAAGCCCGCTTCGGGAACTCCCCGCAGACGGTGTACCGACCACGTTATCGACCTTTGACCTTTCATTAGTCATTACCCCGCATACTGTATATCGACCGAGCTATCGACTCATGTAAATAAGACATTGTAGCAATGTCATACAGTTTTCGAAGAATGACAATTGTGCTCGTAAATTTGCTTAAAAACTAATTTCCCTTACTGTACTATATTTTATGTTTGTTGTTGTGATTTATTGGACAAAATGATTAAAAGTGTCATGGACTAAATGCTTTCAGCATTGTATCTTAATGGCCCATAGCACACGATGGGTGAGCCGCATTGTACTTTGATGTATTGAGATAAGATGCCCTGTGGCACAACGCAGCTTTAATGTATACTAGCTGCTCCCACCGGGACTCGGCTCTTATTGGTCGTAGCGTGATGTTACATAGCCTATAGCCTTCCTCGATAAATGGACTATCCACCACAAAGATAATTTTTCAATTTGGACCAGTAGTTCCAGAGATTAGCACGTTCAAACAGACAAACTCTTCAGCTTTATAATATTAGTATCGATTAATCTTAACACAACTGTTTTGAGTTATGTTGTAGAACATAATTATAAAAATTATAAACTCTATTTTACTAATTACAGCTTGAAGATCCAAGATGACTTTTCTGACGAGGAATCTCAACATAATCTTCTGAAGCCGCAGACGAAGAAATGCGAATTTGCAGAAAGCTACTTACAGGAATACTATCGTCATTGGACGCCTTTGGGTATCGACTTATACTCCTGGTGCGCCAGCGATTCCCAGCTCAAGTGTTCGTCAGAACACTCCCGATCTAGCTACCACTATCAGGGGGATGGCACAAAGTCCTGCCCCAACATTTTTGAAGACTTCCAGACGTCGGCCATCGTCTCGTCGTGCGGTGCGTCGTCTTGCAGCCAGTGCTATAAATTGCAAGAAAGTTCTGCCGATAAAAAATCAAAGTACAATAAAAAAAACAAGAAAAATGACGGGAAAAAGTCCGATCCTGATAAAAGAGTGCAACCGAAAGATTCCATCGAAGTTTTTAAAAAAAGGAAGATATACGCGGCGAGTAATAAGTCCAAATGGAATTGCCCTATTCCGAACTTCGATGAGCCGTCCACTGTGCAGAGTTGTGAGAGTGTTGGGAGGGCTGGGCGGACTACGCCGCAAACTGCGTGCCCGAAGTTAATGAAGTCTTGTTGCAGGCCAATAGAGCCTAAACCACGAAAACGAACATGCCAAAAGCACGTGTCTCTACCTGATTGCGAGACCATGAACGATTTGCTCGCAAAGCAGTTAAGCTGTAAACTGCCTGAGAGCATTTTGGCATTCAAAGGGAGTGGTTGCGACGTATGTAAAAAAAAGAGTGTTACTTGCCCTAAGCACGCGAAAGTGTGTCCACTGCCAAGTTGTGAGATCCCGCGCGCCCCTTGCAGGGATTCGTGTGAGAAGATGAAGAAGCCGCCTTGCTCGGGGTCTAAACAGTCTTGCGATAAGCCGCCATGTTCAGATTGTACGTCGAAGCCTTCGTCATGCCCTGCTACACCCCAGTCTTGTAAGAAGAAACCTTCGAAGTGTGGGTCAAAGCCTTCGTCGTGCCCTCAATCGCCACCTTGCCCTCCAACACCTCCATGTCCGCCGTCACCCCCATGTCCGCCGTCACCTCCTTGTCCGCCGAAAAAGAAACGACACTGCCCTCTGTCACCTCCATGTCCACCTAAAAAGAAATCGCCTTGCCCTCCGTCACCTCCATGTCCTCCAAAAAAGAAAATACGAAGCTGTCCCCCTACTCCGAGAACGCCACCGTCACCTCCATGTCCACCGAAAAAACCACCATGTTCGCCGAGAAAGCCGCCGAGCCCACCTTGCTGTAGGAAGTCACCACCTTGTTCTCCCCCACCCATTCCTACCTGTGTGAAGCCAACCCGATGTCCATCGCATCCATCATTCCCCCACATCCACATCGTAGCCTGTCCACCAAAGCCGGCACCGCCACCGATATGTTTCCACACACCGCCTTGCCCACCACAACCCAAAACGTCCCAATTACGATGTCCCCCCTCGCCACCTTGCCCACCCCCAAAACCATGTTACTGTCCGCCACCACCACCACCGGGTCCAAGGAAGCCTCCTCCATGTTCGCACTCACCACCTCGTCCTCCCCAGCAGAAGCCCTCTTCTTGCCCACCAACCCCAACTCCCTGCCTGCCCAAGTCGTGTCCGCCGAGGCCACGAACGCAACCGCCGTGCCCTCCACCACCGCGCCCTCCGCCACCGTGCACTCCGCCACCGTGCACTCCGCCACCGTGCACTCCGCCACCGTGCACTCCGCCACCGTGCACTCCGCCACCGTGCACTCCGCCACCGTGCACTCCGCCACCGTGCACTCCACCACCGTGCACTCCGCCACCGTGCACTCCGCCACCGTGCACTCCGCCACCGTGCACTCGACCACCGTGCACTCCACCACCGTGCACTCCAAAACCGTGCACTCGACCACCGTGCACTCCACCACCGTGCACTCCACCACCGTGCACTCTGCTACCTTGCCCACACACACCTCCATGCAAACCGCCACCCTGCAGTAAAACTAAAAAAAAATGCCCAAAGGCTCCCCCGTCCTGCCCCATGTCACCTGAGGTATGTTGCACCGACCCTGATCGATGCCCTGGCCTTCCCCCACCTTGCAAATCGTCAACAAATGCTATCAAAAATCTCTTCAAACGGAAGCCAAACCCTGTGTGCCCAGGTTCACACCCGTGCAAACCAACACCCTGTAAAGAATCTTATTGTAGATCACTAGCGTGCCAGCATTCTATGACATCTATTTCGTATAAGTCACTCGATCCTGAAGCACCCTTTTATTATTCTCCCATACATCCTTGTCCGCCGAAACAAAAACCTAATAAATCTAAGAAGTGTAGCACCTCACCTTGTAATACCGTTGATGACTTTCCATGGCCAACTAAAAACCAGATGTCTAATCAGTCGTCGAGAACATCGCTTTTACAAAATTATCAAGACTCAAAAGGGCAATGTAAAAAAGATTGTGCAATGATGCCTAAAATGTCATGTGAAACAGTAAACTCAATCAAAACTCTCAAAAAGATAGATTGCAAGACAAGTTGTCCAAATTATCCGGGATCGCCACGAATGCCTTGTTTGAGTAAGATATCTGGGATGCAGTGTCCCGCACCACCCCACCGTCCGTCGCCTCCTGCGGTACCTATCAAAGTGGCAAGCCCAGTCCAATTCAAAAGCAAATCAAAAATATCTGGACTTTTTCTCAAAAAGGTTCCTGCAACTAAACAGTCTACGTGCTCCAAAGATTGCCTAGCCTGGGAGAGCAGAAAACGGGATGACGGGTCTATAAGACTTAATTCCCAAGAAAAAATTACCATACGACTGAAAAAAGAAACCCCAAGCACAGAAGAGATAAGGGAAGGCCTTAATATAAAAGTGCAAGATGAAGACGGTATGACTTTATTTGAGAGAAAAGATTACAGACTGCAACATGCGGACTGCAACATAGACAGGCGGCCTTCCGTATTAGGTGAAATGTACAAAGCATCAGAAATACGCCGAGTTACCACATACGACTCTGAAGCTATAGGAACAGATAAAGACAAACGCAAAGAAATTAAAGCGGTCGAAAGCGATGCTAGTATAGCAAATCTTATAGAAATTCAATTTAAACTCAAAGTAACACAAGGAGACAAAACGACTGAAATTGATATAGCGAATGATGGTCAGAAAGAAAATGGAGATAATATCAAAGAGACAAACAATAAATCTAATCAAAAAGTTTACGTAGTAAAAAATGAAGCGGAACAGCCTGCTGATCTAAATGATCAAAAGAACGATATTAACATTCGCATAGTAATAAAAAACTATAAATCTAAATCGGAGAAAAAAAACCTAAAACACGAGGACTACAATGACTTTTCTAAGCAGATATCTGCTAAGTTCCATACAGTTTCCACTGGGTACAGTGATGTTTTTCACGATGATAAGGCATTTTCGGTTCATAGAGCTACTGTTGATTTAACATCTTCAGCAGAAAACATCAAGATGAATCATACAAGCATGCACAGCAATAGAAGCATGCACGGGAATAAAAGCATACACAGCAATAAAAGTGTGCATAACAATAAAAGCGTGCATAACAAGAAAAGCGTGCTCAGCAACAGAAGCGTGGAAATAACTAACAAACCGGCAAAAGAAATCGAAAGGGCAATTTTATTAGGCTCTTCAGATGTTTCTGTATGTAGATGCGTTACAACTGAGGAGGAAAAAAGTGAAGATAACGAATTGAAGTCGTATCCAAGTCAAAAGTATAGTAATACTAAAGATATTCATGAAAACGCAGAAGAGACGGATACACAACTAACAGATCACAAGTATGAATATAATGAGGACACCGATACAGACAAACCAATGAGATACGACACGGAGGAAACGGACACGGACAGACAAGTCGACCATCCGAAGTATGATACCGAGACAGACACGGAAAAACGGCCTAATAAAAAGTACGAAACATTCATGTCCACTACAGATACCGACGAACCAGACGCGCTACCAGAAATAAAGAAATCACTAAGTTTAGACGTGATCGGCAAACCTCAAAGTAAAGACGAAAAGAAACAAATGTTAAAACACGTGATGGAAAAAGTACACGATACGAAGTACAAGAACAAAACTCGAATGAGAAAACTGAAAGACATGCTTAAAGTGATATTGACTTCTGATAGCAGTGATCATGAAGAACATAAAGTAAAGGCAAGCGATTTAGCTAAAGATGTAACTTATGCTTCCTTAAAACCCAACTATTTTAGAGATACCGACAGCATGAATAATTACTATAAAGTGGACAGCAAAACAGTGCTTTCAGAAAGAACTATCAACAGGCAAGTTGTGTACCCAACAGGAGAAAACAACAGTGATTGCAGTAACAGCGTTCGCAGTGTCGACGTTCTATCTTCTGAGAACGAATCGAAGAAAGCAGGATGCATGTGTAGCACTGTAGCTGATAGATTAAAACTAGCTTCAAGACTCGGATGCGAAGGAGGTGGTTGTTGCTGCGCTGCTAAACAAACAATAAAGAAAAACGAAGAAACAACTTGCGATTTGAAGAGGGAATCAGATTACACGCAAATTGATTACAAAACAATGGAATTTGTGGACGTACAGACACAAAATTCTAGATATTTGACGAGCAAAATCAATAGCACCAACTTATCAGTACACAGTAGCATTAGACCTAGTCTTGGTGGCAGCTTCCACTTTGAGGAAGGAATGAAAGCAGATTCGGGAGTATTAAACGTGGATTCTAGACAGTTGAGCTTGAGGAAGGCGATATCTCCTGAGAGGTACCATATCAGAGAATGTGAAATGAGAAAACGCAACAGAGACGCAATTCTGGGCATATCGGACAAAGAAAAATTGGTATTATTCGGTGGTCCATCCAGTCGAAGAGACGTAAAGAAAGATATGACAATTCAGCACGCTTCAGACATCCTGCAGTCTTATGAAGCCAAGAAAGCCGTTTTAGAGATTTATACGGAGAAAACTTTCTCGGACGACGGTGAGCATTTGGTAGCGAAATTACCAAAGTTTGTGTATGACAGAGAGCAAGAAATTCAGGCGAATTACGAAGCTATGGCGACCAACACCTATAAAACTGTTTGTAAAAAAAATATTATTATGATGGCTATCAAGAGATAGTGAATAATATTCAAAGTAGCTTTTTTATTGTCTTTTATGGGAATCTGTGTAGATTGTTTAGGTTCTTATTTTTTTGGAATATACGGTATTTGTTTATATTTTTGTTTGATTGTTAATGCGCTCTGTCACAAGTGTGGAATTGTTAATATTACTCAAACACAAAATCTTTAAATAGTCCCCTTTTAATTTTAACTATAGTTTAAAGGAAAGCATTCAATTTAATTTAATAATTTATTCATCTTGTAGCTATACCAGGGTTTCTAATTCACAAAGTGGCCAATAGATGGCGCCATGCTCTTAAATTAGTTAGCTAGTTGACAAATAAAAATAACAAGGTCTGTAAAAATACATTTTAATACATCCAAAACACAATATTTAAAAAAAATAACTACATTGAATCACTAGAAAATGTAAGATCAAGGGACACCATAATAATTACTTAAAATAAAGATCTCATACTCTTACGAGGGACATGCATTTACTTTCTAAGAATGCTACATGGTCTAGCAATTACTAGAGCTTCAGGGCTGATTTTACCAACGTAACTAAACGCGATCAGTGCATCTAAATCTCCATAATAGGGATGATGCCTACGTAAAAAAAAGAAGTTATATTTAGTCCGTCAATCAAATAATAAAAAAAATATTTGACACGTATTTTTTGCTTCGTCATATTAATAGAAAATGACTTAGATAAAACGCTTTAAAGTTGGGGAGTAGGGCTCGTTACGTCACAAGTACAAAAACCATATTCTTGTGACGTCATGCCACATTTTTATTCAATGAATTGAAGTAATCTTTGGATTACGTAAAAAAAGAAAAAAATCGTGTCGCAATATTTTTTAATAATCTAGCTTACGGACTAATTAAAAAAATAGTCAGTATCCCCATTCTTATGCTGGGGCCACACTGGTACGGCAACGGCGACGCTACGAACAAAAAAAATCACTGGTCGTTCTGAAGTGCGCCGCACTGCACCACACCACATACTATATGTTTATATGAGTTTGTTTTTATGAAATCGCTGCTAAAATATAAAAACAACACTAGCAACGTAACAAAATGTCAAGCACTGGTTAGTTAAAACTCTCTAAACTCAAACTCAAAGCATTTACTTCAAATAAACCAATTACAGGCACTTTTGAATTGTCGTAGGGTCGGTCAGTTAGAAAAATGAAGCTAGCGCCCATTCCAAAGCAGTAGGTACCTATGGTGAAGAACGGGCAAGATATTGACAAATATTATTGACACCAACAGTTGTTGAGCCCGTATTTAATGTGCTGATCGCGATCAGCTTAATTGGTGAAATCAGCCCTCAGCCTTACGTGAGATCAGAACCAAGCCACCATCTTAAATCTATGCCCAGCTGTGGACGCCTTTCGTCTGAGATGACAATGAGGATGAATGCTATGACACGAAGTAACGTATCTAGTACCTACTTACCTACCTTATTTTCAGTAAACCACTTCAAGTAACCTAAACTAACTTATGATAGGTGTAGATCAGGGGTTCCCAAACTTATTTTGTCTACTGCTCACTTTGAGAATGAGCAGCATGTTCCAGCATGTCTGAGTGATATTTCTCAACAGCATGTGAAGCTAAGTCAGAGGCCCATGGGCAGAATAGAAACTCTGACACCAGGTTAGTTACTAACCACACCAAAAGAAGAAGACTGAGAATAAATTGTTTTTTAGCGCCCACATTTTTTCACCAACTTAAAAACCACTATCTAGATGAAATTACAAATCGCCCCCTAAGCCTCTACACAACGCCCCCATTTTTTATGGGTCTCTTACTGTCCCCCTTTAGGCCTGCAGCTCCCACAAGGGGGCGTTTTCGCCCACATTGGGAAACGCTGGTGTAGATTCACGTCAATAGCACCAAATAGACGGGTACAGTAGGTTAGCAGCACACAATGAGTGAAAACGCGCGCATACATAGACAAAGAGCTCGTGGCTAAGTAATAACAGCTGCAAGGATCGGTCCATTAAGTTAAGCTACACTTGCCAGGGTTGGTTCGTGAATGGGTCATCATCTTTACATACCGAGACTCCTCCGTGCCTCGAAAAGCACGTTAAGCCGTTGGACCCGGCTGTCATTCGAGGATCTTTGACAGTCAGAAGCCCGAAAGTCTGACAGCCAGTCTTACCAAGGGGTATCGTATTACCCAGTTAGGGACTGGGTTGTGGAGGTCAAATAGGCAGTCGCTCCTTGTAAAATACTGATGTTCAGCTGCATCCGCTTAGACTGTAAGCCGACCCCAATACAGTTGGGAAGAGGCTAGACAGGCAGAGATATAGACAAAGCGAGTACAAACGCATTAGCAACTATAGCCGTTCTTGAGGTAGCTGCGCGGTGCGGGAGGGGTGACATCTGTCAAAATTTGACGTATCAGTGAGCTCAGCGTGCATGTTTCCTAATACATTATTTGTTCAATTTTCATCAGATACTGAGGAACTGGCCATGTGTCCGTGCGCCGGATTTTGCTCGTTGCCTACCTAATAAATTAGTTGGTGCCATACCTACTAATTTATTTATTAATTGCCTACCTTCTGTACCTACCTATTTCTTTTGTGGGTGGATTTTTAAGACGGGGCAGTAAAAGAACCTCAGCTGTCTTAAAGTTTCAGAAAAACGGTCTTAGTGTCTACTAAGACCGTTTTTCTGAAACTTTAAGACGGTTTTTTTTAATCAAAGTTGCTCAAACAGTTAATGCCAGTCTTGGCATTAACTGTTTGAGCAACTTTGATTAAAAAAAACATTGTAAATAAGTGTTAGCAAGAAAATGTGGAATTTTCTTTAAAAAAAAACTTTTTACTGTAAGTAGGTATCAAAAACTCTAACATACTTACTGATATACTAAAAAACGTCCGAAATCTATATAGTGGTAATAGTACCTAAAAACATTTTAAAAATGCACCCTGTTTAGTGCGGCGGGTTCAAACTCACGACTCACAATTATAATATTAAAACATTTTAAATTATTCAATTCGTATAAAATATTTGATTATCATTTTGACATTATGACATCGATATCGCTGCAATATCAATAAATGTCATATATTTGCATTACTACAGGGTGAAATTGAATTCATGAGCAATATTGCAAGGGCTCGTCAGAATCCCGAAAATCTGACAGCCAGATACAACACCCCTTGGTAAGACAAGGGGTGTCGTATTGCCCAGTTACAGCCTGGATTGTAGAGGTCAGATAGCAATCGCTTCATGTAAAATACTGGTATTCAGCTGCATCGGTAAGACTGGAAGCTGACCCCAACATAGTTGGGAAAAAGGCTAGGCAGATGATTGCAAGGGGTCATTGTACTCATCATTATGAACAACTTTCACTATGGGAACAAATCTGAAATGGCATAATAAATCAGCTGTTCCATAATATTAATATAGGACAGCTGATTATTTTTTTGCGTTCAATGAACTCTTGACATAATGCCCAAATTCAATTTCACCCTGTATATTATAGAGTCTGGCTTTTTACGAGCATGCCGAGATTCATTCTGGAAAAGCGCGTATACGTGTGTAAAACGACTTGCATGGACGGCATTATTTAACAGTAGTATCTCGGCTATGCGCGGTTATTTACGCGCGTAAAACGCCTTCTCTGGACAGACTTCTGTTTTCTTTCTGGTATACATACGTGCGTAAAACGACTTGTATAGAGGGAATTATTTAACTATAGTATCTCGGCTACGCGCAGCTATTTACGCGCGTAAAACGCCTTCTCTGGATAAACCTCTGTTTCCTCTCTCCATTATATTTTTCATCATTTTTTAAAATCTAAAATGACGAAAATATTACGTACATCGTTTATAATAATTATTATACTTATATGGATAATTTTATTCCAAATAAAAAAACTAGATTAATTAAAATTAATTAGGTAAGCATACACAAGTCTTCAGAATAATTTTTGGTATACATCATATTATTATAAAAGTGTAAAATTGAGCTAAATCATAAATGCTAAGTATAGGAGCTGCATTTAATAAAATGCTCTAAATAGTGCAAAATTAGAGCTAATTTCCTTTGGCATGAAGTTAGGCCGGTGCATCCGTCTTCTTACAGGCGAGTCTGGAATAATAAAATTGTTATTATTAAAGTAGGTATTGCACAAAAAAAAATACTAAGTATGTGAAATCAAGCGTAACTAAAAACTTAATAAAAATATTTCCATAGCTTATTGGCCATCTTAAGACTTCCTCTCATTCTCATCATCCTCTTACATATACACATTATAAACCATAATTCCCTCAATCTTTCAAGCCTTTTCCCAACTATGTTGGGGTCGGCTTCGAGTCCAACCGGATGTAGCTGAATACCAGTATCTTACATACAAATAGAACGAAATTGTAACATTACCTGCGTACAAGCCGAAAAGACCGGCTTACTCTAACAATAAAAAAAATAAAACATAGTGATGTCGATAATTTCAACAGTGTAATATACAGGGTGTAACCGAAAGGCAAACCATACAAAAAATACATACAAAAGCATATGCTACAGACCACCAAACTGAACAACTTTTACTATACGACCAACTCCGAAATCGCAAAAAAAATCTGTTGTTTTATACATTTTTGGTCACGTGACTCGTCGAAATGTAGGGAACAGCTGATTTTTTTTCACGATTTCGGAATTGGTACCATTGTAAAAGTTGTTCAGTTCGGTGGTCTGTAGCATATGCTTTTGTATGTATATACTCTTTCGGTTACACCCTGCATAAAAAACATTTGATATATTTTTTGAAAGAAACAAAATAAACAAAAACATGCAACATAAACACACCCAGCTTACCTTAGATCACCAACCACCAGAGGTTAACACAAAAAGACAAAAGTGCCGAACAAATGTGAAAAATAGTAGACATTTTGTGCCCAAAATATACACCAGTGAAGTGTATATCTGTAGAATTTTCTTTCAGTGTAACCGTAATAGATAGTGCCAAAAAGTAAAATTGTAGGTTTTTTAAAACCTTTTGTGTACTTTTTTCTGAAGAAATTATTAACCTATAAAATAAATTATTAATAAACAAAATCATTAATCATAACAATTTGAGCGCCACGGTCGGATATAGTCGACCAATGAAAACGTGCCCAACACGCCACGGTTGGCTAAAGCCGATAAGAAAACGACATTTTTACGTTCAAAATAAATATACTAGAATTTGTGGCGTGGCGTGGCAGAGAACGCCGAAGCGTTTACGCTTTGGCGTTTAAAAGGTTACTAAGATTCTAAGGCACACAGTGTATCATTCAATTGGTTTTGATTGCGTTTTTTTTATCTCTTTATATCTGTTAATATAAATAGGTATTATAATTTTGTTTTAATAATTGTACTTTTCTCAGATTTTTCTTATACTATTTGGGTTGATAAGGTGAATAAAAAATCACATATCGGAAATACGCATTTAATTCAAATATCTCTCGCGATATACAGACAAGTACACAGGATAATACAAATACATTTATCGATAAACATGGTACAGCTCTAGCAAAGTTCAACAAGATAAGTACAAAAGTTTTGTACATTTACATTATATAACAACAATTATGATATTATCAGTTTTAGCTTACATTATGATTAGTTATGATAAAAGTAATATAATCAAGTGTGTATTTCATTTATACGACTGAAATGAAAAAAAAATACGTAAAAGATTACAGTTTACTATCATAAAAATAAATCAATATACCTATACATAGTACATCCACATTTAGCCAGTTATGTTTAAGTTCCATGTAATAGGGGGCGAGTCTTTTGCCGTGAACCGGGCACAAATATAGACTCCGGGCGGGAAATTCCACATGAGAAACCCAATAACACTGTCCCACCCGAGAATCGCACCTCATACCTAGCAGTAGCGCTTGCGACCAGTAGACCAACGAGGTAGACTAATTAATAAATAAATTCTTTATAAGGACGAGTATTCCAATAAATTTGGATGAGAAAACGTGATGACGCTATTGCTAATTCTATTAAACAAACATTGAATACATCGGTGGAATTACTGAAATGGTGATACATTATTATTCATTAATAGGTTTTAGTACAGACACCAGCACATCAAGTTCTTCCAAACTATCAATTAATATTCCCACTTGAACATGAACTTTAACATTTTGTGATAAAGTTGAAAATCTATCAAAGAAATTTGACAGATTGGGGTAGCTTGATGTGCTGGCCTCTGCACCTATACGTTATTTAATCGAATGTGTCATGTTCGTTACAAAGGCTCACGATGCTTTCGAAAGTTAAAAAAAAATGTAGCCTAAACTATTTTCTAAATAATAAAACCATTAAGTACGTTTTTATGGAGCAATCTTCTTCTTTTCGTGTGGTTAGTGACTAACCTGGTGTCAGAGTTTTTATGCTGCCCATGGGCCTCTGACATAGCTTCACATGCTGTTAAGAAATATCTCTCAGACATGCGTCCAGACACGATGGAGCAGTTGTAGCATTAAAAGTAAAATTATTTGTACTACGTAAGAGTCTGATAGTTTCTTCCGCTCCATCCAGAGCGGGAGGAGGGACATATGATGATTTCCCACGCTCAAAAAAAAGGGTAAATGATGTAGGAGATAACCTCCAAAAGTATTTATCCGATTTCTGGGAAAATGTATTTACTAATGAGAAGTTATCAAGTGTCATAAAATACATTTTATTTGAAAACAAGACATTAAACGCGGACGAAGTCGCGTGCTGAAGCGAGTGACAAAATGAGCTAGACCATCTAGAAACCTTTTTAAAGAAACTGAAATGATATTCTTTTGACCGGAGAATCGTAAATCCGTAATAAAAGGGCATTTCATACCGTTTATTGCGGTTGTATGAAAGTCTTAGACATCAACATGTCAAAGGAAAAGTTGACTTTATTGCAAACGTTAAGACAAGCTATAAGGCCTCGTCCAGAGTGAGTAAGTACGAAACGACGACATATCAAGCATACCGTTTAAAAATAGTAATTGCCCGGACTGTCTCGTTGTATAAATGGTCGCAAGAGCTACTACTTAGTCCGAAATAATGCATAGACAATATCACGAAAAATGCACAGCTAATGCCAGAAGCAATGCACAGAAAATGTCACGAATAATGTTTAGACAATGTCACAGACAACGTCACAAGCAATGCACAGACAATGTCACGAATAATTTATGGAAAATGTCACAGACAATGTCACAAGAATGCACAGACAATGTCACGAATAATGTATAGACAATGTCACAAGCAGTGCACAGACAATGTCACGAATAATGTATAGACAATGTCACAGACAATGTACAGACATGTCGTGCACGGAAAGTGTAGCTAATATCGTTAGTTTCCATGGAGAATTGTCTGTTAAAAATGACACAAAGCAGGTTTAACACAGGAATTTGCCATTAACTCTAGACAAGCACTGTGAAATTATTAATGTACGTCGCATGTGAAAGTCTATTGTGTGACCGTGCATAATTTGTGGCTTGCCTATGCAGATATGGCATTAGATTTCATAAGTACGTATACAAGTTTATGTTTAGAAATTTGTGGCGCTTAAAATTTGTGACATTTATCCTCATTACATGAAATGTCTTCTTTCTAGTTTATGGAAAGCAGAAAACATTGTTTTATATTATCTGGCTTGAAACAGTTTTGTTTAAAATCATTAACGTTGCATTCGCTTACATATTTCTTCGAGAAATAAAAGAAAAAAATGTCTTTAGCCATGTTTTTTTTTTTGCTGAATAATATTTTTATAAGTACAAGGTCATTGCCACAGCTACCTTCACAATACAAGCGATTCAAAACACGTTTAAATACATTTATATATTTTGTACCATACATTGACGTAAATTAATTAAAATATACTGCCTAAATCATTCTATTTTCAATGATATTTAAATTTAAAAGAAATAAGTAAAATGAGCATGATTATAATAATTTACTAAACATAAAATAAGATTGGTCTACTTACAAATTAAAAGAGTGATACCTTTTTGTATCAAAACTAATTCGCGATTTCATTGTATAAATTAAAAAAAAATCAGATCTAAGATAATCAGTCTATCAAAAGAAATAAAAATGAAAATAAAAGGTAAAAACATAAAGCTGACGAGATTAGAGAAAAAAGATAAAATTCAGGTTCAATCAATTGTATAAATTAACTTTTAACATATCAAATGGATTATTCGTTTAATTACTCCTTTATTTATAAAAGTGACATAACTACATAGTTGATGACAAACGTTTGTACTCTTTTCCTGAAAACCTTCTCAATTTAAACTATTTAAGATATTTTTGGTTAATCTACGGGGTTGGTCCGTGACTGGGTGACCATATTTAAATATCGAGACTTCCGTGCCTCGGAAAAGCACGTTAAGCCATTGGTCCCGGCTGTCATTCGTGGATCTATGACAGTCGTTACGGGTAGTCAGAAGCCCCGAAAGACTGACATCCAGTCTTACCAAGGGGTATCATATTACCCATTTAGTTTTTAGCTAATAAAAAAACATACTTTGTCGCTGAGATGTGTTTGAGACTTGATTTTAACGTTTTTTTTTTAAATTGAGAAGTGGTCTTCAGGCATTCATCAGATTTTTATAAATAAGAGGAATATTGGCTCTATTTAAGTGTTTCAGTGAGCAAGAGTCTATAAATTAATCCTTTTGATCAGTATCAAAGTTAATAGAACAATAAACATTTAATTATACGTATAATAACTTAACATCTTACAAAACCAACATACCGAAATAAACTAAAATATAGCTAAACAACACACTGGCAAACCGGCTTAGAAACCAATTTATAAACAAATATACTGAAAAAACTGAACTCTAATAATGTTTTTTTTTTAATAGATAGGTTATTTTAAACGACCAAGGCGGATTAAGCAAGCGTGGTGACAATCGTTAATTTTCTTCTCTTTATTCTTTTAACCTCCCCAGTCGGATTAATACGACAAATGTTTTCGTGCCCGTAGCCCCTGAGTCGTGTTTATACGACTGAGAATCGATGTTCGGTTTATGTTTTTTATGTAATTGCAAGACCCTATTCCTCTGAAATAAAGTTTTTTTTTATGATTTGGGCGCTGGGGGCACGGCAGTTAATATAAAACCAATTGGTCAATAGGTTATGAAGAGGCATATTTGGCCTGCATTGAGGCAATAATGACGACAGTTTTGTATAACAAGGTTTCACAGTTTATAATAATATTTAAAAAAAAAACTTTTTTGGCTAAAAAAACAGCTGCCAGTGTGTTAAATTATGATACAGGCAAGAAAATACAGTTGCCTAAATAAGAGATTAAAAAATACTGATTTGGAGCTATGCATCATACAACGTAAAGAGTAAAAACTAACGTTTTTGCACCTTCTTCATTCAAATAATTGTTTTACGGTATTTTTTATTCTTAAGTCGTTGACTGCCACGCAGCAGACAATAGAAAAACTATTGTTCGCGGCTCACCGTTGACCGCGTTGGCGCTCAACGTGTTAACTAACGTAAATTATTTATTCATTTATGAATGGCATCTTATTATTATCCTCTGTTGGTAAAAGGAGGAGTGTTAAAGTCTATTAAAGTTTTAAATCGTGTAATTAATTGTATAATTCATTTGTTTAGCCAACATTGAGATTTAATTAATGGGAAAAGTAAAGTGGCTTCAACTTTACTAAACCGTCTGTAGTATTCGTACATATTTTAATTATTCAGCTGTCATATCAGGTAGGTACTACAGTATTTTACTACTGAAATGGTGTAATATTTTTTTTTAAATAAATATTACACCATTTCTCCATTAGAAAAATACGACAGTTATTGTATAACATTGGTAAAGTTAAGGCACTTTAGAGTTATTTTTTAAATGTAAATAGATTACATTGCGTTGTATTTTTGTGAAAAAACGGAGTTTATTATACGTGTGTATCGAAATAACGATAGGGGTGAAAACCGTTGTCCAACGTTATAAAAAAATGGAGTAAAAGTAAGAGTGCCTTTCATAAATTATAATCTTAAATTATTAAAATTAACAACAATGGCAGTGCGTAGATTCTTATCCTAATAATAATATATCGATTAATATAATTTTATTGATACAATTACTATAAAGATGGCAACATTAATTTGCTTCTTCAGAACAATTGGTTACATAGAGTTTTAAGAAAAGTTTTAAGTTGGCTTTACTTAACTGGAGACCGCAATATTCATTTTATTTTAAATGTTTAGCATATTTCTTTTGATAAAGACACTTTATAAATAAGTACACAAGTAGAGGGAGACCAAAGAAACGATGGATGGATTATGTGGAAGATGATATGGCTAGAAAGGGAGTGACTCCCGAGAAGACGACTAATAGAGAAGTATGGAAGAAAAAGAAATGTTGCGCCGACCACAAATAAATTGAAATAAGGGTAGGAGAATGGTGAGGATTAGACACTTTAAAACAATTAAAGTATCTCGGTTTTGGATTTATTAGGATTTAATAATTCAGCTATGACGTAGCTGTTACTTTTGGTCAACCAATCGCAACAAGGAAACCTTCAAAGTCGATGTTGCGGTGCGAAAGGGATGGAATGTTGCTATCCGTCCTGTTTAGCAACACTTCGCAGTACGGTCCGAGCTTTACAGCAGATTTGCTAGTACGAGACTCAGTTTTATAATTCAGCTATGACATAGCTGTTTATTTTGGTCAACTAATCGCAACAAGGAAACCTTTAAAGTCGATGTTGTGGTGCGAAAGGGATGGAGTTGCTATTCGTCCTTTTTAGCTACACTTCGCAGTACGGCCCGAGCCGATTCAAGGGTGAATCGGAACGAAACTAAAGATAGATTTTAACGTTGAAATAATATAGTTGGTTACCAACAAGGACACTTAATCGTTCAGTATAATACAATAAACATTTTAGATCGCTTAATTTTTGGCCACAAACTGTGTTATTTCCCTGTTTAAATCCTTTTTAAATTTTCATCTTGTTTCAGCCCTGCATCCCTATTCACCCCATTTTACGGTATATCTTAGTTACTTACAAGAGTTGCCATTTAAAATTTTGTAAAAAAAAAGAGATTCATTAAGTACATTTACCACTATTGTTTGATCTCCAGTACAGCCATATTTAATTGGTAAAGCACCAATTATAAAATACTGTTTTCAACGTTTACATTAAGCTTTTTAACAGTAACATTTTAATAGTAAGGATAATAGGTTTTTTTGTATTAATTTCTTGCAATATAATTTCAGCTGTAAAAAAAAGTTTTGTAAATTTTAAAATTATTTTTAAAATTAAAATTATATTTTTAAAATTAAAATTATATTTTTAAAATAAATAATATATTTTTAAAATTAAAATTATATTTTTAAAATAAATAATATATTTATTTAAATTTTTTTCTACGATTTATATTGCAATAAACATAAAATATAGCTGCTTAATTCATTAAACTAACACGGTTCCACGTCGTCTGCATCTGTATGTATTTCATAACTTGATATTGTAATCCTTGAAGTTTCAGATCTCAAATGAGTTATTTCCACCTGTTATCAAAAGTTATAATCAGTTTGTGTAAACATTATTACACTTATCACTTCCCATTAAGGTTTATTTTTAATTTAAGGGCGCATCAAAATTTGTGCTCCAGTGTTTGTAGTGGGTTCAACGTGTTAGGTCAAATTTTGTGACTTTATTTTTCACGTTTTAATTGACTATAAATGAATAAATAAAAATACAATAATTTTGAGATCACGGTTGATGATTTATACAACAATACATACTGCGCCGATCACAAATACAGTGTGTTAGTTAATACGAGGGACATGTTTTCAAGGGTTACTATACTCATGAAAATGAACAACTTTCACTGTGGAACTATACCTGAAATCACAAAAAAAATCAGCTGCTCAGTACGTAAATGTTCGCATATTTCGTCAGAATGTATGGAACAGCTGATATTTTTTTTAGTTGGTCCCATGAACAAAGTTGTTTATTTTTATAAGTACTATACAACCTGAAAGTACGGCACTCATTTACCCTAACACACTGTATATTACGGAAATAAGAATAGCAGCATCATAATAATGAGAAGATCATAGCCACGGTACTCTATTACTTGGATGAGCCCATAAATAAATTTGTGAATTAAAAACGAGGCACTAATGCAGCCATTTTAGTATTTCCATTGATACTTAACTATATTAAAATACAAACTAACGAAGTTAAATCAATATTAATTTCATGTTAGTGAAGTCGTAGGGAAATTATACATAGATAGCACTTGAAATAAAGTTAATATCATATTTCGAGGTTCATTTACATAGCCTACTCGGTTAAAACTCATATGTTCTTGCAACCAGCGCACCTGGTGTGCCTTCCTAGCCCACTAGAATTTTGAAGAGACGAAAAGAAGATCTGAAGAGTCCCGTTAGGCCTGAGCCTGCCGGGTAAGCGAGATTGTCCGAAAGGGTTACCGCTACCCCGGATCATAAAGGGCTAAGGAAGGAACATGGATGGGTTTTAATCAGTAGAAGTCTGAGACTCTCTTCCGCTCCACCCAGAGCGGGAAAAGTCATTGGATGACTTCCCACCCTCAAAAAAAAACGAGAAGAAAAGATTAATATTATTTTTATAAGAATATGTGCTGCTTCTTATAATTTACCTACGACTTTTAAACCATACTTATAATATGATACAGTATAAAATTCTTACCTTCTGCAAGCAGTTATCCATAAACTAAGTTAAAATGTCCGCTTCAAGCCAGTCATAGGTAAGCTTTAAGCATGATTACTATTTTAGTATTAATTTTAAATGATGAATAAATGGTAGAAATTTTAGAACAGGCTAATACCTAATTGGCGTATATGTTCACTATAGTGTATTTTTCTAATATTGGAGTGAAATAATTTTTCTGTCTAACTAACACGTCTAAAAATGTCAATTTCAAAAAAAATAATTAAGTTACGGTTATTTGAAAAAGGTTGATGTATAGAGTTATCTGTAGTGAGAACTTATTATAATGTCAATATTAGAGAATAGGTTTCAAATCCGCAAAGATTGTAATTTTTGGAAAGAAAAACTTATGTGTGCGTTATTAAACTATTTTTGTATTTAATGTATTTGAAATGCAATATTTTTTCCCGAAATGTAGGTATATAATAATACACTTGACAAAATATCAAGCTACACGATTTTAGTATCAGCAGTCGTCACATTTTATACCGGTTTTCTGATCAATACTTATACTGGAAAGCAATGCAGGGTAAAATTGAATTCATAAGCAATAATTTTAATGGGTCTTTGTACTCATCATTATGAACAACTTTTACTATGGGAACATATCTGAAATCGCAAAAAAAACAGGTGTTCCCTACATATGACGAGTTATGCGAGCATTATGTATGGAACAACTGATTTTTTTTTTGGTTGTTCATAATGATGAGTACAATGTCCCCTTAAAATATAGCCTATGAATTCAATTTCAATCTGTAGATCAATAATGTCAACGTGCATACTACTCTACGGCCATGGAAGGATTAAAAATATTCAGTATTTTTTTTCTCAAATGTTTATTCTACATGTCGGTCGTTTTAAATAGTTAACAACAACAAAATATACATTATATTGATATATAGTAACAACGACGAGAAACGTAACAGTTTATACACACCAGACTACGTTTTTGTAAGGGTGACCAGTGGAGAAAAATTATTTTGATCGGTAATTTAACTAAAGTCAAACCATTTCACGAAGTCGTTTTTTTATGACAATTACGTAAAGTGAAACTGCTATAATGAGCCACACTTCATGACAGGGACATCTATTCAATCATAATACTTGTTCAACATATTTTTTTGTCTATTTTTACGTGTAAAGTCTGTAATTTTTTTTTCATATTCTTTAATCAAATCGCGCTACCTGATGGCAGGTGGTCACGGGTGCCCATTGGCTTCTGATGTACAGAGGCCAGCACATCAAGTTACCACAATCTGTCAAATTTCTTTGATAGTATTTCAAATTTATTGCAAAGACATAAGGTTCATTTTAAATTGAGAAAATTTGACAGTTAGGAATAGCTTGATGTGCTGGCGTCTGTACCTGAGGCATCGTAGGTAGTTGCCATATCACATAATGAGAGCATAGTTTTAATATGTTTATTTGTCATCACCGTACTTTTGCAGTATGAATTTAAGCATTTATTAACCTTGAGCGAATGTTGACAAGAAAACGGTACCTTCATTTCGTAAATTGTTGATTTTTTATAAAAATATGTGAATATCACATATCTAAGTCGTACTTAAATTAAACTTCGAATCGTAAGTAATGATTTTAAGCAAATTTTAACATTAAATTTGGTGTATTTAAATTGAAATACTTCTACACTAATCGATATACAATTTGTACTGTACCAGTGATCCTACAATGAACACATTTATTTTTAATTATTTTATAATTAATTCTTATCAAGGAAAGGTCACCACTTACAAAAAGGTTTTAATTTAGTTTTTTGATCTGTAAGCACTTTTACAATATTTGATTATAACGAACAAATCTATTCTAGACATTTATATGGTCAGTTGTATAACTATAATTTTGTTTTATTTTCGATTAAAATGCAGTATTATTGCGAATATTTTTTTATATAGAAAATGCATGCATTAGACCTGAGCCCTGCCTATAAGCTTTATGGTCAATAAAATGGTATTTTTTTAAAGCCGTCAGAAATGTATTAACATTAATATTTTATAATTTATTTTTGGGTAAAAATACTTACAGATCGCATACAGTTTTATAGATATTATAACACTCACATGAAAGCGGATTATATTTGTTTCAAAAGCGTACAACGAATTGTTTTGTTAACTGACAAACTTCATTTTATTAATAGCAATACATTTAAACGGAAGTTATAAATACGAAAGTGGTAGTTTTGGTCGACTTAGTGGCAACACTGGATCTCGTAGCATATCTTTTTAAAAAAGGAAGTTCTATTTTCAATTGTCTTTGAAATTGATATGACTTCTTACGAACGATTGGACGCGCATATTCTAGTCTGCTGATCACAAAATTACAAAAAACTAAATGTTAGATTACCATTGGTAAAGTAAATACGGGCAATACCGGCTTTGTTTTAGTTGTATGTATGTTAGGATTTTACAACGCATCGTTTTATTAAAGTTATATTAGTAGTTGATCGATATTTCAAAGTATGTCTTTTCCAACGTATTTTTATGTGCCTCTATCTGTTTCTCGACAAGTTTAATTGACTGTCGTATTGTGTATGACATACGACAACTGATTAAACATACGACCACTGATTAAATTGTTTTCTTTTTCTATCGTTGAGCGCTAGAAAGCCGGTATTTAAATACAGGGTGTGCAAAGTTGTGTTTTATAGATATTCGTATATTCACGTTATTCACACATACTTGTTCCATCATAACACCCTGTTTATCTCTAACTCCACTAATATGTGTCGAGATCAGTCGATTGCTGAATATGATTAGATGAAGTCAGTCGAAACCTTTATTTTGGGACTTATTTAATAGGTCTAAAGTAATTTTATAATTGATATTCTGTTCAAAAACTGTCATTACAAATTTATTTAGCAAAAAATCAAGTTTTTTTTAGGACTTCACGACGAACACATTTAGTAATATAATTTAAAAAAAACTTAACTTAAGTACTTATATTTTTTCCCGTTTTTTGTCTTCTAAATAACTATCAAATAAGTCCCAAAGTACAAAAAATATATTTAAATTATTACTTACTACACAATAGCTAAATTACATAGTCTAAAAACTTTTTTGTTTTAAAAAAATGGGTCCGTTTTTTTGGCAATTATTAAATATTTCGAAAACGGCGCACACGGCACAACATTCATCAACTAGCGTTTTATTTTTACGATATTTTTTTCAACAAGACAATGGCAACACTTAGTTTAAAATTAAGTTACACCAGCCGATATTCACGCAACAGTTATTATTGCTTAATTTTATTTTAAAAAATCAGACATACCTGCGCCATTTATTTTTCTCAAAAAGCATTGTTTATTATTACGCATTCCTTAAAATGGAAGCACCCAATTTTGTGTTAATTAAATATTGAGATTGCCATGACAAAAAATGTTCCTAAAAAGCTAGCGTCGTAAAAACAGAGTTATAAGCGTTTATAAATATGTTTATTGATATTTTAATCATTTGTAATCATTTTCTACTTTCTCTTTTAAATGCAACTAGAACCCACCGTAAGCAGCGTCCAAAGAAAAAGGGCATTCATTAATACGGCGTACGCGCAATGTAAATATAAATAAAATATAAATAAATAAAGTATGCATTGTATGTAAGGGTCATTTTGTATGTAGGCATTAGTCTTGTTCCAGAAATTGTTAACAGAAAAATATGCAATCACGATTCAAAATCATATTTTGCTTCGATTTTTATTTGTCTGATTCTGAAAGAACTATTTCAGACTTGTGAAAAACAAAAATGCGTCCAAAACCCCGTTTACGAGCAGTCATTATTTTCTATGGGATAATGACACTGACAGGTCTTGAACGGGGTTTAAGATGATTAACGGGGCTGATCGCGTTCAGTCTCATTGGTGAAATTGGTACTGAATCAACAATTTCTGGCAACGTTGAGTTAAAAATAAACGGTAAAAAATGGAATTTAATTCTGAATCATTTATAAAAGTCCTTCAGGTGTTAAGTTGTAATCACTGTTTTGTGACAATTGTAAAGTTGGATGCATGGCATCCGTCAAAGTTCGGCACAGGCGCCAGTACATCAAGCCATCCCAAACTATCAATTTTTACCAATTGAAAATGAACCTTATGCATTTGTAATAAAGTTTCAAAACTATGAAACAAATTTGACTGACTGGGGTAGCTCGATGTGCTGACCTCTGTACAAAACGTATTTTTACCGTTCATTTTCGCATCGGATAAGAAGCTGTAGCGTGTTTAATGATTGTCAGTGTGGTTAGTATATCTAATCCTTTACCAAATTTGTGATATTATTTACTTACCCGTTCCTTGCCATAGTTTAATGTACTAGAAATTTGAAGAGACGGTTGATAACAATTTTGAAGGTATTTAAGGCGTCGAAATTGAAATGACTGAAATCTACGTTAGAAAAATTATGGTTCTGCAACTCTACAAAATAAAATTAAGTCAAACATAATCTAAAATCAAACAATTACATCAAATGAATCAATCAACAAAAATCCCGAACCAACTATGAATCAATCAATCAGTCTCTCCAAAATTGAACCAATCACCCAGCTTTGAATCAATCAGACAGCGTATGAATCACTCACCACTTCACTGGTCAGACAATTGATTGTGGTGGGAGGGAGGGCGCGCGCGGGCGGCGGCGGGGCGCGCGGGGAGCGGCGGCCCTCGCGGCCCTCGCACGGCGTGGCGCCGCGAGCTGGTGTTATTGGGTAGCCTGGGGAAAAGACCACGTATAGTGATTAGGTCTTTTAGCTAGAAATAGGTTTTCTTATTAAGAATATGACCAAAAACAGAATTAAGTATAGATATGCGAAAGCACGGTCAGTGTAACACTCGCCAGAAACAAATATTATAATGCTATACAAGTTTTTTTAGACGATTTTCTCGAAATATCTCGCCTCACAAAGTCAAAGTCAATCATTTTAAAATAGGCACAAAAGAGGCACTTTTGAACGTCAAAATGAACAAGAAATAGAATTGATTCTAGGCGCCCCTTCCAAAAGGTAGTTTCGTGTGGAGAAGAATGGGCAAAAAACACCACCGTTACTCTTTTAAAATGTTATGTGTACATTAATTATAAAATTATATGTGTTAATCACTTCACCCGAGGTTCGAAAGAACTATGTCTCAGCGTAAACTTCTTTCGGTAAAAGCCTACTGGGTGGGGTTGAAAATCTCTCAGTAAACAATGCTCCAATCCAGTAAGACGATTAGAACAAAGTTTTGTAAAATTTTAAAATTAAAAAAAAAGTACAACTCGCTTGGTCGTATTCATTTTAATTTTCTCATATAAGTTACGTACCTTGCTCACTACTACTGGACTCTGTAAAGCTGGGCGTGCCCTCCGTCCACGTCGGAGTGGAGCCTTCAACAGACGCGGGAGGCGTCCAGCACACACTGAAAACACATAAAAATATAAGGTGTTAAAAAATTAACTCTAAGAATTTCGTGGGAGCATTGTACTCATCGTTACGAACAACTTTTACTATGGGATGAACCCTGAAATCGCGAAAAAAATTTGAGCTGTTCCATATATTTATGCACAGGTAACTCAATAAAATGTATGGAACAGCTCAAATTTTTTTCGCGATTTCAGGGTTCATCCCATAGTAAAAGTTGTTCGTAACGATGAGTACAATGCTCCCACGAAATTCTTAGAGTTAATTTTTTAACACCTTATATATATATATATTTTTGCATTTGAAATTAAGTCAGAGGCTCATCATGGGCAGCATAAAAACTCTCTGCAAAATAAATCCTGACAACAAAATTTTAAAAGTGATTTTTTCAAAGAAACTAAATAATAGTGACGGCCGATTATGGGTTTTGCCAATCTTTGACTTTGCGAATTTTCGTATGCAGGCTGTCCCCAGCCTGCATACGAAATGTACGCATATAGATTTTACGCAGTTTAATTTATGACCGTATTGTAGTCTCCACTTTGTATACACAAGGCGCTTCGAGTGTCGACGGCTGTAGTTGCCGTTGGCAACGTGCCGCTCGTGTATATGAGTTCTTTGAGCCTCAAATATACTCTAAATGGCCATTTATTAGATCAGGTTATCCATTATATGCGATTTTCTATCTTAACAAAGACACTATTGAGATAATTTCTGGTATATAATATATTGATAACTGAGAAACAGTATTAGTCATGATCACAATTTGGTTTGTCATCTATTTTTTTTATAGTGAGTTATAGTGAGTTTTTTTATATTGGTTTTTACAGAGGCCAGCACATGTTACACCAATCTGTCGAATTTCTTTCATAGTTTTTCAACTTTATTACAAAAGCAAAAGGTTCATTTTCAATTAAGAAAATTTGACAGGGATAGCTTGATGTGCTGGCGTCTGTAACTCGATCAATACTCGTTGTAAATTCAGAGATTCTCAAATAAATTTTCAACAAGCAAGTGACAGAGATTACTCACAAAAAAAAGCATCATACCTGGCATCATTACTGCGTGCGCTGCTCAAGGCAGCTGGCGTCAACGCCAGAGACGACGCTGAGGACGTCGTCATCACACTCGCCGCACTAGACGCACCTCTGCGTCTACCTGATGCACTTGACGAGGTCGTTGAAGAAGAGTTCGTACGACTTGTCCTGGGAGGTGGAGCTTCTTCGAACGGTGGTGGAGGCGTCGAACAACACGAGAGAGGGGCGCCGCCTGGTGGTAAGCTAGCGTTACTACTTGGACTAGCAAGAAGTTCTTAGAGGATAGGTGAGCTAAATGATTGATGGGAAAAGGCGCGATGATTGTGGAGGTAACTATTTTTATGGTGAGCCTAGGCGTAGCTTTTTGAATTGGTTTCGTTACTGTTAGGTACAGTTTTGACCAAATTTGTGACATTTCAACAGACAATACTTCGTGACAGTAGGAATGACGAATATTTGTTTTTGTCCGTCAACTAGATTGCTAAAAAAATTGGACACGTATTTTTTTATCTAAGCCGTTTTTATTTTATTTATTATTTATTTTATTTTATTCTAAGTGTTTTTTTTTTATTATCTGATTGACGGACTATTTTTTTTAAGCCATACGTCTCCGCTATTGCACGGTAATAGCTAAGCTATTTTTTTTAATCTCGTAATTGATTATGTGTTACTTTATATTGACTATAATTATTGCGTATTTATCAAAATGTCTCAAATATGAATGGAATTTTACATACTTTTATGATAGTTGGTTATAATCATCCCAATTCAAAAGTTGCTACACCGGTGATCTTCGTTTAGTGGTAGTTCAAAGGATTCAAGCTATTTCTACATTCAGGCAAATTGTGGTCAAAAATAAAACATAAATAAATCCTAGTTCAATTCTAGTTCTAGCTAGTAAGATTTTAAAAGGATTTATGTTTGCATGTAAATAGGTGTATAATTTCTTTTTATATTAAATTATAATTCCAAATCTACTAATAATAAGCTATGAATAAATGAAGTTTTACTGTAGAACTACACAGCAAAATTAAAAAGTCTGAACTAAGTATAAAGAATTCTACAATAAAACTTTTAGAAATATTAAATACTAAACTAAAAACTATCGGAGTAAAGTATATTGAGTTTAAAGTCAGGATATATAAGCATGATTTTTCCTCTGTCAGTGTTAATAAAACTTCAAAGAGTTAGAATATCTACTGAATAGATATCATTTGAAGCTTCATCCAGTTTGAAGTATTGCAAATATAACCGTCCTTGTCCTTTGTTGTCATAAAAACTATGTAAGTTTTAATTCTCTATAATTCATTTGACTAATATCAAAAGTTGGTCTGAAAAAAAGGATGGAAAAAAGTAATATTCCATCAGAGTATTTGCTTTACCTAGACGAGTTAATGTCGTCAGCATTTCCATAGAAAACCACTTTCAGATAAATAAAAGAGAAAAAAAAAACACGAAAATGTCATAAAATCCTAAGTGAATATTTAAGTGATTGATAATATAGCAATTGAATACATACAAATAGATAATAATATAGTCAACGTGTTATTTAAAAAGGATGCACTATGTTAAGGAGAAAAGGAGTTTAATAAAATATGAAAATCCAACGACCGAGCAATTATAACGTTAAATATAGAAAAAATGGCAGTCATTACGGATCACAACACAATCTAGAAACATCTACATGCTTGACTAAGAACAACAGTAGTTAAAATGGCTTTGAGCCTCAACGAAATATATCTTCAATCCCGTTTTTCATAATAATTGTCTTGTAATTTTAATTCGTTAAATATATCTCTAATCCAAGTTTCTATAATATTGTCTTGTAATTTTATTTGTATATTTTCGTTTTAAACTTTTAGGACAACATCAGTTCCTTCTTATGATTAAAAAACTTTATCTTCTCGTAAATTTACATTCGTTTCGTCTACAGCAACTCTTCAAATTCTTTCTTCATTTTTATAATAATCTTCCTCTTATCCGATTTCCTCTTAAAGCTCCCCTTCTTTTTCTGTCTCGGTATCTTATTTGGCGTTTTCATTAATGGCGTCTCAGAAAACTGTTTAATTTTCTCATGGACATTGCCACTGATTGATTTTGAAACAACTGGGTTTACAACCGTTGTTGCTAACGAGAAATGCTTCTTATCGATCGATGTTAAACTGTCGTGAGTGAATTCTATCGGTTCAAATACTTTTTTAGTTTCTTTAACTAATCTTTGAGTGTCAATATTCTTTTCCGATTGTTTGATATCTTGCGAAGATACTGAACTTCGCCTTGAACTATCAGAGTCCGTTTGGGCTAGAATATGTTTTTGGAACATATCAATCTTGGTTTTCGCTTTCTTATGACAAATAACTTCGTCTTTCGTCATCCCTCGTTGATAAGTTCTAATTTCTACTTTTGGAATCGGTTTCTTCTCTTGTGAACGGTTTTTGTCTCTTTTCGATTGAGTGAAGTTGAGTTTTTTCGATATACCTGATATTATTCCTGGTTTTGAGCCGTTCTTTTCTACTTTGGCTTCTGTGTCCGCTTTTAGAATTTGTTCCATCTTCGTTGTATCAGACGGAGCTACTTTTCTCAATGTTCTGGCCGCTGATATGAGATCTGATGATTTAACGTTGTGAACGCTTACTTTTTCATTCGAGGAATCTAAGTTTGTCTGAGTTTTTCCCGTCAGTTTGTCGCCTATCTGAGTCACAACTTCCTTTACGAATTGTGATGGACTTTTAGATTGTTTAGCTCTAACATCTTCGACTGATTCACGTATTTCTTGAACAACAATCCTTTCTTCGCTACTAGATTCAGTAAGAGACGTATCATCGTAATCTCCAGTATCCAAATGTTCTCTCAATACTTTGTCGATGTTGAATTTAGCCATCATTGAAGTTTGAGCGATCAAATCTTTACCGGGATGAGATCTCTCCGTGATGCTATCAGCTTCTTCTACGAAGTCTAGGAAAGAGTTCGAAGCAACTAATTTTGTGATCTTAACAGAACTGTTTGAGACAGACGGTGGGATGCGACATGCAGTGGGTTCTTTAAACTTAAAATCATGCCCATAAAAGCAGAAGTCATCATCACTGCTAGTGATAGGTGTCTGCGGTGGGATGTCACTCACAGAGATATTTAAATTCAGATAATCACCTTTCGTGTCGATGCTAGACGCTTGGGAGGACGCGCCTCCTCGTTTAGCTTTAGGAGAGCCTCTCGGAGGGACCGGAGGGGGAACTCTCTGCTTTTGGGAGCCTTTCAAGACGGCGGGGAACGCGATGTCGGGCTCTGACACGGCGATAGTCGTCTTAGCTGACGACATGGTGACTTTAGCGGCAGTCGAGACCGGTGACGTCACCGATATCGGCGTTATATGCGCTGTCACATCCGATAAAGAAACTGGCGATCGACAAAAACGCTCAAAATTTTGTATAGGTTTATTAATAATTAAAATACACAATAATAAAATGTATAAACGAAAAATTTGGCACATTAGAAAAACATATTGTAACAATAATAAAAAATATTAAAAGATTTGTGTATCATGGAAGCGTAGTTACAATTACAGACGGGTTTTACGTAATATCGTTAAATATCCAAAATGGCGTGTTTGAATTTATATTTTTTAGATGGAGCTTGACCGTTTAAATAACGTATTTTTTATTGGTGCATCAAGTTTATATATTAGATATTAAAATAAATTATAGCATGCAGATTTAGGGAGTAAAAAGAAAAGCGAAGATTGATGGTATACCCAATAAGAAAAAAGTTCCAACAAGGCCACAGCAGCATGAAAAAAGGAGATAACATGACCATAAGTTTCTTTATAAGTATATTTTTTTAATTATTTATTTACGGCTACATTTTAGATTCTTGCCAGAAATGCACTTATTTTAATACTAAAAGAATACGTTATAGTAGCTTTGGAAACAACTTCGAAAGTTGAAAACATAACCTAACCTAAAAATCCCAACCGTTTTTTAGGTTAGGTGCGTGCCTTGGGTTCGAACACGAGACCTATAACTTCGCAGTCCTCTGATTTTACGGATTCATGTGCGTATTGTATAATTATCGCTTGCTTTGAAAATCGCTTGCTTAAAAAGGAGAACATCGTGAGGAAACCAGCATGTCTGAGAGATATTTCTCAACAGCATGAGAAGCTAAGTCAGAGGCCCATTGGTAGCATAAAAACTCTGACACCAGGTTAGGCACTAACCACACGAAAAGAAGAAGGTTAGGTTATGTTTTTTTGAAAACTATTCATCCTTTAGTGTAGTAAAATAGTTACATTTATGAAACTCTTTCAAATAGCCTTTATTTATTAAGCAAAAAGCGTAGCAAGGGATCCAGACCTCTCTCACGGGTCGCTAAACTGATTATCGTGACTAGAATTTTGAAAAAGGTGCGAATAAATTTTGAATAGTACATGTTCGCGTCAAATCCAATTAATGACTCGACAATTAAAGCAAAAGCAACAGTGACTTTATTTATGAAGTAAAAAACAATTTTGGCACCGACGACAAAGCAGCAAATTAATTTAAAAACTACATTTAGCCAATTGGTTGATTTAATGTATAATTTAATGAATTCTGAATAGGTATTTAATTGATTCAAGCGATTAATGGGTGTGGGGACATTTTAATACAATTTTGATTTAATAATATTAATTTAAAAACGATTTTGAGATTTAAAAGTGTACTCCTTGCTACACTTTTTGTATGTTTAATAGTAGATAGATAGTACTTTATGTAGGTGGAAGTTATAGATCAATGCTTTGTAGTATAAGAACAGTGTTTAAACCAAGTATAACAATTTCAATGTTACTTCACAGTGGGATGGAGATGGAGCTATACGTTCTGTATAGCTCCGTCTCATTCCAACACTGAAGTAATATTGAAATAATACTGCAATAAGAGTCAGTGGTTCAGGTACTGCACTTTCAGACACTAGCAAAAATATTTGTATTTCAAATATACTTATTTTTTTTTTCATCTCTTAAATTTGTCGTAAAAAAACATAAATAGCTGTCACGTTACGACATAACACAATACGACATTTAGTCTCACCTGCTTTGACGCTCGCGACACCACTCGATCCTGCTCCTATCCGTTTGATAGCGTGAAAATATTACGTCATATTCGTGAGCAATAGTTTCATAACAATATTAAAAGTTTTCTATTTAAAACGATCAAAAATAAAGTATGAAATCACATAGATAAAAGACCGATCGTCTTAAAAACTTCCATCACCAGACATAAATTAAATATTATGCGAAGATATAATTGTAAAATTGCAATTAAAGATAATAAGAATTCCATCTGGTTTTAAAAATCTGTGATGTCACATTGTTTGATTTCATAAAAATCACGTACAAATTCCGTGTTTTGACAATTCATAAAAAGTAACCTTAAATACCCGATTTTGAAAAAGAGTTAGCGAACTTGTCTAGGTTCTAATAAGTAATTTCTTAAGCCATCATAGTTAAAACAAATTGAATTGAACAATAACCGATTTGCTCAAATAAATTAGCGTCAAGTCCCATGACAGTACGAGAACATTGTCTAATGAATACACTTTAGTTAAAGTAAATTAGCAGTAGTAAGTAGTAGTAAATTTAAAAAAGTAAATTTTATATCTCAAATGTGATACTCGTGTAGTAAAGAAAATAAATAAAACAAATACATTCCAGCCAACAAAAATTCACATTTATTATCATAGTACATACATCAAATTTTGGTCAAACAGCTCAAGCGATATACAATGTACTTAACAGTCTACCACACAAGTATACTTTAACCTCACTGGTTCAGTGTTAAATAACTACAACACTTTTGTTCGTGACTATACACAAAAAACATTTTTTTTTTAAGTTTTCTCAATATTTTTCTTCCAAAACGCTACAATTCCATCGCATTATTTACAAATAGTTATAACAACATTCAATAAATGTACAGTCGCATACAAAAGTTTTATCAGCCATTAAAAACAAAATTAATCTCTTACATTGTGTGATTGGTGGTGTGTCTTAATTATTTCTACGGAATATTGTCTACTCGAGTTATTAAATCAATGGTACGCTGAATTAAAATAAAATAAAAATGAGTGATTGACGTTAAAGTTGTGACAAAATAAATACTTCCTTTTTTGCGAAATTTACTTTTTTTTGCAATTTTTGCTAAGTGCAGGTCAGTGTCAGGTTATGTGTTGAACAGAAAAGAATTCGTGGCCGTAACGTATATGTATTTACAGAATTATTATTATTCAAATTAACAATATAACTCTCAAAGTTAGAATTGTCCTCAAATGTCATGATTTCATGAAATGACATTCCATAGGAAGATGATTTTATTGATTACAATTCTGTAAACACGTATTGATACGGCCGCGATTCATATTATAATCAACACACAACCTGATACTGAACAGCAAATTTAAAAAATGTAAGAAAATTTGAATTTCGCTGGCTAGCCTGGTACTTTAAAGGAATGTAACTAATATAGATTTGTTCGGTAGTGGGTTTTTAATTACTCAATTTAATTACCACATCATCACCGACTCGGACTATAAGGGTGAGGAAAGAGAGAGTGACCCTGCGCCTGCGCACACGCTTGTGCCCTAACACATCTCCCGCGCAAGTCTAGTCTCCGCTGAGATTGGCTGCCTGGGCCAAAATTTCTTCTGGAGGACTATTACATACTTCATTAAGGGAGTGTTTTTTTTTAATTAGAAGTACCATACAATTACTAACAATTTTGGAAGAAATGTTTTTTTTTTTAATTTAATGCCCTAAACTGCTGACATAAATATCAATAACTATTTAAAAACTAATAGTTTTAAAACTCAGTCCTATACTTTGTGACGTCAATTTTTTTAAATCAAACAACTTTGTTGAGAAGTACCATAAACTAACGGAATCTATTCAAATGCTGTCATTCATAAATTGAATGGCAGCTTGAAAAAAAAACTTAATTACATTTATTTTCCTAAACCAATTAGGAAAACCAGAAATATCGGCAAATAATAAAAATACAGACACCACAAGTATATTACGATAAAATAATAAATAATAATCATCATTTAAAACTGTCTAAGAGACCTCTGCGAGTTGTCCCGGCACTCGTGCGCCTTCCAAAAGTCCCAGGATCTCGAGATGTATCAAAGACATTTTTAAAATAATATTACTCTAATAAATAATAATCAATTCATACAAACTCCACCATCATATCCATGTACATTATTTCAGTTCAAATAATTCTTTTTGAAAGACTGCACTACAAATTGTATTTTTATTAAATTTTAACTTCATTTCAATAATTTGTAAAAACTCATAATTAAATCGCAATATTTAATATTTTTAAGATATTTGTGTAAACACAAAAACAATGATTTAATTGTTTATTTTGTAGTGCACCGCAATTTTTGTCACATATTTGTGTCGTTGGTGTACGGTGCGTGCGCTTGCTTGTTACGTGTCAATGCCAATGGCGTTCAAAAGCACATTTAAGTATTTAACGAAATATCAAAGAGCACCTTTTATCGTATTTAAGTTTGATGTGCAGCCTCCAAAAACAAACTCTAATCACATTACCTAGATGATTTCAACAAACGTCGTAATATTTTTAACGAAAAAAATACACTGATCAGAAAATATCGATTGACCCACTTTAAAAAAAAAAGGAACGGAGCGCTCTGAACTGAAGGCATTTTTTTTGACTTATCATTCGATATTACTTTAATTTATTATGCGCACACCCAAAGTGTGGAGCTCTCGGCCAAGGTTCGTTCCCTTCCATAATCACACATACAACCGACATCTTTTGAGTACGCTCGTTCTAGCTTAAACCTCATACATTGCTTTCCATCAGGCGTGATCAAGATCAAGAGAAGGCCCATGTAATAATAATTTAAAAGTTCCCTAGTTTTTTGACTAATAAAACTAAAATTAAGCATAGTTAATTACTTCCGGGTAAGCGGGATTGTCCGAAAGGGTCACCGCTACCCCGGAACATGAATGGGTTTTAGTCAGTAAGAGTCTGACACTCCCTTCCGCTCCAGAGCGGGAGAAGTCACAGGATGATTTCCCACCCTCAAAAAAAAAACCTAGTTAATTACTTGGTACGTCCGGCGCACCCTTAATTCTCAGGCCCACTACCATCTTGCTGAATGGCTATTGACACCAAGTCATGAGCTATTATTATAGTTCAAGCTGATACAAATTATTAATAAGTAGTTCAATATATTTTCTTGATCAGTGTACAAAACATTGTCGGGCGATTCTGTAAAAATCTCACGGTAAAAAATTTAGGTGAAGTCTTCCACCCAATGCTAGGTATTCACTTTTGACAGCTCACATCACCTAAATTTTCACACGTTGAGATTTTTACAGGACTACTGACATGTTTTTTATAAAAATTAAAACCGAGATAAATAAAACTTACTTAGCATGCTTTTGTCTAAGATATGTTCTCGTCTCTGTCTCTCTCTTGAAGTTTGACAGTGACAGGAATAATACTTAACAAGTGCCAAGTGAGTCTATTTATTATTTACCATAGACAACAGAAACTCCTGCTGAAACCTGCTTTAACCTCAATCAAGAACCCAATCGCACATTCGTTCGAAATAGAATACTGCATATATTATTACATCTTTTAAAATTAATATTTTACATAGGAATAAGTTTAGGTAACAAAACAGACTAAATCGAATACCTATGTATTTAGTTGAATTCGAATTTTAAATTAGTCTCAGTAAGTCGTAATAATAGTTCAGATAAATGTCAAAAATGTAAGTTTTGTCAACTCAATTTACCATAGAGGTATGTACAGTTTATTTTCAATAATATCAATGATTGATTTGATTTTATATGACATCATTGACTTTGCAAATGTATTAGCATTTTAGTATTCATATTTGGGGATTTTAACCATATACTTACCGTTTATTTTTATCGATATAAAATCTAAAACCTTGTATTTTCATTTAGAAACATCATTTACATTTATTAAATATGTATTTCAATGTCAATATTTATTGCTTTATATTTTCGAGACATGGGCAATGTGATCTATCGATATAATTTATCGATACTCGATGTGAAAACAAAATTGACTTTGCAAATACTAGTCAAGTTATAAACTGGTCACGTATAAAGCACAAATGTATTATGAACTATGTCTTTTACTTTTAACTGAACTACTACACAAGTACACATCACTACATTCATCGACAAACATGCCTAATATCGATTCACAAAACACGCTTTCTAACAGTAACTTAGCTCAGTAATTTCTCTATCGATAATTTCTGATATATACACTAAAATTTATCGATACATCAATAGTGATGCGACGTCAGATACATTTGGGACGGTCGACAAAACTATCGATTTTTGTGTGATACCAAAAGTTTATTTATTCTTCCTCAATCTGCTGGTGGTACTACTATTATTGTACTGCCACTGTCTTTACCGGAATATATTTCAGCTTTCTCTATACTTCTGATATAGACGACCTCTTTGATAAATTCCTCTTTGGAATCCGAATCCCTGATATGTTCATCGCCGTTCAATTGTACTACCGACACATGCTCAGATATCTGCAAATTCCTTTCCTTCATAATTGGAGATTCTGGTTTAATATAAACCGTTTGCGTGGAAATAACTCTACGAAATCTCATGTCTTTGGGTAGAGTAGCTGTCTCTCTGGCCTCTAAGCTGGGCGTTGCTGACTTTCTATAGCTTGAATTCAAACTTTTAGGCAGAGTCATTGACGTTTCAGCATTCAAAGTGCCATCATCTGTCTTTACTAAACCTAAGTCTACAAAGAATTTCTTGAATTTTTCTACAAATGTTGGTGATTTTGCTCTGTTTAGACTGTTCGTTAGTCTCTCATTGGAGTTTTCTTTTAATTCATCGATTCTTGCTGGTATATTAGACGTGCTTTTATGTTTCTCTAGAATGTTCGATCGTCGTTTCCATTTCGCATCTTCATCTTCGTCGTCTATAAAGGGTATATCTTGGAGATTGTTTTCATTTCTCGTGTCGACGGCTGCGTCTTTTTTCTTAGGGAAGTTTGTGTGCGCTTCTACATATATTTGGGGAACACTTGTACTAGTGTTGTCTGTTTGAATGCCACTGTCGGCTAGGCTACCGTTTATGTGGGAACTTCCCGCTCCCGTGCTTAAGACTTTGGTCAATTGATCGGATAGAGTGTCCATTCTATCTTGAATCGAAGCTCTGTAGACATTGTTACTATACGATGTGCCTGGGTCTCTAGTAATATTGGACGTATCGAATTCTATACGTCTTGGAAATGTTCTGTCTCTATCTATTTTTAGTCTACCCGACAGTACGGAGGGGTACTCGGTAGGAGGCTGTATGCTCGGATGCCTCTGATTCCAAGTAGATATTGTGGTATCAGTGAAATCGCTCATACTGGATCTTATTGAAGATCTAGGCGATAGTCTCGACTGCCTCAAGAGGTCAGGGTTGTAATCTTTAATCGGTCTGCCGATGTAGATACGTCCTGAATAAAAAACGTCGTTGTGAAAATGGTTGTATCGTTTGGACGTTTTTTTTTTTGGTACATTTCAGTTTATTTCGCTCCCCCCTCGGCAAACCATGCTTTGAACATGTTGAGCACCAACACCGTTAGCACAAAAAACACATCACATTTTTTTTTTTGTAAAACGTCAAACGCTGGTATAAAAAATTGGAAAAAAAAATTCTACAAGAAAAAGGAAACGAAAAATAGGACGGTTCACAACAGTGGGGTAACAAACACCGGAGAAGGGGGAAAGGGTGGGGGATAAAATAAACTGAAATGTATAATAATATATAGGTACCAACATAATTCGCATTCAATGTTAGGATAAGTTGGGGTGAAAACTACTTTGTGTAAAATAATTGTAATGGTTAATAGTAAACTAATATTAGTATTTCAACAATCGAGCATTCATATCCAACGAGTTGACGATTAACAATGTAAAATTGATTTATGAAAAGATCTTTTAAAATACTTTTGTTTATTTCATATTTTATCAATTATCCTATGCAAAAGTTCAATGTTTGAAATTAATCGCGCTTGCAACACAAATCACTTAACAGTTTTAAGGATAAAATAATTTGAAACATCGTTCTATTTCTGTCAGTCCTTTGATGTCAACAGAGACAGAACGGTTAATGTTTTAAATATGTTGAGCGCTAAAGCTCAATTTACACCACCGCGGAATGGAATGAAAGCGACTTTTTTGTACAAAGCAAAATGAACCTTATGTCAATTGTATTACATGCAAACTAGATACGAACTTCGAATACCGAGAATTCTTCAGAAAACGCGACCATTATTTGACTCGTATTTAGTTTAAACGTTACTCTATTGAGATAAAGTTCATTATGCTTTGTACACTAAAATTCGCTTCCATTCCGTTCCGCGGAGGTGAAAATTGAGCCTAAATGTATTCACTGATTTGTGGTATTACATAAACTTAACATTTAATTACGATTTCTTAAAAATCGTGAACAACAACGAATATAAATCAGATAAAACAACCCAAAACAAATTTAAAATTTTTCATTCGTAAAAAAAATCGTCAACTCGTTCAATAAAAAATTACTAAGAATAAATAGGTACACCAAGAGTAATATGATCAATGGTTTCTATCATACCTGGTGTATCAATATCCTCCTGCGGTCTCGCTGGCTTGGCGATGCTCTTCCTCTTCGACGGAGAGTGTTTCAGGGCTGTGGAGACGAAGGTGGAGAGGTAAGATTGTGTGGTGATGGGAGGAGGAAGGAATATTATTGTGGTCGGTCTTCTGAATATATATATGTTTTTAAGTTACACGCTATGCCGGTGCAATACATTTTCTATTGTGTCTGCTACGTGGCTGTCAATGACTTAATAAGGGTGAGTATAAAAAGTTTATATTTCATAAACCATGCTTGAAAACATCCTGTATTTGCTGTTGATATATTAGTGTTTTATTAAATAATATAACATGACGTCTGGGCAGTTTTCCCAAAGGTCTAGGCAGAGGTCTAACAAAGGTATTTAGAATTATTTCTGATGGAAATGTCATTTAAAGTTAAATGACATGCTAAGTTATTTTTTTTTTTTACACTGACCACAATAATATTCCAAAATATGTACAAAACTAAAAAAAAACAGTTAAAATAAAAACATCAGCTCACTAATTGAAAAAAAAAAGCTCTTTTGTCTCAAAACATATCAGCGTGAACGCTTAATTTCGCAAAATAATTGTCAAAATGTTCTCAAAAAGCATTCTAATACAGTGAAGAATTTCGTGAAAATATGTTAGAGAGGATAGTAGCATCAGAAATTATTACAAAATTAGTTTTAAAAAAAACCTGTTAACTGAATAAAGGAAACAACAAACGTTTAGTAAAATTACATGCATTTCGTGTTACTTTAATAATATACTTATAGTAACATAATTTTGATCTCTGATTTTACTATCTCCATTTTAAAAGTAGAAAAAGAAATAAAATAAAACTGATAATTTTTGTAACAAATAACGTCATCATATAACTCCATCTGACATCATTTCGCATTCACCGTTTTAAAACAAAAACACGTTCGAAATTCAATCATGAGAAAAGAAAAAAAAAACAATTGCGTAGTGACATCTGTCAAACGAAAAAAAAAGAAGAAACAGAGACATAGAATACACGTGCTTCATCGAAAGTCGAAAGAAACCACAGAGAGGTAGCTAACTACGGTAGGGGATGAATGAGGGGTGAGCTCGATAGATGGAGCCACTTGCGATGTCGGGGATCAACTAGTACAAGACCACAACACATCCGCGGGTAGTTGTCGTAGATAATGATTGGAGTATCGGATATAGTGTGAATTTATTTAAGCAAAGTTTTCGTTTTATTGTAGAGTTTTCATAAAATTCAGTTTGACAACTGAAGTTTAACCGCATATCCATATCCGCCGATATTTTTTTACAGTTTTTTTTTTTCGTAGAATGGTTTTCATTTGAAATTAGAGATAAAATCATATGTTGGTACATATGATTTTAAAAATCATATTTACAACAACACCACGCACAAAATACTGGAAACAATCCAAAAAACATCGAAGGGTCATGAAATGGGGAGGGTCAGGGTCACAAGGTCACATCATCATGCTTTGGGACCCCCAAAACAACTGGGACTTACTCAGACCTCCACGGACCCGCGCGAGTATCCGATTACGGACAATTGTCGGGAAAAAAAATGGAAAAAAACACAGATATTATTTTCGGCTGGCAACATTATTCAAGGGCGTGCATGATCTCCGTTATATCGTCATGCTATATTGCATCCAATTATATTTTTAAATTAAAAAAATTAAATTAAATTAAAAGTGTCTAAATACATGCCTAAGTATATTGCTCCGAACGAAAAATTAATTTAAATAAAAAGGAAATTAAATAAAACCACGTTATTCAGCTAATTCCTACAAAAAAAATGAGGTTTAGGTGTTGGTGTTTTTCCCTTTCTAACCCTAAAAAAACAGTTTTCTACTGAAAACACGACACGACTATATGAATAATAAATTAAATAAGCCATTTTTTTATACAAATGCATAAATATACTTCTCATAAATGTATACTTTAGCTTCAAATAAAAAATAATATATATATACTACATAACAAAGTAAATATACCTCAATTGAACAAATATTTCGTCTACCACACGAAATTAAATTAATTGACTTGTGTGGTCATTGACACTGCTTAGTCACAAAAAAGATAAATTAATAATTCAACACACCATGCCTTTATCTAAATAACACACAGTAATACGTTTGTAATTTAAAAAAATAGTAATGAAAATAGTATCCCCAAATAATAATTCTTTCAAGATCTTAAGTAGTATCATTGAAATATTACTTCAGTGTAAGAATGAGACGGAGCTATACAGGACGTATAGCACCATCTCTTTCCCACAGTGAAGTAATATTATAATAATGCTGCGTTTTGAAGTAGTCGGCCCCAGTACTTTGTTTCGGATAAACTAATGACAGTTATTTGATTATTGAACGTTTGTTCCCTAGTACAACAAGTTCTTCCAACTGAACAGACAGCTGTGCTGCTGGTGAGTTTGTTGCGCCTTCTTCTTCCCAGCTAAAGCACTAGGAAGTGGTGAAAGGTGGGCGTTTTTGGGGGACTGTCTTATGTAACTTTGACCTTCAGAAAGTGCTGTTTTACAGCCTAGTTTGAATAAATGACTTTTGATTTTGATTTTTAGGAATTCACAATTTTCGGCATTATTTGCAAACTTGTCTTTCAACATAGTGAAACTGCGTACATACAGACTTCGACAGTATTGTTAACTTTATTCGTTTAAACATCTCTTGTCTTGCAAGTTCACAAATGGACTTGTACAATTTTGTTACAAAAAGTTTTGTCCTAACGAACTTATCCCGTGACGAACTTGTCTCGCTTACACCTATGAGAACACTCACTTCTCAACAATTCCATTTACCGAACGTCATTACATAAAATTACTTTTCTACTACTAACCAAATAATTTCCACTAGCAACACCAACACCCGCCCCCCTATATTCACATCCACACACATTATAATATACAAGTAACACAGTAATCCCTACGGTACCTATGTAAGAGGTGACTAGCGTTCGGAACTTGCGATGGTTCCCCTTGATCTCTGGTAGGTCCACTGATGCAACACATACATTTTTTGTTTAGTAAGTTTATTGGAAGGCGTGTCCTAGAGGTGGGAATTCGTCGCGAGATTTTACGTGCACGGATTGTAATTCTGAAAGCGCTACAAAGAGGTCCGTTTCTACACAGTAAGACAGTGGTCAGGGGTAGGGCTGTTTTAATCCTATCCCTGGTGTTGAAGAAATAAGCTGTGAAAGTTCATTTTCAAAATTGGAACTGACGACGCCATTTTGTTTTTTCAATTATCATAATTAGCCTTTAATGTTCCCACTGCTGGGGCACAGGCACTCAATGCGGGTTGGTAGATGTCACATGTCTTGAACGGTGAAGGAAAACTCTCAAGATGTTTTCCTTCACCGTTTTGAGAGCAGTGGTGATGAAGTTACATACAAGTGCCTGTCTGGGGCCGAACCAACAGGGCCACCACTACTCACATTTTATTTTATTATAGTAGCACTAATAAAATTCAATAAATTCGATTACCCAGTTTATGAAAGTGATCCGGCAGCTAACTAATTATCTAAATCAGAATGTTATGGCCCGTTTTTTATTAAAATTTAACATGACGATTTTCTCACTATGTTTTGTACCCATATTTACAAAAATACAATTATCATGCACGATTTAACTCGAGGCCAATTCCCAGAATCCACACTCTAGGCCACGCCAAAGAACAACGAAGTCATTTTTTAAAAGGTGGGATTCTCTTAACTTTTTTTAAGGACACTTTAGGCTTAAACAATTTAGTATAATTTAAATTAACATACTTTTAACACTCCATTTATTTGATTTATTATAATATTAATGCAAAAATTGATAATATTTAAATAGTTCTAATTTCACGTAAGATCTTTGTTCAGGGCAAACTTCATCCAGGACTGCTCAGCTGTTCCATATATTATTCTCGCATATCTCGTCAAAATGTAGGGAACGGCTGATTTTTTTTTTCGTGATTTCAGATTTGTTCCCATAGTGAAAGTTGTTCATAATGATGAGTACAATGACCTCTTAAAGTAATAATAATAATAATATATCATTTATTTCAGGTAACAAAGACCCATAACATAAATACCTTACAGACTATCATAAATATTTATAAAAAAACTGATAGTAACTATTGTAATAACTATTGTACACGAAGTAATGCCCATGAATTCAATTTCACTCTGTAGATTAACTCTATCCGAGGCGAAGTTTCTTAAGCCAAACTTCTCTTATGGAGTATTAGAAGTATGTCAATTATACACCGCCCCTTACGGATAAGGCAACAATTAGACGTTAGACACAACGTTAGCATTTAATTATCGGAGATCTAGTATACTATGAAAGTGTGAATAATTCTTTATTAAACTTAACTCCTCAAATGTCGTATGAACCCCATAGGTTCATTAGAAAAATTCTCTCGAAACGACAATAAATATAACCGTATAAATCGTTGAGCTCTTATAAGCAAACGGCTTCTAATAGGCGATCATCTATTGGGTCAAGACGAAGATGCCTTGATTTACAACTTGTTTGGTCCAGCTGCGCTTGCGCTGTAGATCCTGTCGTGCTAGGTTCAATATCCAGGTCGACGTGTGTTATTGGCCATTAGGAATATTTCAGCCCTATTTATGGCAATAACCTATAGACATATTTTGTGTTCATACTTTCATAGTATCTATGGATCTACATTTGGGACCTTTCTCAATAGTTCAATTGGAGATGGGAAAGCAAGATACGTCAAGGATTTACATAAGAAATGTTTATTTTTTATTTTATATACTTTAATTTTAAGGATTTAATCATTTGTTTACTTACAATGCAAAAATAAAAATATGCGTCACAGTTATAAATCACTCATCAAAAAAGAAATCTATGATTGCACAAACCAATTTAGTCGAAATAAACTGTGCCGCTGACCAATCTCCAAATTGACCTCAAAACACATAATTCTAATAACATTAGGACTCTACTATTTGGTAATTGTATATAAGAGAATTAATAGCGACATGATTTAGAGCTTAACTAATGACAGGATTTTAATAGAAAAAGAGAAATTTTAAATACTTCAAAATTATTTAGACTGGTAACCCTAAATTGTGAATGGCAACATTTTATACCATAGTGAAAGGAACCTTGGTTATAGTCATAGAGTTAATAAAATTGAAGAAAAGCGTAGAGTAATACTTACACGAAGGTATTTTCTTAAACACGGTCTTAGCCATGAAATCTAAAAACCTCTGCGCGTAGAAACTCGGTCTATGCACTGAAACTGTGTCCTGAAATTATGGAAAAAAAAGATTATTGTAATATAATAACCACCATTTATTATATTTTTTTAATCTACAAATAACACTGTGAAAATTGCACGGTCGTCATTCGTTGTAGTTATAACTTGATGCGTTGGCGACACTAAACTGGCCAATTTCTCCAAATGATTTTAAACTTTAAAACATTGATTCATCATCTACCTAGCCTTTTCCCAACTATGTTGGGGTCGGTTTCCAGTCTAACCGGATGCAGCTGAATACCAGTATTTTACATGGAGCGACTACCTATCTGACCTCCACCACCCAGTAACTAGGCAATACGATACCCCTTGATAAGACTGGCTGTCAGATTTTCGGGCTTCTGACGACCCGTGACGACAGTCAAAGATGCACAAATGACAGCCGGGACCAACGGCATAGCGTGCTTAAAACGTTGACAGTTTAATTTAAAAATCGATTGAGAAACTTTGACAGTTTATGGCAACTCGATGTGCTGGCGACTGTACATAAAACTCACGCCTCCTTCCCATGCGGGTAGGTAGAAATTATAGTACGGTACCCGCTACGGTGCTTGCAAAATTAATTATTTATCATTCGCTTCGTTTACATTCAAGGAAAACCTGCTCAGGTGGGGATCATAGACAACTCCGCCTTGGAGTGTAAATGTGGTGCTGTTCCAAAAACGATGGGACACTTAATATCGTGTCCTGCGTTTCCTGTCGTCTACACGTTACAGGAACTGATGAACGCTAGTGATGGCGCCAAACGCGTAGCCGAATTCTGGGCCGAGTCCATTTATTTTGCCATCGACGTGCTAAGTTTACATTCATACATCTGGTCGCACACGCATGTCGCCGGTAATATTACCCTATGTTACCCTTGCCGCGGATACTTACCCCATCGTGTATCATGCTCTTCCACGTGTGCTCCAGTTTCTTGCGGAGGCGGTACGACTGTAGGATGTCGATGATACCCAGGAACAGGAGGAGACGCTCGCCACGCGCGTTCCTTGCAGGAATGCCGCCAGGACTGGAGAAAAAGTAGGAAATATTGTCTTTTATGTACTATCTCCAGTGTCAAAGACTGTAAGGTTGTTTATGTGACTGCGCTGTTTTGCACGTTCGAGTATGATCATAAACGTAAGAACGGGAGTCATTTTTTAAAGAGAGTGTTATACGTCTTCCATTAAGGTACTAAGTCTTCTTCTTCTTTTCGTGTGGTTAGTGACTAACTTGGTGTTAGAGTTTTTATGCTGCCCATCGGCCTCTGACTTCGCTTCACATGCTGTTGAGAAATATCTCTCAGACATGCTGGTTTTCTCACGATGGTACTATGACATTAAGACCGTATTCAAGTTTTCTAAATACGTTCGACTGAGGAATTAAATATGAAAATCAGATGGCAGAACCCAAGAGGAACTGTAGACTGAGCCGCTGATTTAGCTTTTACCTTTGATAATCAAACAACGACAAGAAATAGTTTTAGTAGCTATACGTATATACCCTATTTGAGGGCGAAAACAAGTTATAGCGTACTATGTTCTTTTTCTTTGAGGATGGCAAATCATCCAATGACTGCTTTCGCTCTGAGTGGAGCGGAAGGGAGTGTCAGACGCAGACTAAAACCCATCCATGTTCCTTCCTCAGCCCTTTATATTCCGGGGTAGCGGTTACCCTTTCGGACAATCCCGCTTACCCGGCAAGTGTACTATAGTCTTAAAAAGACAACTCCAAAATACTCACGGCACATCCTCCTCCTCATCAATAGGCTCACTTTCAGCCTGTATGCTCTCCATCGCAGTGGAGTGAGCCACCAGTCGCTGACGATTGATAGATCTGAAACAGAGCGCTTTGTTTAGTAGGACGGAAGGGTAAAGACCCGGTTGTATGCACAGGGGTAAGGGTAAAAAGAGTGTTCATGGGAAACAAAAGTGCACAACTTTGGCAACATTGTTACTATATCAAAATATGAGATTTTTCGTACTCATGCTGAGATTAAAGCAAAGTTAAATAGACAATACTCAAAATAGACCATGTTTATTGAAATTGTAAGGATCAAAAGTAACCACTCAGAAAAAAAAAACCCAGTTTTTTTCCGGTTTTTTCTGGACATGAAGTTATTATGATAAGAGTATTTTTACTCTTAAATATAATGTGTGCATACAAACAGCATTTTGGGACACAAAAGTAATTCAAATAAATCCTTGTAAATACATTTAAACATTGCGTGAAAAAAAATACTGCCGAAGTGTGAAATACAACTGGGCCATCCCAAAAATAATTAATTTATATATAATTTAATTAAAAAGATAAATTAATTATTTAATTTTTTTTAGCAATTTCGTTAACTTAAAATAAACATGCTCAAACCAAATTAGTAGTGGTCAAGAATTGTATTTAGCACTTCAGCACATTATAAAAAACCTTGAACGAACAATTGAATGAGTGAATGCATTCAATAACATTTAGTAGATGCATGCTTTTAGATTTTCATACACATTCACATTGAAAAGCTCCAGAGTTAAAGTGAAGAAGTTGAAAAAAGGAGAAACTTTTCCATATATGTTGGGGTCAGCTTCCAGTCTAACCGGATGCCGCTTAATACGACCTGATTCGCTTCTAGTCGCTGTATCGAGTTTCCGAAAAGCGAATAAATGTCGGGACCCAAACCACCACCTCTTACAACAATATTTCTTCAGTGTGATAATGAGACGGAGCTATACAGGACGCATAGCTCCGTCTCTTTCCCACTATGAAGTAATATTCAAATAATACTGCTGGAAGGGGCGGTAGAATTCTAAGTCCTATTAAATCCCAGTGGTCCAAAGGGAGGTCCTTTGGACCACTGGGATTTATCTATATTATGCAACAAACAAATTTTATTCACTCGATTATCACCTTAAAATACGTGTCATCATTACTTTTTAAAGAAATCCTTTCACAATGGAGCCTCAATTTTACTGTTAGAACATGCATAATTATTAATAGTAATAATTATTAATAATAAATATACAATTATACAGATAATTTATCTCCAGTTATTCGAGTTAATATACCTAAGTATTAGATCACATGACGAGGAGGTATTGGTGTATCGATTACCGGTTAGTCGAGTTAAATCGATTCTTAATCGATATTTTTTTTACTTTGCTCAAAAAGTTTAATGTAAACCAGTGACTATTAATCTATTTACAATTCCCTGCAATTGAAAATTAGTTTATTTCACCAGAGAGACATGATATGAAGGGATGACTGGCACCGTACTTTCATATAACATAGCAATTTTAGTCTTTATTATTTACTTATAGAAATAATATAAAACCATCATCAACTGCCACGCCTTTTCCCAACAATGTTGGGGTCGGCTTTCAGTCTAACCGGATGCAGCTAAATACCAGTATTTTACATGAAGCGACTGCCTATCTGACCTCCACAACCCAGTAACTGGGCAATACGATATCCCTTGGTAAGACTGGCTGTTAGATTTTCGGGCTTCTGACGACCCGTAACGACTGTCAAAGATGCACAAATGACAGTCGGGACCAACGGATTAACGTGTTTTCCGCGACACGGAGAAGTCTCAGTGTGTAAAGATGGTCACCCATCCACGGTCAACCCCGACAAGCGTAGCTTAACCTGATGGATCGACCTGTGCGGATTTTACTAGATTATCTTTATAGATGAGATAAATCACATGTTTAATCAACTAATTTATCTTATCCAAAAAGATGATCGAACAGCTACAACGCCACTACTAAATCAAGTCAACTAAAAATAAAGACACCGCGTTTACTATAATAGACTAAACTTGCACAATCACCCAGACATTGCACAAGTAACCTTTTCGTCCTTGTTTATTATGAGTTAGGACGAAAAACACATAAAAAATTCGAATAACCCCACAAACCAGTAACCAACACACCACCAAGAAATAAAAAAAGTAAAAAAATTACATACGAATAATAATACGAAAAGAAGTTAGGTAATAATAAATAATAATACGTATTATTAAAAAGAAACATTCAAAACATATGAAACTCAATCGTACTGCGTCCGTTTGACTTGCGCGGTGAAATCCTCCCTGCCTTGTTCTGATCTGAAATGGTTGTATAATAAAAAAAAGAGATACAGTACCGTCACCGATAGGAAAGGTTGAGATTGTATTATTAATAATATTGCAAATAACCAGTTTTATTTTCTGACATAATTTTGTTTAGAATCTTACTATTTTAAACATACAAGGATCGATGCGATGATCATGCGCACGATTTATGGCAATTTAAATAATCAATTTGACATGAGTAAAAGAAATTCGAAATATTTTAAATAAATTTACGTAACCTAGCTTTTGGTAAACACATTTATACTTCAATAGTTCCTTTGGAAGTTTCATAGACTATTTATTTATTTTAGGTAATAATTAACGACAAGATAATACCAATAATCCATGACAGAATTCTGTCAAGTCCTAAAGACTCACAGCCTAACAAAAACCGTCCCAGCTATCCCGAACTGTAAAAATTTCCCAACTGAAAATGAACCTTATCCTTTTGAAATAAAGTTGAAAACTATCAAAGGGCAGATTGGCGTAACTTGATGTGCTGGCCTCTGTACAACACATAGTTAATTATTATTTTTTGAGAGTGGGAAATCATCAAATGGCCCCTCCCGCTCTGGGTGGAGCAGAAGGGAATGTCAGTGTCTTGTTGACTTAAACCCATCCATGTTCCTTCCTTAGCCCTTTATGTTCCGGGGTAGCGGTAACCCTTTCGGACAATCCCGTTTATACAACACACACTAGATATCATTATTAAGAAGTCTCTTTCATTCGTTTACTGCTTTCTTTGTTAACGAATTTTTTTAGTCAATCCCTTTTTTTTCTTGCGTTCTGTTTTTCGCGCTATTAGCAGATGCGTTCAGGGCTTATTGGCTCTTCGGGTATGGTCCTCCAGTGAGAGCCGACCCTCTACTTAAAAATATGTGACTTATTTTGAATAAATTATTTTTACTCTATCTATGGCCCGCTTGCGACGCAAATCACTAAATGCGTGTAAACGCGCAACGTGCTTTGCACGCGTGTATTGCGTATAGTGCGTGTGCTAAAATTTAATTATTTGTGTTGCAAGCTGATCTGAACCTGAATCAAAATCCTGTGTATTTACTAACCTTGTTCTATTTAGTCCCTTCCGTGGTTCCCCTTCAGCGTCGTCGCCCTCGCTCTGACCGGAGTCCGTACGTTTACGGGCCTCCGACTTCTCCCTTTGAGCTTCGTCGAGGTTGTGAATGCCGACTAGGAGAGAGTAGTCCATGATCTGGGGGATAAGAAAAATTGCTGTAAATTGACTATTTGAATCGGTCAAAAGTAAAATATGAAATCACATGAAAAAAAGCCCGCTCGTCATAAAAACTTCCATCCGTACAGAAATTAAATGTAATGGGAAGATATAATTGTTAAATTGCGTTTAATGCTAATATGTAATAATAATATCCATGGACATTTCACACAACGCCATATAGTTCCAAGCTAAGCAACCTAATGCTTGTGTTATAGTAACGAGATGGCTGATAAACTACTTATATACATTTTTTTTGTAAATACATACATTATAGATAGAAAAGTATTCCACTTGATTCTAAAAATCTGTGACGTCACATTGTTATATTTCATACAAATCACGTACAAATGCCGCGTAGTCAATAACGTTATTGACTACCCTTTCAAATACCCAATTATTGATGTAAAAATAATTCTGCCAGAAGCCAAAGCAGTGGGGGAGCGGTGTCTCTTACCACCGCCGTCATTATGCTTAAAAAGAGGCTCCAATCATAAACTAATTTAAACTATTTGGTACAGAAATAAACATTTTGTATTTTTAACTGTATTTTATATATGTATTTTGAACTTCACTGCTTCTTCTTAGCGTGTCGATGGCAATCTAAATGCACTCGGCTCAGAATTCGGCTACGTGTTTGGCGCCATCACTAGCGTCCATCAGTTCTTGTAACGTAAATACGGCAGGACACGCAGGTCTAAGCGGGATTGTCCGAAAGGGTTACCGCTACCCCGCAACATAAAGGGCTAAGGAAGGAACATGGATGGGTTTTAGTCAGTAAGAGTCTGACACTCCCTTTCGCTCCACCCAAAGCGGGAGAAGTAATTGGATGATTTTCCAGCCTTAAAAAAAAAGGACACGCAGGACACGAGATTAAGTGTCCTATCGTTCACTGCACTTAGATTTGTTACCTTAAAGCTCTCCAGCACTCGACAGTCGCGCTGCATAGTTTTGATGAGCGCGTTGTACGTGTCGGCTTCTAGGAACAGACCCTCGGTGTGGTGCTCCATGAAATCCAGGTCCTTGTAGGTGGGTGACGTCTTCTGACGCTCTCCTTTGTTTGCCTGGAATGAAGAAGGTGGACACCAATAAGTTATGTGGATTTAAGACGCGACTTCATCGTTATAATTTAGTTGGAAGATGTTTTTCACCTAAGGAATCTGCGTAATTGAACAAGAAACGCCTGACTGGCAAATATTTATACTAATATTATAAAGCTGAAGAGTTTGTTTGTTTGAACGCGTTAATCTATGGAACTACTGGTCCGAATTGAATAGTCCATTTATCGAGGAAGGCTATAGGCTATGTAACATCACGCTACGACCAATAGGAGCCGTGCAGCGGGTGAAACCACGCGGGAGTAGCTAGTTTATGATATATGCTTTGAGTTGAGTTGCTTGTCCTTCATGCATTCGATTGTAACAGACTACTAGCTGATGCCCGCGGCTTCGTCCGCAACAATTTTTTTACTAAAACCTTCCTCAAGAACCACTCTATAAGGTGTTAAAAAATTAACTCTAAGAATTTCGTGGGAGCATTGTACTCGTCGTTATGAACAACTTTTACTATGGGATGAACCCTGAAATCGCGAAAAAAATATGAGCTGTTCCATACATTTTATTGAGTTACGTGTGCCTAAATGTATGGAACAGCTCATATTTTTTTCGCGATTTCAGGGTTCATCCCATAGTAAAAGTTGTTCATGACGACGAGTACAATGCTCCCACGAAATTCTTAGAGTTAATTTTTTAACACCTTATATACATTGGTGAAAACAGCATGAAAATCGGTGCAGTAGTTTTGAGTTTATCGCGAACAGACAGACAAATGCGGCGGAAGACCTTGTTTTATTTTTTGCGATTTCGTAGTTGGTCCCATAGTAAAAGTTGTTCAGTTTGGTGGTCGGTAGCATATGCTTTTGTATGTATATACCCTTTCGGTTACACCTGTATAAGCACTTTGCTTTCTAATGCACCTACCACTGTTTATCTCTGCATCACCCAAAGGTTGACTGGTAGAAAATGCCTATGGCATTAAGTCCGCCTCTGTACATTTCTGTGCTTAAAGTATTAAATAAATAAATAAATAGAGCATATTTTAGGGCTCTTACAAACGACACGTACCTTCCTTTTATAAGTAGACCCCTTGAGATCGTACTTCATATGTAGCTTGATGGATGACGGCAGTATGTTGTTCATGGCGACCAGTCGAACGTTCTTACTGTTGCACTGGTAGCAGTATAAACCGAAGAATTTTGGCAATAATGTGCGTGGGTTCTGAAATTATGAAAGAAACTTATGTTTAGTATTATTTCGGGTTGAAATCTCGACTCGCAAGCCTTATTATAAGTATCTATATTTTTAGATTAAATTGCGCCAGTATTTCCTGAAAGTGTAAGTAGATATGTATGTATAGTAAGGTAGAGATAAACTACGACATCATGGCGCGCTCCTACACACAACCCATTTTTTTTAAGGGTGGGAAAACACTTGATTCCTCCCGCTCTGGGTGTAGTGGAAGCTAGTGCCAGACTATTACTGACTAAAACCCATCCATGTTCCTTCCTTAGCCCTTTGTGTTCCGGGGCAGCGGTAGCCCTTTCGGACAATCCCGCTCAGTAGTACTACCCCAAACGAGCCACTTCGAACTCTACTACAAGTAAATAAGGTCCAAAATCTCACCTGATCAAGGTTCAAGTAGTATCCTGGCAGAAGTTTCTGAAGAAACTCCCCCTCCTTATGCTGCACCGTCTTGATGATGAACTCGTCGTCGTTTGTCAAGTAAAAGATGCTGCCGCTCGCGCCCGGGTTGCTCAACTCGCGCAGCGGGGCGCTGCACATTGACATCTGGTAGAAATCGATTAACATAATATGGTTTGGAACGGCGCCATAGTAATATGTGTTGTTTTATATTGTGTGGTTGTGATGTTCTTCTGTAGGTTCGAGATGTTTCTTTATTTACTTATGTGATAGTTTTTAAGTCAGTTAGTAGGAATGATGACAGGATAAAAAAAATGTAGTCCATCAGTCAGATAATAAAAAAATATTAGACACGTTGGGGAGTGGGGGCATCACAACTCAGTATAAAATCTACAATGAAGTGACGTCATGCCACGTTTTAACACAATGTATCGACGTAATCTTTTGATTACGTCGTACCTAAGAATCCCTAATATTTTATTGTCCTAGAGATGTCGTATTATTATAATAACATATTATATTTATTGAACATCTAAAAGTCATCCAAAGATTGAAAATTCGGCTCCAAATAAAATAATTGATCGATCATACATATCGTGTTGATCGTGGTAACCGATTCGTATATAATTATGCCAGACAAAATTAGCCCTTAAAATAACTACATAACGCGCTTTTTTTAGGGTGCCGTACACAAAGGATAAAACGGGACCCTATTACTAAGACTCCGCTGTTCCTGATATTTGGACATTTGATATTTTTAATAGATGTATTTCTGTTACAACAAATACAAAAAACAGAACAAAATAAATGTGTAAATAAATAATGTTTTTTTGCCGTTTTAAAGATAATACGGAACACGGGACGGAACATTTCGCACTTGACCGGTTTTTGTTTTAATATAATCACTACTAAATATACCAATAGATTGAGTAAAAAACGGGATTTTCCTATTCATTGATTAAATTAAAGAAGCCGACACCATCATAGTTGGGAAAAGGCTAGACAGATGATGATTGAGGTAAATTAACGATTGGATTGAATTTAACTCATCTGTAGATACAAATTAATAAAGCGCTAATACACCTATAAATAAAAATCGTGACTGAATGATAATCGCCATATTATTATTGTAAATTAAATACAGCAAATATATGCATTAAAGTCATCATTGCCACGATTCACGGAAAAAATTGCACGCAAAACAAATACACTGTAGTGTCGTGTCAACACAAGTAAATATTTTAATGAGTGTAGCACGTTAAGCCATTGGTCCCTGCTGCCATTTGTGCATCTTTGACAGTCGTTACGGGTCGTCAGAAGCCCGAAAGTCTGACAGCCAGTCTTACCAAAGATACTGGTAACTGGGTTGTGGAGGTCAGATCGGCAGTCGCTCCATGTAAAATACTGGTGTTCAGCTGCATCCGGTTAGACTGGAAGCCGACCCCAACATAGTTGGGAAAAGGCGTGGCAGATGATGACGATGATGATAAGTGTAGCCCACATTATTTATTTCGTAGTTAATCTATGAGAATGTTCTCCAGGCGTCAGAATATTAATTTTCTAATTAAAAAAATACTTCATTGAAATAGAAATATGGGATATTTTTGATTGGTAAAAAAATGCGAATATTAGGAACAAGAACTTGAGAATTTGGTATTTTCTTCTTTTTAGGTTGGGAAATCATCCAATGACTTTTCGCGCTCTGGGTGGAGCGGAAAGGAGTGTCAGAGTCTTACTGACTAAAACCCATCCATGTTCCTTCCTTAGATCTTTATGTTCCGTGGTAGCGGTAACCCTTTCGGACAATCCCGCTGAAGAATTTGGTCTGGGTTCTGAATTTGGAGCGTTCTGAATTGTATCGTGACTTTTATCCGACTACTTTCTTATACACAAGTTTGGGTGGGAGGAAAAAGATCCCATCAACGCGAAAAAGATTACCAAGGATTCCGTATGTGATTCTGAACCTCCATGCGTTGAATTTTTCATCAGTTATTAAAAAAAAAAAGTGCAGTACCTAACGCAGTGAAAATGTATGGAACAGCTATTTCTTTTTTAAATAATAAACGAATAATTTAAACGCTGGGAGGTTCAGTATCATGTGCTAATTCCATGGTCACCTTCTTCGCGTCGCTGTCCCTTCCGTCCTGTATATTGGTCTGAAATGAAAATGTGTGTGGGCGTTATGTATTGTTTTGTCTTCATGCTATCATAGTCAACAACTAGCACAGGTGTCTACTCGACAGTGGGTACAATCAGCGTCACATTTACTGAACTCAGGCGCATCTCCACGGGCGAAAACAAACAGGCCTCGCTGTCAAATTCAATAGAAATTCTATGAATCAATCAAAACCGTGGTGATTGATTCATCGAGTGCAGCGATAATTTGAAGGCACAGCGATTGCGTGATCTTCTCGTCCGTGAAAATGGCGCATAATGCAGTTCGAAGTGATCTGAACAAGTAAGGAAATTAAACTTGGTCTCAACTGGATAAAATGACAGATTAAATTAATCAGTGTCAGGTGGTTATGTGCGAGTTGGGTGTGTGGGTGGGATAGATTGTATGGGGGAATGTGTGCGTGTGTGGGATGGGTAAGATGTGTGTGTGTGTGTGTGTGGGATGAGTGTGTGTGAGTGCAGGATGGGTGTGTGTGTGTGTGTGTGTGTGGGATTGGTGTGTGTGTGGGATAGGTGTGTATGTGTGGGATGTGTGTGTGGGATGGGTGGGTGTGGGTGGGTGTGTGTGTGTGTGTGTGTGGGATTGGTGTGTGTGTGGGATTGGTGTGTGTGTGGGATGGGGGTGTGTGTGTGATTGGTGTGTGTGTGGGATGGGCGTGTGTGTGATGTGTGTGTGGGATGGGTGGGTGTGTGTGTGTGTATGTGGGATGGGTGGGTGTGTGTGTGTATGTGGGATGGTTGTGTGTGTGTGTGTGTGTGGGATGTGTGTGTGTGTATGCGTGTGGGATGTGTGTGTGTGGGATGTGTGTGTATGCGTGTGGGATGTGTGTGTGTGTGGTATCTGTGATCGTGTGTGGAATGTGTGGTTGTGTGTGGGTTTGGTGTGTGTGTCAACAGGAATCACACCTCTGGTTTTGTAACAATGCCAGCTGTTTGGTTGAGATAAAGTCCAATTTCCTAAGTTGACCATATCATTTTGTACAGTCAGGTCGTCAACACGTTTTTGACATTGATAACCAAGGCTACGTGCCACACGTTTGTTTTACATGCATCGTGCTAGAAACATTGATAAAAGCTACGTGAGTTTTATTAAAGTCAGTCGGTCGATCCTGTAAACATCTCACCGTGAAAACAAATGTGAAATGATCGTAAAGTGAGCTAACCTAATGCTAGAGATTCACACTGATGACAGCTCACTTTAACTTCCCTTCACTTATATTTTCAGGGTCATGTTTTACAGAATAGCAGTACTGGTCTTTCTCAAAAAGGTACATAGGTCAATCGGTGCTGTAAGTCTTTAAACTATCACATCTACTGGTGAATTGCAGCTTGCGATACTACTGAAGAGAAGCGACTACATAAATGTCGGAGGCGGTATGAGTCCAAGCGACCAAAACTTTTGTTAAGGGATGATGCAGATACCGTTTATTTTAAGAATGACTTGTGCGCCACTGCTCAGCTCGTGACTGAGTAATAACAGCCATATAGGCCGATTAGTTAGGTTAAGCTACGCTTGCCGGGGTTGGTCCGTGGATGGGTGACCATCTTTACATAACTAGACTCCTCCGTGCCTCGGAAAGCACGTTAAGCCGTTGGTTCCGGCTGTCACTTGTGGATTTTTGACAGTCGGTACAGGATACATTAACCACCTGGTCATATTAGCCTCATGGACACATTAGCCACCTGGACACATTAACCCCCTGGACACATTAGCCACCTGGACACATTAGCCTCATGGACCTATTAGCCCCCTGGACACATTAGCCTCTGGACACATTAACCCCGTGGATATATTACCCCCTGGACAGATTAGCATCTGGACACATTAGCCCCGTGGACACATAACGCTCATTTGTATATCGCTTTCCGCTCTATAATATCGCAAACCACAGCCTCTAGCGTTAAGACTCGTTTTTATTAAGCGAAAAAGTCCCGTATTCGACGCTGTAACATGACGCAATGTCCGTCAATACCTTTTATGAACAGCACTCGATATTTCTGACTACTCAAAAATGGATTTTTCAGGCTGACTTCCCACCAGAGCTGTGCAAAGGCTTTTTTTTTTAGGCTGGGAAATCATCCAATGGTATCTCCCGCTCTGGGTGGAGCGGAAGGGAGTGTCAGATAAGAGTCTGACACTCCCTCCCGCTCTGGGTTTTAGTCAGTAAGAACTGACTAAAACCCAGAGCGTGAATTCAGAACGAAGCAGTTGTTTTTTTTCTCGTTCACCGTTCCGTTTCCTCACAGGATTCCGTGTGGAAATCCACCCCACAACCATGTAAGCATTATGTGCGTGTGCTTTAATTTTTACGCTGAGATTGACGCAACCTTCGGCGGCTCTCTTTGAGAGACGCTTGGCCAAATAAAAATTCTTGACCAAGTCCGTTTCTTGACCATTCACGTCCAAGATACGAATTGGACATTATTACGTCATATTACAATCGTCAATACAGGACATGCAGTACGAGGCCGATAAAATGGCACATCGTATATTAGAAAAAAGTTCGGCTTTATAGAGCGTCATTTTTGTCACTCACACCTGTGCGACAGTCTCTTTCTAAAGCTCAAATTTCATATCCGTTTTTATATTTCAAACCTTATTCCGACTTGCATAAAGTTCTTAATAAATTGACAACTCAGATTTGTGTTTAAAACCAGTTTTTGTATTAAGAACTTTAGCTCTATCGAAATAAAGTACGGAATTCAAAAATGTCTCGATAGTTAGTCTACTTTTTTGGATGTGCCATACTAACGGGTACTGTAAGGGCGGATTTCACCAATGAAACTGAACGCGATCAGCACATTTAAACGCTCAAAAGATGTCAGTGTCATAATTGTTGAGGAATATAAACACTGAGAGCTCTTGATTGGAGTTTAGGTGCTAATCGCAGCAAATTGGCATAAAATTGTCATAAAAACGAGTCTTAAAATCTAAATACCAAACAGAAGAACATCTATTGAAGCTTCGAGAAAATTAATACAGTAATCTTACTAAGAAATCATCGGGCTGGATCCCGAATAGGTCGCGGAAATATCGGAACGCTATTGGCGCGTAAGTCTTGAATTTGAATTCCGAATAGTGATGTGCAGGCGTGTGATTGGATCCTTCGTGTGGGAAGTTCGTCGTTTCCACTGTCATGAAGTCTTGCATAAGGAGATCTCGCTCTGGTTTGGATGCTAGCCCGCCGATTGCATGCTGGATTCCTGTGGGTAATGGAAAAGGAAAATTGTTAGCTGTAGTTTTGTGGTAAACATGATAAGACTGATATTCTTTATTATTATTTTATTTTCTTTCTTTAGATTGTATAAAGCGAGAGGCAGGGCGCATAAATAATTGATTATTCTTACAACATTTTCAAAACTTTTAAGAGTTGAAAAATACTCCCTAAATGCTGTAGGCTCAGAGTGAGTGTTTGCTGTCCCTAGCATGTTTATGGTGTCAATCTGGCCCATGACCATAGTACACGGAGTGGTTGCAATTTGAAACCAGCCTAAGGCTGCGTATCCATCATAGATGCGAGGCAGCTAGGTGCTGTGCGAGGTAAAAAGTAACCAATAGGATTACTTTATTTTCATAGCTGGAGCTAAAAGCATGAAGCAAATACAAAGAGGAGATGTCATAATGTGAATGTGCACTGTGACAATAAATCGGTCCTGACGTCATCACGGTGGGCGTGGCCTCGGTCAGTTAGCGGCACACGTTGTGTACTAACTACATGTTTACAGTCCAGTGTTCACAGTCTATTTTATTATTTTCTATCTTATCTGTCACTGCTCGACAAAAGATGGCGCCACTTTGTATCACATCATGTCACCTATACACTAGTGACATCTAGCGAAATCTAGCTAAAACGACATTGTAACAATCGACAAAGCTTAATCTATTAATTGTCCTATTCACCGCTAGATGGAAAATAGAGAGGGGCGTGGTTTGTAACGTCCCTCGCTCCCCGTAAAGTGTCACGCATTATGTTAAAGGGAAATCCAGTTACGGCATCTCCTCTTTGTATTTGCTTCATTGCTAAAAGAGTGTTGTTATTGGTTCGTTTTACGCACATTTTTGGTGGAAACGCATCGTAAGTAGCGTATCCTGGTCAGCGAGATTGTCCGAAAGGGTTACCGCTGCCCCGGAACATAAAGAGCTAAGTACAGAACATGGATGGGTTTTAGTCAGTTAGAGTCTGACACTTCATTCCGTTCCACCCAGAGCGGGAGGAGTCTTTGATGATTTTCCGCCATTAAAAAAAAAAGGCGGTGAAGCTTGATACAAACGTGAGAACCTCTAAAACTGTTACATCAAATAACTGCAATTTACGTCGTAGAATAAAAACATGATACGTCAATGATCAAATCAGCAAAAATCATCGTAATACCCGCAACAAAAAGTTCTTTACTAACAAAAAAGTATTCATTCATTCATTCATTCCATTTGTCTTGCTAAACCAACAGGCAATATGTAATGCTTGACAAGATAATTATATTATTGCGATGCTAATGCCAAGTCATTATTAACACCACGAGTCCACGGTCAAAGGCTACTCTTGAGAAATCGACCTTGAAAATATTTGCATAATATTGAAGATTTGTATGTACTGTTGCTTATGTAGTAGACATTTTTATACATCATCAGGCCTGTACAATGCAGATGGACAGAGGGACATAGTACAACTACAACCTCATCTACAAAAGACTAGCCATAAACCGGGCACAAATCTGGGTCCATAATTGCAATTGAGATTTTTTTTAAATCCTTTATAATAAAGTATGAGAAATCATCAAATGCCCCTCCCGCTCTGGGTGGAGCGGCAGGGAGTGTCAGACTCTGTCTAAAACCTATCCATGTTCCTTCCTTAGCTTTTTATGTTCCGGGGTAGCGTAAACCCTTCGGACAATCCCACAGAAAGGTTATATAACCCTACGGAATGACTTTTTCATCAAATCACGACTTTTGAGTGCTATTTAACTTTCTCTCTAAGTAAAATTGCACTCAAATGTATTGATGATTCTTATAATTATAATTGTAGAAGTATCTTGACCTGCGTCGCGAGGTTGCCGATATGTGGGATGTGGATACAGCAATCATTGTGCCGATAGTCGTGACAGCCAATGGCATAATAGCCAAGAGCCTCGACCAGCATCTGAAAAGGCTCTCGTTAAGCCGGTGGTCCCAGCTGTCATTTGTGCATCTTTGACAGTCGTTACAATCTGATAGCCAGTCTTACCAAGGGGTATCGTATTGCCCAGTTACTGGGTTGTGGAGGTCAGATAGGCAGTCACTCCATGTAAAATACTGGTATTCAGCTGCATCCGGTTAGATTGGAAGCCGACCCCAACATAGTTCTAGGAAAAGGCTAGGCATATGATGATATGTATTCAAATCAAATAAAAGAATAATAATTCTTTAAATACGCACGTACTTGCTACGGCCGTGACTCATATTTTAATTAACATACAACCTGACAATGAGCTGCAAATTGCAAAAAAAAAACTATGAAAAATTGAACTTCGCGGGCTACCGTTCCGCATCTCCCTTAAGCGGTCGGGGTACAATATTGATCTGCTACAAGAATGTATGGTAAGCCCCAGATTGATGCGCGTTATAAGACAGTCAAGTGAAGACGTTTCAAGAACTTCCGTACTTACAAGAATAGCTTTGTTCCATTTAAGTGGGGATCGAAACTTCAAATGGAAGATGTTAGATCACGAAGTAACTTGTATTCAGGGTACATTTTAAAGATTGAGGAAAAAAACTCCGATATATAGAAAAAGCCCTTTAAATTTAATATAAATTCTAGGTAACGTCGTCAGGAAAGTTTTGAGTATGAATGTGGATGGCTATACAAGTAGAGGAAGAGCGAAAAAACGATCGCTGGGTACGAAGTATCAAAATCAAATCAGAAAACCGAAGCCTCTTTCATACATACAAGTTCAATTTTACATTTTCATAATACCTACTAGTATACAAAAGATGAGAAAGAAAATATGTTTATTTAGTTTTTTATAGATAGTAGTACTGCTTTGGATGACAGGCTCATTCAAGTCTGAAATCATCTTATATCAAAATATCATTATAACAAAAACATCTATATCCTGTACCCATGTTGCAAAGAAATAAATGATTTATGAAAGTGACACCGGTGACTGAAAAGTTGTGTGGAAATCGGTTGTCATGGAATGGGCATGTTATGCGGAGGAATGAGGAAAATGTTGTTCGGGTTTTGAGCATGAATGTGGATGGCTATATAAATAGAGGAACACCAAAGAAACGATGGATGGACTGTGAGAAAGATGATATGTGGTTAGAAAGGGAATGCCTACCGAGATGACGACTAATAGAGAAGCATAGAAGAAAAAGACAGCTACGCCGACCACAAATAATTTGGGATGAGGGCAGGAGCATTATGATAAATTCTAGGCAATGACGTCAGGAAAGTTTTGAGTATGAATGTGGATGGCTACACAAGTAGAGGAAGGCCAAAGAAACGATGGATGGATTGTGTGAAAGATCTAGAGCTAGAAAGGGATAAATTTTAGGTTATAATTTTGATCGAAGCGTCATCGGGTCTAAAGTAATTTGGAAGTTAAAAGCAGCTTTCCTTTCTACAATAGCATACATTAATAATTTGGCGTTTTCATTAGCTGTTTCTATATTGTTTGCAAATATCTTGACGATGCCGCCTGTTCACACGATACTCCGCAACGCAAAGATTTCACCGAATTGGTCACACGGTCGTTACAGCACCATAAAGTCATTTCGCTGCATCGTCAAAATATAAAAAAAAAACCAAACAAAGAAGAGTATGGCCTTTTTTTCGGTCTAGTACCCAAAAACGGGACCCTATTACTAAGACTCAGCTGTCCGGGGTCCGTTTGTCACCAGGCTGTATCTCATGAACCGTGACATTAGACTATTTAAACAGTTGACATTTTCACAGATGATGTATTTTACTGTTGCCGCTATAAGAACAAATACTAAGAAACAGAATAAAATAAATATTTAAGGAGGCTCCCATACGACAGACATGTTTTTTCTTGCCGTTTTTATAGATAGTGGTACAGACCGATTCTTTTTCGGTCTGGTTAGACTGGAAGCCAACCCCAACATAGTTAGGAAAAGGCTAAGCATACCCTTTCCTGAGATGTAAGCATTGGTGTCCATGAATCATTAATTAGTTTAATTAATCGTTTCCCTTAACAAGTTAGGTAAGTATATCCCCATTTTTCACGAGACGGAACGACTCCTTTTCGTTATGAGTATTATTAAGATGACACATCAAAACATAATAAAAGTGTAGCCGCATACGAGGAAAAATACCGTTTTTATTTTAATTACAGTGAATTTAACAAATAAACTTAGCTAGGGAAACTTTACAGTTGTGATGAGTATGTGTTTATTATAAAACAAAAAGCTACGACTGATTAAGGCGGCAACAACCGCGGGTAGTCCATGTAGCTACATGAAATAAATCTATACTATTACTAGCTGACCCGGCAGACGTCGTCCTGCCTTAACTATGATATCCTCCTACCTTTCCTACCTACCCTACCTACCTACCCTACCTGCCCTACCTACCCTACGTACCCTACAAAAAAAAATTTAGGGGTGGACTACCCCTAACATTTAGGGGGATGAAAAATAGATGTTGGCCGATTCTCATAGATACCGGATAAGCACAAAAAATTTCATCAAAATCGGTCAAGCCGTTTCGGAGGAGTATGGCAACGAAAACTGTGACACGAGAATTTTATATATCTATATATATAAAAGAAAGTCGGGTTTGTTCCCTCCGTTATAACTCGAGATCTGCTGGACCAATTTTCATGGTTTTTGTTTCGTTGGATTTGTCTCCGCCCTGAATAGCAGAATACATTTTTTTTTTTTTTTTATTTATTTTTTAGGTAGGGTAGGTAGGTAGGTAGGGTAGGGTAGGTAGGTAGGTAGGGTGGGTAGGTAGGGTAGGTAGGGTAGGTAGGGTAGGTAGGGTAGGTAGGGTAGGTAGGGTAGGTAGGGTAGGTAGGGTAGGTAGGGTAGGTAGGTAGGGTAGGTAGGGTAGGTAGCTAGGTAGGTAGGGTAGGTATCACAGTTAAGACAGGACAACGTCTGTCGGGTCAGCTAGTTAGATTATAAAGCTGAAGAGTTTGTTTGAACGCGCTAATCTCTGGAACTACTGGTCCGAATTGATTCTTGTTGTCCATTTATCGAGGAAGGCTATAGGCTATGTAACATCACGCTACGACCAATAGGAGCCGAGCAGTGGGTGAACCCGCGCGGGAGCAGCTAGTAAAATATATACAGGATGATATTGAATTCAAACCTACTAAGCTTTCAAAACAATCAGCTGTTCCATACATTATGCTCGCATAACGCGTCAAAATTTAGGGAACAGCTGATTTTTTTGAAAGTTGTACAAAACGATGAATGACCCCTTAAAATAATGCCCATGAATTCGATATCATCCTGTATATCTGGATCTATTCCGTTGGCTTGGTGGCCGCCACCGCCTTTGATAAACGTGAGGCTTCGATTCCCAGATCAAACTCAAAGTATTTATTTCAAATAAACCAATTACAGGCACTTTTGAATTGTCAAGGGGTCGGTCAGTCAGAGAGATGAAGCTAGTAGCCCATTCCAAAGCAGTAGGTACAGATCGGACAGTATTATAGAAAAACGGAAAAAGAGAATTATAGCACAACAAAAAATTCCCACCGCTGTCAAGAGTATACGTAAGAAAATCGTATGTTTACGACCCCTATTACGCGGGACAAAAAAATAGTGTACACTATACACTTCTGCCTACACTGGCAGAACTACAGGCGTGATGTATGTGGCTTTAACACACTTGACATTAAACGATAGTGCGCCCTTGGATTTATATCGGTTTCCTATGCGCCACAGGAAGCACTGCTGTTGACCATTTTTCCTCTTTTTTTCGAATTAAATCGCTGTTTTGTATGTTTGTTTAACGCAGAACGCGGAATAGTTGCGGAATTTGAAAGAAAAAAACGTATATTTGGACTTAGTTCGTGAAACACAAGATATAAATATGAAAATAATGTTTTTACAACAACGTGTGTCTCAGGGCTGCGCCAAAAAGGTCAATTTCAGCAATAATGCTTGACAAATGCCGATGCCGTGACTCGGGAAGCACGTTAAGCCGTTGGTCCCGGCTGTCATTTGTGCATCTTTGACAGTTGTTACGGGTCGTCAGAAGCCCGAGAATCTGATAGACAGCCTTAACAAGGGGTATCGTATTGCCCAGTCGTGGTCAGGTAGGTTGTCGCTTCAAGTAAAATACTGGTGTTCAGCTGCATCCGGTTACACTGGAAGTCGACCCCAACATAGTTGGGAAAAGGCTAGGCAGAAGATGAGATGCCGATGCAGAGGCTGGTTTTGTTAATTAACCTTTCTAATAAAAGAATATTTTAGGAGTTAATATCTCTTTAATCTCCCGAAGCAAACGGAAACTTTTGTATAATTTGCAGTGCCCAACAGGGTCCATAATGATCTAATTCTTGTTACCCCTAAGTTCATATGTGGAAGCAATAAATATATTGAGTATGTTTGAAGCCTTTGTTTGTGAGACTGACTGTGGGAGGCGTTTCGCAGCACCAAAACGGATTCATGGACGGCTCAGATCTCCACAGACAATGGCTATCTTGCACTGCATGTCCTGTTATCTGCACACGTGAGGATCTATGCTGCAACACTACTAGCTTCATCTTTCTGACTGACAGACCTCCTGACAATTCAAAAGTGCCTGTAATTGGTTTACTTGAAATAAATGCTTTGAGTTTGAGTTTGGCAGTCATCGATATAGTGTTTTTTTTTTTCGTTATTTTTTCTATCGACACACTAAGAAGAACGGATGGACCAATTTCAGTATTACTTCCTTACGTTTATAGTTTTATAAACAGGCTGTTTATAAAACTATATTTGTAATTACTATCGTAAAACACAAACCAGTAAGTAGCTACCTACTAAGCGGTTTTGTCCGAAAGGGTTACCGCTACCACGGAACATAAAGGGCTAAGGAAGGAAAATGAATGGGTTATAGTCAGTAAAAGTCTGACACCCCCTTCCGCTCCACCCAGAGCGGGAGGAGTCATTTGATGATTTCCCACTCTCAAAAAAAAAGTACATAGGTACCTACATTTTCTTAAGAAAACTTGGTTAAATCTTTTGGATAGGTATTTAAGGGTTCGTTGCTTTATCAACTTTGAGTACTTGACAAAGTTGCTATTAATGCATTTAAACGTCAGTATTAACACAAAACGAAATCAATTGAACGCCATTAAAAGCCACACCTATAAATATTAAATAACTATAAAAGGACATTTATGGGCACAATACAATAATTTTATCCAAAAAACAAAAGCTCACCCCACACAATATCATGCATTAACTTTTTAGAATCCATTTTGACCACCTAATCCACTGCAAAATCACTAAAAAACACCATTTAAACTAAACTTTTTAGCACTAAATCACTAATATAAGTCTTCAACGCGACACGATGTGCACAAAACTGGTATTATTCACAAATTATTTCCTTAATAAATCCACCAGCTGGATTAATGCATATTTTCCTGTTAATTCTTATAATAATAAATAGGTAACAATGACTGTTATGTCCTGTTTAATTGGCGGTTGGTAAGTGACTGATTTACGGTATCTGTTACAACGGGAAGCGGGCCCTAATATCAGTGTTTACTGCGTATTTCAGTGTTTTGTATTGGTGGATAGTTAGTCATTTTAATAAGGTTGTCACGGCTTATGAATAAACATTTGAATCATTATTTATTGCTATCGAAAATCCGAATGAAGCCTCTTGCATAATAGTGCATCATAAGAGTGGTCTTATGATGCGCTATTATGCAAAAGGCTGTTGGGTTGGTATTGGGGTTCATAAGACATTTGAGGGGTTAATCTATGTGGATAGATTAACCTCTCAAATGTCGTATGAACCCCAAGAAAATTTCGGTCGAAACGACATTAAATATAACCGTATAAATCGTTAAGCTCTTATAAGCAAACGACTTCTAATAGGAGATCATCTAATGGCGAATTAATTAAACTAAAAATATCAGAAGTAGAAAAGTGAATGCATTATCGCATTCTCTTTTCTACTTCTAATGTGTTTAGTTTAATTAGAACATAATCATTTTTTTGGTATCAATTTGTCGGATTACGTCTGTATCTTCCATTGCTTGGTTTCAGAATCGAAAACCCATGTTTAGCATTCGATTGCTACGCTTGCGACTACCAAAGATTTTTTTTTTTTTGTAATTGCATCTCGTAGTTTAACCAAGAGGTTGTCTACTGCTTAACCGGGCTTGCCTGTGGATGCCACAATGAAATTGCAGCCTCCAGCCAGGGCTTAATAAAAACTTACAAACTAAGCGACGACACGCTAAGGGCACCACTTGTGAGGTCGCTGGGGGAGGACAGCAAGGGTCAGGCTGGATCGGACGTAGACTATCAATGAAAAGCTATCGATGTTTATATTGTAATGCGTTGTGAATCAAGTTGTTTTGACGCATGTGCTATAGCGTTTCAGGATACGTCATTTGAAGACGTCAACTGAAAATGCAACAGAGTTAGGACGTAGGATTGACGTCGGCATTGAAAACAAAATCATTCATTCAATTGTTTAGTGTAGTGTGAAGTTTCCTATAAACATCATCTACCGCATACCTTCATTTTTCGAGTCGATGGCAAAGGTAAAAATATTTTAGATATTACCAGGATTGTGTGAAAGATTATATGGCTAGAAAGGGAGTGACTACCGAGATGACAACTAATAGAGAAGTATAGAAGAAAAGAAGATGTTGCGCCGACCCCAAATTAATTGGGGGAATGATGACCAGATGATTTGGGAAGAAGATGGCCACACAAATCGCAGCATCAGTGGCGTTTTATGGTCTTCAGAAGTGCAGGTTTGTGGGCACTTTGGACACACTGACATTACGGGACATGGTTTTGTCAGGAGCACCGCATTTGCACTGGATGTCGATTGGTGTTAATAATGGGGATTATATATTTCGCTACATTATGCTTGAAGCCAGTAAAAAGCTGTTATTTTGTCATCACAAACAGACACTAAAGTTTTATTCATTTGTAACTAGCTTTTGCCTGCGACTTCGTCCGCGTTAAGTTCGGTTATATCGCAATATCGGGAAATATTTTTGTGACGAAGTAGCCTATGTCCTTCCCTGGGATGCTGATGATGAATCTATCTCTCTGCCAAATCTTATCGAAATCCGTTCAGTGTTTTAAGCATGTAAAGGTAATATACAAACAGACAGAGTTGCTTTCCAATTCATAATATTAGTATGGATTTGTATGTATAGATGTATGAATGAACACGAGACGTTCCCAATAGCGTTTAATAAGAGTCTCTGACATCATAGAATTAGTAGTTATGAAACACCCACCTTATGTACCACCCTATCTTCTTATAAAGGAAATACAACCATAATATAAATAAATAATTTGTCGTTTAATTTCAACAAACGATAATTACAATAACATACACATGAAAACGAGCTCAATGCCTTAGTAAAACCTTGAACTGTGAACGAATGCTGATAATCGTACCGTTCACACTGTGTTTGTTGGTTTGTAGCAAAATAAGCGTAACGTTGACTTGTTAATTAACGGGTATTGCTTCATTAATATTATAACCACATGTATAGATAAACTACGATAACATGGCGCGCATCTCCAAATGACGGTTTCAATGTTTGTAGTCACATCCTTACGCAAGAGTTCGTATGTAGTTGTAACTATTCGTCTTCAATAGCAGGCAGGGGTTCCCAAACTTATGTTTTCTACTGCCCACTTTGAGAATAAATTATTTTAGCAATACCAGATGAAATAACAAATCACCCTCTAAGCCTCTACACAACGCCCTCATTTTTTTTCTGGGTCTCTTACGGGGGCACGGAAAAGGGCACCCTTTAGGCCTGCAGCGCCCACAAGGGGGCGTTATCGCTCGCTTTGGGAAAGGCCGCTTTAAATGATCGCAGAAGACCGCTAGTCGGAGGATCCTCACTTTTCTATACAGTACCAGTGACTTTTACACCCTGTTCCTCATACCTCCAAAGTTCTAAGTGGACCATCTGCACAGAAATATTCAATCTCAAACATTTCACCGATTTTTACGGGCGGCTTTCATACAGAGTGTTAGTTTAAACAAGGGACATACTTTTAGGGGGTACTATACTCATGAAAATTAACAACTTAGACTAAGGAACTATACCTGAAATCACGAAAAAAAGATCACCTGTTTTGTACATCTTCGCATAATTCGCCAAATGTATGGAACAATTGTTTTTTTTTTATATATTTCGGCGTTGGTCCAATAGACACAGTTGCTGCTTTTCATGAGTGCTATAGAACCTGAAAGTATGCCCCTCGTTTAACCCAAAACACTGTATAATCCTTTACGTTCTGCCTAATACTTAAATAATTTTGGCAGGTTTAACCGTTGCTGAGCTTCCTGTCGGCCGGAAATGTGTACAAGTACATTTAAAATGTATGCAGACCACGACGCAAGTTAAATTTTCCCCATCCCTGAAGGGACAGTGAACCCATGAGGGTCTGACCCTCAAAGGTATTATGTAGCTGTAGCTCTATTATAAATATTACATAGTATAAAACAACGTCACTTCTTGTGTCTCCTTGTATGGCTGCTTAGTTGGATTTTGGTGCGGTTTTCGTTACATTAAGAGATTTTTTTCCGGAATGTGTTTGGGCGTTTTTGGGGGACTGTCTTATGTCGTCGACTGTCGTAGGTCGTCAGAAGCCCTAAAATCTGACAGCCAGTCTTACCAAGGGGTATCGTATTACCCAGTTACTGGGTTGTGGAGGTCAGATAGGCAGTCACTCCATGCAAAATACTGGTACCCATTCAGCTGCATCCGGTTAGACAGGAAGCCGATGCCAAGTTGGGCAAAGGCTAGGCAGATTTGTCTTATGTAGCTTTGACCTTCAAAAGGTGCTAATTTTCAACCTAGTTTGAATAAATGACATTTGTTTTTTTTTTTGTTTATTACATTTGTATTCAGCTTTTAACCGCCCCAGTCGGATTAATACGACAAATGTTTTCTGGCCGATGCCGCCTGAGTCGTGTTAATAAGACTGATAATTTAGGTTCGGTATTGTGTTTTACGTCATTGCAAGATCCTATTTATTGAAGGTATCTTATATTACGTATATTTGTCGATTTTTGAGCTGGGCGCTGTGGGCACGACAATTAATAGAAAACCAAGCGATCAATAGGTTAATTAATATAGCACAAATCTCGGTCAGTGGGTCGTCTTAGGGGCGGATTTTTGGAGTTTGAGTATATGCTTAGGCACTATGAGCAGCAAAGAAACCATATATTTTATTATTATTGAAAAAATAGGGGTCTCCCTTGTTTTACCGAAAAGAAATTGCCAAATTATCACTTCCCAAACAAATTTTCGCATAATTTCATTTGCCAAATTATTACTTACCAAAAAATCTCTTTACAAATAATTGTTACGAAAACCTATGTTTGGCAAGTGAACGTTTGAACAATAACTTGTTCACCAACTAGTACTTTTACCATTTTTTATCTAGTCAAATATTTCAGTTGGTATAACATGTTTTACGCAAAATTAAATTTTCTTCAAACCAATTCGCGATTTGCTTCCAATCAGAGTCTTCTATAGCTTCTATTAGCTTAATAAAAATAATCTCTTTTTTCCATATTTTTTTCTATATAATCTAGTCGTTTCTGGCACTCGTCGGCCGCTGCCGCGGCACCGCTCGCTTCGCTCGCTCGGCTCTTGCGTAGGTGGTCACAGTTTTAACCTAACCTAACCTAACCATTTTTTTAAATATTAATAACCTACTGTAACTAGTTCCATAAATAACCTAATGTCTAGTAACCATAAATTTGACTTGTTTCAGACAAATCTTATTTTTGCCTTTATGTTTTTTGTCATAACAAATCATTTGACTAAACGTTTATTGTCTAAATATTATTTGCTGTAATAAATCATTTGATTAAAGACCAAAAGCCTTAATGACATTATCCTTGGTAATAATCTGCCAAGTAAACATTTGACCAAATGAAAATGTGCGTACTAAAATTATTCCAAATATTACATTGGTATAAAAAAAGGTTGCTAAAATTTGTTTGGGTAATGAAAATTTGGCAAAATCTTTTCGGCAAAACGGCAGGATCCCAAAAAATAGACTACTAAAATAGGCGATGGGACAGAAGCCCAAAACATGAAAATAGCTACTCTTATAAACATAGAATTGACTATTTGACACGGTCAACAATAAAATATGAAATCACGTAGAAAAAAGACCGCTCGTCTTAAAAACTTCTATCATCGTACAAAAATTAAATATTATGCGAAGATATATTTGTAAAATTGGATTTAATGCTAATAAGTACTCCATTTGATTCTAAAAATCTGTGACGTCACATTGTTATATTTCATACAAATCACGTACAAATTCCGCGTTTTGACAATTCATAAAAAGTAACGTTATAAGACTACCCTTTCAAATAACCAATTTAGACAATGATCACAATCGTTTACAATGACAATGGGAAACGGAAATACTCGATGCATCTCGTGAATTTGGCTGGCGAATGCCCCCATCACGTGGCTCGACTGAGTCAGAATATTATCAGGAAAGAATTCCTTTGAGTCATCAGAGCACCGAAAATAATACAAAAAGATCTTGAATTGTGACTGGGTTTTCTGTGAAGCAAATTAAAAGGTGATTACGTCATTAACTGCTTTTGGTCTTTCATAAATTGGTCCAAAGTTATAGTGGAGACCTGTGTTTTCAACTTTTCATATAACCTGACTAGCGACTCGCCCCGGCTTCTGACTGGTATAGAGTAAATACTATCCTCAAAAGATTTCAGCCACCAATCTACATGGTCTTCACATGATCTGACCAAGATGATGTCTAGACTTTGAAAGAGGCTGTGACCTCTGAGTTTGTATCGGCGTTTCTCCTCGTCGACCTCATACAGTATTTAAAATATTATGTGTATTATTTGAGAGGAGCTCGTGGCTTAGTAATAAAGCCGCACAGGTCGATCCATCTCGTTAAGTTACGCTTGCCAGGGTTAGCCGTGGATGGGTGACCATCTTTACATACCGAGACTCCTTGCCTCGGAAAGCACGTTAAGCCGTTGGTCCCGACTGACATTCGTGCATCTTTGACAGTCGTTACGAGTCGTCAGAAGCCCGAAAATCTGACAGCCAGTCTTAACAAGAGGTATCCTTTTGTTACTGAGGTGTGGAGGTCAGGTAGGCAGTTGCGTCATCTAAAATACTGGTATTCAGCTGCATCCGGTTAGACTGGAAGCCGACCCCAACTTAGTTGGGAAAGGGCTAGGCAGATTGATTGATTTGTGTGTGAAAATGTTTGTACAGATCTTTAAACAGGAACAAAATCATTGCATCATTCTTGCAAACGTTTATGGTAGATTTGGTGAAAGAAGTGGAACCGTGGGATGCACTTGACTGATCAAATAAAGATTGGTCATCTTCAATGCAAAGCTGCACAATTGTCTTTACCTAGCAGTGGGATGTTAGAGGCTAGAATAGACTGATTACGTCATAGCATTGTTTTTGGCATGACTGTATGTTTATTTGAATAAATCCTTTGCCTATACTAGGAGAGTTGCTGCATCGTGGTGGGTGCGTTTGTTTTTAAAAATGTTAAATGTAAAAACGCTATATACAAGTGGAGACTACAATATGATCGCTAGTGATGCCGCCAAACACGTAGCCGAATTCTGGGCCGAGAACATTTAGATTGCCGTCGACAGGCTAAGAAGAAGAATACATTCAGTCAAAAAAGTATCGGGAATGGATGATTTGTTTATGGTTCCAAATTCAAATTTTTGTTTTTTTGTAGTTGTTAGATTGGCACAACTGTTTTCCATTTTGGCGCGGAGTTTGAGTTGCATCTGTTATTTATATTAAACACATTAAATACATGCTGGTTTCAGTAATATCATATATAAGGTGTTAAAAAATTAACTCTAAGAATTTCGTGGGAGCATTGTACTCGTCGTTATGAACAACTTTTACTATGAAATCCCCGAAATCACGAAAAAAATATGAGCTGTTCCATACATTTTATTGAGTTACGTGTGCCTAAATGTATGGAACAGCTCATATTTTTTTCGCGATTTCAGGGTTCATCCCATAGTAAAAGTTGTTCATAACGACGAGTACAATGCTCCCACGAAATTCTTAGAGTTAATTTTTTAACACCTTATATAGTGTGTATTGCGAATTTCATAATGGATAAAAATATCGAACAAAGAGTTTGTCTTAACTTTTGCATCGCCAATGGAATTTCGTGTTCGGAGTCACTGAAAATGTTACAGAAGGCTTACGGTGAATCGACTTTATCAAAAACTCGTGCTTATGAGTGGTTCAAAGCGTTCAAAAGCGGTCGAGATGTGATGGAAGATTTGCCTCGCTCTGGTAGGCCGTCAACGTCTGCAACTGAAGTTAACATCGCAAAAGTGAAGAAAATAGTGACTGAAAATCCCCATTCAACTCTGAGAGAGATAGCCGCCGAACTTTCTGTATCTCACGAGTCGATCCGTACCATTTTAACTAATCATTTGGGTATGAAACATGTTGCTGCTCGGCTAGTCCCAAAAGATCTGAATTTTCTCCAAAAACTCATTCGCATGAAAGTCGCTGAGGACATGCTAGAACGAGTCAGTTCGGACCCAACATTCATGAAACGCATTGTTACTGGTGACGAGACGTGGGTTTACGAGTTTGACATGCAAACTAGTCAACAAGCTTCGGAGTGGCGCCTTCCAACTGAACCGAAACCGAAAAAACCACGCCAAAGTCGATCAAAAGTCAAAGTCATGTTGACTGTTTTCTTTGACTATCGCGGTGTTGTGCACTCGCTGTGTGGATGGCTATACAAGTAGAGGGAGACCAAAGAATCGATGGATGGATTGTGTGAAAGATGATATAGCTAGAAAGGGAGTGACTGCCGAGCTGACGATTAATAGAGAAATGTGTAATAAAAGACATGTTGCGCCGACTTCAAATAAATTGGGATAAGGGCAGGAGAATGATGATACTTCATAAAACTTAAAATCATTCAATTTAACAAACGCACACGCTTCGACTGCTGGGTTTAGAAGCATGACATTGTTAACAAGAGTTCCATAAACAACTGAGGAGCTCTAAGGATTTGGAAATTCATCCCCTAAAGTGGTTAAATAGTAGATCCGAAAATTCTTGCACTAATGGGAAGCTACAATATCCACTAGTGTCAAAGGTTACATTTATAGAAAAAAAGGTATGGCTAGTACTGAACGAATGTGAAAGTTCTCCATGCAATCGAATTGCACCGTGACTTGTCGAAACGCTCAAAGCAAATCGACATGTACGAAAAATTCCCGCGCCGAAAAGACACCTAGGGGCCTAGACAAAGTCACGGCGAGAAAACGAAAAACATAAAGCCGAAATGTACGGAATTGGCATAAGCCTTCGAAATGTCACGTGATCAATCGCTTTAGATCGCTAAGTGCTAAACAATGTCAAATTGTGTTACGAAACTCAATCAATAATCCCATACAAATGCGTTGACAAGTGACGTTATTGACATTCCGAATCGCTGAGATCACGAATTGTTCGATCAATAATTTTCGAAATCGAATCGAGACAGAGTGATTGACACTTGTCTAGGGCGCTTGACGCTTTTGTACCCCCATTTTTCTCAAGGCGGAGAGGAAGGGAGTGCCAGACTCTTACTGATTAAAACCCATCAATGTTCCTTACTTAGCCTTTTATGTTCCAGGGTAGCCTTAGCCCTTTCGGACAATCCCGCTGAAATATAGACCATAACAGTGACAGTAAGTTATGATAATATCGTCCACATACGTTAAGTACGTAAAACGCTCATATAATGAAAACTACGGAGCCAAACCGAATTAGATATACAGGATGTAACCGAAAGGGTATATACATACACAAGCATATGCTACAGACCAACAAACTGAACAACTTTTACTATGGGACCAACTCCGAAATCGTGAAAAAAATCAGCTGTTCTATACGTTTCGACGAGTCACGTGTCAAAAAATTTATAGAACACCTGATTTTTTTATGACCCCCTGAAATCTTTATTTACGCACTTTTCTGAATATAGAAACTGATACATTTTCACATTACGTCAAAACGTGATATCGGTCTTGACCAATGACGTAGAACAACAAAAGATATCAAGTCATGACGTAGACCGCTCACATGTCGTGACTCCATGATGTCCTGATAATCTGTGATAGTAGTAGGTATTACTCATGTTTCAACAAATAAAATATCTTTAGACTCTGATAAGTTTATCTATTCGATGTGTAGAATTTGTGATTTGTTAGACGGAATTCGATGTTGATTGTGGCGACGGATTAATACTCTCTGTAGTGGAAGAATTGTATTGAATGCACTGAAATGAACTGAATTAATTATAGCAGCGAGGGATAATTGAGTAACACACAACGACAATGTCTATGTTGACAGTTCAACAGCATTCATTGCGTCGTTTACGTCATCGCTGAAACGATTTTTTTTTTATTAAATGAAGAAATGGATGAAAATCCTTGAGATCTTGATTGAACGTGTCAACATTAGACTTTTTTTTTGGGGTTGGGTAATCACCAAAAGACCCCGGTCTGGGTAGAGCGGAGGGAGTGACAGACTCTTACTGACTAAACCCATGCATGTTCCTTCCTTAGCCCTTTATGTTCCACGGTAGTGGTAACTCTTTCGAACAATCCCGTTGAAATATTAGACCTTAACAGTGACAGTAAGTTATTAAAGTAAGTAAAATGCTCATAAAATGAAAACTCCTGAGACAAACTGAATTAATTATTGTTAGACCCCCTGTAAGACTTCTTTCCTTTTTCGTGTGGTCAGTGACTAACCTAGTGTCAGAGTTTTTAAGCTGCCCATAGGCTTAGGATTAGCTTCACATGTTGTTGAGAAATATCTCTCAGGCACGCCGGTTTCTTCACGATGTTTGGCTGAAAGAGAGACAGGACTTGCGAATTGGGCCTGTTCTTGACCTAGATCACGCCTGATGGAAAACGATGGATGAGGTCTTTGATGGAGCAAGCATGCCCAGAAAATTCTTATTCACTCTTGCTTTGAAAGCAGACGGGTTAAATGTAAAAGGGAATATAACACTTTGCCAATCCTGGGAACCACACCGTGTTGACGGCAGCTGCCTAACTGGGTCTGATTCAAACAATGTGTGACCGTGTGGAGGATATCTGGTGCAGTCTGGACTGGCAGTCAACTCCGCTTTCAGCTTAGCTCTTGTATTCGCAACAGCCGAATCCGAGACAAAGTTAAAAAACAACGACAAAATGATTGTTTACCGCAATGATATGCATAGCGGGTATTATCAGGTTACGTTCAATGAGTAATGACTGTGTTAACTCACGTGTTTATGTTTGGTGATAGGTGAATCATGGAATATCAATGTTGTGTTGTAGTTATGATTTAGATATTAATATGGCATTCCACATTCCTATAGTTAATTTACTTTTTGAGGATAATATCGGTTTGTAGGTTACATTATTACTGTGCAGGCTAATGCATTTATGGTCAAAAGATTATCTTACTGTGGTGTGGTTATATGTGGTGGGCGAAATGTTCATTTGGACTAATTTTAACTGGGTTCTTTTTAGCAAAATCACCGTTATTTTAAGTTACTTATATAGATGATATTAACAAAAAAAACACCTTAACGACAAAAATTAAAAATATGGTTTAATCTACACGAGACCAGAGGGTTGGTTAATAGTTAAAACAAAAGAATCAGCATTGCCATCCAATGTGGCAACGCTGCAAGCCTTTTGGGCACATTACCCACTGACAGCGATAAGGGTGAATTTTTATGCCCAATGAGCTCTTCCCCTTTTTCTTCCTTTCTATACATTATTTTTATTTGAGTATTGGGTTCTATAATGTATTTAAGTATATACATTTAGAACAAATAAATTACTACATAAACTCAGTAGGCCTGTGAATATCTTGTCCACATTCTCTTGCCTCGCCACTGAATATTTATAGGATTACTTTATTATCCATGGTTAACCCTATTTCCATTCCATTCCGGTCGGCGTTTCAGCATGTACGGCAGCCCTTAACTATTTCATTATACCTGTTCTTTTATTAACAAATGCTCTTGACCTCTTCCACTATAAGGATCGATCAGCCTACCTCAAGAAATATATCCTTGAACACACACACCCACACTAGACGCTATAAATAACCACTGTATTGAAAACAGAACTCATTTCCTATGTAGGTTGGTACAGTAGGGCACAAATGTCGTAAGAAATCCAGTATAAGGTGGTCTCGTATTCTATTAAAACTCCGTATAAGGCTAGGTCAGATGGTCAGCGGGATTGACCGAAAGGGTTACCGCTGTCCCGGAACACAAAGGACTAAGGAAGGAACATGGATGGGTTTAGTCAGTAAGAATCTGACACTCCCTTCCGCTTCACCCAGAGCGAGAGGAGTGATTTGATGATTGCCGACCATCAAAAAAAAAAGGCTAGGTCCGGACTCCGGTGGTCAGCAGGATTGTCCGAAAGGGTTTCCATTGCCTCGGAACATAAAGGGTAAGGAAGGGGCATGGATGGGTTTGGGCCAGTAAAAGTCTGACACTCCCTTCCGCTCAACCCATAGCGAGAAGTCCTTTGAAGATATCCCAAAAAAAAATATAAGAAAAGGCTAGAACAGCTCAAGGTCAAAGTGTTGCACAGATGTGCGGTCTGTATACGGATATAACAAATGCATGACTGATAGGCATCAGTAATGAGTACAGAGCATCCGTTGATGAATGACCTTCGTGGTGTCATATTGTTATTATTGTGGTCCACTGTTAACAGACTAAGTGCGAATTTCAACAATAAAACTGAATGCGATCAGCGTATTAACTACGATTAAGAGATGTCAGTGTCGTTGCTTTCAATACTCAATCTTTATTTGCATTCCACAATGTGTGCATAGGTGGTAAGGTAGAAAATTGAGATCATTATGGACCCTGTCGGGCACAGCAAAAAATAGTAGGAGAGGAAGCTTTAAATTAACTTACTTCTTAATACCATATTAGGGATTCTTTATACGTACACAAGAATCCTTATACTTTATCGTTTTCATATTCATCTACATATACTATAATAGCAATTTTTGATTAAGAATTGTTGATAGCTTTTATACGGCTGCCGGATCATGAGGTCTTCAAATCCCAAGTAAGGACAGAAAAAACCACATTCACGTCCACTAGCTTATGTGCTATGTTCAGTCAGTGGAAGTCTTTCGGCTTAAGTGATGATCATGGTGGTTACATTTTATTTAACATCTATTTACCATTACAGGATAACTAACTAAGCTACTCACGGAAAGCGAATGAAAAGATAGGACCACCCGCTATGGTTGTACACCGATTTCACAATGATTATTTTTTCATTTACCAGAGGAAGGTAAATGACAAAATAATCATGGTAAAATCGGTGTACAAGCATAGCGAAGAAAACCTAGCCAAAAGCGAAACCCACTGATAGCATTGGACTGAAATAATTGAAATTTTCTTTCAACTCTGAAGCCATTTTTTTAGGAAATTATCAAATGTCACTTGTCGCTCAGGCTGGAGCGGAAGGAAGTGTCAGACTTTAACTGACTAAAACCCATCCATGTTCCTTCCTTAGCCCGTTATGTTCCGGGGTAGCGGTAACCCTTTCGGACAATCCCGCTTACCCGGCAGGAACTCTGAAGCTAGATCCTGTGGCTGGTTTTTCTGTTCCGTCCCGTTAGAAAAGAGTGACGAAAGAGAGAGTGCACCTGCGTTTGCGCACACACTTTGTACTATAGATACCCACCCACGTCCTACGTCTTTGGCTAATATGGTCTCCGTCGATACTTTTATTTCTGCTCTTTTGCAAAGCTAACTGCGCTTTGGCTGGATTTGAAAAGAGTAAAGTAGATTTAAGTACGCTCATCCGTTAATTAAATCGACCTTGTGCAATACACAGATGAACCATAGCATTACGATTCGGGTTAGTGCTATTACTCTGACATGGAGGGATATAGTATGGATATGGCATAAGCCAGAAATATCAACTGCACAAAATGATGCAGTTTTTTATACAGGCGTAAATTGTAATCATAAATTCGGTACATGATCCTCTCCCTTTTTTTTTGAGCGTGGGTAATCATCAAATGACTCCTCCCGCTCTGGGTGGAGCGTAAGGGAGTGTAAGAATCTTAGTGACTAAAACCCATCAATGTTCCTTCCTTAGCCCTTTATGTTCCAGGGTTACCGCTACAACTCTTTCGGACAATCCTGCTTACATGATCCTATTCCTATTGTAGAAACTTTTCGGCGGTTATTAAAAAAATCGGCTGTTCTTTACACAAATGCCACGCGATTAAAATGTTTGGAACAGCTAATTAATGTATAATACGACAGCGAAAACGAAGTACCTAATTGCGCGGGCAGGCGATGCGATGCGAAGCGGTAGGTCGGACGAACAAGAATTGCCACGGAGGTGGAGTCACGGGCCTGTAGCTAGTATGAAGATAATATTCCCAACTAACTTCTGCCCGCTTCGCCTGGGTGGATGTCTAAAGACTATATAATCTTTATATAAACGTACTACCCGAATTAATCCAGGTTATAAACTATTTGTATGCTAAATTCTATCCAAATCTGTTCAGCAGCTTTTACGCCAATGCAGAACATCCAGACAAACGGACAAAAAGCTATACTTAAATCATATTTTCGGCATCAGTCTCGTAGCAATTACTTTTCTCAAAAAAATTCAAAGCGCAGTTTTGATTTCGTTACTTTTTTGTTTGTATAGATAAAGATATGTGTCATCATTGTTATTTGTTTTCACAATTATTCTTCCAGTAGTTTTTATCTTTTTATGCGATTGCGAGTTGTGACTTACGATTCTGCTAAATATTGTCCTATACAATAAACCACCTTCCGTCGTTTCTTCGGTATTTCCCTACCGATAGCAGCAGTGATAGCCTAGTGGTGCGACCGTCGGACTGCCAAGTCATAGGTCTCGAGTTCGAACCCAAGCCACACACCTCTGATTTTACGGATTCATGTGCGTATTGTATAATTACCACTTGCTTAAAAATCGGTGAAGGAAAACATCGTGAGAAAACCAGCAAGTCTGAGAGATATTTCTCAACAGCATGTGAAGCTAAGTCGGAGGCCCATGGGAAGCTTAAAAACTCTGACACCAGGTTAGTCACTAACCACACGAAAAGAAGAAGAAAGAAGACCATATAAACAAACAACATACACAGCCAATCATATACTGGGTTTAAGATCTCTTCTCTGAAAGACATAGGGGGTCGTAACCCAAGAGGGTCCAGTGGGGGTTGGTGGATATCAGCGGCAATCTGCCGGTGCGCATGTGATGTTGACATTTATTTATGACTAGCTGACCCAACAGACGTTGTCCTGTCTTAACGATGATACCTTCCCTACCTACAATAACTACCCTACCTACCCTTCCTACCTACCTACCCTACCTACCCTTTCCTACCTACCTACCCTACCTACCCTTTCCTACCTACCTACCCTATCTACCCATCTACCTTTTCTCACCTTTTCTGACCCTGAAACCTTCCCTGGACTACGACAAACATTTCAACACCAAAATCAGCTAAATCGGCCCAGCCGTTCTCGAGTTTTAGCGAGACTAACGAACAGCAATTGATTTTTATATATATAGATAGATACATAAAAACATAACAGATTAAAATAATTATGAAACGACGTTGTCGAGCTCGTGGCTAAGTAATAACAGCCACACGGATCGATCCATCAGGATAAGGGTCAAAATCAGAGAGGTGAGCATTATGCTTCTGACAAACATTTCTGAATAAAATAACTCGATACTACTAAAAGATTTATTTCAAAATAAAGGTTCTGTGCATAATTACACGGCACTTAGCTTATTTATCTTTCTGTACTAATGTTTTATTTGATTTTAAACAAAAAAAGGTGGAAATAGTCATTCCGGGAACGCGTCCTTAAACCATGTTTCATAGTTCAAACAAGTCAAAAATGTTTATAATTAAGACTTAAAATTGTCATATTTTAATTTTAACTTTGAAAATGATTAAATTAAGAATATACGTATAAAATACATTAATAGCAGTTTAATTTATTCATATTTTGACTATTCAAATGCTGTCTGACGTTTAATAAATCATTCCGTGAACGCAGTCGATGTTGATCGATGTAAATAAAAGAAAACACGCTAGGTGGCGTTAGCGAGCAACAGTGTGAAGTTCGCTAGTCAAAGCAAAAGGCGTGTTTCGTGTTTACGGAAAAAAATAATTGATTTTGTTGGTAAGTACCTTTTAAATTGATATGTGTGAAGCGTACTTTAATTCTCTGTCACTACGGGAACGCTGTTTGATGATTAGTTTTTCGAAAATTTGCATATTTTTTGCAAAAATCTTATAAATATTAGAGCTCACTTGTTCATAACCTCTAAAACCTATATCTAAGATGGCGGCGTCAAGCGTGACAACAAAATAATTATCAAATAGTCATTTCGGGAACGGTCATTTCGGGAACGTTCACCTATATGACGGGCGTTCCCGAAATGATACACCAATTGAAAATTTATGGAGAGTACTTTGAAAAATAAATGTTTTCAATAAAAAAATATATAAATTAACAACATTATCCGATTTAGAAACAGGTTAATTACAATTTCTTAAAGGTGATACTTAAATGCGTTGGTTATATTATTATTAAAAAAAATAGTAAAAAGTGTTCCCGAAATGACTTTTGTGCCTGGCATTTTTCTTATTAACTGGTAGAATTTCTAAAATATACATTTTTGTGCGTACCTTTTCACAGGAAAGGTTCATGACAAATGACACAACAGACTCCACTTGTTAGTTTTCTTCAAAAGAAAACTTAATTTTTCAAATATTTGAAAACCTAAGATGCTCACCTCTTTGATTTTGACCCATAAGCTACGCTTGCCGGGGTCGCTTCGTGGATAGGTCTTTACACATCGAGAGTCCTCCGTGCGTCGAAAAGCACGTTAAGCCGTTGGTCCCGGCTGTCATTCATGGGTCTTTGACAGTCGTTACGGGTAGTCAGAAGCCCGAAAATCTGACAGCCAGTCTTACCAAGGAGTATCGTATTACCCAGTTACTAACTGGGTTGTGGAGATCAGATAGGCTGTAGCTCACTGTAAAATACTGCTATTCAGCTGTATCCGGTTGGACTGGAAGCCGACCCCAACATAGTTGCGAAAAGGCTAGGCAGATTGAAAGCATAATTAACTTTATGTCAATAGATTAACGTGCAACGTCCGTTCCGTGGCAATGTGAGTTGACCCTTACCATCAATAGTTTAAAATGCTAAAAGAATCTCCTCAAACTATTGCCACATCCATTATCTTCCAACGTCGAAACTCAACCCACAGTCGGCGATCTAATTTTAACCATTACATAAGCACATCCTACAGGTTTGTTTACAAAATAAACTGTATAGTAACGGTAGCGGAAAATTATCTGTTTCATACGAAGCAGTGTTAAGGTTAACATAACATCACGCTTGTATTCCACGAAGGAGTATACAAAAGTGTATAGTACGGTCACATTTCGCCAGTTAATGACATATCGACACTACTTAATACTAAGCCTATACTCATCTAAGCGGGATTGTCCGAAAGAGTTACCGCTACTCCGGAACATAAAGGGCTAAGGAAGGAACATGGATGGGTTTTAGTCAGTAAGAGTCTGACACTCCTTTCCGCTCCACCCAGAGCGGGAGAAGTCATTTGATGATTACCTACCCCAAAAAAAAAAGACCTGGATTAGGATATACGATAGTATGATCCCCTGGGTGCATTTCTGATCCCCAAGTGGAAACACAGTCAAAAGCGCATCTGCTGACTGATTCTGTAAAAATCTCACCGGATTGGATGAAGTCATCATCTGCTTAGCCTTTTCCCAACTATGTTGGGGTCGGCTTCCAGTCTACCCGGATGCAGCTGAACATCAGTAATTTACAAGGAGCGACTGCCCATCTGACCTCCACAACCCAGTAACTGGGCAATACGATACACCTTGGTAAGACTGGCTGTCAGGTTTTCGGGTTTCTGACGACCCGTAACGACTGTCAAAGATGCACAAATGACAGCCGGGACCAACGGCTTAACGTGATTTCCGAGACACGGAAGAGTCTCGGTATGTAAAGATGGTCATACATCCACGGCCAACCCCGACAAGCGTAGCTTAACCTGATGGATCAACCTGTGCGGCTGTTAGTACTTAGTCACGAGCTCCTCACAATAGCGTCAATCCCTAGCATCAGGTGGAATGACAGGCCCCTTCACCTTGGTATTCACGGTAAGAAATTAAAAAAAAAAACTGTTATACGACACTAAGGGATTATCCGACTGGGTAGGGTTTGTTAACTACACAAAAACATTAAAAGAATAGTGCATTTTAATTACTTTCCACAGTCTAGTCGTATCACAATACTGAGGCTATTAGATGATAGGAAACATTAATTACACGGCCTTGATCAATACAAGTGACGTTCGATCGTCGAATCGAGTAAATAAACATTGTAATGGCTTTAAACGCTTGTTTATTGACATTCAACAGTGTGTTCGTATTTGTAGTACTAACAAAGAAAGTACTAGAACATTGTATAAGGATGTACAGATAAACTGTCAGTTGAAATATTCTGGGATTGAACCATTGACTTGAATGAGCCTGTCATCCAAAGCAAATTTTGTACCAACTATGAAAACCGGTCAAGTGCGAGTCGGACTCGCGCACGCAAGGGTTCTGTATCATCACTACATATTATAAAACAAAGTCGATTTCTCTGTCCCTGTCTCCCTTATATCCTTATGTATTGTAAAATCTTTAAAAATTCGCAACGGATTTTGATGCGGTTTTCTTTTAATAGATAGGGTGATTCAAGTGGAAGGTTTATGTGTATAATTTGTCGACATATTATGCGGGCGAAGCCGCGGGCGCAAGCTAGTTATCTATAAAAACAGGGAAAAAAAACACCTTTATTGTATAGAGAGAAAATAAGAGGTGCACCTCATCCGTTGATTTGATGGCGTGATGTTATGTTATACAGGGTGTAACAGAAAGGGTATATACATACAAAATAAGTGATAGGCATAACTTTAATACTAGAAATAAAGATAAAATAGATCAACCCTTTTTTAGATTATCAAAAGTACATACATCTTTTATGGGGTTCTGTGTTAAATGTTACAACAAAATACCTTGTGACATTCTGCAATTAAATGAAAGAAAATTTAAAACTCACATTAAAAATACACTTTGTAAACAAGCATATTACAAATTAGAGGATTATATAAAGGATAAGGATGCTTGGAAACATGCTGGTCCTGCTCCACAGGGCAATCTAGTGTCTAGACAAAATCAAACTGGTTGCTAAGTAAATTAGGTAATAATTTATTATTTATAAAATACTATTTTAACATGTTGAAATAACTTCTCACACTTTGATTGATTTATTATATATTAACTTTTAGAATGTTTGTAAATATGTGAGCACCATGTACCTACTTTTGTAAGTTACCTACCATTACTATATGTGTTTTTCTTTTCACCTTTTGTGGTGTAGTGTTTTTATTCTGGGTCGTCTTCATATATAATGTTATATATATAAAAGAAAGACGGGTTTGTTCCCTTCGTTATAACTCGAGATCTGCTGGACCAATTTTCATGGTTTTTGTTTCGTTGGATTTGTCTCCGCCCTGAATAGCAGAATACATTTTTAATTTTTTTTTTTTTTCGATCAGCTGCTGAGTTTCCTCCTATAGGGTAGGTAGGTAGGTAGGTAGGGTAGGGTAGGTAGGTAGGTAGGTAGGTAGGGTAGGTAGGTAGGTAGGGTAGGTAGGGTAGGTAGGGTAGGTAGGGTAGATAGGGTAGCTAGGGTAGGTAGGTTAGGTAGGGTAGGTACGGTAGGTAGGGTAGGTAGCTAGGTAGGTAGGGTAGGTAGGCAGGTAGGTAGGTAGGTAGGTAGGTAGGGTAGGTAGGTAGGGTAGGGTAGGTAGGTAGGTAGGGTAGGTAGGTAGGGTAGGTAGGGTAGATAGGGTAGCTAGGGTAGGTAGGTTAGGTAGGGTAGGTACGGTAGGTAGGGTAGGTAGCTAGGTAGGTAGGGTAGGTAGGCAGGTAGGTAGGTAGGTAGGTAGGGTAGGTATCACAGTTAAGACAGGACAACGTCTGTCGGGTCAGCTAGTAATGTTATAATTCATGTATACAAAACATTGTAAAACATTTTAAAAGAGTAACGGTGGAGTTTCTTGCCCATTCTTCTCCACACGAAACTACCTTTTGGAAGGGGCGACTAGAATCAATTCTATTTCTTGTTCATTTTGACGTTCAAAAGTGCCTTACTTGTGCCTATTTGAAATAAATGATTTGACTTTGACTTTGAAAGCAACGCTACAGACTACCAAACTGAACAACTCTTACTATGAGACAAACTTTGAAATCGCAAAAAAAATCTGCTGTTCTATACATTTTATAGGTCACGTGACTCGTCGAAGTGTAAGGAACAGCTGATTTTTTTTTCACGATATCGTTGTTGGTCCCATAGTAAAAGTTGTTCAGTTTGGTGGTCTGTAGCATATCCTTTTGTATGTACATAACCTTTCGGTTACACCCAGTATAGATATCATAATAATTGCCACCTTAGACTTTACCTAAGTAGTCATATGCGTTATAGTACCTAATTCTCATAGTCAAGTCTCGCGGCTTCGTGAGAAAAACATTTAAATATTTCAGGTCAACGCGAAACCGTTGGAAATAATATAAAAATACAATTTGGATTGTCAAACGGTTCATTTTAAATATGGCTTACGTTATTTACAGAGTCAAATGTAAAAAACCTGTCAAGAACGAGTCGGACTCGCGCACCGAGGGTTCCGTGTCATCGTTGATGATTTCTGAAAAAGTGTGCTATTAAAATACATCGTTTTATTTTTCATGTAGTCTGTGCATAAACCTCTATTACTTACACAGAATACGTTTGACGACACGGTTGGCGCAGTGGTTGAGCGATTGACTGCTGCGCAGCATGTCGCGGGTTCGATTCCCGCACGGAACAAATATTTATACGACCTACAAGCATTTGTTCCGGGTCTGGGTGTTTTTCTACCTATAAAATGTATGTACAGTATAATCTCATTAAGTGTGCCGGCATCGAAGTGCCGGACACTTCGATATATCGGCACGTCCAATAATCCGGCACCCTGTAAGAGTTAAACCAGATGATGCATAGATTTGTTTCAATACCTGCATAACATGGGCAGAAGAAAACGCCAAAGATATTATAATTCTTCGCAACGTGCGAAAAAAGGTTTTTGAGCAAGGACTAAGTACAAGTTGCATAAAAGCAGACCTCAATAATTAAGGGTTAAAACTATGTAATCACATATGTACATGTTAATTTAATACATTACATACATTTATTCCGTCTATGAAAAGCTTTATTTTATTAATTACCGATGACTTTTTCACTATAATCCAGTAATCCGAACATTCCAATAATTCGGCACCCTCCGGTTTTTAATAGTGCCGGATTAGTGAGATTGTACTGTATTTACAAAAATGTATATAAGTAGTTTATCAGCCATGTCGTTACCATAACACAAGCATTAGGTTGCTTAGCTTGGGAAATGTCCAAGGATATTATTATTATAATAATTTCAGGTTTTTCTCTATGCAATCTTCGGAAATAAGGCGGAGGGAACGGTGTTTTTATTTAATTTTTCATCGAAAGTCGAAAACTACGCAGCTTAAAAAAAACAGAATGTTTGAAAATGTGCAAACCGCGCTCTTTCATATGATTTACATGCCCTAGTAACCCCACTTCGATTTTTTAAGAAATCAAATTTCATTACGTTGCAAAAAAAAAATCTTCCTTACATGAAAAATAGTTGGGCAAACGTCATCTAAAACTATTCAAAATTATCTCAAGTTTATAGCTTTAGTAGTTCTTGAGATATCCACCTAAGACAGACAGACAGACAGTCAGACACTGAGTCGTACCATAAGGATCCCTTTTACCATTTTGGTACGAAACCCTAAAATTAAAAACGGTGTAATTTTTGCGATTTTTGACGAGTACTAGGGCTTTACTCACAATTGACCAATGGTGTTGGAATTTAGTACGTGAAGAGGAGCATAAGCCTAATCAGCCTATAATGATCCCACTGCTGGGACACGACTCTGTGAGAGGAAGTGGGCTGTTATCCACCACGCGGTCCCAGTGCGTATTTTTGGTTTTGTGACATGCCGGTTGAGGAAATCGTGGCTAAGTAATAACAGCCGCACAGGTCGATCCATCAGGTTAAGCTACGCTTGCCGGGGTTGGCCGTGGATGGATCTTTAAGCTGTGTCTACGCTAGAAGAGCCGAGCACGAGCGGAGCACGAACCGAACACAATTCGTCGGTTTTTTGACGAACACAAAGGGATTTGCTTCGTCCATATTCTGATACAGGACCATATTCTGAGGACAATGATCGTTGTAGGTTCGTTGTACGTCCACACTTGACGCCACGAACGACGAAGCCGAGTACGTTGTGCTTCGCTCGTGCTCGGTTCGTCTAGCGTAGACCCGCCTTTACATACCGAGACTCCTCCGTGCCTCGGAAAGCATGTTAAGCCGTTGTTCCGGGCTGTCATTTGTCTTTGACAGTCGTTACCAACGGGTTTATTAGTATTACCTAGTTAATGACTGGGTTGTGGAGGTCAGATAGGCAGTCGCTCCATGTTAAACACGTTGTAGACTCCAGTCTACCTTTTCCCTTTTGCTTACAAGCCGACCCCAACATAGTTGAGAAAAGGCTATGCAGATTGATTTTGATTTGATACTCCTTCGAACATGACATATCTTGTTTACCATGGAGAGACGTATATCGTCTGACTCCCTTGACGAGGGTCGAAGAGGACAGACAACATAACAAGTTACAAGGACACCAAGGACAGCTTTTTATCTGAAAATAAACCAGACTGACATTGACATTTTTTCGATCCGAACACAGCGCGATCATGTATTATGAAACGGAAAAAACACGAGAAAAACTAGAGTAATGGGACCTGTTTTTTCAACTGGAGAAACTCTCTAAAACGCTGTGACCATTTCGGAGTAGGTTCAAGTTATTCAGGACCTTGGTATCCGGTATTTATATTTTCTTTAAGGATGGGAAATTATCAAATTACTTCATTAGTCATGTTCGTGAACGGGCGCTGTCAGTAGGGACTGGCCATCTCTTAGCGGCTATAGCTTGTTATAGTTAAATTTTTGAATTGTTTAAACATACCTATTTGACATCCGCTACTTTTAACGTTCTGCATCGTTCTCACATGTATAATATTAATTATAAACTATGTAACCAATATTTTGTAGCCATATTTTGTTTAATAGTTTCGATGGAGTTTCTTGCCCGTTCTTCTCCATATGTACCTACTTAAAATAGTAGTTACGAACGAAAATACATACATACAGTTCAAACATATATTTTTTTTTGAGGGTGAGAAATCATCAAATGACCCCTCCTGCTCTGGGTGGAGCGGAAGCGAGTGTCAGACTCTTACTAACTAAATCCCATCCATGTTTCTTCCTTATGTTCCGGAGTAGCGGTAATCCTTTCGGACAATCCCGCTGCCAAGGTCAAACACAACCTCCTTTTGGGTCTCAGTCGGGCAAAAAGATTTCGCTACAAAGTCCAATAAGCAATTAGCCTGCCATCACTGATCACATAAGTACCCATTCAGTAAAAGGACACATTATGTGGTATGTAATAGTTTTTATTAGCATGTAAATACAACCTATAGAAACACGTAATATGTACGTGGATGTCACATGTGACTGACGACGGTCCGCCATTATCATTAGACTTTAGTTAGTTGGTATGGAGTAGTCATCAGTATAGAGAATTTGCATAATATAAAGAGGGCGTGCGGTGAAGCTGAGAATACCATTCTCACTTTAAGATCAAAATAGGTTTTAATTCGGTTAATGCGTCCTTGCTACGGCTGAGTATCAATTTTGACGGCTGACACTGACATGCAAATTGCAGAAAACCTATGAACATTTTAAATGACGGGCTACCCTGGCGCATTCCCCTTAATTGCTAGGCAACCTGTCGCCATTCCTTATATTGTACTTATCAATACCAATACTCAGTGATAGCCTAGTGGTGTGACCGCCGGACTGCCAAGTCATAGGTCTCGAGTTCTTGGGTTCGAACTCACGCACGCACCTCTGATTTTTCGGATTCATGTGCGTATTGTATAATTATCACTTGCTTATAATCGGTGAAGGAAAACATCGTGAGGAAACTGAAAATCGGCATGCTTTTTTTTTTTTAATGCTGGGAAATCATCCAATGACTGCTCCCGCTCGGAGTGGAGCGGAAGGGAGAGTCGGAATCTTACTGACTAAAACCCATCCATGTTCCTACCGTAGCCCTTTATGTTCCGGGGTAGCGGTAACCCTTTCGGACAATCCCGCTTAAAAATCGGCATGCTTGAGAGATATTTCTCAACAGCATGTGAAGCTAAGTCAGAGGCCCATGGGCAGCATTAAAACTCTGACACCAGGTTAGTCACTAATAACACGAAGAAGAATACCAATACTTATTTGCACAGAACTTGTGCATACCAATTTACCAATACTATTTTGCACAAAACTTGTGCATACCAATACTATTCTGCAAACTCGTGCATACCAATACTATTTTGCACAAAACTTGATCTTACCAATACTACTTTGCACAGAACTTGTGCATACCAATACTATTTTGCACAAAAGACAATAACAAAGTTTATATTGACTTACCAAGCTGTATAGATCCCATAATCTGCGAGGACTGTATCTTCTTGTAGGTGATCTCGCCACCTTCGCCGACTCGACGATGACCGATCTTTCTGTCTGATTTGTGCACCTTGCTGATGGCCCCCGAGGGGCCCACGGCTGGCTGTAAGGAAAAATAACATTAATTTTATGTAAAAGGCATAAAAAAACAAAGAAGAAGTAATTAAACACATGAGTATAGCTCATCCATATTTCGGTCTCTGAAGGTCAATTGCCATGTAATAAGGGGCGGGCGAGCCTTTTATCATATCTGCAACAGGTTCAAAGTCCGGGCTGCTAATACGAATTCCTAAAAGAGAAATCTAACAATATTTTACTACAATACTTTTATCCTGGTGTTACGTTCCCATGGGGTAAATTCTGATATCCACGACGGCGAACCCGCTGGCAGAAGCTAGTTGAAAAAAAGTAAAATATTTCGGTAATACTGTTGGTGGAGTACCAGTGAATTGCTATTAAAAAATGTTCGTGTTGCCTTGAAAACGGTTGTTTCGGCTGTTTGTGTTGTGTGATTTATGTTTGTAAACCTATTTACGAATTCTACAACTTGCTACTGGAGAAATTAATATCGTGGGGCCTGGTTGGTCGTTGGTCTTCGAAGTCCGTTAAGACTAGAAGAACAAAAACGGCCGGGATCCCGTTCTTCGGGATCCTGGGATCCGGTCGTTTTCTGGGTGTCCTGCCTTTTCGCAGAAAATTGTTTGCCAAATTTTCACTTGCCAACCAACGCTTCGCCGATGTTTCACTTTGACAACTAACGATTAGCAAATTTTTGTATGACAACGTTTCATTTGGTAGAATTATTGTTAAGCCGATTATTATAATGACACAAAACGTTTGGGACATTTATCATTTGTCAACCATTTCACTAGGCCACACAACTATTACAATAGAAGTCTAAGGTTGTTAGGTTAGGTTAGGTTAGAGCATGACAAACAACGCACGAGCCGAGCGAGCGAAGCGAGCGTGCCGCGGCAGCGGCCGGCGATGTGCCAGAAGCGAATCGCTTTTGTAAAAGGAAACAGTTAGGTTAGGGCATATTAAAGATAAAGTAAAAAAAATAATAATTACAATAACTAATTGCAAAAAATTCTGCTAAATGAAAGTTGGCATTTTAAAAAGTGTCATTATGAAAAGCAGACCAAACGTACAGTTGGTAACTGGGTTGGGAAATAAAACAAAATTATATGATAAGTTGGCAAATGATTTTTCGGCGGAATAAAATTCTGCGAAACGTTGGTTGGCAAGTGAAAATTTAGCAAACAATTTTCGGCGAACAGGCAGAGAACCCGTTTTCTGACCCCGAAAATTCCGGGACTGTACTTGGCTAATCTCGGGATTTTCGGGATTGCCACAAACAGGTCTAGTTTGCACTCCGTAGTCCGTTGCTCTTTGACCATTGTTTAGATTATATTAATAGCATTTATTACATATCGCCAAAAACAACCCTTTGATACGCGTACGATACGTACTGCATTGTATACTGTGATTAGTGTTGTGCCATAAAATTAAAAGTTTATTTCAAGAAATTACTTGTTTTTTGCATTTAAGACCAATTAGAAACCATATAGTTTAATCCCCGGGATCCCGAGATTTCGCATCAAGAATCCCGTAATCCCATGCTTGAGATCGTATTCTCTAGTTACGACTGTTTTTAGTAGAAAAATAAAAACACCCAAATACGAAAAACACATTTTCCGATCTTTAAGAATATTTTGTATCCTGCTGTCTTATACATAACTGCATAGACATCCATTCAGAGCTTCCTTTGATGGGTGAATAAACGCATTAAGAATTTGCATGACTTTTGAATAAAAGAAATAAAATAAAACCTAGATTTTGAACCTTTTTTTTGTTGCCAAGTAGAAAAGAAAACATTAATTGAGTAATAAATTTTAGTTCAACCTCGATTGTTCGAATTTTGCATAACGAGTTATTTTTGAAAACATATTCTGTGTCACGTTTGTATGTTTTCGTTAAAATTCTGTACGGTGAGTTCCGTAAGTGTTATTGTAGAATAAAATGACAAGCATAATCAGCCTATGCCAGCCATTGCTACATTCATTCCGGAATGTGTATGTAAATTAATCCATAATTAACTTAAATATAGCATAGAAAGAAAACCAGGGGTATTGTGTTACTATAAAACATGTTAAGAACTACCGCTAGAAAACCTGCTTTCAAATAAAAAATCCGCATCCAAATCGGTTCACCCGTTTAAGAGCTATGCACCCCTATAACACCCCTCTTTTTGCTTCAGAGGTTAAAAAAGATGGACGGTGCCGGGTGGCCGCCACCTTCCACACGTGTACAGTCAACAGCAAAAGTATATGATCAAAATTAGAAATTCAATACTAATTAACGAAGTTCACGAATATATGGCAGCTGCACTAGTAGTAAATGTTTGGATAATTTCCAATCACAGACTTTTGAATCACTCTGACGGCACACAGGTCTGACGCGAACTCCGTTATTTAGTATTCAATTTCTGATTTTGATCATCTACTTTTGCTGTTGACTGTACGCTGAATCCATACAAAACGTATGAAAAAGCAAGTAAACTGCTTGTCGATGCTACCCATGGCCGTAGGCTTGTTCACGCTGAACCTTAGTCATTCATTCTGCCAAGCCTTTTCCCAACTATGTTGGGATCGGCTTCCAGTCTAACCGAATGCAGCTGATTACCAGTATTTTATATGGAGCGACTGCCTATATTTTGATCTCCACAACCCAGTAACTAGGCAATACGATACCCCCTTCTTCTGACGACCCGTAGCCATTGTCAGAGATGCACAAATGACAGCCGGGACCAACGGCTTAACGTGCTTTCCGAGGCACGGAGGAGTCTCGTTATGTAGATGGTCACCCATCCACGACCAATCCCGGCAAGCGTAGCTTAACCTGATGGATCGACCTGTGCGGCTATTGGTAGTTTGGTACTTAGCCACGAGAGCACAATATAAATATGAACAGTACGGAAACTACGAACTAACGTTCGAAACGGCACACTCACACAAACACGCGAATCGACGAGACCCCTAAGCGGTTGTCGCGGTGCTGCCAGTCGTGAGTGCCGCGTCAAGACGATTAGTTAATGCTCACGCATTTTCGGGTTAACACGTGGTACCTACTATGCGATTGCGTTTTAACTAAGAATAGGATGACCTTGGCCCTATATTAGATAAACAATAATCATAATACGAAAATTACATGAACAAGATAAGTAATTTGCATAAAGTATTTTTTTGTTAAACTTAATTGTTGTCACAATATGGTGCCAAGGTCATCCTATCCTTAGTTGAAACGCATAGTACGGTGCGCGGCCGCGCCGGGTTGATTGTTTGAGAACACAAATATTTTAATAAATATAGTTCAGTTTCAAAAACATTAAGAGTGACAACCCTAGTGCTGCAGTGGAGCGTAGGTAATTATTTCAACAAATAGGCTTAGTTTCCATACTGTTCATATTTATATTGTGACGAGAGCCTTATTCATTACGATAAATAAATATTCAGTATTCATATTAGTATTCTTCAAAGTTGGGTATGTTTTTCTCGAATCCTAAGAAATACGAAAGTAAGTAGGTATGACTAATATTTATGTAAACATTGCGTAACCATTTTTACAACAATGTTATTCTTGATAAAAAAAACACAGATTTCTTCTTATCACGCACAAAAACTGAAGCAGTGAAGTACATATGTGTCATGTCCACTTACTGATTGAAAAGATGTGATTTTAAAACATGTCTTTCAAGTTCTGTCTCCTTGGTCACGTGCGACTGAGCGTGAGTCCCAATATTATTATTTTTTTCGTGGGAAACCTTCAAAAGCACGTGACCACAGTGCCCCCTTAGCGTGGGTCCCCAGGTTAGATCAGGATAAAATAAGTAAGACGTTTTTTTTAGCTAAATCAGAGGCCCATGGGCAGCATAGAAACTCTGACACCAGGTTAGTCGCTAACCACACAAGAAGAAGAAGGGTTATATAGATTTTTAATTAAGAAATTCTTAATTCGCAGGAGTCGTAATTTGTGCTAAGGCCGACACATAATTCTGTTGAAAATTACGCGACGAAAATTCGCCGTGTTAATTAACTACGCAAATAAAGCGACGTAATTTCGGTCCTGTGTAATTTAAAAAGCATTTTAGGCGTTATCTCGTCGAATTTATTATCCGCGGTTCCTAAACCTAGGAGATAGGTCAAAGACTTAGCGGTTTTAGTGCTTCCACATTTCACCAATTACGTTAAGATCCCATATTATCAGTGGGCAGTGCGACGGTCACACCACTAGGTTGTCACTGCTAAATAGCTCTTCTGCATAGGTCTCGAGTTCAAACCGAGGCACGCACCTCTGATTTTACGGATTCATGTGCGTATTGTATAATTATCACTTGCTTAAAATCGGTGAAAAAAAAACATCGTGAGGAAACCACCACTCTCGTGTCTGAGAGATATTTCTCAACAGGATGTGAAGCTAAGTCAGAGGCCCATGGGCAGCATAAAAACTGGCATCAGGTTAGTCACTAAACCACATGAAAAGAAGTAGAAGACAAAGTTTCGATTTTAATTTAATACTTCAAGCTATTGTGGCTAAGTAATAACAGTCGCACGGGCTGATCCATCAGGTTAAGCTAGGTTTTCCGGGGTTGGTCCGTGGATGGGTGACCATCTTTTTATACCGATAACTCTCCGTTCGACAAAAGCACGTTAGGGAGTTAGTTTCGGCTGTCATTTGTAGATTTTTGATAGTTGTTACGGAAGCCCGAAAGTCTGACAACCAGTCTTTCCAAGGGGTATCGTGCTACCCGGTTACTGGGTTGTGGAGGTCAGATAGGCAGTTGCTCCATGTAAAACACTGGTATTCATCTGCATCTGGTTAGACCGGAAGCCGAACTCATCATATCGGGAAAAAGACTACGCAGATTTTGAATTATAACTTTATAATACCTATATCTTTATAAATACTTATTATCTTTTTAAGATTTTTTTTTTAAAGTGACCATATTTCCAGCTGTCATCAAATAGAACTGTCAACTAATAAATATCATACATAATAATAGAGACATTCTTCTAAAATAACATAAACGCATTTTAAATAACCAAAGATGGCGATAATTTACAACCAACAATAGGTTTTTATGTTTTATTTTATTTTAAAATTTCTGTTGACACAACACTGGCTTTAAGTTTTTGGAACGAAACAACGCTTGCGTCACATTAAATCTTATTAATCACTACATAGTATAAAACAAAATCGCTTTCTCTGTCCCTATATCCCTATGTATGCTTAAATCTTTAAAACTGCGTAACGGATTTTGATGCGGTTTTTTTTTAATAGATAGAGTGATTCAAGAGGAAGGTTTATGTGTATAATTTGTTGACCATGGGCAGCGTACAAACTCTGACACCAGGTTAGTCACTAACCACACGTAAAGAAGAAGATGAGTGGGCGAGCGCATTGCCGGAACAGTGGTAGCCCAGTGGAAACTGTCCCGTCTTACGAGTAATAGATCATGAGCTCGTACCCAGACAGGCGCTTTACTTTGTGTAAATAATTCCAACACCACTACTCTAAAAACGGTGAAGGAAGTCATCATGAGGAAACCGGCATGTCCTAGAAGCAAAAATTAGAAGACATGTGACATCCATCAACTCGCACTGAGCCCGCGTGGTGGAATACGGCCTTTCTCGAAGAGAGCAAGCCTGTATCCCAACACTGGGTCCATTGTGGCTGATTATGAGAGCATCAATAGGGCACAACCCCTAATAATTCAGCTGCATCCGGTTAAACTCGCAGCCGACCCCAACATAGTTGGGAAAAGGCTAGGCAGATGATGATGAATAGGGCACAACCCCTTTTTTTGTTGAACGTAGGAAATCATCAATTGACTCCTCCCGCTCTGGGTGGAGCGGAAGTTCAGTCTCTTACTGACTAAAACCCATACATGCCTCCTTCCTTAGCCCTTTATGTTCCGGGGTAGTGGGTAACCCTTTCGGACCATCCCGCTGAAGGGCACAACAACACCTGGCTTCTACTTTCGACGATTAATTAATACAGCTATTTTCTTCCCCCAGTTTCCTACCTCCGCATCTATTTTTAACTTTTCCTCAAAGTTTGACTCAATATTTCCTTTGCACTGTAGGTATTTTTATAAGGAAAACATGGGAGGCTATAAATAGATGTAGTATAATTCAATTCACGGACAGGAAATAAAAATAAGAGCTATCACACGATTGGCGACCGGCATAACTTAAATCAATAATTTGAAGACATGTGACATCCACCAACCCTCACTCAGAGGTGTTTCGTTTTGTTGAGGATTTTCTATTTTGTTATGTACAGAGCACATCAAGTTACCACAATCTCTCAAATTTCTTTGATAGTATTTCAACTTTATTGCAAAGACATAAGGTTCATTTTTAATTGAGAAAATTTGACAGTTAGGGATAGCTTGATATGCTGGCCTCTGTACCTGGTATTATTATGTTGATATGCCTACACTATTCTACCATGCCTATTAACAGTGTAATTTAAAAACAATGTAATAGCAAATTATTTGTCAGTAACAATGGAGTTTCTTGAATAGGAAACGGCCAATTGGAACCATGTACTTATCTTCTGACAGATTCATGTGGAAAGGAGTTAACTTAAATTAGAATTTTAACTCCCTCTCACAAGGAAGAGACCCTGTGTTCCAGTAGTGGAAAACTTCAATCAATCTGCCTAGCCTTTTCCCAACTATGTTGGGATAGCCTTCCACTCTAATCAGATCCACTCTAATCAAAACGTATGAATAAGTAAGTAAAATGCTTGTCGATGCTACCGATAGCCGTAGTCTTTGCCTTGTTTACGCTGAGCCTTAGTCATTCGTTCTGCCTAGCCTTTTTCCAACTATGTTAGCGTCGGCTTCCAGTCTAACCGGATGCAGCTGAATACCAGTATTTTACATGGAACGACTGCCTATCTGACCTCTACAACCCAGCAACTGGGTAATACGATACCCCTTGGTAAGACTGGCTGTCAGATTTTCGGTCCTCTGACGACCCGTAACGACTGTCAAAGATGCACAAATGACAGCCGGGACCAACGGCTTTACGTGGAACGGAGGAGTCTCGGTATGTAAAGATGGTCATCCATCCACGCACCTACCCCAGCAAGCGTAGCTTAACCCGATAGATCGACCTGTGCGGCTGTTATTACTTAGCCACGAGCTCCTCTGGAAGTGGAAACGTTGTAGGCTGATTATGTTTATACGTTCGACGACGGTATAACAAAATTGGCACAGAGTAGGGAAGCGTGACAAGTGCTACAATAATGTTGACCTCGTCTTGGCAGTCTGTGACCTCCCGCTTCCGGTGGTTCAGTCCATGCAAGCAAAACTGTTGTGTACGAAAACTTTTATGTGGCTACTTGACTTTCAGGCTATATAATGTATGTGTATTCAGAAGTAGCAGATAAATTAATATTTTCGCTGAAGTTTTACTGATATGTTTTACTGATGCTTATTGAGAAGGATATAAAGGGCATTATTGGTCAAGATTCTCGAAATTTATAGTACTTTAGGCGATAGACTGTTAGGACTGGTAGGACTTTGGTCTAAACTACAAGTGAATGAACCCAAACTTCCGGACCTCCGGGTTTATTTTTGTCTTTTGGGATTGGAAGGATAGCAGGATTTTGTTTTTTCGTAAATTAACCAGAATATTCACCCGTATCTGAATACTGGTATTCAGCTGCATCCGGTTAGACTGGAATCCGACCCCAACATAGTTGGGAAAAGGCTAGGCACATGAGTGAATCATGTGCCAAGCCTTTTCCCACGTATCTGAAAGCCGACTATAACACAGTTGGGAATGACAAGATCTATCCTTTTCAGATTTAGTATAAGATTGAACAAAACTCAGAACAAACAAATAATATCTACTATTTCCAAGAAATATGTCCCAAACTTTTAGACGGCAGTTCCACCACCCAACTTGGCAGACTGAAGCTCCCCCTACCACCTATCTTTCACCTACAATCGGTTATTTATAGGCATCCACCCACCATCGTCGCGGTAACCACTTAAGAGGACAGAGCAGTAGACCGACTTCTAATAAAATGTGTAAAGAAAAACAATTCCGTGATTGCTTTTGGATGGGTTAGAAAATGTTTGGTCCAAATAAATGTTTTTTTTTCTAGATATCTTCTTCTTCGTGTCGCTGGCACGACTATATTCCAAATTTAAATTTTGTAGGCCCAAAACTTGCCTATCCGCCGGTCTGTGGCAGAGGAAAGATCACATAGGCTGCATGTTTTAGGACATAGAGGGCAGGATAAAAGGTAAAGCATAGTTTGCGATATAGCTTCACATCCACACCCTGTTGCCGTACCGTTGAGGTAGCCCCTCTTTACCAGGTTGGAGTTACCATCTTACTACTTTCTAGATAAGATATAAAGATCTTCTCGTAGAAATAGTAGTACCTAAGTACTTTTCACAGAAATGTGTGCATAAGAAAAGATAATCGATAATCATGACTGACTCGCTGGATTGTGGAGGTCAGATAGCCAGTCGCTCCATGTAAAATACTGGTATTCAGCTGCATCCGGTTAGATTGGAAGCCGACCGCAACATAGTTGGGTAAGTGCTAGGCAGATGGTGAGAGTCATGTTGGTGTAGTGATTACCTCGTAAGGCGGAGGGAGTTTCTTGCGCCACATCTTCTTCGCAGCTAAAGCTCTAGGAAGTGGCGAAGGGTGGGGCATTTTGGGGGACCGTCTTATGTAATTTTGACGTCGAAAAAGTGCTTATTCCCAGCCTAGTTTGAAAAAAGGACTTGATCTTGTGTGCGTTACCCTAGCAAAATCATGTCGAAAATTGCCATTTAAATCTTATAGATAATTAGTTGCCCCATTTCTGTAATTGTTGCGCACATTTTTAAATTTGTTGCACTTATAGTTTTTTAGTTATTTAACAAAAACATTTTCTGCTAACGTTACTAACGTTACCGCAGCCAGACCTTTTTCTTTTTAATGGGAATATTGAAATAAATATTAGCTATATAATTAGTTGTCTAGACGAGGTAAATGTTGCACATTATTTTGTATTTGTTCTTCCTTCGGCTGCGAAGTTATTCAAGATCCTGCTGGAGTAACGTTTCTGGTTTTGCTGGATCTCTGAAACGGGTAAGCGGATTCTTATCATCTTTTGTACATGACTTCTTAGGAACTAGTTCTAATTAGTTGTGCAATAATAAAACCAATATACAGTACTCCCAAATTAATAATGCACATGCAGATCTTCGCTGATTGTCGTATTCCCGGAAACACCCGAATCATTGAATCGTTCGAGTCCCTTGCATTTTGCACCTTGTTCGAAAGAAATAGGAGTCAATTTCATGTGTACACAATCGAAAACAATTCGGGCGGTCGGCGGTCAGTCAAAGGTCCGTCAGTCGTCTTGTCATATTGGTGGTGACTGCACGTGTTCTCTTTGTCTGGAATTATATAGAGCTACTATTACACACCTTTCTTGGTTTTGTTTTAAAGGTGAATTTAATTTCAACTTTAATTATCTTATTCAAATTGAAATAGTTAATTTTGTAAAATATATAAATATACTAACATTTTTCACGTTTTTTCAATACTAAAAAATTAAAAATACCAACGTAAAATACATATTAAGTACTAGAAAAAGCATATTAAAAATCAGATTTAGGCTTATATGAATTATAGCTCGCTATTTACTTACATGGAAATATTGAATCAAATTTCGTTACTGATAAATCAATATTTATCTCTTTTAGGACAAAACACATAATCACACTAAATTATGCATGAAGAAAATGCACTTAACCACTCTATATACATATCGTCTTCCGACGCTCGGGAAATACGACCGTTGCCGAACAGTGGCGAAGATTTCTATGCGCATTATCACTTTTGGAGACCTGTAATGTACTGTTTAAAAGTTATTTAATTAAATATAAAAACCCTTCAATAGGTCCTACCACTCTGAATAAGACCTCTACAGACTTACTTTAAGCGATATTCTGTAGCTTGTAACTGCCTTCAAATGTATGTGAAGTTTCATTAGTATACTATAAGTAATTAACAAATTATGATGATATTCAGTTCTCCACGTTCGCGGTCACGATGCGCGCGGAGTTATTTGGCCACCGAAAAGCCTGTATATGGATATTTAAACAGAATTTTATACCAATAATTAGTTGCTTACTTCAGTTTTATACCTGTAAAATTTCAGCATCGTACATACAATAATTAACGAGATAATAAAATAAAAGTCATTAGGATGTGTAACCCGACGCAAGTTTAATGGTTACAAAAAAGCGACCGCGTAGAACATTAGGCTATCTTCTAAAATATGTAGGATAGTGTTACCAAGTTTAGTACTGATGTGTACACAAGTGTTAAAAAAAAATACATGTTTTTTTTAAATATTTTTATTTACAGGTAAAATAATCATTGCAATTGAACTATAAAATATTTACTCCTACAATTTTCTACTACACTTCAAACGTTCGTGACAGTCAAAGCTTTACTTTGACGTCACTAACCTCGATACGCTTTGTTTACATCTTATTTTTTGTCCTTAATTGAATAATTTTACTAACTACCGGCATCATACGTCGTTTAGTTTAAACAAAAACATGCAACATAAAATAGTGAATTGTTAAATATATGATGCATTAAAAATTAAACAAATGCAGCAAATTATTTCTATGGTCCAATACAATGTATATTTAGAAAATAAAAAAGTTTTGAATTACTTGCATATTCCCTATTATGCACATAAGAGATGCCTATGTAATAATAAGTAGCCGAAAGATAATAATAATAATGTTTTCATAGTACAGGATATTATAAATTATTGTTATGTATTTAACAGTGTACGCGTCTGTACCGAACTTATAAGGTATATTATACTAAACATTTTAGAAGATAGCCTAATGTTCTACGCGGTCGCTTTTTTGTAACCATTTAAACTTGGTCGGGTTACACATCCTAATGACTTTTATTTTATTATCTCGTTAATTATTGTATGTACGATGCTGAAATTTTACAGGTATAAAACTGAAGTAAGCAACTAATTATTGGTATAAAATTCTGTTTAAATATCCATATACAGGCTTTTCGGTGGCCAAATAACTCCGCGCGCATCGTGACCGCGAACGTGGAGAACTGAATATCATCATAATTTGTTAATTACTTATAGTATACTAATGAAACTTCACATACATTTGAAGGCAGTTACAAGCTACAGAATATCGCTTAAAGTAAGTCTGTAGAGGTCTTATTCAGAGTGGTAGGACCTATTGAAGGGTTTTTATATTTAATTAAATAACTTTTAAACAGTACATTATATTGGTTTTATTATTGCACAACTAATTAGAACTAGTTCCTAAGAAGTCATGTACAAAAGATGATAAGAATCCGCTTACCCGTTTCAGAGATCCAGCAAAACCAGAAACGTTACTCCAGCAGGATCTGGAATAACTTCGCAGCCGAAGGAAGAACAAATACAAAATAATGTGCAACATTTACCTCGTCAGACAACTAATTATATAGCTAATATTTATTTCAATATTCCCATTAAAAAGAAAAAGGTCTGGCTGCGGTAACGTTAGTAACGTTGCCCCAGCAGAAAATGTTTTTGTTAAATAACTAAAAAACTATAAGTGCAACAAATTTAAAAATGTGCGCAACAATTACAGAAATGGGGCAACTAATTATCTATAAGATTTAAATGGCAATTTTCGACATGATTTTGCTAGGGTAACGCACACCTTGATCTTCATACCACAACAATGACGGTAAAGGACGGATTTCACGAATGTACCAACGCAATCAGCACATAAACCCCGTTTAAGGGCTACCAGCATTAATTTCCATGAAAAATTGACACTGAGATACCTTGAACGCGGTTTAGATTTGCAAATCACGTTCAATTTCATTGATGAAATTGGCACTAAGTCTCAAAAATAACTGCCTGTATTGTACAGAAGCCAGCACATCAAGCTACCCCAATCTGTCTTTCTTTACTAGATTTTCAACTTTACCACAAAAGTATAAGGTTCATGTTCAATTGGGAATATTAGACAGTCTGGCATAACTTGATGCGCTAGCGACCGTACTATAGTTTGTCACACATTTTAAGTGGTTTTACTGACGCTAACTGTCAGATGGCGGGACCACCTAAATTGGTAAGGTCAATGGTCCCAAACAATGATGGTGTATTCGTAATGAGACTAAGTTATATGCTGATACATTATAATTTTCTTTGTGTTCTAATCTGGTACATGTGAGTGTTACATTTTCTCTGATTGTGGTTTTTATTTCGTATATTAAGGTTAAGCATAGAATAATCAACTTCAATTCAATTTGCGTTCGAATATAATCAGCATGAAACATAGTATTGGATGTACAATCAATTAATAAGTGAATACATGAAATTCATCAGCCTGTAAATTTCCAACTGCTAGGACACGAGCTTTCTCTCTATGAGTTGACCAAAATCCACACGCCGCCGGCCCAGCGTGAGTTATGGTCCCAGAACATGACGGTTTCCCCACGATATTTTCATTCCGCAATTTGAGAGCAAAATGACTGGCTTGGCTCCTATCTATGCTCATAAGTCTCAGTCTAAGTTAAGTAACAACGTCACTTACAGGACAGCTTAGTGATCTAGGGTTCAATGCCTTAGCCGAACTTGACAAAAACCTAGTGAAAATGCTCTATTACTATAAAAGGGGTTAGTTTATACACTAACTTCCATTATCACAACTAAAATCTTTTAGGCCATATTCCGCCATAACTTGTTAGCTTTATACATCCTCCTTTGCCAAAACCATAGCAATATTTCAAACATGACATAATATCCTGGAGTTCCTACGCTGTTGGGAGTCAAGTAGGTACTCTATTAAGACGATTGTCTAAACTCCACATCGATAAAAGGCGGTCTGTCCAGACAAAATGTAAAGCTGATTATAGACTGGGTGTAAGCTATGGAAACTCCTTTTTTGGAAATTTGGGTCACATAACTGGGGACCGACTATCTACTATATACCTCACATTTTGTATATAAGTTATATTTTAATATTACTTCAGTGGGAGAGAGATGCAGCTATACGTCCTGTATAGGTACCTCATCATTTAAAACTGTCTAAGGGGCCTCGACGAACTGACCGAATACGAAATATCACGCTGCGCTCCAAAACTGGGATCCTTGGCGATGGCAAGAAGGCTGCCTGGCTAAAATGGGATTGGGCGGTTCACGTTAGCCGCATGGTTAGTGACCGCTAGGCTATAGTCTCAACAAGTTGGGTGCCTGAGGATGACGGCGCCGTCGTGGCCGGCCCAGGAAGAGGTGGCATGACGACTTAGACGCATACCGCAAAGGACCGATCGAGGTGGCTCAAGAGAAAGATATCTGGAAGGATTTGGGGAAGGCCTTTGCTAAGCAGTTGGACAGTATAGACTAAGTAAAAAAAAAAGGGGGCCATTGCGACTTGGCCTCGGCATCTCGTACGCCTTCAACAGGTCCGGGACCCCAGGTTCTCGAGATAATATAAGTTCTAAGACATTTAATAATAATAATAGGTTTATTGCAGAACACACATAAAATCCCACATTTGTATAGCTCGTCGTATTGTTCGTTATAATAAAGAAGCTGTGTAAAATAATAAACTTTAATCCCATTTAAAGTTCTATAAGTTTAAAAGAATTTTCAAAAAAAAATCCTTAGCGATCACCTATCGTTAAAAAAGATCGTGTGCCATGTTATGCATGCTTCTAGACCCTGATGCATGAAAAATTAACGAATTGAAGATTTTAACTAAGTAGATAGGGCTCCGGGGGTAAATTTCCACCTCTTATAGTACTCATACGGTGCGCTGGAATTGTGCTGTCAAAAGTGTCAAACTCTAGCATCAGTAGGTGGATTCTGTAAAAATGTCACCGTGAAGTATTGGGGTGAAGTGAGCTGACGTTTCACTTAAAGCAGGGGTTCCTTAACTTTCTTTGCCTACTGCTCACTTTGAGAATAAATTCTTTTTCAGGACCCCCCATTTTTACCAGCTTAAAAACTACTATCTAGATGAAATTACAAATCGCCCCCCAAGCCTCTACAGAACGCCCCCGTCTTTTTTTCTGTGTCTCTGTCTGCCCCACTTTAGGCCTGCAGCGCCCACAAGGGGGCGTTATCGCCCACTTTGGGAAAGGCTGACCTTATGCTAGGGATTGACACTCAAACTCAAAACTCAAACTCAAAGTATTTATTTCAAATAAACCAATTACAGGCACTTTTGAATTGTCAAGGGGTCGGTCAGTCAGAAAGATGAAGCTAGTTGCCCATTCCAAAGCAGTTGGTACCTATTGAGAAGAACGGGCAAGAAACTCCATGGACACTCTTTTAAACAAAATATGGTTACAACTATTGACAGCACACGTCACCAACGTTTTAACGGCGAGATTTTAACCTTTTGAACGCAAGAGCGTAAACACAAAAACAGGCTTTTTTATGTCGCCTTTATCCGACTGTGCAGTGTTGGGCATGTTTTCATTTGTCAGCTATATCTGACGGTGGCGTGTTGGGCACGTTTTCATTTGACGTCTATATCCGACCGTGGCGTTCAAAAGGTTAATTGAATAGCACCATAGATGGAATGACAGCGCCATTCACCTATTTGTGTTCACGGTAAGATTTTTCCAGGAGAGATCAGCTAGTTATTTACTTCCTCGGGCGAGCTCCTTCACAAGATCTCTTGACCACTAAAATTTATAACTTTAAACAATCTTCTACAATACGCCGTGGTTCCATACGCCTAGTGGTTGACTCAGAACTCACAATGCATTGTAAGGTTCGTTCACACAGTGTGTGAAGGACTTAACACGCCATTATGTGATGAATGTTACTTTAAAATCCTTGTATTGTGCGTTTTTATTAATGTTCTAGCTTTTTCGTATGTTGTTTAGATAGGTATAAAAGCCACTTTTTGGTAGGGCAGAGGTCCTAACCAGAGGTATAGCTGCATCTCTTTTTGACACTAAAGCACTTAATATTAAAAGAATACTGCACTTTAAGGGGTGGTGGGGGGGGGAGTTAGCTCCCTTTCGAGCACATCAAGCTATCCCTAACTGTCAAATTTTCTCAATTAAAAATGAACCTTATAACTTTGCAATAAAGTTGAAATACTATCAAAGAAATTTGAAAGATTGTGGTAACTTGATGTGCTGGCCTCTGTACATACGTGTGTTTGTAAGTTGTTAAGCTAAAGCTCAGTGACACTCATCAAAAGAAATGCCTCGAAAGGGTGACATAATATATGCACCTGATTAGTACAGTACAGTACATGACTTAATTTTTTTTACAAAATTGTCAATGGTCAGTTAGACTGCGAGCAAATGCTGGAACGTGTCATGCTGTCAGTCCCATTTAATCCCATTATAACCAGAGTTTTCGAACCGCCCACCTGTAGAAATAACATAGGGAGACACTCGCTAACAGCTAGAATGTGTATTCAAATAATTTTTGAATTGACTTCGTTCAGTTCAAAAATTACTGATTTGGATGTGTTCTTTGGTTCCGAAATTCAAAAATCTCTTGCGCAGTCATTTGAACTGACATTTAAATGGCCAATGTCATACACTTGCCTCGTTAAGCTTATTTTATTTAATTTTATTTTACATTTATTGATATAGGTTGAGGGTGGGATATCATCAAATGACCTCTCCCGCTCTGGACGGAGCGGAAGGGAGTGTCAGACTCTTATTGACTAAAACCAATCCGTTCCTTCCCTAGCCCTTTATATTCCGGGGTAGCGGTAACCCTTTCGGATAATCGCGCTTACCCGGCAACCTGATTAAGTAGCTGGTAGCCGTATTTCGAGCGCTTTACGCAATTAGGTAGCTATTTTGACAGCGTCAGACAAAACTGTTTTCATTTCGTCTGCGCAGAGTCATAAAATCACGAAGATACACACAAGATACGCGCAGTAGCCATGAGAACGACTCTTTATCCCTCATTATTCAGCACCACTGGCCGTATGCCAGCTTTGTATTGGTTTTTCGTCATAGAAAATATTTATAAAGGCTGAATACTAATTCCTTAGGCTGTAAGGTAGACGCCTTGGCCTGTCTGATTATACTAAGTAAGTTATGGATGTTTCACACGGAGTTTGCGAAAAAATGCGATGAAAACACCCTCACGACTGTATTCCTGGGAGGAAGGGGCCTCGTTTCACTAGGCTATAAGCACCATGCAAAAGGAGACGGGTCTTTACCATTTTTTCAACATTATCTGAGGAAAACTTCGGTAACAGATTCTGAGTGTTCTTAAATTTTTTGTTCTTTGTTTATAGCACAAAAAGTTCATGCTTTATAATTTTTCAACTAATATTATAAAGAGAAAAGATTTGTATGTATGTTTGTAACGAATAAACTCAAAAACTACTTAACGGATGTGGATGAAACTTGGCACAAAGATAGATTATAGTCTGGAATAGCATATAAGCTTTTTATCCTGGAAAAACGTACGGTTCTCGTGGGATAATTTCTCACATACACGCGGGCGAACCCGCTGGCAAAAGCTAGTGCTTATGTTATAGCTTAGTTTAATTACATTAATTACACAATAGCACCGAAAAAATAATACCTAATGGTGGCCCAGTGGTATCGGCCTCGACTTACGAATTGTAGGTCGTGAGTTCGAACCCAAGCAGGCGCATTACGATGTGTATTTAATTCCATCACCACTGTTCTCAAAACGGTGAAGGAAAACATCGTGAGGAAACCGGCATGCCTTAGAACCAAACATTCGAAGACAGGTGACACCCCCAACCCTCGCTGGGCCCGCGTGGTGGTTCATGGCCCACTCCCTCTCTTAGAGAGGAGGCCGGCTAAACTTTCCATTACTGGACTGGGATTTGTATTTTATTTGTAGAGCAACTTTTGAGTGTTTTGAGGTTAGGTTAGGAAAAGTCAGGTCAGGTCCCCCGCAGGTACAAGGGGGGCCCCGGACATCCCCGCACCACAAATCGATGGATTTTGTTTTTCTAACCGCAAAAACTTTAACCATGGATATCTCCATAACCATGGGGTTTCGCGGGGTGGGGATGGTATAGAGGGGTAGCCCCCTCCCCCCCCATAAATGCCAGTCCAGTAAAGGAAAGTTTAACCAGGAGGCCTGTGTCCCAGCAGTGGGAACATTATAGGCAGATTATGTATGTATGTTATGTAATATTTTCGCCATAGGCGTTAATGGTAATGACATTATAAACAATTGAGAAGTGAAAGTATCAACATACAAACTGGTAATTCGTCAGCCAGTAATTTTGTCAATTATTATTGTTTTCACAATCACTGGGGACTAGAGAATACAATCCCGGGATCCCGGCCGTTTTCTGACCCCGAAAATTCCGGGACGGTACTTGGCTAATCTCGGGATTTTTGGGATTGCCACAAACAGGTCTAGTTTGCTCTCCGTAATCAGTTACGCCTTGAACTTGTCTAGATTATATTAATAGCATTCATTACATATCGCTAAAAAATACAACCCTTTCATACGGGTACAATACGTACCTACTACATATATTGTGATTTGTGTTGTGCAAAATAAATATATTTAAAAAAAAAAACTAGTTTTCTATATTTGAGACCAATCACAATGCACATAGTCTAATCCTGGGATAGCCCCGGGATCCCGGGATAACGGGATTTTTGATGCGTATCGAAAAACGTGCTCTGGATCATATTATCTACTGAGGACCCTTCAGGGAATATGTTGATGTAGGGCGTGATGTTGTTTGTTTTGATATCTACTCCCCATTTTTCCGGGACTGATATAGAGCTGTCTTATCAGTGAGGGTTATTGACCTGTGATAACATTATGCTAAGCTTTTTGAGTAAAAAAATCCAGTGTTAATTAGTTTCTAAGGGATTATCAATAAAAGGCTGCTACCAAGATATTTTTCTGTTGCCCAGTTTAAAAAACCTCCCCAATAACACTTTGTCCCGACCTGGGAATTGAACCCAGGACCTCAAGCTCAGCTGTAGTGCTTAGACCACTAGACTAACGACACAGTCCACCATTAGATTACAACAACAAAAAAATACGAAGCAACCTTTGATGATAACAATTTAATTAGTTTGTTTACTAATTTATGTTATTTATTTGAAGTACCAAAAATATTATTACAGGTACAGGAAGTTGTATTATGATAGGAAAACAAAATATTACATATTAATTAATTAATCATTAGTAACTGAAACTTTTAATCATAAGAAAATTAATTGCATAATTATTGCTTATGTTTGAACTATTTTAATTATCTATACTAATTTTATAAAATTGAAGAGTTTATTTGTTTGAATGTGCTAATCTCTGGAACTATGTGTCCGAATTAGAAAAATATTTTTGTGTTGGATAGTCCATTTATTGAGGAAGACTATGTAACATCACGCTACAACCAATAGGAGCCGAGCAGTGGGTGAAACCGTGCGGGAGCAGCTAGTTAGCTTATAAAGGTATGAGGAAGAATGGCAACGTTTATTCATCCTCTAAAGAAAAGGGATGATATTCTGATCAGATGTTGTGTTTAGCATCAGGGTTTATTTGAGGAAATATTTTGAGTAATAATAATAAATAATTCAAATCCAACATACGCATTTGTTGATGGAATATGACCACTTTCAGACTGAGATGGAAAAATTAATAACAGATCTACAATTGAATAAAAAAAAACAGAAATAACATAAGTATGGTTCGATATTTTGTCCATGCCACTGTCTGACGCTGCTAAAAGTCTGTTTAAATTTGTAAGTCTTCATAATGACTGGACATTTGCTCTAAGAGGTTTTTTTTTGTGTCTCTAATAGAGTATGATGGGATAGCCATGCATTTTATATAAAAGTCCATAAATGTAATAGAGACAAAAAAAAATCAAATCCATTGCAACAAACAGTAATTTATTCAAAAATAAAAGCAATGAACCTCCTAGAAGCAGGTAGTATAAGATTAGCTATTGACAAAAAAGAAGAATCCAACAAAAAAAAAAAACTACTTTTTGTGAGCATTCATAGTAGGTTGATTGTTGATAACAATGGGTTTTAAGTACTGGTTGCTAAGGCATTCTTTTTGCTTTTCAAATTATTGAATTTAGAAGGAAAATTGTTCTTTTTTTGTGCTAGCTATGTACCAATCTTGATCTTGGCCATGAATAATGCTGCAATTTTTTTTATTACTACAAGTTTTATTCATAATAGTTTTACCTATCACCATTTCACTGCCTTAGATAAGACATGCTTATATTCAACATAGGGCTGTATTAGGTAGTTACAGAATGTTAGCTGTAATGAGTTTTGAAAATGCAAATAATAGACCTTGAATGTATTAACAATTAATTACAAGAATTTTGTGATTGTTTGTGGTTGTAAAGATTAAATTAAATCAGGCAATGATGTAACAAACCTTATCTTTATTACAATACAATCAAAAACAAATTTGTACACACATAAACCAAAAATTGCTTGACATATTTAGATGAGAATTACACTATAGAAAAATTGCATGGTGTTTCTGTATTTTTTAAGCTCTTTTAAGTCGTAAAACTAATAACTGTGTATGTATGTGTTACGAAGATAATATTTTACGCACAATTGTGTTACTTGGCAGTTTCTCACCGCGTAATTGTTAATGAATCTTGAATGCTAATTACACACAATTCATTTAGCCAATCTGTACAGCACTTTCTCCACAATATTTCCAACCTTTCACGCAGTTATGAATGAAATAGTCAAAATAATAATAAATAAAACTATCACTTACATCGTACGGTACATTTTTCTCAGCGATTGAACTCTTGTCTCGATCTGAAAAGAAGAAAAATGGGCCGATGAATATTGTGAAAATCGTCCCATTTGACGTTATTATCTTGTTACAAAGGGATTACAACAATGGAATGCGTCGCAGTATTATTAGATTTAGTAATGCACTACCATCTTCGTCAGCCCCTGAAGGTCCAGTCGCGCTATCAGGCTTTTTGGAAGCCGAAGTGTCCATCACTTCGATATGATCAGTATCTCCTGAAGCCATTTTTATTTTTGTTACATCCCCTATTTTGAAGTCTCTTGTTTGTCTATTTGCACAATATTAATTCGCATGGCTCACATCACACTTGCATCGCTTACACAATGATTCACTATAATTTAATTAGAAGAAATCAATTAGTTTACGCGAAAATGCTCGCCCGAAGCATCCGTCTGACACGACCACTCATAGTAACTGGGTTGCAAATTAAAATATTAATGTTTTTGTGTATAGACAATAGAGTTAAGTGGGTGGATGAGACCTATCGGCATATTATTGGGGATATTGTTTGTGTTATCGAATATTTTAGTACTGAACAAAATGTTTACAGTCGTTTACCCAGGCAAAAGTCTTTTAGAAATAAAACAATATTATACAAATAATTTCAATAAGAGAAAATCATTCGCGATTGCCATGCTTAATATTAAAAGAAAAACTCCAAAAAATATTTGAAAAGTTATAATCACTGAAGAAAAATATTTTGTTTTACACCAATCAAACGTGTCCGTTAATCTCGTCCTTTTCTATGTCTTCAAACTCAAACTCAAAGTATTTATTTCAAATAAACCAATTACAGGCACTTTTGAATTGTCAAGGTGTCGGTCAGTCAGAGAGATGAAGCTAGTTGCCCATTCCAAAGCAGTAGGTACCTATGGAGAAGAACGGGCAAGAAACTCCATGGACACTCTTTTAAACAAAATATGGTTACAAAATATTGGTTACATAGATCATATTATGATTATTATACATGTGAGAACGATGCAGAACGGTGAAAGCATCTGATATAAAATGATGTAAAAAAAAAGTTCAAAAGTTAAATTAAAACAAGCCATGGCCGCTAAGAGATGACCAGTCTCTACCGACAGCGCCCGTTCACGAACATGACGCATGGATTAGCACCATTCAGCTCAACCATTTTGAAGGGAGCTAAATGATCCAACACACACGCCACCATCAGCGAGACATTAAAGTGAGCATGACATACTCTCAGCCGCCAAAGCACATTCAAGTCAATGAAAGACGTACCCAGTAAATGGTCACTTTATATTAGGTACATAGTACTCACATATGTGCTAAGCAATTATACAATATTAAGAAATTGAATTTATACAATGCAAATATAGTTTTTATTGTTGTTGATCTTCCGCAGCTCCAACAGTTTTTTAAGAAGTCTAATGAATTAGGTGATACGCCCTTGTGGAGCAGGAATAGCATTGACCCAAGCGTTTTTATCAGCGATGTAATCTCCCAATGTATAATATGCTTGGCTGCATAGTGCGTGCGTTTTATACAGGATTTAAATTTTGTTTCATTAAGTTCAAGAATGTTGGGAGGTATTTTATTGTAACATTTTAAACAGTACCCCATGAAAGATGAATCTACTTTAGCCAGCCTGAAACCTGGTTGAACTAATTGGTCCCTATTTCTAGTGAAATAATTGTGTCTTTCACCTCTTTTACTAAAAAGATGTAGATTTTTCCTTGCATACATGATGTTTTCATAGATATATTGACAAGGTAAAGTCATGATGTTAATAAGCTTAAACCGTTCCCTTAGAGAATCGCGCCTACGTAGATTATAAATGGCTCTGATAGCTCTTTTCTGCAGAATAAAAATAGACTCGATGTCTGCAGCACGTCCCCAAAGTAAAATACCGTAAGACATAATACTATGAAAATAGCTAAAATAGACCAGTCTCGCGGTATCTACATCAGTATATTGACGGATCTTTCTGACAGCATATGCTGCAGAACTTAGCCGTCCTGCAAGAGATGTTAAATGAGGACCCCATTGTAGCCTTGAGTCGAGCGTGATCCCTAGGAAAACAGTTTTATCGACAAATTCTAGTTTCTCTTGATTCAATACTATCTCAAAATCACTACTTTTTACATTTGGTAAAGAAAATCTAATGCACTTAGTTTTTTTTCCATTTAATACTAAATTATTTACAGTGAACCAATTCTGGACCTGCAGTAGGGCGTTATTTACGTCGTCAAAATTTTTAGCACGTCTATCTATCTTAAAAATTAAAGAAGTGTCGTCAGCAAATAACACCATTTGCGGTTGTTTTTTTAATAAATGGAGAAGATCATTAATATATACTAAAAAGAGGAAAGGACCCAATATTGAACCTTGTGGCACACCCATTTTTACTTTTAAACCGAGTGAATTGACACCTTTTATTTGAACTTGCTGTTGTCTGTCATTTAAATAAGATTTTACTAAACTAAGCGCAAGTTTTCCAAGCCCGTAATGCTCTAGCTTCAACAGCAAGGTTTCGTGATCAACGCAATCAAATGCCTTGGAGAGGTCACAAAAGATTCCTATGGCATCTTGAGCCTCTTCCCACGCATTGAAAATGTGTTTTAATAAGGTCACACCGGCGTCAGTTGTACAACGTCCTTTGGTGAAACCATACTGTTGATCGTTAAGGATTTTATTAGTGTAAAAATGATTAAGCATTTGGTTAAGCATTATCTTTTCAAAGATCTTGCTGAAAACCGGCAGCACGGATACGGGTCTATAATTATTGGTATCTTTATTGTCCCCGGATTTGAAAAGTGGTATTACCTTGCTGTATTTCATTAAATCCGGGAAGATGCCTTGATCCACACATAAATCAAATATTAAGGCTAAGTAAGGTGCTATTGTCTCAATGATCGAGGTGCAGACTTTAGTAGACCTTCCCCAAAGATCTTCGGTTAATTTTATTTTGATTTGTTTAAAAGTTTTAATTACTGTTATGGGGTTAATATGCTTAAAGTTGAATTCAATTAAGCAGGCTGAAACGTTCGCCTTTAGTAAATCAAAAGAGAGGGAAGGCGATGAATTTAAGGTTTCAGTTAGTGGAATACTGGTAAAGAAGTCTCTCTCTGTTTTTTTATTAAAAAAACCTGTTTTGTATTTCTTAGAATAGTTGTAATACATAGTTTTCTGTTTACATCTATATAAGAATATTCTGTGAATTTACTTTCGTAGTTATACTGTAAAGATACCTTTATATTTTTATCATCTTTAAATGTTGGGCAATTTCAAAACCAAAGGCGAGTTTGCACATTTTTGAAGAACAGTGTGCCTAAACACAGTGCCTAAGTGTGTACTCAACATTGGTACAATAGTTCGAAATGAGAGGACAACAGAACAAAGTGTAGTTTCGTCTTAGAGCATAGGTTAAATGCTCTAAGAGTTTCGTACGTTGCTCTAAGTCCACGCACTCTTCTAAAATATCATTATTATTCTATAACTAAGCAGATTCGCAACTGTCCTAAGCATTTTCTGAAAAATGTTTGCCATAATTGTACGACCAATTCGTCCATTATTTTATTGCGTTGCTATCGTCGCGATTAAAAATCACAAAAGTAGATATAGCCATGCCATGCATAAGAGGACGAAGTTTTCAGGCAAGATTACAATATCATCACAATGTTTGAGGCTGTAGAGCTTTGGAATAATAGTAGATTTGGATGGTAGATTTACGAATATTTTTAGATGGTAACTCTGACAAACGCCATGTTTATTTCTTTACCGTCAATTCGTTGCCGCGGTAAGAATTTTTTATAGGTTATTACTTATCTTGGCGTCGCTAGGAATAAGCTAAATAATTACATATTATTCATCACAAACGCGTTGATAAACAAGTAAAAATTACCGGCACAATAACGTTTCGGTTCCAGTTTCTGTGAAAAGGCAGTGAGCAGTTGGAAATTTCAAGAATACATTAGGTATAGCAGCAGCGTTAGTTGAAAATGGGCAAAAAAGTAAAGGAATATAAAGCTGGTGACTTCATCTTCGCCAAAGTGAAAGGATATCCAGCATGGCCAGCCAGGGTGAGTGTAAAATACAAGTGATTCTGCTGCCATTGTGTGTTAAAATGAAAAAGCTGTACCCTTTGTGTTCTAATTGGTTGTAAGCGCGGGAAGACATGTTGTATCGCGGTCCCGACGCCTTCGCACTGCCCCAAGGTCTCAGAAAGCAAACAGAGACTATATTATCCACATAATTTACATTTTCGATATTGACACAGCAACATGGCAACAGATCACTAATTTACTGATAACATTGTTCTAAAACATTATTTTAGTGAGTGTAACGATTCGTTTCATGTTAAGGAGCAGTATTCGCGTTCAAGTCATATTTCCCGTGCCTATATATCTAAATTATTCATGAATTTGCAACATAAAACAGAATTCTAAAGATAAAATTTTGCCACCATTGTGTAGGTGAATGACACTTGCAGAATTTAATAGAATCAAACCATTTTGCTCATAATATTTGCTAGGATTTCAATTTAGTTATAATATCCAAGTATGTTATGTGTTGTGATTCCTCATAGCTTTATTTTGTTGTAGTTCTAATAATGAATATAAAAAATATTGACATCAACAAACATTAGGTAACCCTTATCTGTAATTTATACTGGATCCTGTTTGCACCGGGTCAAATAGATGTGATAACTGATAAGGACAATTTTGTATGACACTGAAATTCACATAATTGTATGAAAAAATTACTTACTCTTTTATTTAGAGCTTAGATGAATATTTTTAATGTTTTTGATAAATATTGTTTTCATTGTTATTTTGATAATAATATAAAGTTTTTTTAGAGGTAAATAGGTATTGTGCATTAACTCTGATAACACACTCATTTGTTGAAACATTAATTACAATCCATTAAATATGTTATTTTACTGTATAAAAAAACAAATATTAATATAATCATCATCATCTGCCTAGCCTTTTCCCAACTATGTTGGGGTCGGCTTCTTGTCTCACCGGATGCAACATTTGGCAGTGGTTTATAACAGACACATAAAAGTATATCAACAAAAAAAACTTAATTTTATATTATTACTACTAAACTCCTCTATGGCATTGTCAGTAATAACAAGGCGTCCCTTTAGGAGATGGGGAGGGTCAAATAATCAATATTTTCACTCGCATGCAATATACATGCCTCGAGTTGTGGCTAGCAGTCTATATTACATATTCAATGATTAACAAATGATTCATTAACCCATTAGATGTTCGCCTATCAGAAGCCGTTTGCTTATAACAGCTCAACAATGTATACGGTTATATCGCGCCTTTAGGATGAAATCAACATATTTAAAAAAACAAAAACTTAGTTATAGTCATAAAATGACTAAAAACGAAAATAGTAGAATGACTTTTTTATAATTTGCAGCACAAACATAGTCACTGACGAAAATAATCACGAAATAATATGGAGGTGTTGATATTTATTGTCATTTACAGAGAATTTTCTTATGAAACTATGGGGCTCATAGGATATTTGAGGGGTAACACAAAAATAATATGTACTATTTTATTGTTTTAAAACTCAATTATTTAATTTCAGGTGCAAAAGCCGAATGGGAAGAAGTATTTTGTATATTTTTATGGCACGGGAGAAACGTAAGTCTACAATTTTTTTTGTTTATTTTTCATTTAAACTTTTTGCATACAATAAAGGTACAAAGGCGGACTTAATGCCTTGGGCATTCTCTACCAGTCAACCAAGGGTGGTGAAGAGATTAGATGGTAAGTGCTTTTAAGAGTAGGAACATGCAAGTTGATTCTTATTATTTGTTTCTCTGCACGGATAAGACCTCCCTTCCCTGCTTCAATTTCGTCCCATCTTCGCCTGAATCAACTGCGTTTCTGTTTTTTGAATCTGTACTAATATTATAAAGCTGAAGAGTTTGTTTGTTTGAACGCACTAATCTCTGGAACTACTGGTCCGAATTGAAAAATTCTTTTTGTGTTGGATAGTCCATTTATCGAGAAAGGCTATGGGCTATGTTAGCTATGTAACATCACGCTACGACCAATAGGAGCCGAGCAGCGGGTGAAATCGCGCGGGAACAGCTAGTGCTTTTATGAATTAACAATGTTTATAAAAACCACATAAGCATAACTATTCTATTTACAAAAAATAATTTATGCAACCAACTGAACACCATTTTCTTTGAAGTTTTTTCTATTATGTTTATTGGGTCCCTCAATGTAGCTGTGAAATTTAACATTTCTTATTGTTTGCGCAAGTTACAAGCAAGACAATTTGAATTTCGCGGGCTGGCGGAATGAATTATTTTTTATTAAATTATTGAAATCAATGTCTCTTCTTCTTTTCGTGTGGTTAGTGACTAACCTGGTGTCAGAGTTAAATCCATGTAACAAACAGGCATGCTTAGAACCAAAAATTTGAAGACATTACAATTACTGGGGCCGTGTAGCCGTGGTGCCGGTCCACTCCCTCTCACAGAGAGAAGGTGTAGGCCTTCTCTCTGTCCCACTAGTCGGTAATTAAAGGCTGATTATGCTTTTTTTATATTATCTAGCTTTTGCCCGCGGCTTCGCACGCGTTAAATTCGTAGTAAAACAATTCACCTTTCCCTATCACAATATAGGGAAAGAGTAAAACGATAGCAGCAACAACAAATCGAACGTACGAACTAAAACAAACAAATGTGTTTATTTACAACTTCGCATTAGAAATCATGAAATTGTCAGTGGTTCTCTAATATATTAACCATCCTCTTGAATCACTCTATCTATTAAAAAAATTGCATCAAAATCCGTTGTGTAGTTTTAAAGATCTAAGCATACATACATACAAGACATTAGGACAGACGCGGGAAGCGACTTTGCTTTATACTATGTAGTGATTTCTCACAATTCTCTTATCACTATGATTAAATTGAAAACATTAAATTTATCAATGAAATCATCTTATCACAGCCAATTAAGTCCCTGTTTCAATAGAACTGAAACATGCATATTTGTATATTATTTCCACTTAAAATTCGGTGAAGGAAAACATTGTGAGGAAACCAGCTTGTTTGAAAGATATTTCTCAACAAAATATGAAGCTAAGTCAGGTGTCAGTTAGGAGGTCAGATTAGTCACTAACCACACGAAAAGAAAGACGAAGAATTTAAAACTAAAGCTTAGCATAATTAGCTTATTATGTATATATTTTAGCTCCTACTGTTAGATAGACGATGCTAGAGTCCGACTAACCGCACATTACGGCTAGCTCCTCTGCACATAGACTCTATGTGCAGAGGAGCTAGCCGTATTGTTCGGTTCAAGACTGGGCAAGTTAAGCGGGAAACATGGATGAGTTGGCGGAGCGGGAGTCATAATTGATGATTTCCCATCCTCGAAAATAAAAAAGGACCCCCGTTTTGGAGTAGTTATCAATCTGCCTAGCCTTTTCCCAACTATGTTGAGGTCGGCTTCCAGTCTTACCGGATGCAGCTGAATACCAGTATTTTACATGGAGCGACTGCCTATCTGACCTCCATAACCCAGTAACTGGGTAACACGATACCCCTTGGTAAGACTGGCTGTCAGACTTTCGGGATTCTGACTACCCGTAACGACTGTCAAAGATCCACGAATGACAGTCGGGACCAACGGCTTAACGTGCTTTCCGAGGCACGGAGGAGTCTCGATATCTAAAGATGGTCACCCATCCACAGACCAACCCAGGCAAGCGCAGCTTAACCTGAAGGATCAATCCGAGCGGCTGTTATTACTTAGCCACGAGCTTCTCTTTTTTGGAGTAGTTATAACATTTCAAAATTGATTTCTCTTTATTTCCAGAGCAAACCTGTCTCCGAACATGATATTCGACTATGCGGATAATAAAGACAAGTTTCTTACTAAAACGGTGAAGAGACGAGATTTTAATGACGGTGTGAAGCAAATTGAACATGACTTTGCGAACAAAGTGCCGCTCGAGCAAGTAATAGGGGTTTCTGTTGAGGTAAGATACATATCTTAACAAATCTTAGGTAGGTATAAGGTACGGAAAAGGATGTACTAAAGGTATATCTGTGCCTAACCCTTGGTGAAAACAAGGTGCGATATGTCAAACTGATTCTAGTCGCCCCTTCCAAAAGGTAGTTTCGTATGGAGAAGAATGGACAAGAAACTCCACCATTACTCTTTTAAAATGTTTTACAATGTTTTGTATATATATGAATTATAACATTATATGTGAAGACGATGCACCCAGAATAACAACACTACACCACAAAAGGTAAAAAAAGAAAAACATATAGCAATGGCAGGTAGACTTAATTATGTCATAAATACATGGTGCTCAATATATTGATAAATATAGATAAATCAATCTCAATGTGTGAGTTAAAGTTATTCCAAAATGTTAAAATAGTATGGTACAAATTATGAACTATTACCTAATTGACTTAGCAAGCAGTTTGGATTTTGTATAACTCTAGATAGTCCTGTGGAGCAGGACCAGCATGTTTTAAAATTATCTTCACTTCACATTTTCACAACACAATTCTGCAAATTCAAAAAATTGTTCCAATAGCAATTTGAATTCCAATTCAAATTGCTTTTGGAACAATTTTTTGCATGTGAATGCAATGTGAAAAATGTTTAAAAATCATGTGAAGTGCTTTTTGCTTTCCAAAAAGCACTTCACATGATTTTTAAACATTTTTTAATCACATTTGATGACCACCAAAACCATTGCTAAAGTCACGAGTTGAGCTGAGCTGATTTTCATATACTCTATAGTTTTATTGCATTCCACATGTATTCTTAGGTGGTAAAACTTATAATTAGATCACATGGACCCTGCGGGGCTCAGCAAATTAAGTGAAATTACCCAATTGCTATAAAAAGAATCTTACAGTGCATTCTGTTGTGGCATGGCCCGGCCATATGTGTTTTTACATACACAGAGTTGATATGACAGAGTGGCTTTAAATTACACTACGTATACTACACGTGTTTAGTATTAACTCAATACGGTATAAAAATAAAAAGCACAAAAAAAGTTTCTTTTTCTCAAATAAACTACATAGCTTACAAATCAGAGTAAAACACAACCACACTTTGTAAATAAAAACTGACCTTGTAACAAAGCGGCAACGACGCGCGCGTCGGAGCGCTGTTAGGAAAGATACATCGTGTTCAAACGGGGCTAAAACTTAAAAAATCATTTGCGACTAAACTACTGCTCCCATTTAATTGATTTTTGGTACAGAGCTTGGAAATGGTACCTGTAAAGGAAAGCCCCTCTGTATATTCTGTTGTTATAAAGAACTATTTTTGATGTGAAACATCTATAGCCGCACGTAAAACTAGTTTCTGGCTTGGCGACGCATGCCGTGGCGACGCGTCGCCACGCTATATGATGGTGTATATATACAGTCTATATGCAGTAGTGTGTACTGTGTGGCGACGCGTCGCCATGCGCAATCGACTGCGATTTAATGAAAATAAATGTTTATTGAATAAACAGTCATTATTTTCTGGAAAAAATCGTAATATTTTTTATTTTATCATTATGCCATATTTAGTTTCTATCGCAATCTGTTCTTTTCAATCATATTACTTTTACAAAATAATGTCGATGTTTCACATCTGCCAGGCGTCCCGTGACGGCTCACATTTTTTTTTTGTTATTTCTATCTGCTTCATGGCAATCTGTCTTAGGACAATAAGCCACTGAGTTGACCAACTTTGAGTCTGTTGGTTTGGGTTTACTTATTGAGAAAGCTTCCTAGTTGCAGAGCTCTCTTCTCTCAATGCAAATCAAATCTGTTACTGAGGCTGGGGATGTCATAAAGAACTATTGACAATATATTGGCCCTTCAATAGGTACCACCAGCTGAATCTTCAACCAATGACGTGAATGATTCAACAATAAATGATACGTTGGATGACACCGGGGTGGATACAACCACGGCTGATGATACTGCGGCTGATGATGTGAGTATTTCAGAACATTTTAACAACCTTATTTGTTGGCTAATAAGGCCCTGTTTGAAAAAAGACTGCTTGTCTTTGTCAAAAACTTCCTCACCATACAGAAATTAAATATGTGAAGATATAATTGTAAAATTGGATTTAATGCTAATAAGTATTACATTTGATTCTAAAAATCTGTGACGTCACAATATGGTAATGCTATGGGTACCATTATAATTTCCGGCAAATTCGACATTTCAACATCCCCTTTTAAAAGGTAATGCCACTAGACTTTAAGTCATCTTGACAAGTGAGTTCCTTCCGCCATTTCTTTTCAGAGGTCGATAGATAGACACAACACACGTTTTTTTTCTTAACATTAAATTTAAAAAAAATGATTTCAATATCCTATTGAAAATAGAAAACATTGTGGGGAATGCCTAAGAGATAATTTTCAACAGCATGTGAAGCTAAGTCAGAGGCCCATGGACAGTATAAAAACTCTGACACCAGGTTAGTCACTAACCACACGAAATGAAGAAGATAACCAAAACTTATTTATTTTAATTGCAGACTACCCTTAATGCTACTCAGAATGATGTGGCGGTTGAGGATTCAGATGACACCGGAAACCTTGTCATTGATGAAGGAAAGGTATGCTGAAAATTACAATATCATTGGCCTAGCCTTTTCCCAACTATGTTGTGGTCGGCTTCCAATCTAACCGGATGCAGCTGAATACCAGTATTTTAAATGGAGCAACTGCTTATCTGACCTCCAAAATCCAGTAACTGGGTAATACGATACCCCTTGGTAAGACTGGCTGTCAGATTTTCGGGCTTCAGACGACCCTTAACGACTGTCAAAGATGCACAATTGACAGCCGGGACCAACGGCTTAACGTGCTTTCCGAGGCACGGAGGAGTCTCGTTATGTAAAGATGGGCATCCGTCCACGGCCAACCTCGGCAAGCGTAGTTTAACCTGTGCGGCTATTAGTACTTAGCCACAAGCTCCTGAAAATTACAATACATTTTTGTATATAGGTGTCAAAGGTTTAAACTGAAAACCAGCGCTTAGCAACTCGCTAGGGGACCTAAGCATAATGCAGACGCTTAAACATTTTGTTTCCCGTATTATAGTTTTGTGTATATACCACTACTATTAGCTGTAATACTGGAGATAATAAACGTTTATTCTATTCTACAGTAATTTAAAAAAAGCTCTTCAAGGCTAAGTAATAACAGCCGCACAGGTCAATCCATCTGGTGCAACCAACTGAACACCAATTTCTTTTAAGTTATTTCTATTATGTTTATGAGGTCCCTCAATGTAGCTGTGAAATGAACATTTGTTATTGTTTGTGCAAGAGGAGCTCTTGGCTAAGTACTAACAGCCGCACTGGTCGATCCATCAGGTTAAGTTACGTTTGCTGGGGTTGACCGTGGATGGGTTACCATCTTTTCATACCGAGACTCCTCCGTGCCTCGGCAAGCACGTTAAGCCGTTAGCTATCATTTGTGCATCTTCGACAGTCGTTACTAGTCGTCAGAAGCCCGAAAATCTGAGAGCCAGTCTTACCAAGGGGTATATTACTGGGTTGTGGAGGTGAGATAGGCAGTCACTTCATGTAAAATACTGGTATTCATCTGCATCTGGTTTGACTGGAAGCCGACCCCAACACAGTTGGGAAAAGGCTAGTCAGATTGATTGAATTCAAGAAAAGGTTTTCCGGATGAATTTAAAAGAGATTTTTGCTCAACAGTGGGTCTGTATAGGCTTATACATATCGTGTAATTTAAAAAAACGCATAACTTCTTAAGGGGTCATTGTTGTATCCTTATGAAAAACTTTTACTTTAGTACCAAAACTGAAATAGCGACAAATTAAATCAGCTGTCCCTTACATTTTATCGAGTTATGTGAACATTAATGTAAGGAAAAGCAGTTTTTTTTTGCAATTGCAGTTACGGTTAAGCTTCCAAGCACTCGACCAATAATAAAAAATCTATACTAATATTATAAACCTGAAGAGTTTGTTTTTATGAACGCGCTAATCTCAGGAACTACTGGTTGGAATTGAAAAAATATTTTTGTGTTGGATAATCCATTTATCGAAGAAGGCTATAGGCTATGTAACATCACGCTACGACCAATAGGAGCCGAGCAGAGGGTGAAACCGCGCGGCTGCTACCGCGCGCTAATACTAAATAATTGTTATTTTTACAGCAAAAGCTAACCAAAAAGGCTAAGAACGACGTCAAAGCTAAAGAGACTCCAGTCAAACCAGTGAAGGAGCCCAAGACTCCACGAGGCAAGGGCAAGAAAGACGAGCCCTCCAAAGAAGATGATGACGACGCAGGAAAGAAAGAAGAAGAAATTATCAGCAGAAGTGGACGGAAGATACGACCGAAGAGGTATTTAATATGTTCAACTTTTTTTTTGTTATACAGGGTGTAACCGAAAGGGTATATACATACAAAAGGATATGCTACAGACCACCAAACTGAACAACTTTCAATATGGGACCAACTCCGTCAATTTTTTTAAAAAATTTCAAGGTCTTTATTAATTAAAAGTACTGTTACAATGGTGTTTACAAATGATCTTATTCTATTTGTACACAAATTATGATTTATTTCTGTTACGCAGGCTATTTTTCGCCTTTATAAACATTGAAACATGTATTTGTTATGACGCATTATCTTAACTTAAGGGGAAGATTTATAAAAGCATGGTTAGACCTGCCGTCCTGTATGGATCAGAGTGTTGGGCACAAAAGGAATGAATGAAAGACAATTGCACGCAGCTGAGATGATAATGCTAAGAGGGATGTGTGGTGTTACGCGAATGGATAGAATACGGAATGAGTATCTAAGAGGAAGTCTGAAAGTGACATCGGTGACTGAAAAGTTGTGTGGAAATCGGTTGTCATGATATGGGCATGTTATGCGGAGGAATGAGGAAAATGTTGTCAGGAAAGTTGTGAGTATGAATGTGGATGGCTATACAAGTAGAGGGAGACCAAAGAAACGATGGATGGATTGTGTGAAGGATGATATGGCTCGAAAGGGAGTGACTACCGAGATGACGACTAATAGAGAAGTATGGAAGAAAAAGACAGGTTGCGCCGAGCACAAATACATGGAGATAAGGGCAGGAGAATGACGATTTTGTTATACAGGTTGTAACCAAAAGGGTATATACATACAAAAGGATATGCTACAGACCACCAAACTGAACAACTTTTACTATGGGAACAACTCCGAAGTCGCAAAAAACCAGCTTTTCGACCAAAAATGTATAGAAAAGCTGTTTTATTTTTATCACAATAACAATACAACTGGCGTGCGAAAAGTTCAATGAACTTCGCGCCAATCAGCTGTTAGCAGCTATTGAGTATACAAAAAAAGTTTCTTTGGGAAAGTTGATTGTAATCATGAGTACAATCACGTGTTTAAATATCGGTCACTAATTACCAGTCACCTGATATACCCTTTCGGTTACACCCTGTATTTTATTTGACATTAATTTGAAACATTGGATTCTGTAAAGGCATTTTGTAAAGCTTCAACATGTCTAAATAGAATCCATAGATTATAAAAAGCTTCACGTATCGGGGTGCTGTTTTTGAGTTCTAAACTGCGTCAGCGATTGTGACGTACAGATTTATTTATTTAAATGTACATGCACAACATTACAGGACAACTCCCAAGGCGTTACAGTATAAAATAGACGTAAAAAAATACATTACACAAACATCTTGTTTGAAAATAACAATAAAAAGAGAATAAAAACAAAACGTAAACAAAGTTGAATAAAATAAACAAAATATTTACACAAAATACAAACAAGTGATAAGTCTATTATTCATCTTCTCACAAAATCTTAAACATTCACGACATACATCTATCCATCTTCCGGCAAACAAGTCATATACATAACTATACTATACATAACTTCTATTTCACGAGCTCAACAGGCAATAGACTATTTGAACGGTCAAAAATAAAATATGTGAAAATATATGTGATTTCACATAGAAAAAAGACTGCTCGTCTTCAAAACTTCCATCACCATACAGGAATTAAATATTATGCGAGGATATAATTGTAAAATTGCACTTAATGCTAATAAGTAATCCATTTGATTCAAAAAATCTGTGACGTCACGTTGTTATATTTCATACGGATCACGTATAAATTCCGCTTTTAGACAATTCATAAAATGTTAAGTTATTGACTACCCTGTCAAATACCCAATTGAATTGCGAAATGTAAATCCACCTTAAGAAGCCTGTCAGTTCGTTCCGTCCACTTTTAGGTCTGAATAGAAAAACAATATTATTATTATTATCATCATCTGTCCAGCCTTTCCCCAACTATATTGGGGTCGGATTTCAGTCTAACCGGCATCTGAATACTTATATTTTACATGGAGCGACGGCCTATCTGACCTCCACAACCCAGACAGTAACTGGGTAATACGATACCCCTTGGTAATACTGGCTGTCAGACTTTCGGGCTTCTGACTACCCGTAACGACTGTCAAAGAACCACGAATGACAGCCGGGACCAACGGCTCAACGTGCTTTCCGAGGCACGGAGGAGGATATGTTGAGATGGTCACCCATCCACGGACCAACCCCGGCAAGCGTAGCTTAACCTTATCAATCAATCCGTGCTACTGTTATTACTTAGCCACGAGTTCCTTTGAGACACGAGAATAGAAAAATGATAATAAAAAATAATGAAAAAACTGCCTCTATTATACCAATATCGCGTTACAATGAACAACGTTGAAATCCACAGATATATGGACGAACAAACAGAAGAGAACACAACACTACCGTCGCCTGCGCCGAAGAAGCGGCGAGGCGGCTCACCGACCCCTGATAAAGAAAAGACGGACCCCAAGGAGAAGGTGCCTGACAAAAATATCAAACAGTTCAACGCTGTTACACAGGTTAGTGCACAAACTTTTATGTTCACTATTGGTAAAAACTAGGAAAATCGCCCTTACTGCTATGTAACAAAGTAGCTGTTAACACCACAATTTTTTGTCAGGTGCCATTCTAAGCTCAGCCAAAATCCCTACTGAGTGCCTTCAACACGCATTGCAATGTATGGAAAATAAACACACATTTGAGTGGAAGGCATTTTTTTTTTTTGAGTGTTTGCAATCGTCAAATGACTCCTCCCGCTCTTGAGTGGAGCGGAAGAGAGTGTCAGACCTTTAGATATATACTAATTCAATAACATGAATGTGTTTATTTATTACAGTCTGAACTCGAAGATTTGAAAGAGCCGTTCAAACCAGGTGAGCAACCAAATATTTAACATATAAATATAAATAAAAATCTACGAAGGGGCAGGCAAATAAATAAAAGGTATATGTACATGCATAGTACACTCACATTTTGCCAATTCTTTATAAAATGAACACCACTCACATTACGCCAATAGTGCTGATGCCTAAGTAAAAAAAAAGAAGTTATATTTTAGTCCGTCAATCAGCTAATAAAAAAATATTTGACGAGTATTTTTTGCTTTATCATATTAATAGAAAATTACTTAGATAAGACGCATGAAAGTTGGGGATTGGGGGCTCGCTACGTCACAAGTAAGTATACAAACTGCATACTTGTGACATGGATTACGTAAAAAAAGAAAAAATACGTGTCCAATATTTTTTAAATAATTTACCTTACGGACTAATTTAAAAAATATTCATCATCCCCATTCTTTTAAGTCTTACGTCGTACAAGGCGATCCTGTTACCATTTACCGGACACAAATCCTCACTCCATGATGTCATTAAAATGACATGCTCTAAAGTCATCCTCGGGAGTATTCTCTGTCTGGTGGGCTACTACTCGACGGTTGGTCCTGGGATGCTGTATACAGTGTGTTAGGTTAAACGATGGACATCCTTTCAGGTTATAATAGTTCTCATAAAAATCGACAACTTTGTCCAAGATAAGTAGAACAAAAATTACTCAAAACGTTAATGAACTCAATAAACGAGTACCTGATGAAAGTTGGCATTATGAATAAACACTTAAATTTGTCCCTCAAATATATTTATCGGGCGACAAAAAAACTAAATATATTTTAAGCAAAATAAAGTAGAAGGAAAATTAACGTAGTATTTTATTTAACACAATAAAACATTACACAACACAACTATTATAAGAATATCCGTATTCAGAACCCATTCAAACAAAAAAATCGAAACGTTAAAATGGCGTCAGACTAAATCCTTATTTTACTTTGGCTGAACATGTTCTGGTCTTTACGAAAAAAAAAGTAACTTCCAATCCACCAAAGAGAATTCGAATTTCAAATTTTTTATTTTGCCGCGTAAGTTATAAATTATTTTTGCAAAAATTAAGTATTATTAATTTGTTTTTATTAAAATTACTTCAAGAATGGTCGATAAAAGTAATGAAAATAGTCAATTTAGTTTCAAGGACAATATTTTTAGTCAGTATGACGATAATTTCGCTACGGAAGATTGTTTGAAGAGCTTTGAGAATAATATCGGATCACAGGACGCTAAAATGCGTAGAGGTAATTTCTACTAATAATAACATAGTAATTGTGTCAAAATAAAACTATTTCTTCTATATACTTTTATATCTTAATTCGTATTACTTAATTACGTAACTGAATACGTTGTAATTTCGTAAATTCGTGAAAATTTGAATGTAAATTTTGACGTAATAGCGTCAAAATTAACATTCAAGGATTCAAGTTTACAAAACAAAATAAGTAAATTATTTTGTTAAACCGACCCTTTTGTTAGTGTTGCTATCTCTTATAATTATTTTAGATTATTGCTTAATTAGATCTTTCAAAATTTAGCTGCATTCGGAAAGCCGAAACAAGCATAGTTAGGAAAAGCCCAGAAGAGTATAATTTTCGCAAATCAGTCGTAAGAAAACGATTCACTTTAGACAAATGGTTTTGACCTTACAAATATAAATCTTTTGAGCTTGTTACTAGAATTTACAACGAGATTTGGCCTGTTATGTTCTAAGTCCCATGTAATGTATGAGGCAAGCCTATTGCCATAAACGAGGCACACATCCAGACACCGGGCTGTTTCTGAGATATTCTAGATAGAAAAACCCAATAATAATTTGCTCAACTTGAGAATCGAAACCTCATGATTCGCAGTAGACACAACAAGACGAGTGACGTCATTATAATTATATTAATATTTAACTTATCTTGTGTCATGTCAGAGGAGAGGCACTAGTTAGCCATAAGTTAGATAAAACGCATTCTATGTTTCATCATGAGTAGTTAAATTAGATTAGACACTTATTAACCTTCTTAAAAAAACGGATTTTTATACATTTGACGCATTTCTGTCCCTCATCTTCATGTTTTATAAACATTTTTAGATTCGAACTCAAACAAAAAAAATATAGAACCGAATGTTTCCCAAACTAGAATAATACCGGCATTCGATAAACGGCAGAATTTGAGGAAAGATGCGAAAAAACCAGTCGGGAAAGCTAAGAAATTCGTCCCACCGGTTAAAAAGACGTCAAATAATGAGCAAAATTCAACTAAAAGTAACAGTGGTCAAATACAAGACTCTTTGGGCGAACATTTGCAACCAACACCCAAGACCAACCAAGCTAAGCCTAATCTCAGCTATGATTCTGACGGTTTTAACATTACATCACATTCCATGCAAAATATGGAGACTGTGGATATAGGATTAGATATGGCGCAGATGACTCAAAACTTTAATAATATTGCAACTTATCCTAATTTACTGACTACCTTAGATGATTCTATAAACATAGGTAGTATGGACATATTCGAAACACATCCAGGCATTGAAAAAGTCGATCATACATTAGAAAATATATCAAATATAGAAGGATTACCTCACTTACACATTGATAATCTAAAAAAGAGTAAAACCATCAACAAAAGAGTTTCACTACCAACGAGAATTAAATCAAACGTACTAGGCTGCATAATTTCAAGTTCCTTAAACATATTGGATGATGAAGACATAATTCCTACTGAAAACCTTTCTTTAGAGGCACATTCTGATCGGTCAAGCATAAACAACTTATCTCAGACCCAAAATCAATCTTTTTGCTCTGTAACCTCTTTGAGTAAAACATATAAAAACTTGGACTGCAACAGTTTTAAAAATGGAAGCCATAGAGTACCAGAAGGAAATGAGTTTATGGATTTATTTAAAAATAATTCCTGTGAAAAAGTTAAGCCTGTAGCTATGAGTACAGAGTTTGGTGATATAGGTTTTAATACAAAATATTCTGATTTTATGAAGAATTTTGGATTGATTGATGATCAAACTGAAGAAGAAAGAGATACTTGCTTAAAGATTATTAATATGTACCCTAAAGAGAACAGTATATTGAAGAAGAAATTGTCCAAGTAGTAATTGTAGAAATAAAATATTTTTTATTTATTTTTTGTGTTTGACATTTTGTAGAATTCAGTCAAACTATATTAGACTAAATTTCGTAGTTACTGCATAAGGTAACCCTGAGGAACGGCCTTTTTTTGAGGGTAGTAAATCATCAAATGACTCCTCCCGCTCTGGGTGGAGCGGAAGGGAGTGTCAGACTCTAACCGACTAAAACCCATCCATGTTCCTTCCTTAACCATTTGTGTTCTGGGGCAGCGGTAACCCTTTCGGACAATGCCGCTGACAAAGGCGTGCCTCTTATTGGAACTTGTAACATACTAGCTTCCGCCCGCGGCTTCGTCTGCATAATATGTCGACAAATTATACACATAAACCTTACTCTTGAATCGCTCTATCTATTAAAAAAACTGCATCAAAATCCGTTGTGTAGTTTTAAAGATCTAAGCATACATACAGACATTAGGACAAACGCGGGAAGCGACTTTGCTTTATACCATGTAGTGATATGGCAATGTGAGTGATACTGGCGTGATATTACATAATATACCTATTCAAAAAACTTGCAAATCCCTTTAATTGACATACGGTCATCATCATCACCATTCTCCTGCCCTTATGCCAATTTATTTCTGGTCGGCGCAACACGTCTTTTTCTTCTATACTTCTCTATTAGTCGACATCTCGGTAGCCTTTAATTGACCTATGGTACACGCTTATTTTTGTACACGGTTTTTATTATGGCATATAAAGTTCTTTAAAAAGTTTTAGTAGAACAATACAAAGTTGATCTTTTTCATAAACTTCATTTAAAAGATGTCGATCACTTTCTGAGAGCTGTGAAAATTACAAATTCAATGTTTGTACCATTTTATACTTTTTCTCACATTACTATTCATATACTCCTTCGTTGGTCTAGTGGTCGTAAGCGCTACTGCTGAGTATGACGTCTTGGGTTCGATTCCCAGATCGGACAAGTGTTTTTGGGTTTTTCCATCTAGATTTGTGCCCGGTTGATGGTAATAGGCTCGCTCCCTGTTACATGTGACTTAAACATAACTGGCAAAATGTGAGTGTATCAATTGTGAGGTACCCCTCTGCTTAACCCTTCAGGGAAACAAGGCGTCATATTATCTTGTGGATTATATATTTTCCCATTAAAAAAAAACAATGTGCCTAGCCCTTTCCCAACTATATTCGGGTCGGCTTCCAGTCTAACCGGATGCTGCTGAATACCAGTATTTTACATGGAGCGACTGCCTCTCTGTCCTCCACAACCCAGTCAGTAACTGGGTAATACTATAATCCTTGGTGAGACTGGCTGTCAGACTTTCGGGCTTCTGACGCCCCGTAACGACTGTCAAAGATCAGCCGGGACCAACAGCTTAAAGTGCTTTCCGAGGCACGGAGGAATCTCGATATCTAAAGATGGTCACCCATCCACAGACCAACCCCGGTAAGTGTAGCTTAACCTGAAGGATCGATTCGTGCGGCTGTTATTACTTAGCCACGAGCTCCTCTACCTCTGCTTATATTTCACATTACATAACCTAACAATTTATGTTCACAGAGGATGCAGAAAAAGAAAACATATTAATCACTTACCTGCCTTCGGGGCAGTATATTGGGATCAAGCTGTTCCAGTCGAGACCTAACAGCTTCAAAAATGAATCTACAAGGCTGCAGTGGGATAAGCAGGCTGCATTGAATGCTGTCACACTTAAAATGCAGCTAGGTAAGTCACTTTCATATTATATAAGGTGACTGGTAATTAGTGACCGATATTTAAACACGTGATTGTACTCATGATTACAATCAACTTTCCCAAAGAAACTTTTTTTGTATAATCTTTAGTTATATTTTTATCACAATAACAATACAACTGGCGCGCGCAAAGTTCAATGAACTTCACGCCGATCAGCTGTTAGCAGCTATTGAGTATACAAAAGAAGTTTCTTTGGGAAAGTTGATTGTAATCATGAGTACAATCACGTGTTTAAATATCGGTCACTAATTACCAGTCACTAATTACAAGGTGTTAAAAAATTAACTCTAAAGAATTTTGTGTGAGCATTGTACTCTTCTTTACGAACAACTTTTATTATAGGATGAATTTCGTAATCGAGATAAAAAATGAGCTAGCGGGCACCTACATCATTGTATCTATCTGGATGCCAAGTTTCAGCCCAATCCATTCAGGAATTCAGCTGTGTGTTAATAGTGACTATTTATCAGTCACAGTTTCCATATAAATATCATTCGACCGAGCCTTTTCCCAACTATATTAGGGTCTGCTTCCAGCCTAACCGGATGCAGCTGAATACCAGTATTTTTCATGGAGCGACTGCCTATCTGACTTCCAGAACCCAGTCACTAACTGGGTATACCCCTTATTAAGACTGGTTGTTAGATTTTCAGGCTTCTGACTACCCGTAACGACTGTCAGAGATCCACGAATGACAGCCGGGGCCAACGACTTAACGTGCACAGAGGAGTATCGATACCTATGTAAAGATGGTCACCCATCCACGGACTAACCCCGGCAAGCGTAGCTTAACCTGATGGATTGATCCGTGCGGCTGTTATTAATTAGATATGAGCTCCTCGTTTCGATATAAATATGCAGATGATTATTATTCTGGCTTTTTTTTTATTTTTTGAGGGTGGGAAATCATTCAATGACTTCTCCCGCTCTGGGTCGAGCGGAAGGGAGTGTCAGACTCTTACTAACTAAAACCTATCCATGTTCCTTCCTTAGCCCTTTTATGTTCCGGGGTAGCGGTAACCCTTTCGGACAATCCCGCTTAATTATTCTCTGGCTAAAGTTAATGTTTTCTTTTGTCAACAGAAAAAGGACACATAACAACGAAGTCGGTTCTAGCTCAGCTGGTGACAGATCTCAACCTAACAGACGAGGAAAAAGCTACCCTCGACAAAGAAAGGGAGACTGGTATGTAAATGACATATTGACCTTTAGAATGATACCACAGACCACGAAGATGTAGACTATTTGAAATGGTCAAAAATAAAATATGTAATCACATATACCGCTCGTCTTAAAAACTTCAACAGAGCTAATTTTATTGGTATATTGTTTACATTTCGGTCGAGTCATGTGACCAAAATGTATAGAACAGCTGGTTTTTTTTGCGATTTCGGAGTTTATCCCTTAGTAATAGTTGTTCAGTTTGGTGGTCTGTAGCATATACTTTTCTATGTATATACGCTTTCGGTTACACCCAGTATTATTTTATTAAAATAAAGCGTACATTCTGTATCTTAAAAACGTGACATATTATGTGGGTCCATACTAAAACCTGCTACTACTAAACTTAGTACTTAATCGATGTATATTATAAAATAATTGAGGTAATATATGTACCCTGTATGTATATGTATGTATGTATATTATACCGTTTCGGTTTCACCCAGTATATAATGCATGGACCATCAACGTGTTAACACTGAGGGACACTAAACGCCCATAGCCGTTATAACAATAAAATCTCGAATCTGTCTCGTTCAGTCCCTTGAATTGGGTATCTTGATCGATCGATCCGTGCGGCTTTTATTACTACGCTACAAGACCCCTTCTTTATCCTTAATTAATAAAATCAAACGTTAGACGGTCAATCGTACGATATCCGTCGGAAAGGAGGGGGCGAACACCGTCGTTGTAGCGTTTTCGTCGATTAGCACGAACGTCAGGCTAGACTGTCGAAGCGCGCCAACTTCAGACTTGCATTACGTCAACAATTGACAGCCTGTACTCATGACCCTTGCGAAATGTGTAGGGGTTGCCTCGCCCTCTATTACTTGCAATTCATAACCTAACTAGCGATATGTAGGTGTTTTGTATGCCGTATCACTACATAGTATAAAACAAAGTCGCTTTCTCTGTCCCTATATCCCTATGTATGCTTAAATCTTTAAAACTGCGCAACGGATTTTGATGCGGTTATTTTTAATAGATAGAGTGATTGAAGAGGAAGGTTTATGTGTATAATTTGTCGACATATTATGCGGGCGAAGCCGCGGGCGGAAGCTAGTATTGAATGAAAACGGAAGGGAATTGGTTTTTACGTTAAATGCTAAAGTGGTAAAATGTAATGCCATACGGGATTATGTAAAATTCCATAAAAACACAATTGATGTTTCGTACGTACAAAATTTCGCGGAGAATTGAAACCATTTCATCCGTTCGTACAATTGACTATTGAATCGGTCAAAAATAAAATATGAAATCACATGGAAAAAAGACCGCTCGTCATAAAAACTTCCATCACCGTACAGAAATTAAATATAATGCGAATATATAATTGTTAAATTGCATTTAATGCTAATAAGTATTCCATTTGATTCTAAAAATCTGTGACGTCAAAATGTTATATTTCATATAAAAAGTAACGTTATTGACTACCCTTTCAAATACCCCATTGCAGCCCTAATCAAAACAATTAAAATGGCGTCGACTATTGCAAGTGTTTATAAGTGAAAACAATTGTTTTTCGCAAGAAATAAGTGGATAATCAAACATTTATTACACGGAATTGTATACACTTCGCGAATTTCAAACGGGAATCGTGAAAGGAGGTTGGATTATAGAAGTATTGTGACGTTATATATAGCGGCAAGAAAAAATGTTGGATTCTCGACGGAGAAGGACGTTCGACGGACTCCAGCGGTGTATCATTGGTAAATTCAATAGATTATTTACATAACATCGCGCGTGTAATCGCCGTTGTGTTAGCCAGAGGTGGTCTTTAGTACTACCACATTGCGCCAGTCATGTTTAACCATGTAGTAGGCGGTATATTATACTTCTTAATTATATTATCACTACATAGTATAAAGCAAAGTCGCTTCCCGCGTCTTTCCTAATGTCTGTATGTATGCTTAGATCTTTAAAACTACAAAACGGATTTTGATGCAGTTTTTTTTAATAGATAGAGTGATTCAAGAGGAAGTGTTGTGTGTATAATTTGTCGACATATTATGCGGGCGAAGCCGCGGGCGGAAGCTAGTATTATCTATACTAATATTATAAAGAGGAAAGATTTGTATGTATGTTTGTCACGAATAAACTCAATACTACTTAACGGATCTGGATGAAACTTGGCACAAATATAGATTAAAGTCTGGAATAGGATATAACTTTAAATCCCGGCAAAATGTTCGGTTGCTGTGGGATAATTTCCAACACACGCGGGCGAAGCCGCTGGCAAAAGCTAGTACAAAATAATTTAATACATTATTAATAGTATTGTTTAGTCATCATTTGTGCGAACAAAATTAATCATGAATATTTCAATTCAATTCAAAATATTTATTTCAGACTTTTCGTTTTCGTTTCGTTGAGTGTTAGTTGTTCACCAAGATGAGTTAAAGCTGTGTTAGTAATTCACCGATACAACATATAAGAGAGAGAGATAAAAAAACATTAATTAAAAGAAAGTTAGAAAAATCCATTGAATGGCAGTTCGGAAAAAAATTTAATACACCTTATCCACACTAATATTATAAATGCGAAAGTAACTCTGTCTTTCTGTCTGTCTGTCTGTTACCTTTTCACGCCTAAACCACCCAACCGATTTTGCTGAAATTTGGTATGTAGATAGTTTGCATTCATGAGAAGGACATAGGCATATTATTTTTTGGAAATTCCACCCCTAAAAGGGTTACAAGGGGTGGCAAAGTTTGTATGAGAAAAATATTTTTATTGCACATTTTTGCATAGGTAGGGTAGGTAGAGTAGGTAGGTAAGGTATAGGTATCATAGTTAAGACAGGACAACGTCTGTCGGGTCAGCTAGTAACTATATAAACAAAATGATCCTATACGGGTTATGCTTTTTCCACTTGAAGTGCGGAACCCTAAAAACAGAAAACAATTATTATACCAAAAGAGCCGCAGCTCAGCATAATATTAGGTGACATCTACCAACTCAGCCTATCGCAGTCAACTGCTGGACTTAGGCCTCTCCCAAGCTCCGTCACAACACCCAGTCAACCGCCTTCCGCATCCAGTCCTAATCCCATATATTTTATTTAAAAAAAAACAGTGATAGCCTTGTGACCGCCGGACTGCTAAGTCATAGGTCTCGAGTTCGAACCCAAGCCACGCACCTCTGATTTTTCGGATTCATGTGCGTATTGTATAGTTATCACTTGCTTAAAATCGGTGAAGGAAAACATCGTGAGGAAACCGGCATGCCTGAGAGATATTACTCAACAGCATGTGATGCTAAGTCAGAGGCCTATGGGCAGCATTAAAACTCTGACACCAGGTTACTCCCTAACCACACGATGAAGAAGAATATCCCATATATTTGTATTATTTTTTTTTCTTTTCCAGAAGAGAAAAAGTCCCGCGTACAATTTCTGAAGACTGAAATGAAGTTGATAGAACTGGATGCTAAAATCAAAACGTGCCTGTCACTCGAAAAGGCGGATACCGATATGTGTTTGAAACTTTTGGACGATTTAATGGGTAAGTGCTTTCATAATTATACACATCGCATCACACACATCAATCTGTCTAGCCTTTTCCCACCTATATTGTGGTCGGCTTCCAGTCTTACTGGATACAGCTGAATACCAGTATTTTACATAGAGCGACTGCCTATCTTACCTCCATAACCTAACTAACTGGGTAATACCCCTTGGTAAGGCTGGCTGTCAGACTTTCGGGATTCTGACTACCTGTAACGACTGTCAAAGATTCAGGAACAACACGTGCTTTCCGAGGCACGGAGGAGTTTCGATATCTCAAGATGGTCACCCATCCACAGACCAATCCTGTGTCTATGAAATTTTACGCGCTCCTTTTTGTCAGCGTGTATTCCACTTTTCCATACGATGTTTGTTGAAATAGCAGGCAGAGTTCGACCCGTCGACTAGCGCAACTTTTATCTCTTTATTAGTTAATTAAAAAGAGGTTTAAAGTTAATTTTACAAAAAAAATACTTGTTTTCTTTATTTCTATTTACAAAAACTTACCTTTGCGAAGCGAGGCAAGTCTTCTTCTTTTCGTGTGGTTATTGACTAACCTGGTGAGCTATATCTGTTGAGATATATCTCTCAGGCATGCCGGTTTCCTCACGATGTTTTCCTTCACCGATTTTTAAAGCAAGTGATAGATATACAATACGCACATGAGTCCATAAAATCAGAGGTGCGTGCCTTAGGTTCGAACTCGAGACCTATGACTTGGCAGGCTGACGGTCACACCACTAGGCTTTCACTGCTTACAGCGAGGCAAGTAATATATGTATAAATTCTTACAGGTTTGGATATAAAACCGTTAATGCTGCTAAAACACCCGACATGTTTGGAGACTATCAAACGCATGCGAGCTTACGTCGGCAACACGCCATCCTGGGAGCTCACAGAGAGCGCCGCGCTCGTGTTCACTAAGCAAGCGCATCGCATCAGGAAACAGGCGGACTGTGTTTACAAGAAGATGAAGGTAAAATTGACATAGGATAGAATAGAATATTTATTTGCGTAAAACATGGTATACGAAGGTGTTAACTACTATTTGAGGCCCAATTGTTTAGCTGGGATAAAACATAGCATGGAAAATTTTAAAGACAAGGTAAGCATTTTTAATCTATAAATTCTTTGAAACTATAAAAACTACACTCGAGTAAGCACTTATGAAATATAATTTTGTATTTAAAGCTTTTAAAATGCATCTACTACTAATATTTCACCCGCTGCTCGGCTGCTATTGGTCGTAGCGTGATGTTACATAGATTAGATCCAGAGATTAGCGCGTTCAAACAAACAAACTCTTCAGCTTTATAATATTAATATAGATTTTCCTTTTTACATTCTGTTTTGTTTTTATTTTTGTGTATTTTCTGTGCGTGTGCAGAATTAAATATTTTTCTTTCTTTGTCATTCGACATTAAGGTTTTACTTGCGATGTCTCCGTTATCAGAGGTCCATAGGCGCCGGCGGCTTCTTCCCTACAATTGGGCCGTTGGGGTTGGCGTCTTTGCATCTTCTTAAATCTTTACAACGTTTCCCAAAATTTAACGCTAAACGGGTACCAGCGGATAGACTCAGGACAGGACAGGCCCACGATGTTGAAATTTGCCATAGAGATAGATTATGAGTAGGAGACGTCAGCTAAGAACGGATTTGAGAAAACTCCCCATGAAAAGGGCTGAAAAATGAGCTGGAAATTTGTATGTGAAATTTTCAACATTGACGAGGGCTGCGCCGTAGGTAGCTGCTAGTCTATACGAATATTATAAAGAGGAAAGATTTGTATGTATGTTTCTAACAAATAAACTCAAAAACTCCTTAACGGATCTGGATGAAATTTTTCACAAAGATAGATTATAGTCTAGAATAGCATATACGCTATTTTATCCCGGAAAAATGTACGGTTTCCGTGGGATAATTTCCTACATACACGCGAGCTAAGCCGCTGACAAAAGCCAGTAAGCAATAAAGCGCGTGCGTTTTGTTTGTCTGTGCAGAATAAACGTTTTTTCTTTCTTTTCTTTCTTCTTTCTATAAAAACAAAGTCAATATTGTGTTCCCTATATAATAAACGCATAATCGATTTTTTACAGGACCTGTTTACACCACTAGAAGGGCTATCGTTCTGGGAGTTCTTCACGAATCGAGTGCTCAAGTTCAAGAAAGCCACATCTTCGATAAGCGCCGATGAGCTACTAGAGATGATACATGAACCACTCGGTAAATAATCTTTGTTCCTAAATATAATAATAATAATATCCTTGGACATTTCACACAACGCCATGTAGTCCCAAGCTAAGCAACCTAATGCTTGTGTTATGGTAACGAGATGGCTGGTAAACTGCTTATATACATTTTTTTTTTGTAAATACATACATATTATAGATAGAAAACACCCAGATCCGGATATATTAAGAAAGTGTAAACAAACCATGTTCCAGTTAATTTCTTACGGAATCACTCATAAAAGAGTATTAGTGACGCATTCATCTGTATTTAGAAGGTTTCAACTTTTTTATATCACATTTTTCCATAAAAAAAAATCAGAATCTTTACTTTATTGATAGCAAGACTCGTCTTTCTCGACAAGCCTTTTCCCAACTATGTTGAGGTCGGCTTCCAGTCTATTCGGATGCAGCTGAATACCAGTATTTTACATGGAGCGACTGCCTATCTGACCTCCACAACCTAGTAACTGAGCAATACGATACCCCTTGGTAAGACTGACTGTCAGATTTTCCGGCTTCTGACGACCCGTAACGACTGTCAAAGATGCACAAATGATGCAGTCGGAACCAACGGCTTAACGTGCTTTCCGAGGCATGGAGGAGTCTGGTTATGTAAAAATGGTCCATCCACGGCCAACCCCGTCAAGCGTAGCTTAACCTAGTGGATCGACCTGTGCGGCTGTTAGTACTTAGCCACGAGCCCCTCATCTACTAGTACATGGAACGTAAACATATCTGAGGACTCAAGGTTGAACTATCCCCCCTCTCCCCCTATTACTTCTCATTTGAGAGAACACAAGCATGATATTATGTTTGTAAATGTTTCAGAAATGTCAGTACCCGGTTCGCATGATATGAAGGAGGCTGTCGCCGCTGCGAATGAAGCGGAACAGCTCCAGCTGACACAACCGGATGCAGAAGATACAACAGAGAAAGCGAAGAAGAAATCTACACCAGGTTATTATATATTTTAATACATTGTTATCCTTATTTACTTGAGTTTTTATCCCAAGATGTCGACATTACTGACATCCGTTAGGGAAACATGATAAGGATGTCTTTTGTCATCCAATGATTTCTCCCACTCTGGGTGGAGCGGAAGGGAGTGTCAGACTCTTACTGACTAAAACCCATCCATGTTCCTTCCTTAGCGCTTTATGTTCCGGGGTAGCGGTAACCCTTTCGGACAATCCCGCTTACCCGGCAGGCTTGGCCCTTACGGCCCTTCATATGCTGACATCTCTTTGAGGCGCGCGTGGAACATGTACGCGCCGTCCGGCACGGGTCTGGTGCTGATCGGGCGGTGAGCTACCCATTACTCACCGGCCGCAGGCCCGCGCCTAAGGTGGCCGGGAGCCGTCACGTAGCTCCCGACGGCATAAGGATCAAATGTTTTGCTAACATCAAACAACTTATCCACAGCAAAATCAAAGAAAGATAAAAAAGAAGCGAACAGCACATCGAAGCCGCCAGTCAAACGGCAGTCCTCTAGAAAACTACAGCAAGAAGAGAAAGAGAAAGAACCGTCAGAAGAAAACCAACCAGAGGCAACGACAGAAGAATCAGAAGCGACGAAACCGGACGGGGAAACGCCGGAACAAGTAGACGAGACCCGAGAAAAAACACCAGAAAAATCGCCAGAACCTGAAAAAGAGACAGAAAGTCCGCCAGAAGATAAAGAACCTGAGAAAGAAGAGAATGGAGAAGTTGAGAAGGAGGAAGAAGAGAAAGTTGTGGAGAATGAAGCGGAGAAAGTAAAAGAAAAGGAAGAAATCGGAGAGCCGAGAGCGAAACGATCGAGAGAGGTTAGTTCTTATCAGCTATTTTAATATGGATGCCGTTTAAATGCTTAACCGGAATGTACCTATTTTACTAAAAACCGTAATCATCTGTCTAGCCTTTTCCCAATTATATCAGGTTGGCTTTAAATCCAACCGGGTGCAGTTAAATACCTATATTTTACATGGAGCGACTGCCTATCTGACCTCCACAACTCAGTAAGCTGGGTAAATACCCCTTGGTAATGCTCACCAATATAAAACTATAACTTACACCAAGCGTCTTTGCGAGTATTTATCCTTTGCAGTAGAAAATCTGTACATATCTCGTAAGCATTTAAATTAGTCCCTTTTTATATTGGGTACTTGACTATTTGATTTAGAAGATAGATAATTACAATGCTCTTATATTGCCCACCTTGTAAAGGTCAAACAAAAGAAGGGTGATATAACGGTTGATCTTTTCGGAATCATCGATTTCTGCTAGACAAAGTTAGTATAACAACAAAACAACGACTAGTTAGGAAACTGAACGGATGAAATGAGAGTGTATTACCGTAAAATCGGGTGAATAGGAATGCAGGGGTGAATCGAGACGAAAGTTTAAAAGGGATTTTAACAGTGAAATAATACTGTTTGTGAGCAAAAAGGATTCTTATATGTTTACTGTATCATATTGAACAATTAGGTGTCCTTGGGCCCCTCAGGGCCAAGCCTGCCGGGTAAGCGGGATTGTCCGAAAGGGTTACCGCTACCCCGGAACATAAAGGGCTACGGAAGGAACATGGATGGGTTTTAGTCAGTAAGAGTCTGACACTCCCTTCCGCTCCACCCAGAGCGGGAGCAGTCATTGGATGATTTCCCAGCCTTAAAAAAAAAAAAAAAAGGTGTCCTTGTTGTCAAACAACTATATTATTTCAACCTTGAAATCGATTATAAAGTTTTGTTCCGATTCACCTTTGCATCCTTGTACACCCCGTTTTACTGTTTACGGGGTATCTATACACCACTGCCTGAACCCACAGGGACAATAGGCGTGATGTTATGTGTAACGTTAGGATGAATAGAAATTGTACTAAACGTCTTATGGTTATAACAAAAAAACTTCTATTGTGTCTTGTTCGGTGTCCCTGAATAGGTTAAAGACAAGTTATACAACGTTTATGGTCGATAATTATCACTTTTGATAGTGCGAGAAATTGTTTGACATAAACGCCATGCCACGTATTTTAGTATAGAGAGCTAAAAAGGCAAGATTATCAGTAGTGTCATCTTGATGTTTTTCTTTTAATAAAAAATCATTGCGCTGGCCTTTGAGCAGCTTTAGTTATACCAGTAATTTTATCTCTTATAACTAAACGTTTATTAAAATATATCCTAGGCTCTCATTTCCACATAGCAGTAATTACGGTGGCTTCAATCCTCGTAAAAGTCAAGTCAGAGACAATTCACAAAGTGAAAGTCAAAGTCAAGTCAGAGTCAATACACAAAGCAAAAGTCAGAGTCAATTCACAAAGTGAAAGTCAAAGTCAAGTCAAAGTCAATCCTCAAAGTGAAAGTCAGAGTCAATCCTTATAGTCAAATTCAAAGTCAAGTCAGAGTCAATCCTCAAACTGAAAGTCAAAGTCAAGTCATATTTTTTTTGCATGCATGCATATAATACGCTAATCTTCAATTAATAATTGCTTAAACTAGTACTTATACAGGATGTTATTTTTGTTAACGGGGTTCACTTTGCCAGCTGTCTGCCAATCGTAACAAGTATTTGATGTTACAAATCCATCTAGAGTTCTATCTTAAAATTGCTTATAAGATATTTTAACCTAAATTAAGATTTAGGTAAGCTTTCAAAAATATATAAACCTTATTATCCGACTACAAAAAAAAAAATACCCATCTTTTTGGCTCCGCTGCCAAAGAGACAGGTTATGTATTTTTTTTAACGGTTGAAACAGCTATCACAACGTTCGCTGTTAAAAAAATTAACATTCTATTAGGTAAAAAAAGCAAAAGCATGAAAAAAAATACTTACAGCAGAAAGTTAAAAAAAGAATTTCATTTTTACAGATTAGAAGGAGACGAATCCATGTAATATGATGACGTTACTAAAAACAAAACAATTCTATAGCGGAAAGGGTCAGAAATGTTTTTTTTTAATAGATTTTCTCTATGCACGAAGTATTTAAAAAGTAGTCAAGTACCCAAGTTTTGAAGTAATGCATTCGCGAATTTAGTTTAGTTTACTTGCTGCTTTTGGGATTCGGATTTACAACTTAATTTACGTAGTTTTTGATTACACAGAATGTAACAAAACTTGTGTCCGACCCGTTATAGGAACACAAATTGGTAGGTTAAACTTAACCTTTTAAACGCCATTGTCACATACACAAGACAAGCAACCGCGTGCCTTGTACGCCAACGACACATATGTAACAATTCGGGTACACTACAACACGAAATGAACAATTAAATCATTACTTTTGTGAGTGTTTATACAGATATTTTAAAAATTTAAGCTCTCGTACACATTTAATGAAATGAAAAGACACCATGGATATTGGGAAATTCATGATAACGAGAGGAAATAAATTTGAAGCGTGGCGTTGAGGGCACGCGCGTGCGTTTTGAAGGTATGGCGTTCAAAAGGTTAAAAATTCGGATGAAAATTTCTTCATTCTCCATCCAAATTGTTCTATAACTACATTTTGTATGGGAGATTACAATTTTTAAGATTAACCTGCGTTCGAAACGACACGACACGGGTCGCACACGGTTTTGTAACCCCCTTGTTTAAAATTCAGGCTATTAATAATTCGGATAGCCTAGCATGATAAGTTCTATATATATTTCTGTGTATGTGAGTGGTATATACAAGAAAAGTTCATAAAACTGATTTTACACGATGAGTATTCGAAACCTTCTACACTACTGGAAAAAATTAAGGGATCAAAAAAAAATCCAAATTTTTGGAAAATTTTCAACAGGCCGTTACTTCGAGAGAAATGGTCGTACAGGACATAAAAAAAAGGAAATTGTAGCTCCAAGTGTCAAGTTTTTGGATTAGACAAAACAAATTAAAGCTAAATGAACAAAGTATTCGATCGTTATAGTGGAAAAAAAAAAAAAACGATTACTCTAAAATCGCGGAGGTTATAAAATTCAAAAGTTCTAATCAAAAACCTAGACAGTTGGAGCTACAATTTCCTTTTTTATTGATTTCCTGTACGACCATTTCTCTCGAAGTTACGGCCTGTTGAAAATTTCCCAAAAATTTGGATTTTGTTTTTGGTCCCTTATTTTTTTCCAGTAGTGTATAATGCTATAAATCGGAATTTGTTGATCAAACTGTTAATAAATATACTCATGAAAGCAGGAGTCTTACAAATAATAAACCAGACGAAAGTAAAAAAAAATGAAAATTACCGATTTTGAACTTATCGTGGTAACACCAAACACCACAAGATTGCTCGCGATAATCGATTTTCACTATTGCGCAAATCGATAGTGATAATCGATTAAGTTGCATTTTGTAGGAGCGAATCTGTAGGTAGGCTATAAGGGATAGCTTTTTTTTAAATTGCCACTACTTTAAGAAATTCTGAAATTTTCTTAGCATTGCATATGCGCAAGACATTGTAATTTGAAACTTATGTCAATATACATACGTCACTTTACGCGCGTTATCATTAGCCAAGACTATCCATCAGAGAACTATCTAACACAAAGAAAGCCATAAAAACAAGTATACACCAATAGCAATACAGATATATTACGTCTCTTTCTTTCTTACGAAACTAGTAGGAGTTAGGAGTACCCTTTTTTTTCTGCTATTTAAGCGTAAACACTTGAGTTACCATGGCAATAGGGATGATGCTTGAGTAAAAAAACAATATATTGAGTCCGTCAATCAGATAATATAAAAATATGAGATAAGTATTTTTTGCTTTATCTTATTAATAAAAAATGACTGAGATTAAATTACTTTATTATACTAATTACTAATTATACGCATTAAAATTGGGGAATGGAGGTTCGCTACGCCACAAGTACGTATAAAAACTACACACTTGTGACGTCATGCCACATTTTTAACTCAATGTATCGAAGTAATCTTTGGATTACGTAAAGAAAGAAAAAATGCGTGTCCAATATTGTTTATCTAGTTTACGGACTAAAAAAAAATTTGTCATCATCCCTATTGAGATATTGTGTTAATAATTTAAGGTAACAAAAATGTGTTTATGGTTTATAAAAGCTTATCTATGCTAGCTATTGCTGTGAGGACTATCTCACAGTATAAGGGGAGCTAGGGTAGCCCGAATTCGAATTTTCATAAGTTTTTTGCAATTTGCAGATCAGTGTCAAATTGTACGTTAATTAAAACATGATTCGCAGTCGTAGCACGTTCTAACGGAATTATAATCATCAATACAACTCTCTAAAGGTTAAAATTGTCTGTTAAATGTCATAATTTCATGAACTAGTCATACCATTTATTTAATGAAATTGAGCGTTATATCGGTGATTTTATCGATTATTCAGGGTGTAACCGAAAGGATATATACAACAACTTTTACTATGGGACCAACTCCAAAATCGCATAAAAAAGTCAGCTTTTCTATACATTTTTGGTCACGTCGAAATATAGAGAACAGCGGTTTTTTTTACGATTTTGAAATGTTGTTCAGTTTGGTGGTCTGTAGCATATCCTTTTGTATGTATATACCCTTTCCGTTCCACCCAGTAGTTCTGTAAATACGTACTTATTACTGCCGCGAATCGTATTTTGATGAACATACATCCTAATACCTACAAATTGCAATAAAACTTCAGAAAAATTAATTCCGCGGGGTACCCTGACGCTCTCATCTTAATAGGTACACTTTGTCAGGCGCCATATTATGAAGTCTTTATGCCACTCTTTCTTTTTCAGTGTGAGAGAGCCGGAGCTATAATTGACTGATAGCACCAATCCTCGCAACAGAATCATGATGTCCTTAACACTTCATAATATAGGCTTTGATCACTACACACATGGAAACTGTATAATAATAATCTAAAATAAGATTTAGTTTTAGATTTTTTTCCAATTATTAGGGATGATTTATTTATTTATCAATTCTTAGGGAGTGATAATTATTATAATCATAGTAATATATAATTTTCAATTAGTTAGGTTAGTGTTGCTAGCATGCACAAAAATAATGTTGCTAGTAAAAAACATGTGATTATAATAATATTTTGTAAAATAACAGGCTATACTTATTTCTAGTAATGTTTTGAGTATTTACAAATACAATAGGTACCATTTTACGCAATAAAAGTACAGTTTGGCATACAAAATTAATTTGATTGAAGAGTGCACTTCCTCTCACAGAAAAGGCTGAGTCCTGACATTAAAGAAGGCTGAATATCAATGTGGATGGGATGATTTGATATCAAACGATTGAACATTTAGTATAACATACATATAAGGGTCTTGGAAATCAGGTAGCATTTGAATAAAACTCTAAAATAAACCTTAAAATAATAAATAAATCGAATTCGGAATAAAGTTATGTTGTTTAGGTATTAAAAAAGTCTTTAAGATATTATAGTATAGGATTATGGCTCCTAAAATCAATAACCGGTGAATACTTATATGCTACGCATGCTTTTCACTGGATTTACAACTGTCAAAATCTGGGTGTGTTTCTATTCAGCACCAAAAAAGTGGCAAGCCTTAGGAGATAGGAAACCATTCGCACAACCTTGTAGCAGCAACATTCATTTTGTTACTGGAAATATGTACATAATAATAATTGGTCTAAGAGGCCTTTGCGAGTTGGTTTGGGCCCCTCGTACGCCTTCTAAAGGCCCCCAGGTCCGAAGAAATGTCAAGAGACAATAAAATAATAATATAAATTAATAGACTGCATGCAATGTTGCCAGTATATAACAACGAGATCAGCACATCTAAACCACAGTGTCAATATTTCCTAAGAATTATGACAGTGACGGTTCCTGAACGTGGTGTAGTTGTGCTGGTCGCGTTCAGCGAAATCGGTGCAATTAGCCCTAAGTTTAAATCGGGCCGTTATTTGTTGCTGCGAGAATAGTAAGCTAATATTATTTACACTGAATATACACAGTGATTTTTAATTCACTGTTAACCTTTCAGGGCTTGACAGTACCTACCCATGATTATGAGCAACTTTCACTATGAGACCAACCCTGAACAAAAAAATCGGCTATTTCATACAAAAATGCCATGTAAATGTATGAAACATGCATATTTTTTTGTTTTTCGCAGTTGGTCTCAGAGAGAAAGTAGTTTATAATCATGAGTAGTATCATCTCAGTTTATCATGAGCAGCTCGTGGCTAAGTACTAACAGCAGCACAGGTCGATCCATCAGGTTAAGCTACGCTTACCCATCCACGGCCAACCCCGGCTGGCCGTGGATGGGTAACCAACTTTACATAACGAGACTCCTCCGTGCCTCGGAAAGCTCGTTAAGCCGTTGGTCCCGTCTGTCATTCGTGGATCTTTGACAGTCGTTACGGGTCGTCAGAAGCCCGAAAATCTGACAGCCAGTTTTACCAAGAGGTATCGTATTGCCCAGTTACTGGGTTGTGGAGGTCAGATAGGCAGTCGCTCCATGTAAAATACTGGTATTCAGCTGCATCCGGTTACATTGGAAGCCGACTCCAACATAGTTGGGAAAAGGCTAGGCAGATGATGATGAGTACTCTCATCTCCTCAAAGGTTAACAGTGAATTAAAAATCACCGTGTAGAGCTGGAGTCTATTGATAAAAGACAATAGCCGTTCTAGTAGTTTATAAGTAAAATGATTGAGACATGATCACTAACATTTAATATGTATTATTTGTAATCTAACACAAATGTAGCAACTAACGTATTATAAAAGATAGTCGCCAATAAAGCTTGATAGTGAAGCATGCAAGGATTTCATCAATTTAGGACGAATTTCACCAATGCAACTGAACGCGATCAGCATATCTAAACTGCGTTTAAAAGCTGTCACTCATAATTCTTAGCGAATTATGCATATTCCGTATAACAATGATGACACTGGCATCTCTTAAACGCGGTTTAGTTGTGCTGATCGCGTTCAGAGTCATTGGTGAAATTGGGCCTTAATACTGTACAGATAAAAAAATAAATGGATGAAGAGACTGTTTAAAATGTAAGTAAATAACAATTAAGAAAATAAATAGATTAAACACAGTGTCCAACAACATAACGGCCATTATGTAATTTAACTAATTAAGATAAAATAATGATTAATGAATGTCTCAATTTCATTATTCTGATCATTTTGAACAATTTTAAGGCTTAATTCTGTATTATAAAATATTCAAAATCTAGACGCAAACCCATCTCAGCGACAACCAACTCAAAGATTTGTAAAAATGCAGTCTTTTTTCGTGTGGTTAGTGACTAACCTGGTGTCAGAGTTGTTAAGCTGCCCATGGGCCTCTGACTTAGCTTCACATGCTGTTGAGAAATATCTCTGACATGCTGGTTTTCTCACGATGTGAAATTAAATGTTTGTCACATATTTAAACTGAAACTAGAATACGAACGTTTAAAAAAAAACGAGAATTGCTCCTCTATTTGTCCCTGTATTTTTGATGCTGAGTGTACATTCTTAAAATATAGTTTTGCGTATCTTTTAGCATTATTTTTAAACCTTTTCACCGTCAACGTATATAGGACGCGAAGCCTCACACAGCGCCAAGCTATAAATGCATAACAGACAAGATAGTTAAAATCTGGATCTTCTATTCAAGTGTCACCTTCTAGTGTTTCTATTCTGGGTGCATCGTCTTCACATATAATATTATAATTCATGTCTAAAAACATTTTAAAACAGTAACGGTGGAGTTTCTTGCCCATTCTTCTCCACACAAAACTACCTTTTGGAAGGGGCGACTAGAATCAATTCTATTTCTTGTTCATTTTGACGTTCAAAAGTGCCTTACTTGTGCCTATTTGAAATAAATGATTTGACTTTGACTTTGAGTGCTTGGCGGTGAAAAGGTTAAGAATTATGAAGAATACCCAATGTGATACAACCATGCTACCTTTAAATGTTTAAATAATGTTTTATTGACAAAATTGTAATTATTTACAGAGCAAGAAGACTGAACCCCCGCCGCCAAGGTCGCCTGCTAAAAGGAAGTCAAAATTTTAAACAATCTCGTTTTATGAAACAAACATTGGATTTTATTTTTATACGAACAGCCGCGCGGCGCGGTTAGTTATGTGCCGTGGTTGCATTTTTATGTTGTATTAGAAAAGTTGTATATTTTTAATAACCGCTCAACAGTTGAAATATGAAAATGATTTTTAAAAAATTGAAAAGTAATTGTGTCTAAAAGTCACAGATGAGCGTATAAATATAATTCCTGTTATAATTAAATATAATTGGGATAATGTGGGCACATTCCTCTGCATATCCCTTATAGAATTACAGGCGTTATGTTATGTTCGCCCAGTAATCAGTATACAATATGGAGTAGGCGTTTTTAAAATCTCTTATATCATTTTGAACAATGCTAACTTTTATTCACGGGCTTTTTTTCTCTCACTGCTCGATCTCATCTATACTAAAATTATAAAGCTGAAGAGTTTTGTTTGAACGTGCTAATCTCAGGAACTACTGGTTGGAATTGAAAAAATATTTTTGTGTTGGATAGTCTATTTATCGAGGAAGGCTAGGCTATGTAATATCAAGCTACGACCAATAGGAGCTAGTAACACATAAATAAACATTTTATTTCTCTTCCACAAACGCGCCTTAACCTTTTGAATGCCATTGTCACATATACGTGACAAGCAAACGCATGCCTTGTACGCCAACGACACAAATATGTGACTATGACAACAACACTATAACACGAAATAAAAAATTAAATCACTTTTCTGAGTGTTTATATAGATATCTTAAAAATTTAAGCTCTCGTACGTATTAAATGACATGAAACAAATTAAAATACACCATGGATATTGGGAAATTTATGATAACAAAAAGAAATAAATTTGTAGCTTGGCGTGGACGCGCGTGCGTTAATGGAGCTCAAAAGGTTATACCCTTACTGTTAAGTGCGAATTTTACCAATAAAACTGATCGCAATCAACGCCTTAACTACGTTTCAGAACTCTCATTATTTTCTTTGGAATATTGTCATTGGCAGGTTTTGAACGCGTTTTAGTTGTGTCGATCGCGTTCAGTTTCATTTGTGACATTGGTACTGTTGTGTTACGCGATTACCCTGCAGAAGTCCCGTTACGACAGGTTTTTTAGAGGAAGTATGTTATAACTACCCTCATTGGTAATGTAGAAACACACGAAACAATGTATGAATTGACTTTTCTCAAACTCAAAGCATTTATTTCAAATAAACCAATTACAGGCACTTTTGAATTGTCAAAGTCAGAAAGATGAAGCTAGTTGCCCAGTTGTTGTTCTGTATTTGTACTTGATCATTTTATTTACAATTAATTCTCCTAAATAACTTGATTTTAAACTTATTTTTTTCTAATATAATATAAAAATGCATCCACAACGAGGAAGCGGTGAATCCGCAAGTTTTTATGTAAAAATTTAACGTAAACCAGTTTCTATGAAATATTTGAGATAATCATAGATTAGAATGACATGTATGAAGACGCCTTCAAAGCAAAGCGAATCTTTAAAACATAATTTATGATACATAAGGATATGTATGTAATTTTTTTATAGGACCGTGTTTTTTCGTTCCCAAATTCCATGCGTTTTTTTTTTAATATCTGTGTCACTATGTCAGAATGTAAGTCTAGAACCGATTATAATATTAAAAATGTATTTTTTTTTCGATTATAGAAATTCTTAAATTCGTCGATTAATTGATTTATATCATAATTGTTAAATACAGCTTAATAGTAAGTCATAGTTTGGCAACACACTGATCAAATTCACGAATTATGAATATGCGGCCTTTTTCTATTTAAATATGAGTATAAGGTCCTTTATTCAGTAATTCTATCAATTATAATGTATTGCTTAGTTTTGCACTACTAGTTATACTATAGCAGTGTAGCCCGACCGCTTAACTGAGACCGCACCTGAGGTAAATGTGCGGTGCGGGAGGGGTGCAATGACGCAACGCGAGACCTCGAGATTCACCAATTTATAAGACGATTTTGAAAATTGATTTTATTATGTTATTAGTGGACTGTATTTGAGGTTTCTGATAATCGTCTCGGGGAATCTATCTGATGACGAACAAAGCGACGATAGGAAGAGGAAAATTGTGCTCACGTACCTTTGTTCCTGCGCCGCGTGGCTTGTTCCGCTGGTGCAGCCGTCGTTCGGTTGAAGCACTGGTCACGAGTCTGGTGCACCAATACGCGGATCGCGAATGGACCCCGGGGCCACTTGATATATTCCGGCGGAAGCGGTTGGCCTGCTGACTGCGTTTACGCAGCGCGGCCGTGTATTCGAGATGCGGACATAAGCGTGTCGTGTCGTGAGAAGAGAGTGTCGCGCCGTCAGACGCGGCGTGAGCACAAAGGTGGGAGGGTAAAGGAAGGGTATATATCGTCGCCCGTTCTAATCAACGTCCTTTGAAATAATCAGTTAATGAGCGATAGAATTTACAAAAGGGACGACTAGATGGCGTCACCAGTGGGATTATCCAAAAGGGTTACCGCTACCCCGGAACATAAAGGGCTACGGAAGGAACATGCATGGGTTTCAGTCAGTAAGAGCTCTTCCGCTCCACGCAGAGCGGGAGAAGTCATTGGAAGATTTTCCCACCTTCAAAAAAAAAGAACCACGGATTCGTCAATTTGTGACAACTCCCTCCCGCACCGCGCAGCTACCTCACGAACGGTCTCAGTGAAGCGGTCAGCTATAGTAATATGCTTTATTTTGAAAAACTAACTAGCACCTTAATTGCGTAACCCATTTTTCAATGACAGACTGATTTTAAAGAAATTTGTATGCCATTGCTTCAAATGCTTGAGAAATTCACCGGCTCGTCAACGTAAATAACGCAATGAATATTGTTGAATTTCCTAAATTAATTGAGTGGGGATTGATAGTGAGTTACGCAATTACCCTGCTGTTTAAAACGGAGCATTCATTTGTTCAAAAAATTTTGTTCCATTTTGAGAAAATTAGGTTGTTTGTTTGAAACTATGTAAATAAAGTACTGCTAGGTTGTGCAATAGCTTTTGCAAGAAATATCATGTTTACTGGACGATTAAAAGTAGAATACTACACACATCAAAAGTGTCTAGGGATCAACATATATTTTTGCAATAACTTTTCTCTTGATTGATATTAATTTAAATTTTCTTTAAGGATTCATCAAATAAAGTGTTTTCGTTTGTCACAGTAACGATAAACCAAGTCACCTTTGCATTAATAAAGAAATTTGCCATTTTCCTAATAAAGGGATTTTTGACATTTGAACCACTAACATTAAAGTTCGAAAAAAAGACTGAAATAACAGTTTTCTTTAAAATTTTATTGGGTAACTTAAACAATTAATAATCCGTGTTTCTACCGCGAACACTAACAACACAAGAACATCGGTTTGGCATACTCAAAATGAGTTCATCCAAATCACGCTGTGGAATGGCCGCCCATGTTCGTTGCAACAACAAAAAAAGGTCTTCTTGCAACTGGATACCCTCCATATTCGGCAGAGCTCTTCTCTGTAGCATATCCCATGCATGCTCAATCGGGTTCAAGTCTGGCGACTGAGCAGGCCAGGGCAGGACATTGATGTTAGCTGCGGCGAGAGTCTGTCTTACAACTCTTGCGGTGTGCGGTCGTGCATTATCATGCATTAACTGAAATAAGGGACCGATTTGCACTTGTAGAGGAACGATGACGTCAGATACAATCGTCTCAGCATAAATTTGAGCGTTGAGGTTGCCTCTGATCCAAATCAACTCAGTTCTTCCGCCGATCCAAATACCCGCCCATACCATGATGGTTCCACCACTATAAGGATGGACTTCCTGGCAGGATTTTAATCGCTGTTGGCGTCCAGGGGTTCTCCAGTGTCGTATACGTCTTGTATCCGGTCTCATACCAAAACGAGACTCATCAGAAAAGCACACGAAACGCCATTGTTCTTCTGCCCAATTTCTGTGTTCAAGAGCCCATTGATATCGAATCCTACGATTGTGCATTGCTATAGGTGGTACCCGTAGTGGTCTTCGGGAATGAAGGTTCACTTCATTCGTTCCTCTACAAGTGCAAATCGGTCCCTTATTTCAGTTAATGCATGATAATGCACGACCGCACACCGCAAGAGTTGTAAGACAGACTCTCGCCGCAGCTAACATCAATGTCCTGCCCTGGCCTGCTCAGTCGCCAGACTTGAACCCGATTGAGCATGCATGGGATATGCTACAGAGAAGAGCTCTGCCGAATATGGAGGGTATCCAGTTGCAAGAAGACCTTTTTTTGTTGTTGCAACGAACATGGGCGGCCATTCCACAGCGTGATTTGGATGAACTCATTTTGAGTATGCCAAACCGATGTTCTTGTGTTGTTAGTGTTCGCGGTAGAAACACGGATTATTAATTGTTTAAGTTACCCAATAAAATTTTAAAGAAAACTGTTATTTCAGTCTTTTTTTCGAACTTTAATGTTAGTGGTTCAAATGTCAAAAATCCCTTTATTAGGAAAATGGCAAATTTCTTTATTAATGCAAAGGTGACTTGGTTTATCGTTACTGTGACAAACGAAAACACTTTATTTGATGAATCCTTAAAGAAAATTTAAATTAATATCAATCAAGAGAAAAGTTATTGCAAAAATATATGTTGATCCCTAGACACTTTTGATGTGTGTAGTTTGGTTTTAAGAAAATTGTTTATGATCAATCGTAATTCAGCACATATTGGGAACGTTTAAAAGCATGATATAATACGCGTCAACTTTTATGACTGCTCTGAAGTGAGCCACTCGCTGCGCAGTACCGCCCCCTCACCCCGCGGTCACATGAATTAGTTACTGCGCAACGACTCGCCTCGTGTTCAGACCCGCCATAAAGTTTGTATAGGGCTGTAGGTACGAGGAAGTTTAGTTTTATCAACTACACTGTTCCAAACAATCTTTATGGTTAAAGTACATTTTTTATTGTATTAGACTTACGATAGAGATAAATGTTAGTTATAATTTACATTGTAAATATTTACAATAAACATACCCTACTTATATGAATCTTTTGTTTTAATTGGTAAAAGCTTGAACGTTATTTTCGTTTTAGAATCTATTAGACCTGCAAGATTCTCCAAGGAGTGTGTAAAAGACGCAGAAACTAGCCTAAATTACTCTTTCTAAAAGTCTTCCATTCATTGATAAAGGTCCCACCGCTTAGCGAAGCGAAGAGTAGCGCTAGAAACTAGGTGGCGAGCAACGGGCAACAAATGTGTAGCTAGGATAGTTTAGTCGCTTAGCTATGAGCGAGAACGCAAGTGTGACGATTAAAATGGCTGACACATGGGCCCTACATTAGTGTATTGTACATTTTTTCTGCGAGAAAAGATTGGGTTATACCAAGAGGACATTGACATACCTTATCCTTTAGATGTAATGTTATATCTAACATCACTAAGACAAGGTTTGGTCTATTTTTTTTGTACAAAGATATACTAACCCCTTTACTAATAAACGTGGTTGTATAATTATCACTTGCTTATAATCGGTGAAGGAAAACATCGTGAGGAAACCGGCATGCTTGAGAGATATTTCTCAACAGCATGTGATGCTAAGTCAGAGGCCCATGGGCAGCATTAAAAACTCTGACACCAGGTTAGTCACTAACCACACGAAGAAGAAGAAGAATAAACGTGGTAAGTTCAAGGTATTTATTTATTTTTATTTGAAATAAAAATAAATAAATAGGCTTTGAGTTTTTGAGTTCCTATAGCGTCTGTATACTGTTACACAACGCTTTGTCTTCTTTCAAAAGTTTCTGACGACTGAAAGAGAGAAATCGATGTGTTATCACCGAATATAATACGTTTATTCGTAAGGGGGCTAATATGTTAGCCTATAACTACAGTTGGAAAGGTAAGTTGCAGAAGTAAATAAAACACGAAATTATATTAAATAATATATAATTTTACCTATCAAACAAAAGTAGCATAAAAAGATCTATAAATATCGTCGCCTTCTCTTTTTGTTTTCCCCAGGATACATGTTCAGGATTTTTTTCGCAGATGCCTTGGCTTCATCTTCAACTGAAAAATAACACATCTTTATGAATCTCACAAGAAACTGTTTGGCAGCATATTTAGTGATCGGCTTCATCAAATAAAAAAATAGTCAATTTATGTACCTACACAGGTTCTTCAATCAATCTGCCTAGCCTTTTCCCAACTATGTTGGGGTCGGCTTCTACATGGGGTGACTGCCTATCCTCCACAACCCAGTCAGTAACTGGGCAATACTGAGCTGGCTGTCAGAATTTCAGGCTTCTGACTACCCGTAATGACTGTCAAAGATGTACAAATGACAGCCGGGACCAACGGCTTAACGTGCTTGTCGAGACACGGAGGAATCTCGGTAGGTATGTAAAGATGTCTCCCATCCACGGACCAACCCCGGCAAGAGTAGCTTAACCTTGGGATGGACCCGTGCGGCTGTTATTACTTAGCCACGAGCTCCTCATGTACATAGTGTTAAAAAAAAAATAAGGGCATCTGTGTCCTGCCACAGTAAATGGCATCCAAAATTAAAACGCAACAATAAAAAGAAAATAAACTGCTCATTGGAGCACAAAAAATCTCAGTTTGAACGGGTGCTGATGAAATGACAAAAAATGCCTCTTGCTTAGCTAGCACCTGACCCTTTTTCAAATCCCATTTAAGATCAATAATGTTAGATGTCACAAGAAAGGAAGATTTTTAAATTATTTTTACCCAAGGCTTATTTGGAATCATTTTATCATCAGTAGTTCACTTTTCGCCCTTCATCAAAAATAACAGCACTAAAAAATACAACTCACATTCATCTTCAGAGCTATCCGGCTGATGTCTCCTAAGCGCCAGCTGCCTATCGAACCCAATCCCATCATACTGGCTATTCATGGCCGACGCTCTAACTGACTTATTTTCCAAGAAATATATCTCCGACATAGGCAGCTGTGGGTTATAAATTCCTTGAAACAACTCCAAATAATCGTTCTCTAAAGGAATGTGATGATCATTTCTGTAACTTCTGTCTTCAAATTCATTTCTTGGTCTCTCTTGTCTACTAGGGCCTTCGCCTGGATCAATCGATACTTTTTCGCCGTCATCACCGAAATATTGTCCAGATAAATAAATTAATGGTTCGGAATCAACTGGAGATAGATTATGGTTGTCTTCAAGACCGTAGTTAATGACAAATCCAGTCATTTTTGCCTCAGTCTCTGATATAAATTCGAAATCTGATGAGTTATAGCCATCATCAGAATCTGGTTCATAGGAAATAGCATGAGATAAAATAGTGTCTTTTATTTCTTCTGTTTGACTTTTCTCGTCGTCAGTTGATGAATTTATTGAAATAACATCAATGTTTTCATTTCTATTAGAATTTGTTTCATTTTTATTAGGATTTTTTTCTTTATCCTCTTTGCAGTCTGTTGCATTCTCATTATTCGGTACAGAACCGTTTACCAAATCTTCATTTACAGCGTCTAATTCATCAAATATTTCGATAAAATCGTCTAAATTGATAAAATCTGTTCCAACATCAGATTTATATATATTACATATAGCTTCTTTAAATTCTTTAAAGTTTTTAATAGTTTCATCATTTAAAACATTGTTGAGTGTATCGGCTTCAGTAATGTGACTAGCGTCATTTGAACCCATAGCTTTGTTAGTAACTTGAATAAGTGTGATATCATTATTAGTCTCGTTTATGTCAGGTTCATCCTCTATAAAATTAACAACTGAACTGACATCAGTAGCATTATTTGAAATGCTATCATCAGCAGTTCCAACATCAACATATGAACTTAATTCATTTTCTTTAGGTTCTTTAGTATTATCGTTAGGACTGATTTTAATGGGAGTAACATTTGTTAGGTTATGAAGAACCTTAGGAACACCGAATTCATCAATATTAACAACAGAAGAATCGTTTTCATTATAATCTTCATTATTGTTTAACATAACATTACTTTCAGTTACAGATTTATTTGAATTATCATCATTTGTTTGTGAATGACATTGATCAACAGATATTTCTCTGGTTGCATTATTATTCTTCTGCGTATTTGAGCCCGTCTTGTTTTCATGAGTTTGTAGAAATAATTCGAAAATTCGGAAGAAGTTCATTGTATACTGGAATATCAAGAGTATATGTAAGAAGGTACCTATACATATAGCTATGGCTAAGGCCCGTGGCCATAGGTAGGTACTTATATGCACCTATAGGTAGGCCCTTAGCCAAGGGCTACCGTACGCAAAATACGAGCTTGGACGTGGAGTTGCGGATACCAGCCTTTTATATTAAACTATCATACTAAAGCTACGGTTTCCGGAAGAGCGGTGGCCGCCACGTAGCGTCTGCTGTTTGCCGGCGAATGACGTCACTGAAACTTGAGGTATCCTACCTAGGTATTTATGAAGAAGTTTTCCTAGAAACCGTTTTTTTTAGGCAGGGAAATCATCCAATGACTTCTCCCGCTCTGGGTGGAGCGGAAACCCTTTCGGACAATCCCACTTACCCGGCAGGCTCGGCCCTAACGAACCCCTTCAAATGCTACCTACTTAACTTTTCCACGACAAGTGAAGTCACTGTGTTATTGCATGACAGAGGTGGTAAAATTAAACAGAAACGCCACCATCTTTTAATAATAAGAATACTTACAGCGATTTAAATCTTTGCCGCTACGATAGTACAGTCGCTAGCATATCACGTTACCACAATCTGTCAAATATTCTCAATCGATGTAGAACCAAGGTTTAAAATAATTTGGAGAAATTGAGTAGGTAATGCATGATGCGCTGGCAGCCGTTCCATCATTTTTCTAACAGCCACTACAACCGTTATGGGCGACCACCGATCTTCTAGGAAACCGTAGCTTTAGGGCATACCAGACTTATAATAACTAATCATTAGAACGTCAGACAGTCAATAATATTAAAGTAGGTAGCTAGATATCTATTCGACGACTCCAGACTTCATCAAAATTGTAATACCTCTAAGACGACCCAGTCACCTAATACGGTACCTATTAATAAAATACGTAGCCTAGCTTTTTCTATTCTAAAATAGGTACTTACTGAACTGAGTACATACGTGTCCCTGATCTAAGTACATTAAGGTAAAATACGTAAGTAATACCTTAAAATGACAAAACATTGATTCAGAAATAAGGCAAGAATGCAAGCGTGATTGTTATTGTTCCGAATACACACATAACCTTGTATAGTATTGTAATAAGTAGTCAAATACTCACTTGGTCCAAGTTTTCAGTAAATAATATCAAACTCTTGTGATTTTGCTCAAAACTATTGACAGTCTACCTATTCCATTTTACCAAAACAATACCCACCCAACAGCAACTATCGTGAACTGCGGAAAGGCGGGAAATGTAACGGCAGGCAAAGGTCAAAATTCATAGAGCCTCTACACCATAATAAAACTGTATACAAATAATTAGTAACGGTTTTCAGTCTATAGTTATTTTGATAAAAAGTATGTAGGATACTCTCTGATTTTATATATTGGAAATAAAAAGAGTAGTTGTGAAAGGATCAATTATTGATCATAATATTTTATTTATGTTCTGACAACCAAACTACAAGTAGATACTTGTAGTAAACTCCGTTACTTTACTTTAGAACATTTACATGCAATTTCTTTGCATGTACCTAAATGTTAAACAGATTACAATTTCACTTGAAATTTACATTGTTTATGATTTATTATGTCAAATTTTGTGATTAAGTATGGGTGTATAAAAATTTTAAATTTTAAAGTTAAATCTTTCTATTGGTTTGTACTTATGTTTCTTTTACAATTTTAAAATTCTAATAAGTATCCGTACCTATCCGAAAGTCCGGTACAAGGACCCTAATTGAATTAAAATCCCTGCTGTAAAGTTAGGTATGAACGTAATTTCAACAACATTACACAATAACTGTCATTTTGCTGTTATTTGTATGTTAACTTAAATGGAGTAGGTACTTGTAAATAAAAACTCATATCTAGTTATGAAATGCTTTTTTATTTATAAAAAATGCATGTTACAAGTTTGGTATGTATGTTAGAAACGTTTAAAAGGCCAAATTGTGGCAGTACGACGATGTCCAGTAACGATAATTACATGATAGTAGTAAACAGCCATGGCTTATGCTGTATTCATCAAATAAAAACAACAAAGATCTTTTAATAATTCTTAAATTAGAATTTTATAGCCTATAATTATATTACAAAGCGAGTTTCGTCACTTTTTTCCCGATTTCTTGATGCCTCCAGTTGCCAAAGGACCTTTTTGAGAGGCCTTTGCCTTCGCCTCCTGAAAAATAAAAAAATACCCTGTTACACGAAATGATTAGCAAAGGCTTAATGCATGGAAGACATTCTCAATAGGTCAATAAAATACCCTGTTACACGAAATGATTAACAAAGGCATAGTGCGTGAAGACATTCTCAATAGGTCATAGATCATCAGTCTCTTCAGGGATGTGCCCTAACAGGCATTGCACAGAGAGGGTTCCGGAGTGTTCTTTTAAGACGTAACGGCCTTTCATGTGCTGATGGTGATCACCAGGTAAGTTAGTGAGGTAAAAATCTCTTTTCCTCCAAAAGACTAGGGGCCTTTTGAAGGTTTCGCCCCGAAGAAAAAAAAAAGGTATAGATCATAGATTTATATTGTTGAAAAAATCCTAAGGTACAAACCTGTAAAGCCTTCTGTTGTTCCTTTAACTTTTGTTTATGAGCTAAGTCATCTTCGTCAAGGTCCTTCGTGTCTTTCTTCGGTGCCTTCAGCGGCTTCTTCTTACCACCTTCACGGCCTGACATCTGAAAATATCACAATTTAAATATTATTAAAAACTTCTCATTTTAAGCAACCCTAAATTGATACTGGGGTACATTTTTATTTTTATGTTAACATCCCATAAGTTTTAAAATAGTTATACAATTGGTTTTCTTTCAGCAACAATATATCTTTATTATTGAGAAATTAGCCCAAATGCTCTTGCCTTGAAAACAATGCTTCCCTAACAAAGACTACAAATTGTTATAGGCCTAAAATTTTCCAGTCCAATTATCTATTAGATATATTACAAATATATGTATAATATTATATTGTTACATGTATCTGCATAATATTATACAAAAAAACGCGTCTGTTGCATGGGAGCCCACTTTAATATTTATTTTATACAGTTTTTTAGTATTTGTTGTTATAGCAGCGACAAAAATACATCATCTGAGAAATTTCAACTGTTGATCAATCATGGTTCATGAGATACAGCCTAGTGAGAGACGGACGGACAGCGGAGTCTTAGTAATAGGGTTGGATATGGAACCCTAAATGGGAAATCATGAAGAATTTTTTCACATAATGTATCATCATCTGCCTAGCCTTTGCCCAACTATGTTGGGGTCGGCTTCCAGTCTAACCGGATGCAGCTGAATACCAGTATTTTACATGGAGCGACTGCCTATCTGACCTCCACAAACCAGTAACTGGGCAATACGATACCCCTTGGTAAGACTGGCTGCAGATTTTCGGTCTTCTGACTACCGGTAACGACTGTCAAAGATGCACAAATGACAGCCGGGACCAACGGCTTAACGTGCTTACCGAGACACGGAGGAGTCTCGGTATGTAAAGATGGTCACCCATCCACGGCCGACCACGGCCAGCATAGCTTAACCTAATGGATCGACCTGTGCGGCTGTTAGTACTTAGCACCTCTGTATGTCAATATGTACGTATGACCTACAATGTATGTCACGGTTAATTAATGATACACGGTTCCAAAGTATGACTCACAAATTAGTGCATATTATATTAAAAGGTTATTCTTAAATTGATAGTGACCTTACTGGTGACGTTCTTCAGAAAGGTCAGTGGTGCATTAGTAGGAAATTGTTACATTTCCAGCATGGGTATACTGGGTGTAACCGAAAGGGTATATACATACAAAAGGATATGCTACAGACCACCAAAATAAAAAACTTTTACAATGGGACCAACTCCGAAATCGTGAAAAAAAAATCAACTGTTCCCTACATTTTGACGAGCAACCTGACTAAACATGTATAAAATAATAAAATAAAATAAATTAACGTTTATTTCAGACAAAAACATACAGTCCATAGCACAAAAAAGAACAAAACAATACAGGAGGCACACAAAAAACAATACAACACGGAATCAAAAATTACATACATAAGCGGGGGGGAACAGTCCGCCGTTCAGAGCGCTGTATGCAAGTGCATCCAGTGACGTAGCAGCGGAGAGTCCCACCTGTCCGCGAACACGCTTAGAATGCTGTTGCGGCTAGACCTCACACGATTTAGCAGCGACGCACACTGTTTCCTTATCAGGGCATGAAAACTAGTAGTGCGCGCTTCTGCAAACATCCCTGAAGCACTGCAAAATCGTGGTAGTGGCAGCAGCACCCTAAACGCGTTGTTATATTGAACACGTAAGGCGTTGTATGTCCCCAGTGTGTAGTTAACCCACAGGCTGCAAGTATATAGTGATTGGCAGTAAGAGCAACTGTTTATTTTAACGATTTTGGAGTTGGTCCCGTAGTAAAAGTTGTTCAGTTTGGTGGTCTGTCGTATATGCTTTTGTTTGTATATACCCTTTTGGTTACACCCAGTATAACTAGGATGTATGAACATTAACAAAGCAACATGGGTAGAAGGGGGGGGGGGGATTGTAGTAGATGGCCGTCTAAAATTTCTATTTATCTATACGGAGAAGGCATGACTACACTACTGCTATACTGTGTGTGACTGTGTATCATCACTACATAGTATAAAACAAAGTCGCTTTCTCTGTCCCTATATCCCTATGTATGCTTAAATCTTTAAAACTACTCAACAGATTTGAATGCGGTTTTACTTAATAGATAGAGTGATTCAAGAGGAAGGTTTATGTGTATAATTTGTCGACATATTATGCCGGCGAAGCCGCGGGCTGAAGCTAGTAAAATTATAAAGCTGAAGAGTTCGTTTGTTGGAACGCGCTAATCTTTGTAACTACTGGTCCGAATTGAAAAATTATTTTTGTGTTGGATAGTCCATTTATCGAGGAAGGCTATAGACTATATAACATCACGCCACGACTAATAGGAGCCGAGCAGCGGGTGAAACCGCGCGGGAGCAGCTAGTGCTAGCTAGCTATATTCTCTTAATTATTTCAACTGAAGATGGACATTCAAGCATGGTTCGTTCCCCATAAGAAAAAACCTCTCAGTGCCAGACTAAGACCAAAAAGACTATGAAAGAACTGGATTGATTGACGATAATTAATGTTTGATTTTCACAAAATAGCCTTTATAATTATATAATATAGAACAGCAAAATAAAAATCAATTTGATATAGCACCCAGCTTTAAACGAAGGATAATGCTTTTAATCCATCGCTCTGAATGAGTGCTTTAAGATTATTTTGTTACATTTAAGGACCGATCTATGGATAATAGGTAGGTAATATGATGACGACACGGTTGGCGCAGTGGTTGAGCGATTGACAGCTGCGTAGCATGTCGCGGGTTCGATTCCCGCACGGAGCAAATATTTGTACGACCTTTAAGTATTTGTTCCGGGTCTTGGTGTTTGTCTATCTATAATATGTATTACATGACATGTATTTACAAAAAAAAATTATATATTAAGTAGTTTATCAGCCATATCATGACCATTACACAAGCATTAGGTTGCTTAGCTTGGGACTATATGGCGTTGTGTGAAATATTCAAGGATATTATTATTATAATATGGGAAGTGTCCATAACTCGATGTGATTGCGCATATTTAACCCATACACTGCCACAAACACTAGTGTGTTGAAGGCACGGAGCTTAGAATAGCACAAAAAATAGGGACAGAATGATGTATGGTAAACAAACAGTGGCCTAATTGCATAACACCACTGTAACAATAATCAAACCCGCTACCTTTTATATATACAGTGCAGTATATTTATGTTGCTGAGCAACCTGGCAACCCTAGTTGGGATCCCATTCTCAAACCATCATCAACATCATCCTATTATACAATAGCTGAAAGACATTAGGAGGAAACTAAGCATACCAGAACGCATTTTGTTAAGACTTTTTACAATATGACTACATTCCATTTATGTATTCCTAATGAATAATTTTAGAGTTTAAGTTACTTGTAATTTGACTTTCGAAGTTTGTAGACGAAAACATTTGTGAACGAATGCGAGTAAAATGCTCTAACTATTACCAATGAACAAAGAAATTTTATTGATCTTTTCAAGCTGACTTAGTCTTTTATTATTTTGTGAAAGGAAAAGAAACAATTCATTGTATTTCGTGTACAAATTTAATGCGACGCTGGCACACATTATTCTATTTGTTATAACCTCATCGCCCTATTAGGCCGTCTATGAAAGACAAAAAAAATCACAAAATAATTACGCACTAACGCGTTGGAATGTAAATAACTGAAAAAATACTTACATTTAAAAGCGGTGGTGGAGATGTAATACGAATGACTTCGACTTATTTGAAGAAATACACGCTTTTTCCCAAATAAAATGAAGTACCTATTGATCGAATCGATTGACGTTTGGTCAATTTTAAGAAACTGTCTGTTGTCTACCTGACACTTGACAGAACGTGAACTGTGTTGCTATACTTGAGTCAGTTAGTCTGAGGTGTTGCTACTGTTGCTTGCTAGCCAGAGCCATGAAGGTATAATACCTTCATGGCCAGAGCCACCTGCAGCTACCCGTTAGCTTATTCGTTCGGAAACGATTTCCTTGAAATATATCGGCGCCAACGGTAGTTACGAAAATATTTTTTTCTTACGTTTACGTTTTTCGTAACTTGCAGTCAGTATTAGGTTTATGTTGACCAAAATGTAATTTGCGGACGTAGCAAGTATGTACGTGTTTACAAAGCTGTAATAATTTAAATCACAAGCAGGCGGGACCTTGGAAATGGGCAAATTTTATTTAATTTTAAGAGGATTGTTTTAGTTTTTAGGGTTCCGTATCAAAATAGTAAAAAGGAAGGGTTCCTTTTTACTATTTTGATACTATATGATGCGACACATCTAAATCTTGTTTGGAATAGTTTTAGATGACGTTTGCCCAACTATCTCGCAGTCCGTCAATTTACTGATGTATGTACCCCAAACAGTCTATTTTAGTGACTTAGATTCATTTTTCATGGGGTATTGTGTAAAATATTATAATAAAATACCTCCCCGCAGACTTGAACTGAGTAAAACGAAATTTAAATCTTGTATAAAACGCACACTATGCAGCCAAGCTTACTATAAATTGGGAGATTACCTTTCTGATAAAAAAAAACTTGGCTAAATGCTGATTTTTCTTTGGCCTTTGGCCCTTTACAAGGGTGGAGCATGCCTCCTTTGAGAAGCGTAGACTCGTAGAGTGACTGAGAGAGGAGCGCTTTCCTTTACACTAATTTATTAGCATATCAAAATACTCCTGGAGGTGCTGAAGATAGCCGTTTTTTTTTTTTTTTTAAGGCTGGGAAATCATCCCATGACTGCTCCCGCTCTGGGTGGAGCGGAAGGGAGTGTCAGACTCTTACTGACTAAAACCCATCCATGTTCCTTCCGTAGCCCTTTATGTTCCGGGGTAGCGGTAACCCTTTCGGACAATCCCGCTTACCCGGCAGGCTTGGCCCTGAGGGGCCCCTTCATATGCTGACATCTCTTTGAGGCGCGCGTGGAACATATACGCTCCGTACGGCACGGGTCTGGTGCTGATCGGACGGTGAGTCACCCATTACTCACCGTCCGCAGGCCCGCGCCTATGGTGGCCGGGAGTCGTCACGTGGCTCCCGACGCCCCTGAAGATAGCCTGTAATTGGTTTATTGAAATAAATGCTTTGAGTTTGAGAATGAGATAGTTTTTTTTTGGCAACATGCCATATTAGCACCACTTGGGGCTAATCATTATGAAATCTAGAACACTATTTGCACATTCTCAAACAATTTTTTTGTTATTTTCTTAAGCCTAAGCCGCCGCGGCTTGAAAAAAGAAACAAAAAATGTTTTCAGTACTTACTAAAGGGTCTTCTTAGAAAATCGAAGTGGGGCTAATATGGCATGTGGGGTATCACATGAAAGAACACTGTTTGCACATTCTCAAATATTTTTTTTGTTTTTTTTTTAAGCCGTATAGCTTTTGACTTCTGATGAAAAATATAAACAAAATCTTTTCCCCCTTTTATCTCTGAAGTTTGCATAGAAAAAAAACAGAAATTATTCTATATAATAGAAGTTTATGTAATGAATACAGGAATAATTAAACTATGTCTAGAGACATAGTTTAATAGCACACTTCTTCAGAAATCATCAAAGTTCGATTAGCTCTTTTTTTTAATTAAGTTTTTTACCACATTCGAGCTTTTTTTTTATAAGTCGTTATGCTGCATCCACGAACGAATACATAAACTAGTCACAAAAATTAAGTCATAGGTATAAGTAAATCCAAATTTTTGTTGTGCTGATGACGTCTATTTTAGTTAAAATATGAATCTCATGATTTTTACGACAGCGAAGTTCCTTGCCGCAGTTTGCAGTATGGATGCCGATATGCCTGATAGAAATTGTCACGTGTTAAGGAAAAAGTACCTTTTTCTTTTAATTATTGATTAAATGAGTATTTTTGATACCTACTTCAATATTTCAGGATTTTGTAAAAGTTATTATAACGATCATATTCTTTGTATTGCCTCATAAACTTTGTAATATGTATTACATTGCAACGCTTGAAAAAGCAATAGTTATTTGTTATGCAAGGCTGTAAAGTTGTTTTTTGAAACCTGAGCGTACAGATACAAATATTTAATATGGCAAAATGTCATAAAATATTTAACACTAGTCGTCCGCGTGGAATAGTGACAATGTTCGCCGTGATTCTTTAAATTGACATAACTGTTTTATTTATAAACCGATTGGCATGAAATAAACACTAAATGTTAAGTTAAGCTTGCTACAATATATTAGTGAAAACCGCATCTAAATCGAATAAGCCATTTCTAATATTAGCGTGCACAAACACACAGACAAAGATACAAACCGACAAAAAGACAAAAAAAAAAAACAATTTCGGGTCTGGCGTCCATATAATTACAACACCTGCTACTTTTTTTTCTAAATTTCCATTGTACAGACACCACTTTTTTTCAATTTTATCATATGTATAGATATAGATTTCTACAATACATAGAATTTAAAGAAACAGTTTCTAAACTGATTTTTGGATTTAAAAATTATATTTTAAAGTTTATCCCCATGTTCGATAGATGGCGTTACGGGCAAAATTAGAAGTCGCTATGGTTTCGTTCACGGAGACGGTATAAGGGTTTGGTACAACATTACTTTTATAAACCCCGCGTCCCGGCGCGCGTCAAGTTGGGTGTGTACAAGTTGTACATACGCCCAATCTTGACGTACGCCGCCCCAGCCTGGTTCGCCCTCACGAGCGAGTCGAGCAGAAAACTACTCCGCGCGCAGCAAAGCCTGTCGCTGCGGACTATTGTTGACGCTCCTCGCTGCGTGAGGAACGATGTCATACAACGGGACCTCGGGATTGAGAGCCTGGACGAGTTTGTGCGGCGCCTCGCGAAGGGGATGTTCGCGCGGGCCGATGCGTCCGAGTGGCCGCACCTCAAGAAAATCGCACCCTGGCACACGCGCCCCCCCGACGCGAGACCCCTGCCCCGCGACCTGGTAGCGGACGACGCCCCCATCGCACCGGATTGACGCCTCGAGTAAGCTGCACCCAGGTAACACGCGGCTTACTCGACACATTAGATACTCCACACAGATCAGCATACATCTGTCGCGCAGCGTGTTCTAAGTTAATATAGGCACGTTGCGTAGCACAACAGACAACCACTATCCATACAGTCGCCTAAACTCACGTGCGGACCTCAGTCCGCGCTGACACTGAGCGGTGTTACACAGTACAATACCGCTCACACATACAACAGCTCTTTAGCCCGGGCCGCGATCGGCTAGCTCTGAGAACGGGACGGGCGGGAGTTATACACCCTTATAACTGTAGGCGCGTCGAGTCGGCATTCTCGTCGCAGGTCGTACCCCGCCGGGCCTCCCCCAGGTAACTGGGGGTCTCACCTGGCGGGTACCGACCGCCGAGATGTCGTGAAGATAGCGGCGTTGTAAAACAACGCCGCGGCGCTCTTACAGTTTTACTCATAGCAACAACACACAAGAGCGCGCGTAACTCGCGCCCGCTCATAGGCCCCAAGGCAGTTTTTATGCCGCCCATTATGATGGGCCCGTATTAACGGGCCACAGTATAGCCTCCGTGAGGCAAGGGGCTATGCCCCGTCACCCCACTTGCCACGCCCCCTTGCGGGGACGTTGCGACTGCCACAGTCAGTCGGCTTTTATAACCTATTAGTATTATAAAATCTAAGAATAATTTTTGTAGTTCGAGCGCTTTAACGCACGAATATTTATTAATATTTATTCCGTTAGTATTAGTACGTTCCTGTGGGATATTATTACCGCCATCCACGCGCGCGAAGCTACGGGCAGAAAAGCAAGAATTTACGTACATTTTTTTGGGAAATCCGATTCCCGACCAACTGCAGATAACCTTTTTATCATAGATACTTATATTAGGGTTCCGTAAGCCAATAGTTCCTAATTATCTATATCTCTATAATAGGAATGATGACGGAGTAAAAAAATAGAAACTATATTTAAGTAGTCCGTCTGTCAGATAATTAAGAAACATTAGACACGTATTTTTTGCTTAATCATATTAACAAAAAATTACTGAGATAAAACGAATTAAAGTTGGGGAGTGGGGCTCGCTACGTCACAAGTAAGTATAAAAACCACATACTCGTGACGTCATGCCACATTTCAACTCAATGTAGGTATCAGCCATCGATCACTAATAAAGAACTAGATACACAATCAGCGTCAAAAAATGTCCTCACCGAATGACCACCCAATTGAACATTTGGGTGGTCTTTTCATCTAGTAGCATTCGAACGCTCCGACGGTAAACATGCCTCAGTGCTCGTTTAAAAACTGCAAAAATCACACGTCTAGGACGCTAAAAAAGGATGGAGTTTCTTATTTTTGCTAAGTATTAATATTATCATTATATAATTGTTAACACTGTATTGTAAATACTAATATTTTTCAAGAAATCATCGTAAAAACTTTATTTTAAATTAAGTCGTAACAAATAGCAGGCGATATAATGCAGCTCAATTGTAAAGACTCTTACTAAACGTATTAATCATACTTACGCATGTCCACTTAAATTGTTTGGGTTATCCGCGTTGACTCTGTTCCATTTGTTGGAGACGCTATTATAGTTCTTATTTTTTTTAATGCGAGATTTGATTTTTGTTTTCATTTACCTGACTGCGCGATGCAAGGGAGGGTTATGTGTTTATTAGCCTATGTATGAATAATTGACCTAAAATAACTGCTACTAACTGCATAAGACTACTTGAAAAGTGACTTGTTTGGAACTTGTTAGTTGTTTTTTATCAGTCGGGTTTTTTGATATTCCCAATATTTTTTTGTGGTTGTTTAGTCGGGACTTTTGAAAATATTCAATTATTTTTTGCTTTCCTCGTGATCCAGTGAGGTGTGGAGAATCGATATCAGTTACAGCACGTCAAAGATCCGAAGAATTCTTCGATCCGAAGTATTTCTTTTTATTGACATTTGTAATTTATTATGAACAATATGTCAAAAAATTGGGACAATAATATTCTTTGATTTTTGTATATTCTTCCTCACTAATTTATATTTACTGAATGTAAAGTTCTGATTTATTTAAAAAAATACCAAAATCGCTAATTGTATGCCTTTAATATTTAAGGCGTTGCCTAAATTCCTAATAGATTCCATCATCAGAACAAGGATTAGATGTAAACAGGACCAACTTGGGAACAAACCTAATGTAATGAATCATCTCAATCGGTCGATTCGTCTTCGACTTATCGGTGGTGTGCAAACATAAAAAAATAATAATATATAAATACGCGACGCATTGAGTAACCTCCTCCTTTTTTTGAAGTATGTTAAAATACCATACATAATAATTTACAGTACAAACAAAAAATATTGTTCTGGTTCGTCTCCACTCGTTCCTTGTGCTAGTGGCGAGCCTCGGTTGTAAAATTTTATTACTTTTTTTTGACACTTAGTAATTGTTACTTTAAAGCATGCGTATAAGGTTGAAATTGTTTTGATGTATGTTGAGCAGCGAGTACCGGTCGTAAAATTTTATTGCTTTTTGCAATAGCTTTGTGAATACGGCTTTAAACCTTGCAGGTAAGGTTGAAATTACATTAATATAGATTTATTTTACCTAAACACAATTGGCGACATTTTTAAGAGAACTTTTGTATGAGATTGTGTATCTAGTTCTTTATTAGTGATCGATGGTATCAGCTTAATCTTTGGATTACGTAAAAAAGAAACAATACGTGTCCACTGTTTTTTAGTAATCTAGCTGACCGATTAAAAAATAAATTTTAGTCATCATCACTATTACATATTACTTACCTAAGAAAAAATTAAACTATACCTTATTTAAGTATAGTAGAGGTATCACAGTTCAAATATATAGGTAAGCAACAATCATATTCAAACAACCTTTGATTATGAGATCACTAGTGTCTACCCGCGGCTTCGTCCGAATGAATGTCAAAAATTATCCCACGGGAACGTAATACGGGGATAAAAAGTATCCTATGTATTTATCCAGGTTTTACTCTATCTCTGTGTCAATCATCTAGACCCGTTCAGTACTTTCTGCGTGAAAGAGTAACAAACATACATACACCTCACAAAGGTCACTGGGCACCTTAGTATGGAAACCGTATACTCATGGCGGACACAAACGAAATATAGCAGATTGTATTCATATAATGCTCTGATTTACGATGTAATTAGTCACATTAATGTGAGCCACGGGAATCTCGATATAGGAAAGATGAATAAAATCATCAAAATATGTTTTATTCAATTTGATCCAAATCAAGCATAAGATCATTTAAAAAGGCAGTGGGTGCGTCTGTTGCTTCCTGATGTCTGGCCCAAGACAGATAATAAACTATGCTAGTGATATGGGCGCAGCTCCCGACAGTGCGGCGGCCGTGTATACATGAGCAGTAGTACTCTTCTATACTTTGTATTCCATGTTGTGTTGGGTTTCACAAAAAATATGTATAGTACTGTTTCAACCGGATATGACTTGAGGGCGGTGAGTGCGGCGGCGAGCGCGCGAGCGCAAGGAAACTATTGTTTTACCTGTCTTTTTTTTTTGAGGGTGTGTGCGAAAGATTCAGCTTATACCTACATGCCTCTGAACATTGGCTCATCCGCGCACCATGCTGTAAGGTATCGAAATTCTTTTTATGCCTTTTCATGATGAAATAAAATCATCTGAAACCGTTTGTTTTTTATTTTTTTAAACGATGGTATACATTTTTCTCCATCGATTTTTAATTAAATAATTATATGCAATGAAAGTACATATTATTGCCCTTAGTTTAAAACTATTTTGGTTAATGTCCGCGACTCTTCGCAAAGCGGGTCAGATATGCCCAATGACCTTTTCGCGTTTATTATATTAGTAGGATATTCAACTTTGAACAAGAACAGGAGGTGCTCGTGGCTAAGTAATTACAGCCGCACGGATCGGAGTGACCGTCTCTTACTGACTGAAACCCATTCATGTTCTTTCCTTAGCCCTTTATGTTCCGGGGCAGCGGTAACCCTCTCAGACAATCCCACTGACCAACCTGATACTGACCTTCTTGCATAATGCGTAAGAATTTGAGTCAATGAAAATTCAATTTTTTTTACTGCGTGTAGCGTAGGTACTTTAAGCGTGTAAGCTGTAATTTTTTGTCTATAATTTACTTCATAAAAAGGTACTTAATATAATAAATTCATAAAAAAACATATAGACATCAAAACCTTGCCATTGACCACCCATCATGATCAATTGTTATGTCGATGTTTGAAAGGTGTGTGTCATATTTATCGTCCTATCCTAGGCCATCAAACTGTACCACTTTCTCCACGGGACCAACATCTTTATCGCGTAAAAATAATTAGCACCTATAGCAAATATTATAAAAGCGAAAGGTCACTCATTAATACATTCACTCATTCACTGATTGAACACGAAATCCCAAAAGCCTTTTTAAGAAACTCCTCCCGTAAATGGAAGAAATAGGGGGCGGCAGTTTTTATGAAAAAAAAACTTGAGAGGTGTCAAGGGACACCCGGATGGAACGAAGTTCCTTTCGATTAATTAGTGAAGGAATTGTAATAAAATTTTATTTCTTTTAAGTTAATTTTACATAAGTTACTCAAAAAAAATCTGATATAAAAGTAACCAATCAAAAAATATTGATTAAAAAGAGTCTTTTTTTGTACTTAAAAAAAAGTGTCCTTACAACTTTTGGTCTTAATTTCCGTCTAGCTCCCTTTCGCAACGCGCGATAACGAACTTCATTCCAAAAAAATAACATAGACGCGAGCGGTAGCTAGTGCTACTGCCCGCGGCTCCGCTACCAATCAATGGTGCAGATAATTTTTAAAGTATCTACTACTAAGTAGATACTTTAAAAATTAGGAGACGTCTGCTAAGAAAGGATTTTAAGAAACTCCTTCCGTAAAGGAACGCAACAGGGGGTGGCAGTTTTTTTGAAAAAAAAATACAACAATTACGCGAGCGGAGCCGCGGCTAGCAGCTAGTAGTAGATACTTAGTTTTTAAAAATTATCTGCACCATTGATGTTGGTTTTGGTGTGATACGGAACACTAATTGTGCGATCCTGACTCGCATTTAGCCAATTTTATTATCATATAGAGTTCAAGGGTCACATATTAAATCTCTCATAAAAACTTGTTGATTGTCACTTAATAAAAGTATTTTAAAGAGAGTGCAAGTACATATTGTACACGACAAGATGGCCGCCAAGAAGATGTATTTTGCATTGTTTTTATTGTTAGTTTTCATTTCCGCTATATCGGCTATCGGTTTCGCTGATATCCCAGAGGACAAAGAAATCGATCCAATGAGTGATGGTAAGCTGGTTTTTATTTTAATATTGAACGCCATTGTCACATGTACGTAACAAGCAAGCGCATGCCTGTCCGCCAACGACACAAATGTCAATGGCAACAACACTATGACACGAAATAAACTATGAAATCATTACTTTTGTGAGTGTTTATTTAGATATCTTAAAAATCGAAGCTCTCGTACCTACGTATTTAATGACTTGAAACTTTTAATTGACTGTGCATGCAGTAGGTAGGTATGATATACCTACAATTAGTCACTTCTAGTAGAATCAAGCGTGAAATAGATACAGCTCTTTCGCGCCCGCCAACATCTCGAGTACCTAGTGTTTATATGCTTACTGTATGGAATTAAGAATTATTTTCCGAAATCAGCGCAAAATCAGCTCAACATTGTCTTCAAAATGCGCTAATTATTTTTTCCCAATTTACTTTCATTTTCTTAAAATGGAGGACAGAATGTCATCAGAAATCTCAGTATTTATCCCTTGTGTCAGAGAAGCTCGTGTCTAAGTAATGACAGCCGCACGGATCAATCTATCAGGTTAAGCTAAGCTTGCCGGGGTTGGTCTGTGGATGGGTGACCGTCTTCAAATATCGAGACTCCTCGGTGCTTCGGAAAGCACGTTAAGCCGTTGGTCCCGGCTGTCATTCGTGTATCTTTCTTTAACAGTCGTTACAGTCAGAAGCACGAAAGTCTGACAGCCAGTCTTACCAAGGGGTATCGTATTACCCGGTTACTGACTGGGTTTTGGAGGTCAGATAGGCAGTCGCTCCATGTAAAATACTGGTATTCAGCTGCATCCGATTAGACTGGAAGCCGACCCCAATATAGTTGTTAAAAGGAGGCCACGAACTTAAACTTTGGTAAGTTCAATGACAAATATAATGTTGGCTGCAGTCAGAGGTCGAACATGAGAGAAAGATAACGATATTACTATCGATTCTAACGAATAAAAACGCGCATCAAACAAATCATATTTTAAAGTGTTCTTGTAGCGGACATACATATACCGAAGATGGCCCTACATGAAGATATATTTCATTTTGCTTTTATTTGTTGTTTTCACTTCTTCGGGCAGCATTTATTCTAACTGTAAGTTGCTCATTTTATATTTTTGCGTGCAGTATTGGCAGGGCCGGATTTAGAGGTCTGGAGGCCTCGGGGCAACAAAGGAGCGGAGGCCCCCTTGCCCCAAATTATTTTCCAAATAAAATAAACAATTTTTTTTAGTCGAGTTTTTCAATAAATAATTTACTGTGAAACCAAGTAGACTCTCTCAGTACTTATTTAACAAACACATATAATCGGAAACAAGATTTATCCGAAATAAAATTTTAGTGTTAACGAACGGAACCTTTCGAGCTTTTGTCGCCGAAAAATCGTTGATGATTTCGCTGAAATCCAGTTCTCGAAGTAAATCACTTTCAATGTTCAGGAGAGAAAGCTTTGATAGCCGGTTTTGTCCCATCGTGGTTCGAAGCTTATTTTTTAAATTACTTATCATTTTTTAAAATGAGCGCTCTCCAGTGCAGTTTGATACCATCAAAACCAAATACACTCTCAAGGTAATTTCAAGGTTTGGGAATGTAGCTCTGAAATTTTGATCTTCGAGAATTTGGTAGTAAAATAGTTCCGGAGATTGCTCTTTTCCATAGTCCTTTTTGTATGAGTCAATCTAAGACACAAATTAACCCAACTTATTACCAAGACTACGCTCTAAATCATCTGTATAATTTTTCACCAATGAGGGAGTCTCGGTATGTAAAGATGATCACCCATCCACGGTCAACCCCGGCAAGCGTAGCTTAACCTGGTGGATCGACCTGTGCGGCTGTTAGTATTTAGCCACGTGCTCTCTGATACACCGACTTCCGAAACTATTTTTTTTTATATTAGCACTATGGTAAGACACTGCGTGAAGCGAGACGAGCGCGCGTCACTTGTTTCCGTCGGTCACGTGTCACGTTACGATCCGTGTTGTCACAAAACACGTGTCGAATGAGCGTTTAGCTCGTGGCCTTTAACATTTAATCATTCTAAATATTTATTTTTCAGTAGGTGAAGACAAAGTGCGAGACGACAGACTGGCGACAATGTCCAAAATGCAAACATGGCGTCGAAAGGCCAGCTGGATGCAACAGTTCTAAGAATAATACTGACAGCGGGGCATCCATAGACACGACAGGCAGTATCTAGCAGTATCTACAATCAGCGTTGTCTATTCCCGAAAGATATCCACTGCTAGACAGGCGTCTCCCAATTTTATTTTGTATGATGTTGTTTATACTTTCGTTTCATGTTGATGTTACTGTTTTGTTAAATTAGGAATGTTCAACGTATGACTGTACATTATGCATTATGAACTAAAAATAATTTGCCATCAAGTTGCCACAAACTGACAAATTTTCTCAATCGATATTGAACTTAACGACGATAGCTATAAAGATTAAAATCATTTAAAGAAATATGACAGTTTGGTACAACTTGCTGCGCTGGCGACTGTACTACCTCGGTGTTTACTTAAATAAGATGTAACAACCAATGTTTTAAATAATTTACATTGCTTATAGTTTTTTTTTGTGGGTTTTATAAATAAGTATGATAGTCTGTAAGGTATATGTTATGGGTCTTTTTTACCTGAATTAAATGATATGTTAGTTTATTATAGTAAGTGCTTTATGTGCCAAAGACATTTATTTTTATTTATATAGACATATTTACATTTTAAATCGAAATATTCATAATAATATGTACAGAAATAATATGTATAAGTAATAATCAAAGAGCATCAAAAGATTCGTCCACATCGCTGTCAACAGGAAAAGTTCCCAAAAGGCTGGCAGCATTGCCGCGTTGTATGGCAATGCTAATCAGCATTACTTTACTTTGACCAAAAAATAGGCCAGCCCTCCGGTCACGTGAAGAGTCGATCAACCGCTTGGCAATATCTCGAAAAACGTAGTGGGCACTCGGACCCCATGGCCCTAGTGTTTCAACCCCAAACGGCTCGAACATGTAAGTCCCAACAAGGTTGGAGTATTTGCGCCGTTTGAGGTTTTCTGCACCAGCAGCGGCTGCTCCTGTACAGCCCGCCGTACTAGGAAGATGGGATGGCGTGTCGACACACGTTGCATCCCACACCAAAGGCCTACCTACCTTCCAAGGCATCAGGCTCAGTAAGCTCTCCGAATGTTGCCCCTCCTCGTCTTCACCTCAGCAACTCGGTTGATCCCATCGGCACCCGGATCAACGTTGATGATTCTTCCTAATGGCCATAATAATGGTGGAAGAGTTTTATCTTTTATGAGGACTACGTCGTTAGGTTTGAGCTCGTTGTTCGAGGACGTTAACCATTTGGTTTTCTGCTGAAGAGTTGAGATGTATTCGTCTCGGAATCGGGCCCAAAAGTGTTGTCGAATGTATTCTATTCGCTTGTAGCGCTCTGTGCAGCTAACATCCCTTTCCAAAACTTGTGGACGTGGAATTGACGTGAGTGGTCGTCCTATTAGGAAATGGGAAGGGGTGAGTGCGGAGTAATCGAAGGGATCAGTAGACAGGTAACATAAAACTCACTATTAAGCGACATTTGATATTTATTCATAAATAATAATAAAAAACTGATAATCCTTACAAAACATAAACTTGCAAGGTGTTTGTTTATATAATTTTGAGAAATGTGTATTTGTGTGGTGTACCTATGTATGTTCTCAAGTATGGTGAAAACCGTGTAGGGACAATGTAGGTATGTACGAATGTTATGTGTCAGCAGTCTTGAGTGTGGGAGGGAGCTGTGGATGGGCGACCGCCATCGCTCCAGTTACGGCGCACCGGCCGATCCATGTGCATGTTTCAGCTTGGGATGATTTCGGGAATAAAATTACAATCAATCAATCAATCAATCAATCAATCAATCAATCAAATCATTTATTCTGTAAAACATAGGTTAATTTCCAGATAGTAATTATGGTTAGACAACATGCTCACTATGTTTTGCCAAGAGATGGCGTACAAAATTAGGTTATAACAAACAAATAATAAGAATCAATTAATAATTTCGAATACAATCAGATTACAATAAAAAAAATAAAAATGGGTATGTCAATGAATTAGTAAAATGTCACAATTTAAAACGTATATTAATAATTAGTCAAAGTATTATGTCACATTAATAATGAGTTCATTACAAAATTATTAGTATTCATTAATTAGCAAGTCGGATCTTCGTATCTCCGTTTGTCAGCAATAAACTCTGCGATAGAGTAGTAGCATCTATCTAGGAGGAATTTAAATAAATACTTTTTAAAGGAAACCAGACACTCTTTATTCCTAATAGCTACGGGTATGCTATTATATTTTAGAGGTCATACCGAGCACACTTTTACCAAAAAATGCCGTTTTATGAGGGTCAGTACGAATGACATTCTGGAAGCGTCGTGAACGTAGGGTCTCAAATAAATGGAAGTTATAGCGTACAAATACTCCCATTTCATAAATGTACATAGACGGCAAAGTAAGTAAGTTTAGTTCTTTAAACAACGGCTTGCAACTATCGGTCGAGTGTAGTTTAGTAAACGATCGTAAACATTTCTTCTGGGCCTTAAAAGCAATCTCCCTATCTGTAGAGTTGCCCCAGAAAATAATGCCGTACCTAATACTAGATGCCACATAAGCGTTGTACGCTATTTGTACCGTAAAGCGGTTAACCATTTTTGATAGGTTATACAGAGCATACGCAAATTGGCTAAGCTTCTTTGATAGCGCGTCAATATGATTTTTCCATGTCAGATGACTATCTAAGTAGATACCTAGAAATTTAGTGGTATCAGTTTCTGAGATTTTTACATTGTCATATGTTATATTTAGTTTTGGTTTATTTGTTCGTTGATTAAAAGTCATAATTTTAGTTTTTGTCAAGTTTATTTTTAAATTATTATTAACTAACCAATTTATAATATTTTTAAGATCATTATTAATGTTATTTTCGAGAATATCAATGTCATTTCCAGAGAATAGAATAGTGCTATCGTCAGCAAACAGGACCATCTGATGTTTACTGATCTTAGGCATGTCATTTATGTACATATTAAACAACGGAGGGGCGAGAATGCTGCCTTGGGGAACACCATAAGTAGTTTTTCTAGCTCGTGACATATAAGAAGTTTCAGTTTTAGAACTTTTACATAGCCTGTCAATTATTGTAATATGAGTGCGATTACAAAGGTAAGATTTTAATAGTTCTAGAGCATTTCCTCTTATTCCATAGCGTTCTAATTTGTTCAGCAGTATACCATGATCCACATGGTCAAATGCTTTAGACATATCCATAAAAAGGGCAGCAACTGGAGTTCTAGTATCAACGTTAGAAACTATTTTCTTGATTAAATCATATATCGCCATATTTATGGATTTATTCTTCCTGAAACCGAATTGCTCTTTGGCTATGAGATTATGTTTTTCGAAAAAGGAGTAAAGGCTATTGTAAATTATCTTTTCTATGACTTTGGAAAAAATTGGTATTAGTGCTATTGGCCTATAATTGCCCATGTTCCTTTTATCATCTTTTTTATGAATAGGCTTGATAATAGTAGTTTTTAATTTTTCAGGGAAGTGTCCACATTCTATACAAAGATTGATGATGTAACTTAGAGCAGGCCCTATTAATGGTGCTACGCGTTTAACTACTTTAGTGATGATACCATCATATCCGTGGCTATTGGTATTGTTTAAAGAGTCAATTATAGTTACAATGTCAGATGGTAATGTAGGGGGGATAAGTATGGAGCTAGAATTAGTGTCAATATTTGAGTACAAAACCACGGTGATCAACAGTTTTATTTAAATACATGACATGTCGCAGTAACTCCCGTGGCAAACCCAGTAGGTACCTATGACTTGTGTGAACTTACAACCGCATCAAGATCCGTTGCGTAGTTTATAGGAACAACTAGCTTCCGCCCGCGGCTTCGCCCGCATAATATGTCGACAAATTATACACATAAACCTCTTGAATCACACTACAAATTTAAACAGATTTTTAGCAGCGTCAGACAGAGGCATGGACAAAATCTCGTGAAACACTATGTTATTTTTATTTAATTGTACAGGGTGAAATTGAATTCATGGGCTATATTTTAAGGGGTCATTGTACTTATCATTATGATGAAAAAAAATCCGCTGTAGCGCGCATAATTTATGGCCTTATGCTCTCGCATATTACTCGTCAAAAAAGGGAATGACTGATTTTTTTCGCGATTTCAGAATTGTTCCCCCCCTTAAAATAATGCCCATGAATTCAATTTCATCCTGTAGATCTGTTATTACTGTTCCCCTCTCAGTCTGAAAGCGGACACACTTCTTTTGTCTTACCACGTCTCACAATTTGGGGAGTTGCATTCTTTCATAAGAAAACCAAAATTGTTAAGTGGCATGTGTCCAGATCTCAATCTGAGAGCAATAACCAATAATCGCCTATTTAACTCACTGTTACTAAACCAAGGTATACGAGGAGGTTCAGCGGTTATAGTCTTAAACCAAATACCTTTACTTTTAGACCTCAGATTAAAACATTCCACCCATAGTTGATAACATTTATTCTTATATTTTGGCAACACTTCTGAGAAATTTGGTTTAATATCCAGATCACATCCTTCAAAAATTCCTTTTCACCTCACAGGCTCGGAAAGAGTCTGTTTGTCATTCGAAATCTGAGCCGAAAATCGCTTTTTGCTCTCTAGCGTGGAAAGAGTTTTTAAAATTCGAACCTTTCTATTTAATAATTTTATAAACTGCAAGTATTATATAAGTAAGTATTTTTTTAATCAAATGGAATACTTATTAACATTAATTCCAATTTTACAATTGTATCCTCGCAAAATATTTAATTTCTGTACTGTGATGGAAGTTTTTAAGGTGAGCGGTATTATTTAATATTTTATTTTAGACCGTGTTATGCATAGTCTTAGGAGAAGAATTTTTAAGCCATCTCGTTGCTTAGCTTGGGACTATATGGCGTTGTGTGATATGTCCAAGGATATTATTATTATTACTGATATTATAAAATATGTGAGTCAGTATGTTTGTGAGTCTGAAAAAGGCAAAGGTATACTGTATATACAACATGTCCCAAAATTCAACGATAAGCCGGCACCAGAGGATGGACCTACTAATGACTACTCGAGAAAAAAAAAGAAAAAAAAAATACCTCTACTTTTTTTTAAATTACTTAAAAAAAATGGAAATTCTTCGAAAATGTATACCCCTTATGACACTTTTAACTACCATGACCACAATTTTTCAAATTTTTCAGTTTTTTTGTTTGTATCGGCAACCTAAGTAGTACTACTATTCACCATAATCTTTGAAAATTACAGAATTTTCGTAGTTTTATACAAAAAAACAACCAAAAAAAATTATTTCCCTAAAATTTTGAAAGATTTTAACGTTCAGTACACTTTAAGTCATCGTAGTGTAAAAAAAAAATATGGGCACTACTATGGCAAGTTTTTTAAAAAATTAGCGCAACTAACCTAGATTTTAAAATGGTATAATACTTTAGGAAAACTAGCCACAAAAAAAAAATAATGACACTTTTTCTAATCAAGAACCAAATTTCATAAGTTGTTGTTAATAGTAATCACTTCTACTATGTGCCCAAAATAGATTTTTGTTGTTGGAAAATGTTGAATGAATGAAACAAATGGTGTCAATAAATGTAAATTTATTGCATTATTAATAATATTATAATAAATGTTCGAACTGTTTACCACCGGCATTAATACAAGCATGACATCGCCTTAAAAAAGATCGTTTTATTCGTCGTGCATATCTTCTACTATTGATATGATCCGCAGCCTGAGTGATTTTTTGGCGAAGGTCGTTCAGTGTTGCAATGGGTTTCGAGTAGACTCTGTCTTTGAGACAACCCCAATAGAAGAAGTCCAGGGGGTTTAGATCGGGTGAACGGGGTGGCCATAAAATAGGACCAAGTCGCCCTATCCAACGCCCTGGATACTCTTGGTTTAAGTATTCTCGCACAGGACGGGCATAGTGAGCTGGGCAGCCATCATTTTGGAACCATATGTTTTGTGGATCACTAATGGGCATGTCTTCTAATAATACTGGCAAGTCATTTTGTAAAAAGTTCAAGTAACTATTGCCATCCAAGTTTCCTTGTAATTCAAAAGGCCCAATCACTTTTCCGTTTAATATGCCCGTCCATAGGTTAACCTTGAATTGATATTGGGATTTGTCTTGTCTCATCAGGTGCGGATTTTCATTGCTCCAGCTATGTAGGTTGTGAAGATTTAAATAGCCATCTCTCTTGCAGGTTGATTCATCCGACCATAGAATATTATCCAAGAATTGGGGATCTTCTCTGTGCTTTTGCAGCATCACACGGCAAAATGCGACTCGTAGTGGATAGCCCCGCGGTAATAACGTCTGCACACGCCTGTAGTGATATGGGTGAAGTCTGTGACGTTTTAGGATTCGATGTGCAGTACTTTTTGGGATTCCCGTAGCTATTTCTATGGCACGTACCGAGGTAGTTGAATCATTTTCAATTTCATTGAGAACGTCTTCGTCGCGTTCCGATCTAGGTCTTCCAGCATTTCTCCTGTCAGATGGTAAACGGCCCTCCGAAAACGCTTGATGCACGTTAATAAATACTCGATAATTCGGGTATCTTTGAGCATTTGGGTACCTTTCTCGATATAATCTGCTAGCAGCACTACCATTGCATCGGCACTCTCCATAAATGAGGTGCATATTAGCGTATTCCAACGGTGTGTATGGTAGCGGCATGATAAACGCTAAACAGTCCAAAATACGCCAAAAGTCCAATTTACAAAACACAGTCCAGTTCAAAATAATGCCAGGTTAGTACAGTTTGCAGATCACTTAATCCAGTCCAAAAAGCCAAGCCAAAAGTCGTTAGTACGAGAGTCACATCAATTGAATACGAAACGGTGCACAGTAAACAAAGAAGCAGAGCGTACTGACTTTGTACTTTGTAGAGAACAGCAACATTCCTACCTGCCCTATTGTTATTTAACAACAAACATCTATCTATCTCTCTCTAACGTATAATCGCTCTCTATCTATCTCTCTCTAACGTATACTATCTATCTCTTTCTGACTTCTGAACTTCACTGACTACGCACATGTCCCTTCCAAATTCTAAGAATTTGCGAAAGAAATCTATTTTGGGCACATAGTAGAAGTAATTACTATTAACAACAACTTATAAAATTTGGTTCTTGATTAGAAAAAGTATCATTATTTATTTTTTGTGGCTAGTTTTAATAAAGTATTATACCATTTTAAAATCTAGGTTAGTTGCGCTAATTTTTTAAAAAACTTGCCATAGTGGTGTCCATATTTTTTTTTACACTACGATGACTTAAAGTGTACTGAACGTTAAAATCTTTCAAAATTATAGGGAAATAATTTTTTTTGGTTGTTTTTTTTGTATAAAACTACGAAAATTCTGTAATTTTCAAAGATTATGGTGAATAGTAGTACTACTTAGGTTGCCGATACAAACAAAAAAACTGAAATATTTGAAAAATTGTGGTCATGGTAGTTAAAAGTGTCATAAGGGGTATACATTTTCGAAGAATTTCCATTTTTTTTAAGTAATTTAAAAAAAAGTAGAGGTATTTTTTTTTTCTTTTTTTTTCTCGAGTAGTCATTAGTAGGTCCATCCTCTGGTGCCGGCTTATCGTTGAATTTTGGGACATGTTGTATATACATAGAAATAGGATACTTTGAAATGATCTATTTCTCAGAGTTCCACACGGGCTTCAGCTAGAGGAAAAATAAAACACACGCATGAAACAGAATCTTCGCTTTATTCAGCAATTTCCGGTTGAAAAAAAATAATCAACAAAACTACACTGAAATTGTGAACATGACTATTTTTACAAACATTTTTACAGCGATATTGTATAATTGCGTCGCGTCGGGTTGTGAGCGCTCGCGTGCTCAAGCTCGAATGCTCAATGCTTGACGTGCTAGCCGTGCTCGCCTGGCCGAGCGCGTCGCACTAAACGATACAAAATAATAATATTTACAACAAATGTACGTCCGCATTGTAAACAAAGCTAAGGGGAACAAGAAAGTTCTCGCTTGCGAGCGATCACAACGGGAACGCCTAAACTAGAATTCAGAAACAGGTGAGGTACATCATCCTATCCACTTTACTAAGCGTATGTTATCGGCCCCAACGACAACATGAGGCCAATGTTTTTTTTTTTTACATTTTTTCCCAAATTTGCAGCCTTTTTGTACAGTATATGATACTTACTAATTATATATGTATAGACATAGTTAAACCGTTACTTTTTTTGTTGCGAGCTCTTTTTCCTAACAGCCCATTGGTCCAATGAGCTGCCATGAAAAACGAGCTCACTAAATTTTTTTATAATGGTTGATTGAGACAACAGGACACTTGCGTAACACGACTCGATATAATTTTCGCATAGCTAGATAAAACCCCAATGTATTAGTTTACATTAAAATACACGATATTTTTAACATTTTTTTTTTGCTTTTTTTCTGCAAAAGTTCTAACAAGAAGTGAGTTGAACGGACAAAATGTATTTTTTTTTATTATATATTTGTATCTCGAAAAAGAAACTACATTAACACTGAGAATGCAAACCTGTTAACAATTATTGTGTTGCGTGATCGCTCCATTTCTGTTATTTACGATTGGCTCTGGCAACACCTGGCCAGCGGCCACGAACCACAACTTACAATGTTGCCACATTAAAAATGAACAAAAGTATTATTTGTTTTATTTCTATCTACCTACATTGTGTCTCTACACGTTTATTTCTAATAATTTGAATGGACACACTCTCCCTAATATTCTACAATATTATCATACCGATTACGTTCATAGATATTATAAATCGTGTTTCTGTATTTTGTTGTTTAATATCACTTTAAATCAATTAATTCGTGAAATTCATTAAATACATTTAAAATAACATAATGGCGTTGCTTTATGTATTCCCCGAAGGGCTAGGTATAGCTGTAGGTGCCATAGTGCACCCACATTCCAGCAGTTAAATGATCAGGACTCAAGGGTGAAGATGTATTCACATCATAGCTTGTCCAAACGCCACGCGACATTCACTGATCACCCAAGATGCGGCGATTGAAATACACAATGTATCATATACAAGCCCACCAAGTTAATAAGGAAACTTGCAATCGTAACGATACCAATGAGATAGTGACCCGTCCCTTGACAGAACATGGAGATTTCTTTATTTATGTGAGTTTTTTCAGGGCGTTATCGCCCACTTTGGGAAAAGCTGCAGTAGAGAGAACAGATCAACACATAAAAATGCTCAAACAGTTTTAATTAAAAAAAAACATTATTGCAAAAGAATTACGAGTTGACACACAGGGCTATTTTCAACTCTATTGCAATTGTAATTACGTTCATTATTAATTAAACAAGCTTTTGCTGCAGTGTTCGCTAAGACCTTGTGTTATTATTTTCACGTACAACACGTCTTTGTAGGTAGTTGTACGGTGAACCACACTTAGTTTGGTATAGAAAGCGCTTTTATATAGTTGCAATAAGGGCGGGTTTCGTTGTTTGACTTACAGCTGGGATAGGCTACAGATGGATTGTCGGATCCGCTGTTTTACATAACCGCTAGCTGTTTTACAAAATAGCTCGTTATATAAAACAGCTGAATTGTCATTGCGTTACGCTTAACAAATCTGCGTTTAGACGTAATGCAGAATGGTTTATCTGCCACAAGAAGCATTTTATGTGCGAATAGGTCGCATTAACTAAGCTAGGTCACTATGACCAATTGGTTTAGGTTAGAATAGAACTGCGGCCAACCGCGCGCCAGCCTAGCGACTAGCGAGTGAAGCGAGCGGAGCCTACTTACCAGTTGGTCGCAGTTACTTGGCTAATAACATTCTTAGAACTGACTTTCATAAAACTGGGAAAACGTGATATTAAAAAAGTCTTTGAAATCACTGTTTTAACTTGAGTTACTTACTCATTGTCCACACAGTTTTTTTTTTTTTTTCTGTTTTGGCCATTATTGTTGTTATGTTATGCCACGAGAACAATCAATATTTAGAACTAAAATCTACAAAAAATATCAATCGTTGACCTGCTGCTTTGATAACTGCAAAACGATAAGCAATCTTGCAGTTATAAAAGTTCAGAAATTATATAAAATCGCTAAACGTCTTTCAGCTATTTTACATAACGGTACTGTTTCGTAAAACAGCTAGCAGTTAAATAAAACAGCGGATTCGCTAATCCATCTGCGACAGATACATCTTGTTGAGGCTGACTGTATTATATTATTTATAAGTTTCAAGGTCATTACAGCCAGTTGTCTAATTAACTCAGAGGGTTATACGCCCTAACAATACAATAATAATATATTTTCGGAATCTCACTTGTGTGTTACATCAAGAAAATTTATTTTGCACCGTCATTTAGAATGTGCAGTGCGGTTCTCACTGACAAACAAATATCGACCTTGGAAATTTGAGATAAAGTCGAAAATAATAATCTTCCGCAACAAAGCCAGTAGAGGTGCGCTAAGGTTATTTAGATTTTATTTTAAGGAACCAATGTGGATATTTGCTCGCCAGACACAGAAAGCAGATTGCTCACAAACTTGACAGTTTAAGTCAATCATTATCAAAAATGGAACGTTTACAAAATGAAGGGTAGTTCCTATCTTATTTAATCGATCCTCAGATAATGTCCATTTTCATGTCCTAAAAATACTACACGCACGCAGTTGGTCACAGTACCGACTTAACCTAACCCGTGTGGTCGGGGTGCCCTTAGCTAGGTTACTGCAACTAACATTAGCGATACAGATAGTTTTTAAAAAGACCAGAAGTTTAGGCTTGGTCTCATAGTAAAAGTTCACATAGAAATCATCACAATCCAGTTCAACTACCCTTTCACGACACTACCTTGTATCGTCTCAATTGGCGCCCAGCGTGGGACACATCACACATCGACTCGCAAACTAATTTTACTTACTATGCCTTCTTAGGACATCTTGTATTAGCCGCGTCGATTAACTATAATTTTATTAGCAACACTGCCGCTAGAATCTAGAGTTTTGCCATAAACACGCACGATTTTGTCAGTAGTGTTGCCAAACATTTACATCGATTCACAATATTTTTTCAGTTAAAATCCACATTTATTTGGTATCGGCGTCTCGTAATGGTTGAACACAAAATGGAATATATGCACAGGTTGAGTATTCAGTACATTTATATCGAGAGTCGTGAAGTACCGGGGACTGAATATCATTATATACAATGTCTAACAATAAATTAATGGTACAAACACAAAATAATACTAACTCTACGGGATCTGTCCACAAGTACGGACCGCCTGACTACTCACCGCGCGCCGACAAGCGTCCGCTCAACTGGTCCGGCCAGTGAACCAAATTATTAAGTAAATATGTTCATTATTTATAATACACATAAACCTATATGATACACAGTAATGCGGTTATTATTTTACACATTTTTTAAACATTTTTATTTCATTTTTTTTTATGCTCATACACATTTAAAATATACACTCGCTCTCTATTCGATAACACATAAAAACGAACAAAACAAATGTTTCTTTTGCTAAAAAAAAACTAGCGAGGGCATGCCAGCCGCGAACAAAATAATATGAGCCCTGCTAAAGTTTTCCACGTATTAACTATTTCACAGCCTTAAATAAGTGTCGGGGCTCGGGCGCGGGCGGGCGTCACGTGACCTGCATGGGCAGCGTGTCGCCGCCGCGCCGCCGCTCGTCCGGCGGGGCCGCGCCCGACGTGCTGGCGCCGGCCGCGGGCGGCGCGCCCGGCCGCTTCAGCGCGCCCGGGGCCGCGAACGCCACGGCGGCCACCTGCGGAGGACATTGCTGCTGGTTAATAAACGTATGACCTCCTTCAAAGTCAAAGTCAAATCATTTATTTCAAATAGGCACAAGTAAGGCACTTTTGAACGTCAAAATGAACAAGAAATAGAATTGATTCTAGTCGCCCCTTCCAAAAGGTAGTTTCGTGTGGAGAAGAATGGGCAAGAAACTCCACCGTTACTCTTTTAAAATGTTTTACAATGTTTTGTATACATGAATTATAACATTATATGTGAAGACGATGCACCCAGAATAAAAACACTACACCACAAAAGGTGAGAAGAAAAACACATATAGTAATGGTAGGTAACTTAAGTATGTCAAAAGTACATGGTGCTCACATATTTACAAACATTCTAAAAGTTAATATATAATAAATCAATCAATGTGTGAGAAGTTATTTCAACATGTTAAAATAGTATTTTATAAATAATAAATTATTACCTAATTTACTTAGCAACCAGTTTGATTTTGTCTAGACACTAGATTGCCCTGTGGAGCAGGACCAGCATGTTTCCAAGCATCCTTATCCTTTATATAATCCTCTAATTTGTAATATGCTTGTTTACAAAGTGTATTTTTAATGTGAGTTTTAAATTTTCTTTCATTTAATTGCAGAATGTCACAAGGTATTTTGTTGTAACATTTAACACAGAACCCCATAAAAGATGTATGTACTTTTGATAATCTAAAAAAGGGTTGATCTATTTTATCTTTATTTCTAGTATTAAAGTTATGCCTATCACTTATTTTGTTAAAAAGATGTCGATTTTTTCTTACATACATAATGTTTTCATAAATGAATTGGCATGGTACCGTCATAATATTAATACTTTTAAATAGTTCCCTAAGCGATTCGCGGCGACGTAGATTGTAAATAGCTCTGATAGCTCGCTTTTGCAGAATAAAAATGGATTCAATGTCAGCAGCCCGACCCCACAGTAAAATGCCATACGACATAATGCTGTGGAAGTAACTAAAGTAGACCAAGCGCGCGGTTTCTACGTCTGTCAACTGCCTTATCTTTCTAACAGCATAAGCGGCCGAGCTTAGCCGTCCCGCAAGAGTTGTTATGTGGGGACCCCATTGTAACTTGTCGTCTAGCGTGATTCCCAGGAAAACCGTCTGCTTAGTAAATTCTAGCTTTTCTCCGTTCAATATGATGTCACAATCACTACTTTTAACATTAGGTAATTTAAATCTAATGCATTTGGTTTTTTTTTCATTTAGTACCAAATTATTTACCGTAAACCAATCTTGGACCTGAAGAATAGAGTTATTCACGTCGTCAAGATTTTGTGAGCGTCGATCAATTTAAAAATTAATGACGTGTCATCTGCAAATAACACCATCTTCGGTTGATTTTGAAGTCATTGGGGTAAATCGTTAATGTAAACTAAAAATAGGAATGGACCCAATATCGAACCCTGAGGAACGCCCATTGTCATTTCCGACCCCAGCGAGTTCACACCATTTACTTGAACTTTAACCTTTCTATCTTTCAGGTACGATCTAAGTAAATCAAGGGCTGTATTTCTAATCCCATAGTGCTCTAGTTTCAGCAGAAGCGTCTCATGTTCTACGCAATCGAACGCCTTAGAGAGATCGCAAAAGATTCCAATGGCATCTTGTGCTTCTTCCCAGGCGTTAAAAATGTTCTTTATTAGGGTGACACCAGCGTCAGTAGTACAACGCCCTTTGGTGAAACCAAACTGTTGTTCATGCAAGATGGAATTTTTATTAAAGTGACGTAACATTTGATTGAGCATCAACTTTTCAAACACTTTACTGAGAACTGGCAGAATTGACACAGGCCTATAATTGTTGGGTTCTTTACTATCACCGGATTTGAACAATGGCACTACTTTACTGTGTTTCATAAGATCCGGAAAGACTCCTTGGTCCACACTAGTATTAAATATGAAAGCTAAATAGGGCGCAATGGTTTCGATGATAGAACTACAGACTTTAACAGACATTCCCCAGAGATCCTCTGTTGATTTAATTTTAAGATCTTTAAAAGCTTTTATGACAGCCTGGGGGTTTGTATGCTGAAATGTAAATTCCATAGGACATGCCTTTACATTTTTTCTAAGTAAAGCAGCAGAAAGCGCTGCTGAGGAATTTAAAGATGCAGTAGTTTTAAGAGGAATATTAGCAAAAAAGTTTTCAAATTCCTGAGCTATTTCTATATCTGAGTTGATGCAGCCATGAGCAGTCTCTAAATTAAACTCAGTATTACGCTGCTTTTTCCTACCTGTTTCATTATTTATTATTTGCCAGGTAGTTTTTATTCTTCCAATACCTCCTTCTTCCTATAACCTATACCTCCTCCACTCGGCCGTACCTACAGCGGCTACAGCGATAAATGCCTACACTTTCGCCTGGTGCCGTCGCCTCTCCGCCAATCAGTTGTCATCACTCGTGCGCGAGCTCGGGCGTGCGTAATATTAGTATTTTAGACTATCGTGTGTTTCACAAATAAAATTTGATTCATTTTTTATTGAATTAGACCCAGTTTAAAATAAATTAAAATGATGATTTTAACGTTTGAATGTGATTGTGGTGTGATTTATTATTCAAGATGTTTGTTTGTTGACACAAACATGTTGGACAAAAAATTACGAGAGCAACTTGAAAATGTAATTTTTTGTTTGTTGAGATATCTTAACGATTTTGGTTGCAAATGAAAGGTCAACCTTTTGAATTGGCAACCAGAATTGATGATGTTTTTGTTCTACGAACGTTTAACGTTGAAAACGAGGAATGTTTAACAAGAGATATTTAGGTAACCTAAAGATTAAAGGTTTCTTTCATTTGTTACAAATGACGAACTTTAATATTCATTGCCTATTTAAGTAATTGACCGTGTAATCATACGCACATCAAACATAAGTTACATTACGTGGTCAAGTAGGTAGAAAGACGATAAAAATTATAGAAGCAGCGGCAAGCCGACAACCCTAGCGCCACAGGTAACGCGTCACTCGCGTCAGACAGCGTTAGAAGAGTGTGGCAACGTTTAGCTGAATATCGTGTTAGGCACTGAACGCTGCTCGAACTCGCGAAGCTTGCATAAACTGCATTGCACTTTGTTGGTTAGAACCAAGAGTCGCTATTTCTATTAATGGTTGCGCGAAGTGCCTCTTATGTACTTGTACTATTTATTCTGTGGTATAGCGCCAAACCATGACACGGGTGTGAACAACACGTTTAGTAAAGCTGGGTACGACCTACAACGAGTTGTACCGAGGTAAGTGGCAGCCGTTACCGTGCTCTACAACACGTTTAGCGTTATAACAACTCTAACTCCGCGCTGTATGTAATGCCTCAACAAATTGAAGATCTTGTTAAGTTTCAAGAAGAGGCAGGGATCGACTTCTGGTATGGGAAGTGGTTGTCTTCATGGCAGGGGACCAGACGCTGATGTTTACGACACAGACCTTGCCAGCCGGGACGGAAGATTAAACGCGCACAGCGGCGGCAAGTACGAAATAGCGACACAACGCGTCGGACGAACTGAGATGGATAACTGAATATTTTTTCACTTTTCAAGTGTTGATACCGTTATTTAACGTTTTTCAAAATGGTTGATATGATGGTAACAGGCGGCAAAATTATAGCGCTGCTTGAGGAAGGTTGTAGTCAAAGTCATGTGTCTGTAAGGCTAGATGTGAGTCGTTCGTCCGTCCAGAGGACTTGGGAGCGATATCAAGAGACCGATTCAGTTAGTAGAGGGTCTAGCTCTGGAAGAAAATTATGCCTGCAAACATGTGATGACCGCTCCTGGTGAGTGAGGCGTTAAGAAATCGCATATCTTCAAGTTCGGAACGGAACAAGAACCTAGCTAAAGGAAGTGAGAGGTGTGCAAATTAGCCTGTAGACCAGGGGTTTCTAAACATATTTTGTCTACTGCCCACTTTGAGAATAAATTATTTTTTTAGCACCTCCATTTTTTTCACCTACTTAAAATCCACTATCTAGATGAAACTACAAATCGCTGCTTAAGCCTCTCTACTCAACGCCCCCATTTTCCTCTGGGTCCTATAATTCCCCCCCCTTAAGGACTGCAGCGCCCGCAATGGATGAAAAATGGGGGCGTTAATGCCCACTTTGGGAAAGGCAAAGTTAGCGGATGGGTCAGTTAATTTCGCTCTTTTTGATGATGTGATCGAATACCGTGTGGTTGTGGTGAGGATCAACATCGATGACTGCGCAGATCAGAGTCGCAGATCTCCGGAGGCATGTTGTGAATAAATTAGCACCTATAAAATCATACACGATCAACAGGCTTCTATAGGGACGTGTACGACTGACGCCGGTGTCACCTTTTTAAATATAATTATATGTACGGCGTGGGAAGAGGTCCAAGACGCCATATGAATCTTTTGTGACCTCTCAAAGGCTTTTGACTGCGTCGACCATGAAACCTTACTCATGAAGCTTGAGCATTACGGACTTGACAAAGTTGCACTGAGTTTAGTAAAATCTTATTTAAATGATAGACAATAGCAAATTCAAATAAATGGTGTCAATTCTCTTGGTTTAAAAATTGGTGTTCCACAAGGTTCTATATTGGGTCCTTTCTTCTTTTTGGATATTAATGATCTATCCCATTTGTTAAAAACCTAACCACACTACTCGTGTGATTGGATGACGAAACTTCCTTAATTTTTAAGGTAAAATTGGTGTTCCACAAGGCTCTATATTAGGTCCTTTCTTCTTTTTGCATATTAATGATCTAACCCGTTCGTCAAGAACCTAACTGAACTACTGGTGTGATTGGATAACCAATCTTCTCTCATTTTTGAGGTAAAATTCGTGCTCCACAAGGCTCTATATTGGATCCTTTCTTTTTTTGCATATTAAGGATCTATCCCATTTGTCAAGAACCTAACCGTGTGACTGGATAACGAATGTTCCTTCATTTTTAAGGTATGTAGACGTGCTACAAATCTGACGACGTAAATAAAGCCCTACCCAAAATTGGTTCACTGCCAATAAATTCGTATAAAATGGGCATAAAACTAAGTACATAAGATTTTTCTTGTGTCAAATTCAAATGTCAAGAGTAATAATTACGAGATAGTATTGAATTAAGAGAAACTAGAATTCATGGATAATCTGTTTTCTTGGAGATCACGCTTGGTTCATCATTCATCTTGGTTGATCACCTCATTTAACATCTCTTGTGGGACGGCTAAATTCGGCAGCATATGCTGTGAGAAAAATCCGTCAATTTACTGATGTAGATACCGCAAGGCTAGTCGTATAGGACTGCAGACATCGAGTCTATTTTAATTCTTCAGAAAAGTCCCATCAGAGCCATAAATTATATCCTTCCCAGACTCCCCACACGTGGTTCTTTAAGGGAATTGTTTAAACCTATTGACATCATGACGGTACCTTGTTAATATATCTATGAAACCATCATCACAATCGAAGAAATTATCTTATTTCAGTGTGTAATTGTAAGTGCTAATTTTATATCAACAAAGTGTAAGAGGGAAGAAATAAAACGCTTTTTATTTATTAGTTATTATCACTAGCACAGTATGCAGCTGAGATGACGATGCGAGTGATGCGTGGTGTTACGCGAATGGGTAGAATAAGAAATAATTACATAAGAGGAAGTCTCATAGTGGCGGCGGTGACTGAAAATTTGTGTGGACATCCGTTGTCATGACATGTTACATGACTTTTTATTATTTCTAACTCTAAACGTGAGGACCTGTAATTGGCTCTCTGGTGACTATTTCCTCCTTTTTGTTATGATTTTGTTAGCTGTAAGTCCTCCATGTACTAAATAAATAAATAAATGTGATGTGAAGGAATGAAGAAAATTATGTCAGAAAAGTTATGAGTATGAATGTGGATGGCTATACGAGTAGAAGACGAAAAAATTATGGATAAACTGAAGATAATACGACTACAAAGGAAGTTATTGCCAAAATGATGACTAATAGAAAAGTATGGTAGAAAACACATGTTGCGCCGACCCCAAATGAATTGACTATTTGAAACGGTCAAAAATAAAATATGAAATCACATAGAAAAAAGACCGCTCGTCTTAATAACTCCCATCACCGTGCAGAAATGGAATATTATGCGAAGATATAATTTTAAAATTGCATTTAATGATTATATGTATTCCATTTGATTCGATGATTCTGTGACGTCACATTGTTATATTTCATACAAATCACGTACAAATTCCGAGTTTTGACTACCCTTTCAAATACCCCATCGGGGCTCGGGCATGCTGCGTACCTGCGGGCGGTGCGCCTTGTGCAGCAGGTTGGCCACGAGCGCGCGCGGCTTGAGCTGCAGCGGGTGGCGCACGGTGAGCTGGCGCGGGTCCAGGCTCAGGCTCACGCGCCGCTTGTCGTCCGCGCGCGGGGCCGGCTGGCGCAGCACGTTCACCAGGTGCGGGCCCTTGCCCAGCGCGCCGCCCTTGATCTCGAACAGCTGCGCCATGGCGCCGGGGGCGGCCTGGGGGCGGACATTAAGGTGACGTTTAGTGAACAGTACTGAGATTCCTTGTACAGAGTGTATCCGAAAGGGTATATCCATACAAAAGCCTATGCTACAGACCACCAAACTGAACAACTTTTTTTTTTATTATTATTACTATGGGACCGACTCTGAAATCACAAAAATTTGTTGTTCTATAAATTTTTGGTCACGTGACTCGTCGAAATGTAGGGTACAGCTGTTTTTTTTTCACGATTTCGGAGTTGTTCCCATAGTAAAAGTTGTTCAGTATGGTCGCCTGTAGCATATCCTTTTGTATGCAAATACCCTTTAGGTTACACCCAGTATTCAAATTATTTATTAGTGCTCCAATAAGCTGCAAGAACAGAGGTGTACGGTAAAATTGAAGCCCCACTTAGTGGGGGACGAAGTATGTGTGTACCTTGAGCAGCTGCGGCTTGTTGTCGAGCGCGGCCAGCGACACGACGGCGGGCAGGCCGGGCAGGCCGGGCAGGCCGGCCAGCGCGCGGTTCTGCGCCAGCAGCGCGCTGCGCTGGGACTGCGTGAGCGGGTGCGCGTGCAGCACCTTGAGCTTGCTGGGCGGCACGTGCTGCAGCTGCAGCGGCGCGGGCGCGTGCAGCACGTGCTTGTGCGCCAGCGACACCAGCGGCGCAGACACCCGCCGCGCGCCCGCCGTGCCCGCGCTGCTCGCGCCTGGAACGAAACATTAGAATCAGCACTATAACTCCTTAACAAAGGACTGGTTTCAACCAGTCCAGTTCCCCCATTCGCTCCCGGCCTTTCCCAATACACCCTGTCCCGAAACACACAATCTCTCGCTCATCATGAAGTAAGGATGTAGGCAAGAAGGATGGAAATTTCAAATTCCACTCAAAACCGCAGCCCCGTAATATTGGAAGGTGACAAGCTGGACTGTCGCTAAAATCAGCTGATGGCGAGTAGAAGTAAGCAGTCTCCTGCGCTAGGTACTGCGGTGCGCTAGGTGTTCTCTCGCAGTGTGTGAGGAGTGGGGATCCCCCAATGGTAATTTCCATGTAAGACAATATCAGTCCAAATTTCAAGCGATATGGTAACTTTACTCAGTAGAAAGACCAGCAATACTCACGCAGCCTTTTTTCAAGGCTGCGTGTGTATTGCTGGTCTTTCTTGAGGAGCTGTGATTAATTGAATGATCACTTTCCCCACCCATACGCAACATACGCGGATTGACGTGTAGTTGTGGACGTGAGCCCATACTGCTTATTACCTATAGGGGCCGACCCTATTGTCATCAACTGAACACAAATCAAGACCGTTGATGATGATAGTGATGGATGATCCTCATAATAATTCTAATAGGATAACACACCTGTCCCATCTCTCTGCTGCACTGGCACAGCGACCACGGGCGGGAACGGGCCGTTCTGCACCAGCACACCCGACTGAGTCGACAGCAGGTGATTCTGGAGACGGACCTGCAACAACACATCACTTTATTTGCACATAAAACTTCACATTATAGCTATACACATATCCTTAAGAGGTAAGCAGAGGTGTATTTTTAGCGTTATTTTTTTTTGAGGGTTGGAAATCATCCAATGACTTCTCCTGCTCTGGGTAGAGCGGAAGGGAAAGTCGTCTGACACTGCCTTCCGCTCCTTACTGACTAAAACCCATCCATGTTCCTTCCTAAGCCCTTTATGTGCCGGGGTAGCGGTAACCCTTTCGGACAATTCCCGCTTACCCGGCAGGCTCGCCCCTTCACATGCTGACATCTCTTTGAGGCGCCGTGGCATCCCCCCCCCCCCCGGCACGGGCCTGGTCCTGGTCGGACGGTGAGTCACCCATTACTCGCCGTCCGCAGGCCCGCGCCTATTGTGGCTCCCGACGCCCGGGGCGTCTCCCGCGGCGGCTGGGACGGGAGGACCTTTCCCTCTCCCACCCCGTATTTTTAGCGTTCTGATTGATCTCACAATTTAACGCTCCGCAGACGTGTATACATACCACCACTCAATAATACTCTATCAACCAAGCATAATCAGTCTATCTTCTTCTTCTTTTCGTGTGGTTAGTGACTGGTGTCAGAGCTGTTATGCGGCCCATGGGCCTCTGACTTAGCTTCACATGCTGTTGAGAAATATCTCTCAAATATGCTGGTTTCCTCACGATGTTTTCAGCCTACAGCAGTTCCCACAGCTTGCACACAAGCCTACTATCGGTGAAAGGGATTAGCCAATCCATCAAGCAGCGCAGCTTGGATGTTTTGGTTCCAGGACATGCCAGTTACCTCATCATGTTTTTCTTTGAGAGCAGTGGTGATTAAGTGAAGTGAAGAGAAGAGAGAGAGAGAGAGTAAGAGAGAGAGAGTGAGGTGTATTACTAACATAGTTAGTAAGTATATTGTTACTATCACTATGAGTCTTGCTCGAAATAAAAATTAATATTATTATTATTAAATAATTTACACAAAGGGAAGCGCCGGTCTGGGTTCAAACCTATGACTTGGTAAGTCTTAGCCGCTACTACTCACTAGACACTCAAGCACACACTGAAGGCAAATAACATTCTCCACATACCTTCAAACTATCAGACACAGCAACAGTCACAATCTGCGGCTGCGAAGTCTGCACTTGCGTATCCGCCGGAACTGACGTGACAATAGCCACGTCACTCGTCCTCCTGTGCCCCGCCGACGTGATAATATGCTTCTTCAAAGGCGAGTGTTTAGTCTGGACAGTCTTCAGTTGAACCCCGTGAGGCAGTTGAACCTCTTCGATAGTGTCCTCCTTCCGTTTCTTTTCTATTTTGATGGTTGGTACTTCGTTGACTTCTTCTACTATTATGTTGGTACTGGGTACGGGTGTGGTGTCAGTGACCTTTTCTTCTTTAACTTTGGGCGTTAGTATCTTGATCGGGGGCGGCGGCGGTTCGATCTTGATCATCTCTACGTATATCGGTTCCTTATCCGCGTTCGTTATGTTTACGACGGTCGAACCGAACGCCTCCGCCTGGAAATAGTAATGTTTGTTTAAATATGGCTGTTTTACAATCTACTGACAAGTCTGGTTTATCTTGTCTCACAATGAATTTCAGGCATTTATCTGGCAGATGTTGCGTCAGGTGAAATTGAAGCTTTGTGGTATTGTTGGTACTGTAGGATAGGGTAGGAAGGTAGGGTAGGTAGGAATGTATGTAGGTAGGTAGGATAGGTACGGTAGGTAGGGAAGAGTAAAGTAGGTACGTAGATAGGTAGGTACGTTAGGTAGGTAGGTAGGCAGGTAGGGTAGGGTAAGTAGGTAGGCAGGCAGGGTAGGGTAAGTAGGTATGAGGGTGGGTAGGTAGGTAGGTAGGGTCGGGTGGATAGGTAGGTAGGGTCGGTAGGATAGGTAGCTAGGGTAGGTGGCTAGGGTAGGTACCATAGAAGATCTTAGTTATAACGATGGTAACGCTAGTAAGTAACTAAATATACAAAACAGGTACCTTTCTCTTCCTCGGGCCAGAGTCGGCACGCCCGTCCGAACTCTGGCCGTGCAATAAAAAAGAATCCTTAGCGTCCACGTTGCTGACGAGCTCTTCCAATATATCGTCGGTGATCGCGATCTTTTTGTCATCCTCATCCGCTAGAGCCTTGAGGTCCGTCTCGGAGAGAATGCTTTCTACTTGCGCTTCTGTCAGACCTGGAATGGAGACAGTTTGATGAATATGACAGTTTTGGATTATTTTAGGGGAAAATCTGAGCTGGCCATAATATGGAACAGGCGTTAAATCATCTGCCTAGCCTTTTCCCAACTATGCTGGGTCAGATTCCAGTGTAACAGGATGCAGCTGAATACCAGTATTTTATATGCAGCGACTGCCTATCTGACCTCCACAACCCAGTAACTGGGCAATACGATACCCCTTGGTCACCCATCCACGGCCAAGCGTAGCTAAACCTGACGGATCGACCTGTGCAGCTTTTAGTACTTAACCACGAGCTCAAACACACGCCACATAGAGCATGTTTGCGGATATTTGAACTCAAAACTTAACAGTTAAGAACATATGCTAAAGCGCAACGCTTCGCTGACCATAATGGGTGCAATTTTTTTTTTTAAACAACTTAACACTCACCCGTGAAATTCTCAGTCAGCAGATCGTCTCCACTGGTATCCAGACTGTTGCCACTATTATCGACATCCGCGTTCAGATCGGGATACAGCTCTCCGAGAGTGAATTCTGAGGTAGTGAAGGTGTCTAGAAGGGTGTCTGAGAGCGGTGGCTCAGCCGCTCTCAGCTCTACAGAGATCGGGGTGTCGAGAGCGACGGGGAATTGATCGTCGTGCGCGTCTACGTGAGGGGGCGACGGTGGCGGTGTTTTTGGTCGGAAATGTAACCTGTAAAGAAAAAATTGTGGTTATTGTATGGATACATAATCAGCCTAGCAGCAGTGATAGCCTAGTGGTGTGACCGTCGGACTGCCAAGTCATAGGTCTCGAGTTCGAACCCAAGGCACGCACCTCTGATTTTTCGGATTCATGTGCGTATTGTATAATTATCACTTGCTTAAAACCGGTGAAGAAAAACATCGTGAGGAAACCGGCATGCCCGAGAGATATTTCTCAACAGCATGTGAAGCTAAGTCAGAGGCCCATGGGCAGCATTAAAACTCTGACACCAGGTTAGTCACTAACCACACGAAGAAGAAGATCAGCCTATAATGTTCCCACTGCTAGGATACAGGCCTTCTCTCTGTGAGAGGGAGTGGGCCATAATCCACCACGCGGGCCCAGTGCGGGTTGACGGATGTCAAAGGTCTTCAAATTTTTGATTCTAGGACATGCCGGTTTCCTCACGAAGTTTTCCTTCACCGTTTAAAGCAGTGGTGATGAAATTTAATACAAAAAGTAAAGCGCCTGCTTCGGTTTGAACTCGTTTGAAGTCGAGGCTGATATCACTGGGCCACCAGTGCTTGTATGGATAATATTAAAAAAATTTCAAAGGTATTGTAACCTGGTGGCTACCTTTGTTTATAAATTGACACAAGGGACCCGGCTCGAATTCGCACGGGTGCATTGTAGATACTATCGGCGAAATAATATCAGCTATCAGTATCAGTCAATGTCCAGTCAAAATCAGTCCAAGTTTCGAACATTAGCCAGAACAAACAGATAGACAAAACTTTTGAAAATTCATTTTTACTCTTCAATGAACGTTGAAGTATGAACGTAGATTCAACGTTCATTCCGTTGTTTCATATTTCAAATGTAGCTTTTGTATTAAGTATAAAGTTGGAAGTTATTACTCTTATAAGTAACATGTTGTTTTAGTTAATAATACTTTATAATATTGAACTCAATACCTACATAATATAAAGTTAGCATAAACACTCACCATTTTTTATTAACTTCATTGATAAACTGCTCAAACTCCTTCTCCACAGGCTGCAAGCTCTCATCCGAATCATAACTGCTATCCGAACAGCCGCTCCAAGACCGCTTCCTCATGACTCTCTCCAAATTATCTTTCACTACTCCGTCTAAAGTCCTCGCACTTAATCTAATATCACTTTTAACACTGTCTTGAATAACGTCAGGTAGATCCGATCTGTCAGTAAGGTTGGGTAGGACGTCCGATCTGTCAGATTTGTCGGTCGGTTCCTGTTTGATGTCGGATGGCTTGATTTCGTCGGTGGTTGTCCAGAGGTCGGGGTTTCGAGAGAGATGTTTTCTGAATGCGTGTCGCCATGGGTATTTGCCGCTCGTGTGGTAGTCTCTCGACATTTCTTTAGGCGTTCTATGCGCTTTTGTTTCCAATTCCACCTGGAATTGAGATTTATCATTATGTTTATGTAATATTATTATTTGCCGGGTATTTACGACCTCATCATATTTTATACTTTGAACAAGAAAATAATTTGGCATTTGATTGGAAAGCAAGTAAAGTCGTTTTAGACCCGGTTGTTATTAGTAGATTTTTTTTTTATTAAGAAAGCAAATATCAAATGTAACAATGTAGTGATCATACGATTAAAATATTTTGTAGTCGTTTTGGGAAGTTAGAAGCTTGACCCCTGACCTTAGTAAGACTGGTGTTGCAGAAACGCGGTTGTGGCAGGTCGGAAAGCCCAATTGTAGTATAGTATAGTTATAAAACGGTTAAATCGACTTTTTGAAACGGTCAAAAACAAAATATGAAATCACATAGATAAACGACAGCTCATTTTAAAAACATCCAACACCTTACAGAAATTATTTATTATGCGAAGATATAATTGTAAAATTGCATTGAATGCTAATAAGTATTCCATTTCATTAAAAAATTCCGCGTTTCGACTATTCATAAAAAGTAACGTTATTGACTACCCTTTCAAATACCCAATTGAACGAAAATCGATCTTGTTATAGTTAAATAGTTGTGAGCCCTGCGCGTTACCTCCTCGTCCTTCTGGCGGCGGTAGTGCTCGGAGGCGGGGAAGCTGAAGGGCAGGCTGGTGAACAGGTCGTGCAGGCGCGTGCGCGTGCGGTCCAGCGCCACGCGGCCGCCGCGGCCCACGCGCCGCCGCGCGAAGCCCACGCAGCGCGCGCCGCCGCGCAGCGACGTCAGCGTGTACCTGCGCGGGAGGCGGCTGTGGTCACTACTGCGGGCATCACTAACAGTGGCGTAACTATAGGGTGGCAGGACTGGCAAAGTGCCACGGGCCCCCGGCCTGACGGGGCCCCCCGTCCGAGCTTAAAAGTGACCTAACATTTTTAACAAAATTTTGTAAAATGTATAAATTTCAGGCCCCATGCAATGGATTTGCCAAGGGCCTCAGATGGTATAGTTACGCCACTGATCACTAATATGGCTCCCAATGCTTACGGCTACATAAACTTTTGGCAGTGTCGTTTGATAAGTCGAAACTGTTATTATAAGGTTCTAACCTATTTATATACCCATTTTATTCAAAAGTCTCAATGTTTTGTATGTTCCTACTCTTTAAAGCACCTACCATCTAATCTCTTCGTCATCCTTGGTTGACTGGTAGAGAATGCCTAATTAAGTCCGTCTTTGTACCTTTATTGTGTGCGAAAAGTTTAAATAAATAAATAAACTGAGATCATACAATCATTCATATTGTACAGTGCAGCGGAAAAAAATTGTGAACTGCATTCATAGATTCTTGAAATTGCTTCAGGTAGGAATCGAATCGACCTGAGACACAAATAAAAAAAACATTCTGCATTATTTTCTATCAACGGATAGAGCTTAATCATCAAGCGATGTTGTAACGATTAACATCGGTGTCATTTTATTAAAACACATCTTTACGGTGTATGAAAAGGTCCAGGACACCATAGGAATCTTTTGTGACCTCTCTAAAGCTTTTGATTGCGTCGACCATGAAACCTTACTCATGAAACTGAAGCATTACGGGCTTGAAAAACTAGCATTCAGTTTAGTAAAATCTTATTTAAACAACCTTCTTCAAGAAGAGAAACAAATAAATAAACGGTGTTAATTATCTTGGTTTGAAAGTAAAAATGGGTGTTTCACAAGGTTCGATATTGGGTCCTTTCTTCTTTTTGTATATGCTAATGATTTACGCCAAAATTGTCAATACATCTACGTAAACATCCTGTACGTAAAGAAAAATCTAAATCTTTTTATTAGTACCAATTAGTTCAACCAAGTTTCAAGCTGGCGAAAGTGAACTCACCTATCAAGAGGTCCTGTTAAAAATGTGACACTAAAGTACCTCCCCACACACTTGCAACTGAATGAAAATTTTCTGATTTATCGATTTCTTGAAAAAGCACCTGATATGCCTTAGCTTATAAAAAGAAATAAAAATTGTCTGCTCACTTACCTATACCTCTCATCGACCTCGTGCTCAAACAGTCCATCCTTGGAAGGATCATCTGGGTCCAGGGGATCGCCGTACAGTGTTGATGTGGGCTACACATAATAATGACTATATTACACACATGTTAAATTGATAGGGCCTGCTCTTGGAATAAAAGCCCCGCTGAAAAGTTAGAGTCGCGCTTCATGTTTTCATATCATATTTTAAGATGTTGGAAGTATGTTGTTAGAATAAAGAAAAACTTACGAAAAAATTCGCAGGTCAGTATCGAGTTGTATGTTTTTGTTGTATTGATTATTGTAATTATTTAAATACATATGTGTTATGATCATGAATCGTTTTATGATTAAAATACAACCCGGCACTGACCAGCAAAAGATAGGAAGAAAATTTGAATTTCATGGGCTTTTTTAGTACGGTCGCCAGCGCTTCAAGTTATACCAAACCCTAAAACGTTGTTAGCTAAGTTCAAAATCGATTGAGAAAATTTGACAGTTTGTGGTAACTTGATGTGCTGGCGACTGTAAATCCCCCTTAACTTTTGATAATGAACTTTATTTTAAGGAGGCTGCCAATCATTCACTTTTCAATGTTACCAACACAAAACTAACTGACTCCTAACTCCTTAGTCACAGGGTCCCCCCCTAGTTTAGAAGGCAGGGTTTTATTTATGCAACCTTTGTTTCCCAAAGTTGTTTCTATTTGCATTGTCTCATACAATATACTATACATACATATATACTTTGTATATTAAGGTTCTTGTGTTAATAATTTATTTTATGTTATTTATTAAAACATACCGATATAGCATTGATATTTAGAACAGCTCACCATTTCGTAATAACATCCGGGCTTGCGGCGGAAGGCGAAGGGTCCGTCGTCAGGCGGCGTGGCGGCCTCGGCCCGGCCGCTTCCCTCTTCCTCCGAAGAAGTATACACGCCCGAGTCTGTGGATACGCGCGACTTGTTTATGTTGAGGGATTTGTGTTGAGTGATACTTAATGTTCCATGAATATTCGTGAATTGTTCTACTGAACGGTAACGCCCTTGTCTGTCGGTCGAACTTAGGTGAAGTGATCTGTCGTTCCACCTAATGCTAAGGATTGATACTATTGACGGCTCATGTTACCCTTTTGAACGCCAGAGCATAAACGCACGCGCGTGCCCTCCACGCCAAGTTATCATGAACTGCCCTTTATCCATGGTGTCTTTTAATTCCATAAAATGCGCACGAGAGCATAAATTTTTATGTTATCTATATAGACACTCACAAAAGTAATGATTTAATTGTTTATTTCGTGTTATAGAGTTGTTACCATTTTCACATATACGTGACAAGCAAGCGCATGCCCTGTACGCCAACGACACATTGTAGTGATAATGCGGTGCACTAATAACACGAAATAAACAACTAAATCATTAGTTTTGTGTGTTTTTATGAATATCTTAAAAATTTAAGCTCTCGTACGTATTAAATTGTATGAAACACCGTGGATATTGGGAAATTCATGATGACAAGAAGAAATAAACTTGGTTCTTGGCGTGGAGAGCACGCGTGTGCGTTTATGCTCTGGCGTTCGATACGGCTCGCTTTTGTTTCTCAGTGACAAGATCATTATAATTCACGAATATTCTTCCATTTTGTATCACCCGGAGATTGGTGTAAGTTTTATTGTTCTTTCATTAAGAGTGATAATCGTTTGGCAAGGGCCATACCTGTGCTAATGATAGATAGATGTTGCATTTTAAAAGGTCTAAAGTACTATTATATCATATGGATAAGACGATATCCAGTACAAGAGATTGATACGGGAAACACAAACCATTTCTTTATTTGGTAAATGTATATCTTAACAACGCACAGCCTGTAACGCTGGGTAATCATGAACTTTTGCACAGGAGCGGGATTCTTGTGCAAAAATTCATCCCCTGAAGGACTTGATAGGCGATGATAATTTGTGTCATTTTTGTTTATCAGCTCGTAATAATTATAACTTTGTATCTAAGATAAAGACCTCGCAGGAGATGATGATGAAAAAAAGTCTTGGATAATATGCAATACAAGTAGCAGGTAAAAGAATGTTTGATATTATTACAGTGAATCTAACCAATAAGTGAAAATAATTGTCACTTTCCAACTCATTCAATAGTTAGAACATGATTTTTGAACCCAAAACGTTTAAACTGGATCATTTTCATAATTATTTAGGGTCCTGTGCACGCGGCGTTTTTTATACGGGCGTTCCATGTAACGTGCGACGTCGAAGCAGCGCTAGTTGTGTTTGACCTGTGTCGACGACGCGTAAAAAAAGGTGTGGATAGGCTTTATACCTTTACCCTCTACGAATAAAACCGGCGTAAAATCAAGCCTTGAAAAATGTATCGTAACACATAATTTACTTTACTCTGACTTTATTAACTAGCTTCTGCCCGCGGCTTCGCCCGCGTGGATTTCGGATATTGTTACATTATTGGAGTTTTAGTAAAGATCCCAACTATTTTTTAACTATGTCACCCAACATTTTTCAAATCGGTTCTGAATTTTCGGAGCCTATTCGATGCAAACGATCAAATCTTTCCTCTTTATAATACAACATGTCCCAAAATTCAACGATAAGCCGGCACCAGAGGATGGACCTACTAATGACTACTCGAGAAAAAAAAAGAAAAAAAAAATACCTCTACTTTTTTTTAAATTACTTAAAAAAAATGGAAATTCTTCGAAAATGTATACCCCTTATGACACTTTTAACTACCATGACCACAATTTTTCAAATATTTCAGTTTTTTTGTTTGTATCGGCAACCTAAGTAGTACTACTATTCACCATAATCTTTGAAAATTACAGAATTTTCGTAGTTTTATACAAAAAAAACAACCAAAAAAAATTATTTCCCTATAATTTTGAAAGATTTTAACGTTCAGTACACTTTAAGTCATCGTAGTGTAAAAAAAAATATGGACACCACTATGGCAAGTTTTTAAAAAAATTAGCGCAACTAACCTAGATTTTAAAATGGTATAATACTTTATTAAAACTAGCCACAAAAAATAAATAATGATACTTTTTCTAATCAAGAACCAAATTTTATAAGTTGTTGTTAATAGTAATTACTTCTACTATGTGCCCAAAATAGATTTCTTTCGCAAATTCTTAGAATTTGGAAGGGACATGTGCGTAGTCAGTGAAGTTCAGAAGTCAGAAAGAGATAGATAGTATACGTTAGAGAGAGATAGATAGAGAGCGATTATACGTTAGAGAGAGATAGATAGATGTTTGTTGTTAAATAACAATAGGGCAGGTAGGAATGTTGCTGTTCTCTACAAAGTACAAAGTCAGTACGCTCTGCTTCTTTGTTTACTGTGCACCGTTTCGTATTCAATTGATGTGACTCTCGTACTAACGACTTTTGGCTTGGCTTTTTGGACTGGATTAAGTGATCTGCAAACTGTACTAACCTGGCATTATTTTGATAATGATAATGATAATGATAATGATATGATAATGATATTTATTTTGTAAAACATGAGTACAGATTATAGGTCTTGTATAAATTAAGGAGCTACATGTTTTGCCATTTGAGGCGTACAAAATTACAGACATTACGCAAAAAATATAATTAAAATAGGAATGTCAAAATTAAAAAAACAAAAAATTAGGAATTAGATCACAGTGTCAAGATTAAAAAATTAATTAAAATTAAAATAAACAATGTCAGAGTTAAAAGATTACAAAAAAATAAAAATTAAACACAATGTCAAAATCCAAAAATGTCAAAATCACAATGAGAAAGATCAATCATCATGTTCAGAGTGGTACAAAATTATTATCTAAGGAGATTATCATTTAAAAATTCCTCCACGCTGTAATAACATTTCTCGAGTAACAACCTCTGAAGGGATTTCTTAAATTTATTTAAAGGCATGGATTTAATCATGTCAGGTATTTTATTATAAATAGTAGGAGCAATACCAAAAAAACTCTTTTTTAATAAAGCAGTTTTGCACTTGTATGGACATAACAAATTTTTATATTGGGCACGAATCGGTGTTTTTTTGGTTGCTGAGACTTTTTGAAATAAATTAAGATTCGTTTTAACAAATAACGCAGTTTCTAAGATATACAAACATGGTAAGGTAAGTATATTAAATTTTTTGAAACAGGGAACACAGCTGTCCGTTGTTCTTAGACCACACATTGATCGCAAACATCTTTTCTGCATCCTGAACATCTGTTCCCTGTTAGTGGACTGTCCCCAGAAAACAACACCATATCTCAGAATAGAGGCGACCAATCCATGATAGGCCTTCAATAGCGTGTCATTATTGACTTTTTTGGATAATTGGTATAAAAGATACGCAGACTTACTTAGACGCTTACAGATTTCCTCCGAGTGAGGTTTCCAGGTTAATTTACTATCTATAGTTATACCTAAGAATTTTGCACTTGTAACTTCCTCTATTATACAGTTACTATGTGTAATGTTAACTGGTGGATTAGTACGGCGCTGGTGGAATTGTATTACTTTAGTTTTATTTAAATTAATTACAAGATTATTATTTTCAAGCCAATTTATAATGTCACTCAAAGAATTATTTATGTCATTTTGATAATTGTCAGGATTAGTATGTTCCACAATAACTGTGCTGTCATCTGCGAATAATACCATTTTATGATCTAAGGTTTTTGGGAGGTCATTAATGTATATTAAGAAAAGGGGTGGTCCAAGTACGCTACCTTGAGGGACGCCATATTTGACATATCTTGGTTTAGAGATGTATTTGATTTCTGATTTTGTTAAAGGACAAATTCTTGTGATTTCTGTACATTGGGTTCGGTCACTCAAATAGGATTCAATAAGTTTTAGGATGTTTCCTCTTACACCATAGCCATGCAATTTTTGCAGCAAAATCTTATGATCAACAAAATCGAACGCTTTTGTCATATCTGTTAGTAAAGCACATACAGGATTACCTTTATCTACTGATGGCATTACACTAGATAGTAGGTCATAGAGAGCCATGTTAATATTTGTATTTTTTCTAAAACCTTTTTGTTCACTACAAAATAGGTTAAATTTTTCAAAGTAAGAGTATACGGAGTTATAAATTACCTTCTCGATAATTTTAGAGAATACTGATATTTTTGCAATAGGTCTATAGTTTTGAATATCATTTTTATTATTTTTTTTAAAAAGCGGTTTAATAATTGCTCTTTTTAGGCTAGTTGGGAATATGCCATCAGAAATGCAAAGATTACATATATGTGATAGTACAGGCGCTATGACATCCTTTACGTGTTTTATTACTTTAGTTGATATTTTATCAAGTCCTACGGTATTTGTATTTTTCAAACCGCTAATTATTTTAATTATATCAGAATCTGAAACGGGTAGCATAAATAATGAATTCGAATTCGCGTTTTCAATAAAATAATTATTAGTTGAAGATGCTTTAGTTTTTTTAATATTATTTTCAATTACCTCTATAAAATAGTTATTAAATTCATTTGCAATTGTCATGGGGTGTGTGATAGTTTCATTATCCTTCTTTATTGATAATATTGGCTCTTGGGGTAAGTTAAATTGGGATTTATTAATAACTTGCCAGGCAGCTTTAGATTTATTTTCTGACGTATTTATGTAGTTATTATTTTGGGCTTTTTGCGTTAATTTTATTATTTTTCTATAAACCGAAGAATATTTTTTAAACGCAAGTCTATTTTTTGTGCTAGGATTAAATCTATATGTCCAAAGCAACTGCCTTTGTTTTTGACTACACGTTTTTATTCCACGAGATATCCACTTATTCTTTTTATTAGTAGAAATAGTGACCGTTTTAATCGGAAAGCATAACTTGTACAATAGTGAAAATTCACTCATAAAACATTCAAAGGATTCATTCGCATCTTTGGCATTGTACACTTGAGAAAAAGATAAGCATTTAAGGTGATTTTTGAATTTTTCTAAGTTGTCTACTGAGATATCATGTTTTTTAGTTTTCCAGTATTTTAAAGTACACGTTTTTTTAATGGGAACCTTAAGTAATTGAGATGTGTGGTCCGAGATAACTAAGTCAATTATTTCAGCTTTACATTTGTTTTTGTAAGAATGAGCAAAATTATCAATGCACGAGTTGCTACTTAATCTAGTCGGTTTCTGCAATTCTAAATGTAAATTATATTGCAACAGATAGTGCTCGAATTCAAATGTTATTTTGTTCCTTTTCATGACGTCTATATTAAAGTCCCCGGCTAAGATAACTTTTTTTTTACCCGAGTAACAAAATTTTCTTAGGATATGATCAAGTTTCTCATAAAATATGCTGTAATTATATTTAGGTATTCTATATATACATATAATAATAATATTAGAAGATGTCAGCTCAATACCACAGCACTCAAAAGCGCCTGACACTGACTGTTTAGCAACACTCAACAATTCACGATACTGCAAACCTGCTCTATTTTGAACTGGACTGTGTTTTGTGAATTGGACTTTTGGCGTATTTTGGACTGTTTAGCGTTTATCATGCCGCTACCATACACACCGTTGGAATACGCTAATATGCACCTCATTTATGGAGAGTGCCGATGCAATGGTAGTGCTGCTAGCAGATTATATCGAGAAAGGTACCCAAATGCTCAAAGATACCCGAATTATCGAGTATTTATTAACGTGCATCAAGCGTTTTCGGAGGGCCGTTTACCATCTGACAGGAGAAATGCTGGGAGACCTAGATCGGAACGCGACGAAGACGTTCTCAATGAAATTGAAAATGATTCAACTACCTCGGTACGTGCCATAGAAATAGCTACGGGAATCCCAAAAAGTACTGCACTTCGAATCCTAAAACGTCACAGACTTCACCCATATCACTACAGGCGTGTGCAGACGTTATTACCGCGGGACTATCCACTACGAGTCGCATTTTGCCGTGTGATGCTGCAAAAGCACAGAGAAGATCCCCAATTCTTGGATAATATTCTATGGTCGGATGAATCAACCTGCAAGAGAGATGGCTATTTAAATCTTCACAACCTACATAGCTGGAGCAATGAAAATCCGCACCTGATGAGACAAGACAAATCCCAATATCAATTCAAGGTTAACCTATGGACGGGCATATTAAACGGAAAAGTGATTGGGCCTTTTGAATTACAAGGAAACTTGGATGGCAATAGTTACTTGAACTTTTTACAAAATGACTTGCCAGTATTATTAGAAGACATGCCCATTAGTGATCCACAAAACATATGGTTCCAAAATGATGGCTGCCCAGCTCACTATGCCCGTCCTGTGCGAGAATACTTAAACCAAGAGTATCCAGGGCGTTGGATAGGGCGACTTGGTCCTATTTTATGGCCACCCCGTTCACCCGATCTAAACCCCCTGGACTTCTTCTATTGGGGTTGTCTCAAAGACAGAGTCTACTCGAAACCCATTGCAACACTGAACGACCTTCGCCAAAAAATCACTCAGGCTGCGGATCATATCAATAGTAGAAGATATGCACGACGAATAAAACGATCTTTTTTAAGGCGATGTCATGCTTGTATTAATGCCGGTGGTAAACAGTTCGAACATTTATTATAATATTATTAATAATGCAATAAATTTACATTTATTGACACCATTTGTTTCATTCATTCAACATTTTCCAACAACAAAAATCTATTTTGGGCACATAGTAGAAGTGATTACTATTAACAACAACTTATGAAATTTGGTTCTTGATTAGAAAAAGTGTCATTATTTTTTTTTTGTGGCTAGTTTTCCTAAAGTATTATACCATTTTAAAATCTAGGTTAGTTGCGCTAATTTTTAAAAAAACTTGCCATAGTAGTGCCCATATTTTTTTTTTACACTACGATGACTTAAAGTGTACTGAACGTTAAAATCTTTCAAAATTTTAGGGAAATAATTTTTTTTGGTTGTTTTTTTGTATAAAACTACGAAAATTCTGTAATTTTCAAAGATTATGGTGAATAGTAGTACTACTTAGGTTGCCGATACAAACAAAAAAACTGAAAAATTTGAAAAATTGTGGTCATGGTAGTTAAAAGTGTCATAAGGGGTATACATTTTCGAAGAATTTCCATTTTTTTTAAGTAATTTAAAAAAAAGTAGAGGTATTTTTTTTTTCTTTTTTTTTCTCGAGTAGTCATTAGTAGGTCCATCCTCTGGTGCCGGCTTATCGTTGAATTTTGGGACATGTTGTATAAGGCTATTATACATATTATGGATTTTAATATTATATTATAGATGAGACTTATGACTTATAACACAGCCATGGGAACAAACAATGCCTTAATAACTTAAAACACAGGGACATTCCTCACATACTCCACTAACCTCCTAACAAGGCCCCTTGATGGAACTGATGGACGCTAGTGATGGCGCCAAACACGTATCCGAATTCTGGGCCGAGTACATTTAGATTGCCATCGACACGCAAAGAAGAAGAAGGCCCATTTACACAGCGAGTTTCTCGGATTCAAGCTACGAGTCGTCAACAGTGCCGGATTAACCATATAGCAAGAGTAGCAATTGCTACGGGCCCCGCGCAAAAGGGGGCCTCGCGTAAACTAAACGTAGCTCCATCTAAACGTAGTTTTTTTGAGTGACACATTGTAAGACGAGGTGTAATGAATTTACTTGATGTCACATTCATTAAACTTAGTTGCTAAGTGCGCTGCAGACTTGTTATAATGCATTTTTTGTTTCCGGTGCTACACATCGTCGGGAAATTCTTAGTTTTACTTAAAAACATCCAGTTTTGAAAAGGATCTCGGAGACTACGAAGGCACTTCTATATGGAGAACCGATACATAGAAGAGAACCTATAGATAACAATTAAACGAGAAATTATTATGAAATGATTTTTTTTACCACTTTTTAGATAAGATCCCATTGCAGATATAGGGCCCCTGGATATAATTTGCTACGGGCTCCGCGCTTGCTTAATCCAGCACTGGTCGTCAATGAGCCTTGAGCCGTGTCAATGAGCCTTCAGAGCCGCAAATCGGGCTTGGACCCCTCTCCGGGAGTTGATACACACGCGGATGATACCGCGTATAAAGAGATACGTACCTCGCAGCCCCTGCACGGAGCCGACGACGGGATGCCTGTGTTTCCGTCTCTTGTACGGACGCTTTTCACGCTGTAAGGCAACAGACCATCATGATATCTTACTCGCTCATTTTTAGTGTCTAAATGTTGTTTTTTTTTTCTTTATTTGGACACTCGTCTTACTTAGGTGGTATTGTTCGCGAATTTTGGAAGGCTCTTGTAAGTAATGGGCCACGTTTAACAGATATTGAATAGAGTTAGAAGGTACTAAATCATTTTAATCATATTTGTCACCGCAGACAAAGCAGCATAGTGCACTGAAATGTTTTAATGATACATTGAAAATAAACTAAATCTCAACAGAGATAGAGTTCAAAATAGCATACGAAAACACATGCTATAGGAAAACATTTCTTGCACGCGATTTCGAACTCAATATTATTCGAGTTTCAGTTCACTTTCGATTTACCGATGAAAACGCTACTAATATCATAGTTCGTGCCTATAAAAGAGACAAGAAATACATAAGTATTTATGTAAAAAAACGTGGGCCATTGTATACATAAAGCTATTGAATGGAATCATAATTTTAACTCAAACGAGACAAACAAACACCCATACATACGAGTTGCCTCAGTATTTGGATTGTCTGTATGTAGATTCTAACAATTTTCTAATGTTTTTATTCCCTCACCTAATCTCCTCACAAATACAATGAGATGAGAAAGATGTTCTATACGTCTAACCTTCCTAAAACTTTTTCTGAAAGCCTTTCTGAATATAATCTGTGGTCAAATCTCATTTCAGCTTTTATGATTGGGTATTGTTATTTTAATCAACCAATCACTACATTGGTAAAAACAACACTTCACTCATTAGAGATTTGATCAGGTTTCAGGAAACCGCGTGGACATATCATGAGTAACTATCAAAAGGAAACCAAGCTTCATGCAATTTAGCAATATTTTTTTGGCACGTGTTTTACTTGTGGTAACCAAGTGCACGCTTTGAATATGTGTGTGATTATGAGTAGCGTCAGCACACATACACTTCCTCCTTCGCCATTGTCTCTGACGGTACCGAAAGCCCCTGCGCTTACACACATTCACAATGTGTTTGTACACTTGGTAACCACAAGTAAAGCGCGCGTCGCTTCGTGAGATAAAATAACAAGATACGAAAGCCGCTACAGCTACGAAATAAAGGCGATGTTAAAGTCGAACTGTTACCACGGACGGACGTACTGTTGATTTTATGAACCTTTTTTATGAGGATGGGAGATCATTAAATGACCCCTCCCGCTCTGGGTGGAGCAAAAGGTAGTGTCAGAGTCTTACTGACTACAACCCATCCATGTTCCTTCCTTAGCCTTTTATGTTCCGGGGTAGCCGTAACCCTTTCGGACAATCCCGCTTACCCGGCAGGCAGATTTTATCTATTGATGTTACTTTTGGTATCACCATTAGCAACGAGGAATGCGACAAGGTTCTAAGTATGGTCACGTGTTTCACTATACCGATTGTTGGTTGAAAGATTTTTTCTATACAATATTAAGATGTGTGCTGTTCAACAACACACTTGCATGAAGCTCGGGTATCCTTTTCAATAATTAACTCATTGCTTTACATCCGGCGTTAGCGCCACGTTTAGGCAGCGTACAACGAATTCCTACGCTCAGTGAGAAGACACTAACACTCCTAAGGCTTAGTATAACTACATAGTACGGTATATATCGTTGTAACTTAGGTACCTGTCGGGGCTGGTCGACGGGCGTGGGCGGCGGGCGCGGCGGGTAGTGTGGCACGTAGGCCTCGCGCCGGAATGATGACGTAAGAGGGGCAGCTGTGTAGGTTGGCCTGAGAGGGGAGAGTATGCTATGTTACATAACAACACACCAACACACTGTTTATATCTAAACAACTGAAAAAAATGTATACTGCTGTGGAAGAGTCGAGTCTCCTAACACAGGCATTACTTGGTTAAGAGAACTTTCACTACACACAACACTACCACAAAACACTCCGTCCACTTCCTCACACAATCATCAAACATTACTCTAATACAATACAATTCACTCTTCTTTTTCTCACTCTCACCTTTTTAAAGTTTACCACAAGTAAAATGCACCACCCGCTTGAGACAATCTACTGGCACGACTGCCAAAATAGCATCATATAAGCATTTCCTTTAACCGGGTACTGCCCCCTACGATACAGGCCTACTTAGTGTAGGGGACAGGGTTGAACCTTACACTACCTTAATGCTAAATTAAGATCTTTATTCTGTATACAGTGCAATGTACTTGAACTTTGTGATAATAAACGAAAAAAAAAGAGGCTTACATCAATACACATCAATTAATCAAAAAGTTTTTGGTTCAGAAATAATTTTGATTTGATGTCCTTGATTTTTTTTCTGCCACCAACTTCCGAAATCCGCCTTTATGAAGTCGGTTAATAAAAAACATTAAACGAACATAGGTTCAGAATTTAGTAGGCCGTTTATAAAAGCGGCTTTCTTCAAGATCAAAGGAGTGCAACTTCACAACGTTAGTACTATTACTATTTCTGTGACCTTGGGTAGGGTATCTTTAAGGGTCCTTCACAGTTGGAGGAAGAAGCAAGGAGTATGTTACCCATTAACTGGGTTGTGGAGGTCAGAAAGGTAGGGATAGATAATATTTATTTTGTTTATACAATGAGTACCAAAGTGAGGAGCTCGTGGCTAAGTACTAACAGCCGCACAGGTCGATCCATCAGGTTATGCTACGCTTGCCGGGGTTGGCCGTGGATGGTTGAACATCTTTACATAACGAGATTCCTCCGTGTCTCGGAAAGCACGTTAAGCCATTGGCCCCGGCTGTCATTCGTGCATCTTTGACAGTCGTTACGGGTTGTGAGAAGCCCGAAAATCTGACAGCCAGTCTTACCAAGGGGTAACGTATTGCCTAGTTACTGGGTTGTGGAGGTCAGATAGGCAGTCGCTCCATGTAAAATACTGGTATTCAGCTGCTTCGGCTTAGTCTAGAAGCCGACCCCAACACAGTTGGAGACAGTCTAGGCAGAGGATGCTGACCAGATAAATTCTTCTTTTTTTGTACCTTGGAGGTGGGTCCGGTAGTAGCTGGTTAGCGAAGTCCCCGGCGGCGTACCGTCGCTCTGCGATGAGTGCAGTGAGCCGCACCAACTCCCGCTTGGCGCTCTCCCGCCGCGCGACCAGTTCCAATAGGGTGAGCGCTCGCGCCAGATCTCGCCGGAGTTTCAGCATCTTCTCGTATGAGCTCTCGTCGTTTTTTCTGGAATTGAATAAGGAACTGTTAGTAGGATGATGAGACACATTATATCTTTTTAAACCGCAAAAAGAGAGGGGTGTTATAAGTTTAACGTGTCAGTCTGTGTATCTGTCTGTGGTATCGTAGCACCCAAACGGATGGGCCGATTTTCGTTTAGTTTTTTACGTACATGATAGCGAATAAAAGATTTCCATTTATACTTCTACTGAAGTTTGTGTATTAGTTGCTCAAGATGGAGAGAAGACCGTTCATCTATCCAAGGCAATATCGCGATGAACGTATTTAAACCTGACGACTATCTTACTTAGAAAGAGTAGACTGAACAGCTTGAACTATTCTAATATCTGAACATTCACGAAACGATCCATGAATCTTACCACAGTCCCCCAAAAAATGATTATTGTACGATTCATGTTTCGTACATGGTCCTTTAAAGGGTTTTAAAGAGTTTTTTTTTAAGGCTGGGATTTCATCCAATGATTTCTCCTGCTCTGGGTGGAGTGGAAGGGAGTGTCAGACTCTTACTGACTAAAACCCATCCATGTTCCTTCCTTAGCCCTTTATGTTCCGGGGTAACCCTTTCGGACAATCCCGCTTAGGGTTTTAAGTGCTGATCGCGATCAGTTTCATTGGTGAAATTCTTTCTAAATGGTTTATGACAAATTGTACGGAAATACACCGGAATTCCGAAGGGGAAATTACATCGGAAAAGCTCATGATTAAATAAAATGTTCTCCAACCTGTTCTTTCTGGTCTGCATCTTTTCCGTTCGCCGTCTGAACGCTAAGTAGGGGTTGTTAGACGACTGGCCCGGTCTGTTCTCTGTTTTAACCGACAGGATCAGCGGCTGTTGCTGTAAAATACATATTGTTGTATTAAAAAAGAGGTTCTATACGTAGAGGTTCGATATGTAAAGGTTCAGTATCGAGTGCTCTGGACAAATTGTCTTCTAAAGTTGCAAATAAACCGTAATCCAGGTTGCATTGCAGGTTTAATATAAGGGAGAAAATATTTTTCCAGTATCTTTTCAAAGTCAAAGTCAAATCATTTATTTCAAATACGCACAAGAAAAGTACTTTTGAACGTCAAAATGAACAAGAAATAGAATTGATTCTAGTAGCCCCTTCCAAAAGGTAGATTCGTGGGGAGAAGAATGGGCCAGAAACTCCACCGTTATTCTTTTAAAATGTTTAACAGTGTTTTGTATACATGAATTATAACATTATATGTGAAGACGATTCAATTTTTCAATATTTCCAATTACATGACCACAGTCGGATATTTTAGGCTTTCCTCAAGCATCGTCACAAGGACTGGTAACGTGCTTCCACAACCGACAGATTCCTGCAGCATTTTATAGATCAGGGGTCCACCTTGTGGCTACCAGGACCAGGTGCTGACTTTCGGTTTAAACGCTTTGGGTTACCGGTATACAAAGACATAATATTAAATTTCAACTGCATCAGTGGTGCTCAAGTGATAAAGCCCTTCACTTACCGAATTAAAAGTCTTAGAATCGAACCCAACAATGCAGTTTTATTAAATTTATTTCATCGCTCATCTATACTAATATTATAAAGCTGAAGAGTTTGTTTGTTTGAACTTTCTACTGCTGGAACTACTGGTCCGAATTGAAAAATTCTTTATGTGTTGGATAGTCCATTTATCGAGGAAGGCTATAGGCTATGTACCTAACATCACGCTACGACCAATAGGACCTGAGCAGCGGGTGAAACCGCGAGGGAGTAGCTAGTCTTTTCTAAAAGACCAAGGCAACTATAGGGTAGACCTTCGGACGGCCCACTCAGTGAGTAGGCCTGTGTCCCAGCAGTGGGGAACATAATAGGTTGATAGTTTTATTACTTTTATTACCGTGATAAGGCGCTTGTTGAGCCAGTAGTCGAACACCGCGATGACGAGGTCGTCGTTCCTCTCGAGCAGCAGTTTCGCCTCGTTGAGGGTCACCACCGTCTGGCCCGAGCTCTTCTCTAGCTTGTCCATCATCTGTTCGAACTTTAGCTCTGGAAGTAAACAGAAACGTCCGTCTGATTAGAAGCCGTCACAATTTGGTGTGCTTAGAAAGTAATTTTACTTACGATTTGATTTAAAAAAAATATTCAAACTCAAACTATTTAGCATTTATTTCAAATAAACTAATTACAGGCACTTTTGAATTAAGGCAATTTGAAAGATTTAGAACTAACCCTCTCTAAAGTGCTTTTCATTGAACGTTGCGCCCCTTTTTTTAAGGATGGGCAATCATCAAATGACCCCTCCCGCTCTGGGTGGAGCGGAAGGAAGTGTCAGACTCTTACTGACTTAATATATCCATGTACCTTCCTTACAGTAACACTTTCGGACAATCCCGCTGACCCAGAGTGTTACACCCTTGCATAACGAACAATAAACTGCGATCACCAATCCAAGCCCTGTCTCCTTGAGTTGGGAATATCCAATGCTCAAATCTCAGACTTTAAGGTAAGTCCAATAAGACGAGGCCATTGTAAATGACACGATGACTGTAAATTGCAGTACTAGATTGATGCAGCCGTTGAGTCGTGGGTTAGATAGCAATGAACCAATTCTTATAGATGTGTGATACACGGGATATAGAGATTTGGGTCTGCAAATGCAACGCACAGATCAACTGAATTTTAGCTCATACTTGCTCTATACTTGAAGTAATATATAATTTGAATGGTCCTCCAGACCGAATTTTAACCATGGCGACCAATCTGAGTGGATATGGAGACCACCCGCGGCGTGGATATTTTATAGGTGCACTTATTCTTCCTTCACTCGCATAGTCACGGGGCCAACGGGTTTTTTTTTGTAAAGCGGGAAATCATCAAATGAGCTCTGCCGCTCGGGTGGAGCGGAAGGAAGTGTCAGACTCTTACTGACTAAAACCCATCCATGTTCCTTAGCCCTTTATGTGCCGGGGTAGCGGTAACCCTTTCGGACAATCCCGCACGAGGGGCCAAAGGCTTGACGTTTAAAAGAAAAAATATGACTAGATAACCGACAAAAAAACACGTTTTGTCATCAACCCTTTTAACGAGGCTCTCCGTTGAAGATACGTCAAAGCTTTAAAATGATCAGTGTCGTTGGGGCAAAGCTTAGAGAAACGAAATTCAAAGGTTAGTTAAGAGAGAAGTGTTTACATACTCGTATGTAGTTTTACCTGTGAGCTCGGGATGCCGCTGCTGTTTGAGCCACCGTTCGTCCTCCGTGTCGATGTCGTATTCCGGCGCCTCTTGCTCTTCCCATAGCGCTGTAACAATACAAAACAGTTTATTAATAAATATTCAAGTTTACGAAGAGGTTATGTTGTTCATATCCGGCAAAATTATCAGCAGCGCCATTATTATCACTTGCTTAAAAACCGGTGAAGGAAAACATCGTGAGAAAACCGGCTTGCTTGAGAGAGATATATCTCAACACAAAAATATTAAAAAATATTCTAAGTTCTATTTTATTTATCAAGTTAATCATTTTAAAATTTATGTATTTAGATTAATTTTTTGAATACTTATGTTATTTATTGTATTATTATTATCAAATAATTAATTAATTTAAACAGCTTATAATTTAGAGTATATAATTGAAGATATTCTCAATGGTATGTAAAGCTAAGTCAGAGGCCTTTGAGCGGCATAAAAACTCGACACCAGGTTAGTCACTAACCACACGAAAAAGAAAGAAGATAAGCAGCGCCCGTTTGACGTTTAGATGGAACAGTGGCCGAGCTGAGTAAAGTTTACGTGTCGATTTGTTACACAGTTAGAGGTGAAATGGATCTTTTTGGTCCAGCCTTGATGAGGCACACGGATGTTATTAAAACATTTGCACATGCACATGTAAGCGAGCACGTCCTTTTACCTGGAGGCTTCTGTTTTTTTCAATTTACGCTTGAGTACAGTCAATTTTTAATGTTTTAATAATTGGTATATTGGCGTGTGCTAGCTGACATGTGGCAAATGATTGATTTTAATGTGATGTGTTTCGTAATGTTAATTAGTTCTCATACGATAAATGTGTAGAGTCAAGTTATTCCAACTAAACAGACAGCTGTACTGCTGCAGAGTTTGTTGCGCCCCTTCTTCCCAGCTAAAGCACTAGGAAGTGGTGAAGAGTGGGCGTCTTTGGGGGACCGTCTTATGTAACTTTGACCTTCAAAAAGTGCTGATTTTCAGCCTAATTTGAATAAATGACTTTTGATTTTGATTTCACTTTTTTATTACTTTGTATTTTGTGTTTCATGAGGTGTTGCCAAATAAATGGTATTCTTTCTTTCATTATTACATCGGAACAGCCAGGACGAGCCCGGTAAACCCTATCTGAGAAGTACATGCTTTAAACTTGTGAAAAAAATTAAGAAGAAAACTAAGATAAATCTACTCTTATATAGCGTGTAGCTACAATGGAGATATTAACACACATATATATATACGTTTTCACACTTTCGTTTCATGAAGACATTACCTATATTTCCATGAAACGTTATTATTTACAGATTTATTGAAAATGTTAGAAAATAGGATCTTAGAGCAACCTGTACTTAAAGAACTGTCGTGCAGCGATCATTTGCCATTTTACGGATAATATATGAATATACGAAATACACGGAATCAGCAATACTAATAGGGTGAAACAACTGCAATAAGTATGCGAATTGATTTTATTATTTAGTTAGTTTGTATTTGCGATTTATCTATCAAGATCTATATGATAAATGGGCACTAGCCCTACCCGTGTGTTAAATTAATGTCACCATAGTTGTATAACGCTTCGCGCAATCATTGCGTGATGTTATGTCTGTATCATCTAGGGGCAAACGTTTTACGTCTTCCATCCCGCAATGGGCTCGTGTAGTGGATTACGCCCCGCTCCGTTTCGTAAGGAAACCCAGCAGTCGGGATATTATAATGATCGTAGCTATATTGATGTGATCTCGGTGGTTTATCTATACTAATATTATAAAGCTGAAGAGTTTGTTTGTTTGAACGCGCTAATGTCTGGAAGTACTGGTCCGAATTGAAAAATTCTTTTTGTGTTGGATAGTCCATTTATCGAGGAAGGCTATAGGCTATGTAACATCACGCTACGACCAATAGGAGCTGAACAGCGGGTGAAACCGCGCGGGAGCAGCTAGTTATTAGCGTCTGAGGAACATCGAGTGAACAAGACACTAACGTAACTCGGTTACGTTGTCTTAATGTCTAAGTTTTTAAGGAACTGAAACTGCTAGTAGTGGCGCCAAACACGTAGCCGAATTCTGGGCCGAATACATTTAGTTTGCACATCACCACGTTAAGAAGAAGTAGAAGTTTTTAAGTAAAACGAGAATGCAAAAATAACCGGCCAAGTGCTTGTCGGACAACGCACAATGAAAGGTTCTGCTAGGGTTGAAATTATACCGAGAACAAACTCAACTTTGTAGTTGAAAAAGCTCTCTCATACAATTGACTATTTGAAACGGTCAAAAATAAAATATGAATCCACATAGATAAAAGACCGCTCGTTTTAAAAACATGTAATGTTATACAGTGTGGACGCACCTTTATAAGGGTCTCGTTTTTCCTGCAAAAATGAACAAAAAGGGAAACGTTCTTACGAATAAAGTCGAAAACAACAGAAACAGCAGCCATCCGTTTATCTAATAGCCCTATTCTCAGAAACAACTTCAAACCTGAAGTTTATTTTAAATTAAAACATCCCCAGCTAATAAAAATAAGGTACAAGACAGGTATTGTCTATGGGCTGATTGAATCACATTTCGCAGAACCGAGCGAACCTTTTCAATTTTCCTCCTTCCTTGTTTATGATAATAAAGGAATAATATGTGGCGTTTTAATTTATACTTTATAGTATTTGATTAATGAAAGGGAATTTTGTTTATTAAAAAAGATAATGTTTCATTAATAAAAAATTATTAAACAATTTATTTAATACAGCACCATTTTTCGGTTTTCTATGATACAACTCAAATGCACAGATTTTGATTATCCCGTAATTAAAAAATATTTTTAACATAGTAGGTACATGTTGACCACTGTGTATAATATACAACATTATGTATCGTATCATTTTTTAAGTTATGTTGGACAAATTATACAATGTCAAATTCAGGATATTAAGAATCACCACGGATACTACAGGCCTCGTTGTTCTAGTGATCGCTAGCGATACTACTGAGTATGAGGTCCTGGATTTGGTCAGGCAGTGTTATTGGGTTTGTCCGCCTAGAATTTCTCACTAGCAGCCCGTAGTCTAGATTAGTGCCCGAACGTTGGCAATAGACTCGCCCCTCATTAGCAAAATGAGGGTGTACTATAGGTAGGTACACCTCTGCCTAACTCTTTGGTGTTTAAAGGCGTTATGTAACCTCAGACACATAATGTACCCCCCTACACCCAACTACAGAAGATATCAGACACCCATCTACGTAACAACGTAGTCTCGCGTCTCTTGTTTCTTGTACAAATCAAATCGTACATATATGATATACCCGATCATATGGCATCCACGTCCGTTCTCGCCCGCGGCTGTCATCATTCTACGAATTGCGAAGGCCGAGCCTAACCGACTCTATAGAGCTCACAGCTGACGGCGGCGACTAACGTAATCGAATCACCAGACGCGTGCGTAGACTGAGAAACGCACACGAGATTGCATATCGTCGGATAGATCTGTTTGTTGGACGGTGCAATAAAATAGAATCTATTCATTAATCAAACTAGCTATTGGGTACAGACGGCTAACTTGCAACTACGTTATAAAATTGGCCGTGTAGTCCAAGGCCTGTGTCGGCACCATCTTGCTGACTGGTTATTATTTTTACCAAGGTATCAGCTATTCTTAAGAAGCCTACGTCTAGCACTGGACTGTGATAGGCTGAATTGACTGAATGATGAGTTCAATGTTGAGGCTAAGCTATTGTTAAGAAGATGCTAAGAATAGTTATTAAAAAAAAAATGCCTTTTGTGACGCCTGACAGACGTGAACGATTATAAAGTAAATAGACATGAAATAATGTTTTAATAAACGAAATAAATATGGTTTTATTAAATTACAAAATATTCCAATTTTTTTCAAGAAAAGAAAACGTTATCAAAAATACACATAATTCGTTTAGAGAATCGCAGAATTACGGGGGATTTATTAATTGGGAAAAGGCCGTAACCCATAAGTGCGGCTTGGTAGATATCACATGTCTTCGAATTTTTGATTTCAGGACGTGTCGGTTTCCTGTTTTCCTTCACCGTTGTGAGAGCAGTGTTGATGAAAATGGTCATACAAAAAGATGAAATAGTATATAAAGCAATGTCATTTAAAAGCGCCATGACCACGACGTTACTGAACGCGCCTAATCATCAATTCATCACAGAGCACTTAACTAATTAAGGCCTAAAAGCTGGACCGTGAAATAACCACACCCAAGTATCTATTCTAACTAGATAGGTATGAGGGAAAGGGGTACAATGGTGCTAATTAATGTGATATATACGTGTCTCTATACCTGTATTCCGTTTAGGGTGAACTGAATTGCGATAGCTGGACAATTCAATAACGCACCCTGCGGGTGCGCTATGCGTAGGCTATGGTTGGGGCACTTTGGCCGGAGTTAGTGAAGCTGCCTATTATTGGAGGGAACGTTGTGTCGGACAGTCGAACTTTAATCACGTTTTTGCTATTAAGGCTCCCCTTTTGTGACTGGCTTTTTTGATTTGTTTGGCATATCTTTAGATGAATTTTGGGCCGGTTCAGTAAGGGCAGGTACATTAACGTAACTTTTTATGAATTGTCAAAACGCGGATTTTGTTGGTACGTGATTTGTATGAAATATAACAATGTGACGTCACATATTTTAGAATCAAATGGAATACTTTTATTTAATTAGCATTAAATGCAATTTTGCAATGATATCTTCGCATAATATTTAATTTCTGTACGGCAGTGAGAGTTTTTAAGACGATCTTTTTTTTCTGTGTTTCTATATTTGACCGTTTCAAACAGTCAATTATTATAGAAAGTCAAACTGAAAGTAAAAACTTAGTTCTCATACACACGAGCGGCACGCGTCAATAGCAGACGCAACTGCGCAAATTGAGGGCCGCAGGTATTATATGACCACTTTGGTACTCATTGCATAAACAAAATAAATATTTCGAAAGGTACATAAGTCACGTGTACTGCGACCCCTTCTTGAAGGAAAGTTTCGAAAACATTTACAGCTTCCATCACGTGGTTTGTTCTCATAGATTTATAAAGCTCTTGTTCGAAATCAATGAAGGGAATACCACTTTGGTACTCATTGTATAAACAAAATAAATATTTCGAAAGGTCATAAGTCACGTGTAATGTGACCCCTTCTTAAAGGAAAATTTTGGAAACATTTACAGCTTCCATCACGTGGTTTGTTCTCAAAGATTTATAAAGCTTTTGTTCGAAATCAATGAAGGGAAGGAATGGACAAAAACGGAAAAATTAATTTTAAAGAAAAAAGTTTTCGAAACAAATGTTTTCCTTAACATTGGTTTCATATTTCAAAAAAAATCATGACAAAGACTTATATAACTTGCCTACACTTGTGGGTTGTGGATGTTGGAATGGAATTCGCTCATTGTAAAATAGGTACTGGTATTGTTAGACTGGAAGCCGACCCCAACATAATTGGGAAAAGACAATGCTAAAATATGATGACTTGTGAGTAAAATTGAAGGGATTGTTTTTCTGACATGAATTAATGAAATTGACATTGATTTGTAATAAAATTGAATTTGCATGCATGAGTTAATTTAACAATTACCTATGTACTCAAATACTTATAATATAATTGTTTATTGTAATAAAGTTGTCATTTTAATTTAATACTAATGATTGAATAGCTTTTAATAATATTAATCATTTGTATGTCAATATTGGCAAAACATAGTGCACTACCTAATATTTAAGATCTTTGTACCTATATAATCACCTATGATGACAAATAAATTATTCTATTCTATTCCTTTTCTGTAGTATTAAATTCTAGCGTAAGACGACTAGCGTAGCCAGAACTGAGAGGACGAGTAGGATCATCACATAATGCACACACTTCCGTCTTCGCTTCTGTCTCAGACGGTACCGCATACCATTACCAAGACTACCTGCGCTTAAAAAGAGTGTCCGTGGAGTTTCTTGCCCGTTCTTTTCCACCTACTGCTTTGGAAGGGCAACTAGCTTCATCTTTCAGACCGACGGATCCCTTGACAATTCAAAAGTGTCTGTAATTGGTTTATTTGAAATAAATGCTTAAGAGTTTGAGCTTACACACATATTCACATATTATGTTTGTAAATTGGGTTACCACAAGTAAAGCGCGCGTCGCTTCGTTATATAGAAATACTTTACGCATTTTGGCTTGGCTGATAATATTGATATTTTAAGCAGAGTTATCAACTATAATTTTGGTATTTTTATCACTGACAACCTCGTATTAATAACATTTTAATAATACGTTCACATACAGGTATAGAAATCACAACTCTTCAGCCAAACCTTCCACCCGTCCCCCACAAGCTATGCTATGGAAATTGTTGATCAAATTCAGTTCAATTCACGTTCAAAGGCAGATTCCAAATTCAATTTCATGTCATTAAATAAAATGTTGAATAACCGTCAAACAAAAATGGCTGCAAAAATAATCTTTTCATTTTCCCTTTCGTTTTTTTTGTGGGACGCAGGGAGGAAAATGTTTCATGTTTTTGTAATTTTAATTACATTCGGAAGCATCGTGAGATTTTCAATTAACGCTGTGATTGTACGGACCACGGTATTTATTTTCATAATTTATTTTTGGATTTCCTCGTAGTTATTTTGCAGATGATTAAAATTCTCTCACATTCCAAATAATTTAAAATTACAAACAAAATGATCTACAAAACACCGACTAATAAAATTCTCACAACAACAAATCTCAAGATGAATATTTTAAAACTTCACCGCATGTGCGTCAGTCATTTACGCAAATATACCAAAGGACGCACAAACACATTCACATAAAGCGGTTTTACTATATACGAATATTCTACAATAAGGTATTATTGTTTTGTCTCCCACAAGTATTTTGTAAGCATTCCGGATCGTGTTTGTCTCTTTGAAGGAAAAAAATCGAATAACTGTGATTTATCAAAACTTTAATACGGAGATACCAGTTTTATTTTTGGAGAATCACTAAGAACTGGTTTTAGGAATAACGTCTAGCCAAGAATTACTTTATGTACAAGCCAGCACATCAAGTAATCACAAACTGTCAAATTATCTAGATCGATTTTGAACGTTTTAAACCAATAGATTGATTGTGATTTTGAACCATAAACCACACCACGGTAAAACTTGATGCAGTGGCGACCGTACATCAAATCCAGATCTTCAAGAAGTATTTTCTAAGCTATGGAAATTATCATCCTCCTGAAAATCGGTGAAGGAAAACATCGTGAGGAAACCGGCATGCCTGAGAGATATTTCTCAACAGCATGTGATGCTAAGTCAGAGGCCCATGGGCAGCATAAAAACTCTGACACCAGGTTAGTCACTAACCACACGAAGAAGAAGAGATCCTCCTGATAACGATCGAATCGAAAGCTATAAAGAGATAATTAATATCATCTGAAGATCTTAAGATAAGATGTAGGCGATGTAGCAACAAAACTTACATACAATTAAATGTCACGCCAACATGTAGTGCTTTAAACAAAAATCTTTACATTTCGGCGTTATTTTTATTTTTGAGGGTGGGAAATCCTCAAATGACGCCTTCCGGTCTGGGTGAAGCGGAAGGGAGTGTCAGACTCTTACTGACTAAAACAGACGTGATTGACAGTTCAAAGCGAAAGGCTCAGATCTTATACTACTAGCTCAATTGTGACTAATGAGACACAATTACTTTTTCTATTGTTTTGAATCATGTTTGATATGTCAACAGTTGAGCGGTTATGTACAGAGGCCAGCACATCAAGTTACCACAATCTGTCAGATTTCTTTGATAGTATTTAAACTTTATTGCAAAGACATAAGGTTCCTTTTTAATTGAGAAAATTTGGCAGTTAGGGATAGCTTGATGTGCTGGCGTCTGTACCACACACAACGCACTAGATCCACGTGGTGGATTACGGCCCACTCCCTCTCACTGAGAGGACGCCTGTGTCCCAGCAGTGGGAACATCAGAGGCTGATTATGCATGATTTATAACCTCATTATCACCATAAATACAAGTGGGAGACTCAGAAAATTTTCTCAGTAACACTAACAGTCACTGACCAATGATAATGAGGTCGTAAAATCAATCCGTTACGGATGAGATGGGAGTTTTAAATGGCTGCTTTCTGAGCACTTAAATGTGGCTCGTGCCGAGACGTTTGAAGAAACGGTTAGCAATGAAAGTCGTAATTGCTCAAAGAAGTTAAGGTTTGTTGGCTTCCACACAATTTAAAGCTGGAATAGTGTTAAGGGCACGCAGAATGGCCCGCCTGAGTGGGGAAACAAGAACCCCCTTTTTTTTTTGAGGGTGGGAAATCATCCAATGACTTCTCCCGCTCTGGGTGGAGCGAAAGGGAGTGTCAGACTCTTACTGACTAAAACCCGTCCATGTTCCTTCCGTAGCCCTTTATGTTCCGGGGTAGCGGTAGCCCTTTATGTTCCGGGGTAGCGGTAGCCCTTTCGGACTATCCCGCTTACCCGACAGGAACAAGAACCTCCTAAGGCCCTAATATAGAACATAGTGTTAATGGTAACTCCTTCTATAGACCCTTTAAACAAAAAGTTAGCTCGTATTAAAGTTACCTGAAAAAGACTGTTGTTGGATGATGACAAATATAGGCGGATTCAGTAACGAATCTTGTATATTTCTGGGCTTGGACGTTAAAGAGACTTTCGGAGACAGTTGCGAAGAGACAGCGCGACGCGACTCTAGTAGACCAATTTCTATGAAAACTTCACGGAAATTGTTCGTGGTTGTATTTAAATGGTTAGTACGAGTATAACAATTTCTATCACTTAATGCTAATTGTTATATTAGAATCGCATCGTCTTTGATAGTTTTTCTAATGTGGCTGCTGCGTAGCGGTCAATGACTTAAGTTATCTGAAGTTCATACGTCAAAATTAGTTTGTATAAATAGCTTTTAAATATGATTTTTCACCCTTAAACTAAATTAATTCAATAACCAATATAGGCGGTTGTTTTTGACGACGTAATACCACATGACATTGTTATGTAAATTCTGCCATTCATACGTTAATTATCTCATAACATTTTAACCCTTCAGCGCAAAGTCAACCATATCAAATATCAAAACATATAAAAAAAAACGTATCGTGTTATAAAACACCCCAATTTTAAACAGGTTGAAAATTAAGGTTGAAAAATGCCCCCCTTACCAATACATAATAACACTTGATTGCCTCGTACAATGGAACCCTAAAATTAAAAAAAAAAAACAGCAACATTACAAAGGGTTCCCTACGTGCGGTTTTAGGTATCAATTTCAATATCCGGGGGGTGATAGGAAGAATGTGTTGGAAACTGAATTTTATTGCTAAGAGTTAACGTTTGTTTTGGGTTGCTGTACAGATGAGAGTGGGTGGTCAGACAAAACAGATGGTTAGGTATGTTTTTGCAGATAAGTAAAAGTTCAATTGGTTTATGTTCAAATGATTGGTTTCAATAAAAGAATGGTATAACACTGCTTTGCGTTTAACATCACGCAATAGTCACTATGCTCTATTATAAGAAGAAGTAATTTTGCCGTGGAAACCAGTGCCTCATAGAGAAGCTATAAGTACTTAAATCGTCTGGTGCACCCTGAATAGTCAGTCCTGCTACAACCATGCTCAATAAATTCAGCCTATCTCCTCTCCCAGGCTGCGCCACAACACCCTGTCCTCCACCTTTCGCATCCAGTCTGTCCCAGCCACCTTCTTAAGGTCATCGGTCCCACACTTCGCTTGCCGATACGGAGTCTCCGCTCCAGGAGTCGTCTGCTCCACCGGCCATCGGTCCTTCGACAAACATGGCCAGCCCACTGCCACTTTAGTTTGCTTAGTCTGCAAGCTATGTCGGGACCACTTTGCTGACTAGCAAATAATTCTACCTCGGTACCTATTGGAGAGGAGCTCGTGGCTTAGTTATAACAGCCGCACAGGTCGATCCATCAGGTTAAGCTACGATTGCCGGGGTTGGCCGTGGATGGGTGCCCGTCTTTACATACCGAGACTCCTCCGTGCCTCGGAAAGCACGTTAAGCCGTTGGTCCCGGCTGTCATTTGTGCATCTTTGACAGTCGTACAGTTCGTCAGAAGCTCGAAAATCTGACAGCCAGTCTTACAAGTGGTATCGTATTACCCAGTTACTGAGTTGTGGAGGTCAGATAGGCAGTCGCTCCATGCAAAATACTGGTATTCAGCTGCATCCGGTTAGACTGGAAGCCGAGCGCAACATAGTTGGGAAAAGGCTAAGCAGATTGATTGATTACCTATTCTCACAAATTTCGTGTTGACAAAAGAGAAACATAATAGACCGTCGCTCCATGAAAAATACTGGTCTACAGTTACATCTGGTTAGACAGGTAGCCGACCCCAACATAGTTAGAAAAGGGCTAGACAGATCGATATTAACGTAAGAAGAAAAAAAATAAGTACACACACTCATATCCAAAGAGACAACCCATAACGCCATTTCCCTATAGGATTGGCAAAAATTAGAGATCGTTTTATATTAATAGTACGAAAAGTTTATTAACCCCAAATAACACAAATAGACGACCCTTCGTACCCGCGGCCGTTCAAAGAGACGAGTAAGGGATATAGGGATGATAGGATGTATAATATATCTATAGGTAGGTAGGGGTTATTAGCTTGAAAGGCTGCAAATTAAATCCGTCTGTCGAAACTCTGCTCTGCGGCTATAATCGAGAGGAGTATTGGACAGATCAGGACTTTTAAATGATCGCACAATGGCGGTCAAAAGGAAAATTGTTTTTAGAAAACGGATTAGTTGAAATAAATTGAAATCAAAGAAAGTTTTCGCTTTGTTATCGTACTAATTTTATTTTTTTATTTTATTTTATCACAAATCCTTAGCTCTTTAACAATTTTACTTAAAATAAATTAGTAACTTTTACAGCCAATTACGGATTTACAATTTAATAACTAAACTGAAATGAACAACTTTGACTATGAAACTATTTCTGAAATCATGAAAAAAATCAGCTGTTCAGTACATTTACGTTCGCATAATTCGTCAAAATGTATGGAACAACTGTTTTTTTTTCATATTTCAGAGTTGGTCCCATGGAGAAAGTCGTTGATTTTCATGAGTACTATACAACCTAAGAGTATGGCCCTCGTTTATCCTAACACATCGTATAAATAGCGATGGTAACTAAAATTGATATGTTTTAATATAAAATGTGATAGGCTATTTGTAAAGAGATAACGTAATAACGTACTGTGAAAGACTAATTTCCCTAGGGCTGGGTAGGTAGGTGCGACGAGTAATATCAAAATACTGCCGTAACACGATGACTTCGATAACGATTAGTGATAAGCCTAGAATACCAGTTTATTTTCGCGAATATTGCTAAATGTTACTATAAAGACTTTAAACGTAACTTGACGTTAGTGATCCTAACTAATATTATAAATGCGAAAGTAACTTTGTCAGTTTGTTTGCTATCTCTTCACGCCTAAACCACTGAACCAATCACCCTGAAATTTTGATATAGGTTATCAGGTGCATTGCATTGATAGCCTAGTAGTGGTGTAAACGACGGACTGCCAAGTCTTGAGTTCCAACCCAAAGCACGGCCATCAGATTTTTCGGATTGGTGTGCGTATTGTATAATTATCACTTCCTTAAAAATCGGTGAAGGAAAACATCGTGAGGAAACCGACAGGGCTTAGAGATATTTCTTAACAGCATGTGAAGTTAAGTCAGAGGCCCATGGGCAGCAATAAAAGTTCTGACACAAGGTTAGTCACTAACTACACGAAGAAGAAGATTGACAGTCTTATTACACCCACTGCTGAGAATAAGCCTGTTATCTAATCCCTCCCTGATCTGTTTGAGTGTCATGCATACGACCTATAAAATCGCCTGAATGGTCACAAACAAGTTCTCAGTATCGCAAATCAATTAAACTTTCATAACACATTCTATTCGACCTTGTTGCGGCGTCCGTCAAATTGTGTACAACAAATTAATGCCAAATGATACGTCACATTGGTCTCAAATCATGCCTCTATTTATTCTATATCTAACGTGAAGGTATTGTATAAAATATAATGAAAATACGTGCACATTATAACGTTGTCGTGGACGGAAATTTAAAAGCTTCTTCACACTAATATTATAAAGGCGAAATTTTGTGAGTGAGTGTGTGTGCGTGTGCGTTTGTATGTTTGTCCGTCCTTCACGCTCAAACGGCCGATCGGATCTGGATGGTATTTGTCACAGAGGTAGTATATGACCTGGATTAACACATAGAATACTTTTTATCCCGGTAGTACGTTTCCTTGGGATAATTTCCGACATATAAGCGGGCGAAGCCGCTGGCGGCAGGTACTAGTCATAATATTTTTTTTTAAAGAATAATAAACAATTTAAATATAATATTGAGTACAAACCATAACTTTTGTGTATAGGTATACACTTAATAAATATACAATTATTTTACAACCCTGTGTCATCATGCGTGGTCGTCCACGTTAATATCTTCACGTTATAAATTATAAAAGTGCACAATGCCTCCCCAACAGTGCACAAACCACAGTTTAAATCTCAGCAAGGGAACCGAAGACAGATCGGTGTCAAATCTATCATGAGAATCACTTCAATGGAAGTTGTACTCGACGTCTTTCCAGTTGTTTAGCTCTGTAGCTAAACGTATGAACGTTTGAAGCGTCGTTTAGAATTTGATGGAGTGTAAGATGTTCAAACAATGGAGAATTTATTATGCTGTGCATGAATTGGCTGTTTTTCTCGTCTATTGTATATTTAAGGCCTAGTTTTCAGCATGGAAGAAACGCAATTCTTCATGGTTTTGACCTGACCGCCCAAAATATAGCTGGGAAAAGGCTACGCAGATTGATTGACCTGAATGCTCAAAAACTTTGAAATCATATAATTGATTGCTGGGGAATTTCTATTTGATCGTACTAAGAGAAACGAAATTCTTTATGGTTTTTACCTGACTGCCCAAAATCTAGCTGGTAAAAGGTTAGGCTGACCTGACTGCTCAAAAACTTGGATATGAAATAATCGATTGCTGGGGAATTTCTATTTGATCGTGCAAGTACCTTATAGCCAAAATTACATTACTTACTAAATTAATGAAGGGCAACTGTTTCGTTGGTGACAGTTCCATGGTTCACGCGGGAGAGGGACAGACGCTCCTGACGGGCGGTCCCGCCGCCCGCACACTTGTACGAAAAAGTCTCTCTATTACGTCACTAATTTCGTAATTTTAGCTTTCAAGGTAGGTACGGCTGAACCTATTCAAGTTTTATTTCGTTCTTCGTTCCGTGCCGCCACTCCCAACCCTAGGTTTGCACGTTTTGACCGACATTGCGTATACTATTCCATTTTTCTTTCCCTTTCATTTCTGACAATCTCTTTCTTCTTCTCGATAGTGTCGATTTGATCAGCAACTTAGTCAATAATTAAGGCCTGTTCTACTTCTTTCAACTAAACGATTGGCAGAAAATGAAAGATATTTTTAATACATTTCGCGTTAGACGCATAAAGTGATCTGTGGTGCACATCCTGCTAAGCATGGGAAACCTACTTGAGCAATTTCTATTAAATCATGGAAATGGAAACGTCGATCTCTTTGTGGTTTTAGATATCGGATCCGACAGTGTTGGTAACAGATTGTTCGCAGTGGTCCGCTGCACTTTTAAATAGGTCTTTTCAATTTTAGTATTCATTTGTATTTGCTGTTGGAATGTACGTTTTTGACTCCGAAACATCTACAAAAAGCACAATTTGTGTTTGGCTAAAAACAGGCTTTAATAAGCACTATCAATCTCTGTATTTTTCAGCGTTTGTCAAAAAATACTGAATTGAAAGCATTTGATTGTGAAAAGCTTAAAGCTCCAATTACTTGATGCAAGTTTCTTATCTATGGCATACAATAAAATTGAAGCAAAACTTTTTTGTTGCTTCAACTTATGTTAAGCATGCCACAGATAATTAAAGCGGCTAAGAAAATACCAAATGCTTTTCCTATTTTTAGAATAGTGGCATGAGCGCACCCAATATTTCTCTAAGCCTCCGGAACCACACGTTAAGATAGTGCTATCTATACAATATAACATACAGACGCCAGCACATCAAGCTATTCCATACTATCTCATATTCCCAATAGAACATGAACCTTATACTTTTGTAATAAAGTTGAAAATCTATTAAAGAAATTTGACAGCTTGGACATCGATTCGATTGTACGCTCGATGCGGGTGAAGATCGTTGTCACAGATAATATATCTTGTATACACTCCAATGGTATCCGGATAACTGTGGATGTGTAATTGGATATTGAGCCAAGGACGAACTTCTATGAGTGATGAAGTCATGGAGAGATTAGCCTTAGAGATTAGGCTAAACTTGATGAAGTAACTCACTAAACCCTCGAGACTCTTTTGTCGTATCGCACGAACCATATGGAAATAGGTCATAATGGTCATACCATAGTAAAAACAAAGACGAATCAGTAAAGTAGCATTCGTGGAGGCTCATAATGACAAACATCATCATAACCACCATTTTCCCTATATCTTTACCGTATTATCACTCCCTTACTACACGATATTCAGCTGCATCCGGTTAGACTAGAAGCCGACCCCAACATAGTTGGGAAAAGGCTAGGCGGATTGATTATCACTCAATTTCTAGCCATATCACATTTCTCCTCCAATATTTAGTAATGTGGGATCTCCCTCAAAGACACTCAGAATTTTATAAATTTTCCTACACTAAGAAACGATAGATGAATTGTGTGAAAGATGATATGGCTAAAAAGGGAGTGACTACCGAGATGACAACTAATAAAGAAGAATGGAAGAAAAAAAAATCATGTTGCGGCTACCTCAAATCAATTGGGTTAAGGGCAAGAGAGAATGATGATGTGTATTTTTGAATAAAGTAAAAACGTGTGTGGAATATCAGTCAGCGACAATGAATAGGAGTAATAAAGTGGCAAACGGATAGAAGGTTGAAGACCTTCCACTGAGGGGGCTCAGTACCAGAGCGTGTAATACGTGTGTAGTGGGTATTGCTACGCGATGAAAGCGAACACTCAGGACGAGAAACACCACATATATTATAACGAATACATCTGCCAAGCCCCACGGCCCAAGTCGGTCTGTCACTTGTACAACAAACTTTAGTTTAAATATAATTTAAAGGTTCTAATGCCGTCAGATTATTACCAGCCATGTTCAACATAAGGTTTCACTCAGGCTCTGCAGTACTTTCTTCAAAAGGCCCTTTCAGACATAGCCCTGCATTGTTAGACTCCAAATAAATTATAAGAGACCTAAAAATTAAAGGTGTTTGACTTTTTATCCAAATGTCCGGCTAAACTGGTTGATCTGTCTGGCTTTTCGGTTTTAAGACCTGGCAACCCTAAGTGGAAAGAATACACCGAGTGCAGTGTATAATGATAATAAGTAACGTCTGGTGCATCTGTATATCAAATTCAAAGAGAGTTTTAAAATTATTAGTTTCATATCAAACTTATAAAATATGAATTTCTTTTAAAAAATTGGGACAAGGCAAGCTTGAAAGGAAAAAGGAAAACAAACAACCTTACCGCGTTGCTAGAAAGTTATTTTCTTGGTCACGTTAATTAAGACCGACAAGAAAATCAGGGAAAGCAGGGGTGACTCATTCTACGTAAGTTTTTACAACAAAATACCTACATTTTTAAATGGTAACTTTTAGTCTAAAACACAGTGTGTTTTAACAAAGTCAAAGTCATAATTTATTACAAACAGGCACGTGAAAGCCACTTTTGAACGCCAAACGCAACAAAAAATTTATTAAAGTCATCATCGTCATCTGCCTAGCCTTTTCCCAACTATGTTGGGGTCAGCTTCAGCTGAATACTGGTATTTTACATGGAGCGACAGCCTATCTGATCTCCACAACCCAGTAACTGGGCAATACGATACCCACCATTAAAAATCATTCAAGTCGCCCCTTCCAAAAGTTAGTTCTAGTTTCGTATAGAGAAGAATGGGCAAGAAAGTCTCCACCGTAACTCTTTTAAAATGTTTTGTATACATTCATTGTAAGAAGACGTGAAGACGATGCACCTAACCTTTAGATATGCACCTAAACAATCTATTATTTAGAATATTAGAGCTCGAATCCGCTATAGCAGTTGGTACTCAACACCGCAGCAAGAGACGACCTTATAGTCTCGTATACTTGGACAACATTAACAATTTTTATTTTAATAAATCAAAAAAAGTGTTCTCCTTAATGGAAGTTTTTCGGATTGGAGTCATAAAATTTATATGAACTGCAACCTCGCAAAGTGAGGCTATCTCGACGGTACGGCAGCAGAAAGGAAAGAAAATAAACGTCTATTCCCTAATAGACAAATTACTTGTCCTGAAATTCCTTTTCACGATGTATTGGTAACTCTGCGAAACCGCCTAAAAATGCCTAAAATGATTCGCCCTTTAACAATTCCGTTGAAAATCATAACACGACGGGTTAAATTGAATTTAATAACGGAACCTTTGTGTTCACTGTTCATTTTACACAAAAAATATGAGGGCATTGGAAGGGTGTTGATCACAGTGATTTAATTATATGAGTTACAGAGTAAAATGTGTATAAAATTACACACCTTACAATAAAATTACTTATCGCGTATGTCAGTACGCGATAAGTAATTTTATTGAAGAGTCAACCTATATAATAGAACGTAAATCAATTTTTCTTGCAACTAGTGCTTAGCTGCCTTAGGGTGGTCAACAGGATAATCCAAAAGAGTTACCGCCACGCCACCCCGGAACATAAAAGGCTAAGGAAGGAACATGGATGGGTTTTAGTCAGTGAGAGTCTGACACTCCCTTCCGTTCCACCCGGGACGGGTCATTTGATGATTACACACCTCTGCTGAATCCTTCAGGGAATATGGGCGTGGTGTTATGGTAATGTTAACTTACATCATGATTCATGACTCTTTAAATACTCCATGCGTATGTTTACGTTAGGAACTCAAAATTGTAATATTAAGAAATTCTGTAATATTAAATAAACTAAACCCCTATTTTGTTTTATTTACAGCCCAAAAAAAGAAAAGAATACTGAACAGTATTACTATAAAATAAACAAAATACAGAACTTCAAAATTAAAACACATCCTACACAAAAATATTTTCGTGAACATTTTCATACCCAACAAAATACTGTTGGTAAACTCAAGGTATTATGGTACGACAAAAAATGACCTAAAAAAGAACTTTCAAAAGGTACTGCGGTTGTAAGGGCTATTTAAAATTAACATATATGTACGCTACGTTCGTCAACCGAATACTTGACGAGATTCCAACGAGGTAGAATGCGGCCTGATGACTAATGAAAGCCGCGAAATGTATAAAAAATGAGAGATGTGAGCTTCGAATCCAGTATAGAATAGGGGTTCCGTTTAATAATCACTTACATCCTTCTTACAATAGTATAAAGTCGGTTTTGGTTAAGTTCATAGTTTGAGATTCAATCAATCTGCGTAGCCTTTTCGTAACTATGTTGGGGTGGGCGTCCAGTCTAACCGGATGCAGCTGAATACCAGAATTTTACATGGAGCGACGAACTGGGTAATACGATACCCCGATGGTAAGACTGGGTGTCAGACTTTCAGGCTTCCGACTACCCGTATCGACGGTCAAAGATCCACGAATGACGGCCGGGACCAACGACTTAACGTGCTTTCCGAGGTACGGAGGAGTCTCGATATATAGAGATGGTCACCTATCCACGGACCAACCCTGGCAAGCGTAGCTTAACCTGATGGATGGATCCGTGCCTCTATGGTCGGCCGGTCGTCTCAAAGATGAATCATAATCAATTCAAGGATTGATAGAAAAGCTTCACACAAAAATAGGCTTGTATTTTACAAGAATTATTTTAATTACGAAAGAAAGTGTATTGAAGTTCGTCGTTTCTCTAAGGAACCCTAACTAGATACCATACCAGTATGAAAAACTTGTGGTTTTCATAGTGGCAGTGGCGACTGTTGGCTGCAGTAAAAACTTGATATCTCTAGTTCTTTAATACAGTGTATTGCAGGGGTAAACAACCGGTCACTATTGTAGTATTCTTGCAGTGTCCAATGAAGCATTTACATTACCCATTCACGGTCAAATTAAAATGACGTAAAACCATGATTAAGGCATTGAAATGTAACTCTTATCTTAATGTCATAAAGTATAGATTAGAATGACAGCTGTGAGTTTGATAAAACTTCGGCAATAATTCTAATTATCGAGATAAGAATTACATTGCCAAGACTTACTTGGTTTTACGTGGATCGTGAGTATCCTTAGTCACTGTAAGGTGCAGTAGTCGAATACAAAATGCAGTACCTGCTACACCGTGTCATGTTTAACAAAAAGTTCAACTTTGTAGAGCGTTGTCCCTGTCACTCATGTGTGACGTCTTTTGTTAAAGTTCGATTTGTACAGACGCCAGCGCATCAAGCTATCCCAAACTGTCAAACATTCCCAATTGAACATGAAACTTATACTTTAGTAAGAAAGTTGAAAATCTATCAAAGAAATTTGACAGATTAGGGTAGCTTGATGTACATTGATTCTTTTGCCATGACTTTGGCAATATAAATTGCTTCGTCCTATATTTAAGTCAGATTTCCCTTAATCAATGGACTTCGTAACACCCACGAATGGTAGAAGCTGCCTCATATCCAAAGACCGAAGAGTTATTACGTAGAGTAAAGTGGTTAATTTATCAACGCATATAATAATGTGTTACCAAAACTACAACAAAACATGAATGTGGAGCATAAGCCTCCATGAGAGGTGTTAAAAACAAATAAACGATAAAACACAAATCAGTCGTGAAAGCTGGTCTCGTATATTGAAACTCCACACTACGCTAGCCCAATTTAAGGTCAAAGTGTTACCACTGACAGCTGCAGTCGACTCCACTGCCATCTTTATTAACTGGCTCACAGAACTTGGCTGAAAGTTTTAAGTATCATTGTTTTATATTTAAGGCAACCTTCACCTTTAATTACCGATTCTATTAATGTCATTCTCAGAACTTAGTCTAGTACATAAAAGCATCATGAATTTTTAAGTTCACGCCAGACTTGTTGTTGGACGATAAAATCGATTGTACGTCGGCGAACTTGAACCGTTATTTAAACAGACACACGTGGAGGATTCTCATTTAGTCCCTTTTTACTGACGACTAGCCAATGGCGAAATGAATAAAGAGCTTTCGCACATACCGGCGAAATGTTAAATCTTTCACACATACTGGCGAAATGTGTAAAATTTTAGCACATACTTGGCGAAATGTGTCGAACTTTCGCACAGACCGGCGAAATGTGTAGCATTTTCGAACATACTTGGCGAAATGTGTTGAACTTTCGCACATACCGGCGAAATGTGTAGAACTTTCGCACATGTCGGCGAAATGTGTAGAACTTTCGAAATGTATACAGCACCGAGTGCGTTTGTTGCAGCAGCCGTAGTGTCTGAAGCTTTAGCAGCTGTAGACTATGTTTCAGACAGTTCAACTCCATCAAAGATCACCAGTCAGTACCGTATTTGTTGTGCATGATACAATAACGAGTTTAAGATCTACGTGCTCACAATGACGTCCAGAGTGCCTCCCTACTACTTGTGTAAATTGTGTAATTTGTGCTCGCATCCGACCTAACCTAACAGGCGCAGGATCATGGTCTCTCCGTGTACTGTAGCCTTGAACGGTTAATATTTATACTACGCCATGAGCTATTCTCACAAAGTTCTCACTACCGCTACGTCTCCTCAGAACAACCATGAGCCCTTTCCATGTTGATAATTTACGATGCGATTTGCAGAGTTGCATTTTGGATATGGTAAAGGAACGCCAGCGCCGGGCATGCCAGTCGCTCACGTAATCGCCTTGCCACGTCATAAATTATTGTAATAATTGTAACCAAGTAATTGTGAACCTTTATTAAATACTAGCTGCTCCCGCGCGATTTCATCCGCTGCTCGGCTCCTATTGGTCGTAGCGTGATGTTACTTAGCCCACAAAAATATTTTTCAATTCGGACCAGTAGTTCCCGAGATTAAGTTGATGTTTTGGTTGTTGAAAACAAACAAACTCTTCAGCTTTATAATTTTAGTATAAATGTGTCATTTATTTTCACTATTTAAAACCAAATTTGCATTATCTAAACCCTAAAACAGAACATAACGCACAACAAATGGTGACATCGAACGTAAGTTTTGAGTAACATATCAGTGTATTCAGCGTGCGACTTTGTCTGACATTTCGATGTGTTCAATTAAAATCGGAGAGCCTTGCAATCATTTTCCAGCAACGACAGTGGAAAATACTGCGGGTGTATGTGTACCGCCCACGCAGAAGCACGAGCATCACAATAGCGTGAATATTGGCATTTATTTGCGCCGAAACTCGTGTGAATTCCATCTAGTCCGATAGGTATTATAAATGAAAAGTCAGTCAGCCTGTTCGATATATTTTTATAACACAACATCACGTCACGGGTTGGGCAGAGGTGTACTAGTAGGTACACCCACATTTCATCAGCTTTGTTGTCCCATATAAAAGGGAGTGAGCCTATTGTCATCAACCGAGCCATAATTCAGACGGGCTGCTACTGAGAAATTCCAGACAGAAAAACCCAATAACACTTCAAGGTTGTGTAATACAACCCTGAAGTGTCAGACATTTTTATAGTGTCGATTGGATGGAATCGATCGATGTGATCCTATTGGTGGTTTTTTTCCTCGCACACCGCCTAGCTACCCCGCACATCTCTGGTGGATACGCAGCCTTAGACCATGACCTAGGTTAGGACATAGGATTTCTATGCCGGTAGTACATTCCCGTGGGACACTTTCGTACTCGTAAAAGCTAGTACCATATAATACACAATTCCACCTCTAGTAGTTTACCAACTGTGTTGATTTTGTTTCAGAATCAACTCCCATAGGATATGAACTACAGATTGTTCGTATTCATAGTCAATAGCGATGTAACAAACATCGTTAGATATTAAACACTCGAGAGGATTATACATGTATGTATTATTGTAACAGTCGATACGGATAGTCAGGAGCCCGAAACTTTGACAAGCAGCGCAGGGTGTCATGTTACTTAGTAGCTAGGTTGTGAAAGTTAGATAGGCATATAATTCGGAAAAGAAAAACAGGGTCACCTTTCTGGGCCTGTTAGGGTCGAACTCTGCCGGGTAAGCGGGATTGTCCAAAGGGTTACCGCTACCTCAGCACATAAAGAGCTAAGGAAGAAACATGGATGGGATTTAGTCAGTAAGAGTCTGATACTCCTTTCCGTTCCCCCAGAGCGATAGAAGTCATTTAATGATTAACCAACCTCAAAAAAAGGGTCACCTATCTAGCTTAACAAATATCAGTTCCTCCGTCATGGAGACACTGACACTAGTTCATCACATAACCCACTATTATGCAGATTAAATACTATTACCCCCGATAGTTCAGCGTGAAATCCACCTTAACATTTGTGGAGTATTGAACTCCGGCGCAGAGCACGCCCACAGTCATGGGAATTGCGAAACGTACGCGTTGTTACTAATGAGTTTTGAACTAATAGCCACATTAGTCACGGAGAAGAAGTACGTGTCACTTTAAAAGTTGTAATTGACTGTATTAGAGAAGATTAAGTAAAGTAAGGTTTCATTATTCATTCACTACGTGCTTATTCGCCGCACAAGCCGATCTATTCAGTTGTAATAAAAACTTTTTTAAAACTACGTGAAAAATAATTTTGATTTCGGAAGTCGGTGGCAAAAAATGAAAATACAAAACCGAAGACACCGACTTCCGAAGTCAAAATTATTTTTCACTTTGTAGTTTTTTTGGAAGTCGGTTTTATTTTTTGTAAAAAAGTTTTTATTTTTCACTTTTTAGTTGTGGTACAATCGGACAAGTTGGCGCTCGACCACTTTTAAAACAGTTTCCTATGAAGCAGTCTGGCGGGCGATGCATACGCAAACTCCACCCCTTTTTTACTTCCGCCAATCAGGACGTTTTAAGCCGCATAGATCGGAAGCGATAATCTTTGTTTACTTTAGTTGTGATTTGCACTTTGCTAATCGACGACGCGCGTTCTTACTTCTGTGTTTTGCTTACAACCATTTTTGTTTACCGACTCCGATAATATCTTGCCCCACTGTTGACCCTTGCTTGTTTTACCGGACAGTTTTGTTGATTGCTCTCTTGTTGACCTGTGCTGTGTATTAATTGGATTGTTGGACGCTCTTCTGTGGATCTGTGCGCGTGTTTTATGGACTTGAACAATGAACCGAAATTTAACGAGAGATGAACGGAACCAAATCTTGGTTCTATACAATCAAGGATATAATATTTCCCAAATATCGCGGTAAGTCAATATCATATTTATTAAAACATAATATAATTGGTATACTTACCGTCATGTATCTTGAGCGCTCGGTGTCAGAGGGGGCATTGGGTCTATTTCACTTAAAAGATAGGTAAGCGCTCAAGATCCGTGCTGCTCAGTTTTTTTTTTTCATATAATGTGTTCGGTTTTATTATTTACATAATACTTACTACTTGGTCAAGCTAAGTTTTCACCTCTCTGGAATGCGGTCGCCTATTCCGCTTCCCCGCTCATCTCCCTGTGATCGTCCTGTTAGACTAGATTATTTTCGAAAGACGTGTTAATTAAAAATAAAACTTCTAAAAATATGAGCGATAGCTCATTCGATGCGAAATGGTGTCTAGAAAAAATTATTTGACGGATTTCTTAATCACTCCGAAACTTTTAAAATTTAAGAAATTTGCAAAAAAGATCCTTAAAGAGAAGGAAATTCCCAATAAAAACGTCACACTCCCGGAGTTCTATCTCTATTATTTATGACTTTAATTTAAAACTGAAAATACGGTGCCACAGGGTCGTTACGGCATAATAATATACGCAACACACTTAAAGTGACTACGCCACAGAAAATGTTATTTTATGTATTAAATATTGATTAATTTTTTTTTTAAATGTGGTGTATTCTATACACTTTAATGAGTAAATTCGTGTTTTTTTTTAAATTCATCTTTCAGCAAGTAGGGCTAGGTATATTGTTAATTAACAACATTTATCCGAACCTTTGTTAAGAAAATAAAAATATTTAAATAATTGCTCTTAAAATGTGTCGCTTCTTAGAGCCCGTCTTATATATTAATTAATAGGATCACATAATTAAAGTTCTAAAAAGTCGTCTGTTTTGTTTATAATATCTTTTTTTATGTAACGAAAAATCTAATCTTAGAATCATAAGTCATATTATTATGGTTGTTTTTATGTATCAAAATCACAACATAAATAATGTTTTGAATAAACTTTTTACATCGTTTATTTATAAATATTTTTTAAATTAGCAGATGGTCTAGTAGAGTTATTTTTTAACTATCATCATAGTCTTGTCTTGAGAAAATATTGTTTCTTAAAAAAAAACTGTTGTCTTAATTAAATGTTTTTATTGTTCATTCGTTTTTAGACATAATTCCGCATCGAATGAGTGCGGTTCATATTTCTAGGAGCTTTATTTGTAATAAATACGTTTTTCGAAGTGATTTCTGGTCTACCATTCCACAGTCCTTGCCTATATTCAGTTTGACGTAATTGACAGGAGTTGCAAACTTAACTCAACAGTTTTTTGCATAAATATTAATTTATGCAAAATATTGTTAATTCGTAAATAGTACAAACAACTAATTGGTTGTAGATTTAATATCCACAAAAAAATTGTTATTCCTAAAAGAAAACGAAAAACGATGGGCCATTTTTTTTCAACATTTTTTGTTAATAACTTTTGCAATTTTAGCGTGCTAGAAAATTCTTCAAAACATTTTTCTTGACATCATTCCGCATCGAATCAGCTATCGTTCATATTTTTAGGACCTTTATCTCTAATTAACACGTTATTTAAGATGTGAACCAGACTATGTAGATTAAATCTCACTAGAGGTTGCCCAGTAGTCGAATTTCGACTCGTAATTATTATTTAATATTTATTTTAGCTTTCTGCACTCCTTTATAAATGCTTAATCTCATACTTCCCCGTGCACGCAATATACTTAAAAAGGGGTACAAAGTTTTCTCTTCACGTATTATTGTACAGATTAATAATTATTTCTTATATACAATTTAATTTTATCAATTAATGTTTTCCTTTTAACGCCGATGAGGGCTCCATTGCCGACCGACCTCGTGCTCACCCTCCGCGCATCCTAACAGATGCTCGTGTGGCACACATGGTTAATACCTACCAGGAGGAACCCTTTACCAAAACATCAAGCTTTGCACAGCAATACGACTGCAGCATGCAAGCCATTAGAACAGCGCTCCATCGTGCTGGAGTGCACCATAGGAGGCCGGCAGTTAAAATAATATTAGGCCAGGAACAAAAAGAAGCTAGAGTGCGTTTCGCCCGTGATTACAGAGATTTCGATTATTCACGCGCCATATTTTCTGACGAAAAATCATTTAAGTCTAGTCAACATGGTCGTCGGAATTTATGGCGTGTAAATAATACAAGATACGAGCCGAGAAACGTAAAGTCTAATAACGAATCTGGGAGAATAATAGTTAATATGTGGGGTTGGATGAGCGCTGATGGGCCAGGAGAATTACATTACATTAACGAAAGGGCGACTGGACAAGTATATGCGGAATTGCTAGAAGAAGTGATGCTGCCAACAGTGCGCGCGGTGTATCCTGGGGAAGAAGTTCCCCAATTTTACTTTTTTCAAGACAATTGTCCAATACACCGTGCGCGCGTAGTTCAGAATTGGCTACTCCAGTATCCCGAAATTAGGACAGTCCCATGGCCCTATCGATCTCCGGACTTAAATCCTATAGAAAATTTATGGGCAATAATGGTCCAAAGATGGGACAGTCGAAATGAGAGGACCAAAGCAGCGCTCGTCACCCATTGCGATGAAGTGTGGCACTCTATTCGAGGCTCGGATCTTTGCGAAGTACTCGTAAGATCGATGAGAATTCGATGCGATGCCATTATAGATGCGGGCGGAGCCTTAACAAAATATTAAATAAATAAAATATAGGTATAGGTGTATGTTGTTGGTGTTGTGTTGTTGTGTTTTTAGTTTTGTTTATTTCTCAATAACTTAGTTAAAACAAACCTACCGCTACCTCTTCAAATAAATCCCGACAATGACACAATGTTGATTTTATGACCAGGAGTCGATGTTTACCTTTTTACTGTGGATAAGTATTTTGCGGTGCGATACAAACAATGAACCCTAATAAAAAGCACTTTCTTTGAATTTATAAACAATACTTCTTTAAAAATAATTTTAGTAGGCTTCATTGCTTGTATCTCAATGCAAAATACTTATCTACAGTAAAAAGGTAAACCGCCTATTGTTATTTGCCGACTCCTGGTCATAAAACCAAAACAGTGTTATGGTCGGAATGTCTATGAAGTTAATCTTTGCAGTGACAGTGATTGTTTTGTTTAAATTATGTTATTGAGAAATAAACGAAACTAAAATGTAGATTCAGTTAACGTAAATTGAGAGTTGAAAGTTGATTGAGTAAATTGAGTTGAGTGAGCACATACCCTGGAGAAATTGAGCGTTTAGCTAATAAAAAAAATATGTAAATAAAAATGTAAACATCTTTTTAGGCCTCCCTTATATTACGTGTTATTGTTGTCTCTCACTGTTATGATCACAAAAATTAGAAAGGTGTTCATTCTGCATTGCTGTTAATTGATATCTCTGCATTTACTGACTGTGTTTACATTAATTAAGGATTGCGCCATCATTAGGATTTGTAAATGAAAATTGTTTGTCTAAGCTGGTAGAGACCATAAAATAAAAATCGTCATATTCTATTCAGTAGATATGATTAAATTTCCTATTACGATGGTTATGATTTTGTTTATGTGGAATATTTACTGAAGTCATATTGTTATTCAGATACCACCTATTGAATTTTTGTGATGTTTTTGTAAATCACTTGTCTCTATCCAGAACCACTATATCTACAACATTTAGGTAGGTATTGTATTATTAATATTTCATAAAAGAGTACTCAGTGGTGTGCAGTTTCTTTTAATAAATAATGTTATATTCTATTTATTAGTCATTTATTCTTTAATGAGTTACCAAAACACAAACATAGAGTATATCGACAATATTACTCGTATCGAGCAAACAAACAAGAAAAATACTAAAATTTCGAATAACTAACGTACTGAAAATATTATTCTGGTCAAAACATATTTTAAGCAATGACAAAACACATTTCAATACATTGAGGCAATTATTGAATTCATCCAAATCAGTCACAGTTATTCAGCTTTGATTGAACACAATTAAGAGGAGCTCGTGGCTAAGTAATAACGGCCGCACGGGTCGATCTACAAGGTTATGCTAAGCTTACCAAGTTTGCTTCGTGGATGGGTGACCGTCCGTCATACCGAGTTGGTCCCGGCTTTCATTTGAATATCTTAGACAGTCGTTATGGATGAAGAAGAAGAAAATCTGACACCAGTCTTACCAAGGGGTATCATGTTACCCAGTTACTGGGTTGTGGAGGTTAGATAGGTAGTCGCTCCATGTGAAACCCAGCTGCATCTGGTTAGATTGGAAGCCGACAGTCCTAACATAGTTGAGAAAAGGCTAGGCAAAATGAAGATGATGTTAGATAACACAATAGAAATGTGTTTTTTAAATTGCCCATTAAATCATATTATTTACTAGGTCGCTGAACAATTTTTGTCAAAAAAGGCACATTTAACATTCTTAAAAATGTGGTTTAGTGTGAGCGAGGGAGATGCCAAATATGATAGCGTGGCTGTAAGTAATAATATTATACGTATTTATGTAATAATCACTAAAATCAATGTCCTGTAATAATTAAGTAAACTAAGTAATAATTAATCATAAACATGGAAAACAAAAGAAGAAAAAAATATGTGAGCAAAACATTTTTTCAAATAACATCCTACTGAACGCAAAATATTCTTAAAAACTTCTTTTTCAAGTGAGAGCCAGTGCAATGCAACCTAACAATGCCATGCGCGTGCGCCGTGTGTGCGTGACTATCGATGTTATGCAAAAAAAGTTTTAGGGGGCGTGGCTACGCTCGCTGAGACTGTACGCTAGGTGCAAGCGAATATGGCCTTATGGGTGGTCGACCGGCGAGTTTGCCGATTGTACCTACACAACCCACCAAAAATTTTAATACCATTACCTGGTATTATTAGAACATCGTCCACATAATATTAAGTAGGATTTTTTTTAGATTTTTGTTGATTTTTCAAAAACCGCTTAACCGATTTCGGTTTTTTTTTTAAATCGGTTGGCAAGCAACGGAGCTATGCGCGAACAAACATAAAAATAAAATATATATAGTCGAATTGAGAACCTCCTCCTTTCTTAGAAGTCGGTTAAAAAAAGCTCTATTCCCGGAAAGGTTAGAGGTCTTCTCTTCTTTTCATGTGCTTAGTGGACTAACCTGGTGTCAGAGTTTTTTATACTGTCCATGGACCTCTGACTTAACTTCACATGCTGTTGAGATATATTTCTCAGACATGCTGGTTTCCTCACGATTTTTTCCCTCACCGATTTTAAGCAAGTGATAATTATACAATACGCACAAAGAGGGGTGCATAGTACACTGATATATTTCTCCATTGTTTTAGTCCCGTGTAATAGAGAGCGAGGTTGCCATCAACGGGGCACAAATCCTGACTCGGGGCTACTACTGAGAAATTGCAGATGGAAACATCCAATTAAACTGCCTAGAATCGATCCTAGTAACTCATGCTGAGAAGTAGCGCTTGCGACTATTAGACCAACAAGGCAGACAGGTACAACCAAATGACAATAAGCAGTACCACAAAGAGATCGATCGTTTATCCCATGGCGTGTCCAAAAATAAAACTCAATTCTTGTCCTATACCCAGTGCTTGGACTGTATTCCTTCCTCATCATCTGTCTAGCCTTTTCCCAAATTTGTTGGGGTCGGTTTCCATTCTAACCGGATGCAGCTAAATACCAGTATTTTACATGGAGTCAATGCCTATCTGACCTCCTCAACCCAGTCAGTAACTCGGTAATACGATGTATTGTATGTATGTAATGCCACCCGTAACGACTGTCAAAGATCCACGAATGACAGCCGGGACCAACGGCTTAACGTGCTTTCCGAGGCACGGAGGAGTCTCGATATGTAAAGATGGTCACCCATCCACGGACCAACCCCAGCAAGCGTAGCTTAACCTGATAGATTGATTTGTGCGGCTATTATTACTTAGCCACGAGCTCCTCCTCCACGACTGTATTCCTTCAGCATACTAATTAAAACTATAGAGTAGCTTCATGTATGAAACTTTCCGTTTATGTATTCCGAACTTTATAACTAAGTAGCGCTTACGACTACGGTAATGTTTATGTTTAAACTTTATTTCGTTAACATTTAAACTTGTTTATGGATGGACTACCTTTCAGTTCTATTTTTGAGGTTAATGTTGATTTTGTTGTAATATTATCGTGTCTATGTGTATTCAGTGCAAATTGATTGCTTAGATGAATGACTGAAGCGATAGTTAATGAGGAGAAATCAATCACTTGATTGATACAGATGTTGTTTGGTTAAGTCACTATCTATATCTAAATAAATAAAAGCGAAAGGTCATTCATTCAGTGACTCACGAAATCTCGAAGATGAAATTTGTCACAGAGGTAGATTATGAGTAGGAGACGTCAGCAAAGAATGGATTTTAGGAAACTCCCCTCGTAAAGGAGTGATATAATATAGGGGTGGAAATTTGTATGAAAAATTTCAACATTTTCACGGGCGGAGCCGTGGGCAGCAGCTAGTAGTATATACGAGTAACACGTATTTAGTCTGAACACAGAGGAGGCAAAAATGGAGAGCTAATCATAAATTCATTTCCTATTCCGCACCTAAAGATTCCACTAGTTTGTTCAGCCGGAGGAAAGAAACAACGCAGCGCGGCGGTACACACGGTGTGAAAATTGTGCGTCAAAATATTGCATTACACTCTGAAAGTTTAACAAAGAAACAAAGAAAATAGGCGTTTATTGGCGGCAAACATGAGGCAGTACAAAAAACAAAAGACAGAAGAAAGAGTTTAGATTACCATCTATTTTGTTACTTCGCAAGATAGCACTTCACTTCCTATCTCCTCTGTATGGCGATTAAAATAATACAGAGTTGATATGACAGAGGGGCATTAAATTACACTACGTATACTATACGTGTTTAGTATTAACTCGGTACGGTATAAAAATAAAAAGCACCAAAAATGAGGTTTTTATTTTGTCAAACAAACTAAATAGCTTACAAATCAGAGTAAAACGCAACCATCCTTTGTAAATAAAAACTGACCTTGTAACAAAGCAGCACCGACGCGCGCGCTGGAGCGCTGTTAGGAAAGATACATCGTGTTCAAACGGGGCAAAAACTTAAAAAATCATTTGTGACTAAACTACTGCTCCTATTTAATTCATTTTTGGTACAGAGTTTGAAAATGGTTCCTAGTATAAGCTGTTTAAAGGAAAGCCCATCTGTCGTATCAACTCTGTATAAACAGTGTTCAACAGCTTTATCCTAACATGTACGTATATTTACATACTGAAAAGCTTTCAACCGACGCATTGTACCAGAACTGTTGTCGGCATGTCCTTTGGGTGCGACCGGATTAAATATAGTTTAACCAGCATTTTCGGAGCATGCAGCCTAAATCCGATTAAAAAATAAAATTTGTTACCGGAACAGGTATATTCTGAAATCGGCTTTGCTGTACGTTTGAGTTTCAATTATAATTCAAATTTAATCTGAGGATGTTCAAAGCTGAAAAAGGTAGCGTAAGGGCCCGACGAGTGCTTTTTGAGTTTTAACTGAAATTAAAATTTCATTTAATGATTTTAAACGCTAAAAAAGGCTCCGTTAGGACTCGAAGTACGAGTTGTGAGTCGTGTGTTCGAACCTAGGCAAGTGCTTTACTTTGTATGAATAATATCATGCTGTTCTCAAAACGAAGAATGAAAACATCGTGATCGTCCAAGAACCGAAAATTCAAAAACATGTGACATCTACCAACCCGCACGGGGCACGCGTGGTGGGTTACAGCCCACTCCTCGTAGGGCAGAGGCCTGTTCCCAGCAGTGGTCACAGGCTGGTTATGAAATACTATAATCATTTAAGGATTAGCTGTCACCCTCGAATTCTGGGACAGTACTTCCTGGACCACCTATCCCTCTTCGGAGCGTGTTTATAACATACTAGCACTTTGCCCGCGGCTTCGCTCCCGTGGTCTTTCCCGTGGGACCCGTTATTTTTCCCGGGATGAAAAGCCTATGTTACTCCAAGAAAACTAAGCTTTCCAATGGTGAAAGAATTTTTAAATCGGTCCAGTAGTTTCGGAGCCTATTCATTTCAAACAAACAAAAAATCAAATCTTTCCTCTTTATAATATTATTATAGTAAGTATAGACAATAATACACCAGGCACCAGGCACCAGGTTAGTCACTGACCACACGACAAGAAGAAGAATAATACATTGTTCAATAACTTAGTAAGATCACAACCCTCCTTTTGACTTTGCCGTAGACAGGTAAAACCTATCCAGTACTTTTGGCAAACAAGAATGCTTTCGTTAGCTAAGGTCAAAATGTTAAACGCGCAAAGAAAGCTAAGTAGGAGTGGAATGATTAAGATGCACCACGCATCATACTAAGGCGACAGCCGTTTCCGAGTAACGAGCGGTACATACAGACAGATGGTGCGCGGCATATGGCGTTCAATTGCGCCGCAAACGTTCGGTGATATAATTAGCATTGAAGCTTTCTTTGAATTGAGTTTAATAACAGTTTTGGAGGGAACAGTGCAGCAGGTGTATTTTGTAACATATTATGTTTAAGCTCAAAACGAGGAATACTCCTTATCTACAGTACGGACTACCAATCAATCTGCCTGCCTAGTCTTGTCCCAACTGCATTGGGGTCGGCTTCCAGTCTAACCGGATGCAGCTGAAAACCAGTTTTTTACATGGACCACGCTCCATCCTCCACAACCCATTCAGTAACTGGGTAATTCGACACCTCTTGGTAAGACTGGCTGTCAGACTTTCGGGCTTCTGACTACCCGTAACATGACAGCCGGGATCAATGGTTTAACGTGCATTCCGAGGCACGGAAGAGTCTCTGCATGTAAAGAGGGTCACCTATCAACGGAACAACCCCGGCAAGCGAAGCTTAACCTGATGGATCAATCCGTGCGGCTGTTATTACTTAGCCACGAGCTCAGTACAGACTACCATGACCCCTAAAATGATAAATAAACACTACACTAATGACAAGAAGCTTGTTTGTCTAACATGTCTTCTGCCGATCCGAGGGGACAAGATGACATGTTATTCATTAATTTCTCACAACACCCGTGTCATTCTGATGGAAGATGTGTCCCGACATGTTTATTCGGGGCTTATTTTTTTCTTCAAACCTCAAGGCATGAATGGTTTTTTTATGAAAAGGAAAGCTTATTATTTTTGTATAGATAAAATACCTTCTCTTTTGATGTGGTGATAATTTGAGCGAGCAATATTAAGATTGGAAGCTGCGTCTCCATCCACCCACACAGTATGCCCACATTTAACTAGTTATTTTGAAATCATTATGGGGCGAGCTTATTGCCATTAACCACACACAAAATCCACTTTGATCCTTAACAAATGTCTTATTAGAAACACTCGAATTGCACTTATATTACAATATAGCATAATCAGCCTTCCCACTGCTGGGACACAGGCTTACTCTCTATGGGAGTGGAGTGAGCTGCAAGCACCACGTGGGCTCAGTGCGGGTTGTTATATGTCACATGTTTCTGAATATTTGGTTCTAGGTCAAGCCGGTTTACTCCCGATGTTTACCTTCACCGTTTTGAGAACAGTGGTGATAAAATGATTAACAAGAAGTCAAGCTGCTGGCAGGGTTCGAACAACGACCGGACTGAAGCTAAGCTAAAGTATTTGTTGGAATTTTTAATTTGTTTAACGTTGATAAGCATTAACGTCAAACCAATTGAAAATTCCGCCCAAATGCTTCAGTTTGGCTTCATTAAATTCTTAGTTGTGTCGTATCTCATATCGATACTTATATATTTTTCTCAACACGTATATTTAGTGAGTAAGCTCTTTGATCTAAGCTGGAAGTTCTTATACGTACATACACTTGCGTGCAAAAAAATCTATCAACTCCGATCTCTTCGATTGGAAACAAGATAATTGAAAGTTGAACTATCAATAACAGTTACGTATTTTGCTGAATTTATGTGAATTACTTGAAAAAACTGATACATTCGCTTTAGAGAAATTTGCGATCTTAAACTTATACTGGTCGAATAACGAACTTTATTTTTAAGGTCAGTTAAAAATCTAAGTTAAAAGATCAATAAACCAACAGTAATAGAGAAACAAAAGCTTTTGTAAACTCCACTGACAAAAAAAAACTTTCCAGACAAAAGGGAGTGAACATAATTAAAGAATCGAGTCGATCTTGACAAGAAAATTGCTGACATGAAAGTAATGGAGTATGTGTATCTATACTAATATTATAAAGAGGTAAAGTGTGTCAGTTTGTGAGGTTGTAAGGGGTAATCTCTGGATCTACTGAATCGATTTTGAATATTCTTTCACTAATGGGAAGCTACGGGAATGTTAGTATAACTTTAAACAATTCAGATATACATCAACATTTGAGATATCGTCTCTCAGATAGACAACCAATTGGGAAGGCCCAATTTTTTGCACGCAAGTGCATATACTACGTCAGGCTACGTGACACCCTGTGTGCCGAGCGGGGCGGATGCGGTCACCAACCCGTTTGTATAGTAAGGAGGACGTCGACTCCGCATACTTTGTTATTAGTGGCTTGTCTTCTATGGATTGTAAGAAGAGAAGTTTGAAATGTCAGTGAGAGAAGCTCGTTAAGTCGTTATTAATGTGACACGGGGCATGTTATTACAAATAAGGTATTGAATAGCGGAGAGGAGGTACTTCAATGTACAGACGCAAGCTCATCAAGCTATTCATAACTGTCAAATTCCCAATTTTTTTATTAATTTATTTAATGAAATTACAATACAGCGGTGTTACTTAAGTCTAAAACTCGCCAAACTTTTACGTTTGATGGCGAATTGAACATGAACCTTATTCTTTTCTAATAAAGCTAAAAGTCTATCAAAGAAATTTGACAATTTGGGGTAGCTTAATGTGTTGGTTATAATTATTGTACAGAGGCCAGCACATCAAATTCCCAAAATCTGTCAAATTTTAACTTTTATTGCAAAGACATAAGGTTCATTTTTAATACATTTGAAAATTTGACAGTTAGGGATAGCTTGATGTGCTGGCGTCTGTACACAAAACATTGTGAAACATTTTAAAAGAGTAACGGTGGAGTTTCTTGCCCATTCTTCTCCACACGAAACTACCTTTTGGAAGGGGCGACTAGAATCAATTCTATTTCTTGTTCATTTTGACGTTCAAAACTGCCTTTCTTGTTTGAAATAAATGATATGACTTTTGACTTTGACTTTGCTGGCCCCTGTACATCCGGTATACTATAGAGTGGTAGAGCTAGCTCGCTGTCTGGCTAATATTTCGACAGCATTCTTATCACAGTCATGACGTGCAGCTGCGGACTATTTCTGTATTGTGGTCGTGATTATGTTGATCTATTTTGTTTTATGTATCTACTCTAGTTTATTATCTTTTATGTATGCACGTATTTCTGTGGCCATTAATCTAGTAATCTTTTATTTTTTTTAACAAAGATTTACTTACACAGTTTGTGTCGATAATAGAAGAGAAGCAGTGAATGCAAAAAAAAAATTAAGGCCGCATAAATACAAAATAATAAAAAGGCCTTGAATTTTATACTAAATTGATACTTTGTTAAGTGATTGATTGATATTTCTCGACGTCTAATAAAGGCACCAAGCTTTCTATAAACAAAGAACAGGGCAGACAAGGCAGATTTTTTAAGCAAAGGTCATAATCCTTTCTAATAAACCACACTTATCAATGTCAAATATTATCTAGCACTATTTCGCAAAAAACGATAGCGAATTTAAGCTTTATGTGCTTACTTATAAAGGTTATAGCGAACGCATTGATTACTGTTGTTACAGTAGTTCGACTAAAAAGATGAATTTTGCAAAGACTAATATTTGAAATGAGCAAGCATACCTTATTAGTAAATAAAGAGGCATCAATCCTGCAGGAAGAAAAGTACAGGCTGACATAATTATTCATCATCATCCACCTGCCCTTATTCCAATACATTGGGATGGATATTTATTACTCAATTACGCCAGAACGGCTGCATGAATCTGGATGAAATTAGGCACACATATAGATTATAGTCTGGAATAGCACATAAGCTATTATCCCGGGAAAGTGTACAGTTGCCGTGGGATATTTTCCGACAACAACGCGAGCGAAGTTGCTAGCAAAATCTAATATGCTAGTATATTTGAATTCAGCTCACCGTGTCATATTCAAATTATTAAATGGAATTTTCGAACATTGGCTTCTTCTTCAATACATATTTCTCTATTAACCGTCAGTCAATCAATCTACCTACAACCATGTTGGGGTAGACTTCCAGTCTAACCGGAAGCAGCTGAATACTAGTACTTTACACGGAGCGGCTGCCTATCTGACCACCACAACCCAGTAACTGGGTAACACGATACCCCTTGGTAAGACTGGATGTCAGACTTTCAGACTTCTGGCGACCCGTGACCTTTTCTTTCTAGCCATATCATCATACATAATTCATCAATCGCTTATTTGGTCAAACCTAATAAATAATAAATGCAAATTTTTGGAGTGTCAAAAAGGACGTGTATGAAGTAAAACCGTATAGAATCATGTAGGTTTAACCCGCTAAGAGGATTAGATTGAATATGTACAGAAATGTTTTATACTAGATTAACATATAGAATACTTTAAGCTTAGCCAAAAAGAGTTTCTCATTGATAAAGGTTTTCGGACAAGGGATGTTACGCTATCCCTTTAATTCAACGGAACTTTATTATCCGATTTTTTTTTTTTTAGGTTGGGAAATCTTCAAAAGACTCCTCCCGCTCTGGGTGGAGCGGAAGGGAGTGTCAGACTCTTACTGACTAAAACGCATCCATGTTCCTTTCTTAGCCTTTTATGTTCCGGGGTAGCGGTAACGCTTTCGGACAATCCGACATATAGCAACCGTACTTGCATTATGGACCGAGTCAGAAGGCCAAATTTTGAAAATTCATTCACTGATGGGAAGGCACATCTTGAGTGTATAGGCTATATTTATAAAAATATCCACGCGGACAAAGTCGCGGGTGAAGTGTAATGAAAAGTATAACTTTTCGTCTTGTCTTAAGACCGAGCTGGCAAGCGACAGAATTTTCCATTTCGGAAACTTTTCGCGACCGAAATAGGAACCACACTTCAAGTTTCTACCAAACAGTCCACATCTTGTACCTCTCCATGTCCTACATTACGTCATAGGTGTACGAAATCCACGTCATTGACCTTTACGTAGCGAGTACAAATATTTTATGTTTGACTATGATATTTTGTTTGCACACGTGTAAGTTGGGTTGCTATCTCATCGTATTGGATGCGGCAACAATAAATTGTATCATGATATTGACAATTTTATTGGTTGTTATTTATTCTGGTCATTTGAGCCATAAGTTCATATTGATGCGATGTCTTCCTAGAGACAAAGTTGAGGTTACTCATGTGGGTGCATAGCAACGTAGTATGGCAGCAGAAATAAGTACCTTCCCGGACGTTGTTCCTTGGATCCTTAGGATGCGCTGGAGTAGTCCGGAAATATAAGTTCATATGTTTTGTTCAACATGAAACCTAATACTGACCTTCAAATTGCATAATCCTATAAACAGCCTATGTTCCCACTGCTGGGACACAGGGCTCTTCTCTTTGGACCAAGTGCGGGTTCGTAGATGTCATATATATTACGAATTTTTGGTTCTAGGACATGCCGGTTTCCTCACGCTGTTTTCCTTCACCGTTTTGAGAGCAGACGTGATGGAATATTAACACAAAGTAAAGCGCCTGCCTGGGTTGGAACTCGCGACATACAACTCGGTAAGTCGGGGCTGTTACCTCTGGGCTAAGATTGCTCGCAAAAACCGTACTTAAGAAAATTTTAATTTACGGGCTGCGCTGCCGCTACCATAACAAAGAACTTGACGGTTATTAAATCAACGGAAGTTAGTACGAAAGCTTCGTCCAAAAATATTACAATACTGCTCCCACTTGGTTTCACCCGCTGATCGGCTCCTATTGGTCGTAGCGTGATGTTACATAGCCTTCCTCGATAAATGGACTATCCAACACAAAAAGAATTCAATTCGGACCAGTAGTTCCAGAGATTAGCGCGTTCAAACAAACAAACACTTCAGCTTTATAATATTAGTATAGATTTGACCGCACAGTACACGCGATTAGTACACATGGCATAGCATATTAAACCTAGTAATTAAGTTAGCCTATCCTGGGCGAGGCATGACCTACTTCAAAAACACAATTTCATATACAGGGCGTCATCGAATTCAGATTCTCAGCAGAAATGTTCTTGACATAGCTCTAGTGGGAAATTCCGTGAAACTGAATTATATTCGGATGAAAAATCATTTTCCGTGAACTCCTCGCCATATTTGGGATAGATTGGCTGCCCCAGGTGGACACGAAAGACGTGTATGACGGTCTCGCAAATAAATTGACGTATGAAATATTTATCACGTTTAAATTATAGAAAAGTGTTAGTTTTGAGTGTGAAATCATAGTGTAGGACGTGTAGGTACTTATGATGACTATTATATGAAAAGACTTATGAAATAGTAAGAGAGCAAGCTCTTAAGGTAGCCCGTGAAATTCTAATTTTCATATATTTGTTATTTGTAGGTCACTGTCAAGTTGTACCTATCGAAATATGATACTATGCTACGCTGTTCGCGACCATAAAACTAAAACTATGCATTTACATAATTATAACTTACGATTCGAATAAAGAAGTTAGAGAGATATATTGATAATTCAAATGATTATAATTATGTAAATACAACTTTTATGGTCGCGAATTATATTTAGATCAAGATAAAACCAGACAAAGACGCGCAAATTTAAAAAAAAAATTAAGACAACTTAAATTTTGCGGGCTACCTCTACGCATTCACCATAATGACGTGACCTAATATGCTGGTCACATAGAGCATTAGTCACAAACCAAAACGATTAGAAGCTGGCATTCATCCCTAATCATTTTTAAGGATGGGAAATCCTCCTCCATTACTCCTCCCGCTCCACTCGGAAGGGATTGTCAGACTCTTACTCACTAAAACCCATGTATATTCCCTTTGTGTTCCTTGGCAGCGGTAACTCTTTCAGACAATCCCGATGATGGTATTCATCCCTCCTATCTTATTTAGGCTCACAATATATCTACCTCAAACAGGGAGGACTCATCATCCCTGAATATCCCTGCTATCAGAGTACCGCATGTGGACAATAGCCAATCAAAATGTGTTTACGCACGTGGGATTAGTGAACGTTTGCCTGACTGCTTAATGCTTCTTCTGTCACGCCTGGGTTTTCACGGATTAAATAATTCCGTGTTTAATTTTTTGTATTAAATATTATATGCACATATCAATGGTTTTAACGATTTATTTACTGAAACAAAACAAAGATGCGAACTTGACTTCAAAAATTTGCATAAACGCCAATTATGGTTTATTTGTATTTCAATACCAGTTAGCTTGTAAAATGTATGTTTAGTAGAAGTATTGTCGATGTAGAGCTTCGCAACTTCAAATAACCATAATCAGTTGGTTTCAAAAATTCGAAGACGTGGCATCCGCCAGCCGTGTCCCAGCAGTGGGAACATCGACATGTTATGTATAATTAGTTGATAAACGAATTAATGTCGCGAGCGAGGGGGCTCGAGTCCCACAGAACATTACACTACAGGCTGTAATTAATGTTTACAATAACGAATACGAACGCTCGAGCTATCAGGCAAGACTCTTAATCCTTGAATTTCACAATAATGAGACTCAATTCCTTTTAAGCCTAGAGTCTTAAGTCATAGGACTTAAGCCTAACACCTAAGCGTTTTCGCAGGATATCTTGTCAAACAACGATCTGATTTAACATAATGTTTACCAATTCTACCTTTCCGACGGACTGTACCGTTTATTACTGAAAATAGGATCAACGACCTTATGGGTCGTTGATTCCTTCATAGTTAATTTAGGTTGAAAGGGAAAATGGAGACCGTTTGATGGCTTTTGCGGTAACCAAGCAATAACTTAAATAAAGCTAAGCTGTGTCACTTGGATGTCCCTGAAACGGTGATTTGTTTAATTTTTAAATCTTAATAATGTGATTGAAACTGGTTTATCAATAGATATATAAATTCCCATTAAAATAGATGGACAAACTTTAAGACATGATTTTAGTCCACCAAAATAAGGTCAATGGTAAAAAAAATAAAAGAAAAACGCATTAGATACCTACTCACAAGAAGTGTGCAAGTACCTACCCATAATGGATGTATTTATTCGGCAATTTATTATGTTCTTTAGCAATTTAAAATCACTATAATCAGTGTATTTTTTTTCTTGGGTATCTTTGCTTAGACGTACTGAACGCTGTGTTAAAATTTGTCCATTTATTTTAATGGGACCTTATTATTTATTATTTTATCAGTTAAACATATCGGAGCTTGAAAGTCATCAGTATCGTGTTGGGTTCCAACCATTTCCAGTAACTGGATAGTGAAGGTCAAATAAGCAGTCTCTCCATTTAAAACATTGGCACAATATATATATGACATTGGTATTCATCTGAATCCGGTTAGACTGGAAGTCTTTTCCCAACTATTTTTGATTTGGGAAAAGTATACGCAGACGCCGGTAGTTTTGTCGGAAAAGCATTTCACCTTGGATACCTTGTTGTCCATTTCGGACTGATACCATCACATTCTGCATAATAATTTCCCATTTGCAATTGTTTTTTTTTCATGGACCGAACCTGACTGTTACAACCTAGTAACTGGGTAACACGAAACCTCCTTACCCCATTTGTAAGACTGGTTGTCTGACTTTCAAGCTTCTACATGTTTAACTGATAAAAGTAAATATCAATTGATAAACCAGTTCCAAGCACACGTTAGTTAAAATATAAACGTGATAAAATAATATGAAGCCACGAGTTTCAACTAGGAAACTGACTTCCAATATGATAAACTTCCGAGGGCATCGTAAATTCTGGTTTCAAAGAAGAATATTAAATTTTAACGGCGTGGAACGCTCAGGTGATTCAAGTAGGTCAGTAAGCTTATAGGTAAAATAGATTATGCTGTAGGAGACATGAGGGCACCTACCTGTACCATGGCAATAAAATCCGTGTATTCGGTAGTTAGTAATGAGGACTGGACTCAGTTATGGATGGTCTCCCATAAATTTTCCGATAGCTGACGGCTAAGACCCATCCCAAATAACTACCCTGTTTACACATTTATATAAGGAGCTCGTAGACTTAAGATAGGACTGTCGAGGAATTGGAAAAATAGGTATTGGAAGAAACTATCGCCGTCACCCTCACCTTAACTACAAAAACCTTGACCAAGACGTTTTGTATTCCGCTGTTTTCTTCTTCAAAACTGCACTGACATAACAAATACTTATTTCTAAATTTAGAGGAAAAGTATATCTTCTAAGTGCTTTTATTTTCTTCTCTCGTCTGAACATGGCGGCGGTACGGGACGGGATTTGTACGGGATTTTCGATTGTCATAATTCTGCTAGTGATTATGTCTTGGAAAAGAAAGTGATAGGGGCAAGAAACAACTAGACCTAGATTTTTGTTCTCTCGTTTCTTCAGTGTATCCATGAAGAAATCCGCGTAATGCGTTTGTATGTAGAAAAGCCCAATAGTGTTCCGTCTTAAGGCATTTTCATAAAAAAGTATCACAGCGGAAATTTTAAGTCCTAACTCAGTTGAAAAACGCGTAATGACATCGCCAAATGTTAGAATTATACGGGGTAAGAGGTGTGACAAAGGTGAAAATATAATAATATAAGGGCTTTCAGCCCTTATATGACGGCTATGAATAAAAAGCTTATGTGGGGTTGATGGAAGTCATTCAACCGATAGGTTTTTGTTCAGCACTTAATGTTTATTGATAATATTATAGGCTCATGAGTATAGTACCCACTTTCGTATATTGTAATGTTTTTTTAAGTTTTGACTGACTGAAAGTTCTTAAACGAAATCGTAAAAAAAAAGAACTTAAAAAAATATATACCGGCCTGAAATTGTCAGCTTCAATCAGACTGACGTTGTCATTCCTACTCAGAGACGAACTTTAGCCCAGCTATGGACCGACAGTCGTAAAAACAACATTACTAAAGAAAAAAAAATACGTTATCTACCAAGCGACATCGCGAAACGTCCGCATAATATCACGTTCCCAAAAAAATCGTGCTATTATACGACAAAATTGTATGGTTCGACTTACGCTGCATATGTATGTGCTGCTTGGGCATTTTGTAATCGGGCGGGTAACATCGCTCGTAGAACTCTAGGTCGCTGACCTGGCATACCTCAGGCGTTGGTATTATCAGACCAGTGCCTGATATCGCCCTCTGGAGATGGTGTTCCTGTGGACAAGAGAAAATTTCTGTTAGTTTGGTTTAAAAACTTTTACTAAGTGATATATGCGCTGCTACTAGCGACACCGTGAAGAAGGCGAAGTTGTTTCTCAGAGGGGTTCTGCAGTTATGTTCAAGTCCCATGTAAAAGGGGGCGAGCCTATTGCCATACCTAACCGGGCAAAAATCTAGACCAGAGTTTTATGACTTTGCGTATTAATATGCTAATCCCTTTTTTTTGAGGGTATCATCAGGGATATCATCAGATGACACCTCCCTCTGGGTGGACGCAAGAGAATCTCAGACTCTTACTGACTAAAACCCATCCATGTTCCTTCCTTAGCCCTTTATATTCTGGGGTAGCGGTAACCCTTTCGGACGATCCCGTTGAATATTCTAATCGCTGAAGTCATCTTGCATAATATTGACTTTCAATGACATAAGAGAGGTACATTTAGCCTCAACAAAAATGTCATAATCCGTTAACGATTACTTGAAATTATTTCACAACGGTTCCTGGGCATATAAAACAATGGCTTCTCAGATTCATAACATAATTTAATTAGCGGTTATTATTGTTTAAAATGTATTTTTTTCTAAAACTAGCAGCTATTCACATAAGAACTGTTTGTTTAAACATGGGATAGCGGATGGGATATTTATTTATTAAATACTTCAAGCACAGAAATGAGGTGGACCTTAATGCCATTTCGATCAGTCAAACCTATGGGTAATGCAGAGAACAGTGGTAGGTGCAATCGAAAATCAGAAAAATTTATATATATTTTTCTGATTTTGATGATATATATATCATCATCTCCTGCCTTATCCCAATTTATTTGGGGTCGGCGCAACATGTCTTTTTTCTCCATACTTCTTTATTAGTCGTCATCACGGTAGTCACTCCCTTCCTAGCCATATCATCTTTCACACAATCCATCCATCGTTTCTTTGGTCTTCCTCTACTTGTATAGCCATCCACATTCATACTCAGAACTTTCTTGACAATATTATAATAGAAAAATAAATATATATTTAAATATATAACCATGCTTGTATTTCCCAAAGGAGCAGGCTAAGGTACACCCTCACTTCACTAGTCATGTTTAAATCGTGTGTGATAGGGGGGGCCTAATGCCATTCACCTTGCAATATTTTAGAACGCATTCTTCAATTGACATAATATGTACAATTGTACAGAGGCCAGCACATTAAGTTACCACAATCTGTCAAATTTCTTTGATAGTATTTCAACTTTATTGCAAAGATATAAGGTTCATTTTTAATTGAGAAAATTTGACAGTTAGGGATAGCTTGATGTGCTGGCGTCTGTACATGGACGCTTCTGTTAATTAGTCACAACTTTTTTAGTGCGTGGAAGGTGCCCAATAAAGTTTTCACCGCCAACGCAAACAGGACGCGATGCCTCGCCCAGCGCCATGCTATAAATGCAAAAATGAAGAACTTCTTATGAAGCAGGTGGCACGAAAATCTGGAACTTCTATTCAAGTGCTTGGCGGTGAAGAGGTTAACGGACATACATCTGTATTATAGTATCGTACATTCAAGTATCATACCGTGAGTCACGAAACTCTCAATGCCTCTTATATGTTTGCCTTAGAAGGATGTTGTACCAGATTAGCGCTTACAGATAAACGTTGTAATTAAAACAGTTGGTACTGTGAAAGAACAGAAACGAAACTAACTTTGTGAAGAGTTTATATTTTTATCGCCTTTAAATATGCATCATATTTAGCATAATCAGTAAACGTTTCCACCGATGCCACACAGACCTCCTCTATGTGAGAGAGGGTGGCCGTAATCCAGAACGCGGGCCCAGACGTCACAAGTAGTGGTATTTTTTGGTTTGCCGGTTTTCTTAAAATCATCACTTTAGGCTTCCGTACTTTAGGCGCGGGCCTGCGGACGGTGAGTAATGGGTGACTCACCGTCCGATCAACACCAGGCCCGTGCCGGACGGCGCGTATATGTTCCACGCGCGCCTCAAAGAGATGTCAGCATATGAAGGGGCCCCTCAGGGCCAAGCCTGCCGGGTAAGCGGGATTGTCCGAAAGGGTTACCGCTACCCCGGAACATAAAGGGCTACGGAAGGAACATGGATGGGTTTTAGTCAGTAAGAGTCTGACACTCCCTTCCGCTCCACCCAGAGCGGGAGCAGTCATTGGATGATTTCCCAGCCTTAAAAAAAAAAGGCTTCCGTACTCAAAGGTTAAAACGAGACCTATTACTAATACGCCGCTGTACGTCAGTCCGTCCGTCTGCTTGGCCGTCTGTCACCAGGCTGTATCTCATGAACCATGATAGTTAGACAGTTGGAATTTTCACAGATGATGTATTTCTGTTGTCGCTATAACAACAAATACTAAAAAACAAAATAAAATTAATATTTAAGGGGTCTCCTATAGACAGACATGATTTTATTGCCGTTTTTATAGATAACTAGCTTCTGCCCGCGACTTCGCCCGCGTGGATGACGGAAATTGCATATAATATAAGCCTTCCTCTTGAATCACTCTATATATTAAAAAAACTGCATCAAAATCCGTTGTGTAGTTTTAAAGATCTAAGCATACATACAGACATTAAGACAGACGCGGGAAGCGACTTTGCTTTATGTACTGATGGTACGGGGAACTGCGAATTCATTTTTTTTTAAAGAAGTTCACGGGTCATCTAGTCGCTTATAAAAACTTAATATAGTTACATAAAAAAGGACTTTTAAAAAGTTGCACGAACTATCCAACATTGGGCTAACGCTTGCAGTTCAATTTAATATTAGAGTCAGAATATTTTCCACGACTGGTTTGAATATTAACTAGTCAAAACTCATTGGACTTTTTAGATTCCAACAAATATAATGATACATTAAAGATGAGTAGTTTTGGTTGTATTTTGTCTAATATTAATATTTTTTATGTGTCTCATTTGTTTCGCGAAGGCGAAGAATGTTTTGAAAATTCTTATTTAAAATTGAGGCTGGAATTTTGGAGGGCTTGCTCGAAAAAAATTAGTTGCTATGGAAAATAAAGGCACAGTAAGATACTTCATGGTTGGCAACGTATCTACAAAACCCGCTATTGCTGGTTTACGTAGGCGGTAACCACTCACCGCCGCGCCGTCAATTAATCAACCCAACATACAACAAATAGCACTCTCAGACAAAAGATGACCTAACACTATAATTCTATCCAAACCAGCATCCCCATTTACGCAAAACACTTTCAATCACTATTTAGAAGGAAATTCCTAATTCATTGCTTTAAAGGTTTGTAAAAATCTTTTGCTCAGCAACGTAAATATCGCAATTAATGTTGTTGAATTGCCAAATGAAACGTCAATTGGGTATTTGAAAGGGTAGTCAATAACGTTACTTTTTATGAACTGTCAAAAAGCGGAATTTGTACGTGATTTGTATGAAATATAACAATGTGACGTCACAGGTTTTTAGAATCAAATGGAATACTTATTAGCATTAAACGCATTTTTTAAATTATACCATCGCATAATATTTAATTTCTGTGCGGTGATGGACCTTTTTAAGACGAGCGGTCTTATATCTATGTGATCTTTTATATTTTATTTTTGACCGTTTCAAATAGTCAATTGCCAATTTAAGAGTCTTACGCAGATCCCGTATGGTATAGGCATCAAGTCTATCACAATCCAAACAATTACATCATTGAACGCACAGAGGATTACATAATTAGAACATTAATATGACTATGAGACTCCATAGTGCATTGGCACACTGGATGCTTCATGTGAAATGATAGAAGAATACTAATGAATCAGTGCTAAGGAAAAAGTATCTAATATATCTATCTAAACGAGCGTTAGTAGTCAAGGTAGATGCTCAAACATTCACCTATGTCAATCAAAACTTAGCCAACAGCAATAACTGGTAAAGTGCTTTAACACAAACATTGCCACAATTTTTTGTGTTATGCTAAGCTCAGTGTCCTGAGTGTGTGTGTCGAGCTCGTGGCTAAGTAATAACAGCCGCACAGGGCGATCCACCAGGTTAAGCTACGCTTGCCGGGGTTGGCCGTGGATGGGTGACCATCTTTACATACCGAGACTCGTCCGTGCCTCGGAAACCACGTTAGGCCGTTGGTCGCGGCTGTCATTTCTGCATCTTTGACAGTCGTTACGGGTCGGCAGAAGCCCGAAAATCTGACAGCCAGTCATACCAAGGGGTATCGTATTACCCAGTTACTGGGTTGTTGAGGTCAGACAGGCAGTCGTTCCATGTAAAAGACTGGTATTCAATTGCATCCGGTTGGACTGGAAGCCGACTCCAACATAGTTGGGAAAAGGCTCGGCTGATTTTTTTTTCTAAGCTCAGTGTCTTCAGCACACATTCGTGTTCATGGCCGTGTATGGGTTAAGATGAGAGAAGTTCGCCTTCCAAGAACCATAAAATGCTGTTGGTAGATGCATGATTAAGTCCGACTTACAACAGTATTCAGTGTTGACCCTACAATTGGCACACATCATTTGAATAGGTCTTAAAGCTCCAAGATTTATCATGCGCCCTAAACATATAAATCCAGGGACTAGAAACGCACAAGCTGACAATACGTTAGAACATCAATAAGCTAGAGAACAAACAAGATATAACTCACACACCACCCGACAAAAACTAGTCAAAGCATAATCCGGTTACATACACAATCATACATATCGAGACTCCTCCGTGCCTCGGAAAGCACGTTAAGCCGTTGGTCCCGGCTGTCATTTTTGGATCTTTGACAGCCGTTATTGGTCGTCAGAAGTCCGAAAGACTGACATCCATCTTACGGGTATCGTATTACCCAGTAACTGGTTTGTGGAGGTGACATAGGCAGTCGCTCCATGTAAAACACTGGTATTCAACTGCATCCGGTTGGACTGGAAGCCGACCCCAACATAGTTGGGACAAGGCTAGGCAGATTGAATCGGGATATGGGAGCTTAGATATCAGTCTAGATTATAAAAGCTAGCACAAAACGGACGACAAGAACTATAGCGCTGAATATAATTAAAATTAATTACAGTGTACTAAGAAGTGATAATAATGTTTTATTATTTTCATTTCCTTTGTAGACTTTCTAAGCGTTTAAAAACTAATAGAATTAAAGAAGGCTTTGTACGAACAGACAAAAGGTTTTTATAAAAGTATATTGAAATTAAATCTGTTGAACAAAAAAAGTGAAAAGAATATAAACAACGTTCTTAGGACATCAATTTGCGGAGCTTAAAGGTCAATAGACGGATAAAGCTGTTTATTATCTTCATTTTTTGTTTCAGTATTTCATTACTTTTACATTATCGATTGATCAGAGGAGCAAGCCACAAAATGGGAGAACCATTTACTAGTCATTGACTTCCATTGTTAATGACAAAATAATGAAAATCTTTACTTCAAATTGCAAGGGTTTGTTGTCCTATACAACACAATGTTTTATTATACTCGCTTTTGCCAACGGCTTCCCCCTACGTGTAAGAGATCATTCCACGGGAACGGGATAAAAAGTAGCCTGTGTTATTCCAGACTACTTGTGTGACAAATTTTATCCAGCTCTGTTCAGTAGTTTTTGCATGAAAGAGTAACAAACATCCATACATTCTCATAAACTGTCACGTTTATAATATTAGTCGGATTATGTAGATAGTGTTGTCTGTACAACACAATGATTTTGGCCTAAATTTTGATGATACTTGACAATTTGATAATTACCCAACCAAAAAAAAAGCTACCCCGGAACATAAAGGGCTAAGGAAGAACATGGACGGGTTTTAGTCAGTAAGAGTCTGACACTCCCTTCCGCTCCACCCAGGGCTCGAGTCATTTGATGATTTCCCACCCTCAAAAAAAGGGCTCCCTCAATGTCGTCATTATGAGAGTATCAATTTGAAGAAACCAACGTGCAATCTCAAACGTTCCGCTGACATTATCATATTCGAAACTATGATTATCCAACACTCATCGAAACATTTCAAGAAAACCTATTGAGCATACATTCATTCTCAGGACTTGGAAACGTTCCCACAAGTCAACAGCATCTCGAATCCGCAGCGTTACGTCACTGACTCACTGTTAACGTATGACAATGCGGTAATATGTATAGTTTCGATAAGGTATCGTCAACTTTGTGTCCGTTATTGATTAGATTGATGGTATGAATTGCAATGTTGTTGCATCATCACAGCCGACAAAGCGTCGACTGCTGGAAATAGATCTTCCTATAGGATTAGACCTGCAGCCATGCGCTGCATGCTAGCATCCAGCTAATTCCCGCCATTAACCAGGTCGATTGCAACTCGACCTGGACCTTGGAGACGACGACGGTTACGTCGTCTCCTCTCAGGACTTCCATTTAGTATTCACCAATGAAACTGAACGCGATCAACACAATCAAAACCGACTTCAAGATCTGTCAGTGTCAATATTTTACAGAATTTTAACTGCATTTAAACGGGGATTATGTGCAGATCGCGTTGAGTTTCATTGGTGAAATACGCTGTTAAATATTTATTTAGAACAGCGCCACGGCTTGACGACCAACCATGCAGTGTTGAAATACCCCGTGAGTCTTTAAAGCAATAGTAAATTATTCACACTGACTGCGATCGCTGTGTACTCTACTAAACTTGACTGATACCGGTAAAGGTAGCAAATCCTTCACCCAGAGAAAACCGGCATTCCTGAGAGATATTTTTCAACAGCATGTGAAGCTAAGTCAGAGGCCCATGGGCTGCATAAAAACTCTGACACCTGGTTTATCACTAACCACACGAAAAAGAAAGAAGAGAAGACCGTTCACTTGCACTTTACCATTCCATATATCCTTACTCCATGTCGCAGTGATGAATTATTTCACTTCTCTTACATCCTTCATAGTTTTCTCGCAAAGTTACTCCGTAACGATATTAATGTTAACATTTATCAGACTTATTAGTGAGATACTCCTTGCAGGCGCGTTTTTCCGCATAATTTTACAAGCAAGCTTTCTAGTACTGAAATGGATATAAAGTGGCGGAAACAGCTATTTATTTGAATAAGGAAGCGTTTTACTTCGGTAACAACGGCAGAAGCCAAATTTCTGTAAAGTATGGATATTTTCAATGAAAATTTTCATAGCACAGTCCTATTAGTCATCGTATTTTTATGGCAGCCAACTTTTAGAAAGATCATGATTATCAACTTACTGAAGCCAATAGTTTAAGCTATTAATTATCTCTTTAATAACTATTTTTACTGCCTCGTTGGTCTAGTGGTCGCAAGCGCTACTACTGAGCACGAGGTTAGTGGTGTTAGTTAGTGTTATTGGGTCTTTTCATCTTGAATTTCTCAGTAGCATCTCGGGGACTGGATTAGTACCCGGTTGATGGCAATAGGCTCGCCCCTATTACATAGGAATCAAACATAACTGGCGAAATGTGGGTTTACTACAGGAACCCTTCGGGGACTACAAGCGTGATGTTATATTTATGTTTAAAACCTATTTTCATACAGACTACACGCCATTAAAAGAAGATCAATTAAGCTAATGATAAACCGCAAGCTCGATAAAAGTGTAAACATTTTACATACTGTTTCAGCCAATAACATTTTGAAAATCGTGCCAGCGCCGCATACAAATTCTTCAATACCTAATCTGCATCCAAAACCATTACAATAAATCTTCGTCCCCAATTTTTTCTAAATAAAACTAGGCACGAAATGACCGTAGTCTATATTTTAATCAAGTCCATACAATTTCTAACAGAAATAACTGACCCAAACTCTTCGAAGTCACGCGAACCTATGGGTATATTTAGTCAAGGGTGACTTGGCATTTTGTTAGAACGAACGAGTCACATCATGGCATGTCTCTTCTTTGATACTAACTAAATAATCTTATGGTTAATAGCTTTTATATTTCAAGTTTCTTGACGTTTATTAAGTAGTAAAAGGATATAAGTCCTTATAATGATTATATTATTGATTGAAGTCAGAGATGAGGAGCTCGTGGCTAAGTAATAACAGCTGCACACATCAATCCAACAGGTTAAGCTACGCTTTCCGGGGTTGGTCCGTAGATGGGTGACCATCTTTACATATCGAGACTCCTCCGTGCCTCCAAAAACACATAAAGCTTTTGGGCCCGGCTGTCATTCAAGGATCTTTGACAATCGTTACGGTTAGTCAGAAGCCCGAAAGTCTGACAGCTTGTCTTACCAAGGGATATCGTATTACTGACTGGGTTGTGGAGGTCAGATAGGCAGTCGCCCCATGTAAAATACTGGTATTCGCTGCATCCGGTTAGACTGGAAGCCGACCTCAACATAGTTGGGAAAAGGCTAGGCAAATTGATTATCGATGAGTCAGAAGAGACAGAAAACACGTCTGGTGAAGAAGGACGGGCTGAACCGACTCCATATGAAATGGTATAAGTGCAAGCGAACAATAATCATAAATTAGAGGTTACCGCTAAATAGCAATAGAACATTATTACATTATGTAACAGAAGCAGACACCACAGTTCTTGCCAAGGACGGAATTACTTTATATTTATAGGAAACAGTTCTCGGGTATATTCTGAGTGAAGTGGTAAGTAATTTAAGGACGAATCTACCCCGATGGGTTAGCAGTTTTTTTTGTCAGTCTGAGAGAGTATTTGTTTTTTTCTTTTAAATAATTGTCTCAAGTTTGTTAGACAAATTTCATCCTGTTCGATTGCCGCATGCGAATTTCCAAAAATATTTAAATGCAGATTTGCTTCTTTTTAAAAATAAATGAATGTTTCCTTTGAGTACAATTTGTTATCTCCAGTATTTAGAGTACTTTCCATTTATTCTTGCATTTCTTTAGGTATTTTCGTGTTATCTGTCGCTTGCATGTTGTACCTGTCATGTTTTCTCTCTGCGTCATCCTAAGGGTGACGACTGGTAGAAAATGCTTCAGGCATTAAATACGCCTTTGCCCGGTATTTTATTACTTGCGCATAAAGTTTGAATAAATAAATACACAAAAGCAGTCCTGTTAATACAATTCTTTTCGCAGACAAAACAAAGTACCCCTTAGTAATCAGTAAACACTACAAGTTCTCTCGCTCAACTGATCATATGAAAAACATAGGCTACCTACTTACCTAAGATCCCTCATTAGCGAAACGGGAGAAACTGAATTAAGTAGAAGCCAATAGAAAAACAAACAAGGGATTTGTTATGTGAATAGATATTTAGACACTGTCTGATTCACACAAGAGCGAGGTAACTACCGCCACTAATGTAACGAGAAATGGCAGTACTTAAAAGGTACAAAAATTAAGCAGGCCTACACGATATTAATTAAATGTCATCTCGCAGTTCAAGCTAGGGGTTGTCTTGTCTACTGCTAAACCAGACTTGCCTGTGGATGCCACAATAAATTGGGGCATCCAGTGACTGGAGGCCCAATTTATTGTGTGTTGTTTTTTTGTTTGTGTATTTGTTGCGTGGTGAACAAAGCGACTACACAGTGTGCTTGTGTAGTGCAGTGCAGTTGTGCTTGCGTTTGCTGTGTGTGTGTTAGGTTGGGTAGGGTGGATCGTATACCCATCTAGTAAAGTGATGTATTCAACTTAAATACGGAATCGACAGGATTCAAGAGGAATAATTGTGAAGGTGATTGAATTTAGTGATTTCTAGCGAAGTGGGCTTTATTACGCTACTGCGCGACAGCAAAGACGGTTATTTACGCCTACTAATAAATAATCTTCGTACATAGTTCCAACCAAAACTAAAGCCTATCCTAAAATGAATCACACAATCACAAATTGAAAGTATCAATTCATTCGAATTCGGTTTTATCAATGAAAATTAATGGTGTCTATAAACCACTGTGAATACAGGTACGCACGTGCGTTTTTCAGCGCAGCGTTTATTGTCGCGCACTTGATTATCAACGTTCTTCTTCTTGTTTTCGCGTCGATGTTCCTTTGAGCCCAGTAGGTTGCCATTGCCACATTGATCGCGGCATCAGTGGCATTCATTAGGTCATCAAAAGTGCAGGTGAATGGGTAGTTAGGACACTCCAGCAGGTGGGGCATGGTCTGGTCAGAAGCTCTGTAGTCGCACTGAGTGTTGGGTGGATCACTAATTCCCCACTCGACAGATTGTGCCTGCAGCGGCTTTGGGTACGCAGTCGATTGAGAGCTTTCCATTTAGGCCACTGCAGATCACGTCCGGGAAGCAAATGTTCCAACCTTATGATTGGCACAAAGAGTCAAAAATCCAACGGTGTGTTTTTTGACGGGTTGCGGATGCGGTCTGTTCGATTCTTAATACTCGAGAGTTGAAAATGCAGTGCACAAAAAAAAGCCATAATAAAATAACGCCCGCGCGAATCAAGGCTTACGGGAGGCAAAACTGGTGAACTGAAGCCCTGAAACTGGGGTTAGTTACGATAAATTGATGTGGTTCAGAATTGTTTACGCTTTTGAACCGTTTAATTAATGATTAAGATATCTATTGTCTGTTGGTTTTCTGTTTTTGTTGACCTCCATTTGTCTATAGCAGCAAGATGGTGTAAAGTCTTGAATTTAATATGGGTGTTTATTCATCGATTCTTAGATTCTCGAGTTCGATTCCCAGGGTGGGCAGTGTTATTTGGATTTTTCCATTAGGAATTTTTCAGTAGCAAGTAGCAGCCCGGAGTCTGGATGTGATCCCAGTTGATAGCAATAGGCTCGCCCCCTATTACATGGGACTTAAACATAACTGGCGAAATGTGAGTTTACCTTCTAAGGGTACATCTCTGCCTTACCCTTCTGGATAAAAGGGGTATGTTATCTTAGTTCATGCATGCCTGTAGTTGATTCATTTTCTCCCACAGAATATCTCTCTGAATGTTGTATTAGGCGTCAATTATTTGAATGTGGATTCGAATTATTGACGCCCAATTCAATATTCACAAGTTCTTATGCGGTCCTCAAGTGGACATATTCACTCCTCGAATTTCATACACAAATCACACTTAATCGACCGGATATGACAGACTGCCGGTCTAATCCATTCCTGAGCCTATTACTTTGAAAGACAATGATCGGTAGTTATTAAAGCCAGCCATAGCTTATTATGAGCCAGACAGATTAACTAGTACAGTGTATTAAAACGATGGGTTTTAGTCAGTAAAAGTCTGACACTGCCATCCGTCCCACCCAGAGCGGGAGGGGTCATTTGATGATTTCCCACCCTCAAAAAAAAGGATAATCAGAAGCCCAACCATACAACCAGTCTCACTAAGGGGTATAGAACAACCCAGTTACTGGACTGCGGAGGTAAGATAGGCAATCGCTCCATGAAAACCTAGGACATGTCGATTATTGTCGTGACATATTTCTTCTTCTCTAATACCGCCATGAAGACCTTATGGCTTGATAATGCGTTACCCAGTAACAAGGTTCTGGAGGGCAGATAAGCAGTCGCTCCATGTAAAACTGATACTCAGCTTCATGCGATTAGTCTGGAATCCGACCGCAACATAGTTCGAAAAAGGCTAGACAGGTGATGATATTTCTCATTGCAGTCTTCAAATCTTTGAAGCTATAAGTCTGGCGTCCGCTTAGTACCTAGCCATTATCGTAGGCACATATTTACTATCAAAACAGTGTAGCGTAGAGATAAGAGCATATGAATGGCGAACGTACTAATACTTTATCATCCCACACGAGAGTCAATTGTGTTTAATAGGTAGCGGTCATGCATGAGTTAGACCTACCTATCTATATTTACTGCTTAGAAAGAAAGGAAGAAAATACTTTTATCTGCGGTTAACATGACGTAAAGAAACACAAAAAATATGAAAAAGTTGAGGGAAAATATGCGTCACATCGTCGCAAAACGGTCATCACTCAGCATAATGCTGCGACTCTATGCGAGTCAGGCCCCAGCGCTGGTCTGGCTTTCAGCGACAGCCGGCTTTGACGTGATGACGTCGACCGATGCAAAGATATATAAGAAATAGAAACTAAAATGTTGTTAGTTTCTTCAGTTTTGAGAACATAAATGAATAGTAAGGTTTTATTAAGCTGATAACCTCATTACATAACCATAAATAAAATCACTGATAGAATGTGCATGTTTGTTTCACACCACGTTTATACGATACCAATAAAGTGAAGAACGAACGTTCATCTGCTCATTTTGATTCATTTTTCGATCAATCGTAAGGCGAGTGCTAAAAATCCTAAAGAATTCATTTTCCACTTTTGATAAATTCCGTGTTCACTCGTTTCATTTCGTGTGGAAGATGCTGCCGAATTAAGGACCGAAGTGAAATGTCCGATTTCAAATAAAGGTACAAAGAAATGTGAGTTTCTTTGACACTAAGCTGTCCTAGCGATTTGATCTTTTCATGCAATTATAGTCGATCAGTGTAATACGTTAGTGATATTTTCGGTTCATTGACCGACCATAAACTAACCTTATTTTAAAATCAATAAGAACTTAAAATGCCTTATTTGTTTGCTCTAACATCGCAACTCACTCTCTCTAAGACTGTTTTTCTTAGTCCCAATTTCATGACATGAAACTGAACGCGATCACCACATTATAACGGTGTGCACGACCTGTCAGTCTCAATATTTCATAGAAAATATTGAGACTGAGAGCTCTTAAACGGGGTCTAAATACTGACCGCGGCTAGTTTCATTGGTAAAAATTGCCCTTGGTGTTGGTATTTTAGTCTTAAAATGTTGTGTCAAAAAACTTATTGTGTTTTAAATCATTCTAGGTGGAGCAAAAAAAGGATATTATCCTTCGAAAAATATGAGAAGAATGCATAGTACATAGTCACAAGTTCCTCAAGATAGGCCGTTGAGAACAGAGGAGACGAGACACCAAATAGTACCAAACAAACTTTCCGAGACTTGGGATTTCAATCCAAAAACACGCGTTGAGTACGTCCAACTTCACTCCTTCCTCGGGGAAGGAAGAGTAAATATAATAAATAATATAAGTACAGTATACAAGCCTCTCGAAACGTCTCGAGAGTACGTCCGATGTTATTTGAAACAGCCAGACAGTACGGTCTAACGCATACAGTCGTTTGGTATAACGCAACCGAATTGAATGTTTGTTAATAAAAAATAATAATCCTTTTTTGAATGTTAAAGATTGGTTAAAGAAGATTTTGGAGAGACGTTACATATTATCACCTACATGGCTGCAACATCAACAGATTTGCTGACGCGGAACCCAAAGATAAAGATAAAATTTCGTTTAATGCCGATAATTTCACCAACAAACCTAATCACAACTCTGCTCTAGGCTGTAAAAACCTCAAATTTACGTAGATCTTCTTCAAATAAGCTCTTTATATACATTTTTTTAAAAGACACCCGGTTGTAATCGATTTTAAGCGATTGACAGGAACAAATCGCTGTTTTAAGCTCATTCAGCGTTAAACATATTCAGTGATTAGTGGGGCACGTGGGCCTAAATATCACACAAGGCAACAAAAGACAAAGGGATATTACAAGAACGAAATGAATTAACACCACACAAATTATAGTCCTACCAGAATTTAAGATGGCAGTCTGACAAAGTCAGAGTCCTCAAAAGGTTCGTTGAAACGTGTCAGTAATTGAACCAGACAGACGGCACGGTCCAACGCATACAGTCGCCAAGTACGACGAAATGGGACTTGTTTGGGTGCTTACGAGATTACTGGACGGAAATGAGTGTTGGGCCTTGTTAGGGATACTTGGATGTGCTTAGGTTGTGTTGGGAGGTTCGAAGTTTCTGTTTCTTATTATGGTGTTTATAAGAAACGGTAGATAGATAAATAATATGAGCTGGTGGCTAAGTACTAACAGCCGCACAGGTCGATCCATCAGGTTAAGCTACGCTTGCCGGGGTTGGCCGTGGATGGGCAACCATCTTTTTATAACGAGACTCCTCCGTGCCTCGGAAAGCACGTTAAGCCGTTGGTCCCGACTGTCACTTGTGCGTCTTTGACAGTCGTCAGAAGCCCGAAAATCTGACAGCCAGTCTTACCAAGGGGTATCGTATGGCCCAATTACTGGGGTGTGGAGGTCAACTAGGCAGTTGCTCCATGTAAAATACTGGTATTCAGCTGCATCCGGTTAGACAGGAAGCCGACCCCAACATAATTGGGAAAAGGCTAGGCAGATGAGATAGATAAATATAATGCCACATTTCCCTGGGGTGAAGCATATCCGGCAGAGATCTTTTTGCTCTAAACACGTTCATATAATTATCTCGACATACACGCATGCTTCCTTACATCATCATCGTGCAGAACTTCATTAACGATTATACAAACGAAATATTAAAAGCAATTTCATCAACGCTGTAGAATTAATTACAGGAACTACTGGTGCGCGGCAGGCTAGAGACGATAAAACTAAATTACCTCTTAAACTGGCCAATATCGGCAAACATGGATGTGGTTTACATCAGTTCCCTGCAACGTGTGGTTTATGCATCAAGAATTAACAATTTGCAATGCAATGTAGCGTTTTTTTGTGTCAATAGAACGATGCGGAGGAATGCAGAACATGTCAGCTTTATCCATTAGACGTTCGCCTATTAGAAGCAGTTTGCTTATAAGAGCTCAACGATTTATACGGTTAAATTTATTGTCGTTTCGTGAGAATTTTTCTTACGGGGAGATGTAAGAAACGATGGATGGATTGTGTAGAAGATAATATTATGGACTGGAAGAGGAGTTAACACAGATGATAGCTCATAGAAGAATGTTCAGAAGACGTGCTGTTGTTAACTCCCAAACATCTGGAAAAAAGATCGAAGCTAAGGTACAATTCAGTGTCGAACCAGCTTTATCCTAACCCAATTTTTATTCTGCAAAAGCAAAGAGAAAATTAAGTCCGCAGCACTTTTCTATTATAAATATTTCAATTGAAATTACCTTGGGCGGTGGAATAAAAAACTAAGTCGCAATCGTAATGGAAGAGAAAGATGAAAAAAGCTTAGGAACGAAGCGGTATTACTGCACCAGACATTGAAGAAATAATTTCCTTTTTAGCTTTTTTTGTACTCAAACGGAACCCTATTGCTGCTAAGCTTCGCTTTCCGTCTGTCTGTCTGTCAGGTAGACAGTTGCAGTTTTCACAAATTGTGTATTTCTATTATCGTATAACAATAAAAAAATTATAAAAATAAAATAAATTTAAAAGTAATTCATCCAAGAAAGGCGTTTTTTTAACATAAGTATTTAAAAAGAGGAGGAGCTCGTGGCTATCTTCTAACAGCCGCACAGGTCGATCCATTAGGTAAAGCTACGCTTGCCGGGGTTGGCCGTGGATGGGTGACCATCTTTACATACCGAGACTCCTCCGTGGCTCGGAAAACATGTTAAGGTTGGTCCCGACTGTTATTTGTGCATATTTGACAGTCGTAACGGGTAGTCAGAAGCCCAAAAAATCTGACAGCCAGTCTTACCAAGGGGTATCGTATTGCCCAGTTACTGGGTTGTGACGGTCAGATAGGCAGTCGCTGCATGTAAAATACTGGTATTCAGCTGCATCCGGTTAGACTGGAAGACGACCCCAACATAGTTGGAAAAAGGCTAGGCAGATGGCAGTAGTGTTTAATATAGTCCGTTGGTATGGTACTCTTCGTTTGTAGTGCTACTCGCGCTTGACCGGTTTTTTATTACCGCCAGGTGTTTCCTGCAGCTCTGCTAAGGTGTGATGTTTTTATTTGTGGGGTTCAAATTACCCTCTAGTTACAACAAATGATAAAAATAAAATTAATTTAATTCATCCAAAAAAGGCATTTTATTATCTGAAGTATTTAAAAAGAAAGTAGTGTTCAATAATGTCCGGTGGTATGATACCCTCCGTGTCCTACTAGCACTTGACCGGTTTTTTATTTAACGCCAGGTGTTTCCTGCAGCTAAAATTACCCTTCGGAATGGAATAGACTGGAATGGTCATGTAGAAAACTATAGAACGATTTTTATGTGCCTTGTTGCCTACCAATGGTTAGGCAAGCATTTGAATGTTTACAAATAAAAATAGTTAGACTCTGACGCATAAGTGATAAAAAAGGTATATTTTACTATCAAAGCATTCACCATGATAGCTTATCTTGGCATTAAACTATTTGTATAATGATGTCGTATTTGCGCAGTTTTTTTAAACTAGCACCAATTGACGTGTTCCTGTTTGTTAGTATTAACAAACTACAAGTAAGTTTGTTTAGTATTCACAAACTGCAAGCATCGAATTTTGGGATGTAGAAATCTATGACTAACTAAAATATTTCTACAATATGACAGCTCTCAAATAGTACGTGCAGATATCCTGAATCATCCAGAATCTCCTTTATTACGTACAGAGGCCAGCACATCAAGCTATCCCAATCTGTTAAATTTCTTCCAAAGATTTTCAACTTTATTGCAAACAAATAAGGTTCATGTTCAATTGGGCATAATTGACAGTTTGGTATCCCAAATTTGCTTGCTTGCTATATTTGTTCTATGCTCTGTTCTATGCTATGCTTGTTCAATTGGGAATAATTGACAGTTTGGTATCCCAAACTTGCTTGCTTGCTCTACAAACACTATATTAATACTTTTCACAGATCTACAAAGATTTCCTAGACTCTAGGAAATCATCTAGAACCTAGAGTATTAAATCAAAAAAGCCAAAATCTTTCCTAAAAATACAAACTATAATCACAGCTCCTGAACGCAACCATCCGTCTCTTTAATATAGATATTAGTATCACGACGAACACCACAATCCCCGCCTTCCATCAAATAGAAAGTACATCATCCAGTCCAGCGCGATGTCATCGACCTACGTCATCGGAGTGTAAACCAAAGAATAAGCATGCGGGAGGGGCTTAACGCTCCGCTACATCTCCCTAGCACATATTAAGTTACTACATTTAGTTTTTTTTTATGAGGGAACGAGATGGGGATGGGATATGTTTTAAAATATATTAAACTTGTCGCTTAATGTAAACTTGCGGGTAATGAGAATGTATTAAACCTGCTGAGAAAAAAAAGATGCAGGCTGTTTCTAATCGTCCAAAAATTTTCAATTCTGTTATAATTTTTATCATTAAGATTGATATTTCAACTTACAGCGTATGTTGGGGTAAGTTTGATGCTGTGTTGACCGTACAAATTGAATTCGGCGCTATTATATTCTGTGACGAATGACTGAGGCAAAATGTGATGGCAAAAATCAATTGTCACTAGAAAAAAATTGCCCAACAAGGCAGGAATTTGATTCGTAACCTACACATTAATTTAGCCTGATGGTTTCCCTTGAACTTGCTCATGGACTTTGCAGACTTTGTCGTGCTCGTCTGTTCGTGTGTGTAATTGTACCTTTGCTTTAAGCCTATTGTACGATCTTCAGATATTATGGAATGCCATTAAATATATGAATACGAATAACCATCATCACTACATAGTATAAAACAAAGTCGCTATCTCTGTCCCTATATCCCTATGTATGCTTAAATCTTTAAAACTACGCAACGGATTTTGATGCGGATTTTTTTTAATAGATAGAGTGATTCAAGAGGAAGGTTTATGTGTATAATTTGTCGACATATTATGAGGCCGAAAGCTAGTAGCCAATAAATGTGAAATAAACCATCAGTTTACTTCGTTTCAGAGACCACGTCCCTGAAGAAAACCCGCTTTTATTTCATAGTCATAATATAACAAAGAAATGAATCAGTGCGGTTCGCGGTACAAATAAAAATATAACACATTTTTTATACTCAACGGGATAAAAGAAAATTGTTTTGCAGCAGTGAAATAACATTGTTGCCTCACTGCGAGGTTTATGCTGTGAACTTTCTCTAATCAAGGTTTATTTAATTTGCGGAAAAGCTTTATTTATTGGCTACAGCCCTATAAATCATCATTAACTTTATTCTATTTTCTTCTCTCAATTCTTCCCGAGACATTCATGATTTCGAAGAATACTGCACGAGAATGTAGTTCGTCTCATCATCTGCCCAGCCTTTTCCCAACAACGCTGGGCTTCCAGTCTAACCGGATGCAGCTGATTATTAGTATTAGTACTTGAGGCCACTGCCTAATTGATACAAGTCTATTAATTTCAATTAGTTTCCAGTTGCATTATACTTGTCAGAATTTAGTATTCATGGGGTGAGTGATTCAAGAGGAAGGTTTATTAATATAGTTCCCTGCATAGTTTATAACAAAATCGTTCCTTGTCGTCTGTCCCTTTGTTTAGATAGCTTTCGCCTGCGGCCGCAATAATATCTACATAGCACAATTGCGATGCCCGGTTGGGTCGTTAGTATAATATAAAATGAATTAAGGAATTTGTGTATACCCCCTTACATAGGTTTATGGTCATAAATTCGTTAACACCATTTTGGGAGCAGCGTAGTACTTAACTCTCTTGGCTTAGCTTGGTGTGACAATGACCGCAGAAGGTGTGCTACACTGCAGTCGCCAGGTAAGGTGATGCTTAACAGACCCGCAGGTAGATCGACATGGGCACGTGAGTAAAATATGTGCCCGACACGGAGCTGGATGACCACCGGATTTGCCGGAAGGTGGTGGCGAAAATCGGGATGTTCCAACTTTACAGACTTGAATCCAGATGTTGACTACAATAGTCTTTCCCAAAGTAAAGGACAACAATCAAAAGTCTCTCTAAATTCTTCGTAGAAGAAAGATATTTTTAAGCCACTATTTTCACGTTACCGACGATAGGCTTTATTTTGTGGGTGGGAAATCATCAAATGACTCCTCCCGCTCTGGGTGGAGCGGAAGGGAGTGTCAGACTCTTACTGACTAAAATCCAACCAAGTTCCTACCTTAGCACTTAATGTTCCAGGTTAGAGGTAACCCTTTCGTACAATCCCGCTTACCTACGATAGGGTAAGTATAAATAAACGTGCTAGATGATAGATAACTAGAGCCTTATTAACAAGGGCATTTAGCCTGTTTACCATGAACTTAAGGCTAGCAGATCTGTTAGCTACATCGAGAATGCAATACATAAGATCAAGGATGTAGGTGAGTCAATAGTAATCCTGATTTACTTATAAATGCCAATTACAGTGCAATGGTCAGTATGAGTCAAGCAGATGGTAAATAGATTGTCTATGTCTAGTACTCTAGACGATAGAAGTTGCTCGGAAAGCGGGGTATAGTCTATTACGACTAAGACTGGGACAGCACTTTTGAGAAGGTCAAGAACTATGAAAGACAGCTATTTGTACTTTTAAAAACAATTAAGCAACAAGCCAGCTGTTAATTCTAACTAGTGATAGACTTTAATACAAGCTCTCTCCAATATAATGCTGCAGCAACGTCGTATATGAAAATGAGAATGGCTGAGAATCAACAGTTCCTGACCAAAAGACATCCTCCACCACCCAATTTCCAACCACGTCCTACTGTTGTAACTGGAAAGAAGTTGCGTAAACTCTCCAGCAATACAGTACTTCACGTTGGCCCAAAGGATTTGATGTTAGATAAAACTGAAATGTTGAATTCTACTACGATTTATTAATGTTATTTTATTTACTTACTACTTTAAGCACAGAAATGTACAGAGGCAGACTTAATGCCATAGGCATTTTCTACCAGTAAACTATCAGTCAGTCAGTCATTTGCATGTCGATGTCGCATGGATATTGTCGCGTTTTTCAGATTCCATTCCATGAACACGAGGTATGACGATGTCCAGTGACGTAACGCGATCTTACTGGCAAGTGAGGCAACACGATTTCCCAAACTATTTTAAGAGGGAAACCGTCAGGGTGGTCCACGAAATTTAAATTTTCATACGTTTTTGCAATTTGCTGGTCAGTATCAGGTTGTGTGTTGATCAAAATATGATTTGCGGCCGTAACAAGTACGTGTTTAATATTTACAGAATATATGTAAATCAATAACACACGAGTAAACCAAAATTTGCTCCACAAAATGGTTCAGCCTACAAACGTCCTGCGGTCTCCTTTCAACCTACACAGGCGACGGTAGTTAGGCAACGAAGGTCGGTGGTAACATAAGCTCTCCTCAAGGAAAAATGTACCACAGAATAGTTACAGAAGGTTGACGCAGCCTTCTTGTTTAAGCGGGGTTGTCCGAAAGGGTTACCGCTACCCCGGTACATAAAGGGCTAAGGAAGGAATATGAATGGGTTTTAGTCAGTAAGAGTCTGACACTCCCTTCCGCTCCACCCAGAGCGGGAGAAGTCATTGGATGATTTCTCACCCTCAAAAAAAAAAGCCTTCTTGTTTCATACACCTCTACAGTGTGTTTGGTTAAACGAGGGACATGCTTTCAGGGGGTACTTACTCATGAAAATGAACAACTTTGACTAAGGAACTATGCCTGAAATCATGAACAAAAAATCAGCTGTTCAGTACATTTATGTTCGCATAATTCGTCAAAATGTATGGAACAGCTGATATATTTTTTCTTTCATATTCCAGAGCTGGTCCCACGGACAAAGTTGTTGATTTCCATGAGTACTATACAACCTGAAAGTATGTCCCTCGTTTAACCTAACACACTGTAGTCGTCATCTCTGAAGTCAATACAGAGCGAAGAACGCATACGCAGAGATAGATACGCTTCATGTTCAGCAAGTGCAGCGAAGCACAGACGGATTGACACGCTTCATGTCTAGCGAGTGCAGCGACGCACGGACACATAGACACTCTTTATGTTAAGCGAGTGCAAGCGCTCTCGCGACTCGCATTCGGCCCGGATAAGGGATAGTCAAAGATACAATACAGACAAGAAACTTAAAGTCAACTTACTTTTCGATCTGTCAAAATCACGCCAAAATGCACTGATTTTGACAGGTCTGTGTTTTACCTTGAGATAGTCGAAAATAGTAGTCAAGTGTTCGTGTGTGCGTGTAGTTTCTTTGTAGAAATGTGCGTTTTCTTTGTACAGAATATTTTTTTTTCTTTCTTCTTTTATGTCTAAGTGTGTTCGTGTGTGTTTTCGTTCTAGTTGCGTGGAACTGACCTTCTGTAATACTCTGTGGTACAGTTACCTACCACATTATGCCTACAATTACTGAAAGAATTAGAAGTAATTACGACTAAATGAGAAGACTTAGGAGTGTTTCATCATGACTTATTCATGTGCTGAAAAGAACTTTAGCGGGACGAGTTTATATTAAAAATGTAATTGTAATAATCTTTCAGTAAATGATGGAAATTAAGATGCATAAACTACATGCTACCATCCTTAAATACTCCTTTTGCTTTGTTTTGCGTTTATACATTTATGTTCATTAGATTTTTTTTTTTTTTTATATTAGCTAGCTCTTAAACGTTTTCTATAAACAGACTTAAAGTCTTTTTACATGCCCTAAAAGAGACTAGTCGAAGAATGTTGTTAAAAACTAGAACCCCATAAAAATCAATAGATTTCAAACCATCTTAATGCGTAACTATATGACCCTGGATATATTCACACTGGATAAGTCTTTCAACACAAACTATGACTTAATCTATAGTCTATTCTTATCCACGTGTTCTTATCTCTGAAGGTTGATCACGAACGGCCGTAAAGGGCTTGAAAAGGACCGATAAAATTAAATAGTAAAGTTAGTTTTAATATGTAGTACGATTATTTGTAACATTTTGAAGGTTGTAGGACTTACGGACTGATTTACAGTCTATATAAACACACATCAAGCCTTGATTCTTCGAAGGGTTAGGCAGAGGTGTACCTATAGTACACGAGCCAAGTCACATGTCTCATGTGATAGGAGGCGAGCCTGTTGCCATCAACCGGGCAAAACTCTGGATTCCGGGTTGCACATAATTTATAACACTTTACCCGACCTGGGTATCAAACCCAGGAACTCACGCTTAGCAGTAGAAGCACTAGCTTGCGACCACTCGATCAATGTGGCAGTCGCACATACAGTAAACATGTACAGACAGATACATACTTGTTTAGAAGAAAACGTTTTGAATTCTTTTAATTATAATAGTTTTGAATTTCTGAATGTGGATAAAGGAAGGGAAAGATCAAAGAAACGATGGATGGAATGTGTTAAAGTCGATATGTATGGAAAGGGGGTGACTACCGAGATGACGACTCACAAAGAATTATGGAAGAAAGAGACATGTTGCACCGACCCCGGGTGAAGTACTGTGCAGCAAGTTGTACACTTTAAAACCGCTATAGAGACGTGTACTATCAAGTATGTAGGTCTACCTACCCTCTTAAACGAATCGTGTTGGCTGTCGTATTTTGAATACAATTAAAGTCCCCTTCCCATAAAACTCAAACTCGTATTTATGCCAAATAAACCAATTACAGGCAAATTTGAATGGTCAAGGGGTCGGTCAGTCAGAAAGATAAAGCTAGTTGCCCATTCCAAAGCAGTGGGTACCTACCTATAGAGAAGAACGGGAAAGAAACTCCATGGACACTCTTTTAAACAAAATCTTCGTTCTTCTTTTTCGTGTGGTTAGTGACTAACCTGGTGTCTGAGTTTTAATGCTGCTATGGGCCTCTGACTTAGCATCACATGCTGTTGAGAAACATCTCTCAGGCATGCCGGTTTCCTCACGATGTTTTCCTTCACCGATTTTTAAGCAAGTGATAATTATACAATACGCACATGAATTAAAGAAAATATGGTTACAAAACATAAAAGTTTATCTTCAGACTCAAAACAAAAACAAGCTAGTTTTAATTTTTCAGAGTGGAAAGAATCAGTCGTGCGGCGCAGTTGCAGTAATCAACAAATAGAACTGCGACCTCACAGCCAGACCTGGTCGTTATCTATTCCAAACCGCTGGTTTTTATGTTCCAGGCTTGTGCTGACAAATTAGAAGGATTTATTGGATTTGAAAAGGGATACCGGATTTAGAAGGGAATGTTAGTGCTTCCGGCTTTGCAAATGAATTCTTGAGTGAGGATGGCGGACGGAAAACCTGATAAAGGCCATGGAAAATGTTGACAGAAATACTTGGCTTACAGGATGTGATAAGTATGCCGATGAAAACGAATAGATTCGTTAAATAGGTGATTATACTGGTAACTTGAATAGTAACAAATAAAAACAAATGAGTCTCGCTAATGAACCCAAACCAGGAGGATTTTTGGGCAAAGTAAACCTTTGCAACAATAAATGGTAGTGGGAAATCATTGAATGACGCCTCCCGCTCTGGGTGGAGCGGAAGGGAGTGTCAGACTCTTACTGACTAGAACTCATTCATGTTCCTCCCTTAGCCCTTTATGTTCCGGGGTAGCGATAACCCTTTCAGTCAATCCCGCTTAAAATAGAAGGTTTAAGTTCTTTAGAACAAAAACGACTACGAGAACTTGTTAAAAAGCCACCATCATACATCATTGAACCAAAAAACACAGGAACTCATATTTTTACAATCTAACAACATTCCCCCCCGAACAGTACAGCCATTATTCTTTGTGAATAATCGTTTTTACCCATAATATATCACAGCGGAATTATGAGAGTCAACATAATACGAATTAGGGCAAAGCGAACGTACTTTTAGGGGTATTAACCCACTTTCCTAGAAACATATAAACAATAAGCATAATGACAGATATGTAGGATATTTTGGTAACGGGCTAAAGAAGAAATCATTATCATTCTCTTGCCTTCATCCCAATTTAAGGCTCCTGCAGACAGGGGCGATACGACTCTAGTAGAACACTGTCTATTAAAACAACAAAATGATTCTAACCGAATCGCATCGCAATTTCGCGTTGTGCCTGTCTGCCGAGCCTTTTATTTGAGGTCGACACAGCTTGTCTTCTTCCATACTTGTTACTCCCACTCTATCCATCTTTTTTTTGTTTACCCCTACTCTAATAGCCATAAAATAGGAATTAATTACTATAATCAGTCACACTGCTAAACAGCTCACTATAGGCCGCTTAAATGATTGATATTGAGGCTATCAATGCCATAATCATCACTTTCGGCTGAATTATTGCTGGCAGTATAAAGGTTGTTTTTATATTGGCTAAATATTACTCCTTCCTAAGATTAACATGCTAAGAGTTATCGTTAAATCTCGGATGGGGATCTCGAAATCTTATCCCCACGCTTGGTAATACGTACAGTAAATAACTATATTTATTATAATCTATTCTAGTCTATGCTTAACTAGCCTCAAGATGGCGGATGAAACAATGTCAAGTGCACATTGCTAATGTCAATGTTTGCTAAAAACAATTCTATGCTCACAAAAACATACATTTCTTATGTTACTGAAAGATTTCAAGAAATACCGTTAGGCTTCTGGGTTTACCTTTTTTATTATATATATACATAAACTCATGCTTTCTCTCTATGGCCAATTCTGTAAAATAACCAGCTTGTCAATAGTGTGTCGGTAGTGTGTAAAAAGTGTCTCAATAGACTAATTATTAACATTTAGTTTTGAATTTATATGGTCATTGACTTACTACTGTAGTGCCATTGAAACGCCATAATAAGACTATTGTAATAATTGGTAGTCTAGTCTGCTCCACTATAATGTGTCAATGTCATCGTGATGGGCAAAGTTAAGGTAGTCTAAAAATATTTGAACACTGAAACCTATTGTACTGCCACACTATCGACACACGACTGAGCCACTACTGAATCCCGAATTTGCAACAGTCGCAACATAATGCCTGTACTCGATGGAGTGTCAATGACGTGTTGCTTAGCTCAAAGTTAAAGAATTGAGACCCTGCTACACTCGACGCCTTATTTACTTCTTTTGCTACCTATACGATCATACAACTGGTCATACACGCACCGTTGCGAGTGCTAGGGACCTGACCTCTCACAAGAATTTGTATTATAACATTACTAGCTTCCGCCCGCATACTATGTCGACAAATTATCCATTTATAAACCTTCCTCTTCAATCACTCTACATATTAAAAAAAACCGTTGCGTAGTTTTAAAGATTTAAGCATACATAGGGATATAGAGACGCAGAAAGCGACTTGGTTTTATACTATGTAGTGATAACACGGAAAAAGCAAGTATTTTCTTATGACAGCGAGTTTCAATCAAATCAGCATCTAAATAAGCATCTTATTCAACATTATTTAAATGAATTGTCCCTTCTGTGAATACTTCAAACTCGAGGGGACGTCATTCCCCTTCATTTATTTCACAAACCCATCGTGACTTACCACACACATATTGTTATTCTTAAACACCCTAACATTGTCGCCGTAACAAAAATTAATAATATGTAAAGCCGTGCCAGACAAGACTGGGGACCGTACGATACCTATTAGCATTTTCAAATTGAGCCAGCTTTGTTTTCTTTGAATATTTCAAGCTAATTTAAGATGAATTAACATGATGTAAATGACTGTTGCTCTTTTAGAGGATCTTATCTACAGTAAAAGCTTTCTACGTAGATTTTGGTGAACCATAAGAGTATTCTAATCCCTATTAGCTTAAATAGTACACTATCACACTATCACACTGTCACACACTACTACACAAACACACACGCTTAAATCACTTATGTATGTCCAGTCTAGGTTATTTTATTTTTTAATTATATTTAACTGTGTCTAGAATTAAACTTCATCACATACATTCAGTCAAAAAAGTATCGGGAATGGATGATTTGTTTATGGTTCCAAATTCAAATTTTTGGTTTTTTTGTAGTTGTTAGATTGGCACAACTGTTTTCCATTTTGGCGCGGAGTTTGAGTTGCATCTGTTATTTATATTAAATACAGTGCTGGTTTTAGTAATATCATATACAGGGTGGAATTTTGTAATGCCCCCTGGAGGGAAAGTACTCTTAATACTGTAGATATAAAATTTTACTCAAAGGAAACATTCCTTTATTTTTGAATAGAAAGAAAACTGCATTCAAAGATTTCCAAAAAATCGCTTGCCACACCCGGGAATCGAACTGACTAAAATCTGCAAAAAGTACACACTGTACTTTTATTGCCGCGATCGTTAGTATCAATTATAAGGATGAAATCTCTCGAACAAACTTGATAAATAAAATGATAGGAAAACCATGAAGTTTTCCTATCATTTAATTTAATAATTTACAAAAAAATTTAAACTAATTAATTATTTGCTCGAAATGGGCTCCATTTTCTTGGATACACAAATGTATTCTACTAACAGATTCATTTCTTGTAACCTTTAATAACGTGTTGTGGTGAATATTATAAATCGTATTCTGAACTTCAACTCTCAACTCGTTTACATTCGCATAAGATTTAATGTAAATTTGGTTTTTAACATATCCCCATAAAAAAAAAATCTAATGGGGTGAGATCTGGTGATCTCGCAGGCCATCTGATTGTGCCGTTTGTACCAATCCAGGTATGAAAGGTATTTATTTAGAAGAATACATTTGTGTATCCAAGAAAATGGGGCCCATTTCGAGCAACTAATTAATTAGTTTACAATTTTTATAAATAATTAAAGATTTCATGGTTTTCCTATCATTTAATTTATCAAGTTTGTTCGAGAGATTTCATCCTTATAATTGATACTAACGATCGCGGCAATAAAAGTACAGTGCGTACTTTTTGCAGATTTTAGTCAGTTCGATTCCCGGGTGTGGCAAGCGATTTTTTGGAAATCTTTGAATGCAGTTTTCTTTCTATTCAAAAATAAAGGAATGTTTCCCTTGAGTAAAATTTTCTATCTACAGTATTAAGAGTACTTTCCCTCCAGGGGGCATTACAAAATTCCACCCTGTATAGTGTGTATTGCGAATTTCATAATGGACAAAAATATCGAACAAAGAGTTTGTCTTAAATTTTGCATCGCCAATGGAATTTTGTGTTCGGAGTCACTGAAAATGTTACAGAAGGCTTACGGTGAATCGACCTTATCAAAAACTCGTGCTTATGAGTGGTTCAAAGCGTTCAAAAGCGGTCGAGATGTGATGGAAGATTTGCCGCGCTCTGGTAGGCCGTCAACGTCTGCAACTGAAGTTAACATCGCAAAAGTGAAGAAAATAGTGACTGAAAATCCCCATTCAACTCTGAGAGAGATAGCCGCCGAACTTTCTGTATCTCACGAGTCGATCCGTACCATTTTAACTAATCATTTGGGTATGAAACATGTTGCTGCTCGGCTAGTCCCAAAAGATCTGAATTTTCTCCAAAAACTCAATCGCATGAAAGTCGCTGAGGACATGCTAGAACGAGTCAGTTCGGACCCAACATTCATGAAACGCATTGTTACTGGTGACGAGACGTGGGTTTACGAGTTTGACATGCAAACTAGTCAACAAGCTTCGGAGTGGCGCCTTCCAACTGAACCGAAACCGAAAAAGGAGAATTCGCGGCGAGAACTGAGCTCAATTCCGGAAGCAGCGTTTAAAAAATGTTTTGATGAATGGATTATTCGTTGGCGCAAGTGTATCGTTTCTAAAGGAGCATACTTTGAAGGTGATAAAATAAATTTGGATGAATAACAGACATTTTGTGTATTATTGATCTTTTCCCGGTATTTTCTTGACAGAGTAGTACTTTCGTTATTTAATCTGAAAAAAAAAAAAGATAGAAAAAATGTCTATTATGCACAAACAAAACGCACATTTATAAAAATATACTAAAAAGTCACTAAATACACCCGTGCAAAGCAGCTTATAACCTCGTAGTCAGAAACATTAAAACCATTGACAACTAGTATCTCGGCCACGGAATACAATGGATGCAATGGATCTAAATGAATATATGTAGGTACATATCCAGGAACAGGAAGCCTGGTGACCCGTAACACAGGTAACCCCGGAACATAACAACAGGCTAAGAAAGGAACATGAATGGGTTTTAGTCAGTAAGAGTCTGACACGCCTTTCCGCTCCTGCCTTTTTCGGGCACCAGTCTCTAAAAAATGTTTAACCTATTAATAGGATCAAGCATTTCCTGTGCAAATGAACATTTGTGACGCGAAATAAATGGAGGAACAGGGTTGTCATAAAGCCACTCAACATGTTAATATTTAATCTCATGAAGCGCTTTAGAGTAGCGCTGTTTCCGCTTAATGTGATAGAATCGGGACGCAGCATTTGAAGAGGGTGAAAATTTAAACGTAAGCGATTTCGATTGAAATATAAAAAATAATAAAAAAATAAATAAAAAAAAAGATAAAAAAAATAGGGCATTGTTTTGTAAATAATATCATTTTTGTGTAAATAATATCATTTTTGTTTTAAATTCCCAATTGAATACAAGGTCAGCCTATCATCATTAACTGAGCAAAAATTCTAGCTCTGGGCTGTTGTTGTTTACGAATAGCTAAACGAAAACAAGCAGATAGCCTAGTGGTGTGAAAGTCGGTCTGCCTTAGGTCTTGAGTTCGAACCCAAAGTACGCAACTCTGACTTTTCAGATTCATGCGCATTATGTATAATTGTCACTTGCTTCAAAAAAGTTGTGAAAGAAATCATCGTGTGGAAGCCATGCCTGAGAAATATTTCTCAACAGCATGTGAAGCTAAGTCAGAGGCCCAACGGCAGTATAGAAACTCTGATACCAGGTTAGTCACTAACCACACGAAAATATGACATTTAAGAAGAAGATGGAAAACTGCAATAACACTTAGTTCTTTGATGGATCCCGTCCTGAGTACGACCATACACTTAAGTATGTATATATCTTATCTGCGGTATCGTCTCTCCTTTCTCTCTTAATCCAACCAAAAGTTGTCTTTGAAAGATAGCTTCTAGTGATAAGACTGCCCATTGTCGACTTATTTTCTTACAGAGGTTGACACAACGGGTATCATATCTATATTTCATATATGTAATTTTAATGGTCTCTTATTATGTACATAAAGAGTATTCTATTCGCTCCGAAATCGCGTTTGCGACCACTAGAGTCAGCATTCGCTTTACTCGAAAACGATTTGAAATACTTCGACAACCAGGCAGAAGAATGTTAAAACCTCTAATAATTTTGAAAATCCTGGCTTGAAAGTCTGTTTATCAAACTAGAGCTTTTTCATTGAAGTCAAAACTTATTTAAGGAGGTTTTACGCCTATACTACAAGGATAATTGGATATATCAATCAATCGACCCTATTTGTTTTTACGGTCATACGTTAAGCCGTTTCCAAACACTGAATGCTGGCTGACATATCCCCTAAACTACTAAACGAATTGTTTGCGACGTTTTTTCCGGAAAATGTACGTTTCGGGAAAAAATCGTCTGTGAACAAAATAGTGTCACAATAATGAAATTGAATGTGTTGAAAGTATGGATATTGTATTTGGATCCGGGGCCCGGGTTGGACCATAGTGTCCATAGAACAGCACAAGGCCGATAATATGACATATCGAATTTTAGATAAAGGCTTTTTTTTAAGGCTGGGAAATCATCCAGTGACTTTTCCCGCTTTGGGTGGAGCGGAAGGGAGTGTCAGACTCTTACTGACTAAAACCCATCCATGTTCCTTCCTTAGCCCTTTATGTTCCGGGGTAGCGGTAATCCTTTCGGACAATCCCGCTTACCCGGCAGGAACTCTGAAATATAGGCTTAAACTCTGAGATAAAGGCCGTCGTCTTTGTCAATCATAACTACATGGCAGTCTACTTCTAAAGCTCATCGTGTTTCAGATATCCCCAGCACTCGGGCGTTTACCCCATAATAATAGTACTACGTTGCCCAGGTACAGTACAAGAGGTAACTCCACGTAATTTGATTGGCTCAAAATGAGTCCAATTCACGCTACGTTTAAGCTTGTCTGGCGAAACGTTTTGTTTGGTTCTGGGAATACACTTACGTACCAGGACTCTGCAGCTTTACTGGTAAGTACTATTTCTCGGGATAATTCTACAATTCAATATATTTTCAACGCTTCTGTAAGGCTCTTGATATTCGCAGAAACACTTGAAATAGTCGTATTTGTTAGGAACTTTGTTTATTACTAAACCACATAAGAGTAAGTGTAAGTACTCAATTTACAATGTCTATAACAGCTTCTGCAGACAGGCGCGACGTGGCAGTGGGATACGATTTTAGTAGAACAATTTCCATGATACTTTTAATAGAAATTGTTCTACTAGAGCCGCGTCCCGTCGCGATGTCGTGGCGCGCCTGTGTGTGGCCTTGATTATTACTTATGAAATTGGCACTTCTATTAGAGGAGTTATTCGAATTGAGGTTGTCTTTACATCACAAAAGCATCTCAATAGTTTAGACAAAACCAACATAACATTAGGCAGACATACAAGTGCCCAGCACCGAGACAGCTTACTTCAAGCTCACGTGGTGTTAAATATTGCTTAAAGCTAAAAACCCTCGGAAAGCTAGTGTGAGGAACTTGAAGTCCCTTCTTTTGTCAAAAGAGGCCAAAGTATGGAATTGAGCCCATAGCAAACCGGCGTACAATTATATTATTGCGTTTGCGTTGTCGGCATACTTAACTGTCATCCTTGGTACATTTTGTAGCCAGGTAAGTGAAATTTTACACGGCCTCACTGCCTGATAATAAGTATAGCTTCGCAACCGGAATTCTACCAAAGGCAGGAATGTGCGAAAAACCACTAACGACCCAGCTTACCACACAGAACATAAAGCCAGAACTCCGAAAACCACACCAGGTCCCATTTGAGCATACAGCAATAACTCAAACTCCTACAGAACACATTATAACTATGTAACAGCCAATAAAATAATATTCATACGCCGTCTTTCCCCCGGCAACGTATCCTTAAATTCGGGTGTTACGTAACTCCGGGGTCAGTGAACTGAGGCCCGGCCGAACCGCATGGCTTGTCGCGAACTAAAGTTTAGCGCGGATCGTGCTCAAATCATTCTCTAATATTTTTTGTCGTTTTAACGTTTTTCCTGAAGCTTGTGTTTTTTTCTTAGATTTGAAATTATTGGTAGTTTGAATTTAGAGCTAAGTATGTTTAATGTGTTTTTAGGATATAAACCTTTTGAATATGCTTATAGCAACAAAAAAATCGAGGTCAAGAGCAGGCCCATTCAACAATAAAAGGTTTCTCTACATTTTCATCATTATCTGCTTAGCTATTTCCCCGAATGAAGAATTCGCATGAAGCGGCGGCCTATCCGAGCATTTTACCCAATAACATAAGCAAAATAGCTCTATAATGTCTATTATCAGTATAAACAGGACTAATTAAGATACCAATATTTTGCTTACCTATGTTTAATGTAACTTTTTTTTTACATAATTGTTTTGTTGTTGGCTTGCTGCGCGCTTTGGTTATCAAATAAATAAATGTCTGTTTGTTTAGTGTAACATCGGCGTTATCAAGCGCATAAAGTTGATTCGACTGGCATCTTATCAAATCTTCTCCTCATTTAAAAAAGAAACAAAAACATTTAATAAAAAGCTACGATATACTTCTTATTGTCTTGTCCTTGCAAAACAAACGGTTTGCAGGCCAGCTGACGCTAAAGATGGCTCGCAAGCGGTCCGCGTGCCCATACGATTGATTTCTTTACATCACGAATCGTGCACTCACGATACAAATTCTTGCTTAGTAGGGATGTATGAAAACATAAAATAACCGCATACTTAGATCAAGAATAGAAGCTTTGTGTAAGGTTTTGGTCCACTGACTGGCAAAATCTGTTCATTATGTTTACGAACACATGATGTGCTTCTGTTAATTGAATTTTTTTTCGTCAGCTTTTTCATGGGACCACACAAATTAAATCCTGCGCCATTTTATTCTGCCCAGACCGAAGGGCAGGATAAAAAAGCGGAGAACACGATGTTGTCAGTATTAAAATATATTAACCAATAATCGGAAAGTCGATTCTTACGGTCTGATCCCAACAGCGAACTTTCCCCAACATATAACAAAGTACACACGCCAGTATATCGAGCTATCCCAAACTGTCAAATTCTCCCAATTGAAAATGAACCTTATACTCATGCAATAAAGTCGAAAAACTACCAAAGAAATTGGGGTAACTTGCTGAGCTAGCGTCTGTACAACGCAAACTTGCAGTGACAAAAAAACTAAAGCATTTTCAATGGGCAGGCCATATTACATTTCAGGGTATTTCACTGATAAAAGTATCTCCACTTGTTATCAGTTTTGTAAAAGCACTATCCTAAGCAAAAACAAATGAATGTTATACCCATACAGCAAAACAGGCCAAACTATAGTGTTTTCTACAGTAATTCGTAACGCTCCACCGACTTGGTATTGACCGTGAAACTTTTCCAAGAAGTCAAGAAGTCTCACAAATTTCCATCAAATGAAAGTTTATTAGAACCCTCTGTTGATATAGGAATAAGATAAATTCCGTACCAAAACTGTTTTAATATAGAGGGTCGGACTTTTCATGTTCTAAGAAAAGTGGGACTGGCAGCGTTAACGATAAGATGAAGAAATGCTGATCCGCTGCATAACTGCGTGACACACTTAAAATGGCGATGCCTTTTTCGAACGTTCACCAATTAATTCATTGCATAAGCATAATCAGCCTATTACGTTTCCACTGCTAAAACACAGGCTCTCTTCGAGAGGGCCTGTAGTCTACCACGCAGGTCGAGAGCGGGTTGTTATAATGCCACTTGTCTCAGAATCTTTTGGTTCTAGGACATGCCAGTCTCGTCACGATTAATTCATTGTTTTAAACTTAATAAAAGGGAACAAACCAAGGAACGAAGTTTTCATACGTATTTGGACGACGTCATGCATTTGGAAACTCAAAGCATTTTCAAATTAACCAATTACAGGCACTTTGAATTGTCAATGAGTCGGTCAGTCAGAAAGATGAAGCTGAAGTTGCCCATTCCAAAGCGTAGTAGGTACCGAATGACAGTGTTAAGCAATTGGGAGCATACTGGTGATGGGGTGATATGTTTACAACCAACAATATGTTAAGACATGAATTCGTATTATTTGAAGCAGACCTTTAGGAATCATGGCAGTGGTCTGATGAAGGATGACGTGGATATTAAGGGAAATGCGCATACAGGTTTTAAAATTTTCAGGTCAGTGTCAAGATGGCGTTGATCGTCGTTATTCTCAAATGATTCGTGATTTTGATCAAGACACTACTGCAAATTGCAAAAAAAAATCGCACACTACACTGGCGCTTGCGCCTCAATATCGGAAAACGTAGAAAAGATTAAGCAGGATCTAGATTACCTAGAGACCTAGGATAAGCCAGGGTAAGGCAAAATCTGGATTCATAAAGCCAAGCAAAAGAACGAAAACGCTACATGGAGTCTAATATTTCACAAGTGACATAAACTTTTATAATCAGTCCTACGTCCCTTGTTTAGCGTCGAGGAAACTTCGGCCGTGCTTTGAAGTTCAGGAGGACCGACAAATGCAAGCCCCTTGTGCTTTTAGAAGATAAAGTTTTTACTTTGCGAGTTAATAAACTTTTTAAAGTTGTTTTGTGCTGTCGATATATAAAGACAGGTTCGAGTTGTAACTAAGGATCAGGGATCAGAGTATTTTTAACGTTCGCTTTCGTTAGTGTACTTTAAACCCTATAATTATGATCACACTTCTAGTGATAATACCATTTATCCCATTAAAATCTTATACACATACAGAATCTTTCACACAGCCTTAGCTACCAACCACAGGATTATGGCTCGGGTGAGATTTTTGTAGAAGAAAAATACGGATATTATATCCTCATTCTTAAGCGCTTAATGTGGTAACTATAATTAAATTGAGATTATTGCGTGGACTCAGAGCTGTGACAATGACAAAAAAGAGATATCTCGAAATAATGTTAGCGTTGCTAACATCATAACACCTTTGGACATACGACACAGCTGTTCCCACTGTAATAGTATTGCCTTAAAGACTTATGTACGTTTTACACAAACATTCCTGCTTATACGAAAGCTTACATGGAAGCTTACAAGAGGTAGGAGCGCCAGGGACTCACGACAAAGGTTCCACTCTCTGTTGTGATAATCTTACTTCTTACTAATATTATAAATGTGAAAGTTTGGATCGATGTGTGTGTGGATGTATGTCTGTTAATCACGCCAGAACGGCTGTCCGGATCCGGATAATACGCACAGAAATCTGAATTAGCACATAGGATACTTTTTATACCGGTCATACGTTCCCGTGGGACAATTTCCGACATCCACCCGGGCGAAACCGCTGGCAGAAGCTAGTTGATTATAATAAAAACATCGTGAGGAAACCGGCATGCCTGAGAGATATTTCTCTATAGCATGTGAAGCTAAGTCAGAGGCCCATGGGCAGCATAAAAACTCTGACACCAGGTTAGTCACAAACTTCACACACATTATAATAAAAATGGCAGCATAAAAACTCTGACACCAGGTTAGTCACAAACCACACACACATTATAATAAAAATGTTAACGACCATAAAACTACTGCTCCCTGTGAATTCCCTCAAAACCATCATCATCACTGCCCTTATCCTGACTTCTTCAGGATGGGCGCCTCACGTTATCTTTTCCTATAAATCTTTGGTTTTGGTTTGGTATTTTTTTTTGGTATCAGCCATCATCTCAGTAATCCCCCCTTGATAGCCATATCATCATTCACACAATCCATCGATCGAGGAGTCGCGGCCGTTTGGAGGCCAAAAATTTTTACAACTAATTACATGCTTTTTATCAATGGCTACTGATACATGTGTAGGTACTATCACCACGCTCAATACGGACTAAGCGTGGTGCAGGATACAGGGGTCCCGTTGACAATAGTAATTCGTAGTATGACACATAATCATATCTTATGCGATATGTAAACAAACATATCGTATATGGTACACAAATATGGTAACCAATGTAATCAAACATCATGCTTTTTTATCAATGGCTACTGATAAATGTGTAGGTACTATCACCACGCTCAATACGGACTAAGCGTGGTGCAGGATACAGGGGTCTCGTTGACAATAGTAATTCGTAGTATGACACATAATCATATCTTATGGGATATGTAAACAACAAACATATCGTATATGGTACACAAATATGGTAACCAATGTAATCAAACATATCGTACTCGTATCATTTATATGATTTTGCATACCTACTTAATATCGTTATTTTGTAGCTGAAAACTCAAAGATGGCGGGATTTTGCGTGCCGAATTGTTTATTTGTGTAATGTGCGATTTTTAAAGATAAGATACCGTCAAACGGGGTGAATAGGGACGCAGGGGTGAATCGGGACGAAACTTCAAAATTGATTTTAACATTGAAATAATATAGTTCGTGGACAAAACAGACCTGTAATGTGTTTACTCACTACATAGTATAAAACAAAGTCGCTTTCTCTGTCCCTATATGCTATGCTATGCTATGTGTGCTTAAATCTTTAAAACTCCGCAACGGATTTTGATGCGGTTAAAATATATATAGATAGAGTGATTGAAGAGGAAGGTTCATATGTATAATTTGTCGCCGTATTATGCGGGCGAAGCCGCGGGCGGAAGCTAGTATACAATAATTCACAACTAAGGGTCCCTGTTGGCCAAAAACTATATTATTTAAACATTAAATCCCTTTTAAATTTTCATCTAGATTCACCCCCGCGTCCATAATATATTCACCCCGTTTGACGGCATCTTATCTTAAAAAATCGAACATTAATCAATTAAACAATTCGTCCCAACAAACCAAACCTAGAAGCTAATTAGATGTCTGTTATCTAATTAGTTGAAATCTTTAACCCAAAAACACACAATCTTTAGCACAAAATAAATAGCCTGTAATAATCTAATTGGCATTGACATAATCAATGATCACTTATCCTCCTCAACAAGTATACGTATATTATGTATTACATATTTTCCCACATTATGAGAGCAAGACGCGTTAAATGTTATTACTATCGTAAGCCCGTCGACCTTGAAAAGGCACGGTACATAAGTATTACATAGCAAATCACGGCCGTGTGCTTCCATGAACAATTTATTTAACATTGCATTAGCACCATGACATTTTCATTTATATGTATAATTAAGTGGTTAAATACTACATCTTTTACGATAGGCTGACGGTGCACGAAAAATACTACAGCTGGTCTTGGTTGAACTGGAAGCCGATCCCTATATCATTCGGATATAATAGTAATAATAATAAAACCTTTACTGATACTAATACCTTTGACATTGCATAAGACTGGGTACATTAGTTGGTGAACTAAAGGTCATATTCATAAGGTAAACCCTGACTCCTAAGCTAGGTGATCCTGTGACTTAGGAGTCAGTGTTCTGCTGTCATTGTGATACCTAAAACCTTTTGTGATGTGTTTTCAATTACAAAAATAGTCATTGACATTGCAGGTTACAGAATATGTATATTAAAATGACCAGCGAAAGAATATGGATATTGGAAACGACTTCTAAAGTGGTAGACTTCTAAATAGCCAGGCAGACCATAATGAAATTGATTATCTGTTGTCAGCCATCCATTAACACTTTGGCGTTTTGTAATCGTTTCTGTTTTTCGGGACTGTCCGAATACTACTGTTCTACTCATGACCTTGACGCGTTATCATTAACTGTAATGCTACGGCTACATTTTCGCGATAAAGCAAACGATACTTCGCGCCATCTTGGTTGTACAGCGAGTCGTTGAGCGGTGTCCGAGACAGCCCGCGTAGTTCACCTTATAACGACAGTGTAGCCGCAGCATAAAACCGAACCTATCTGGTAAGTCGCTATCGTAACATACGGACAAATAAAAACTTAAAAAAAATATTAATAGTGTAAAACAGTGTGTCATTATTGTGTCACCATTAATTTCTTCTCTCTTATCAGAAAGATTAACTATAAGAAAAGTTTTGCCTTGGTCAAATATTTGTCAATCAGCAAAGTCACCAATTAACTTGGTTGAGGACGTCAGATGGCTCCGGTTACACTGGAAGCCGACCCCAACATAGTTGGGAAATGGCTTAGGCAGATTTGATAAGCAAGAAGCCTGAACGTCCGGAAAGCGCTCGTACATATAAATAATGCCACTCGATGAGGCTATTTGAAATAAACCTATTCACTGACCATGATTGGAAAAGTTCTTGGCAAAGAGGGCCATCTCTCCCGGTCATAACCAAATCAAAGTTGTGAAACAACCTCAACCTCAAAATCTGAAGAGCTAGAGGACTACTTCTCTCCGGGGAGACGGAGGCAATATGCATAGTTGATTGCCTTGCGTTTTAGAAGCGATCTTACTGAAGATTAAACGCGTTTATCTTATCTATACTTATATTATAAAGAGATAATTTGATTGTTTTTTGTTTGCATTGAATAGGCCCCGCAACTACCAAACGGATTCGAAAAATTCTTCCAGTCGGGAACCTACACTATCCCCGGGTGACATGGCTATATCTATATTTTTTTTAAATTAGGGATCCTTACTAAAACTCTAATAATGTAACAATTTCCGACATCTACGCCGGCAAAGCCGCTGGCAGTAGCTAGTAATTATATAAAACTAGCTCCTGCCAGCGGCTTCGCCCGCGTGGATATCAAGTTATCCCAAGGGAACGTACTGCCGGGGTAAAAACCTTATGTGTTAATCCAAGTTATAAACTATCTCTGTGCCAATTTTCATCCAGATCCATTCGGTAGTATTTGCGTGAAAAAGTAACAATCATCCATACATCCTCACACACTTTCACGTTTATAATATTAGCAGGACTAGCTGTTTGGCCGCCACTTCGTCTGCGTGTATTATAAAATTCACCTTTTTTTTTGTAATTTCCCGGATAAAAAGTACCATATGTCCTTAAGGCCCCCGGCTACCTGTATTTCATAACGATCGGTGGTATACGCGTGAGGTACACTGTTACCTTTTATTTCACGCCTAAACCTAGACGGTTACTTGCGAATTTACAGCATTAAGGCATACACATGTTTTTAACTTGCTGAGAAGTATGCGAGTGGCATGCATGCTATTGAACTATAACAACTGACGATTGGTGAATGTCCCGATGGCATGCAAGCTACTTGCTTATATTTGTGCTATTTACAGGCATTTTGTTAATTATTGGCTTCAGTGTCGGTGATACACCGGTTAACAGCCACAAAATTGCGATAAAAATTGGTTTTCATAATTATATCGATTATTTTGGTTTGGAATAATCTTGCGAAATAATTATTGCGCATTTACACATTTCTGTAAGCAGCCTTATAACAGACTTTGGACAAGGGGTTAAGCACAATTTTTCTTTGTTACTCACACCTGCCTTCTACCGACCGATGACCCGGGTGGGGTCTTTCACTTTTACTTTCTACTCAATTGCCTTTACACTGTCGAGTTATTAACCCCTTGCATACCTACCCTAGAAATAAAGCAACACAATTTAGACTTACAAAATGCAGCAATCATAACTTTAATATTATAAACGCGAAAGTGAGTTTGTCTGTTAAGCTTTCACGCTAAAACGGCTGAACGGGTTTAGATGAAATTTGACACATGGGTGGACCATGGCCTGGGTTAGGACATAGGATACATTTTTATCCCGATATTTCCACGGGTTCGAAACCGCGGAGCGCAGCTATTATTTACTAAAAACGCGAAAGTATCTGTTACCTTTTAAAACCTAACTCACTGAACCGATCGTTTGAAAAATACTTATAATAATTGACAGGTAGTATGAAACTTTTAAGAGGGGATAGGCTACTTTACGTAACCCATTAGATGTTCGCCTAATAGAAACCATTTGCTTTTAAGAGCTCAATGATTGATACGGTTATATTTATCGTCGTTTCGAGATAATTTTTATAAACCTATAGGGTTCATGCGACATTTGAGGGGTATACAAAAAAAATATGATAAAATACAAAATATAATCAGATAAAGTCGCAGGTTCGTATCTCATAAGGATAATCCTGTTCGAAAACTACTTACATATACAAAACCTGTAATTTTGCTTATGTACAGTGTAAGACACCCCAAAACCGTATCGGCAAGGAATACAAAAATAAATATTTTTCCTTATGAGCGAAAGTGTATCAGGATTCAGGAGGAAAACTGTGGGGGAGCAAATGAAGCCGTATCTTTGTGGGTCATAGGGAGAAAATATCACCAAGGAGAGTCGTATATGTATCGAATTCTTGGAATTCCAAGGCAAAATAAAGTAGTGCAAAACCTCTTTTATCAACGTACCTACTTAGTATTCCTTTAATAATTCGAACTACTAAATGCCTAGACTTGCTGACATTGGATGAAATGAATTGCTGAAATGTCAATACTGTACGAGATTGACACAATCTCTGGATAAAAGCTACCGCAATCCGGTTGAAGTCGTTGCAGAAACGCTCAAAAACCAATTAGCGCGTAAATTGCAAAAAAAATCAAGAAACATTGAATTCCGCGGGCTAGGTTTTCGCGTCCACCTTCATGTTCCATATAAAAAGAGTACCTTTTAAGTACACTACAAAATAATTAAAAATGTGGACAAATAAAACGTTAAATCGTATCACTCAAAGTTGTAATCGTAAACCGTCGCCCGTCGTAAATGGCTCTTACGTACAATTTACCATGTTTATTGCGAACTGCGACGACAGCACTGTTTTATTGTTTCAAAACAGTATACCTACTGAGATACAGAAAGTGTTTTAGTAACTTAAAACGTAATAAAACTGTACTTAGTTCATTATTATATTTGTCTGTTTTTCGAGGTTCCGTGAAAATAAGTAGTACAAGTAAATGGCAACATGTGGAATATTACACAAATGATTTGATAACATGAACCTTATCAATTCTTAAAACTATAGCAAACAATGCGTGTCGTGCATATAGGTGTACAAAAAGGGTGTTCTTTTTCACATTTCCAGAAAAAATATGCCTACAGTTGGTACTGTATATATATAAACTGGGGTAAGTTTAACCATGTCTCATGAGGGCAGTCAGAAAGTAACCCCTCATGCTACGATCCTTCCATCTTCTTTTTGTTCTCTCCCAAATTCTTCGTCATCTGACGATAATTAGATTCCTAACTTGTAAACTAATAAGAGTTTTGGGAAAAGTAAGTTCAAAACTTAATAAATAACGTTCAGTTTGCGCTACAGCTTAAATTTTTAATAATTTTGTGCTAAAATCAACTTAATGTATACGAACATAAAGTTGATAATTATTTAAGTGCATTACAAAAAAGATTTGAATTGACTATTTATTATTATTAGTAGACTAATTACGAGATAAAGCAGGATTTCGACCCCAATAAAGATGAAATAAATTCATATTGCAGATTTGACTACTTCTTTATCAGTGTCAATCGTGTCACTCTTATTTTAATATTATTATAATTAGAGTGCACACATGCAAAGTTCATTATCGGTCGATGACCTTTAATAATAATGTTTGTGACCTTTAATTAATTATTTTATACTAGCTGACCCGACAGACGTTGTCTTGTCGTCCTCTTGTTCTACCTACCCTAACCTACCTCACTTTTCTCACCTTTTAAACCTTCCCTGGCCTACGACAAACATTTCAACACCAAAATCAGCTAAATCGGCCCCCAGCCGTTCTCGAGTTTTAGCGAGACTAACGAACAGCGATTGATTTTTATTTATATAGATTACAGAATTCTTCGTTTTTTATTACTCTCAACAAAGATTGGTCTTTGACAGTTTTGCCCAATGCCCAGATAGATAGGGAACGAGAGAAGAAACCGCTCTAACCAGCATAGGGAAAAATGGACGCAAAAAAATTATATTGATCAAATAGGCTAAAATCAATAATTAAAGAACTTTCTAAGGGATCACTGATCAGCGATCATGCTACATTAACACTACGATTTTTCCAGGAATGACATTGACAAAGAATGAGTATTTATAGGCAACCAAAAACCGACCTAATATCTAGACAAAAGCTAAAACACTTAACTAGAGGAAATTAATCGGCAACTTCGAAACCTAATCGATGGCCTGGCCCTGACAAGGGAGACCTACATACTTACGTATTTACTCACAATACGAGTGTACCACAGAGCACGGAGAAACATCGACGACGGCTGCTAGAGGCGGTATCGCCAACACTTTCCATACGAACCATGCGTATCACTGTTTAGTTGCACTACGACAAAAATGACGTTTGATATGAGTATTAACCTTTTGAACGCCCTATATCCATGGTGTCTTTTAATTTGATTCATATCATTGAATACGTACTAGAGCTTCAACTTTTTTTAGATATCTATATAAACACTCACAATAGTAATGATTTAATTGTTTATTTCATATTGATATCGTACCGCATTGTCACATATTTGTGTCGTTGGCGTACAGGGCATGCTCTTGCTTGTCACGTATATGTGACAATGACGTTCAAAAGGTTAACGGCTGAAGCTTTCCGTGATAGAAGTGATGTGCACTTTCTGCGGTAACTTTAGTAGTACTGCCGTCTATAGGCGATGTCACCTGCGCGTGACCATGTCCAGACCATACCTTACTTGCTGGAGTGTCCTAAGTGCCCGTTCACGTGCACCTCGGCTGACCAAAAATGTCACTGATGCCGCAAGATCAACGTGGCGACCTACTGGGCTCATCATACTAATATTATAAAGGCGAAAGTTTGTGAATCTTCACGCTGAAACGGCTGTACGGATCTGGATGAAATTTGGCACGCATTTAGTTTGTAACCTGGATTAACACATAGGATACTTTATCTCAAAAAATTTACGGTTCCCGTGAGTTGATTTCCGACATCCACACAGGCAGAGCCACTGGCAGTACAAAATCAAAATCAAAAGTCATTTATTCAAATTAGGCTGAAGATCAGCACTTTTTGAAGGTCAACACATTACATACATTCAAAGAGTAAGTACTGTCGACATGAAAAGAAAGAGAAGCCGCATGCGAGGAGGTTCCGTGGTCTGTGTCTTGTAGGTACAGTCGAGATCACGTTCGGCAAACATATTGCGAACGGCACAGGACCGTTCATTATATCAGTATGTGAGCGATGTAGTGTAGTTTACTTGAGGATGTTATTATTCTAACATACTTTATTGACTTATAGATAAGGGTTCGATTCCAAGGTCGGCAATGGGTTTTCTATCTAGAATATCTTAGTCTCAGCCGCAGGAGACTGGATTTGTGCCCGGTTGACTGCGATGCCCGCCCCTATTTCATGGGACTTCAGACAAACAGTATTATAGTTCGATTACATACATCGAACGCAGATAATATGCACACCCGAGAGCAATCGGATGATATGAATATCATTACAGCTAATACGCAAGTAGTGCGCATTACTAGCGAAATGTGGCACCCAACCCTGCAAGGAAACAAGGCGTGATGTTATGTTATGCATTCATTTTAGGAAAGATAAGGCCTTGTCTTTTATAACGGCACAAACTTGGTGATTACTTTTTACACTCGCATTCGCATTTTAATTTTTTACTCTTTCGTATTGGCACGAAATAAGCGGAAGTCGATCTTACTTACATTTATATTAACACTAGTTTGACGTGGAACGTAGAAGTCTTAAGACACCATAATATACTAAGATGACACCCACATTTCCTTTTCATGTAGCGTTCTTCTAGATTTGTTTTTTTTTAGCGCGGCTCCTAAAGGGCATACCGTGATGTTATAGCCTTTAACCTTCCTCAAGAATTGGTTTATCAAATGCAAAAAGAATTACTCAGACCCGACTGGCAATTCTAGAGATTAGCTTTATTAGTATAGACTATTTTATATTAGTTTCTTCTTCTTCGTGTGGTTAGTGACTAACCTGGTGTCAACGTTTTTAATGCTGCCCATGGGCCCACAACAGGGACCCACTTTTGTATCTTTCTTTTATTCCTATCTCATGCGGCGATAAAAATTATAGTCAGTCACTAGCACTAAACAGCAAGGACGTACATTTAAGTACTTTAAAGGCAGACAGGCGCGTCGCGACTCTAATAAAACAATTGCTATTAAACCTTCATGGTATTATTGTTAAGCATCGCGTCGCGCCTGCCTGCCTTAATACGTTCCATTATAACATGAAAAGTATAACAGCTTTCCAAATAAATCCTCTTACACATAATTACCGCAGACACAGCTATAGTCAAACTTCGAGACAATATAGCCATACACGTGTAAGAGCGTCGAAAACACGGAAATGAAACGTCTTAGTTGCACGGAACTGGTTTGAAGGAGCGCTTGTAACTCTATGAGACAGTTGCAGTTCGAGACTACGCGAACAGCGAACAAAGTTACTGCAGGGACAAGATTCATAGAGCATTTTTAGACTTCACATTGCTAAAGTTACAGTTTCCAGGAACTTGCTGCTACGTCAAGAGGTGACCTTTAATTTGTATGGTCTGGTAGCACATTACAGTGCTAAAAAAACACACCAAGTTACTTGCATAATTAACGTTTCAGTGACGTCACGCTAGTAAATCGCGGACGCTAAGTGACGGCCACCGTTCTTCTAAGATACCGTAAGGGATCTTAAGTTGTAAGCGGGATTGTCCGAAAGGGTTATCGCTACCCGGAACATAAAGGGCTAAGGAAGGAACATAGAAGGGTTTTTAGTCAGTAAGAGTCTGAGAATCCCTTCCGCTCCACCCAGAGCGGGAAGAGTCATTTGATGATTTTCCACACAAAAAAAGGGATCTTCCGTTAGCTAAAATCTGACATTTAAGTGTCAGTTTTGGCAATCCACGTACACTTACAAAATTCGTTCCGCGGGATAATTGCATAACACACCACTTATTGTAGGAATGGCTTTCATTTTGACGGTTCAAAAACATTCAAGTTATTTACATTGTTGAGTAGACAAATTTTTCGAAAATAATGAAGCAATGGTTTAGCAATATGCTTAAAAATCATACTGATTATGATTGAAAGCGTGCTAACGCAATTAGGGTGCTGTTTGATGAAAATACCGCATTATGATAATCATTGATAACGTTATAATACATAAGTGATGACTGATAAAATAAATAATTGCTCTAGTTTTGTTGCAGTATGATACAAAACCACATAGGAAACATCGATTGAAACTAACGTAAACCGTACATACGACATTCAACATCGGTCTCTATCAGGAACATGCTGTATTTACTCCACCAGCATTCGATTGTAATACTTATTGTTTAGGTGATAAGAAACATTTTCGTTAGCTTTCATAAAACCCGGTTTTGACAAAATCAATCTATCGTTATTTGTTGGCGTTTAGAAAAACCTCGGTTCTGTGATATATTGTATAATAGTTAAGTGTTAACTTCCGATGTATACAGTTTTTCGACCATTTTAGTAGTTACTTTTTAGTTTGTTTCGGCACCAGCCAAAATAAATCTATGTAAAATGATGATGCGAGCTTTATCCAAATTTTGTGAACATTTTTCAAATAAGGTAAATAATGTGTTGTACCAGTTAAGATGTGTTTGATGAGATTAAATGAGCAACCATTTTAAAATACGTAAACAGTTTAGTTTTTTGGTACCAAGAGGCATTGAAGTTCTAAAGATGTCTCGATACCGGTATAATTTCCGATTCAGTTCCGGATAGAAACCGTATGACTGAGGAGAAACCGTATCAAGACCGAGCTATGAGAATAGATTCTTAATATCTTCATTTTATATTTCTATTTCGTGACATTGGTTCCATTGGTGACAGGCAAGTAGTCGCAAGTGTCGCAACTCAACCAACTAATGAGAAGTACTTCTAAGGATCAATTCGCGTACTTAATTAACCCATTAGATGTTCGCCTATTAGTAGCCGTTTACTTATAAAAGCTCTACGATTTATGCGATTATATTTATTGTCACTTCAAGCGATTTTTTCTTATAAACCTATGGGGATCATACGACATTAGAGGGATTAATAGAATTCAAAATCTAGTCCCGATCGCCTTTCAGCGACAATTAGTGTCAACATTTTCGGTAAATGAGAGTTATTTCTCAGAATTTGTGTCCGAGATTAGAAGGCAAACGATTTTAAAAGCAAATATTATTATATTACAGTGTTTGCAATACCACAATGTAGAGACGCTAGCACATCAAACTATCCCAGACTGTAAAATTTTCACAATTGCAAATGAATCTTATACTTTTGTAATAAAGTTGAAAATATATCAAAGAAATTTGACAGATTGGGGTAACTTGATGTGCTGGCCTCTGTACAATACAGTTGACAACTAAGCTAACAGTGACAAATAAACATTAATGTTGTTCCCTTTGTCAGTGTCTATCGTCAGTACCTATAGTCTTTAGTCGGTGGAAATCGACATAACAGCACTCACTCAACCATAGTAGATCTCACTTGACCGTAGATAATATATAAGACCGTAGATAATAAAATAAATCAATATCCTCTCAGAATCCGGAGGTAGGCCGATAATTAATTTTATACAGATTAATCTAAAACCAATACTAATAAATTCATCATAATCGCGATGTCGGTCGGATGTTCCCGGACGCGATTTATTTCGGTACAAATACGATTTAAACATCGATTCGTCTATTTGGACAAATGGACATGAACGTTGATTTAATAGAATGCTATCGCAATCCTTTTATCCATGCACTACATTCAGTCCGCCGTCCGCGACATTGTCCGCATGTATGTGCCTAACAAATTTGTTCAAAATATCTTCCCCTATTCCTAGGGCACTCAGGAATACTGTAGGTTACCAATTCCCATTACTTAGTGCAAGAATTTTTGGAATAAGATTAGTTCGTGACCGTTTATAATAAAAAAAAATAACAGCTTTAGAAAATAAAAATATTATGCGAAGACATAATTATAAAATTGCATTTAAGTATTCCATTTGATTTTAAAAATCAGTGACGTCACACTGTTAAATTTCTGCGTTTGAAAATTCATAAAAAGAAATGTTACTGACTACCCTTTCAAATATGTACCCAATTTCATATCTCCATTTTTTTCATAGATTGGTATTCTTAGAATTAATAAAGCGTTGGAGGATTATCTTTATTTGAAACTTTGCTTATCTGAGATTATTTGGAAGTCGGCTAGCAAAAGAGATTGGCTTCATAAGTAGCGACAAATGCAGTTATAATAACGAAACGTAAGTAATTATAACTACTTTTTTTTTATTGAGGTTGGGAAATCGTCCAATAACTTCTCCCGCTCTGGGTGGAGCGGAAGGGAGTGTCAGACCGGAAGGGAGTGTCAGAATTATAACTACTTGCATTCAGAAAGCAAGTCTTTATAATTTCTAACCTTACTATCCTCTTCTTGTTTATTGGATTTAGCTTCTATAAGTTACCAATACCTAAACAAGCCCGATGGTATTTCCATAGACAAAAACGACGAACTTCCATACACACTTTCCTCTACTATTCTACTATTCACCCCTTTAGGAGATGAATTGTTAAAAATTCTTCCTTAGTGCTCTTGAGCAAAATTTCATAATTCTAGACGCAGTGGTTTAAGCTGTGCGTCGTCTGTCAGTTAATGCATTAAAGAAATTGGAATAAAACCTAATCTAGAAAAAACTAAAGCCTCCGTTTTAGTTTTTGCGCACCCCCTTCATTTGATTTGATCTGCATAACTCGTTATACAGCGTGATCTCTAGATCAGTGGTTTAAGCTGTGCGTCGTCTGTCAGTTAATGCATTAAAGAAATTGGAATGATACCTAATCTAGAAAAAACTACAGCCTCCGTTTTAGTTTTTGCGCACCCCCTTTATTTGATTTGATCTGCATAACTCGTTATACAGCGTGATCCCTCGATAAAACCTGATCGTGATTCGAAATACGAAACCCTTTTTGCATTCTCTTCTCTTTGAGGATTAAATAACATTCAGGCAAAAAAAAACATAGCATTTTATCAGAATTCCCAAATATGGACACTATTTTTAGGGTTCCGTACAGAAGCCTTATAAGATCACTTCGTTGTCCATCCGTCTGTCTGTCTGTCGGGTACGCGTCGAGGCATAAAGTTGAAATTAATAACAAATACATAAGACTGCGCTCCTTGGAACTCAAAAAAATCAAGCCTTAGTCAAGGCAAAAGAAACTACGTCCATATATCTAGTGTTTCGAGGTCGCAATTTTTTTTTTTAACTAAAATTCATATGATTAACGTCCCAGCTATGGAACCCGTCATTGTATTTTCTTTCGCAACAACAATATTTATGCAAAACAATTCTATTTTATAAAAAGGTCGGCTGAAAAAAAATGCAGTTGATACTTCGAAGGTTTTATATCCACTTTTTCCACAATGTTTGGTGCGGGCCGTTGAAAACAAGTAGGGTGTTTTATGACATGGGCGGGCACAGAGAACAGGGAATGCCGGATCGATGGCTAGGAAACACGCTTCATGGGAATACCACATAGGTTTTCCCCGGTAGTTAATGATGGGGAGATTTTAATTTTGGAGCTGTGTGTAGGATACCTTAGCATTTCCCACCATCAGGTGGCATTTTACACCTGCAGGATGCTTTGGTATCTATGCTTTTGCTGTCATGCAATATGATAAAGAAGATACAATATGTGTAGTACAGACGCCAGCACATCAAGCTATCACTAACTGTCAAATTTTCCCAATTGAAAATGAACCTTATGCTTTTATAATAAAGTTATAAAACTATCAAAGATTTCACAGATTGGAGTAACCTGAAGAAGTGCTGGCCTCTGAACAAAAATGAACATATCGCATCACAATCATAATGCCTCATTGATCGAGTGGTCGGATTCATTTTCAAGTTGGCAGTGCTATTACGATTGTCTGGATTTCTCCCCGGTTAATGGCAATAGGCTCGCACCCTATTACATGAAAACTGATGATACGTGGCTGTACTAAAGGCACACCTCTGCCTAACCCTTCGAGAATTACAAACGTAATGTTATGTTATCATATTTTTAATATCAGATAACTTACGTCCATTAATGGACATATCTTGCATATTATCGCATAGAACTTTATAATCCACCAAAGCGTTATTTGCAACGAATTTCATTTGCACGATACATAGCCAAATAAATATAAATTGGTTGTTTATTAAAAAATTCAAAGTATATTGGAATTTATTGAGAAATTCCTGTTTTTTTTTTTTTTGGACAAAAATGATGTCGTACAAAAAAATTGTATCGATTTTTTATAGCCTATGCTGTCCCACTTCTGAGAAAAGGCCTTCCCTCCTCTTCCTCTAGTAGGACGGGTTCCCGGCTGGCCAAGTAGGAAATGGCGAGGCGGTCTGAATAAGTTCCATCCAAACTGAAAGTAGGACGCACGGGCTTGCGAAAGGTGGAAGGAGTGGGGGGGCCTTCGCCTAAGGAGTTAGATTATTGTGTCATTTTAATTGATTCGATTATGTCTTCTGTAAAGTAAATCTAAATACAATATTAGATTTATAATTAATGAGGAGTCAAAGGAGACATATTGTGAATAATATCATCAAGTAATAAGCAGTTCAGAATTCACCTACTGCAATACTATCTCAATGTTTTATCTTTCAAGATAAAATAAGTTGCCGTCATCGTAATCAAAATTATCGTAGAAAGTGCATTTCTGGGTAACAAAGTTCGGCGATAATGCGAGGTGCAATTATCATGTTTTCGAATAGCCATAACGAAATCACACTAGAGTCATATATGTTTATATATATAAAGTAAGTGTATAAGTATAAAGACAGGCAGAATACAGTGACTCTTAGGCTGTAAGATCTTCTAATTTAAAATGTATTTCTCGAAAATAAACGATTTTATTTGATAACTAGCACTTTGCCCGCGGCTTCGCTCCCGTGGTCTTTCCCGTGGGACCCGTTATTTTTCCCGGGATAAAAAGTAGCCTATGTTACTCCTAGAAAACTAAGCTTTCCAACGGTGAAAGAATTTTTAAAATCGGTCCAGTAGTTTTTGAGCCTATTCATTACAAACAAACAAACAAACAAAGTTTTCCTCTTTATAATATTAGTATAGAAAATACAATACAGCCAGTCGCAACCTGACGTCAGATGAAATTTAAAATCTACCGAACAAGATATTTACTCCATAAATTCTTTCATACAATTTAAATTCCACCCTGTACATTGTGGTTTATTCGAAGCAACGGTAAACTCGAGCGTGTTTCTATTAAAAGTCTAAGTTAAAATGTTTTTGCATCAAAAAGCACAGCCGTTGGTATTCTAAAAATGTTTGCTACAACTCAACTACTACAGATTTGCGCTCCGGATAGCATAAGTGTTTTTAGTTTGTGTATTTTAAATATTCTGCTAGTGAATATGCGTGCGAGATAGTAGTTTATAAATACAACACAAAAACATGACTGTTTAATGCTCATGCAAGTTGCTCTATACCGGGTTATTTTTCAATGACCGTCCAAATTTTCGCAGGGTGTTCTACCCATAAATATGAACAACTTTCACTACGGGACCAACTCTGAAATCACGAAAAAAAAATCAGCTGTTTCATACATTTTAGTCGAGTAGGTATTGATATTTTGTATGAAACAGCTGATTTTTTTTTCGGGATTTCAGAGTTGGTCCCATAGTGAAAGTTGTTCACATTCATGGGTAGAACACCCAGTGAAAATTTGGACGGTCATTGAAAAATGACCCGGTATAAAATACTTTTAGCGTTTTGATTGACACGATTTTTACATAGAAGTCAGGCCGCTTGGATGGACCATTATGTAACTCTTTGAACGCCAGAGCATTAACGCACGCGCGTGCCCTACACACCAAGCTACGAATTTATTTCTTCTTATCATGAATTTCACAATATCCATGGTGTCTTTTAATTTGTTATGTCATTAAATACGTACGAGAGCTTAAATTTTTAAGATATCTATAATAACACAAAAGTAATAATTTAATTGTTTATTTCGTGTTATAGTGTTGTTGCCATTCAATATTTGTGTCGTTGGCGTACAGGGCATGCGCTTGCTTGTCACGTATATATAACAGTGGCGTTCAAAGGTTAAGTCTCTTTACTAAGAAAGTATTTTGCTATCAATATTATCATCATTTTATCTTTATAATATAAGTATAACATTACCGTGAAACAGCACAGGGATGTTTTAAATAATCGGCTCGGTACTTACCTGAAAGAAAATAAAGAAAATATTAATAACAGTTCAAAGAAAAACATTCATTGGAACATTCGTGAATGGAAGATTGAAAAAAAAACCTGTAAATTGAAACGTTCAAAAAATTTCTTGCTAATACTATACAAAATTTATAAATGATAAAATCAAGTAACAGTTATCATTATTATTACGCTATCAGTATATTATCGGTTACTTTATGCCTTATCACCTTATAGATATATAATGCTCCGGGTAACGACAACATAACAGGACTAAGAACATTATATTTTCCCACGATCTTCAGCGGTTAGGACCATAACTCTTCACTTGTCAGCATTCGCAACATCCCTAGAGGATAGATGGAGGATTATTTTAATAATTTATATCCTACACGGCATTGGTTTTAGCAGCTTCTACTGAATCTTTCCAGGAAAAAGGTTTTTATTAAAACTTCAGAGGACTTTGAAATTTACGCTCGAATTGACAGATATGGATATGCAAGTTATTTGATCCTAAATAACTTTATAAGCGAAAAAAATGTCCAGGCAGCCAACGTCCACCTCATATACAAGTATTATTTTAATATTGCTTCATATTGGAAAAGTGATAGGGCTACACTTGCTGTATAGCTTCATCTTTATTTCACACTGAAATAATTTAAAAATAATACTGCTATAGGTTGTGGTGATTGTTCCCGTGAGCTATACGTGCTTGTACAGTATACATTCAGTCAAAAAATTATCGGGAATGGATGATTTGTTTATGGTTCCAAATTCAAATTTTTGTTTTTTTTGTAGTTGTTAGATTGGCACAACTGTTTTCCATTTTGGCGCGGAGTTTGAGTTGCATCTGTTATTTATATTAAACTAGCTGACCCGACAGACGTTGTCCTGTCTTAACTGTGATACCTACCCTACCTACCTACCTGCCTACCTACCTAGCTACCTACCCCCTACCTACCCACCCTACCTACATCAGCTACCTACCCTACCTACCTACCTACCCTACCCACCTACCCTACCTACCTACCCTACCTACCCACCCTTCCTACCCTACCTACCCTACCTACCTACCCTACCTACCCACCCTACCTACCCTACCTACCCTACCTACCCTACCTACCTACCTACCCACCTACCTACCTACCTACCTACCTACCTACCTACCCTACCTACCTACCCTACCTACCTACCCTACCTACCTACCCTACCTACCTACCCTACCTACCTACACTACCTACCTACCCTACCTACCTACCCTACCTACCTACCCTACCTACCTACCCTACCTACCTACCCTACCTACCTACCCTACCTACCTACCCTACCTACCTACCCTACCTACCTACCCTACCTACCTACCCTACCTACCTACCCTACCTACCTACCCTACCTACCTACCCTACCTACCTACCCTACCTACCTACCCTACCTACCTACCTACCCTACCCTACCTACCATATACGAGGAAAATCAGCAGCTGATCGAAAAAAAAAAAAATTAAAATGTATTCTGCGATTCAGGGCGGAGACAAATCCAACGAAACAAAAACCATGAAAATTGGTCCAGCAGATCTCGAGTTATAACGAAGGGAACAAACCCGTCTTTCTTTTATATATATAGATAGATACAGTGCTGGTTTTAGTAATATCATATATAGTGTATTGCGAATTTCATAATGGACAAAAATATCGAACAAAGAGTTTGTCTTAAATTTTGCATCGCCAATGGAATTTCGTGTTCGGAGTCACTGAAAATGTTACAGAAGGCTTACGGTGAATCGACTTTATCAAAAACTCGTGCTTATGAGTGGTTCAAAGCATTCAAAAGCGGTCGAGATGTGATGGAAGATTTGCCTCGCTCTGGTAGGCCGTCAACGTCTGCAACTGAAGTTAACATCGCAAAAGTGAAGAAAATAGTGACTTAAAATCCCCATTCAACTCTGAGAGAGATAGCCGCCGAACTTTCTGTATCTCACGACTCGATCCGTACCATTTTAACTAATCATTTGGGTATGAAACATGTTGCTGCTCGGCTAGTCCCAAAAGATCTGAATTTTCTCCAAAAACTCAATCGCATGAAAGTCGCTGAGGACATGCTAGAACGAGTCAGTTCGGACCCAACATTCATGAAACGCATTGTTACTGGTGACGAGACGTAGGTTTACGAGTTTGACATGCAAACTAGTCAACAAGCTTCGGAGTGGCGCCTTCCAACTGAACCGAAACCGAAAAAACCACGCCAAAGTCGATCAAAAGTCAAAGTCATGTTGACTGTTTTCTTTGACTGTCGTGGTGTTGTGCACTCTGAATTCTTACCGGAAGGTCTAACGGTAAATAAAGAATATTATTTGAGCGTTATGCGGCGTTTAAGAGAGCAAATTCGACGAAAAAGGCCAGATTTGTGGAAAGAAAATTCTTGGATTTTGCACCACGACAATGCGCCTTCGCACAAGGCTATCATAGTGAACGAATTTTTGACCAAACACTCAACAAATACCATCCAGCAACCACCATATTCACCAGATATGGCTCCTGCTGACTTTTTTCTTTTTCCTAAACTCAAATTACCACTTCGTGGCACCCGTTTTCAATCGATAGAAGACATAAAGGAGAATTCGCGGCGAGAACTGAACTCAATTCCGGAAGCAGCGTTTAAAAAATGTTTTGATGAATGGATTATTCGTTGGCGCAAGTGTATCGTTTCTAAAGGAGCATACTTTGAAGGTGATAAAATAAATTTGGATGAATAACAGACATTTTGTGTATTATTGATCTTTTCCCGGTACTTTCTTGACAGAGTAGTACAACCAAATTAACATCGATATTTTATAAAAAGTTCGGCTTCGTCAAGCTTCGTGCCCTCGGCAGTACTATTATTTATTCTATGCACTCGTCGTCTCTCTCACTCTGGGCTGTGTGGCAGTATCTTTCTTAACTTCGATTTTTGTAATTACTATTATACTAATTTTAAGTCTCAGCTATTGTGACTTTAATAAATACAGTCACAAGAATTCTAAAATAAAACAAGTAAATCCATATCGCCAAAAAGTTCCAACAAAAGGATCATTCTGAACATCTATTTAATTTGAATTTAACTTAGATTTAAGCCAGACACTAAGCCGAATGGTTTAAGTCTTTAAGATAATTACTTAGAAATTCGCCCGTCTTTAATTATGAAATAAGGTCGTAGTTCGAGGTCGTTTGTTAAAGTGCAACGTTAAGTATATTTAGTTGTAGTTTAAAATCACATCAACATGGATTGGAGAATCGATAACGCTCTTTGTGAGTTCTTAGTCTGCGAAATCTATCTTTACCATTGCATTCTCTGCCCTATCCCATAATCTCTCGTATCGGTACGATCGTTTATGCTGTGGGAAATTTATCTAAGGCTAATCGGCAAGCCACCTTGCTGACTAGCCAATAAATTTTGATAAAATTGATTTAAAAAAAACGGCCAAATGCGATTTGGACTCGCGCACGAAGGTTTCCGTACCGTAATCTATAAAACAGCAGAAAAAAAAGGGTTTGTTGTATGGGAGCCCGCCATAAATACGTATTATATTCTGTTTTTTAGTATTTGTTGTTATAGCGGCAACATAAATACATCATCTGTGAAAATTTCTACTGTCTAACTATCACGGTTCATGAGATACAGCCTAGTGATAGACAGACGGACAGCGGAGTCTTAGTATTAGGGTCCCGTTTTCCACACAAAAACAACCAGGATCCGGAACCACTATTAAATCAGCGACACGTATTGTACTACTATCCGATCGAACCAACGCAGGATCAAATACAGATATCTCAACATAGTCGCCCCCAACGTCTGTACGTCTGTACACTCAGCTCTTTTGAACAATGCAACGGATTCTAATGGGGTTTTAATTTTTCATCAATAGATAGACTGATTGAAGAGGAAGGTATATACGTATTTATAGTTTAATTAGCTTTCGTCCACGGTATAGTATCTAGATTACACCCGTGCGTAACCGGGGCGCTAGTAAAACTATAAAACAATCAAAGCATTTTGAAAACATCCCCAATTAATATTCACGCTCCCCGACCGGTCATTCATCATTAAGCTTGGCAACCAATTTAATAACCGCTTCAAAACTCAGGCAATTTTCGACATTAAATATCCGAAATTCATAGAATTCACATCCGATCAATGCGCCAATGATGGTACACGAGGGGATTGTCGCTATGGCAACCAGACAGACTAACCGGCTAATTTATAGGTATACAACGCGTGTCAGATTTAAGGAGTGTTTTGTAGCACGTGCACTGGGCACGTGCATAATGTGTTTTAACTTTTGTTTATCCGTTTTTCCTGCTATTTGTTTGTAGAAAATTTTCTGGCGATTTTAATCCATATATTGCAAAAAATAGGAGTTATGATAATGCTCGTTTTGAATACAATTAATGGCTTAAAAAAATGCATGTATGTAATGCATTTTTTTATTTACTTAAGTACAGAAACTGTTTCTGCAGAAGTTTCAGTAGAAACTGCAAGTAACACAAAATCACGGCTAGTCTTCTGGAAAGTTTGGTATGTGCGACTGAATAATAAATTTGAGTAATAATGATGTCTTTGGGCTTTAGGGTGGTCGTATGAAATGCTTTATAAAAAGGGTTTACATGGTAGACCCATGTCTGCGTAAGCTTACTAAGCACAGGCAGGGAATTGTTACATAAGAGACGAAAAATATTTCCCTCTTTTTTTACAGCATCAAAACTTAATCTGCCTAGCCTTTTTCCAACTATGTTGGGGTCGGCTTCCAATTTTACCGGGTGCAGCTGAATACCAGTATTTTACATGGAACGACTGCCTAATGCCTATATGACCTCCACAAAGAAATACGATACCCCTTTTGGTAAGACTAGCTGTCAGATATTCGGACTTCTGACGACCCGTAACGCCTGTCAAAGATTTACAAATGGCAGCCGGGACCAATGGCTTAACGCGCTTTCCGAGGCACGGATGAGTGTCGGTATGTAAAGATGGTCACCAATCTACGATCGAACCCCGGCAAGCGTAAGCTTAACCTGCTGGATAGACCTGTGCGGCTGTTATTACTTAGCCAAGAGCTACATCATCAAAACAGTAAAAGATTAAAGAAAAGCAAGTGTAGATCTGAAGTTTTATCGTTCTAAGAGCTGAAAACGTTACTAAAGTACGCGCCACGAGAAGCTATAAATTATGTAAACAAACATCTTTTACTAAGTAAACATTTTATACTGCGAGATAATAATAAATTGACCATATTCAATCGACATGAAATATAGACGGGTTATATGAAAGTAACAACCTATTTAATTTAGTCGGATCATATTTTAACGACGCAAAGCGCTATCGTTTGTGTTTCTTGGTACCGGAACGCGTCCGTCGCAGGGATTGTAAACTATCGGGACGCCATTTTGAAATAAACGCGTCATTCGAGTTTCGAATGCGTACGAGTTTGTTTCACACAGAAATGGAAACATCTGAATCTGACGAATAATTATTCTTAAATAATATATGTTAATTAATATTTGTTACTCAATAATTTATTAAATCTTAAACAAATTCATTTTTTTTGTTGGTCCAAATGTTGTGAACTCCTGAACACTTGTTTACAAAATTTATAGCTTCTCATGACGGTTACTATAGTTTCGCCAATTCTCGAACAACACGAGTCTGTACCATCTCCCATACAACTTGATCTAAATGACATACAATGCAGACAAGCAATAGTACAGTCCTGGCCAAAATCGTTCATTCAACATTGAAAATACTGCTATGATTCCAACTAGTATCTTAAAGTAAACTTGGCAACCATACATTCTAGGTCTAGGTCTTAATTAAGTTGCTAGATGAGCCAAATCGATTCAACATGGCCGCTCAAGCAAAAGAAAACCGACTTTGTATACTCATCTCGTTAGGCTGAGCTAAATGATCCTTGTAATTTGAAACTGAGTACGTTGGAGCCAAAGAGGCCTTTTAGCGGCTTAGGAACTTGTTTGAAAATGATGCGAAATGGCCAGACAATACGAGAAGGGAGAAAGGAGTTGTACAGCTAAAATTTTTCGAGGTATATTTTCAAGTGCCATGTGAAAGCGGCCGAGACCTACCAATTCATTCTGAAAAATTATTTCACAGCGGAAACTTAAGTGAAGTAAGCTACCATGTCACCTGATGCTACAGATTGACACTATTCACATCTTACTTAACCTAAGCTTTCATGGTGACGTTTATACAGAACACATCGGCAGGTTCACATTCCTGATGGTAAAAACAAATAACATTTTGCCAAATTTGAGAAACCAAAATACCAGTTCATTTTAGTAGCTAAATCATCTAATGTTTAATCCAATTATGGACTTAATTTCAGGCAATACTGATGATCTAAGATCAAACTCAAAGCGTTTTTTTTTTCAATTTACACAATTACAGGCACTTTTGAATTGTCAAAAGGTCGGTCACTGTTCAACGTGAGTGTCCGAAAGGGTTACCGCTACCCCAGAACATAAAGGGCTGAGGAAGGAACGTGGATGGGACTGATTTCAGTCAGTGTGACTCAGACACTCTTTCTGCTCCACCCAGAGCGGGACGGGTCATTTGATGATTTCCCACCCTCAAAATAAAAGGGGATATAGATTTACCTGAATCTGAACCTCCACCAGTGACATATGAGTGTGAGAATGAGACGGATGTCCATCTCTTACCCACTGAGAAGTAATACGAAAATACTACTGCTATGAAAGGTGGTGTTTGGCCCCCATAACTTCAAAAAATTAATTAAATTGAGTGAATAATACCTCCTTCTAAAATCCCGGAATAAAAGCCATGAGCACATGACAGTGATGAATATGATGAATAGAGCTTAAGTTTTTATGGCTTTCTCTCATCTGTCGGTCATAGACCGTCCCACTACGATGACGTCACTATAGTACTTATAATAGAACAAAGTGCGTGTCATGAGGTCAACGGAACCTTTACAACTGGCCTAGCTTTACCTGAGTGCGGTAGGAAATTGTAATGTGCCCTCGTATTTAATGTGGACGGCTGGGTGAGGACTTAATCAGTATTTTACACAAAAGTGGTTTTGTTTCGTAATAGATTAAAACTAAGATTATGGCTAAACCAGAAGACCAAATCTTGCTAGAATAGAATACTCTTTATTATGTTTATATACACACCATAATAAGGACCCGAACCGAAGAACATCTTTTTTTGGAGTTAGGTCATCTGAGTACATACGCCAGCACATCAAGCTATCCCTAACTGTCAAATTTTCTCAATTAAAAATGAACCTTATGTCTTCGCAATATAGTTGAAATACTATCAAAGAAATTTGACAGATTGTGGTAACTAGATGTGTTGGCCTCTGTACCAATCAATGCCTTTTACTTTTTTTTTAATGTGTGAAATTAAAATTAAAGGTATTTGTCACAGATAAGAAATATTACAATGCAAACGCTGTTAAAAATACAGGAATTTCCCTTGAAGTTAAAGAACAAATTTCAACACCCCTTTTTTTTTTTTTTTTAAGGCTGAGAAATCATACAATGACTTCTCCCGCTCTGGGTGGAGCGGAAGGGAGTGTCAGACTCTTACTGACTAAAACCCATCCATGTTCCTTCCGTAGCCCTTTATGTTCCGGGGTAGCGGTAACCCTTTCGGACAATCCCGCTTACCCGGCAGGCTTGGCCCTGAGGGGCCCCTTCATATGCTGACATCTCTTTGAGGCGCGCGTGGAACATATACGCACCGTACGGCACGGGTCTGGTGCTGATCGGACGGTGAGTCACCCATTACTCACCGTCTGCAGGCCCGCGCCTACGGTGGCCGGGAGTCGTCACGTGGCTCCTGACGCCCGGGGCGTCTCCTGCGGCGGCTGGGACGGGAGGACCTTTCTCTCTCCCAACCCACCACCTCCTTCGCGAGCATGACTTTTTCGCAGAAGGAGGTGACTGCCTCCCACTCCCTCTCGCCCCGGACCATGGCTTGCACCAGGGCCGGGCGCGAGAGGTCGCCGCCGCCGATCGCCTCTACGAGGACACGGCGAAGCTCCGCCCAAGCGGGGCAGGTTTGCACCGTGTGCTCTACCGTGTCCTCTGGGCGATCCTCGCAGTGGTGACACCCGGGCGTTTCCTCCCGCCTGATGATGTGCAGGAACCTCCCGAAACATCCATGTCCGGTGAGGACCTGCGTCAGGCGGTAGGTGAGGGCGCCGTGACGCCTCTCTAGCCACTCCTTAAAGACTTACCTTACATTACCGCCACTATCGTGGCGTGCCCTAAATTTCAACACCCTAAGTTTAAGAACAATTTTCGTCACACAAAGTCATAGACACCTAAAAGATACAAAATAATCTCTAAGCTGACGGCAATAGGGATTTTTGGAATAAAAATACTGCTATTGAATTAAGTGCACGAGAATAAAAGTGATGACGGTAAAGAGTTTATACTCAAAACATAGCGCTGACGCAAAATTCAAATATCTAACAAAAAACTAAAAGGCAAATCAAACCTTACTATTCAACTTCCTTAAAAGCTAACATAAAGACAATAAATTATCTTTTCAAAACACTCGTTTGTAGGGAACCTCACGGCAATAGGACCAGCTTGAATGGTCAATCTCTGTAATTTTATTTTTAGGCACAGACCGGGCTACGTATCCCGCGGGCCGGAGGCGAGTCCGCTTGAAGAGGGGGTTTTTAGGGTTCCGTATGTCCGATTTAAAACACGTAACTATTATAGGATCACATGTTTGTGTTGGTCTGTCTGTCGTGTGGTTAGTGACTAACCTGGTCTCAGAGATTTTATGCTGCCCATTGCTGAAAATTTACTTTGACTGACGTACAACAGCATGCGAAGCCTCACATGCTGTTATCCGTCAGTCAAGGTCAAATAGTGACCAAATTGATCATTTCCCCACCCCTAATCTCCGAAACTACTGCTTAAAATAAAGAAAATGAAAACTACAAAAGAAAACTTAAAATAACATGGTAAATCTTCCAATAGTGTGAGTATAAACTTTAGAGCAATTGAAATGTAAGGGGATTACGAATTGGTCAACTACAATATTAAGTTGGTTCTTGGAATAAATACATCCCAACTACGGAACCCTTCGTCTAGTGTAGTCAGACATGCATTTTGCCGGTATTTTTTGTTAAAAAAAACTTGTCTAATTTGTAAAGGAATGAAGCGAGCAAATTCGATAGCTGAAACTCGCTTTGGGAAGCTTTGAGTGTTTTTGAAAGGTGATTTATTTTCGCTGTCACCCTGCTTGGTAATGGTGAAATGTTTTTATCGTTTATCACGGTAACATAGAACTTATAAGTGACAACTTAAGTTCCAATTTTGTGTCACTTCTTTTTTCATATTTTGGGGGATACGTTACCACAACCCTAAAGTGTTGCACGCTAAAGATATCATTCTGTACCTACCAATTCCTCCTCTGCAATCGATATTTAAAAAGTACTCTGTGGATTTGATAGTTTTGTGTTAGTTTTCATTAGTCAACATAAAAAGATATTACGCAATGTGTATCTTTTTCTGCTGTAATGTGCGTCTTGTTTATGTAGAATAAACATTTTTTTTTATTTTCTTGAACTTCAAACAATTATGAAAATCTTACATGCGTTATGATTTGAGGTACAAGTGATGGCTGAAGCTGAACACACACACACAAACATACGCGCGCGCACACACACACACAAACATACGCGCGCGCACACACACACACACACATACGCGCGCACACACACACACATACGCGCGCACACACACACACACACATACGAGCGCGCGCGCACACACACACGCATACACACATACGCGTGCACACACACTCACACAGACGCGCGGACACACACATACATTTCTTAGAGATACTTCAGTGTAATGTTTTGCTTTAGCTCATAAGATGGTGATATTAGTAGTCAGTCAGTCCCAGGAGTTGCGAAAAACAACAGTTTGCTGTGTCATGTTGCGCAATTTGCGCGCTTCTTTACGAGAGATTAATGAGTCGACAGGAAACAAAATTCACTACCAGTGCATGTAACAAAGCTTTTAAAAAAGAGAATGTTTTAGAGGGGCTCGTGGCTAATTGATATCAGCCGCACGTCTACCAACAAATCATTTAACTAATGTAAATTACCCTCCAAGAGACCCTATAAAAACCAAACTACCCTCCCCGATACTTTTATAAACACTCAATCGAAAAACTGAAAATCAAGTTAAAACAGTGCCTGCGACTTCGTTAATCAATTCTGTAGCTTTTATATACAGACTGATCCAATTAAATTAATTGGATTAATCACTGGTAGAGCCACGTGTTTGGCAGTGCACGGAAAACCGGGGATCCGTAAAGCTTCCCGTAAATAGACGCGACGCGACACCGGTAGAACAATTTCAGTTCAAACTTCATTGAAATTATTCTGTCAGAGTTGCGTCGCGCCTGTCTACGAGAGCCTTTAGTTAGTCAATTGATCATTCGAAAATGGAATGGAGCGGTACGTTTAATTATTTGTTTAATGTTAATTAGCAGTTAAGTAAGGCAGGTATCTGAATTAAATTCAGTTCATTTTAAGGATGGATTCGTCCTCGTAATTTCTAAATAAAAAGTTTGATTTCGATGTTTGTATTTCAGGAGAAACTCGTGGCTAGGTATTTACAGCCATATATGGGCCGATCCATCTGGTTCAGCTACGCTTGCGGGGGTTGGCTCCTTCGTGCCTTGGAAAGCACGTTGAGCCGTTGGTCTAGGCTGTCATTTGTGGATCTTTGACAGTCGTTACAGGTCGTTAGAAGCCCGAAAATCTGACATCCAGTCTTACAAAGGAATATCGTATTGCCCAGTTACTGGGTTGTGGAGGTCAGATAGGCAGTCGCTCCATATAAAATACTGGTATTCAGCTGCATTTGGTTAGTCTGGAAGCCGACCCCAACATAGTTGGGAAAGGGCTAGGCAGATTGAAATTTTTGATATTTAGGATCCGATTGATTAAAATTTTCCATCGGGAGTTTCTCAGTAGACGCCCGGGGACTGGATTTTAGCCTATTCAATGGCAATAGCCCCGACCTCTATTACATGGGCCTTAAACATAACTGGCAAAATGTGGATGTATTACAGGTACACCTCCGCCTAACCCTTTGGGGATTAAGGGCGTGATGTTATGCATGTATACAGTATAATTTATAAGGCACACGAGGATGCGGGTCGGCGAAGCAATCAGCGCTGCTATTGAACATCCGCTACAAAAGACCCTCTTCTTGATTCCCCTTAGCCCATTCTTGTCCATACGAGACTACCTCTTGGAAGGGGTAATTAGAATTAACTAGCCTTTGTCTACGTCTTCGGCCGCGTGGATGTCCAAAATTACCTCACGAAAACGTAATAACGGGATAAAAGTCTCCTGTGTTAGTTCAGGGCATAATCTATCTCTGTGCTATCTATCTTTTTGCGTGGAGACGTAACAGACATACAAACAATATACAATTATTTGGAAACTTTGACGTTCAAAACGTCTTCCTCTAGAGAGAGAGAGAGAACGCCTTTAAATGGCCTACTTGAAATAAATAACTTGACTTTGATTTTGTAGAGTCAATCTGGATTTGTGTCGAGCAGGAAGCCCCGCGTTCTATTGGCGCATAGAATTTAAAACATAACTGGCGATAAAGCGAAATGTGGGTATGATACACCTCCGGGAAATACAGGAAGATTTTTTATTACATAAATTCATTTCCGACTTCACTCACAGATAAAAGCTTTACTAACTAGCAAATTCAGCTAAGTTAATATTCTACTTCCAATCCGTTCGGTAAATGAAAAGGTGCAGACATTTTCTAGACCAGAATCGTATTACTGAATGAAAGCTCCGAGAGCTTATAATTAAGATCCATTTATCTAACATAGAGATAAATAAACACCACTCCCACGCTTTGGTGAGATAACGTCACCTGACTACGTCATGGCTGTGTTTAGATGGTGATATTATACGACAGGCTGTTTTGATCAGAATTATTTATCGCTTTATGTGATAAGTTCCTAAATATTAAGGAGGGGCTCCAACGTATTGCATCAGGCTTTCCGAATCCCTTACACGGCCAATGTATGATTAAATCAGACATAACCATAGATAAGCCGGAGTATGCGGAAGGATCGTATGTTCCCGCAACTCCCGGCGCAGATGTGAGAGGGAAAACCGGGGTGGTATTAAGTCAGTAAGAGTCTGACCGACCCCTCCGTCTCCCTCAGGGCGGAGGACATCCACGAGGATTTTCCACCCACCCCGGCTCCACTTCAGCTTCCTACAGGAGATGCATGAGGACTTCAATACAGAAACAAATTCTCAAGTATTTATTGTGCAAAGAAAGCATATTTCTATCATCTATGACTCTATTTCCGTTGAAATAGATAGTAGCAGATATAATAGAAAGTAATGTAAACCGTTCAACCATAGACACCAGGTCTGTAATTTTACCGTCACCAATACATTTTAAACCGGAACACAGCAGTGTTGCCATGGCAACGGAAGTGGTAGTACTTTCCTGTACTTTCTTTTAACACATAACAGAACATCACGCCTTTAATCCCCAAAGAGTTAGACAGAGGTGTAACTATAGTACACTCACAGGTCGCCAGTTATGTTTAAGTCCCATATAATCGGGGGCGGGCGTATTGCCATCAACCGGACACTCATCCAGACTCCGGGCTGCTACTATGGAATTCCTGATAGAAAAACCCAATAACACTGCCTGATTTTTTTTTTGGCTCCGCTCTGGGCGGAGCGGAAGGGAGTGTCAGACTCTTACTGACTAAAACCCATCCAAGTTCCTTCCTTAGCCCTTTATGTTCCGGGGTAGCGGTAACCCTTTCGGACAATCCCGCTTAAACACTGCCCGACCTAGGAATCGAAGCATGCTGGCCACTACTCATGCAGTTGCGACCACAAGACCAACGAAGGAGTCTTTTGTCATTTCTTCTTCATTCATCAACCAATAAAAACCATTTCAATATCCCTGAAAACCGGTAAGAGTACTTTCAAAACCAAATTGATTCAAAACGAAGGGTTGTAAAAGCTACTTGACTATTTCAGTTGTGCGATTCGTTTTATTGATGACAAACACAGCAATAAAACGTTCGGAAGACACTTCAGCGATTGTTAAATCGAATTAAACTTGTCGCGATAAAACCAGCAAGTGATTGGCAATTAAAAAATACGTTTGTGCGCTTAAGCTGAACTTTTCAGGTTTCTTTAAATGTGTAGGAAGTACTCCAAGTTTTTGAATTGACTATTTCATACTATTCGCATGTAATTTTATGGGGTTATGGAGCGGAAGGGAGTGTCTGACTCTTACCTGACTAAAACCCATCCATGTTCTTCCTTAGCCCTTTACGTTCCGGGGCAGCGGAAACCCTCTTGGACAATCCCGCTGATTCTAATAATCTTCTATTGCATCTCAGGGCATGCGGCCTTTAAGATGAATAACGGCAATACAATACAGGCAATAAACGTTCCGTCTTGTGCACAATGGGCAGTTAATCAGCCACGCTACCAACCTGCTGATTATTTCTTTAGCAATGCCTAGATTTTAGTATTGCTGTATAGCTATCTAGGTAGTGCTGGCCAGACCCAAGAAGTAAAAGCTAATACTAAGGCATCCAGTCTTTAAACAAACAACAAATACAGATTTTTGGCCGGTGCTAGTTGCAAGTCAACCGTCCCGGTCCTGGTTGCTTAAATACAGACTTCTACAGCAATATTTGAACATACCAAATTTCGCAAGGGCAAGAGAAATAGTTCAGACATCGATCACCGTAATATATCAACCAGATAACAACCCATTAAAAACGATCTAGGGCAGTATAGCCACAATACAAGTAATAAACAGAAGAGTAACATAGAACATATACCCGCATCCTAGACACATAAACCTCTGCGTGAAGAGTAAGAAAGCTTCATTTTCAGCGATTTGCCGAGATGCATTGTACGATCTGAGTGATAAGGACAAACCACAAAAAAATCAGCCGGCAATCATCAGAAAAATAACGTAGTTGAGATACTGTATTTTATATTTCTACTGTGACGGGCGATTCGTTTGCATTATAGGTACTTTGTAGAGCGTCGCTTGATATAAAGGGCTGCAGAGTGCAGATTCTGGTTATAACAACGAATCATTGGAATTGTAGAAAGTGCACACTTCCGATATTTCGTTTGAGATCTTTGAATACAGTTCGATTAAAGACTAATGTTCCAAGAACTAGTGTTGGCTAGATTATTATAGTTGTAGCAAGAATTGAAGACGTGGCCATATTATGCCAGTTAGCTCTAAAGCTCGCTTCCTACTGTTAGAATGTATTGTTTTGTTAGGGAAGGTGGCATACGACCTCGGTTATCCTCTGAACATAATTATAAATAAATACATTAAAATTAATTACGTAACTAACACGTAATTAATTTTAATGTTTGTTTAATAAACGACAATTATCCTTACTCATATTATAAATGCGAAAGTTTGGATGGATATTTGTTACTCATCACTCAAGAACGGCTAAACGGATCTGTATAAAAAGCAAATTTTCATCATCATTTTCAGCAAATTTTTGGCATTTTCTTTTTTCTTAGTTCATGGCTTTATGCCCTCGAGAGAGTGTCCTATTCATTTTGTCACCACATAGCCTTAATCCAGCGGACCGCCAAGACTCTTCCATCGATACCTCGTTAGTCAAAATATGATGGAACAGATACCTATAATACCCGGTCAAAATCATAACCCTCCTGTTTGCGTCGGGCAAAAGCTACCTAAGTATGTCATAATAATATATAAACGAATATAGCTCCTTTATTGCTTTGTTGCCGGGCTAGGTATGAAGGATAAACCCCGTATTTTATCGACGTAAAATACCGATAGCTGAAACCGCAGTTCGCATTGGGAAGCTGACCCTTACATATTTGGTTATAGACGGCTTCAATAACCAAGCAATATTTAACTAAGGTATTCACACGATCTTGTTAGTATACTTGACGAAAGAGACCGGTTACCAGTGATATGTATTTGCACTATGTTGGATAAAGTACATTATTATTGCTTGCGTAACAAACAGCTACATAAAAAGGTTGTAAAGTAAAAGGACACATTACTTGATGATAATTATGTCAGTTAGTAAGATTATGTTGAACGATCAATGTCCAAGATATGGAAACTGAAGTATTGAGCATGCACAACACGGTTTAAATAATAGACTTTTTGTCTAGGGAGCGAAGGACTATTTATAAGGCGAGAGATTCAAAGTATGTCACTCTTGCTTAAAATAGTTTTTCTTCCGAAATGGACACTCTAGGTACTTTTTATCGCCCTCTGTGAGAAATCAAATCACTTTTAGCCCCTAGGGATTAAAGAGCTATTTTAGACCCTGTTTAAGAAGAACAAAATAGCTCATTTTTGATTAAATTTGATAAAAAAAGTCATTTAATTAGCCGCCTGGTATCTCTTTGGCTATACCATATAAGAATTATACGTCCAACATAACTGGTATCCTAGTGCGTTTATCTTGCTTGCCTTGTGCATTGAAAAATATGTGCCTTGAGTCCTAGTAAACAGCTGATTAATTAAAATATGACGTGTCAATGTTTAATCACGTCGAATCTTTAAAGTAAAAATTACACAATATTTTGTAAGTCTAAGGTAAAAACGACAGTTTATTTAATGGTAGTGTTTGATCAGAATGTATGTCTCGAAGTTTCTATAGACCACGAAAATGAATCAGCTGTAAATATTATTCTATTTTAGTATTAATTGATATTTATGTCTGTTTATTTTGTTTATAAGATAACCTTTATAATTGCAGACGTGATAAGATTTTTCTTAATTGTTTTCAAAGAACGTTTGTATCGTTTTAAAGTTAATTAAATTATTCGTTTATTTCTGGTGTAGTCCGAAATTCCTTGTTAAAGTCGTCTGCCGTTTTCGCCATTTCATCTGCCTAGCTTTATCCCAACAGTGTTGAGGCTGGCTTTCAGTCTAACCGCATGCAGCTGAAAACCAGTATTTCGCATGCAGCGACTGCTATATGACCTCCACTACGACCCAGTTACGAGATAACACGATACTCCTTGGAAAGACTGGTTGTCAGACTTTCGAGCTACTCGGAAAAAAACTGTAAATGATCTAGGAATTATGAACGTCAAAGTCTGATCAACTTGTCCAAACCAAGTAGCTGGCAGACACACATAATAGAGGTTCAAATATCGGCCATTACTTTCTTAAAAGCCCAATATCATCTAAGCTATCTTAACAGAACAAAATCACAGAGGTCCTATAAAAAGAACATCATGACGAAACCAGCGGAAATCTGCACATTCAATGCGTGTCCCCGTGGTGCAATATAGCTACTGGAACGGTGCCCGTTTTTTTTTATTGTACGACTTGTACGTCTCCCCAATTTCGCATCGTCGATTTACGTAACGTCTGGGCTTCAGACGGACGGTTTGATTAAAACCTGCTTTTCATGTTGCGATTATTTTCATGGTTTCTTTTTTGATGGGATGACTAAATTTTTAATGGGGATTCTGCTTTTGAGTTTTTTTTCTGCAGATTTTTGAATAGTGACTGAATTAAAGAGTCTTTTGTCTTCAAGCAAAGCACGTCTACACGAGATGGTTTTTTGCTTCCCTGATATCAGAAGAATCTTTTCTTCATCTCCAGGTGACGCAATCCATAACATCTAGGCCAGCTAGGCGGAATTGAATAACGAAGTTCTGCAGTTCGTAATAAGCAGAAGTTGCCACTTGAGCAAAATGGTAGATCACATTTTCAGCCCCGCCATATAATGAAATGAAAAAAAAAATATATATTCTAAATTTTATAGGTATGTACCAGATTTAAGAATTTTAAAGTGATTTCCATCATAGTCTTCATGATCTCAGCTAGATGACACTCAAATAAATATATTATTTAATATCCTGTTATAATATGACTCACTTCAATAGCAAAGCCCGTGTATATTTTAATATCCTGGTCTGAAGCTACCTTCCTCACAATAACGTTATAAAAAAGAAAGCAATATTGCTAGAGCAACTAACTTTATCCTAACAGACTAGGCTTTATCGTCAAACATTTCATTACTTATTCTCCTAGTTGATCGCATTGACCTAGACTTGTTGGTACATAGGTTGGAGTCTAAGGTTTAAACTTTTAAAGCCTTCTATTTTTATTTATATGTCGGTATTCTTGACTTATTCTCGATGGATCGTTGTTAAATGTGTGTCAATGCCTTGTCTAGGGTGCTTATTGATTGAACGTTAATCTGATAAAGCAATGCACTAAAACTACACCTTATCACTACATAGTATAAAACAAAATCACTTTCTCTGTCCCTATATCCCTATGTATGCTTAAATCTTTAAAACTACGGAATGGATTTTGATGCGGGTCTTTTTAATAGATAGAGTGACTCAAGAGGAAGGTTTATATGTATAATAACATGCAATTTCCGTCATCCACGCGGGCGAAGTCGCGGGCAGAAGCTAGTTATTATATAAAAGCGAAAAGTTACTCATTCATATATTCGCACACTCAATGATTAAATAGGAAATCTCAAAAACGACTGCAGATGAAATTTGGCACAGAGGTAGTTTTAGTTTATAGGAGACGTCTGGGAGGATTTTAGGAAAATCCCGCCGGAAAGGTGTGAAATAAGGGGTGGCAAATTGTATGAAATTTTTAGCATTGTCGCGGGCGGAACCGCTTTTATCACTTTGTTATATAAATAAAAGTTTCGTAAGTTCTTATAGCCTCGAGAATAGAAAAAAATAATTGTTTCTACAGTATCATCATCAGCCTCCGCATTTTATGTCCTTATATCAGTTCGCTTGGCGTCTGCTTAGCATAAGTTTCTTCTTTAGTATGCGTCCAGATGATGTATATATATATGTCGTAGGATAATTTGATACTTCGAATCTTCGCGGAAATCCTAGGGGTTTTGCGAAAACGCGGATAATTAGACATAGGCGAAAAATTATCAAATCTTACTGGACAAAGTCAGGATTTTTGCGAAAATACTCGTTATTATAGCAATATTGCGAAACGAAACGCTGGCTGTTATGAAATAAGAACGCTGATTGGTCGGTCAGCGCGTTCAATAAGAGATCGTCTCTGATTGGTTGACGTCTTAATCATCGGCAAACTAGGAACCAATTAGAAGTCAGCCAGCAAAATTGTAGCCAATCAGTGTTGAGCACATCAAATCTTACTATAGTAACGAGTATTTTCGCAAAAATCCTGACTTTGTCCAGTAAGATTTGATAATTTTTCGCCTATGTCTAATTATCCGCGTTTTCGCAAAACCCCTAGGATTTCCGCGAAGATTCGAAGTATCAAATTATCCTACGACATATATAACACATAAATATATAACACGTCCGTATTCATTAACATTGTTAACCGCTCTATGGAAACATGTTATTTATTGCGGATACACCCTTACGTAGACCTCTACCAGCCAGTATATCATTTGTGACCTCTTTTCAGCTTTATTATCTTTCATATTATTCATCTCATCATCTGCCTAGCCTTTTCCCAACTATGTTGGGGTCGGCTTACAGTCTAACCGGATGCAGCTGAATACCAGTATTTTACATGGAGCGACTGTCTATCTGACCTCCACAACCCAGTAACTAGGCAATATAAATAAATAGCCCTTGGTAAGACTGGCTGTCAGACTTTCGGGCTTCTGACCCGTTACGACTGTCGAAAATGCACAAATGACAGCCGGGATCAACGGCTTAACGTGCTTTTCGAGCCACAGAGGAGTCTCAGCATGTAAAGATGGTCACCCATCCACGGCCAAACCCGGCAAGCGTAGCTTAACCTGATGGATCGACCTGTGCGGCTGTTAGTTCTTCGCCACGAGCTCCTCCTATTCTTACTATCCATCTATGGTTTCTAAAATCTTCCACTTCAATCTATAGTAATTATACGCTTTCCCTCCAATTATTGATGATGACACAATGAAATCTGTCTAAAATGTAGTTAAATTTTCCAATAGCTTTCAATAGCAGACACAAGAGCTGAATAGAGAAATTAATTGGTTTCAATTAAAACAACGAAATCCGTTCCAACGAAATTCAATAACTAATATTGCATGTAGCATTCTGTGAAGAGCGAGTATAAATTGTTCATGGTTTCGTGTTTTTATTTGCTGTGTCGTGTTTAATTGAAGAATTTGATGAAATATAACTAAACTAGGAATATGTTCTAAATATGTCTGTTTGGTACGGTTTCGAATGTTTTGAAAAACACATACAAAATAACACGTCAGTAATTGCCGAAAAATAAGGCAGCGGGTGGAAGTACGTCCCATGTAATAGAGGACGGGGGCTATCTTTCGAAATCTACAAGAAAAATAACGTGGTACAGAGGCCAGCACATCAAATTACCACAATCTGTCAAATTTCTTTGATAGTATTTCAACTTTATTGCAAAGACATAAGGTTCATTTTTACTTGAGAAAATTTGACAGTTAGGGATAGCTTGATGTGCTGGCGTCTGTACATGGTTAGAAGGACGTTTATGCTAGGTTTAATACAAGAAAATTACATGTAGGCCGGATGACCGCAGAAACGTAACGAAAAACTGAAAATATATTAGCTCCAGAATTTCAGATTTTCAGACGCTCTTTCTGATAAATGAACAGAAAGTGTGCGTCCACACTGCGAGCCTAGCGCGGTTGCGACGACGGGCGCGAAGTATCAAACATATGAAACGCGCCTTTGCGTCCATATTGTAGTGACTAAGGCGGAAGCCTAGTGCGACGGGACTGAGCGACACAGCGCGCGTAGTTTTCTAACGCTCCTGTCCGCGCGTTCTGGCCGCACTACGGGCCTAGTCAGCGAGCGACCCAATGCGCGGGTGGCGGGGGTAACAAACCAGTTCGGTCTTGTCGCTCGGCGTATGCGCGTCTACATATAAATACAAAACTTAGTAAAATCTTGTTTGCCCTGGCTGGAGGCTACAATTCTTTTGTGGCAGCCACAGGCGAGCCCGGTTAAGCAGTAGACAACCCTTTGGTTGAACTGCGAGATGCCATTCACAAAAAAAAAAAAAAAAAACTTGTTTTATTCTTACCTCAGAGTTATGAACAATTTCTCCTCAGGTCTAATACTTTTGCGAAAGTTAGTATCTTCTTTATTGATTTTAGGGGCTATTTTACTTAGTATGTAGTCAAACGTTGACATGGGCATTCGCGTATACTCAAAGAATTTTGTAGGGTATAATCTCAGTTCTTCATATAAGTTAAAAAATTCACCAGATATTCCTCTGTTTTTATTAATGTCGTGCACACCATCTCTAGTGTTCAACACCTCCCATCTCAGGATCGGACTGTCTAGTAAAAAAAGCAGGTCCTCGTCCATGTTTGCAACACCTGATATACGTCGAACCGCTACAAGAGCTCGCGCTTAAGTGTGGCCACCGCACGCCCCCGCTCGCCGCGCCCGCCTAGGCTCCAGTCACCGCGCATTCAGTGTGGACGCACACAAAGGAACTGTCACGCTCGGGTCAGTGACGCTAATTCAGGCATACTCAGTTCCCGTCTGTCGGTGACGCTCAATCGCGTATGTTCTTGGCTCTAAGTTTTAATTTCTCTGGTGTGGTCGTAAGCACACATCCTATTATTTAAGTTTTTGTCCACACTCGAAATGAAATAGCTTTACCCGTAACATAGAACATTATAGAAATTGGTATTCATTAACACACACGTGTGTCAGCACTTTGCAACAAATGTGCAAAATTTAAATGTATCGCCAAACGGCCAAGGAAAACTGATGAGGAAACCCAGCAACGTTAATAATATATTCTGACCACGTTAAATTGCCCTGACAACGGATATAGGTGTATTTATTGGCTTTAGAACTTGTACAATATTCAAGGCGTTAGATCCCGGTTCGATCGATGGGTTTTTCCGTTAGGAATTTCTCAGCAGCAGCCCGTACTTAGATCGCATTAGGCTCGACATGTATTACATAGGTCTTTAAATGATATAACAGGCGAAATGTAAGTGTACTAAACACCTCTGTCCAGTTTTTAGAGGATTAAAGAGGCGTGAGGTGTGGAGTTCAAGTTATTATTCCCGAAGAAACCTTGGACATTCTACTACTAGGCTTTCTGGCTCATAGCCAGTGTTTTTGCTTAAGGAACAAGTTCTCAGCTTGGGAGGCAAATTTACGAGTCTTTCGCGTTCATTTCCATACTTCTAGGTCGAATTTTACGACGGAGTAAATCCATTCCGGCAAATTCTTGGAATAGAAAATTCTTGATGCCTTCAAGATCTTAAAAAGTTGTTTTATTGATGTGAAGTTGACACGAAAGCTTGTCTGTCTACAGTCTAACAGATTTTTGTTTGAAACACAAGTATCAAACTTGTGGTTCGTACAAAAGTCTGTTTTAGAAGTTTCTTTTCGACGACAACAAATGCCTCACTCCGTCAAAACTAAAAGACTCTCCTAAAAATTTCAATGTGTTATTGTATAGCTCGGTATAAGTTTTCATTAACTCTTATACCTCCCAAACATTTTACAGCGCAGTATTGTTTTTCCGACAATTTTCGAAACTGAAACTTATTAGAAGCTAGTCAATAAACTCTACAGCATTTAACAAACGTCTGCCGATTTTCCACCAGGCATAACAGCTACGTGCGCATTCCTCCCTTTTTATAATGGCAATAACAGACCTGGACTCGATCCAATAGTTCGGTACGTAACAGTAACAGTTGTTTTGTATTGAGCCCTGATAGCCTTCTAAGCGACGGCATTGTTATGGTAGCTTAAGTGAAATTGTCACAATACTGTCACCAACAGAGCAGAGTTACAGTGTCGACGAGCTCCGTTTATATGTAGCTAAGTTTTGTTTTGTGTTTTGCATTGGAAATGTGGTGGATATTATCATTTTACAAGCGTATAATTAACTTGCAATGTATGTATGACGTTTGTTTGTTTGGGGCAAATCTTGCAACTGAATTTCAAAGCCTGTGTTGCCTGTGGTTATCCTCAACCGATTGTGCTGAAATTTTACATTCACGTTGAGTTTGGAACACAATGCATGGTTAGCTAAGTAACGTCATTCAAAACGCAATATTGGCTAACCACCCAAGATGGCGGACTAGTTATTTTTAATGTACTTCTATGGTAATAATAATTGGATACCCATATGGTATCCAATTAAAGGGTTTGCTAAGAAGAATACGAAAAAATAATTTAACAGTAAAATACATTTTTTTAAACCAGGTTTTAATGAACTTAAAAGATCTAAATAAGTCTATAAAATATAGAACTTCAATATTTTTATAAAAGCTGTTTTTACTCTTCTGTACGTTGCTGTGCCCGATGTGGTTCTCAATGATCATGCCTTAGTAAAACACCCACGTAAATGTTAATATATACTAAATTACATTGAGTAATTGAGTTTTGATCTAACGAAGACTATGTATAAATGAGCAGATATTGCTTTAATCGCCGTCAAAGATGGGTGAATTGTTTGGGAGTTACGTATTGTTGTGTCTGCTGTGTAACTATTTTGAACATCCCTTATTTAGATAAGTGTCTTACTGATTTCGATGAAATCACTACTGCAATGATTGTTACGTTCATGTGCTTGGATTTGGTAGGAGGTATTCTGAATTATGGCAATGGGGATGATGCCTGGGTAAAAATACGAAATTATATTAAGTTAATCAGATAATACAAAATATTAGTCACGTATTTTTTGCTTTATCATATTAACAAAAAAATACTGAGATAAAACGAATTAAAGTTGGGGAGTGGGGGCTCGCTACGTCACAAGTATAAAACCATACTCGTGACGTCATGCCACATTTCAACTCGATGTATCAGCGTAATCTTTGGATTACGTAAAAAAAAAAGAGAAAATACGTGTCCAATATTTTTTGTAAATCTAGCTTACGGACTAAAAAAAATCTAGTCATCATCACTATTATGTTCTAATCATTTTCTGTCCAGTTTTCTTCTTAACTACAATGTATTTGGGAGGCCGGGTGTGTTGGTGGTTGAGGGGCAGGCATTTTCAGGCGTAGAATTGTGGAAGGAAAATCTTTTCTCTCTCGTTCAGATTTTTTTAGTACCAGAAACAAAATTGAAATTTATTCCAGCACGTGCGATTAATAATATATAAGTTCAGTGAAAAGGATAACTCAGTAGGCGATGTCTGGCAGTGGCAACTAATCACGGCTCGTGTACTATGGCACCCGACACGTTCCTAACGTACACATAGATACACTGTTGCCAACTATTTAAATATTGCACGTAACAACACGTACATATAATATCGAAATACGCTTTTCAGGTTTCATTTAATAAGTTTTGAGTTTATATGTGTTTTGCGGAATGGTTAGTTGGTTTAATGATGAACATAACTTTAATGTGTAAAGGTGATAAAAATAGAATAGTTTTTTTTTTATTATGAATCACGTATGAGAAACAACACCGTCGGGAGACTAAATGGTTGTTTGAAAGATGCTATGGTGAAAACTGAGATGGAGATACACGATAAATAAATTGGGATAAAGGCAAAAGGAAACAAAGAAGTGTCTAAACTATACGACAAATTATACGAAATCTTTGATCCAAGCATAGGTACTTAGTAGTAAGCGGGGTTGTCCGAAAAGGTGACCGCTGCTCCGAAACATAAGGCCTAAGGAAGGAACATGGATGGGTTTTAGTCAGTAAGAGTCTGACACTCCACCCAGAGCGGGAGGAGTCATTTGATGATTTCCAACACTCAAAAAAAAAAAGATAGCACAGGAATCCCCTTCGTTATTCTAAACCTACGAATGTTTATATGGATGAAAAAGATATAAAAAGTAGGCACGATTACTACATACGCACATTTATTAGAATGTTCTAGGGGCCTATAATTCTAAGATAAAACTTGAATGTTATGTCAAAGTCAAACAAAACCGATTACAATTCCAATTACCATCGCTCGACATTTACATTTTCGACATGTTTCGCTCATCTCCCAATTCGGTATTTGTGATAGTTTTATTGTAAGCAGCCTTTTTTATATTGTAGGATATTTTCCAAAGGGTAGCGGAACTCTATTAGTAAGCCTCCGCTCTCCGTTCGTATGTCAGCGATATACCAGAAATCGTAAAAGGTAGACAGTTGAAATTTTCACAGATGGTGTATTTCGTTTGTTATAGCAACGAGTGTTAAAAATTTAATGAGCTGTGCTATGTGTTAGCTGTGTCATTATTCATTGACAGTTATTTTTGCAGTGTTTATTGGAAATACAACTTCGTCGACAAAAAATACGGGTGATGTCAGAGTTTATAGATAGTCAAGAGGTTTTGTAATAATCTCTTTTGATTATTTGACCAAAAACAAAACCTCTAGAGAACCAATACAGAGAAATCTCGTTATAAAAGTAATTCCGCCACATGTACAATACCCTAGGAGAAAGGTTTTTAGTAGTCTTGTCAGTACACACAGCATACAATTCAAATGTCATCGCTATCATCGTGAACATCGCTCACGTTTGTCAGCGATTCTTTGTCTGTGAAAACAATTTGTATGCCCCCAAATGCGGGACTACCTACGTTCCCCGGATAGATTTAGTAAAATGTTGAAAACGAATATGCTATGGTAGTTATTTTTCGGGAAATATTATCAGTTTAAATAAATTAAGAGGCTCGAGGGTTAAGCAACGCTTGCGACTGTCGGTTCGAGGACGGCCATTCATTACCCAATTATCGAGAACTCTACGTGTCTCGGAAAGCGAGTTAAGTCGTTGGTCCCGGCTGTAATTTGTAGATTTTTGACAGTCGCTACAGGGCCCCATGTATAATTTGTAGATCTTTGACAGTAGCTACGGGTAGTCAGAACCCAAAAAGCCTGACAGCCAGTCTTACCAGTATCGTTGTTTTTACTGTTGTGTCGTTTTTTTTTAATTAGTGAATAGTCTCGCTATATTACTATCACTAACAATTCCTCGAAGCGATACAAATCTGGCGTACAAAAGCCAGCACATCAAGCTATACCAAACTGTCAAATATTCCCAATTGAACACGAGCCTTATACTTAAGTTGAAAATCTATGTAATAAACTTGACATATTTGAGTACCTAGATGTGCTGCCCTATCTATCTGTACAACTGCCGTACCCTTTGGAGATTCCAGGAGTGATGTTATGTTATTAAAAAAAAAAAAATTAATATAAATGTATAAAAAACATAGAAAGCAGTAATTAGGGTAGGTAGGTAGGTTAGGTAGGGTAGGTAGCGTAGGTAGGTAGGGTAGGTAGGTAGGTAGGTAGGTAGGTAGGTAGGTAGGTAGGTAGGGTAGGTAGGGTGGGTAGGTAGGGTAGGTTGGGTAGGTAGCTAGGTAGGTAGGGTAGGTAGGCAGGTAGGTAGGTAGGTAGGGTAGGTATCACAGTTAAGACAGGACAACGTCTGTCGGGTCAGCTAGTTACCAATAAATGGAAGTGGCAAGAGCCGATAGAATTTATTTTTCTCTTTCACAAATAAAATACAAAGCACAAGATTTTTGCAAAGATACACGTGTCTACACTGCACCGATTCTATCGATAGCAGACCGTCAATTTGTCTAATGGTTCCACACAACTCGATTGTGTTCATCGCTATTGTCGCTCGTTGTAGAGAACTGTCAAGAACGCTACAAAGTACTAGATTTTGCAGCCCGACTGTTTATATGGGTTTTATACGTTGCAACAATCAATTTATCTACATCAATCAATCTGCCTAGCCTTTTCCCAACTATGTTGAAGTCGGCTTCCAGTCTAACCGGATGCAGCTGAATACCAGTATATTACAAGGAGCGACTGCTTATCTGACCTCCACAACACGGTCAGTAACTGGGTAATAAGATACCCCTTGGTAAGACTGGCTGTCAGACTTTCGGGCTTCTAACTAGCCATAACAACTGTCAATGATCCATGAATAACAGCCGGGACCAACGGCTTAACATACTATCCGAGCCACGGAGGATTCAAGATATGTAAAGATGCTCACCCATCCACGAACCAAGCACTCGGCTAGCGTAGCTTAACCTAATCGATCGGTCCTGGCGGCTGCTATTACTTAGCCACGAGCCCCTCATAAATTTATATACATAACGAAGGATATATTTCTAGCATATGTGGTGACTAAAAGATATTTCGCAATAGAAACGAGCATGGTTATGTAAGATACAATATACATCATTCATTCCTCAAAAAAGCGGCTGTAGATATTTCTAGATTACTTTGTATTAAATAGTACAGAAACTGAGCAAACGACACACTAGAATCTCCATATTTTTACCATAAACCTGTTTCAACCTTCTTATTTAGTACTAGCTGTGCCCACGACTTCGTCCGCGTGGTATAGTGACTTTTCGGGCAGCATACCTTAACAAATTTTCGCCGTGATTCTTTATTAAATTGACATAACTTTTTTATTTATGAACCGATTGATATAGTGAAGCTTACTTAAATATATTAGTAAAAACCGCATCTAAATCTAATAAGCCGTTTCTGATATTAGCGTGCACAAACACACAGACAAACCGACAAAAAAAAATTCATCGCATAATAACATAACAACTCCTGCATCGATATAATAACAACCCCTGCTACTTTTTTTTTAAATATTTCCATTGTACAGACACCACTTTTCTACAATTTTATTATATGTATAGATAATCATTAAACTATTTCATTCCCACTCTTTATGTTAATTTATCTTAAAGAATTCGAAAAAAAACAACATGACTGTCCGTTGAGAGCATAAGAAATCTCCATATATGGCGTAATATTATCGCATTTGATGCAATCGTGGCGATTAGTGGCGTGTATTCTAGAAGCATTAAAAACAGAGATTTCTTAAATAATTCTTGTGACATAAGGCGAAATTAATTGAACCTGACAAAGTTCTTAGTAAAAATTACTTAGGCCCGGCGCACATTGGTAGCATGGCATGGCAAGTGTTATTTAGTCGACGAATAAAAATACACCTTAACAGTATAAAAATAAATTTGAAATTTCTGTGTTCGTCTAAAAATACCATGCCATTCCGTGCCACCAAAGGGCGCCGGACCTTACAAGTTAGATTCGAGGAACCATAATCTAACTAGTAGTAGTTATCAGGGACGCATGACTAAAAGAAAGGTAGTCTTTACCCAGTAATGGATGGAACAAGGTTTCCAATAAAGTAGATGATGACAGCACCTGGCCGTAAATATGGAATTTTAGAAAATGTTAGTGATTCTCGACTTGAGTGGCAGTCTTTCTTAAGCTTGACAATAATTATTTTAATATAAAACTGCCACCAACCCGCACTGGACCCGCATGGTGGATAACGGGCCGCTCCCTCTCGAAGAGACGAGACCCGTGTCCCAGCAGTGGGAATATTATAGGCTGCTTATGAAAACAGTCAAAGCCAATTAATTACTTTAGTTGAAGACCAATACTAAAGTCATATAACGCGTAAAGACAAAATAATGCGTAATCATTTATGACAGGTAGAAGAAGATACATAGTAAGTTGTAAAAACACTTGCCTACTACAATCTATTCTTGTTAAGATAAGTATGCAATTAAGACGTGGAACACGACTGACTGCCTCATTGATATAGCGGGCAAAGTGCTATGGGTTTCTCCACAAGGAAATACCCAAGTCAGGATTAATGCCGTGTAAGCGGGATTGTCCGAAAGGGTTACCGCTACCCTGGAACATAAAGGGCTAAGGAAGGAAAATAGACGGGTTTAGCCTATAAAAGTCTGACACCAGGAGTGGGACGAGTAATTTGATGATGTCACACCCTCAAAAAAAACAATAGGATTCGTGGCGCCGTCACCCCCTATGGAATGAAAACTAACAAAATCTGCATCTGTACATCTGCGTGATTACAATATTTCATAAATAAACGTGGAGGTACTATACAGTATACATCTGCCAATCTCTCTTCGGGGGAATAGCCGTGATGTTTTGTTTATATAACACAATAGCACTTCATTAGTCTGTACACCCACGGAGCGGTATAGTATGTTGCTTTAGCATAGAAGCTCGAGACTTCCATATTACGTAGACGACGACCGACGAAGGGAGTCGCAGCAACTCATTCATACATTATTCATAATGAAAATTGAGTTTTTAGTTTGTCGCTTAAAGCGGTTCGATATACCTGTTTTCTTACATCAAAAATTAATCAACTTTTCCTAAAAAGGCTTCTTACATCAAAAATTAATCAACTTTTCCTAAAAAGGCTACGTACAGGTCTCCAAAAGTGATAATGCGCATAGAAATCTTCGCCACTGTTCGGCAACGGTCGTATTTCCCGAGCGTCGGAAGACGATATGTATATAGAGTGGTTAAGTGCATTTTCTTCATGCATAATTTAGTGTGATTATGTGTTTTGTCCTAAAAGAGATAAATATTGATTTATCAGTAACGAAATTTGATTCAATATTTCCATGTAAGTAAATAGCGAGCTATAATTCATATAAGCCTAAATCTTATTTTTAATATGCTTTTTCTAGTACTTAATATGTATTTTACGTTGGTATTTTTAATTTTTTAGTATTGAAAAAACGTGAAAAATTTTAGTATATTTATATATTTTACAAAATTAACTATTTCAATTTGAATAAGATAATTAAAGTTGAAATTAAATTCACCTTTAAAACCAAACCAAGAAAGGTGTGTAATAGTAGCTCTATATAATTCCAGACAAAGAGAACACGTGCAGTCACCACCAATATGACAAGACGACTGACGGACCTTTGACTGACCGCCGACCGCCCGAATTGTTTTCGATTGTGTACACATGAAATTGACTCCTATTTCTTTCGAACAAGGTGCAAAATGCAAGGGACTCGAACGATTCAATGATTCGGGTGTTTCCGGGAATACGACAATTAGCGAAGATCTGCATGTGCATTATTAATTTGGGAGTACTGTACTAACGTGGATACCACTGTTAAAGGTTTCTAAAAGGTCATTTTGGACTGACAAGGCGAAAAATTTCACCAAAACAGAAGAATGTACTAGGAACAAAGTCAATGACCTTGAGGACAGCTGCAGACAAAGGTACAACTGATAAAATATCCACCGAATTACCAGTTTCGAAAGCCAATTTCAATAGTAGACAACAAACGATTACTGGCATCTGAAAAGTCGCCTTCACACAAAACCAGTCGGAACTAGCGCAGACTGGCTAGCGGCCAGAATTCCAATGGACGTAGTAATATTTCATAACTACCCAATTCTCTTTAAGTGTTTATTAATTTCTGTTAATTTAGTAGCGGTAAGTACAGAGATTATTGTATATTGATAGCTGGCGTGAGAGAGGAAGACAAAAGAAAATTTTGGATAGACTGTATGAGGATATCGTCATCACGTTATCGTTGACTTCACGAATGGTGACGACTGACAGGGAAAAGTGGAAGAATAAAATGTAATGCGCCGACTCCAGGTAACTTGGGACAAAGGCAGGCGGATGGTGATAAAGTGCAGAGGTTTTAATGTGTTTCTTTTCAGCACTAGATAGACTATAAAGTTCCCACTGCTAGGACAGAGGCCTCCAGGAGTGGGCGGGTCATGATTCACCACGCAGGCAAGTTCGGGTTGGTAGATGTCGGAATATGTCTACGAATTTTTGGTTCTAGGACATTACCGTTTCCTCCCGGTGTTATCATTCACCGTTTTGAGGAAAAGTACCACTCGGTAAGTCGGGGCTGGTACCAATGGGCACCACTTCACCACTCCTTTGCCTTAAAACCAATATAATTCAAGACACCATTGATTCCAACCTCGAGATTAACCATACACTCTTATAACAAATTTTAATATTAGAAAAGAGAGGTGTTATCGTCATGCGATTTTATACCAAGTACGCTTTAACTATTAATAAATGAATAAAGTTGGGCCCCGATCTGTAACCACTGGTAACGCAATGCGCAAGCACCGCTAAAAGCATCACTAAAAATGCTCATTCATTCTCTTCATGATACAGGGAAGTCTCTGTTCTCCAGTGGGCATCTGGCATTACTTAACAGTAAAACTGCAGTGCACAGAATATAAATCAGTTCATCTTCTCTGCAAACTCAATACCAATAAAATAATAAATAAAAAATAATAATTTCGTATAAGTACGTCTATTCTATAAAATCCAAATATAAGTTGTCAGTCTGCCAAACATCGAATCAATAGCATTCTTGATCAAAGGTCATAATTTCCAATATCTCGGGACAGAAAATAACTATTTCAAAATTGAATTCTTCTTTTTCTTGTGTACCTTTAGCTTTGAAAGTATAAAAACTACCGAGTAGGTGTATAATTTTCTGCAGCCAGAAACAATAGACCAATTTTAGTGTATCCTGTAGCAATAATGAAACCTCATTGTTAATATTTCGCAACATTCAGCCAGTCCACATCAGCTGAGTGCTGTGAAAAACACGGTATTGTGTGCGCCTGCGGCGACGAGAACTACATTATACAAATATAGATTATTAAGCAGAAAAGTCTTTCGTATTGTGTGTATGCCTACTTTGGATCCAACTGATGGATCAATCTATACATATAAAAATGAATACCTATTTCCCTTGGTCACGCCATCACGCGTCGGCTGGACAGATTTCACTAATTATTTTTTTGATGTGTTTGTTATTGTCAGGAGAAGGTTCTAACATTAAAAAAAATAGGTAGGTAGGTAGATAAGGTAGGTAGGGTAGGTAGGTATCATAGTTAAGACAGAACAACGTCTGTCGGGTCAGCTATTTTTTAATAATAATTACGTAGCTACAGTCGACCCCACATCACGCGTCGGCGGTGGTAACACTTCGACACTGAGTTGGCATAGCAGTAATTAAAGTTTTAAATAAAATAAGGGCCTTATCACGCTAGGACACCAATGGCGGCGCAACCGTGATTGCATTGCCAAAATGTATGATTGGTTGCACAAACGATCGGACCGCCTGGTGCGATACCCAACATAAGAATTATATTTCACTAGGACATCATGGCTGTCCTAGTGAGATATAAGCCTAAGAGGTCAGCTTATACATTAATATTTAGTTACTACGCGGCCTACTGTACGCCATATAACGATCTCAAAACTTCATGACATTAAATGACGCACTATGATGCGACTGAGTCATAGGAATCTATTATTATTTTTGTGGTATACAAATGGACCAACATTATCTCAATCGATAATAAATTTAAAGTGCTTTTTGGAGACTTTCTTTTAGTATAACTAAGCACTTGATTTTTAAATTATTTTGGTAATAATAAAAACACAAGACCACCACATCACCACGATATATAAGAGTGCTTACAACATTTCCCAAATAACATTAACCTAGCGATAACCTTCACATTTTCGAACTGTCTGATCTGCTACATTTAATCTTTGGCACCTCTGATACGCTACGCACCACGTGACCGTCTGACTCACAATATTCATTCAACGATAATATAAACGTTCGAGGTTCGTGTCAGCTGTTGGGCGCTCTCAGTTCGTTTGTAATACGCACGGGATTTTGTCATCTGTGTTGGATTCGTTATCTTGAAATGGGGTTATCGTGGACGAGGAAGGTATAGTAATAAATAGTGTGCATTCAAAATGTATGGATTTTGTGTAGTGTCGTGATATTTGATGACTGACAATCGTAAAGGATTTTGAATGAAGTATTGTGTGGAATGTAAGTGAATCAATAAATACCGTGAATAAATTACTAAGAGACATGCTTTACGAAATGATTGGAAAATTGACCAAATTAAATTTAAAAGAACAATACATTGGTATCACGAGGTTAGTTTTCCTTATGTAACACAAGTCACAGTTAATTTATTTTCCTGCAGAGAAACGAACGTAAGTCGAAGCAGCGCCAGCGAGCAGCGACAATTCTACAGCAACTTATCAATATTATATCTAGGAGTTGGAGTGTTCATAAAATGGGTTTTCATGTTAAAACTATCACTTGCGTAACAATCTAAGTTGATATAAATCCAACTCAAAGGTAAAGTGCGTTAGCCACTTGAAAACGTTAACTTAGGTTGAATTTTTACTTAACTTTTAAATCTTCTAAATGTTTTGGATCTGGATTGTTTAACACACATTTGACAGGAACTAGTACTTGGGATAGAATGGGAGACGGCTTCTTTTTTAGGGTGGGAATGGGAAATCATCAAATTACCCGCTCTGGGTGGAACGGAAGGGACTGTCAGACTCTTACCGACAAAAACCTATGCATGTTCCTTCCTTAGCCCTTTATGTTCCAGGGTAGTGGTAACCGTTTTGGACAATCCCGGTGACCATGGGAGACACGGCTGTATCTCACATTGGAATGCAATACATCCGAGTGGATTATGGTAATGATTCCTACATCACCAGGCTCGCCCCTAATTACATAGGGCTTAAAAATAACTTTCGAAATGTGGGTGCACCTCTGCCTTATTCAAAAATAGGCGTGAGGATAATGCGAGCGCAATAGTGGCAAAAAACGGGATATAGCGTCTACTGTTTATCAAGACAACACAACAATGCTTTAACCTATTAGATGTTCGTCTATTAGAAGCCGTTTGCTTATAAGAGCTCAACGATTTATACGGTTATATTTACTGTCGTTTCGACAGAACTTTTCTAATGAACCTATGGGGTTCATACGGCATTTAAGGGGGTACTCGAAGGATTAGTACCTGATAGAGAATAAAATCGAAGCATTTATTTCAATTAAATCATTTACAGGCACTTTCAGGAATCCTCAAGGAGTCGGTGAGCCAGAAAGATTATACGCTAGTTGCCCATTCCAAAGCGTAGTAAGTTACTATGTAGAAGAACGGACAAGAAACTCCATAGACACATATTTAAATCAAAATATTTACTCAAAATATTGGCTTACGTCATCCATTTTGATAGAGAGAAGATTCTATATTATACATATTCACCATATTATAAATGACTAAGTTATCCAAAACTTCAACAAAATTTACTTCCATTTCTATTAACGAGTCAATCCTCAAGGCTACGCAACGTTTACCGAGGTCCGTGTCTGTGGACAGGTGACCATACATTATAAATATCGAGACTCCTCAGTGTCTCGAAAGCACGTTAAGCAGTAGGTCCTGGCTGTCATTTGAAGGTCCTTGCCATTCATTTCGTCAGAAGCCCGAAAGTCTGACAGCCAGTCTCCAGACCAAATGATATCGTATTACTGAGTCAGATAGACTGTCACTCCATGTAAAATATTGATATTCAGCTGCATCCGGTTAAACTGGAAGCCGAGACCAACATAGTTGGGGAAACGCTCGACAAATGATGATACATTTTCTTTACTACATACTTGCCAGAACAAAAAAAAAACAGATCGAGCTTGCGAAACAGCGAGAATTCCTTTCAGCAAAGAGAATGTTAGACATAAGAAAAATGCTTTGTGAAACGAGTGTACTTTTTTATAATCTTGGCATAACCCGAGTACGTCGGTGTGGGTTTACACTCTAATCAGATGCTGCTGAACAGAAATTCACATCGTTTTTAAAGTATATTTCATATTTAAAGTTTATAAACTTACTACCGATTGTTATTGGGTTTTTCCATTAGGTTTCTCAGTAGCAGCCCGAAGTGTGAATTTATGCTCGGTTACTGGCCAAAATACTAGCCAACTATTGTGTGTTATTGTGTGTATGGGTCTGGGTATGATGGTGGATGGCTTAAGTGTGTGTAACCGATTTTATGGCTAGAAAGGGGGTGACTACTTAGATGACGATGACGACTAATAGAGAACTATGGAAGAAGATGCTGTGCCGAGCTAAAAATTAATTGGAATACTGGCAATAATATGATGATGATGTGAAGTCAGAGGCCCATGGGCAGCATAAAAACTGACACCAGGTTTGTCAGTAACCACACAAAAGAAAGAAAGATGATGCTACGCAACATGTAGGGTTTCTTTACTTTTCTGCATACCCATTTGGGACATAAATGCGTAATATTTCCTTCAGTAGAAACTTACACAAATCATGAAGAAAACGTTACAACCATTCATACTACGTCCTTATCAATTACGTATTCGTATGGCAAAGTACTCATGTAGTATTATTAGCTACTGAAGGTTCTTTCGACTATGTATGCTTTATAAAATGATATTATTTATTCAATCGTGTGGTGAAATCTCCCACCGAATTGCTAAGCTCACTAGGGAAGGCAATCAATTCAACAATATTCATTGGGATATTTTTACAGTCCAGACGAATTTTTTCAACATTTCATTTTAATTTTGTTGTGTTGAAAAAATTAAAGGGATTGTCATACCGAGTGTGTTAAACTACGAAATCAGATTTATAGATATTACTGAGAAATTTTAACCAAACCTATTTTTATTACAACTCATTCATGCTTTGCATGTGAATGCCACGTGGTGGTCGGCAGGGTATTTACAGAAATAGCGTTGTAGATATAATAATGTAGTTTTTCGATGCCGCCTGGTCGAACTACGGTCCAGTCTAAAATCGTATAAGAATCGATTCTGAAGCTACAACATACGTTTTCTTCTCGTGAAAGAACACTCAAATACTCATATACCCTCAAATCCAAAGGTCCTCTTCTTCTTAGCGTAACGATGGCAATCTAAATGTACTCGGCCCAGAATTCGGCTACGTATTTGGCGTCATCACTAAAGACCCTTATTCGCAAAGGATGCTTTTAATCCTCAACCAAATACAGTACGCAGCACGTGAGTAGAAAAAAAACTAGTATAGGATGGCTTCTTATTCTATTGAAAGTCCGTATTACGCTTGAGCAGTTTGATCAGCCACTAGCGGGACAACTAATACTTTATTTTATTTTCAACTAGCAACCGGCCAGCGGCTTCGGGAAGCAGAGCATATATGCCAATTTTTTTTTTATCTGTAGTAGTGTCGTCTCAATCTGTAGCGTCGAGCATACGTAGGCAAGATTAAAATGTAACTGCAATTCATCCTGCTTGGAGGATTATACATCGTCATATTTCAGACAATTTACCCAAAACATTAATGAATTGTACACCTAACCCTGCCTAATACATCACTCCGTCCATTGGTGAAAATCAGTTCGGTAGGTTCGCGTTCACACACGACGCGAACCTACCGAACTGATTTTCTGTTATAATAAGTAGATCCGCATTCCTGCCAGAGCATAATTCTTAATACGCCCACGTATTTAAAAGAAAATGTAGTTTATGTACTTTTCTATAATCCACTTGCAAGATAATATTGCCATTCTGAGCAATTATCTCAACAAATAATAAACGATTAAACATAACACAAAGTAACATTACTGCGAACAAAACAACGTTTCTTTAATTAGAACAACATAAATAGAATAGAGAAAATACGTTTCTCGACATATCTGCGTTAAAGCATCAGAAGTGTTATTCCAGTCAGTCTTCGAGTACCTTAAGCATTTAAGACACAATACCGGGTGCCATTTTGACTGTAAATAGTGCCATTTATTAGGGACCGCCAACGGGACCCTATTTATTACTAAGGCCCCGCTGTCCATAAGTCTGTCACAAGGTTGAATCATTTGACCCGTACTAGGAAACTTACACAAATCATGTATTAAGTAATCACTTAAAATTTTTAGTGTTACTACTAAGAAAATATTTAGAGTTAAATATTTGGACGGTGCTTTAGAATCCTTTCTTAGCAGCTTTTTTACTAATATCAAGTATGGGTACTTCGGCACCGCTGCAAATACTCGTAGCTATCTTGTACTGTCAATTTTACAACGTTTAGGAATGGTTTAGGCTGGAGAAGCAACCTCATTTGACAGAACGTTTTTGAGAGACCAGCAGGCCTTAGGTTCTCAGCGGGATTGTCCCAAAGGGTTACCGCTACCCCGGAACATAAAGGGCTGCTCCACCCAGAGCGGGAGGAGTCATTTGACGATTTCCCAATCCTCAAAAAAGAAAGGTCTTTGGTTCTACGAGTATATGACTATGTTAGCAACGTTTAGTCACATTAGTGAGCCTTCTGATATTCCTATTCAATGTTCTAACTGTGACAGTTGGTGTATTCGCTATATTCCGGTCCGCCGGATCGTATACGAGCCTGGGCCGTAATTCCGCTGAATCCTTTCTTTAATTAAGGATTTACCTGCTTTAGGTAAGGGTCGGTCGAGTTTTTGCGGCCTTAGGAATTTATGTAAGTGGAGTTTAATTCAAAAGTATTTATTATGAGATGTTCTGAATAAATCTTCTTAAGCTGCGGAAGCAAACAAAAGTTAATTTTCGGCTCTGCGTGTTTTGGAAATTATCTAGCGTATAAACATACGCTAAATAATTTCCAAAAGAAGTCTCTTTACGACTTACGAGACCTGTTTCCAAAAATATTTTATTCATATACAAATGTAGGTGTTTACTGAAGAGGACGCGAACTAGAGACAGGATGGATGGATATGACAAAGATATAAGGGACGTGAACGCTGATATGGATGGAAAAAAAACACATATTATGGCGTCCCCTAATAAATTGGGATAATGGAAGGAGGATGACGAATCGCTATCTACGCAGTGAAGAACACCTCCTAAGCCCAATTGATCGGTGACCTCAACTAGAATGGATGCGAAAGGGGCTGCGTTTTTTATGGCGAAACTTGGGAGAAACCTCTATCAATCAATCTGCCTAGCCTTTTTCCAACTATCTTAGGGTCGGCTTCCAGTCTAGCCGGCTGCAGCTGAATACCAGTATTTTACATGGAGCGACTGTCTATCTGACCTCCACAAACCGATCAGTAACTGGGTAATAATGGGAGAAATCTCTATCATTTGATTAAATACTACCTTTTGCCAGCGGCTTCGCCCGCCTCTATTTAGGAAGTTAGTTAGCTTATATGCTATTCCAGACTATAATCTATCTTTGTGCCAAGTTTCATCCAAATCCGTTAAGTAGTTTTTGAGTTTATTCGTTACAAACATTCATACAAATCTTTCTTCTTTATAATATTATAAAGTATAGATCTACTCAAACTCTATAACACTTATCCATGAATAACTAAACCAAAAAAAAACTAGTATATGGTTCACTAAAGAAGGCGGAACCGCATTCGTATACCTGCAACCATCGCGGTAATGATTTGTAGTGAAGTGGCGCAACAATTACAACCAAGTCCTACTCATAATTAATGAGTCCTTGTAAATAAAAGTATAATTAGTGATGAAATTGCCACTTGTCCAAGCAACAAGCGTAAATCACTCTGGATGAGTTCCCCGAACAATTTGCGTGGGATGTACTCGCAGCTAACAATGAAAAAGAAATCATAATGAGAATTAAAGGTCAAGACGCTGTTACTTTCTTTATAAATTGAAAGTAAGTATACAATCATGTTTGTCCAATGTGCCAAAGTCCCAATTAGAAGGCAGATTAACAGAAGTATAAGGGGCGAACCACCACCTCTATTTTTATATTGTTTCGGATTGGGAAAGAGATTGAGCCATACCTCATGTATAGCTTCATCTTCCTCACACTGAAGCAATCTATACCATATAATTATAATAATGTGAATGCGAAAGTTTGGATGGATGGATGCTTGTTACTTGAATACGTCAGAACGACCGAATGGATCTGGGTGAAATTTGACACGGAGATAGATTATAATCTAGAATAGCACAAACTTTTTATCCCGGAAAATGTACGGTTTCCGTGGGATAATTTACGACATCCACACGGGCGAAGCTGGTAAAAGGTTGTAAGTAATACGATCACTGTGGCATTTTATTTAAGTATCATTTAATTTCTTGGTCTTCGTAGAGTCGGGTTTTAAATAGGTTTTATGAAAAAAGAAGAAACTACGTAAGAGCATAGCACAATTCCCAGAAAATGAGACCATTAGCAAGCCAAGCCTTTTTAGCCGAACTGACATTTCGGATAGGTAAGTGATTGGCTCGCGACCTCGCCTCACGAAGACCTCCGGATGAATCCAAATCGCCCATCCCTGAGAATAAAGCCGTAAGCTGCACACTCATAAAATGATTTGAATCATCTTAGACGTTAATTTAAGAGCGAAAGAATGTCGTTTGGGTTTTTCTATTCCAAACATTGGAATGAGGCATTCTAAAAAATGACAAATGCGTCATTCTCATCCATTTTCCATTGACAGTTGCAGTCAAACAATTCTTGACGTCGGATTCCAGAGGGATCAAGAGGATATAATATTTACGAAGAGCTTAAATTGGTTGCTTGCTTCTTATCTCTAAAATTAATCACCCAATTTAAAAAAAAATCTTTCACTGATTTAAAGTTATATTAAATATCGAGTGGTTAACGATATTTTTTAATAATAAATAATAAGTTGACTTCCATGACGACGGATGTCCCGGGGTGGAAAATTCTTTATACCTTTATTTCACAAGAAGAGCTTTATAAAAAAATACCATAAAATTTTACCGAAAGATAAAACTATTCCGTTAAAAGGGTTCGGCGAGTTTGCGCAAGAGATTGACCGATAACTTTGATACGTGTTATCAGCGTCCAATAAAATACGTGACGTCATTGTTTGCATGTAATCAGTATTAATAAAGATAGAATTAATTATCTCGAAGATACGACCTATCCGTCACCGCTGCTTAAGTAAGATCTCAAACAAATATACCTATACAGGGTGGAATTTTGTAATGCCCCCTGGAGGGAAAGTACTCTTAATACTGTAGATAGAAAATTGTACTGAAAGGAAACATTCCTTTATTTTTTAATAGAAAGAAAACTGCATTCAAAGATTTCCAAAAAATCGCTTGCCACACCCGGGAATCGAACTGACTAAAATCTGCAAAAAGAACACACTGTACTTTTATTGCCGCGATCGTTAGTATGAATTATAAGGATAAAATCTCTCGAACAAACTTGATAAATTAAATGATAGGAAAACCATGAAATCTTTAATTATTTACAAAAAATTGTAAACTAATTAATTAGTTGCTCGAAATGGGCTCCATTTTCTTGGATACCCAAATGTATTCTTCTAACAAATTTATTTCTTGTAACCTTTAATAACGTGTTGTGGTGAATATTATAAATCGTATTCTGAACTTCAACTCTCAACTCGTTTACATTCGCATAAGATTTAATGTAAATTTGGTTTTTAACATATCCCCATAAAAAAAAAATCGAAAGGGGTGAGATCTGGTGATCTCGCAGGCCATCTGATTGTGCCGTTTGTACCAATCCAGGTATTAAAGGTATTTATTTAGAAGAATACATTTGTGTATCCAAGAAAATGGAGCCCATTTCGAGCAACTAATTAATTAGTTTACAATTTTTTGTAAATAATTAAAGATTTCATGGTTTTCCTATCATTTAATTTATCAAGTTTGTTCGAGAGATTTTATCCTTATAATTCATACTAACGATCGCGGCAATAAAAGTACAGTGTGTTCTTTTTGCAGATTTTAGTCAGTTCGATTCCCGGGTGTGGCAAGCGATTTTTTTAAATTTTTGAATGCAGTTTTCTTTCTATTCAAAAATAAAGGAATGTTTCCTTTGAGTAAAATTTTCTATCTACAGTATTAAGAGTACTTTCCCTCCAGGGGGCATTATAAAATTCCACCCTGTATATAACATTTGGTTACAGGCTATAAGCAATTTGAAAATATTATAACGCAATCTGCATCCGGTCAGACTGGAAGCCGACCCCAAAATAGTAGGGAAAAGACAAGGTAGATTGATTGATTTCACAATCAACACTCTCCCAACCATAATCCAATTATTTTGGGGTCGGCGCAACATGTCTTTTTCTTCCATACTTCTCCACTAATCGTCATCTCACTAGTCAACCCCCTTTCTTATCGTACAATGTTCTTCGTTTCCAATTATTATTATCCAACTACGGCGCAGAAAAGGAAGGATAAATATATATATTTGGGATATATATATTTGTCAACGAATCAATTCTAATATAAAGCGATTACCGCTTCTACTTTAACACCTGGAAGTTTACCAATGCGTTGCTCCTTTCAAACCAAAACTGAATTACTGTCCGTCGTGGGAAACAGGTCAGACTGATGATGACATCGGTTTCATAACCACCCAGACCCCAGCAACGAAGCGATGCTATCGTAATTCTTGGGCAAGTGTCCAATCTCAAACCGAAGAAATTTTGGAAACTGACAAATGTAATAATACACCGAACCTGGGAGCTGAACTAAGCTCAAAGTCCACCGCCACCAGACATGCAGACTAATGAAGCGATATAATTAAACACAGGGTTATTTATTACGCAAGAATTTCATATTTTGAATATTAATATTTTTCCAAAGAGAGCACCGGGCAACGACCTTTGCGTCCGCAACGCTAACTTTTCTTCGCATACAATTTAATTAAGAAAATTAAAGTCCAATAAATGATGTCTTCTTGTCCACCGTACTGTTTTGTTTATTTATTACTGTTTGTGAGGTGGCTTAGCAACAAAGCTACAATGTTGAAATACTAAAAACTAGAGGGGTACATCTAATGCCAAGACCTTACCGTGACTGACTCTACATATATGTTGGGTTTTTTTATATAGAGAAACGCGTTTCTAACAATATTATGTTACTAAAGTAGTTGTCTACTTGATGTACTCATTCATGGCAAGTTCTGACCAGAGGGCCCAGACAAAGTCACATTTTCATTACGATAACGAAATTAGATAAATCCGAAATGTATGGAATTGGCATAAGCTTTCGAAGTGTCGATCGTTTTCGATCGATAAGTGCCAGACAATGCCAAATTGTGTAACGAAACTCGATCAATATTCCCGGACAAATACGTTGATAACTGACGTTCTTGACGAATTGCTGAGGTAGGTAACGAATTATTCGATCAACAATTATCGAAATCGAATCGACACGGAGCGATTGACACTTATCTAGGCCCCAAATGTATGAAAGTAAACGAAGCAAAAGATGTATGTAAGGATCGTAGCTGGTGGCATTCTATCTTCCGCCATGAGACGGCGTGAGTATATATAGTGTGTCTTAATAGTTTTACTTAAAGGGACAGCAGTCTCCCATCCATTACCCTGAATGCTTAACAGTATAAAACAGGAGCCCCTTATTCTCATACGCACAATTAGTTCCAGTTTAAGCAATGATTTACCATACAACTTTATTTCTAGATGAAAATGTGCATTTAAATTAACTCTTCAAATGTTTAAATCGATTTTAAACGATAATTTTACAGCTATACTTTACCTCATTCATAGAAAACTCTAGTCGATATAATAAAAACTATAAAAAACACGTTCATAATGTCCAATGTCACTTCGTTTTAATTATCCTTTGCGTAATAGAACTTTTTCCTAATTAACACGAGCAAATTCCTTGGCGTCGTGCTTGCTATAAAAATTAATGTTACCGGCATAAAAAACGTTTTAATAAAAAATTTCTTGTACTCACTCGAGTCGTAAAATATTTTCTAACGAGCCGAATTATTGCTTCATGAAACCGGTACAGTAAAGAACATTATCAAAAGTTATCTTATGAAATAATGTTTAGTAGAGTTTTCGACACCAAAGTGCGGTAGATTCGTAATGTCAAGATGAAACGGCCTTGTATTTAAAACTTTATAGAAGTAATATTATGTTAAATCGATCCCTCCATTTCCCATAGCGGGTTAAACACACAATAGAAAACATGATCAATCACTACATATTATAAAACAAAGTCGCTTTCTCTGTCCCTATATCCCTATTCCCTATGTATGCTTAAACCTTTAAAACTACGCATTTTGATGCGGTTTTTTTTAATAGATAAAGTGATTGAAGAGGAAGGTTTATGTGTATAATTTGTCGACATATTATGCGGGCGAAGCCGCGGGCGGAAGCTAGTTAATAATAAATCATTGACACTTCTTTAAGCGACACGGTCGTTTAATAATTTGCTTTCAGGAAAATAAGGTAGCCGAATTGTTTGACAATAAAACAAACAAAGGACACAGCACACGGAATAGCGATGAATCATGGAAACATTTTAATAATCTGGTCTATTTATATAATTCAATGTGTGTCTAGGCACTCCTTTTGTAGAATATGAACTTTTTCCGTTACAATGAATACTTTTGCCTCTTTATTGGTCTATTTGTCTCAAGTGCTACTGATGAGCATAACGTCCTAGGTTCGATTCCCAGGTCGGGCAAAGAGTTATTGGGTTAGTCCAATAGGAATTTCTCACGAGCAGCCCGGACTGGATTTGAGCCCGGTTGATGGCAATAGGGTCGTACAGTGTCAATAGAATTCCGCTTATATTAGCTTTGCTACTACTGATGAGCGGTCTCGTACTATTAACAATTGCACACGGAGAGAATACTGATTGTATGCGTGATAAATCCAGCGAAGAACTGTCTCAACTCTCAACATGCAATAAACAGACGATCTTCAAACGCAAAAAGCAAGAAGAAGTAAATGCCATCTAAACTAAAAATAACAATAGTAAAAATATATCTAGACATTTCATATGCCCAGCCTATGTTCACAGCATCTACCATGACGACGGAGCGTCGCGGATGTGTGCACCGTCGCTCTTTTCCCTTTTGCAGAATGAATGAAACTCCCATCGGTATCAAAACTAAGTGCATCAGTTACAATTGAAAGCCACGTTCATTGCATTTGTTGGAAATAAAATTTTAACTAGAATAAGAAAGAAGAAATACGGAAAGAATAGGATTTATTTAATGTTTAAGTTGAGAGTAGTAATTAATAAGTTAAATAAGGGTAAGGCGAAAGCAGTGAGCAATCAGAAGAAAATTCAATAAAGTTGAAACTTCTACAATGTCCGTCGGTCGAAGCGACATAGTATTTCAATTAAATTGGAAGACCCTGTTGTGCAATAAAACAAAATCATGCGGTACTCAACTCCATCAAGGAGAAGAAACACGAGTTTCAAAAGAAAGTATTCAGAAGAACACTATTGCGTTTTGAAAACTTGAAGATAACATGTGAAAACATTAGATAAGCGTGGAAAAAACCAAATCTATTAAAAAATATACTCCTATAAGTCGAAATATGTTTTGACATTTGAGTCATAGAAAACATGAAATAAAACCGATTCCGGTTCTATTGAAGTCACAAGATAAAAACGAACGTCGAATTCAAGATTCAAGTAAGTATATTTACTTATATCTTATACAGAATCGAGAGAAGTGGTAAAGGCAAGATATTGCCAAACAATTCCCGGATCCGTGTTAATAAGAGTATGCAATTGACCTCAAAACTTGTTGATCCCCAAATTAAATAACAAAGGAAACCTTTTGAAACACAATCCGCCATTTTTGTTTGACGATTAAATTCTTGTCTGATGGACTAGTTAGATGTTCAAATTGGCAGATAGTCCAACATAAATTTCGAAATTCGTGAATAACAAACTAAATCCCAGGACATTTAGACACACAAAATTAGGTCGCATTATACAATTACACGATAAGATAACGGGCTAAAAAACAAAATAAATACGATGTGGAAATTTTTAGAGTAAAAAATGTGCTTCACGATTTATTTCCCTTTTCAATTTCAATGTGAATAATTAAATAAAATACTGTATTTAATATGGGATAACAGTATACGTTTAGTGCCTTATTGTTTCCGCAATGGCGTCGTTGTGACGAAAATTCGGTAAAGGGAATCTACAAAATCTTCCGCCAAATTTCACACCTCATAGGTATTTAAACTCGCTTCATGCGTTTCAAGATAATGGCACTGATACTCTTCTTCTTTTCGTGTGGTTAGTGACTAACCTGTTGTCAGAGTTGTATGCTGAACATGGGCCTCTGACTTAGCTTCACGTGCTGTTGAGGAAATATCTCTCAGACATGCCGGTTTCCTCACTGTTACTAGACATGCCGGTTTCCTCACTGTTACTAAGTCATGAGCTTATACGATGTCACAAATATGAAATGTATTTAATAAAGGTTCCATATAATTAAAGTTATAACTCCGTTTTAAGATAATAACAGACTACATTTCATTGCGACCTAACTACGTCATTTGATGACGTAAGATTCAGTGTTGTGTCATTAAGTACCTAATATTTCATTAGATGTTCTAAATATAGACTTATGAGTTGATTTCGTATTATTTGCTTTTAGGATAAGCTACAGTCCCCGAGTTTACCTAATGTTAACTTAGTTTATTTATTAGTCAAACAATTACATCAACCAACAGAAGATTTAATAGAATCTTAAAAAATCAGTCTTATGATTTTCCTGTGCTGGGGTGCAGACCCCCCTGTGAGAGGGAGTGGGCCTTAATCCAGCAGGCGCGCACAGTGCGGGTCGGCGGACGTCATATGCTTTCGTATATCTAGTTCCAGGCATGCAGTCATCCGTGCCGGGCGGCGCGTTTATGTTCTACGTGCGCCTCAAAGAGATGTCAGTATTTGAAAGGGCCCGTCAAGGCCGAGCCTGCCGTGTTAGCGGGATAGTCGGAAAGAGTTACCGCTACCCCGGCACATAAAGGGCTAAGGAAGGAACATGGATGGGTTTTAGTCGGTAAAAGTCCGACACTTCCTTCCGCTCCACCCAGAGCAGAAGAAGTTATTGGATGATTACCCACACTCAAAAAAAAAGGCATGCAGTTATAACTCTGTTGACTAGGGTTAATGTTATTTTTAGTCCGTGACGTGAAGTGGTATTATTTTCGGTATAGATTTGGTACCAAATCATCACTTGGATTTTAGAATATTAGCATCTAGGAATATTTATTAGCACCTCCAAGCAATTAAGTCACTACTCATATAATTATAAATGTTAGAACTAAATATTTTCCTTGGTGATATCCTGTTCCCACAGACAGGCGCAACGCGACTCTAGTAGAACAATTTAAATTGTTCTACCAGAAACGCGTCCTACTGTCGCGTCGCGCCTATCTGCGAGAGCCTTTACTACCGACCGCTTATCAAAGCGTTACACGTGTTTATTATACTACCTACATGCCTAGTCACTTAGAATATTATACATATGTCATGTCATGTATCTATATGGTATTACTGAATCATCGCGTAGTTTGATAAGCCTCCTATTGACCGAATAAATTAAGATGCACGCCTTGTATGGAACATTAATTGGTTTGTTCCTAACTCACAGAAAGATGCTACGCTAGAATTTGTAAGCAGTTTGGGCAAGAGTAAATAAAATATTGTATTTAATATGGGATAAGCTTGTACGCTTTATGCCTTATTTTTTCCGGAATGATGTCATTGTGACGAACATTCTTGATACTCTTTAAAAATTCTTTGTAATGGGGTATTAGGTGCAAAGATTTATTAAAGAGTGTAATTAATGGTAGGCTGGCAAACACAATAATCGGTTGGATATTTTACTCTGAAACACTCAGGCTTCTATTGTTTTTGGAATTAGTTAGTAACATGTTTATTATTTTTAAGTACTGTACCCAAGAACCACAACCAGATATCTAGATCCAAAAAAACTCATCTATACCACAGACAAGGGTCTCTGCATGCACAATTTGTAAGATGTGTTAACGAATTCGACCCTTACAATTACCGGTCACGAGATCTGCTCCCATGGTGTCAAGAGAGCGATTAAGGGCTTTAGTAAGCAAGATGGGCAACCGTACCCACCCACGGTAGCTTATTAATTCTATCTTACAATGTAATCAACGCTTGCCAAGGATTATGGTCGGATCTTCGTAATGGGAGGGGCCTGAGTCCAACGGAACTCTTTTAGCAAAGTAATGTTCCTGACTCGAAAAGTTCCTATATATTTATACACTCCTGGTATTAATTACTAAAATCTTTCGCTCGACCCTCTAAAGAGGCCATTCAAGTTTTTCTTTTTGTAACAACATTTTAGGGAGCCGCCGCGATTTTCGAGACGAAGCGTCAAATAAAAATCCGAATTTTAATTAACAAACCGGTACATATTTTGTTGAAACTTCGTGGCGATCTAAATATAGGTTTTCCTGATGCCTTATAAGTATAACTTAGTTTTTCCCTGAGGTTAACCGCAATTTCAATTTTAATTAACCATCGAAGGTTGAAAGCACAACAAAACAAGGTCTCCATAAAATGTTGGAAGGCTTTTTAAAACAAAGTTCATTTTTTTTATCGTCCCGCAATGAAATTAGCATTTTTATAAGGTAGGTTGTTAGTAGGCTTTCTTGTTAGAATACTGAATTTGGAAACATCTGTAGCAATCATACATTTTGTACAGTTTTTAACCTTTTGAACGCCATTGTCACATATACGTGAGAAGCAAGCATTGGAATAACATCTCACACATTGATTAATTTATTATTGTTAACTTTTAGAATGTTTGTAAATATGTGAGCACCATGTACTTATGACATAATTAAGTTTATTTTCCACTGCTACATGCGTTTTTCTTTTCACCTTTTTGGTGTATTGTTTTTATTCTGGGTGCATCGTCTTCACATATTATAATATTATAATACATGTATATGTCGTAGGATAATTTGATACTTCGAATCTTCGCGGAAATCCTAGGGGTTTTGCGAAAACGCGGATAATTAGACATAGGCGAAAAATTATCAAATCTTACTGGACAAAGTCAGGATTTTTGCGAAAATACTCGTTATTATACCATGGATATTGGGAAATTCATGATAACGAGGAGGGTGGGTACACGCGTGCGTTTATGCTCTGGCATTCAAAAGGTTAAATTATATCAAGTAGCGAAGTTTTGTTGACTATGTATTTTTTATTCTGAGTACGATACTGATCGATCCTCAAATGCCCCATGACTTCCAACAATTTCTGTCTGGAGCTAATTTAGACTATTATTAATGTATTTTATCTAGCTCGTTCTAAAATCTTGTACGTAGACTACTGCGACGCCTAAACAATTATGAAACATTATCGACATCTTTTTAATAATGAAGTTTCCAAGCTAACAAGTCAAAGTAGTGCCGACAAATGAAATGAAAGATCTCCAGAATGATTTAAAACGGTCCCTAAAAATCAATACATCGCGTCACGTTTTACATTACGAGGGAGAGAACGTCTCAAGGGGCTAACACACCTCTCAGGAAGCTATAGAAAATTTTATTTTAAAACGATACGAAACTTCCAATTGGATTTCTTTCATCTTTCAAGACATATATTTAAAAAATCAAAGAAAAATTGTGTTTAGTTTCTGCAGTAGGATTTTTATAATGTATGTTTGAATCTAGCCCATTTCTAGGACTTTACAAAAAGGAGAGAAAAAATATTCCAGATGAAAACAAAATAACAACCGTAAACTATTATAGTATGCGGGATTGTCCGAAAGGGTTACCCGCTACCCCGGAACATAAAGGGCTAAGGAAGGAACATGGATGAGTTTTAGTCAGTTAGAGTCTGACACTGCTTCCGCTCCACCCAGAGCGGGAGGAGTCATTGAAGATTTCCCACCCTCAAAAAAAAAAAACTATTATAGGAAGTCGAAGGACAGAGTGTCGTGGCGCAGTCTGGAAGAGGCCTATGTCCAGCAGTGGACTGGGATAGGCCGAGTTGATTGATTGAAACTAAACGATATTGGGGCTGACACGGTCTTGGACTATCTTTCATAACGAACTAAGTAATTCGGGTTAGCGTTATTCTGGGCAAAAATTATTCACGATAGCGACCTTTTAAAGTGATTCAGGTTTAAGGAGTATGAGTCCTTATCTAGACCACCAAAAGTAATACAAAAGTTTTCACAAAAGAGTCGTAATAATAACAATGAAGATTTTATTTCACCACCAGCTGTGTCTTGAGTTCAAAGCGGTTATCCTATCAGAATTTCATTACGTTATAATAAACTTTATAACAAGATTGGTTACTCCGAAAAGAGAAGAAAATATTCAAGCAGTACCTTTTCTTTAGTACTTCTCACAAGCCCAAGTTCACACAATCGCTGCCCTACATTCAAATACACAATGCCACAAAGTAAGAAAACCTTATCCTTAAAGATCGCTTTTAGCTATAAGCCAAACCATTGTCACCCCTCGTAAAATGTTCTAAATTTATATGTGTAATTGTTATGGTGTACATAATAAAGAGTAGTCTTTGACTCCGGTAACAAGGGCTCTATGAAAACCAATATATCGTTGATCAAACATCCAAAGACAATTTTTTTTAAAAGAAAAGGTTATATTGGAAAAATTCTGATGGTAATAATATGGTTCTTATTGGTTGATTTTGGTGCGTATTGTATAATTGTCACTTGCTTAAAATCGGTGAAGGAAAACATCGTGAGGAAACCGGCATGCCTGAGAGATATTTCTCAACAGCATGTGATGCTAAGTCAGAGGCCCATGGGCAGCATTGAAACTCTGACACCAGGTTAGTCACTAACCACACGAAGAAGAAGATTGGATTACTAGCTGACCCGAAAGACGTTGTCCTGTCTTACATATGGTACCTACCTTACCTACCCTCCCTATCTACCTACCCTACCTACCTACTTTTTTTTTAATGTAAGAACCTTCTCCTGACAATAAAAAACAACAAAAAAAGACTTAGATAAATCAGTTCAGCTGTTCTCGAGATTTGCGCTTAGCAACACAATCAGCGATTCATTTTTATATTATAGATTTTATATCATCATAAAGGTGGAGTATCTTTTTAGATACTCCGTCTTTAAATGACTTAAAAGCCGCAGGAATGCTACTGGATGCGAGAAGTACAGGACCGATCGATGCGGCTACGTTTGCACAGCACCGGCCTTGTACGGCAGAGGACGTCTTTCAGATTATTCGATCTGCCAAGCCTTTTCCCAACTATGTCGGGGTCCGCTTCCATTCTAACCGGATGCAGCTGGATACCAGTATTTTACATGGAGCGACTGTCTATCTGACTTTTACAACCCAGTATCTGGGTAATACGATACCCCTTGGTAATTCGTAAAACGTTTTTCAGATTAAATAATGATGAATACAATGTATGGGGATGCTTAACTAAGCATAAACAATATTCTGACAAAAAAAAACTAACCGTCTCACATTAATGACTTTAAATTAAAACAACGCGCAGATAGAAGAATCGATTTGTTTCGAACCATTGGATCTCCACCAGAGTCGAAATACCTACGTAGCTCACAGCTATTATTAAGAACAACAGAGACGGACTGTCATCATCAATATCTAACCTCCAACATAACGTTACATCGTAGCCATCAATCCACCTGCCAGCTTTGAGGCGATATCCATCAAGATTATAGCGGGATCCTCTCAGAATTGTTCGCTGTAGGAAGCTTTATACAGTACAATTTTTATAAGCAGTTATGATGAAAACGGTAAGTTAATCTTATTGAAACTGTAATGATAAAAATACAACGTCGCAAGAATCGGTCTCGTCTCTCTGTTACAAAAACAGAGTTTTTCTTCCATTCTGCCTCGAAGAATAGTGGTTATAATTCCGAGAGCGTTCAATCAAAAATGTGTTTCTGTATTTTATGTAGCATAAGGTTCCATTTACGAGCTTTTCAGGGACGTCTTGCTGTCTACAATAAGATACTAAAAAATAGGCTAATTTTTAATTTCTAAGCTGTTTATAAGCTGAGCAGTGTTGGCCCAGTGGTAGCGGCACCAAATTACAAACTCAAACTCGCATTTATTTCAAATAAACCAATTACAGGCACTTTTGAGTTGTCAAGGGATCGGTCAGATAAGCATAGGTACCTGTGGAGAAGAGTTACGAGTTGTAGGTTGTGGGTACGAATGGTATGTAAAGTAAAACGCTTTACTTTCTGTCATTTATTTCATCACCACTGCTCTCATAACGATGAAGGAAAAAAATGTGAGGAAATCGGCATGTCCTAGAACCAATAATACAAAGGCGTGTGACATCTACCAACGCGCACTGGGCCCACGTGGTGAATTACAGCCTGCTCACTCTCACAAAGAGGAGGCCTGTGTCCAAGCAGTGGGGGTACATTACAGGCTGATTATGCATGCTTCATATGGAGTTCGATAAAAGCATTGTGTTTCAAACTATCTAAAGTTACCCCTGTAATAAGCGACATTGTCCGAAAGGGCTACCAATACCCCGGAACTTAAAGGGCTAAGGACGTGGAGTCTGACACTTCCTTCCGCTCCACCCAGAGCGGGATGGGAAATTTGATGATTCCTCACTCTAAAAAAAACCCCTGTAGGAGCACAACTTAAGTAAACCGATTACATGCTATTAACACTTACCAACATCTTCTAACCCACCATACACATAATACATCCTGCCTATTCCATTACCAACAGCCTAAACCCATGTCAAACATTGGCCCAACTGCAGACGTAGTAAAGTTCAACAATGTTGAAAAATCGACCATTAACGAAGGTGTCAAACTGTTGTACGCTGTCATTGTTTAGTTAAATATTCTAGAACGGTTAAGCTGTCCATGTTATAGCCACACATACAGTTTACCAATATTATCCTTACTGTGAAGACAAATCTTTCTTTCTTTGTGTGGTTAGTGACTAACCTGTAGTCAGAGTTTTTATGCTACCCATGGGCTTCTGACTTAGCTTCACATGCTGTTGAGAAATATCTCTTAGACGTGCTGGTTTCCGCACAATGCACGAGTAGGACAAATAAATATGGTATACTCCTCACAGTAAGTCAATGCGAGCGTTTTCGCAGTGCCCGGAGAATGGGACTACCTCTTTATGGCCAAACTGCGGTAGGGCAGACATGTTGTTTACGTAAACATAACATCACGCCCGTATTTCCCAAAGGGGTAGATAGAATGAGGGTGAATTAACATAAAATGGATGGGAGCTAGGTAACTAAATGTTGAAGTTGAGCTTTCGACCACTAGACAAACGAGGCATTGAAGAGAATTTAGTTAAAATGTGGTTTTTAATATTTGCCAACACCTATATGGGTTGAGAAACTGTATAGTAATAGATGCACTTTGCTATACTAGCTATGTTTAGTGTGTTGTTACTTTTTAAAGTGCCGATTCGATGCCAAGAACTAAGGCGTAAGTCTTGTGTGTTTGTAGGTTGAATAGAATATTTTTTATGAAGATTGAATTAGCGTCGTATATTCTTACAGCAGTATCGCAGAAGTTAGATCTATTCGGTCTGAAGCTGTGTAGGAAAAGACCAACTTATAAGCAGAACTTATTCCATAGGCCGTGACAAAGCATTTAAATACCCTAATTTGTGCAGGCTTAAAATGCACATCATTTAGAGAAGCAGGCCTCCCCCAACTTTGCAAAAAAACAACATAAACATGTTTATGCTCCTAAACACATAATCCTACAGCTACCAACACAAATATCCGTCACTCTTTACGAGAAAAATACCTCCCACATACCTTAACTTTGAACAAAGTTCGTACCTCCCCTTTATTCGGTATTAAACGAGGTTTTACTGCACATTGTTTCCGTTAAACGGTCCCTTCGAGCCCTTTATGCGTTGCCTACGTCATCGCCTATATCGCTCAGACGGTCAGGCAATTTCATTTCATTATGGGATCCGCTGCGTATTAACTGTATTGGGTTAGATTCGGCATGATGAAGGTATGATATAGTTGTAGCGTTTCTTATCACGAGTTAGGACTTATAGACAACGAACTGCTGCCAGCAGCGTCGCCCGCGTTGATGTCGGAAATTATCCCAAGGGAACGTACTACCGAGATAAAAAGTATCCTATGTTAAACACATAAGATACTTTTCATATGACCTGAATTGAAATAAACTACCTCTCCACGTTCCATCCAGATCCGTTAAGCCATTTGAGCGTGAAGGAAGGATAAACACACAACCTCACAAACACACACTCACTCACTCACAAACTTTCGCCTTTATAATATTAGTGACGATTATAGACGATTGGGATAACTTATTTCTTTTGTAAGATCCAAAGCTATTGATACACAAATGAATTAGCTTCGAGATATTTCAAAAGGCACTTGTAGTTTTAATGCGTAAATAATGTCTTCGCTTAGACAGTGTCATCATTTATTTATTTATTTAAACTTTTCGCACACAATAAAGGTACAAAGGCGGACTTAATGCCTTAGGCATTCTCTACCAGTCAACCAAGGGTGGTGAAGAGATTAGATGGCTCTAAATAGTAGGAACATACGAAACATTGAGACTTGAAAAAAGTGGGTACGTAAATAGGTCATTCCCCCGCCCTTATCCCAATTTATTTGGAGCCACACACTTTTCTTCCATATTCCTCATAAGTTGTTATCTCGCACACATTCCATCCATCATTTCCTTGTACAGGGTATAGATAGATAACTTGTTGCTAAAATAGTAACACAAAACCTATGATCCAAAACAGACGATAAAACTGACATTTATGGCCAAAACCACGGTCCAATCAATTCAATTGTGTATGCAAAAGTTTAAAATAATGTCAGCAATGTTTTTCGATTCAAAATCAATAGTGTACCTGAGCGAAATATTTAATTATTTTGTGTTCCGTTGTTCGATTGTTTTTTTTATAATATTGGTATTTTATGGACCAAGCTTTTAAGCTTAATAGCCGGATTCTAGTGTATTAACCTGAGTTTATCTCTATTTAGTGTTATGATGTTGTTGTTTATGGATACTCAGTTTAGGAAAATATCATTTAAATAGTGAACTTTGTCGAATTTTTAGTAATTACTGTTACTACAAATGTATCAGAGAATGTTAAGAACCGGGCAGAGATTTAAATATCTGCCCGGTTTTAAGGTTATCAATGTTCATTTCCATGAGTATAGCTAAAGAAAAACATCTAGTCACTAGATCTTGAAAGAACAGACCTTCATTTTATTTATCTCCTTCCTAAAGAAAACAAGCTTGCGTTACGTCACTCAATTCTTCCATAGACAGCCAGTTCTTTTTTTTTACAGCCGTCCCTAGATATAGATACAGGGAGACGGGATACGAATAAAATTATAATCCACCTATAGAGTTTCTATCCGGTATCGGCAGTGAGGTACTCAGGCAATACACTGAATACAAATTGAAATATTTATGTTGTTTTTATGTTAACGTTTTTGGAAAAAATGGGCGCTTGGGTATCGTATGTTTAAAGATGGGTCTTCACTTGTTATTCATTCAGATGTCTTGGTTTCGAGTAGTGTGGAGGTCACTTCTTTTCTATAATTTTATTGGCTTGCGGTTAAGTATTAGATCCTGCGATGAAACCAACGATGTTACGTGTTTAGCTAGAAATGACCCAGTCTTGATAACTTTTATGGTCTGTTGAGATTGACTCGAGTGTTGAAAATTCGACAGAACGCTTATTCAGGTGTCGTCTGGTGACAACATTAGTATGTTAAAGGGGGGTAGTATGTTTAAGGTGGGTCAGGATGTCAAAGCGCCAGCGAAATTCAAATTTTCATTCGTTTTTTGCAATTACCAGGTCAGTGTCAGATTGTATGTTAACCAAAAAATGGCTATAGAAAAAAATTAAAAAAAAAAAAATTAATTATTATTTTTATTTTAAATTATGATTTTTTATGAACTACCTGCAATAAATAAGGAAAAAGATTAACTCGCAATGAGGTTGTTTCCATCAGGGCTACCGGAACTGTCAAATTTTCCCAATAATTCTTGAACCTTAATGCTTTAGGGCCTATGCACACCACGTTTTTTAAACGCGCCGTCGACGCGCGTTTGTAGCGATACAGACGCGATACGCACGCAAGTCAGACGCAGCCTGTAGACCTTTGCACACCTGACGCGCTTGTGTAGCGATACAGACGCGATGCAAACGCGCGTGTGAAGCGATACAGACGCGCGTGTGTAGCGATACAGACGCGCGTGTGTAGCGATACAGACGAGATGCAAACGCGCGTGTGTAGCGATGCAGACGCGATGCAAACGAAGTTATGAAGTTTTCTGTGTCGAAAGGCTCCATTTTTTTGTTCAAAAGACGTGCGGTGCATCAAATCGCTCGATTGCTACTAACGTAGATTCACACTTCCCTTTCCCTCGTTGCGGGGGAAACCCCGTCCGTAGGGAAGGCGCGCGCGCTAGCGCTCGTATCGGTGTCGCGCGTTTGAATCGATACAGACGCGCCGGTGCCGCGCGTTTGTATCGATACAAACGAAAACAAACTGCTCTGCAGGATAAAAACGCGCCGGCGACGCGCGTTCCCAAAACGCGCGTCGACGGCGCGTTTAAAAAACGTGGTGTGCATAGGCCCTTAGTGATAAAGTTGAATATGTATTAAAACAATTGGACAGATTGTAGTAGCTTGGTGTGCTGGCGTCTGTACATACACTCGTCTGTACAGTACACTCGTTCATAGTATAAGCGTCAACGATATAATACATACAGAAATCTAGCTAAAACTCAGTTTAATTTTACCAGGGAAAATGTTTAAAATTTAAAAGCTGGCGCTTTATGATCGCTTGCAGGTAAATGATTTATTAATTGGATGTCAGCGGAGAGCGCTGTACTCATTTTTACGAGCGCTCTTACACATTTTAATAATAAAGAAATTTTGTAGAATTTTACTTCATAAAAATCAACGTTAAATATTGGATTTTTATTACAAAATGAATACCCACATTAACCCAGTTATATTTGAATCCTTTCTTATATCTATCGTTGGAACTAGACTAGAATAATAATAAAATCGCGTCTGCTCGAGACTAAATTGTCCAAATCCGTCTTACTATAGGAGGCACTATTTCCAATTTGGGCTAGAGTGTCTTAACAAAATACAGTCCCTTGATCCTGAGTAAATGAATTACTAAAGTTAGCACAACCTATCACACTCGCTTGAATGACGTAGACCGCACCCGGTGAACTAAAAGATAGTTTATATACCTACATCTTAAAACAGAGGAGCACGTGACTAAGTAATAACAGCCGCACGGGTCGATCCATCAAGTTAAGCTACGCTTGCCGGGGTTGGTCCGTTGATATGTGACCATCTTTACATACCGAGACTCCAATGTCCTCTGTGTCTCGGAAAGCACGATAAGCCGTTGGTCTCGGCTGGCATTTGTGCATCTATGACAGTCGTTACGAGTCGTCAAAAACCCGAAAATCTGATACCCATTCTTACCAAGACGTATCGTATTATACAGTTACTGGGTTGTGGAGGTCAGAATAGATAGGCACTTAGGCAGTCGCCCCATTTGAAATACTGTTATGCAGCTGCATCTGGTTAGACTGGAAGACGACCACAATATGCTTAGTAGGCCAATTGATCTCTTGAGACATACGTTGACAGATCACGGTAAAAGGTAAGGCATATATGTATAACATTACCTAGATTAGCATCACTCTAATAAACCCATTTAACTCGAGGAAGAACCTGAGGATATAGTTATTTCGGTTAGTACGTACTCAATACGGAAATAACCGTATAAAATAATAACTGTTATCCGTCTGAGGTAGTTTTTTACGCGTTTTTGTGCTATTGTAGATCTTTGATCGTTACTGGAAGTTAAAAGCACGAAAGTCTGAGTCTGTCTTATCAAGGGGTATCGTATTACCCAGTAACTGTGTTGTGGAAGTCAAAAAGGCAGTAGCTTCATGTATAAAGTAGGTACTGGGACTCAACTGCATCCGGTTAGACTGGAAGCCGACCCCAACATAGTTGGGAAAAGGCTAACACAAACGCTGCCACTATTTTTTGTGCTATTCTAAGCTCAGTGCCTTCAACACACAAACGTGTTCGTGGCAGTGTATGGGCTAGGCAGATTGATTCGCAATACACAAGCGAATTCATGTCCAGTCAGACAGATCGTCATTACGATTATATGTACAAATAATGATTAATTAAATAAAGCAATTATAGTCAAGTGAAACAGTTAGTAACAACACAATATCTTACATTCCTGTGCTGTAACTGCAATAACAAATCCCAATAGTCTTTTTCCTATTACAGAATGCATAACTCAAAAACCTGCCTAGCTTTTTCCCAATTATACCGACCCTAACATAGTTGGGGAGAGGCTAGATGATGAATAACTTCAGTTTAAACCCCCTAAGTTACTTCCACATCCTTTTATTCACGACAACACAACAAAGCAGCCCCACAGTAGTGCCAACATAATCCAACCCTTAGAATATTAGTAATAACATCAATATCGCCACTTGACAGGCATTATGTACAAACTCATTAATATATCAGATGAAACTGCCGTATCATTCATCAAGGAAACGCCTAATGACGTCATTAATTACGGTTGTTTAGCATCGCACGTAATTAGGATTACATGATTACGTTTGTCTTATTCGTTATTCGATGCTTCATCGTTAATCTAGCTTTTGCAAATAGCTCCCAGATTCAAGACTATAAAATAACGGAAAAATCGATCTTAAGTATTCTAGTTCTGCAAAAAATAAGAATCGGACGGATCACATTCACAATGTGAACTTGTAGCAACAATAAATAATATTATTTTATTGTGTTATTTGCTTTATATCGTATTACTGTACTACGATAAGAATAAAGCGTACATTCTATTGGATTCGAGGTAGAGGTTAGTTGACTGGGAGTCCGATGACTTTTGACCAGTTCATCAACATTTCGTAGCAAGATAATAGGCGGCGACTCTATGCAATGCAATCCATACTACGGCCTGCTACTGAAAAATTCCTTATGGAAAAGCATAAGCAGCCTATAACGTTCCCACTGCTGGGACACAGGCCTCCTCACTTTGAGAGGGGCCGTAATCTACCACGCAGGCTCAGTGCGGGTTGGTGCATGTCACATGTCTTCGAATTTTTGATTTAGGACATGCCGTTTACTCACGATGTTTTCTTTCATCGTTTTGAGAAAAATGGTGAAGGAATATTTAAGAAAAGCGCCTGCATGGGTTCGAACTTCGAACCCACGACCTACAACCAGTAATTCGGGGCATTTACCACTGCTCTCTTTGTGGATAATTTTCTTCAAATTTCCAATGACACCTCGCTCTGTCCAGTAATCGGAGCCAGGACGTCATGTTCAGCATTCTAACTAGCGATTACTAAACCAAATAGACTCTTTAAGTAACACAATCTATACTAATATTATAAAGATGAAAGATTTGTATGTATGTTTGTAACGAATAAACTCAAAAGAAATCTCTCTCTGGATGAAACTTGGCACAAAGATAGATTATAGTCTGGATTAGCATATTATCCCGGAAAAATTTACGGTTCCCGTGGGATAATTTCCTACATACACGCGGGCGAAGCCGCTGGCGAATGCTAGTGTAATAATAAAAACATTATATTATCAATACTTACGACTACGTCTAGTGGAAAAATGCCATCAGCTGGTTATCGAATCATGTAAACTTATGTATGAGTCATTCGTGGAAATAAAAATGTTTGTAGACGGACTTTGAGCGTAGCGATCTTTTTAATGTTTATTCTTGTAGTTATTGTAAATAACAGAGTTTCAATAACAACTACCTAACTATCTTAAGAAAATGATAAACTTCCACTACTTTTGTTTTGGCACAAACTTTGTGAGAATAGCTTATACCATGGTTAAAATATTGGTCAGTCAAGTGAGGGTTTTTTTAAGGATGGGCAATCATCAGACTCTTACTGACTAAAACTCATCCATGTTCCTTCCTTAGCCCTTTCGGGGCCCTCTAAGTTCATAATATCCCATGGAATGACTATTTCATGTACTCATGACATTAACTTTAGAGAGTTGTATTGGCGATTTTCATGAATTTGGATCGCTATCCTTGCTTTAAGCGCCGTTTATTGACACACTGTCCCGGTCACTTTAACGGGGAAGTGCCAGGATAGCGAACTCATTACAATCGTCGATACAACTCTCTAAGTTTCGTTTGAGAAATAAGCCTTTCGGCCATCCATTGTCGAAACAACACAAGCGGCAGCGTCTCCGGAGCCCCATAATTTTTGTCAATTCACGTCATAAAGACCGGACGAACTCAACGCAGAGTTGAGCGTACAAACTTACAAAGCGACGAATCTCCGAGATCATCAACCCGACCTTGCGTGGTGATTAGAAGATTTTACTTTTTCTATTTATTTTCGGCAGTAATATAATAAAAGCATACACATTAACTTTTTATTGGATGAAGTAATAATGACGATATTGCTAGAATCGTTTTATGTACCTAGAGGTAGAGAGCCATTAATATCTAAGTGATGACGTTAGGATGAACAGAAAGATCTTAACAAAAGCACCTTGCCTTTATTGTAGTTTACTAGTTTTATCCCATAACTAAGATCCAAAAGTTGCCATAAACGTTACTTGTTTTTGTTGCAGAAAGTACGACTAATATTTTTGTGTGTGCAATAAAGACTGCTGGTTTCTAGCACAGACAAAGAGTCACAGAATAGATAATTGGAAAAGGCTGGAGCAGTTTGTCACTGACAATTCGATAATTAGCTAAATCACAGTCAGAATAGAGTTTTAAATAACTTGCAATAGAGACAATGCCGTGGCGTATATTCGCGCATTTTACTACTCTAGTGCAATTCTACTACGATGGCTCCGCGGTATATAGCTCAACCATCTATCATAAAAACCACGATCAAATCAATCAATCTGCCTAGCCTTTACTAATGTTTGGGGTCGGTTTCCAGTCGAACCGGATGCAGCTGAATACCAGTATTTAACATGGAGCGACCGCATGTTTGACCTCCACAACTAATTTACTGGTAACACGATACTCTTTAGTAGGACTGGTCATATAAAAAACTGCGATTAATCGCAGTCAATCGACTAATTACTGACATGACATCTCAGCAAGTTTTATTGCTTTTTCATCGTAAATATTTGCATCTCACAGACAACATGCTGACAGTAGTGACTGTAGTGTATGAGTCAACGAGGACAATCGTCACAGTGTGCATATCTTTGCTAACTCCGCTAGCCTCCGATATCCGGGAGGCGATTGAGGAAATTTTTCGGTTAAGCCATCCCTAATCATTTTTCCTGTTATGCTTGCCATACCTGCACCGTTACGCGTTGAATATGAAACTACATAGATGTGTCCAATATTTCGATTTTCGAATTCAGATGTAATATTGTTCATGCCGTTAGACTTTATGCGACAACTTGGGTGGCGGGTTGCGTGCTACGTAGAAGGGTTTCAGCACGTTGCATAACGCATTAATTTATATAAACTAAAACTACGTTTACACTTCCTTTTAAAGCCAAGTCTATGAACAGAATATCGGCTCTCGGATGCAAAATTACCTGTTGTATTCCATAATGGCGGCAGATTTAAAAAAAAAAGTAAGTGCTTTGCCTATAGTTATTTTAAAAAAATATTGTCATGGGGTGGCAAAGCCGTAATCATGCATGGTGGGTGGAACGAAGAAGCAGTATGGTAGGTATCTCTTAGGTTCAACGCCACCAAAGTGAGGGCGAAACGATTGAAATAATGCGTTCAGAATGTTGTTGGGTTTGCCGTGGTGGTGCAGCGCGTCTGGGATGTTTGCTGAAGCGCGCACTGATGGGTTTCAGGCCATCATGCGCAAAAAAGCAGCTTCCCTGATGGCCCGTATACGGGGTAGCAACAACGGCATTCTGAACGCAATAGCAGTACGTTTCGACTGTCCCTTCCAGAACCAGTGGGTCATGTCGTGTATAGGTGTGGCGAGTCATGCCAATACATAAATGTGGGTGTGGGGTGTGTGTGTGTACTAGCTTAAGTTTTATATGAGTCTATGCCACCCGAAATAAAGTTATTATTATTATTATTAAATCGGCAATTGCAAAATCATCGAAAATAAAGCAAAAATTGATTTAACAATATATTTCTGCCAACCTTTAATTGCTTTGACAACAAAAATGCAGTTGTAAATCATTATAGGAATAAATATAAGAGCTTGAGGAACTTAAATATCTATCTAATATAAGGAAATCTGTTAAATGGTCTGTAATCTGTGTATGTCCCAATGCAGGGCAAAAGTCTCCCCATAGCTTTCCAGTCTTCCCTGTTTCTTTCTTTGCCCAATCTTTCCTAAATGACTATAAGTCACTATTTGCTAGGCCTCCCTTTCAACCTATACTATAACTTTTTTACAAAAAATAAAACCGACTTCCAAAACAAACACTACAAAGTGAAAAATAATTTTGATTTCGGAAGTCGGTGTCTTCGGTTTTGTATTTTCATTTTTTTCCACCGACTTCCGAAATCAAAATTATTTTTCACTTTGTAGTGTTTGTTTTGGAAGTCGGTTTTATTTTTTGTAAAAAAGTTTTTATTTTTCACTTTTTAGTTGTGGTACCTACACAATCCCCCCCCCCCAATTTTAATACCACTACCTGGTATGTAAATTACAATGACAGGAAGTTATTAGAACATCGTCCACATAAATTAAGTAGGATTTTTTTTAGATTTTTGTTGATTTTTCAAAAACCGCTTATCCGATTTCGATAAAAATTTTATGGGACCATTTGGAAAGTATACCCTTTCCAACAAAAAAAGAATTTTTCAAATCGGTTGGCAAGCAACGGAGTTATGCGCGAACAAACATAAAAAAAAAAAATACTAACATCCGAATTGAGAACCTCCTCCTGAAGAGCCTCCTTGAAGTCGGTTAAAAAGAAGGGATATTAAACTGATAACATATAAAATAATTAAAGTAAAATAAACATGCACAACAATAATTAAATAAATAGATAAAACAAAACAGAAAAACATTTAATTTACAACCCTATTCATTTTAACTTACATATATAAATAAAATTAGCAATGCAAAATAATATAGAAAGCAAGCATTAAAGTGTGATACAGAATATATTTAAATAATACTTTTATATATCCCAAATCTACATAAGTTGGTATTGGCAAGTAAATAAAATAATAATACAAAGCAAAAACATTGTTAGAAAATATTTTAAAATGTCACTATTGAAAAAATACCTCTTCTGGTTATAATCAATCATCTGACAAGAATATTCCCAACTATTGTGGTTGACTTACAATCTAGCCAGATTCTGATCCAATGCTTTACATGGAGTAATTGTCTGACATCCACAACCCAGCAACTAGATAATACTCCTTAAATATCTATTTCAATACCTAAAAAAGCTATAAATAAGAGCCACCATAACAGTTTCATTGCAATGGGTTTAAAACCTGATCGGGTAATGAAGCACTGACAGAGATACAAGTATTGGAGTTAAGTGGCATTCTTCAACTGCCTAGCCTTTTCCTAGCTGTTTACATTGGGGTTGTCAGCCAGTTGTCTGCCAGTCAAACCGGATGCAGCTGAATACCACTGTTTTACACTCAACTACCTATCTGACCTCCACAACCCAGCTACTTGAAAACTCTTTTGAAAAAATCAGATGTGTTTCAAGAAAGTTCTTAATCTTAAATGGATTATCCAAATTAGTCTCATTAGTGAAATAAAGAAAATTCTCTACTAGGTTCGGTTCTCAATATTGTTGAAGAGTTGTTGGTAAGATTTTTAAAATCAAATCAAATCAAAATATTTATTTGCTAGAATATGGTACATAAGTTGTTACAGTAAATTTGTTTCAGGATATCATACCCACAGTGTTTAAAAGAATGTAAATAATACTATGTGTGTCTGTACATGGTGTTCATTTCACACCAAACCAATTACTTGATTTAGATATTAAGGTCTTTAAACTGAATTTGTTTAAAAAAATGTTTCAGGTAATTTGTTTCATTTGAATTACACTTCAAAATTAATAGTCAGTAAGTAATCCATGGCAGTTTAAAAGAAGTAGAATATTCATAATATATTGTCAGTTAAAAAATAAGGTTAAGTTCAAGTTAGTTAAAATACCAACTGTGTTTATTAAATCTTAACAGACAATCAACACAAAACACGTTTGTTCAAGTTGTATGAATAAAAGGAAACTTTCAAATAATCCTCTACATTAATAACACAAATGTTCGTTACTCATCAATAAATATTGTTGTTTTTATTTGAAATAAGATGAAGAAGCGTCGAAAATAAATTAAAATGTTGCGCTTGCCGGCATCCATTGTTTGTAAACAAATAACATATGACCCGGCCGCCAGATTACTATCATTTTTACACCACAAATTCTGCAGAATTTCGCCAAAAACATATAAAAATTCCAGCAAAATCCACTAAGAAATAACCGAGAAAACCGTATCTGTATACTTCGAAGTAACAGTAAGTTAAAATCACCATGTGGTCAATTATCGCGCCAAAATTTGACAATAACTTTCGCATTCAAGATAACGATGATATATTTGTTGTCATTAATTATTACCCCCAGAAAAAGAATTCTAATCAATCTTAGGTGCAGGTAGAAGCCAAATAATACATATTATTCAAAATTATAGAATTTCCTGCGAAATTGTACCGCCCCTAGCGGTGAGAATAAGAAACATAACGTAATGGCCGACACACAGTAGTTTCCGATGACTTAACATCTAAATGCGCAAAATACTTACGCTTTCTTCCTCTTTTTCCATTCCAGAAGGCATCTGAGGTACTGCACGGTTAATCGCCGAGTAGTCCGGTAAATCCGGAAGCTCCTCGGCGAGGTATATGGGCATTGGTTTCGACGCATCCAGGGCCCTCGCCCTAAACGAGAGCTTCGACATTTTGTTGACAGAACAAAACACGCTAGCGTCGACACAAAAATGCACTTATAAAACACTTTATAGCTCCACTAGGAGGTCCCAAGGGACCGTAAACTGAACTTTGCACACTCTAGTTCGTTCCCATGATTAATTTTTACACGCACTCAGTCACAATTAATGAAAAACAATAACGAAACTTTACATATTGAGCGTACTTTACAGAAAGCCATCATGGCGGCTTTCCGTTTGGCGGACGACCATGACCAACTTCCACCTAGCACGACGTGCGCGGGAAGGAAACACGCGGGACCAATTCCAACATTTTTTGTACTCTTATAATATTTCAACAAATAGTGTCATTATTTAATACAAATTATTAAAATAAAATTATAAAATAAATATTAGATTTAAAATATTGAAGTGAAAATGATATTTTAATTAAATTATTGTAAAAGTACAGAAATGACGCTGGAGGTTACTTGTCAAACCATAGACTAAACCATTCTATACATTACATTTCTTTTTAAGCTATAACATTTTGGGTGACGTAAGTTGTATAATTTTTCCAACAAAATATTATTAAATAAAATGTTTTTGGGCATATGATAATATTATACTAATTTACCGTTACTTTTTTAGTTCAGTCAAAATGACTTGCTTAAATATTTTACTTAAAATAATATCCATAGACAATAAGATTTTAGCAAAGGAAATATTCCATTAAACCTACAATTTTTCGTTGCGAAAATATAAAAATTTACTGTTTTGTTGATTTGATATTAATTTTATTAACTTTAATTGATATCAGAAAAATTTGGTTCAGTTGATAATCTAGTAGCACTGTGACGTCCAACTTTATTCTTTAACTAGTTATTCACCCGCGACTTCCTCAGCGTGTGTTTTTTTCAATAGCCTCTGACACTCAGCGATATTGTACCTTCCCAATAATAGAATTTTCGGAATTGAATCAGTTGTTTCAAAGTTTACCCCCTACATGCAAACCTATAAACAAATATTACCTTTTTATTATTAGAGACGTGGTTCCAACGGTTGTAACAAAGAGTGACCCCTCAAGCATGGCTCAATAGCTTGCTAGTGCCTATCTTCGAACAGACAGTTGTATTATTGATTCTAATGATTATAATTTTAAATATACTTGCTGCGGCCGCGAGTCATATTTTGATCAACATAATTATAACCTGGCAGTGACCTGGCAATTTCAAAAAACATAACTATATGAATTTTGAATATCGCGGGCTGCCCTGCCCTGGGTAGCGGATCTCCCTTAAAGATTGCAGGTGTTTGTGAGAATAGGAGCATCTTGACTCTGATAGGTTGGCTATTCTGTGTGAATGAATACAAGAAAGAACTTGAAAATTGGGTAAGCCATAAACGAATAATATGTTTAACATGTCAAATTAAGTTACAATTATTATTTGTTTCCTGTGGGAATCGACCAATTCCTGCTATGACACGTAGCTCAACAGTGAACCGCTTAGTGGCAGAGGTAAACGATAACTGCAGATAAAAATATAAGGTTTTAAAAACTTATTACTCTAAAAATCGTTAGGAACAACTTTTACTTGGGATATACCCTAAAATCGCGAAAAAAAATATGCGCTGTTCCATACATTCATGCAAACGTTACTCAATAAAATGTATGTTGTAATGTTCCCACGAAATTCTTAGTTATTTTTTTTAACACCTATGTATTTATCTTATGTGCTCTTGGTCATCGGAATTATGTAAGTAATAAATTTCCGAAGAATACTTCATTAGCTGCATTCCAATAAAGGTCCTCAGGCGCGGCACAAACGAGCCATCGACTACCAGCCACCGGTAGCTTGTACCAGCCCCTGGCGACAAGCAGTTCACGTGCTTTTTCATAAGTTTTGCATCATCGGCTCACCCGGAGGCGAGAGCTACCGACAGCTTGTTTCTGGCGACAAGAGATTAGGTTACCTGTGGTGTGGCGACCCTTTGGAATAAAAGTACTTGCCAAAAAGTCTGGCAAAAAGTACTTGCAATGTTTAGATCGCAAAATCTATCTTGTAGGTATTTGCAGAACGGTAATCATGAAAATCATCAATACAACCCTCAAAGGGCATCGCCAAGGGAGTGCAGGAAGGAGCAGCTGCTGCCCTCTCGAGGTTCAAATAACATTTATGAAAAACCATTATAAAAACAAGCTAAAAGTTATAAATAAAACTTACGTAAACATGGAACTTATTTATTTTCATAAATGTTATTTTTAGTGTAACAATCTTCTCTATTCTAACTAATATTATAAGTTCGAAACTAAGTTTGTTTGTTACCTTTTCACACCTAAACCACAGAACCGATCATTTTAAAATGTTTTTTATAATTATGTTGTCAAATGTACAGAAACGGACTTAGGATACCTTTCATCCCGAGAAAAAGAACAATAACGTTCTTTTGATAATAGATGGCACCACGTGTCTATCGAATCATGATTGAATTATCTATCATAGACCCGAATTGATTGCGCGCGAAGCCGCAGGCAAAAGCTAGTTTGTTGTATCACTTTTGCTTTACTTAGAACCCAAACACATCTTTACACAAGTCATGGTGTAAAGCCAACCGAGTTGCACTATCCAAGTCAAGCCATGCTTTAGGCTATAGTAATTGAATGCGTATACCAAGTTACGCCTGTGCTGTTGACCGTCGAGTTGGATTTCGCATCTCTGCCAAAATCAAAGTGATATTTACTTAGAGCATTTAACCTAGATATTTAGAATCATGATAGGGTAAAGTACGAGCCACGAGAAGCTATAAATTATGTAAACAAACATCTTTTACTAAGTAAACATTTTATACTGCGAGATAATAATAAATTGACCATTTTCAATCGACATGAAATATAGACGGGTTATATGAAAGTAACAACCTATTTAATTTAGTCGGATCATATTTTAACGACGCAAAGCGCTATCGTTTGTGTTTCTTGGTACCGGAACGCGTCCGTCGCAGGGATTGTAAACTATCGGGACGCCATTTTGAAATAAACGCGTCATTCGAGTTTCGAATGCGTACGAGTTTGTTTCACACAGAAATGGAAACATCTGAATCTGACGAATAATTATTCTTAAAAAATATATGTTAATTAATATTTGTTACTTAATAATTTATTAAATCTTAAACAAATTCATTTTTTTTGTTGGTCCAAATGTTGTGAACTCCTGAACACTTGTTTACAAAATTTATAGCTTCTCATGACGCTTACTTTAGTTGAGTTGCTCCCATTGCAACTGTCAAAATGACAATCAAATCTAATTAAATAATCTCATTATTCGAGTTACTGCCAGCGCTGTAGGAATTAATGGGCAGCCTACAGTGGCGTCCTATCATAAAAATGTGCTTCAAAAGCGGAGCTACAAGTGACATTACAAAAAAATATCAACGAAAAATTTAAATTATTGACAGTTATTAGACTTGTTCTACTTATGGAAATTACGATATTTTTTTGTTACTGAGATTCATGTTTCTATGCTATTTGTAATAAAATTATTTAAGAAACTCTGATCCACTTTTTTCTTACATCGATGGTTAGAGGTTTGATAAGGTGAAGAGCTTCGATCAATAATACACTAGATACAGGATCAGGAACAAAAATAAGTCGCTGAAGTGGCCACGTTTACACACACATAAACATTTACATTTGTTACTTCGAAATAAAGAAGAAAGTTTTATAATATTAACAACTTCAGTTCATTATAAACCTTAACACTCAAGCATAAAGTATGTGCTCTTATTTTTCGGGCCGTTTTTGAAGCCCTTATCGGAAATCTAGTGTATTTTTGATCGAAGGTGAGGAGAGATGAATGTTACCACAGCAATAAAACAAAGTAAAAACCAATGTCATGATCTTTATTGTATAAATTATATTACAGCAGATAATTTAACGTTCATTAAATACATGCGAGTTTATTCTAATGCGCTTTTATACTCGAACAACTCAAAAAAATTCTATTTAGTGGTTTTTATAGTAGATTTTGCTAGGATTATTTTTTCAACTGGTAATAATTGCACTGTAAAATTTCTACATACACCTATATTCCATAAAGGTATAGGCAGAGGAGTAGCATACATAGTATCTCCTTGTTTAGCTATTTTTATTTATTTTAAGCTATAATATAGTTGACTAATAAATGCCTGTTTATGAGTTGTCTCCAGCCCGCGTTCGGATCGCTTTATGGATTTAGGCTCATTGTCGCTCATAGAGAGAAGGCCTGTGCCCTATTGGAAACATTATAGGCCGATTTTGCTTAAGCTATGTCCAGTAGTGGCAAACTTTATAATGATTGAATAGCCATAAAACATATGTATGCATTTTACAGTGCAATTTCATAATGACCAATCGAAATACAGTGAAAAATATATATTATTTCAGTGTGTGCAATAAACATAGTGACTTAAAATTTAGTAAATTCGCTTAAATATAGTGTTCATGTTGTTTAAACTTCATAATTGTTCAGTTAAAAGATAAAATAAATTAAAACCTGACAAATGTGAAAGCATTGCATGATTTCGTTTTTTATAAAAAAAAAAATTGTTAAAAAATTATACTTATACACATGGCAACATTACCAATAAAAGTTTGCCATAAAAGATCTTATTAACAATAATTTCAATTTTCTAGAATCTGACTAACCATTTCGATTTTTTGCAAAACAAATTTTCTACCATTACAATTAAAAAAATACGTGTTGCCATGTAAAAAGAATCAAAATAAGTAAATCAGAGTATAAAAAAAAACCGTAGATTTTGTACAAATTAATATTTCAATTAGGTATCTTAACTAGTAATATGCATAAAACTCAAATGCAGTATGCGAGTGACACGTCAAATTGTTTTATTCCTACTGTAAACAGTATTTTATTTTATCCAACTTCGGGCACTCGTCCTTACAGCCAAGCTAGTATTTTTACCACGCCACAGATCACTAAAAAGTTTCTAAATCAATTACTATCTCTCGCATACCACATTCATTGTTAACTAAACTATCTTAACGTTCACAAATTAACAAATCGACCACACTAACATACAATCATAACATAACAAAACATACGATTTAACATTACTTAATTTTTTTACCACTCAGTGCATTTCTCTTTATCAATTTTTTATCAACCACCGATTTTTTAAAACCTTAGAAGTGCGCAAAAGAGGTCTAGCTATTCGTCTTGTATAACACTGGCTTTTTATCAGGTAAAATTCTTTTTTCAAATTTCATCTTAGCTGTTGTAATTGAAATACTAAATACCATTGCTGGTTTAAGATTTTAACAGCCGATAAATTTTAAGAGGTTTTCAAAACTTGGGTGTTTTGTATCGTTTTTATCAGTTGTTTTTATAGAATTAGCTAGTAACTGCATCATTTTATAGACCACTGCAGTGAGGATTGTTAAATGTGGTGGCCACATGATGATACGATTGTATTCACCACGCTTTTCAAATCGGTTGGTGATTATACAATTTGCATTATGTATGATGGCAAATCCTCACTGAATCAATCTCAATCTACCTAGCCTTTTCCCAACTATATTGGGGTCGGCTTCCAGTCTAACCGGATGCAGCTAAATACCAGTATTTTACATAGAGCGACTGCCTATCTGACCTTCACAACCCAGTAACTAGGTACGATACCCCTTGATAAAACTGGCTGTCAGATTTTCGGGTTTCTGACGACCCGTAACGACTGTCAAAGATACACAAATGATAATGGACCAATGGCTTAACGTGCTATCCGAGGCACGGAGGAGTCTCGGTATGCAAAGATGGTTACCCATCCATGGACCAACCCAGGCAAGCGTAGCTTAACCTGATGGATAGACCCGTGTGACTTTTATTACTTAAAATCCTCACTGAATATGCATACTAAATGCGAAAGTACGTCTATCTGTTAGTCAAGTTCTCATTGCTACACATTTGGACAGACTTAAACAAAGCTGTTAAGTTTATTATACTGGCCTCAAAAAACAACAAAAATAAGATAAGAAATGCATACTTTTTCTTGATTTCATACAAAAACGACCGATAAATATCAATTAAATGTCATTACCATAGCAAAATAGTGGTTTCTTTCTCGTAACTATTCCAAAAATACATACTTTAAAACGACTTTCTATTTCGACTTTATAACTTTTTCACAAACATCAGTAATATTTTAGGATTGGACAACACTATGGATAATTTTCACACAAATTTACTATCATATGGGATCACCAATGCTAGAGTCTTTTTGCTTATTAAACCGATTCGTCAGACCATAAGTATAGTAGCAATATTTATATTAGAATGTAAAACTCATTTCGTCTCATCAATAGTTCCCATAAGCTGCACAAGTGTGAGCGAGACAAGACTATTAACAACGATTTATAGCCCGACGACTCAGTTCTAAATGCGGCGACTATACTAAAATCGAAGGAGTCAGTTTAAATACGCCATTTTTGTTGTATACGTTTAAACGATGACATGTTTGTTTTTATGGAAGGAGTTAACGGTATCGCTTCTAGCAGCCGCCTAGGTACAGTCGCCAGGACATGAACTGGACCAATCTGTCAAATTTCTTTGTTAGATTTTGAACTTTATCACAAAAGGTTCATATTCAATTGGGAATATTTGACAGTTTGGGATAGCTTGATGTGCTGGAGTCTGTTCAAGTGTTATTTTTCTCGCTCTCTCTTTACCTGTGCGAGCGAGAGGCAAACAAAAAAGTAGCTATTTCAAATAGAAACTAAGTTATTTGACTACTTCTGTTAAAAATGTATTAATTTTCTGTTTTTGTCGTATGAAACAGTGTCAAGTTACAGTAGCATGTGTGGAAAGCCTACCAACAAATCTTCTATTCTATTATTAGAATCTTTCTCTAGTGTAAGAAAGAGATAGAAGATTTACATTTTATAGCATACATAAATACACCTGGAGAGTCCTATATGGAGGCATTGGATCCGCCTACATACAGGATAATTTTAATGGTATTTTGGTTGGTTTGTTTTATTATTTTGTGTTTTACTAACTTAGTTCTTAAGTGCCCGTGTAATACTAACACTCTATGGACTATCTTGATCTGAAATAAACTTTTATTATTATTATAAATCCATCCATCTCTTTGCCACACTGAAATAAGTTTAAAATTATACTGCTAAAAGGACTGTCGTATGTCCCAGCTCCCATAGATGTACACTCAGTATTTGTTTTGAATTATTAAAATATTTGTTTGAGATACAAAACACCCTAATAGGGATAATGACTGAAATTATTTTTTTAGTCGGTCAGCTAGATTATTAAAAATAGTGGACACGTATTGTTTCTTTTTTTACGTAATCCAAAGATTACGCTGATACATTGAGTTGAAATGTGGCATGACGTCACGAGTATGTAGTTTTTAACTTGTAACGTAGCGAGCCCCACTCCCCAACTTAATTCGTTTTATCCCAGTCATTTTTTGTTAATATGTTAGAGCAAAAAATACGTGTCTAATATTTTTTTATTATCTGACTGACGTGACGGACTAAATATAATTTCTATTTTTTTACCACGTCATCTCCAGAGAAACATGTCAGACAAAGTTAAAATTATATATTGAGCAGTTATGTTAGATTTTTCTTGTCTCAGTAAAATATTATGCTATTTCAAGCTTAGTGTAGCGTGCCTGCCGCTTTCAAACGACATTTTAAAGTTATTTATTATAGGTGTTTCTTTTTGATCTAGCCAATAGTGTAAATTTATTCCGATATTTCCCACGCGCCCGACAACTAATTCGCAATGTTCTAAAGGTTGTGCGTTTGATGTTCGTGTATTTGATTTTATTAATCTAAAACTACCCACAATACATGATAAATTCCCAGAGATAGCAGTGATAGTCTAGTGGTGTGACCGTCGGACTGGCAAGTCATCTCGTCTCATAGGTCTCGAGTTAGAACCCAATGGACAAATCCGTGAAGGAAAACATCGTGAGGAAACCAGCATGTCTGAGAGATATTTCTCAACAGCATGTGAAGTTAAGTCAGAGGCCCATGGGCAGCATAAAACTCTGACACCAGGCTAGTCACTAACCACACGAAAAGAAGAAGAATTCCCAGCATGCAGTACTTGATATTCTAAATTAAATTGCATAAAATTATTTAAACTAAGTTTACACTATTGGAAACATCAATTAAAATCCACAAAATATTTTTTTATGAGAAGAAAAATGCCAACAGCTTAGTAAAGATTCTATATTATTTAATTTATTACATAATTCGGTAAAATTAGTTGTAGTCAAGAAAAAGTATCAAGATTCTTTTAGAAAAAGAAATGTTACTTATTGGAGCGAAACTAGCCGTTTCATAGGCCCAGCTGCAATTATTGCTTATATGAGAAGTAGTTGTTGCGTTTTCGACTCTTTTACACAGTGTATGTATGTTTGTTTGTTCGGGTCAAATCTTGCAACTGAATTTCAAAGCAGTTATCCTTAAGCGATTGAGCTGAAGTTTTGCGTACACATTGAGTTTGGATGACAATGTATGGTTAGTTGAAGTGACGTTATTCGAAATCCAATATGGCGAACCGCCCAAGATGCTGAACTAGTCATTTTTATGCTCTTCCATGATATGATTATTTATTATTCATATTACAAGCTGTGCCCGCGAATTATGATGATGTAGAGATATTCTTCTTTTACGGGTGGTAATAAAGTATGTTTCAGCCAAAAGAGAACATTTACTTTGCATACATTTTTGGGCTATCTGAAAGGGCCAGCCAACGAAAAAATAATGGTACGTTTGCTTAATACTATCATTTGGAGTAATAGTTAGTATGGCACAAAAGTTGTATGATTGCTCTCAGCCAAGTTATACAAGATCAGAAATCAATATATGTGTGAAAATGACAAATTATCGAAGTTGTGCAACTTGAGCGAGAGCAATCCTACAACTTTTGTGCCATATTAACTATTGCTCCAAATGACTAGCACTAACCACACGTACCATATTTTTTCGTTGGCCATTCTTTCAGAATATGTATACCCAAAAATAATTATCTTGTACCAAAATCGGCTCAGTACTTTCGCAATAAAGTTCTACCAAACAGATAAGCTGACTCTTTTGTTGTTAGTGAATAAATAAAATAGTTGAAATGAGACTTGACAAATAGAATATAAATCTTGATACTTCATCTTAACAATAGAGGCATAATTTTGATACTTGATACCTGTCTAACAGTACATACAATTTTAGGCGCATATAATATTTACAATATATAGCGACAATGCGACAGTATGTTGTACAAAAATGATTAAAAATAAATAATTATTAATTTTAGAGGAATGTGCAAAATCGTATTTTAGTCAGGGTTCTTACACACGGACGATATTTGGATTTCATATTGGTAAAAAAAAACTAGATAAAAAGCATTTTTTTTTTAATCGTTAAGTTAAATTTTTCGAAGATTTCGTCGCTCGTGTGTAATTCCTATAATGAATGAATATTTTTGAAATGATTTTTTTTATCATTTACAATTTTTATCGATATGTTTTTTAATTAAATTAAAAACAAAATGAAAAGAAAAACATTTATTTCATATTTCCTCCAAATTGACTGCAACTAATAATTCATTAGCAAAAGAAATAAAATAAAAAACATTATTTCAAATCAATTAAAATTGTAAACAACAAAATAAATGAGAAAATAAAGAAATGAATTAAAAACAATAATTTATTGGAAATTAATAAAAAATTAATACGATTCCATATTCCTACAACGTTGAGTATCATAATTTCATTATTTTTTTAATTACATACATTTTCATACAAAACTCAATTTTTCATAGTTTTTTTTTCATAACAAAATTATCTACTAAACTGTTTGGCATGATATTTTGTACAATGCGTTTGCGCATGATACTCTGTACAACGCTTTACCCTACCTCCTAACCAAAAGCGACGGACGCGCGAATTTGCGATCATTTACCTAAAATGACCTATACAGTGTGTTAGGTTAAACGAGTGACATACTTTCAGCTTGTATAGTACTCATGCAAATCAACAACTTTATCCATGGGACCAACTCTGAAATATAAAAATAATATATCAGCTATTCCATACATTGACGATTTATGCCAACATAAAAGTAATGAACAGCTTTTTTTTTTTGTGATTTCAGGTATAGTTCCATAGTCAAAGTTGTTCATTTTTATGAGTATGAAAGCATGTCCCTCGTTTAACCTAAAACACTGTATACGTCATTTTCAAATAAACGAGCGCGCCAATCGATTTTGGTTGTGTCGTTAAATGATCGATGTTGACCATATTGGATTTTGCTAACACACTCGAGAGATAAAAGCGTGAATATTGATGATTGAAGCAAAAAGTTAATAATCTCACAGACAACTATTGTAACCATCGTATAATAATTTCATCGTTTTAAAATAAAGATCCCGAGCGCACAAAGAGCTTGAATACTTAAACGCCACTTAGGGCTTGTATGCAAAACTGCGATGCGACGTTGCATCGCAAAATTTTGCGAGCTTGATAAAATAGGTAATTTTGTGAGTTGCGAATTCGCATCGCATCGCATCGCAGTTGTACAAGCCCTGGACATCATTCATAAAAGGCGCTCAACACGTGTCTTGCCTTCGACCGTTCGCAACTTTACAATACTTTGCCAATATTCAAGGTTTTTCTCTAGAGGTGTAAGCAGTAACATACATACACAGTTTAGTAAATATCTTCTATAGTTTAGTAAAATCTAAGGGTAGTGTAATCAGCTTTCTTCGACGATTGAGTCCTCGGATCGCTCGGTACTCATACAGTCCCCTTTCGGGGCTATCTTTGAAGGCTTCGCTGTTTTGCCCACGAAGATTTCTACCTCCTGTAATTATAGAAAATAATATTGATTGATATGAATAGTGTATTTTATTTATTAAAAATAAACCGACCAAGTGATAGTCGGACTCGAGCACGAAAATTTTCGTAACATTAACTATAAAAACTGCAAAAAATCAGTTTGTTGCATGAGAGCCCCCCATAAATATTTTATTTTTTCTGTTTTTTAGTATTTGATGTTGTAGCGGCAAGAGAAATACATCATCTGTAAAAATTTCAACTGTCTAACATCACGGTTCATGAGATACAGCCTGGTGAAAGACGGACGGACGGACTGACAGCGGAGTCTTAGTAATAAGGTCCCGATTTACTCTTTGGGTACGGGATCCTAAAAAGCATAATGGTGACACATCCAGAAATTCTTCAGGGTAGATACACAATAAATCTTTACCATATCTTTTTTGTTGACTCCTCCGCTGTGGGTTACCCGGAACAGAGTGTCAGACTTTTAGTGACTAAAACCCATCCATATTACTCCCTTAGTAGGAACACAGGTTCCTGGGCAGCGGTTACCCCTTCGATTGCCGTACCTAGGCATTAGTCCCAGGACCAAATGCATTTGCTACTTATTCATAACTTTCCTTTTTTCACCAGAGAAGTAAAATATATTAATGATAAAATAAAAAATCAAGTCATTTATTCAAACTAGGCTGAAAATCAGCACTTTTTGAAGGTCAAAGTTACATAAGATAGTCCCCCAAAAACGCCCACCCTTCACCACTTCCAAGTGCTTTAGCTGGGAACAAGAAGAGGCGCAACAAACTCCCAAGCAGCACAGCTGTCTGTTCAGTTGGAAGAACTTGATTTTACACATTATAATCACTACATAGTATAAAACAAAGTCGCTTTCTCTGTCCCTATATCCCTGTATGCTTAAATCTTTAAAACTACGCAACGGATTTTGATGCAGTTTTTTAAATAGATAATGTACCTGACTGCCTTCAATGCCCATATCCCTGTGTTCCTCACTGCTCGTGCCTGGCGCGGCCGCTCGCTGCGCCATCTGACGTTCACGGGCTACACGCCTGCAGAAAAAAAAGATAAATTATAATATTTATTTCAGACAAACTAGGTAACCCGCAAATCGCAAAAAACGCAAGATAATTTGTATTTTGCGAGCTTCTCTTACAGATGCAAAAAACGCAACGTAATTCGTATTTTGCGGACGAAAAGCCTAAAAAAAAAATACTATTCGGCCAAGTAGGCCGGGCAGTGTTGCCAGAATTGGCTATTTGACACGGTCAAAAATAAAATATGAAATCACATAAACTGCTCGCATTAAAAACTTCCATCACATTCGTGCAGAAATTAAATATTATGCGATAAAATAATTGTAAAATTGGATTTCATGTTAATAAGTATTCCATTTGATTCCAAAAATCTGTGACGTCACATTTCAATATTACATACAAATCACGCACAAATTACGAGTTTGACACAGCAGCAAATTGCTAAAAAAAAATCAGGTCAGTTCATTAGCATAAACATAACCAGCCTATAATGTTCCCATTGCTGGGATATAGGAGTCCACGGTGTCAGAACAAGCTTTTGTATTTGGACATCCATTATTGATCGTTCACTACTTATGAAACCAAACGCTTCAGTATTAGTCACCCTCCCTGATAACACTGTAACTGGGTTTTGGAGATCAAATAGACAGTAAAATACTGCTGTTCACCTGCAACCGGTTAGACTGGAAGCTGACCCAATTTAGTTGGGAAAGGGTAGACAGAAGATGTTTATGATGGTAGCCACTGTAACTGGATTTTGGAGGTCAGATAGACAGAAAATATTGCTGTTCGTCTGCAACCGGTTAGGCTGGAAGATGACCCAATTTAGTTGGGAAAGGCTAGGCAGAAGTTGTGGATGATGGTAGCCACTGTAACTGGATTTTGGAGGTCAGATAGACAGAAAATACTGCTGTTCGTCTGCAACCGGTTAGGCTGGAAGCTGACCCCAATATAGTTGGGAAAGGCTAGGCAGACGATGTTGATGATGGTAGCCACTGTGACTGGGTTTTGAAGGTCAGATAGACAATAAAATACTGCTATTTAGCTGCAATTTAATTACCCACAAAATTTTGATCACTCTCTGTTAGTTTACTAGCAATGAAGATTTATTATTATCTTTTCATGTGAAAATGAATTTCAATAGTCTTTTCCGCCGACTTTATTTTGAAGCGGGTCATTATGTACAGAGGCCAGCACATCAAGTTTCCACAATCTGTCAAATTTCTTTGATAGTATTTCAACTTTATTGCAAAGATATAAGGTTCAATTTTAATTAAGAAAATTTGTCAGTTAGGGATAGCTTGATGTGCTGGCGTCTGTACAATGTTATGAGCACCCGGTTAATATTTTGAAACATGAAACGTATGGTAATGGTAGCACAAATTATTCTGGTTTAGAGGAACGGGCGCTGATTCTGCATTAAATTGCATCTGGTTAGACTGGAAGCTGACTCCAACATAGTTGGTAAAGGCTACGCAGAAAATGCTGATGATGGTATCCTCACCTCCTCAACTCCAACATGGCCTTCCTATCAGCCTCTCTCTTCTCAGCGGCGAGTCGTGCTTTCTCGTTCTTGATCACGGGAGTGACGCGTGTGCGACGCGGCGGTGACGTCACTGGGGTCGAGGATACTGGCTTTACAGGTGCTGCTATCTGAAATTATCAAAGAAAATGGTACTTCTATGTATGACACAGGTATTGAATACTAAGCGGGGTTGTCCGAAAGGGCTACCGCTACCCCGGAACATAAAGGGCTACGGAAGGAACATGGATGGGTTTTAGTCAGTAAAAGTCTGACACTCCCTTCCGCTCCACCCAGAGCGGGAGAAGTCATTGGATGATTTCCCAGCCTTAAAAAAAAAAAAGCTGTTGAATACTTTTCTAGTCTCTAAACCTTAGCTGAAATGATATTATTTAGTTTCCAAGTGCATGAGAAACTTGATGGCTATGTAAAAAAAACAGCCGCACGAATCAATCCAGCAGGTTAAGCTACGGTTGCCGGGGTAGGCCGTGGATGGGTGACCATCTTACCGTATCGAGACTCCTCCGTGCATCGGGAAGCACGTTAAGCCGTTGGTTCCGACTGTCTTTCGTGGATCTTTAAGTCTTTACGAGTAGTCAGAAGCCCGAAAGTCTGACAGCCAGTCTTGCCAAGGGGTATTGTATTGCCCAGATACTGACTGGGTTGTGGAGGTCAGATAGGCAGTAGCTCCATGCAAAATACTGGTATAGCTGTATACAAAAAAGTTGGGAAAAGGCTAGGCAGATTGATTGAAACTTTCTGTTAAAAGAAAGACTTAATATTTTTTCTTATTCTCGGCGAACCAAGCCAACCAAGCTAGCTGTCCGATTTTGGGGCTTCTGACCACCCCGGAACGACTGTCAAAGATCCACGAATGACAGCCAGGACCAACGGCGAAACGTGCTTTCCGAGGCACAGAGGAGTCTCGGTATGTAAAGATGGTCACCAATCCGCGGACCAACCCCGGCAAACGTAGCTTAACCTGAAGAATTGACCTGATGCTACCTAAGCGATGACCTTGCTTACCTCCTGCCAGTTGTTCGCCTTCAGATCTGCTATCTGCTGGTAGATAGCGTCCACGTTGGTGACCTGGAGACACACCATGTCCCAGAACCCTTGCAGGTCCTCAACTGTGGTGGGGAATGGCTCATCCAAGCGTTCGTTTATGTTGTTGTAGCATAAACCTGGAAAAATATAGATTCGTTTTAAGCGTATAAAATATCTAAGGGGAGATTTCAAATTGACCATGTTTAAGAAGGAAGCTTGTAGGATGGTCATACAAAATGTACTAAAAGCGATGTTGGAGGACCTTCGCAATGATTTTCCTCCTTAAGGATGGGAAATCATCAAATGACCCTCCTGGGCCGTCCTGGGGCCTAGACAAGTTTCAATCGATTCGTGTCAATTCGATTCGGATTGTCAAGAACGCCTCTTGTCACCGCATTTGTATGGGAATATTGATCGAGTTTCGTTACACAATTTGATATTCTAGCACTTAGCGATCGAAAACGATTGATCACGTGACATTTCGGTAGCCCATATAAACATAACGAATAAGGAACAAGGATAGTTTTTACTTCTTTTTCTGACACTCCTTTCCGCTCCTTAAAAAAAGCCTTTATAAGCATAAGGGTTTACCTTCAAACTGCTGCATTTTCTGTGTTGCCAGGAGTCTGGCCTTGCCTGACGCAGCGCGAAGGAACCCCATGATCTCTTCACTGACATCCTCACGATTCTGAAAACATTACGCGATGCATTTAAGAAAAAGATATGAAAATCTTATGGATATCTTATTACATCAAAGAAATATGTTGTCTCATTTTAGATGTTCCATTTTAAAGCGGTTTTCAGATAGGCCACCACGATAGTTCGAAAGTTGTACTGTATACTAGCTTGTGTCAGCGGTTTCGTCCGCGTGGATGTCGGGAACTATCCCACGGAAACGTACAGAGGCCAGCACATCAAGCTACCCTGATCTGTCAAATTTCTTTGATAGATTTTCAACTTTATTACTAAAGAATAAGGTTTATTTATTTAAACTTTTCGCACACAATAAAAGTACAAAGGCGGACTTAATGCCTTAAGCATTCTCTAACAGTCAACCAAGGGTGGTGAAGAGATTAGATGGCAGGTGCTTTAAATAGTAGGAACATACAAATAAAATGGGTACATAAATAGGTTAAAACCTTATAATAACAGCTTATACTATAATAGATAATATACATAATTATTTACTATAACAGATAACTATAATATATATCATATATACATACATACATATATATAAATACAAGGAAGACAGGTAAGGTAAGGTTCATGTTCAATTGGGAATATCTGACAGTTTGGGATAGCTCTATGTGCTGGCGTCTGTACCACCGGGATGAAAAGTATCTTCTGTTAATCCAGGATATAAACTATATGTGTGCCAAATTTCATACAGATCCGATAAGCAGTTATTGCGTCATACATCATTTAAAATATCGAGCGTAGACTATAATCGTCTGTCCGTCTGTCACCAGACTGTATCTCATGATCTGTGATAGTTAGAAAGTTGAAATTTACATAGATGATATATTTCCGTTGCCGCTATAAGAACAAATACTAAAAAACAAAACAAAAAAAATATTTAAGGGGGGCTCCCATACAACAAACGTGATTTTTTGCGGTTTTTATAGATTCTAGTACGGAACCCTTCACCAGTCCGACTCGAAATTGGCCCGCTTTGGCCTTTTAGAAAATTAATTTATGAATAGAAGGATACTACTGGATACTGGAGGATACTACTCGGTCGCGAGAAGATTGCAGAAAAAGCAACAGAAAAAACAACCATTAAATTAGCTATTCCTTTTGACCAAAATAAAAATAAAGAATATGTCATACAAAGAAAAGATCCAACCATGAAAATAGAAACACCTGCATCAATATGATGAGACATGACATTGACTACAATATTTGAATATTAAAATTAATATAACATCACGCATGTCATCCACAAAGGTTTAGGCAGAGATGTACCTATAGTACACCTACATTTCGCCAGAACTATGTTTGAGTCCCATGTAATAGGGGGCGAGCCTGTTGCCATCAACCGGGCACAAATCCAGACTCCAGGCTGCTACTAAACAATTCCAGATGGAAATACCCAATAACACTTTCCTGTTCCAGAAATCGAACCCAAGACCTTATGCTTTAGCAGGATTGTCTAAAAGGGTAACCGCTACCCTGGAACATAAAGGGCTAAGGAAGGAACATGGATGGGTTTTAGTCAGTAAGAGACTGACACTCCATTCCCCGCTCCACCCAGAACAGGAGGATTCATTTGATGATTTCCCACCATCAAAAAAAAAAAGGACCTCTTGCTAAGCGCTTGTGACCACTAGACCACAGAGGCAGTCAGTATTATAATCAGGTATTAACTAATTTGATACAGTATAAGGTCATTATTATAAATACCATCCTTGAGAGTCTGTGATCAATGTCAAATTTTATAGGCAATGGATATATTTGGTGAGTTTTTCTGGTTATATAATTAATTTATGATATCAATCTATCTGTTTATAGCTTATTAACATCTCAAAATGGATGATGTCAACAAGATTGGTATGTAATAATTTCATCATGCATAGTTTTTTCTCAATTTTGGCGTCGTCGCCTTCTAGTCTAACCGTTTGCAGCTGAGTAGCAGTATTTTACATGGAGCGACTGCTTATCTGACCTCTACAACCCATTTACAGGATAACACGATACCACTTGGTAAGGCTGGTTGTCAGACTTTCGGGCTTCTGACAGTTGTTACGAACTGTCAAAGAAAATGACAGCTGAGCCTAACGGCTCAACTTGCTTTCAGAGTCATAGTGGGGTCACGGTATGTAAGAGTGGTCATTTATCCACGGACCAACCGCGGTAAGGGTAGCTTAACCTGATCGATCGGCATGGGTGGCTGTTAATTACTTAGACAGTAGTTTCAAAATACAATAATACTCGTAGCACCACCACCTAAATAGTAGAGGGAATCGAACGTCATGCTCAGCAGTAGTGCTTGCAAACACTATACCAACAGTTAGGGTAGGTAGGTAGATCACTTCCCCACTCGACCGAGACGAAGCCAGCCGCGGCGGGCATCAGTCGGGGGTTGCGGAAATATCATGTGTTCCCGCGACCTCCGGCGCAGGTGTGAGAGAGAACACCCGGGGTGGTTTTTAGTCAGTAAGAGTTTAAAAGATCCCTCTGTCCCACGGATCAAAAAAAAGGTAGGTAGGGTGGGTAGGGTAGGTAGGGTAGATAAGGTAGGTAGGAAGGGTAGGTAAAGTACGTAGGTAGGTAGGGGAGGTAGGTAGGGTAGGTAGTTAGGGTATGCAGGTAGGTAGGTAGGTAGGTAGAATAGGTATCATTGTTAAGACAGGACAACGTCTGTCGGGTTTAGCCATTATCTTATAAATTATAAAACAAAACTTTTGTTAATACCATCGATCACTAATAAAGATCAGTTCTTTATTAGTGATCGATGGTTAATACCAACCAAATCAAATTAGACAACTTAAACCATAAACCAGTTCGGTAGACCAAATTAATTGTAGAAACAAAACTATGAGAATTAGATGCGCCGTAACGGACGAGGTCTACAATTATACGTGAAGAGAGGTCATTCAGATTAGTCCATTCAAGGATAATAAAAACCGGCCAAGTGCGAGTCGGATTCGCATTCGAAGGGTTCCGTAACAACATGCAATATTTAGTACAAGACATTAAAATAAAGTGTTTTTTTCAAATAAACACGTTTTTTGTCAGGGGATCTTTCAGTGGCGTAGCGTGGCTTGGTTGCCCTGTATCAAAACGCAACACATGCTTAAACCGGGAAAACAAGAGATTGCTATTGCAAAGACATAAGGTTCATTTTTAATTGAGAAAATTTGACAGTTAGGGTTAGCTTGATGTGCTGGCGTCTGTACATAACATTTTACATTTTTTTTTTGTAGCCCGGTGGGGCCGTGTCATTGATATGACGGTAGCTATGCCTCTGGGATCATTACATCTATATGTTATTTTTATTTGCCACAATGACTGTCCAGCTCTGGGTTCAGAAAACTGTCCCCTTAGCTTTAAGGGATGTTAGGAGGTGAATGAAATATCCTTGAAACTGTTCATCAATGAGTTGAAGAACGTCTTTAAGACGCTGTACTGAGTGGAGCATTATCCCGAACGGTGAGTAGAGATAAGGTCACAGGTGCAGACTGGGTGCCGGGTGGCTCTAATGTGCTGTGACCTATGAACTACGATACCATGGGCGCTTTGTAATTTTAAAGGGGTGGGCCCTTTAAAATTACAAAGAGCCAATAAGACTCACAACGAAGACGAATACATACAACTACATACAACTCTATTGAATGGATGTGACTATACAAACATTGAAACAGTAATTTCGGAGGAGCGTGCCATGTTATCGTAGTTTATCTCTACATTCTTAACATCTTTGCTGTGTTGCATTCACGGGCAAATGTAAATTACTCTATTTGGAGTTTAATAATGATTATTAACGTTTGTAAATATGTGAGCACGATGTACTTATGACATAATTAAGTTTACCTGCCATTGCTATATGCATTTCTTTCACCTTTTGTGGTGTATTGTTTTTATTCTGGGTTCGTTTTTATTGGTTTCATTTTGTATTGTCTTCACATATAATGTTATAATTACATTTATACAAAACATTGTAAAACGTTTTAAAAGAGTAACGGTGGAGTTTCTTGCCCATTCTTCTCCACACGAAACTACCTTTTGGAAGGGGCGACTAGAATCAATTCTATTTTTTGTTCATTTTTGACGTTCAAAAGTGCCTTTCTTGTGCCTATTTGAAATAAATGATTTGACTTTGACTTTAATATCCTAATGTTAACTCACCTGTAAGTCCTCCAACTCCTTCTCAGCGGTAGCGGCTAGCGCCAGCAGTCTCTCAGTCTCCTTCTTCTCCAAATTCAAGAAGTAATGCGCATCCTTCACCAGCTCGACACCATTCGATTCACCATTAACACTACATATCACTGCCTCATCACTCTCACCATCTAGTTTTATCACAGAAATACCATTTGTCACCGTCACTGCACTTTTATCATCTTCTTTCTCAGTCTTTTCCACTTTAGGAATGTCTTCTTCAATTTTTTGAGGAGACAGATCACTTTTCACACACTTCTTTGGCGATAGGATAGGCAGCTGAGCTCGAAACTCGGGCCTTAAATGCCTCAGGACTGGTAGGGACACACTGGAGTCCATTTCTCCGTTTGGACTCGTGCAAACTTGATCTATGTCCGTTTCTTCATATTTCTTGGGTACCCTTTCTGGCGTGTTCAAAGACTTTTCGGTCAAGACTTTTGGTTCGTCGTCTTCGGAAGTACTTTTATGTTTGTGACGCTTCTGGTTGAAGAAACCTTGAGCTAAAGCGCCGGGACCGTAAAGTCTTTCCACCCGCTGCTGAATGAAGCTTTTCATCGGACTCGTGAGCTGTTCTCCGTTCTCCTTCGTAATTTCCACTCGTTTGGACACCCCATTGGACGAAATGGTGTAAGACTCAGAGCTGAACCGAGTCTCCTTACCATTCGAGGTGACAGTCTTCCTGAAATTCGTTTCCGAATAACTGGACTTGAAGGTGATCTCCTTCGAGTTGTCTACCTCATCGGTCTTATGTAGCATTGAGGTCGCGAAATTCTTACTCTCGCTCGATATGTACGGACGGCTGGTAGTCGTCATATTTCCGAGAAAATCGTTCTTTAATTGCTTATTTTCGGCAGCCATGTAGACATTAAACGGTGACGTGGCTAGATAAGGATCTGTGTGCGCCTTAGTAGGCGCTTTTTGTGTCAAATCGGCGCGCGTATCATGAGGACCGAATGTCGGGACCAGCAGTTTATTTGCACTAACCGGAACAGGTACCAATAATGAGTTATTTTCGCTTCTATATTGATAAGTGTGTGTTATTGGTCTTATGGGGGATGCTTCCCGACTTTTGTTGATATCCTGCCTCAATTTTGAATCATAAGTAGTTAGGTTCGTGTAGCCATTGACGGAGCAAGCGAGATTGAGATAACTCGGCTTCTTATGGGGAATATCGTCTCTTTTCTTGTGGTGTCCCCTTGATCTATGGCTTGAAGTGTCTACATACACCTTTGGGGGCGGTTTTAGGAGATTCTCAGACTTTCTGGGGGTAGGTGTGGTGTCCTCTGGGGTCCGGACGGGTGTCGCCACGGGGGTTGGACTGGCTAGGTAGTTAGGCTGAAGGTTGGACCCTGCGCGCTCTTGGAGACGAGATGTGAAGTCTCTGATCCGACTGGTGGTGGATGATGGTGTTAAGAGATTCAAGCTTCCCGATGTGGTATCTGGAATGAGGAGAATTTTGGGGTTATAACATTTAGAAAAATAGTCACACTGGTACAGTCGGTGGATTCCGTAAAACTTAGGTGAAGAGAGCCTTAAGTTTTACGGAATAATACGAAAATACTTTGAGTTTGAGTTTGAGCTGTCGTTCCACCTAATGCTAGGGATTGCCACTATTGACAGCTCAGTTTAACCTTTTAACCGCCCCACTCAGATTAATACGACAAAAGTTTTCGTGCCCGTGCCGCCTGAGTCGTGTTTATACGACTGAGAATCTATATTTGGGTTTTGTTGTTTATGTAATCGCAAAACCATATTAATGTCTGAAATAAAGGTTTTTTTTTATGAGTTGGGAGCTGGGGGCACGACAACTGATATTTAGTCGGGCGGTGAAAAGGTTTAACTCACTTCATCTACCTAAATTTTCACGATGAGATTTTTACAAAACGTGGCCGTTGATAGCGCACATAGATTTTTGTACACTGACTATCTGATACACATGCATGAGCAATACTCTACAAATTGGAACTTTTTCTAGAACTCCCTGTGCCATATCAACAGCTGTATCTATTTATTATATAGCATTGTTGGCTTGATTGCATTAAACAGTGGCGTTGGACGTGTTTCGGAGAAGATATGAAACCTGTCCTCAGTGCCCTGATACCCATTCGTTAAAAGCCCTTTTGGACACTACTAATTACAGCTAAAAACTGATCTGAAAATACATATTTCCATCAAAACGTTAAGAAATAGAATTTAATCCTATTCTCACAATAAAATGAGTTAATATTTAACTATATTAACGTTTACATAATAAAACCTAAATAATATACCTACTTAAACCGACATTTTTATTTATTGTTCAGCATGACCCTGCAGATTGAGACAGATTAACAAAATTAAAATTATTTCTAGGAAAATTAAGTAATCTATAGATAATTTAATCACTTTTTATTGAATATTTAAAAATAATTCAATACGTAATTATTTTTGCATAATAAATTACTTGGAATTTATAAAAAAAAAACTATAGTCGTTTTTTTGTAATATTGGACAAATAAATTGACAGCTTATAAAAGGTAGGTTTTATGGTCAAGAGCTAAAACGGGCATTCTCTTTTGAAGTATGCTAAATATATTCATATAAATGAAATTGAAGGCTGTTTGTAATGACAAAATAACCGTTTTTTACTTAATGCATGTGAAAGTATAATCGGTGCTTATAACAAAAGTCATTTTGTTGAAATTATGTGTCCGTCTGTTATGGCTTATCTCCAAAACCACTGGACCGATTTTGACGAGCTTTCTCTTGCAGATAACTGACCTTATAAGCAGCCATTTAGTCTTAATTTTATTTTAGAAAAATAATAAGGGTCCAAGCGGGCGAAGCCGCAGTGAGCAGCTGGTATTGCAATAACTTTATCACAGAAATGAGGATTAACATAAGATTAAATCTCTCAAAAACAATATTTAACAAACTAGCTCTTTTAATAGACGTACATAGACTAGCATCATATTCTAGATATCAAAGCAAACATAAATGACACATATACAACAAAAACAAAGCATTAACTCGACACATATCTACCACAAAGATAATCCATAGATTAGCCACACAATCACAAAACTAAACACAGACCAAAAAGGTTGAAGTACTATTTAAAACCTCCATCAACACTCACAGGCATGATAAAGAAGGAAATAATCACACATTTTGAATTTAGAAGCATTGGATGAACAAAAATAGATGTAATAAAAGGTAAAAATTATTATAATTACCGCACAGCATGTTTTCTGTATCTTATCAAAGAGATATAAGATTAGAATGTGCGTGGGACTGCCATTATGATGTAAGAATTGATAAAATGTTTGTGTTCTCATGCATATGTGTGTGTGTGTTGTCACTGAACTATTTGGGGGTAGATTAAACTTCAAGGGTTGTGTAAATGAGGTAGGTAATATTTTTGTCAAATATACAAACCAGTCTAAAATTATATTAACCACATTCTTTTATCAAATTCAAATAATTTATTTTAATGAGACCATTATCAGACAAGTGAAAGCTATAGGGTAGCCCGCGAAATTCAAATTTTCTAACGGTTTTTTTGCAATTTGCAGGTCAGTGACATAGAATCAGTCTGCCTAGCCTTTTCGCAATTACGTTGGGGTCGGCTTCCAGTCTAACCGGATGCAGCTGTTTACCAGAATGTTGGTCAAAATATGATTCGCGATCGTAGCAAGAACGTATTTACAAAAGAATATTAACCAATTTTTTTTTATGACTGAAACAGTACTTGTGTCATGGGAGTAATCGAGATACAGCCTGGTGGCAGACGGACAGACAGACAGACGGAGGGACAGCGGAGTTTTAGTATTAGGGTCCAGGTTTACCCCAAAATTTAGCCGGTTATTGAAAATTTACTTTGTATAACAATAATATACTCCTCAGCCGACCCCTTTAGAGAATGCAGTCATGATGATATTTTGTAAATGTAATAGAAAACAAGCGTGAAGCAAGATAAAAGTGCAAGTTAAACCGTATGCTAATACAATCACTAAATAAGAAGTTGACCGGTCCAACTGCCTACATACAAAATGACTCATATGTCAGAGTTATATGTATGTATGTCAACTATTTCTTTGTCTGTTTGTTTATTTCTTAACACATTGCAATAACATTTGCAATTCTGATTTGTAATCTTTTTTTATGTAATATAGCTGTGGATGGGATGTTACTAATAAGGCTTTTTGTTTTATGTGTTGACATAGCAATAAATAGCCTATATTACACTGAGATGTACCTATGGCTGAGTAATCAGAAGAACTGAAGACTGCTATTTTGTCACAGCATAACTGTTCTCTTGAATTTTGCAACAATAAAGAAAAAGTACACAACGCATACAAATTATCTCGAAATAGGTTTATATCTATCTGCCTTTTCCTAACTATGTTGTGGTCGGCTTCTAGTTAGTTAGGTTGGATGCAGCTTAGCACTAGTATTTTAGGTGGAGCAACAGCCTATCTATCGAAACCCCTAATGTGAACCTAACCTATTCCTGACCTATCTGAAAAGATCGTGAGGAAACCAGCATATATCTGAGAGATTCTTCCCAATAGCATGTGAAGCTTAGTCAGAGGCAGCATAAAAAGTCTGACACCAGGTTAGTCACTAACCACACGGAAAGAAGAAGAACTGCCTATCTGACCTCCGCAACCCAGTTACTGGGTAACATGATAATCCTGAGTAAGACTGGCTGAAAGATTTTCGGGTTTCTGACAACCCGTAACAACTTTCAAAGATCTTCTTAAGACAACAAGGGCTAACGGCCCAACATGCTTTCGGAGGCACAAAGAGGTCTAAGTATGTAAAGGTCATCACCTACCCACAGACCAACCTCGGCAAGCATAACTTAACCTGATCAATCAACCGCTGAGGTTGTTATTACTTAGCCCAAGCGTAAATTCCAAAGCGCAATAATAGCATTGTTACCAAAATAGTAAAAGATAACGACTTCTTGTTCAGTGAAAATACTCAAAAACTTTTGAGCCAAAACATGTAGAACTAAAATAATCTATACTACATATTAATTTTATAAACACACACTATATAACCTTGACAACTGATAACCGATGGTAAGACTGATTGTCAGACCCTTTGCTCCTGACTAACCATAAAGACAGCCAAAGATCTACAAATGAGAGCCAGGAACAACCACTTAACATGCCTCCTGGTGATGCTACCAGTCTTAAAAAGGGGTATAAAGTCACCCAGTAACTGGGTTGTGCACATCAAATAGGCAGTTGCTCCAAGTAAAATTCTCATATTAAGCTGTATCCGGTTAGACTGGAAGCTGACCCCAACATATTTGAGAAAAGATTAGGTAGATTAAATGATTTGTTTTTCTTGTACCAAATGTCTCTTATTATACAAAGAAGGTACAATAATTATTCAACCTGCTTGCTTATTGCATGTTCACAATTTCAAACTTTTTAAAGGTCAACTAAAAATTTGACATGAAATAGTGGTGCATACATCCAAGTTACTGATAGTAGACGATTTATCATCAAATTGTTATTTCTCAAGTGGAATGTAATGACTGATTTGTAGAGATAGATAATAATCATCAATGCATTGTAGAATTATAAAGTTGTATGATTTAACAATTATTTTCTTCATTTTAAATTACCTTTTGTTATGTAAGTTTTCGTTTGAGAAGTTTTGAATACGACTTTTAAAGACTATGCATTAATTTAGTTGTCTAGGCAGAAATGTTATTATTAATGCTAACCTCAGATCAAATAAAAAGACATGCTAACTAAACACAACAAACAATACTATTGAAAATTATGACAGAATAAAATGTATGTCTGTAATGCATTTTAATAGAAATATACATATTTAAAGGTGTACATAAAAAGCGTTGTAATTAGAAAATATAAAAATAAAGAACAAAATCATGCAGCAAAGAAAAAAAAAATAAAGATGAATCGTGTTTCTGTGAACTATTAAAAATAATCGCATTAGTCATCTACGTTAAGCCAATTGTAAAAAAAAGATACTATGTCATGCTGTTTCAGACCATTTCATCATAGTTTTATATTAATTACGATTCCTCTATAAAAATAAATTGGTTCTACAAAAAGTACGGTAAAAGTTATTCTTTTTAAATCCTTTTTGACATTGAAAACCGGCTCCTAACACTTACCGATCGCTTTCAACACACACTAACTAAATTACACAATAAATAGAATGTTAAAATAATCAATTTATAACCATTATTTTTTAACACCCCACATAATTTTTCACTGAACTATTTTATGACATTAAATGACATCAGACATCACATCAGTTCACAAAGAAATGTCAACGTTTTATTTTTTTTCCTCCAGTCGACGACGCACACTCGTTTGTGGCCAGTCCACACCGCTCCGTTTCACGGTCGGCAAGTTTCGGATTCGTTATTCACAGACTGTATATAGATAGTGAGTTGTTAAAATTTTGCGAAATAATTTTATCTCAGGTGTGTTTAGGTGCGTATACATAAGCAATATGACGGCAATGACCGAACTATAAGTCGTGCGTGGGTAGGAAACGAGGTCGATACTTGGATTATCCATATGTGTACGCGTATCCGATTGTCTTTTTGTTTGTGCAATCAGCATTGTTTGCGATTTCTATGCACGACCTAGATTTATGGTATTTTATCAAAATGTAAGGTGTTTTGGTGAAGTTTGTGTTAAATCGATCGATTCAAGTCAATGTTGAATTAAATATTCATTGCTTCCGTTGGGAATGAGTAATGTTCTATTATGATTGAGGTCATATTACTTGATTGCCTACTATACTATTATTATCGTCTACCAAAAGTGGAAACACTTCTAAAGTTCTAACTATGACGGCTAGATTACGCAAGTATAGAGCTTTGTTAATAACCTATTTTCGATTTTTTAAACTAAACTCCCGCGCTTTGTCTCATTTTACGTTCGGTTTCACACAAAACTTATGACAAATTTACATGTTCTTGTGAAAACAAAACCAAACATTTGTGAAGCTAAAAATAAAAGCGCTCTTCACGGTGATTTACGAGCCGAAGACGTCTATACTTAAACAGAAAGCAATCAGAAGATGTCGTGGAGGGGCGAAAACAGACACAGAATATATGGAGCCCGATATATTCTAAAATTCCCCGAAATTACGTGTTAACATGCCACGAAAAGATCTGGAAACCTCTTTGAGCTTCGGAATCGCAAGGAAATGCAAATCAAATAAAATTAATATGATAGAGTAGCGTACTTTTTTGAGAAATGAATAAGAAAACACCACAATCACTCAACAGAAAAGGAAAAAGAAAACACAGATCACAGATAATAGTAAAGACATTTATTAAGATGAAAATAATAATTATACTACGATAATAGCTACTGAGTTTATTTTAAAAGTTGATAAAACAATAGAATCATTGAAATAAAGTGATCACGAAAGAAAAAACTGGACAAAATAATATAGGTACTTTTAATAATAAACTCATTCGAAATCGATATAATATTACTATGAAAATGAACAGAAAATAATCACAATCACGCATGCTAATAAATAAAAAGATTCAGAAAAAAACTTAGTGAAGAAAGTAAAACGAGCCCCCTTTTTTTCTGAATCGTAACTTCGTAAGTAACTACAACAACAATATAAAAAGCCAAGAACACATTGACAACACGCTATTTACCTGAAAAATCTGTACTTGCGTCGACATCGAGGGAACAGCTACCTATAGAATCCACTGACTTATCCATCACTTTAACGGTCAGATCCTTTGCTACCTTCACCAAATCCGACTCTTTTACCTCAATTTCGTATGCTCCTATGCTGTCAAAATCATCTATATTCGATTTAGGAGACACAGTAGAACTAGGCAGTCTTATATCCGTTTCATCAGTGTTTATGGTCAGAATCGAGGCAGGTTTTAGTTCCTCTGGAGCGTTTTTGTCTAAAATCAAAGTGCTTTGACTTGTAAATGTGCTGCGAATAGGCTCAATATATTCAACGTCTTCATCAAAGAAAAGATGATTAGTATGCCCGCTAGGACCTTGCACGTTTGTCGCGTCTTTAGGGACAGCGTCAATAACAGTCTGCGTCCTATGAATATTCTTATAGTAATGATTTTCTAACTTTTCTAACTGTCTACGCGTATCTGACTGCTTTTTTCTTACAGAGTCTATAATTACTGGTAAATTGAGTAGGTCTGGTGTCTTTTCTTCATTATTATCGCGTTTAAAGAGAGGAGAATCATCACTTTCGAGCTCAAAACGTTTGTATTTCGAGGAGCAGTAATCGTCTATAGACGAGGTGTCAGACTTTTTCGAGTCAAAAAACGTGTCGAGAGAGAAAAATGATTTTCGTTTCTTCTTTGGTTGGGATGTTTTATTAAAATTTTGGGCAACGAAATCTCTTGATTTATACTGTTGCACACAAATATTGCTTGTGTTCACCAAAGATTTGGGTCTTGTCTCTTTGGGTGGGTTCACAACACGATTAGTTTCCACCTTTCTGGAATCTAAGCTCAAAGTCTTTCGGAACCGTTCGTTGAGGTTCGCTAGCAGGAAGTGTCTCCTTTCCGTCGATTTCGGGGTGACATTATAGCTTTGCTTACTACTCGAAGGCTGAGAATGAGGAATGTGTTCTGTATATTTGAATTCGATTTCGTTTTCCGAAAAGTCTTTAGGTTCTTCGTAGTGTTGTGTGCCAGGTTCTTGTTTTTGAAAAGAGAATGACCCTCGAGTTGAGCTTTCTTTTCTGTCACAAATGCAACTGCCAACACAACTGAGCCTCATGCATCTTTCTTCTGGTTCTAAAGAAACCTCGTGATCATTGGGAATGTATGTATCTGGCTTGCTCTTGTGCACTAATAAATCCTGTCTTATTTTCTCAAGCCTTTCGTCTCCATGGAGACCTCTTGTGTATTTTGATTTTAGAGGCCTGAAAAACCTTATGGACCCTGAACTGTGTGGTTCTATGGACCGTCTTCTGATGAAGGATGGTGAGTCTGAGATCTTGTTCACGCCTAGGAGTAGGACAGGCGATTTCTTGTCCTCCTCGTCTGGTAGGTCGCTGTAAATAAAAGGTGCTGGTCAAATTGTGGTTCGAATCTAATGTGTTGGGTGAAGAATGTTCCTAACAGTTGTAAAAGTTGCCCAGAAAGCACATTTTCACTACGTGCTGTTGGTTTTTTATTGAAAAATAACTAATTGGGTCTATAAAAACGAATATGGTATTTCTGAATGGTAAAATGTTTTTTGGCAATAATTTTGTAACATTCGCCTTGAAAAAAGCTCATGAATAATGAACGATAAACATGAATATGTAAAAATGGTTTGTCGCTTCGGCCATAGCGTTATTCCTTGCAAGCATGCAGTGTCCATTGCATCAAATATAACACAATATTAAAGTTGCTTGTCCATGGTAAGTTAGAGCAGTTAGCGGAGTATTCCTTTCCGTTGTACAATAAAGTACTTACTAGTTCCATGTCTCCTCCACTGATGCGCATATGACATTTTTTTTTCTATTTCATTAACGCATAAGTGATCAGGGAAACTAGAACCGAGATTTTCACCAAACTCATAATTCATTTGAATTCTTAGCTCTGCACTACTGTACTGTACTGTCAGAAATACTGGACACACTTACATGCAGATGAATTTTGAAAGGCCAAAAATAAAAAAAATAGGGATGGCCGTGATTAGTCGATATTAGTTTCGATAAGTAGTTAGTAAAAAAAAACAGAAAGCATTGTCAAGCACATAAAAACACAAAATCATAAGTACTTACTCGTAGGAAGAAAGAAATACAAATAGATATTTGTTTTCTAAATAATATAGTAGAAGAAAGATCACAAAATGATGCCAATTTTGTCATAAAAACAAATTAGGAGGTAATCTAAGTATAATAAGTTTAGATAGGTAGTATTGATGATTTGATGGGCAAGCTATAATCAATGGATGCCTACAATAATTCGGTATTTCAACGTAGTTTGGTATAGTACGTAGGTACTTAATGATATTCTATGTAAAAAGAAATAAATAAGTTACACGCGCTCCGCAATTAGTACGTTAACTTGTCTAATTATTAGTCAAGTTAAATGATCGTGTTGTCTCTTTTTCGCTCCCGATAATTACAATATGCCGTCCTACTTCCACGTGTCATCTAATTGCGTGATATTGTGACGTTTGAGGGTTCCGTGCCCGAAATCAGCTAAACCGAACTCCATTACTAAGCCTTCGCTGTCCGTCCGTTATACTGCCTGTCACTACTGCTGATCGCTTTTATTTTTTTATTTATATTGTTGAATTCAGCTCATAGTCCAATTTTTGCCAATGAAACTGAACGCGAACAGCTCATCTAAATCGCGTTCAAGACTTGTCAGTGTCAATAATCCACAAAAAATAATGTCTCTAATAAACGGGGTTCATGTCCTGGAGAAATTCGCCCATAGACAATTATTTTGCCAAAGCTTTTTGTTTCTAATTTTGTTTCTCAATTCAAATATTATTTTCAATTACCTTTAATTTACGAAAATGTTGTCTATATGAAAAAAAATGAACAAAATAAACCAAGAATGTTAATTTGCCAAAATATAATAGGTTCAAGACACCAACATTTTATGTAGTTATGAAAAAGCTAGACAGATTAATTGACTCAATATTGACCTATGCTCGTGGTAGCCATTTAGAAAACATTTCTTTGTTTTCACATGAAGTTACCACAAACTGTAAAATTTTATCCATCGATTTAGAACTTAACACTCAACGTCTTAAGGTAAAAAATCATGTGGAGAAATTTGACAGTTGGGTATAACTTGCGCTGGCGAATGTACAGACGCCAGCACATGAAGCTATCCCTAACTGTCAAATTTTCTCAATTAAAAATGAACCTTATGTCTTTGCAATAAAGTTGAAATACTATCAAAGAAATTTGATAGATTGTGGTAACTTGATGTGCTGGCCTCTGTACATTAAGACATACTTTGTTTAGCAATGGTTTTGGAAAGTAAGCTAAAGGCAATACGCAATGTTTATGTTAACTTATTTCGTTTTCAGTATAAGGCACGGACTGGCACGCCCTTATGCTAAATTACACCCTTTATTGGTAAAAGCACGCGACTTTTTTGTAGACTTTAGCTATGTACGATGGGAATGGAAACTTCATAGGGATTTTTGAAGTAAATAGTTGAAGAAATACGAAATTTTCGCTTTTCGTATTTCTTTTAAGTCTCCTTAGACTTTACAAGGGCGAATGCGGGATTTACGGGTAATATCTGGTCACGTGTCCTGACGCGAGTTTAACATTTTTTACACATCACAAAAAAAGTGCACAAGTGCCGCTAAAGAAGTTTTCACTTAATAAAAAAGACGATCTATACTGTTACAAATCATATCGTGAAAAGTTAGGTGAAGAGATTGAAATTGGTCGCTTTCTCTGTCCCTATATCCCTATGTATGCTTAAATCTTTAAAACTACGCAACGGATTTTGATGCGGTTGGTTTATGTGTATAATTTGTCGACATATTATGCGGGCGAATCCGCGGGCGGAAGCTAGTACATATTATAAATAGAAAAATACCCAGACCCAGAACAAATACTTACAGGTCGTGCAAATATTTGTTCCGTGCGGGAATCGAACCCGCGACATGCTGCGCGGCAGTCAATCGCTCAATCGCTGCGCCAACCGTGTCATCAAAGTAATATGTTCTTTCCGTGCAGACCCTGATACCTCGGTGGTCTGTCTGTAAGTCTGCAGACAATATGGCACGGTACAGCTAACGCGTTGGAACAGATAACAGTAACGCCGATGAAGCGAACCGAACGCGATGAGTTGACGTACTATAGGGATGGGGATGAGATTCTATCGATAGAATGTGAAAACTATGAATTGACTATTTGACACCGTCAATCAATCTGCCTAGCCTTTTCCCAACTATGTTGGAGTCGGCTTCTAGTCTAACCGGATGCAGCTGAATATCAGTATTTAACATGGTGCGACTGCCTATCTGACCTCCACAACCCAGTAATTGGGTAGCACGATACCCCTTGGTAAGACTGGCAGGCACTGGTCAGACTTTCGGGCTTCTAACTACCCGTAACGACTGTCAAAGATCCACGAATGACAGCCGGGACTAACGGCTTTCCGAGGCACGGAGGAGTCTCCATATCTAAAGATGGTCACCCATCCACAAACCAACCCCGGCAAGCGTCACCCCATCAATCCGTGCGGCTATTATTACTTAGCCACGACTATTTGACACGGTTAAAAATAAAATATGAAATCACACAGAAAAAAGAACGTTCCTCTTAAAAACTTCCATCACCGTACAGAAATTAAATATTATGCGAAGATATAATTGTAAAATTGCATTTAATGCTAATAAGTATTCCATTTGATTGTAAAATTCTGTGACGTCACATTGTTTTATTTGATACAAATCACGTACAAATTCCGCGCTTTGACAATTCATAAAAAGTAGCGTTACATAAAAAGTAGCGTTATTGACTACCTTTTCAAATACCTAACTGATCATTTGACGCCTGCACAATCGCTGACGTCATCATCTCTTACGTACTATTAGTGGGATAGTCGTTAAACATGAGATAAGGCTACCAATTATACGTACAAAGTACCAAATATAAAGTTAACGCGCCTTGTCTTTGTCATTAAAAACCGTTTTCACTAAGTGCGTTTCTATATTTTTTAACAAAGTCGCTCCCCGCCGTTTGTCTCTCTGTAGGCTTAGATAGTATAAACTACGCAACGGATTTTAATGCGGTTTTCATCAGTAGTAGCTCCTTGTGTCCTCTTGAATTTCAAGAGAATGGTTTAGTTTAACTAGCTTTCGCTCGCGATAGTATCTACATTTCACCCGTGTGAAGCCAGGGCGGGTCGCTAGTATTATTTTATAATATATTTTTATGGAAAAATTAAGGCATGTTTTTTAAATAGGCAATATTTAGGGCATATGAGCGTATCGTTTCAGTTTAAGGATATGTTCAACTTGACTTAAGATTTAAAACCCAAACTATCGATATGTCGCCGACGCATCTAACAACACTACCCGTCCCGTTGGCCCATCAGACCACAAATTGCTCTATTGCACGCAAAAGCTGATTACGACGGTCAAACAGATTGACTTCTTATACACATACATTCATACAATCGTTGTAACTGTAGCAGGAATCTAAAGATTGAATATGTTCAACTGTAAATCACGTTAGAGCGCCGCACCGAGCAAAACACTTTATTAACGTCTTCTACCGACAGGATTGCTTCTTTCAATCAATTATTAACCAATATAGCTATAGATGAAACCCTCTAGCTCTCCGTCCGATCAGGACCAGGTCCGTGCCGGACGAGCGCGGAGTATTCCATGTACGCCTCAAAGAAATGTCAGCATTAAGGAAGGGGCAGTTTGCCGAAGCTTGCCGGGTCAGCGGGATTGTCCAAAAGGGTTACCGCTACCCCGGAAAATAAAGGACTAAGGGAGGAACATGGATGGGTTTTAGTCCGAAAGAGTTTGACAATCCCTTCCGCTCTACCCAGAGCGGGAGGGGTCATTTAATGATTTCCCACTCTCAAAAAAAGGGGGACCCCCTGTAAGCTGTAATCCACCATGCGGGCCAAGTTCGGGTTGGTAGATATCACATGTCTTCGATGTTTTTGTTCTAGTACATGCCCGTTTCCTCATGCTAAGGTTAAGCTACGCTTGCCGGCGTTGGCCGTGGATGGGTGACCATCTTTACGTAACGAGACTACTCCGTGCCTCGGAAAGCACGTCTTACCAAGTGGTATTTTATTGCCCAGTTACTGGGTTGTGGAGGTCAGATAGGCAGTCGCTCCATGTAAAATACTGGTATTTAGCCGCATCCGACCGACCCCAACATAGTTGGAAAAACGCTAGGGAGATGATGACATGCCAGTTTCCTCACGCTATTTTTCTTCACCATTTTGAGGCCTTCGTGAACGCTGACTCTTTATCCCAGAACGATGAATAACTAATTATATAACGGATGATAGATATCAATCAAAAGAACTGTCATTTTCGTCTGGTAGTACGACTTATATTAGGATATAATGCGTGAAAATATGCAGCGAGCTATAGATAGTACATTTGTATTGTTATTATGTATGCTTCATCAGTTTTACTGTTACCAGTACCGGCAACGGGTACGTAAAGGCATTCGTAAATTAATATAACATTGAACCATTTCATAGCGATTGTGGTTTTTTCGTTGTGTCAGTTATGATGACAGAAGTCATTGTAGCTACACAATTGAGTGTGCCTGGTAGTCTAGTAGTGTTCTACTCGAGAAGTATAGTAGGTAATCGTTCATCGTTGATAGCTAGTCACTGGCTTCCTTAGGACCGATGCCACACTCAGAGGTTATCCCATTCATATCCAAACTATATGACAGTTCCTTTACTTTTTTTAAAGAAATTAATTTACAGATCAAGAAAAACTGCTCGGAACTGAGTAAAATATCATCCATGACCATAGCGGATTGTCTTAATATTTTTACATTAAATTCAGAGACTAGACAGCTTATTATAGCTATAAATTAAAAATCGATTACAAATCAATCTAATTTTTAAATCTATCGATAAAAAAATAGCATGTCACAACACTTTCACTTCTTTACGGTTACAAATAAAAATAGACTAAAATTAAAGTTCACTTTCTACTTAGTCTTTAATATTATTAATTATGAAATGAAAGCTTTGCTATTTTTCAATATTTTGTTCTTGTTTCATCTTACTTTTTAAAAAATAAGCAAAATGTTTCAGTTTATGATAAAACATAAACGTTAACAATAGCTTTCAAAAATCGGGGTTTTGACGCTCGTAATCTCAGAAAACCTTACAACAGAAACCATCTGATTAATTTTGTAGGATATTGCTAATCCATTGCTTCATATGTTCGAAAAATTTGTCAGCTCAACAACGTAAATAACGCAATGAATGTTGTTGAACTGTCAAAAAAAAACAATGGCTACTATTAGTTAGTTATGGTGGTTAAAAAAGGAGCACGTCACTGGAAATTCGTCTCTTTTGCACACAAATTGAGTAGAGTATAGTGGGCTATGATCCTATTATAATATTCATATACAGCTAGATCTGTATTTACTAAAACCACAAGACAATATCACAAAGAAATATCAATAAAGTCGCCATTTTAGCTATTCAATACTTGCGCAATATAGGAAGTGATTAAAATGAAATGTTTTGCGCAACCAACCGATATCCATCGATTCTTCATTGCGTACGATCATCGATCGATTGTTCTAATTGACCGTTACATTCAAATGTTTATAGCTGCTTTCTAGTTCTTTTTATGAAAGTGTAACACGATTTTTATTGAAAGAAATCTAGACTACGTACAAGATGTATAAAAGAATTTACATTTTTTTTGTCGACTGTTCTGCCAAAGTCATGTGGTATTTTTCAATATTTATAACAATGACAGAATGACCAGAATATTATGATTTTGACATTCTAAGATGACGTTCTGTGCAAAGGCATTAAAAAGTTGTTCCACCACCTGTCAAGATTACGTTGAGACTGTATAATATTTTTGATTGTTTTTATTAAGAACATGACTAGAATATCCGTTTAATTTTACATCTCACCACTTTTTCTATTATAAAATAATAAATTAACATAACATAATTTTACCATCATCTTAATAAGAACTTATGCCTACCTACTTAATTTAATTAATTAACTAACTATATACAAATAATTACAAAAACAAAAAGAACACTTAGGCGTCGAAGTACTCGTCCACATCGCTGTCATCCGGAAACGTGCCCAGAGGACTGGCAGCATTGCCACGTTGAATGGCAATGCTAATTCTTTGGCCAAAGAACAGTCCGTTTAATTAAGTTTAGATTTATGAAATCAGATTAATAGTAATCTATTAAAACAGCGCATAGAAAAGTGATCTCATTAATATCTCTTACAACAATATCAAACATTCTTTTCTCACTCAAAGCGTGGGACTTTCAAAACGATTTATTACACAATATTGATAGTTTAATTATGAAAACATGTAATCTTTTTCTCGCATCTTCGCCAGCGTGTTAGGATTTAATACTAAATTTCATTGTTCAAATAAATTCCCACCGCAAAAGCGCTTCGTCACTGTCTAATGTCTATGAATTTGCAATAAAATAATTGATTATCTCATGTACCTTGAATGGCGAATTCACGTGATGTCAATGACCCCCAGAATACCTAAGAGTACATCTTGAAAATCCCAGGAATATTATTTTTAACCTACGTAAATTTTATCTTAGTGAGTAATTAAAAAAAAAAAATCTTAACAAAATTCTGAAGAAGAAGCTGTGCAAATATAATTAGCATCTAGGTTTTATATTTCATTCTAAATAAAACAGTAACGACTAAAAAAGGGCGAACCAAAGACTTGGAGCCTTCCTTGGAGCGTATTTTTTTAAGTTGTAAGTTATTTTCGCGGGCTTAGTTATAGAAGGAATCACCTTATTCTGCCTTATGAAAGAAATGACTTTTAAATTCTCAATATTCGTCAACATAGGATAATTAGGTACATATTTACATTTTAAATCGAAATATTCATAATAATATGTACAGAAATAGTATGTATAATAATCAAAGAGCATCAAACAATTCGTCCACATCGCTGTCAACAGGAAAAGTTCCAGTTACAGCTATTCTCAATTGACTATTCGACACGGTCAAAAATAAAATATGAAATCACATAGAAAAAGACTGCTCGTCTTAAAAATTTCCGTCACTTATCAGAGATGAAATATTATGCGAATATATAATTGTAAAATTGCATTTACAATTATATAAGTATTCTACTTTATTATGCTAATAAGTATTCCATTCGATTCTAAGAATCTGTGACGTCACATTGTTATATTTCATACAAATCACGTACAAAAATTCCGCGTTTTGACAGCTGCTAAAAAGTAACGTTAATGACTACCCTTTCAAATAACCAATTCAGAACCGGGATTGTGTTACCCCATGCTACCTTTACATGCTTATTAAACAGTATTGTATCTATCTCTATGAAAGAGAGAAAGGCAATAAATAATTATAACTAATCACAGTCTCCCACGAAATTTCGCTTTTTACTAAATCCGTCTTAAAAACTTACGTAAAACAATGTAAGTTTTATTACCTGTGGTCAACGAACCCATTGTGAGGTAATTCGTGACGTTTTCATGATGTAGGTAGTACCATTACAATACAGGTCCATGAGTAGATAACTATACAGAGACTATAGTTCAATCGCGCTGCTTCGACGCTTAAGGTACACTTTAAGAGCTCATACGGCTTCTTTTAACTTGAGTCTTTAGTTGTAGAGCTCTGAGAACCTGGTCGTCTAACACCGTCCCAATTTTTTCCAAAAAAATCAAGTTCCACCATGTTAAAAGTGACAGATGACAGTATAAGTCAATACTTGCATACTGGCACATGAAACATTTTGTCTGAGGAATGTCGCCATTCAAAATAGTATCTTATTCTTCTTCTACATTTAAAAGGGAACCGTGACTAACTGATCTATCAACACACAACAACCGCTGAACGGAATGGGCTTTTTTTTTTGAGGTTGGTGGTGGAGGGAGTGTCTGACTCTTACGGACTAAAACCCATCCATGTTCCTTCCTTAGCCCTTTATGTTCCGGGGTAGCGGTAACCCTTTCGGTCAATACCGCTGATGGAATGGGCTGAAATAGTAAGTGAGGGAAGCCTGCCTCGACTGTCAACGAGTTTTATTGCCAAAATGAAAGGCGATCTGCGAATGTTCGCTAGTCAATAGAAACTGTGTGAAGTTCGGTCTCCATTTGTTAATGACATGACTCGTGGGTTTCAGGTGAATGACTTTTTATAATAAAATTGTATGGTTATGTCTTTTTTTTGTTCTCAAAACGGCAGTTAATTTACGAACGGATCAACGGAGAAAATGAATTTCCAACTGACAGGTGGGAGTATTTTTAATACTGGTATTCAGCTGCACCCGGTTAGACTGAAAGCCAATCTCAACATAGTTGGGAAAAGGCTAGGCAGATTATGATGAGGTGGATGTATTTTTATGTAAGTAACTATTTTTATTAGTATGTAATGGACTTTTCATAAACAAAGCGCTTGTTAGTCGCATTCATTTTTTTCTTGGTTACACAATAATTTATCTGCACAACAACATAATTAACGCAATAAATGTTGTTTAACTGTCAAAATGAAAGCCTGTTACTGTAAGTGTGTTACGCAATTTCCCGTATGACAAATTTTTGCAAGTTAACACCCAAATGTCGTATGAACCCCATAGGTTCATAAGAAAAATTCTCTCGAAACGACAATAAATATAACCAAACGGAACCCTATTACTAAGCTTCCGCTGTCTGTCCCCGTCCGTCTGTCTGTCAGCGGGCTATATCTAATGAACCGTAATAGGTAGACGGTTAAAATTTTACAGATTGTGTTACCGCAACAACAAATAATAAAAATTAAAGGCGGTCCTAATACAATAAACGTGTTTTTAGGTAAGTATTAAAAAAAAATATGATAAATATTGTACGGTGGTGCGGAAGCCTTCATGTGCACTTAAACCAATACAATCTGGATGAAAAATAGCTTACGTCCTTCTACAGGTCCCAGGCTAAGTATCTTTTATAACGGTAGGCTCAGTCATTTAGGCTAGACAGACCAACAGACACTTAAATATTATTAAGTATGGATTATCTAAATGCCTAACATATTTTTTGTTCAATGAACGTGTGTAATTCTTACAACAAATTACCTCACACATTCGTTTCTTATTTTTAACAGCCGTAATTCGAAGTCAATTGGCCTAATCGTTTCACAATTGGCTGTTATATTAAATTAGCGCCATGTTGGTTGAAAGTAACAAATAGTAGGTCAAAATGAAAATGTGTGTATGTGTGCGGTAATCTCCGGAATTGCTTGTCTGGTGCTTGTGGGTTTTTCTAAATAGAACCCGAGGAATTAATGGATTTCGTTTGTAGGGTTTTCTTTCTTCGGATGAAGTTATGTATGTCTAGTGCTTTGTCTTCGGTATCGATAGTAAGGAATATTAAATATGTACATCACAAAATACCCCATCACTATTTCTAAAGTGATCAAAGCATGGAATTAGTATGTACTATATAGTTGGATCAAAGAGTATTCAAACTTGCATCGTGTGACAAGTATGTTCCAGGATTTCATAATAAGCTGACACCTGACACTTAAAACTAGAAACATTTTCATTTAATCTATTTCATGCTTTCATATACGATTATTTTAGCTTCAATTCACAGTTAACAATTGCAGCCGCAGACAACATCTAGTTTAGTCTGAATTACGGAAGATTCGATACGATTTACAGTTGTTTCCGCAAAGTCTAGCAATTTGAGTGAGTGGGCAGTTACTGGCTGGATCTGGCTGGATTAATGACGCGGAAAATCTATGGTCAGAGTGTCTTGGTGATGTGTTCTTCTTTTTTTTTAATAAGCTTTTCCTTCTTCAAAAACAATAATCAGCTTGACAGAATATTGAATAAAGTTCTACCTAAATAAACAAAAAAAAAAACAATTGAATGTGTTTATTACCGCTGGCTATAAGAAATGTTAAGAACTTATGTAAAACCATTCTAAAAGGAACCAAGAGGCATAAATACAGTGATAAAAGTCTGTTACCTTTGCTTATTATGGTAAAATATAAAATTACTCGTGTAAATGTATCAATTTGGCAAAAAAACTGGCTAATAACGTGTCGGAACTCGGACCACGCACAGTAAAGGGACGAATATTTACCTACGCATGCACAGTATTCGTTGTTTTGCTTGCAAAAATAAGTTTGTATTACATAGTATTTTTCGAATAAACTATTTAACATAAAGTGATTAATGCAGCTGTAAGGTTGTATAACTAAAATGTCTCACATCCCCAAAATTTTTGACTTAAACAAAAATAGTCACAAATGACATTTTGATTTTTTAATTTATTGGATCCAAAAATCACACCACACGCTTCTTTTTCTCTAGGTCTGGAAGCTCCACCGCTAAATGCTTTTTTTAAATGTGAAACGTTACCAATTACTTATTTGTAACAGCAAATTAATATATATAATATCCTAACCTACATAACTAAAATTACTAACAAACTAAAATTATGGCGTTGAAAAATTTCTCCGCATCGCTGTCAACTGGTAATGTACAGACGCCAGCACATCAAGCTATCCCTAACTGTCAAATTTTCTCAATTAAAAATGAACCTTAAATCTATGCAATAAAGTTGAAATACTATCAAAGAAATTTGATAGATTGTGGTAACTTGATGTGCTGACCCAAGAGACTGAGGGCATTGCCACGTTGCATGGCAATGCTTAGCCTCTGGCCAAGGTAAAAGCCAGCCCTCGAGACACGGGAAGTGTCAACCAGTCTTTTGGAAATTCCGTTGAACAACCCATGGGCATTCGGACCCCACGGCCCGAGGTTTTCAAACTCAAACGGCTCGAAAATATAGCTAAGATTTTCTGCAGCATTTGATCATTTTGATCACGAAGTAAATAATAATAATATCCTTGGATATTTCACACAACGCCATATCGTCCCAAGCTAAGCAACCTAATGCTTGTGTTATGGAAACGAGATGGCTGATAAACTACTTATATACATTTTTTTTCGTAAATACCATACATATTATAGATAGAAAAACACCCAGACTCGTAACAAATACTTGCAGGTCGTACAAATATTTGTTCCGTGCGGGAATCGAACCCGCGACATAGTGCGCAGCAGTCAATCGCTCAACCACTGCGCCAACCGTGTCGTCAAATGCACACGCATTGAGCTATCACTGCGTGTAAAGTGCAGACGAGGTAATCTAAGTTTTCTCCCGACATTTTCCATTTTTCCTCTGACGGTCGGTGTCTTTGATGTACTTACTTAGAAATCACTACATATTATACTATGTCCCATTACTCCCACTGCCGCATCTGTTTGCTGTCTGCATGAATATCACGTTTAACTCAAAAACTACGGAACGGATTTTCATACGGTTTTCACCTATAGACGGAGTGATGCTTGTATTGCTTGCTTGTATTGGTGTGTAATTCATTATATTTTTGTGTCATTTGGCTGAATTATGACAATTATTTCAAGCCGACCTCAACATAAATGTGAAAATTCTAGGCACAATAAATTCTCGAAGATGTTGGAAAAAATCATGCTGGCTGATTTTTGGGAACTTTTCTTGTCGACAGCGATGTGGACGAATTTTTTTATGGTCTTTGATATTATTATTATACAGTACATATTATTTTTGTACAGTATATTATTATGAACATTTTAGCTTTGAAATGTAAATATGATTAGATTAACATTATATTGATTATGCCCTGGGTGAAAGCTAGGTAAAAAATAAAAATAAATGGCTACCGGTATCAGGTTCGGAACCTGCAGCCTATAGCAGCATGTCTGTAAGCCTAGCTGCCAAGTTATCCGCACCCGTATAAGAAAAGCGAATGAAAGTGGAAAGCTACATACGATTTATATGTATGTTTATATCTTGTTTTATGTACATATGTAGTTGTTAATGTTGTCATACTTGCGTTTCCTTATGGAATGACGACGACGACACGACTTTCAAAGTCGTGTCAAAAACTTATGTAAAACTATTTTATTTGGAGAGTTTCACTACGTTATGATGGTGACGATATAAAAAGAAAATATTTGCTGCAATTTAAAACTTGATAGTAGAAAAAAATGGTTGGCGTATATTTAGTCGCTTTCATCGATCAAGAGGGGAATATAACACTTTTGCTATGAAACTCATATTCGATTCATAAAATATAATGTCAAATTCATATCGGAAGCGACCATTTTCCAGAGAAAAACTTTAAAACAATGGTCTTTGACGGATTCAGGTGACTTAATCGCCGTCCGGTCGTCATCACCTGCCTAGCCGTTTTCAACTATGTTGGCATCGGCTTCCAGTCTTAACCAGATGCAGCTGAATACCAGTATTTTAAATGGAGAGACTAAATAAATCACGGCCCTGTATCACTACATAGTATAAAACAAAGTCGCTATTTTTGTCTGTTTGTTTGTCTGTATGCTCAAATCTTTAAAATTACGCAACGGATTTTGATGCGGTTTTTTGTAATAGGTAGAGTGATTCAAGAGGAAGGTTTATGTGTATAATTAGTCGACATATTTTGCGGGCGAAGCCGCGGGCGGAAGCTAGTAAATCATAAATGGAAGACAAAAGGGATAAAGATGACAACTGATATACATTGACAGATGACATACTATAGTGTGATTTAACGAAAAAGTTTGGTATCTATCGATATATTCCGTAAAAATCATAAGAGGTGAGCTGTCAACTGTGTAAATTCACTGACTTCTAACAATCTCGAAATGGCAGCTCCGCTAAATTAAGTTCTCACGGTGAGTATAGTTTTATAGAATACACAGTGTTTTAGAAACCCTCAAAATATAAAAACTCTCTATTCGAATAGTCCGGCTGAAAAATAACTAAATTAATAGACATTTCCATCACTAAAATGAAAAACTTTTAACGCAGACAGGCATTAGGTAAGAATAAACAAAAAAAAATATCATAAAGCAACGCTCTCAGACAGAACGAATAAACATGCAAAACTAATTTCAAGGATTTGCTTAAAACCACAAACAAAGAAAAAAAAATTGTACGTGTGAACAAATTGTTTGATTTTTCTGCAAAGGTTGTAACTAGCAATATTTTGTCTTTGAACTCTATGACATAGACAATTGGCGGTAAAGTTGCTCGTTTTATTTTTCTTGTCTGTTTCGTAAATATTTCGAAGGAGAGTCTTTCTCATAGCTTAAGTAATGATGTTATATCTTCTGATGCAAGGCAAAGTAGGTTACAAAAGTAATATTGTTTTGCAAAGAAACATATACAGACATGCTTTTTTTTTTTTTAAGGCTGGGAAATCATCCAATGACTGCTCCCGCTCTGGGTGGAGCGGAAGGGAGTGTCAGACTCTTACTGACTAAAACCCATCCATGTTCCTTAGCGGTTTATGTTCCGGGGTAGCGGTAACCCTTTCGGACAAATTTAACATTTCGTGAATGGATTTTTAGGCAATCTAAGTACTAGTCGAGGCGTGAGATGCATTGAAATATCCTATCATAATCCGCGTAGCCTTTTCCCAACTATGCTAGGATTGGCTTGCAGTTTTACTAGATGCAGCGAAAGCCCAGTATTTGAACTCCACACCACAACCCAGTTACTGGGTAACATCCCTTTGGTGATTTGGTATTTGAAAGGGTAGTCTATAACGTTACTTTTTATGAACTGTCAAAACGCGGAATTTATACGTGATTTGTATTGTATGAAATATAACTAGCGTTTTTAAGACGAGCGGTCTTTTTTATATGTTATTTCATAATTTATTTTTGACCGCTTCAAATAGTCAACGTTTTGGGTTTTTATTGTAATACTACCTATTTCGTTTTTCATTCGTATTCTAAGGCACGTTGTGATGTGATCTATATGTAGTACAAAATACTTAAAACAAAAAATTAAAGGCCCATACTAGTGGCTTTTTTATTTTTTTAGCTTACTTTTGGCTCTATGAGCTACTTCCATAAAGATCGTTACTAATACCGATAGGTGAAGGTAACCAATTGACATAATTCTCCTGCTAATGGTCGTAAGCGGGATTGTCCGAAAAGGTTACCGCTACCCCGGAACACAAAGGGCTAAGGAAGAAACACGGATGGGTTTTAGTCAGTAAGAGTCTGACACTCCCTTCCGCTCCACCTAGAGCGGGAGGAGTCATATGATGATTTCCCACCCACAAAAAAAAAATCGAAGTATTTATGGTCAGCGCAACATGTCCTCTCGTCCCATACATTCTATCAGCCGTTAACGCAGTGTCCACTCTTTTCTTGCCATATTATCTTTCACACAATCCATCCATCGTCGCTTTGGTCTTCCACTACTCACTAGTTTCTCTTCCACTGCTCACAAATTTTCAAGTCAAGTCATAGGTCTCGAGTTCGAACCCCAGGCACGCACCTTTGATTTTACGGATTCATGTGCGTAATGTGTAATTATCACTTGCTTAAAAATCGGTGAAGGAAACCATCGTGAGGAAACCAGCATGTCTGAGAGATATTTCTCAACAAGATGTGAAGCTAAGTCAGAGGCCCATGGGCAGCATAAAAACTCTGACACCAGGTTAGTCAATAAACACACGAAAAGAAAAAGATCGTCATTCATTCTCAAAACTTACCTCGCGACATGTTCCTCATTCCTCCATTTAGTTTGAGGTTAAAAATACTCTATTTCTGTCATAAATTCACTTCTATAATCAATTTTGTAAGTAATCATCTAGGAACTATAAACTTATCAATTAAAATCCACATAAAAGGCAACATTCAAACCAGAAAAAGCAAGGAGATTAACAAATCCATAAACAACGAAATGGACAAATTCGGATGATACGATATCATAAAATTTAATATTAAAAACAAGTTCTTTGTTGTTAAAAACAGGTTTAACCAGACACGTCATGATGTTATTATTATATAATTGTGTTGCTCTACATGTTAATTTAAAATCTGAAACAGTTTATTTTTTTGTGCGACTGGAATTCTAATAGGTCGCACCTGGGATGGTAAATGATAATACTAGAGGCATTGATTTAAGAAATAAAAATTGGTAGATAGGTTAAACGCGCGGTGTTTCTACACAGGATGTGAAAAGACTATTTGACACGATCAAAAAATAAAATATGAAATCACATAGCAAAAAGACAGCTCGTCTTAAAAACTTCCATCACCGTACAGACATTAAATATTATGCGAAGACCGTAAATTCCGCGTTTTGACAATTTATAGAAAGTAACGTTATTGACTACCCTTTCAAACACCCAATTGGTCTCCAGCATTGGACAATATGGAGATTCCATTAGAACTAATAAACAACTATGCCTATGGCTATGACACTTCCAGTGATCAAAGAACCGGCCTTTACCTTGCCATTAGGCATTGCCATAAAGTGCTAATAGCTAATGCCTGGCTAATGACTAACAATTTCACTGAGATCAGGTGTATTTCAATCGCCATCCTGTTACTCCTCCCAAGCTTGCCAGCGGTGCCAATGAAATAGAAAATGCATACAGAGATATTGGTGTCACCTCAATTCTGTACTTCTCAAGCATTAACAATGATGCAACGCTTATATAACCAAGCATACATTAGGACATACTAAACATTGAGCCTAGCCTTTTCCCAACTATGTTGAGGTCGGCTTCCAGTCTAACTGAATGCAGCTAAATACCAATATTTTACATGGAGCGACTGCCTATCTGACCTCCATGACCTAGTCAGTGAGTGGGTAATACGATACCTCTTTGTAAGACTAGCTGTCAGACTTTCGGGCTTCTGACTACCCGTAATGACTGTCAAAGATCTACGAATGACAGCCGCGACCAACGGCTTAACTTTCCGAGCCACGGAGGAGTCTCGGTATGTAAAGAAACCCATCCACGGCCAATCCCGGCAAGCGTAGCTTAACCTAATGGATCGATCCGTGCGGCTGTTCTTACTTCGCAGCGAGCTGTAGCTCCTCACATTGAGGCTATTGCATTATAAATGTAATTATTTTAGAGTCTTCTTGTTAACTGCCAGTAACTTATAGAGAAAATGCAATCTTTATCTTTAACTAGAGCTTATAAAAAAATACTGCTTTTCTAAATTAAATCAGTTACAATGATAAGAAAGATTATTTTGTTTATGTTTATTTTTATTTATTCTTGCATATAAAAAACAAAAAAGTTCGAGCGATTGTATACCATGCCATTTAATAGCTGTACAACACCTTTTTTTTTGAGGTTGGGAAATCATTAAATGACTTCTCCCGCTCTCAGACCCTTACTGACTAAAAATCTATCCATGATCCTTCCTCAACCCTTTATCTGCTGGGGTAGCGGTAACTCTTTCGGACAATCCCACTGACCGTACACCATCCTGTATTTTCTTACTTGTGTAAAGTTCTAAACGATCGAACGGTTGAATTGAATAGCGAGTGTTTTATTTCACATAATCAGCCTATTTTGTCCCAACTGCTGGGACAGTCCTTCTCTCGGTGAGAGGGAGTGAGAGATGTCACCGAATGCCTTAGAATTTTTGGTTCTTTACCGGTTTCCCCATAAAGTTTTCCTTCACCGTTTTGAGAGCAGTGATGATGAAACAATTTACACTAAGTACGACTTACAGTCTCCTCTGCTCTTCCATTGGACTACCACGGCTGCTATGATGCCTTCTTTCATCAGCCTTTTTTTTACTATGAAGATTTTAAATAAAAAAAAAAGAATTGTCTATTATAATGACATCAGACACTGGTTGCGATGTCGTTCTTACTTCAAATTCAGTTTCGAACAGTCGCTTTGCACAACTGATAAACAAGGTTATGTATTGTGTTAAAATTCAGCTTTATTTGTTAAGTTTGTATTGTGGCGTTACCAAAACGAATTGTTTCTTTCCACCAAAGTACACTATGAGATTTGATTATCATCCTATAGTCTACTGCTGGATAGAGGGCCTCAGCGATTGACTCAGCCGTTTGTTTAATTTTCCACGAGCAACAATATGAAAACATTGAATATTTTGCCGGCGATATTTAAAACAAAATGGATTCTTCAATCGTCTTGCTATATATCTATCTATTGGTTTTAAAATAAAATGCGAATTTTTGGTTCAAGATCAACTTGATGTTTGGGGCTGATTCATTTGATATAGGTGTAGCACGTAGCTAATATCCCAGAAATAAAATGAATATAAAATAGAAACTGAGAACTCAACTGAAACGAATTATATTTCGAAAGAGGATTTTACTCAGAAGTTGTCGTTAAAAGATCGCTTTTACAACCATTTTGAAGATTTTTTAATTTATGTCAGTAACAGTAACACTTGTACAGCATATCATGCTGTACAAGTGTACATATTAAAAAGTATGCTAAAGTTAAATTTATAAGGATAAATTTTGTGTTGTATTTCGCGTTTGATGTGTAAATACTCGTAGTTTTAAACTTAAAACGGGTCATAATATAAGTTATTGTAAAGTAATGGTAGGTATACCGTATGAATACGGACATTAAACGCTTATCAAGATTACTGATTGAGAATATAAAATACAATAGCATAGAAAAGTTCTTGCTAGAGAAAAAAAAACGAAATAAGGTAACCAATTGCCATAGACTATTAAAAGAATAATAATCAGTGGAATATTTTAATAAATACACTTATAAAATAGTAAACTTGACCTTAAAAATAAATCTTACAACCTTGAACGGTATTAATGAAAGAAATTTGACTAAGTCGAGCGCCAATGATTCATCAGAATCAAGAACACTCTAATTGCATTCCTAATCACAAGAAGATAGAGTTCAATACACTTCGAAACGAACTCTACAAAGATTTAAAAACTACACAGCCTCACAAATACATACTAAACTTATTACTAGTACTTACACATATCATTCATTTTGAGTGACAATCAAAACATTTCTTGCACTTGGTTCCCACTGTAGCAAACACTTAAAACCCGTGGGAATCTAATTTCACTTAAGAAAGTGTTTCAAAGAGATAGTATTTCACACAAAAAGTACATAAAAACAAATGTCACTCACACTTATAAGAAAAATCGAATTTATAGCCCTAGTTTAGTACCCTGAGGGACTCTAATAATTTCTCTTCGAGTTTAGAAGTGTATGCGCAAGCGCAACGTCCGCTTACTGTGGGCGGTAGGACCGTATGACGCGTATTCGAAATTGACGTATCATAGCACGCTCGACCTGTTATACGAACCGGTAACTTCGATGTGTACAGTATCCAACGCTTGTTCGAAATCCAGATCAGAATTTTTTGATAGAACTAAAGCAGTTATGGTTTGTTTGGAATTGAAAGTTATAGTTTGGGGATTAAATTAGGTGTGAAGTGGTAGAGGCGTAAAAGAGGGGGATTGGAGACTGAACGGTATATGTTTATGTTTGATGGTACGTATGGCACGTGCCCCATGTCTGTGATGACTATCCCATAACAGATGGTTGAGGGGAATATCTCTTTTTTTGTCAGGGACTTTTGAACTTAGTTTAGAATTGTTGATTTTGGTACTTATGTTATTGTGTGTTTATTACACAACTGAGGCTAGCAACTTTCATTTAAACTTGAATTTAGAATCCATTTGGTTAAAAAGTTGCAAGCGGAAGTTGCGTTGATCCTATATGATATGAAGTGTTGCGTTGGTTGTTGGCATTGTTGCAAGAGTGTTTTTATTCGATAGGAGTTTTTTAAAAAGTGTCCCTGTGAATTTTATACTCTAAAGCACAGACATATTTGACTGTATCATAAGTGTTTAAACTTGTATACTATTGCATGCTATATATTGGCCAAATGTGTGTTACCAAAAATTTTATGTAATAAGAACTTCTTGTACCTACCATATTTGATGCAATAAATGAATTGAATTGAAATTGAGTTGAAGATTTCTAAAGTGTTGAGTTTTGTTTTGAGACAATTTGTCCATCATTCTAACTATTGTTAAATTTCGTGATAGGAATTTCTCTTTTTTTCTGACATAAGCGTATAACTTTCTGTAGGCGCTCTGGACAGGTTTTTTATTTTCTACATATTTTATTTAATTTAACCGAAAAAGAAATCACTTAGCTGATTCACACGACATCCGTTCTGTTACAAATACTTAACCCAGATCGCTCAAAGCATATTAATATGGTTGTTATTTGCATAAAGTATGTGCATAAAATACCTCTATTATCAAAGACACCTATCAGTCTACGACGTAGATTCTGAGTAACAATGGAATTAGAATAGCAATTAGAAGAGCTTCCCGAGCGGCACCCAGATAAACCCTAGTAACAACTGGCACTCGGTAAAGCAGATCCAAGCTATCCAATCTTCTGATCATGATGATTCCCCATGGTGAGGGTACCAGGACCATCACCGAGGCTTCACAACTGGAATGCTTATCCTTTTGAACGCCAGAGCATAAACGCACGCGCGTGCCCTCCACGCCAAGTTATCATGAACTGCCCTTTATCCATGGTGTTTAATTTGTTTAATTCCATAAAATGCGCACGAGAGCACACATTTTTAAGATATCTATATAAACACTCACAAAAGTAATGATTTAATTGTTTATTTCGTGTTATATAGTGTTGTTGCCATTGTCACGTATATGTGACAATGGCGTTCAAAGGCTTAATCTAGTACAGTAGTAGTACTTTTACGTATCAACTAGTGGCTACCGGCGGCTTCGCTCGCTTGGTTGTCGGAAATTATCCCAAGGGAACGTACTACCGTATAAAAGAGTATCCTATGTGTTACTCCAGGTCATAATTTACTTCAGTGCCAAGTTTCATCCAGATCCGTTTAGCCGTTTGAGCGTGAAGAAGAGACAAACATACAAACTCACACACACACTTACTCGCAAACTTTTGCCTTTTATATTATTAGTGTGATCTAACAATTGAGTTTAGAAACTCCCTTAACAGGAAATCACACCTGCCTTCACCTTCGGGGATTATATGCGTGACAATATTATGTAAGTATGCAGAACTTTTATTCGAGGGTTTCGTCTAAGGAAGTTCCAGCAGAAGTGCAGTATTATTTTTATATTACTTCAGTGTGAAAAAGAGATGAAGCTATCCAGGAGGTATTACTCATTACTATGTGAGTACTATGTACCTACTATAAAGCGATCATTTACTGGGTACGTATATCATTGACTTGAATGTGCCCTGGCGGCTGAGAGTATGTCATGCTCACTTTAATGTCTCGCTGATGGTGGCGTGTGTGTTGGATCATTTAGCTCCCTTCAAAATGGTTGAGCTGAATGGTGCTAATATATGCTTCATGTTCGTGAACGGGCGCTGTCAGTAGGGACTGGTCATCTCTTAGCGGCTAAGGCTTGTTTTAATTTATTTTTTGAATAGTTTTTACATATTTTATATCGGATGCTTTTAACGTTCTGCATCGTTCTCACATGTATATTATTAATATGGAGTATGTAACCAATATTTTGTAACCATATTTTGTTTAAAAGAGTGTCCATGGACTTTCTTGCCCGTTCTTCTCCATAGGTACCTACTGCTTTGGAATGGGCAACTAGCTTCGTCTCTCAGACTGACCGACACCTTGACCATTTAAAAGTGCCTGTAATTGGTTTATTTGAAATAAATACTTTGAGTTTGAGTTTGAACTCCGTCTCTTCCCCAAAGTACTTCTACTAATATTATCAACGTGAAAGTTTGTGAGGATATGAGAATGTTTGTTACTCTTTCACACAAAAACTATTGATGAAATTGGCACAGAGATAGATTAACTATAGTCTTGAATAACACATAGGCTGCTTATTATCCCGGAGAAACGTACGGTTCCTGTGGAATAATTGTCCTGTGGCAGGCGAAGCAGCTGGCAAAGCTAGTAGTTAATATAAGTCTGAAACCGCCAACCCGTCTTGAGCAAGGGTGGTGAACAATGCTCGTGTCTTTTTTAAATGGGAAGAGGCCTTTGCCCTGCAGCGGGGCAGTAATAGGCTAGAACATTATGCCTCTTATAATCGCGAGAGCTATCAGTCGGGAACACAGATTAAAATGAAACAATATTAGTGTAACACAATGAGTTGGAATTAGCTACGCAGTGGATTTAATGAAACGATCATTGGTGCAGGAAACTCGTAATTTACTCCGTCATAATGAATGCGAGCGATTATGCAGTTGTAATAATCGCATACGTAATGGTATCATCGAGCTGATGACGTTTAGAAGCTTAGCAGGCCATCATTTTTCATAAATCTGATACTTTCAAGCTGTTGCGATTGGTTGATATAAAACCGTACATACTAATTCCATGACTATATAGTATACACTAATTCCACGTATATCAAAACGAGTAGACAAAGGTAGACAATGAATAAGCAAGAGATTTGGCACAGATAATAATAGGTTTTTTTTAATCTGGAGAAATCATGTAGGCCGTGAAGACCGCCAACGATAAAAAAAAATGTTATGTAAGTATATTTTTTTTTAAATTTAATCATTTCTATTTTATTTAACATTATTCATTTAATATGTCGTATTGTAACTGGTTAGTCTCTAGTTGTCAGCAATTTATACTGAACAAGGCCTTTAACAACAAAATTCTTTTGTTTTTGTGCGAATAGTGTGTGCCCTTCATCTTAGGCAAATATTTTTTCTTTCTTTGTAACGATAAAATAAAAATGTATGTGTAACTTAATCTAGATGTCAGCTGTCATGTATGTACACATAGTTCGTCCCGCGACGTAGCTATTAACCTATTGCCAAGCCCGGAAGAAAAAAACCCGTTAAGAACTATGAGTAATTTCCCGTTTGAGCTGGCAGGGCCAATTCGTTTTATAGGTCATCACAAAATCAAAATCAAAAATCAAAAGTCATTTATTCAAATTAGGCTGAAGATCAGCACTTTTTGAAGGTCAAAGTTACATAAGACAGTCCCCCAAAAACGCCCACCCTTCACCACTTCCTAGTGCTTTAGCTGGGAAGAAGAAGTGGCGCAACAAACTCCCCAGCAGCACAGCTGTCTGTTTAGTTGGAAGAACTTGACTCTACACACATTTATCGCATGAGAAGTAATTAACATTACGAAACACATCACATTAAAATCAATCATTTGCCACATGTCAGCTAGCACACGTCAATATACCAATTAAAACATTAAAACTGACTGTACTCAAGCGTAAATTTAAAAAGAAAAAAAAAGAGCCTCCAGGTAAAAGTGCGTGCCCGCTTACATGTGCAATGCTGTACTATGTCCATACAGCCGTAACTCGAAGTTAAAAATGATAAACTAGGACCATCGAAGTAAAATCAATCAATTAATTGCTAATGATTACTAACTAGGATCAAGATAAATAAATATGATCAACTGTCGAGGTCTCTAGCTAACCACATTTTGCAATACAACTCATTAAAAAAAAAACATTGTAATGAGTAGATTATGTCAACAATAAATGGCTAATAAAAAAAATAAAAACAACCAAAACAATGAATTGAATACATAATAAAAATAATTTTATGAAGCTAATTCTGGAGAAAGACACAGTTAGTATGGCAATCCATTATAATTATCACTAGGGCACAATATCAACTGTAGGTAGTTAATATGGGTTAGTAGTATTTGCACTTTTACAACAAATGTTATGTAGGTAAAAGGCCAGCACATCAACTTACTCCAATTTGTCAAATTTCTTTGAAAGTTTTCAATTTTATAACAAAAGCATAAGGTTTATTTTTAATTGGGAAAATTTGACAGTTATGGATAGCTTGACGTGCTAGGTACACATGTCACCATAAGACTGTGAGCACGGCGTTAGTTAATAATCTAACTACATTTATTACCGTTATATTGTAAACTGTCAAAAAACTCTACTGTTACTTTATAACGAATTCGATTCGGTAGAATTATAGAAAGAAGTAGCCTAATTGGTCGCAGTAACTAAGCCAGGACACCCCGACCAAATGGGTTGGGTTTGGTTAAAATTGTGACTAACAGCGCGCGAGCTGAGCGAGCGAAGCGGGCGGTCGCGCAGAAAATTTCGTCGAGCAATTCTTCCAACTTGGTTGCAGTTACTTGTCTATTTAGTATTAACTATTAGAGCTAGATGCGTTTGTGGCATGCTTTGATACGAGTCGGTCGATTCTGCCAAATCTTACCGTGAACATTTAGGTGGAGTGAGCTGTCATTTCCCCTAATGCTAGGGATTGGCACTATTGACAGCTCACTTTAAATTCACTCTGGAAACCTGGTGTCCTGAAACACAGGCCCTTAAAGCCTATCTTAGGCACCAGTCTCATGCTGACATCTCTTTAAGGTGCGTATAATATGTTCCACGCGCGCCTCAAAGAGATGTCAGCATATGAAGGGGCCAAGCCTGCCGGGTAAGCGGGATTGTCCGAAAGGGTTACCGCTACCCCGGAACATAAAGGGCTACGGAAGGAACATGGATGGGTTTTAGTCAGTAAGAGTCTGACACTCCCTTCCGCTCCACCCAGAGCGGGAGCAGTGATTGGATGATTTCCCAGCCTTAAAAAAAAAACGCACCAGTCTCCCACAGTAAACTAAACCAAATAATATTTCATGTGTACCAATGTCTGTAATGTTTAATGAGGTGAGAAAATAAATACTTATTATTATTACTCTTCCTATGTTTTCACGCTGAGTTTTTGCAGAATACCACTGCAGTTCGTGCCTATACTAGAGAGAGAGATGTCCCCAGACGACGGTGAATCAATCTAGGCAATTTGTCTTTTGTTTTTTATTTAATTTACGAAACAAAGTGACACATGTTATGAAATGTAATAATGCGTTTCTGTTTTCAATAGTGAAAATCATAATATTTTGCTATACAACAAAATAATATTGTTTCATTGATGAACGTAGATGACTAACTAACGTATTTTGAGAACCAGAGTTAATGCAGTGTATCTGTCTCTGATCCACAACAGCATCATGCTGAGTGGCTGCCTTCTTGTCACAGTCATGACGTGTGGCTGCATGCAGACTATTCCTGTCTTGTGCAAGTTGATCTATTTTGTTTTTGTATTTTTTTTACTTACAAAATCTGCCTACCATTTTCGCAACTATGTTGGGGTCGGCTTCCAGTCTAAACGGATGCAGCTGAATACCAGTATTACATGGAGCAACTGCCTATCTGACCTCCACAAGCCAGTAAGTAACTGGGTAATACGATACCCCTTGGTATGACTGCCTGTCAGACCTTCCGGCTTCTGACTACCCGTAATGACTATCAAAGATCCACGAATGCCAGCCGGTACTAACGGCTAAACGTGCTTTCCGAGGCACGGAGGTGTCTCGATATGTAAAGATGGTCATCCATCCCAGCAAGCGTAGCTTTACCTGATGGATCGATCCGTGCGGCTGTTATTACTTAGCCACGAGGTCCTCTCACTAGCTCCGCTGAGCTCAGCTTTCTACCTACTCTAGTTTAATATCTTTTGTATGCCCGTGTTACTGCGGTAATGAAAAAGGTGTAGGTTCTATGTTCGACTGTATGTATTCTTGTGTTCTTGCCGTCACGATTGAATCTTCTCATCTCTTTATGAACAAAGTATTTGACGTTTGTCACGCATGAAGGTTGAACATTGTTACAACAACTGCTCAAGACGTCATTATGCATACGCTATAAGTTAATATAGCGTAACGATATCAAAACCAATCCTTAGACTAATTAACAATGAAGTCATAGGGTTGCCCTATGTCTGGCTAAAATGCTTTCTTTTTCAGATTTTTTTGTGAAAAGTCGAAAGTGATCTAGGAGCATTTTTGCAATGCATTGCGTTGCGATCCAAATGTTTGCGAGTCTCATTAAATTAGAGTGGAAATCATTCATCATTTGAATCCGTCTGCGTTGCTGTTTGGTCAGCCACGACTCCTGTAATCCAATTGTGCTTTGACCCATCTGTGTTATGCGGCGCTGCTGCTTCGCTTTAAGTCAAAACAAGTTTTTCACACACTAAAGCGAACATGTAGCAGAGTTTTTATGCTGCCCGTGGGCCTCTGACATAGCTTCACATGCTGTTGAGAAATATCTCTAAGATTTGCTGGTTTCCTCGCGATTTTTGCCTTTACCGAATCTTTTTCTACAACTAATATGACTTGACATTTCTAACCTATTTGACAGCTGTCAATTTACCCAAAAATCCAGTAAGCATTGGCGGATGCTGAAAGCCCTAATGACTAAATAACAGGCATGCATGCGAGTTGAAATACATCACACAATAGTCAATTATTTGTCTTATGTCATTCTATTGTTTTATCGCCCTGTCGAGCTACACAATTCACTGGGCATTTGAATATTTGTGACGACATAAGGACGCGCGACTTGGAATTTAGGTCTGTGTATTGTTTTGTAGTGGTAGCTTTTAAACCTGAATACTTAGGCTAATCCTCTTAGCATATCGTTGACAAATAAGGTTGTCGACATTCAAACATTATGTTTTTCCAAAATTCTGGCACGCGGATTCCGTTCACTGACGCAAGAAGTCATAAGATCCTCAATTGCACTATTGGGTAAGGTGGGCTAGTGTCTGCGCGGATGTCCGAGTCTTTCACAAACCCCTATCTGTGGGGATAATGATTCCCCTTGCTACCACCGACTTCGGGCAAAGTGTTATTGGGTTTTGCATCTGGATTTTCTCAGTAGCAGCCCGTTGTCTGGATTTGTGCCCGGTTGATGGCATTTGGCTCGGCCCTTATTACATGGGACTTAAATATAAATAGCGAAATTTGGGTGGGCAAATCTGCACAAGCCTTTAGAGAAAAAAGGCGTGTATGCTGTAACTTAATGATTTAAGAAAAATAGACATAGTGGACAGGCTCAGTAGTGCTATTCTGTAATCATCTCACCGTGATAACGTATATGAAGTGAGTTTAAAGTGAGCTGTCAACAGTGTCAAACCCTAGCTTCATGTGGAAAGACAGCTCACTTCACGCGCATTTCATTTAAGTATTCCCGGTGTGATTTTCACAAAATCAAAAGTCATTTATTCAAATCAGGCTAAAAATCAGCACCTTTTGAAGGTCTAAGTTACATAATACAGTCCCTCAAAAACGCCCGCCCTTCACCACTTTTTAGTGCTTTAACTAGGAAGAAGTGGCGCAACAAACTCCCCAGCAGCACAGCTGTCTGTTTAGTTGGAAGAACCTGTCTTTACACATTTATCGTATGAGAAGTAATTACCAAAACGAAACACATCACATTAAAATCAGAATCACAGAATCGACCAACTGTCGACAGATGTCGCAATCGCAGATACGATGTCAAGAAGTCAAGTTCTACCAACTAAACAGACAGTTTTGCTGCTGGGGAGATTGTTGCGCCACTTTTTCTTCCCAGCTAAAGCACTAGGAAATGATGAAGGGTGGGCGTTTATGGACTGTCTTATGTAACTTTGACCTTCAAAAAGTGCTGATTTTCAGCCTAGTTTGAACAATAACTTTTGTTAAGTATTATTTTTTTTTTTGATGACACTGCTTGTTTTTACTCGTGAAGAAAATTCGTCATGATACCCGAATACGGAACTTAATTAATCAAAGTAGGTAATAATTAATAATTCAAAAACGCAAACCACTTATTAATCAAACGTTACAATTTTCCGTCCGCTAAACGTCGTTTAGTGACGCGGAAAATTGCTAAGTTTTTAATCAAGGAAGCGAGGAAAATGATGTGTCTATGGTGCGTTATTTGTTGAGGTCTACTTAGCTTAGAAATGATGGGTCGTGGCGATTAGCATGGCTTGGTTATCTGTTTAGTTGATAGGTGGGACAGTGACAGTTAAAGTGACGTTTAGCGACAGAAGTAAGTACTTACTGTGAACGTGGTTCATGATAGTATCGTTCATTTATATAATTTTGTATTTTTACCTGAATTTTATTTGTAAATATGTGAGCACCATGTACTTTTGACATACTTAAGTTACCTACCATTACTATATGTGTTTTTCTTTTCACCTTTTGTGGTGTAGTGTTTTTATTCTGGGTGCATCGTCTTCACATATAATGTTATAATTCATGTATACAAAACATTGTAAAACATTTTAAAAGAGTAACGGTGGAGTTTCTTGCCCATTCTTCTCCACACGAAACTACCTTTTGGAAGGGGCGACTAGAATCAATTCTATTTCTTGTTCATTTTGACGTTCAAAAGTGCCTTACTTGTGCCTATTTGAAATAAATGATTTGACTTTGACTTTGACTAATATAGTAAATACGAAAGTAAGTTTGTCAGTTTGTTTGTTATTTTATCATGCAGAAACTACTGATCCGGTCATCCTGAAATTTGACATATACGTTGTCAGGTGTACAGAAACGAAGATAGGTACGGTGCTTTTCATCCCGAAAAAATACTGTTCCCGAGAACAACAGCAATTACGTTTTTATGATAATAGATGGCGCCACGTGTACGTTCAGTTCCGAGCCCATGATTGCAACGGCCAAACAAGCATAGTACAACCCGAATTGATTGTCAAATTAAAAATTAACGCGAACCGCGAGCAAAAGCTATTAATTTGATATTTTCTTTTATGCATATGTGCCCTTTAATTACTGTATTTGGTATTTTAACCGTTTAATTAAAGCTAAATCAATAAATTCAAGACATAGATAATTTTTGAATGAATTAGTCGTTAAGATGCCTAAGTTCACAAATGCCGTTTACAAAGTAGTCACTTCATAGTATTGACGACTGCATGTTTATAGTGTTGTTCGCATTTAATTACGCGTACTCAATGGCTCATGCATATTCTTAAACAGATCCATTCAGTTCCTAATGAAGGCATTCAGCGTAGTTGACGGGTTAACAGGAGTAATAGCAATGTCCACCGCATTCGTGACCTATTGGCTTCTCGGCTCCGCACTACAAATTAGCACTTAGATCAGCCAATGTATTCTGTAACAATCTCACCGTGATAACTTAGATTTAAGAATGTTTGTAAATTTTACCCGCCTTTGTTATATTTGTGTGTTAAATAGAGAAGCTCGTGGTTAAGTACTAACAGCCGCACAGGTCAATCCATCAGGTTAAGCTACGCTTACCGAGGTTGGTCGTGGATGGGTGACCATCTTTACATACCGAGACTCCTCCGTGCCTCGGAAAGCACGTTAAGCCGTTGGTCTTTGACAGTCGTTACGGGTCGTCAGAAGCCCGATAATCTGACAGCCAGTCTTACCAAGGGGTATCGTATTGCCCAGTTACTAGGTTGTGGAGGTTAGATAGGCAGTCGCTCCATGTAAAATACTGGTATTCAGCTGCATCCGATTAGACTGGAAGCCGACCCCAACATACATAGTTGGGAAAATGCTAGGCAGATTTTGAAGTAAAAAGAATACAAAAACAAAACAGATCAACTTGCACAAGACAGGAATAGTCTGCAGCTACACGTCATGACTGTGACAAGAAGGCTTCCACTCAGCATGATGCTGCGCTGTGGATCAGAGACAGATACACTGCATTAACTCTGGTTCTCAAAATACCTTAGTCATCTACGTTCATCAATGAAACAATATTATTTTGTTGTAGGTATAGCAAAATATTATGATTTTCACTATTGAAAACAGAAACGCATTATTACATTCCAGAACATGTGTCAGTTTGTTTCGTAAATTGAATAAAAAATAAAAGACAAATTGCCTAGATTGATTCACCGTCGCCTGGGGACATCTCTCTCTCTAGTATAGGCACCGACCACAACATAGTTGGGAAAAGGCTAGGCAAATGATAATTGTTATACCTATTTGTTTCTTTTCACCTTTGGTGGTGTAGTATTTTTATTCTGGCTACAACTCATCACATATAATTTTATAATTCATGTCTAATAAACATTTTAAAAGAGTAACGGTGGCGTTTCTTGCCTATTTTTCTCCAAACGAAACTACCTTTTGGAAGGGACGACTAGAATCAATTCTATTTCTTGTTTATTTTGACGTTCAAAATAATGTGCCTTTTGTGCCTATTTGAAAAAAATGATTTGACTATAGTGAGCTTCAAGTGGGCTGTCGATAATGTCAATCTCTAGCAGGTGGAATGACAGCTCACTTCACTTGTGTTTTCGCCATACAACGTGGCAATGTTGCTAGCCTTTTTGGGCTCTTTTCCTGTTAAGCGATGTGGACGAATTTATTGACGACCTATGATTAGTTCCCTCCTTTTTCTATATTATTATACTTAATATTATTATAGAACTGTTACTGCTTTTAAATTATGTCCTTAAATAATTATGCCAAAAACTTACAGAAATAAAAAAAAAACAGCCAAGTGCGAGTCGGACTCGCGCATATTCTTTAAAAACGGCTAAAAAAAACATGTTTATTGTATCCTGCTCCTTATATATTTATTTTATTCTGTTTTTTAGTATTTGTTGTAATAGCGGCCACAGAAATACATCATCTGTGAGAATATCAACTGTCAAACTATCACGGTTCATGATGTACAGCCTGGTGACAGACGGACAGCGGAGTCTTAGTAATAGGGTCGACTTCACATGACTCCATAGTATAAAACAAAGTCGCTTTCTCTGTCCCTATACCCCTATGTATGCTTAAATCTTTAAAACTACGCAACGGATTTTGATGCGGTTTTTTTTAATAGATAGAGTAATTCAAGAGGAAGGTTTATGTGTATAATTTGTCGACATATTTTGCGGGCAAAGCCGCGGGCGGAAGCTAGTATGTTATAATTTATGTATACAAATCATTGTAAAACATTTTAAAAGAGTAACGGTGGAGTTTCTTGCCCATTCTTCTCCACACGAAACTACCTCTTGGAAGGGGCAACTAGAATCATTTCTATTTCTTGTTCATTAGTTAAAAAGTGCCTTTCTTGAGACTATTTGAAATAAATGCTTTGACTTTGATCCCGTTTTAAACATTGACCCTAAAAAGGACAATTTATCACAGTGGTCAATGTCCTTACCCAAAAACATGGCGTCTAACGTCGCGTGGGCGGCTTGATCCGTGGTTTAGCAACCTGACCCACTATGAGAATTGTCGCCCACGCGATCAAGATATGAAACTTAATTGTTAGGAGGCTATTTAAGAATCCGTAATTGGATTTTGCATTACAGTTAATAGATACGAAGCTGGGCTTGCGGCTACATCGATGGTTAAAGGAAGTCTTTCCGGGTTAAAAAGTATTTATAATGGACTAGCTGCACCCGCGCGGTTTTTCCCGCAGCTCGGCTCCTATTGGTCGTAGCGTGATAATACATAGCCTATAGCCTTCCTCGATAAATGGAATATCCAACACAAAAATAATTTTTCAATTCGGACCAGTAGTTCCAGAGATTAGCGCGTTCAAACAAACAAACTCTTCAGCTTTATAATATTAGTATAGATTTCCGAAAAGGAAGAGGTTCTATGGTTGTTGTTGTTTTTTTTTTGGTCAAAGACAAAAATTTAAAATCACTTAGAAAAATTACCGCTCGTCTTAAAAACTTCCATCACCGAACAGAAATTAAATACATATTATGCGAGGATATAATTGTAAACTTGGATATAGTTTTAAAAAGTATTCCATTTGATTCTAAAAATCTGTGAAGTCACCTTATGGAATTTAGTGTTAAGACAATTCATAAAAAGTAACGTTATTGACTATCCTGTCAAAAACCGATTAAAAAAAATTCTTGGGCGTTGGTCCCATATATGTAACGAGATCATATTTTTTGGCCTTCTCTGAAAGTCAAAGTCAAAGCCAACGATAAAAAAATGGTACATGTGATTAAAACTAGTCTAAACGTTGAGTGTTAAGTTCAAAATCGATTGAGAAAATTTGACAGTTTGTGGTAACTTGATATGGAGTCGACTGTACCTACTCGTCCACATCGCTGTCATCCGGCAACGTGCCCAGAAAACTGGCAGCATTGCCACGTTGAATGAAAATGCTAATTCTTCGGCCAAAGAAGAAGCCTGCCTTCTGGTCACGTGAAGTGTTGAATTAAATGATTATTAAACCAATATTAAAAATTCTGATTTTGTATGATTAAACAAAAGGTATGATATTGGCATATTAATAACAATCGTAATAAAACATTCCATAAATGCTTCAGACATAAATATTGTCATGAAACAGTTTTTATACTTATTCTAAATTAGGTCAAATTGCTGAAACTAGGAAATGCCGTCGTAAATTCAGCTGGAACCGATTCGTTCTTGGAAGGTAGCCACGAAAGTGCAGTTAACAGTTTTCCTGCACTGAAAATGACTGAAAATCTGCTATTTCCAGTGAATTGGAAGTTATTTACTGTGGCTTTTTGAATTTTTATCGCCACATTTTTGCATTTACGACAAAAAAAATTGGGATAACCGTCTGTTGTTATGTTATATGTGTATGACTTGTCACGTCTATCAAAAATCCAAGTTAACTAGGCTAAACTATTGTGTATCTAACAGTACACCCAAAATTCGCCAGTTATGTTTCATTCCCATGTAATGGGGGGCGAGCCTCCTATTTGAGACCCTTGCTACTGAGAAATTCCAGATGGAAAACCCAATAACATTTTTCCCGATAAAAGAATTAAACCCAGGAACTCAAGTTCAGCAGTAGCGCTTGAGATCAGCAGACCAACGACGCATTTAGTAACTGATTCAGTAAAATTAATATGTATATTCCTTCCTCCTGGACACGAGTTGCCTTGGCGAACCTGGAAGTCTTTAAACAGGACTCCGGACCCAGGTTGACCGAAGCATGGAAATCCTGCTCAGGTGGGGTCATTCATACACAATACCGCCTTGAAGTGTAAATTTGATACTAGACAAACGATGGTACTCTTAATATCGTGTCCTGTCGTCTGCACGTTACAGGAACTGATGGACACTAGTGATGGCGCCAAACACGTAGCCGAATTCTGGGCCGAGTCCATTTAGATTGCCATCGACACGCTACGAAAAGAATATGTAAATTATGTAAGTACTATCTGCAACCTTAAAGTTCAACGGCTTATTGTCGTTTTTATCACACAAGTTGAAGATAAGAGTCGATCGGTTCCTGTGTGTTGTAATATTAGTTGTTACTAATACAAATATATCGAACGCGCCGCTTTGTAAGAACCAACCCAACCTCTATCGCTTTGTGTTGGATGAAGGCGTCTCCTAAAGACGGATATGGAATTGCTCTAACGAGGAGCCGTGGTGGCCTAGTCGTAACGGCCTCGACTTACAAGTTGTATGAATCTGCCCTTTACTTTGTGCAAATTGTTTCGAAACGGTGAAGGAAAACGTCGTGAGGAATCCAGCATGTCCTAAACCAAAAATTCGAAGACATGTCACATCTACCAACCTGCCATGGGCTTACGTAGTGGTTCATGGCCTGCTTACTCTCTCAGAGAGGAGGCATGTATCCCAGCCGTGGGAACATTATAGGCTGATTATGCCTTAAAGATACGCTTGAAACTAGCTGACACACAATGATGCAATGACAATTTTGAGTGCCAATTTATTTACTGCGGATGCCTACTAATGAACTGAAAAATCTAACTCATCGCTACATTTGATGAAGAAGTCCAGTAAACAGTGTAAAGCTAAGCATTCTTTTTCATTAGCAGTATGGAATCAGCACAGAAGTTTCATGCATTACAATGCTTACATCATCCAGATAAATAATTGTTTGTTATTTACACAGAGTCAATTCCATCATTAATCACTCATGTACTATATAGTACATACTAATTCCATGCTTAACACAATCACAATGTTGAAGGCGTTGAAGGCAGGTTGTTAATTGACGTCAAAAGTGCGCCAAAATTAAGCGAACATGGATGCCATTTAAAAATATAAGAAAACACAAATCTTTCTTTGTTAATTTAGTGTATTGTTTTAATTAAGTTAATCACACAAGATATACGGTTTTCAAATGAATATTACCTTCTTATCCACCTGAAGAATCGATTTCCTCCTTTCTGCCCGCTATTTTTCTTCTTTTTCCCCATTTTTTTCTACAGTAATTATCATACAGCACAAACACTTTTTACACTGTCTTTTTCAAAAAAAGTATTTATATCACTTAAAGTTTTTACGTAAATACCACTGCTCACTTCGTCACGTATTTCTGACCGATACAGGACCCTTAGAGGCTCTTAGAATAATAAAAATACAGAATTAGACACTAAATTAGTACTTTAATCCCAAAAACAGTTATTAACAAAAGCGTTTATTTACAAAAAGTACGGTTATACTCAAAAAATATTTACCAAGATGGCCGACGTTATAATCTATGAATTAAATCGAAAGTTTAGAAGCGCGCGTTGGCCCGTGCGCGCGCATACTGGCTTGTGCCGTCGACGAAATTAGACGCAAAAAAAAGAGTATAGGTGCACATCTCGAGAAATGCAGTGATGATTTTATTTTGGTACTGACTACTGAAGAGATTATTACGATTCCTGTAGACCGTTTGCCCTTTTGGTGCGCAGTTACATTTAAGTGGGGTTATCGATACGTTTTCGATTCGATACAATTTAAATTTTCTTCCAAAAGTATTGACAGTTACACATAGTTTCATCTGGTATTTCCTAAATCATTTAAAACCTACAAAAGCTTGATAAAAAATATTAAATCTTTTGTTGTTTAAAAACATAAATATTTTGTCTTCAAATGTTGCAATATTTCATGCTTTAAGCGATACCATTGCCAAACAAATGCCAGACGTTTGTATCGGTACCTAAGTGTATTGTAGCTGCACTTGCTTATAAAGTTTTATACCGGGTTAAAAACAGAACTATGACTTTCTTCAGCTGTAATGCTGGTTCTTTGTACAATCTCCTCCAATCTGTTCCAAAAAGACCGAAAAATACGACCAACTACTCAAATGGAACTAAATTTTACGTCCCCGTAAAGTCGCATGCTGTCTTTGTCACTTAAAGGTGTCTAAGAGTGACAAACATACTATCCTGCTCCACAGGACAATCTAGTGTCTAGACAAAATCAAACTGGTTGCTAAGTAAATTAGGTAATTTGTACCATATTATTTTATAATATTGGAATAACATCTCACACATTGATTAATTTATTATTATTAACTTTTAGAATGTTTGTAAATATGTGAGCACCATGCACTTATGACATAATTAAGTTTACTTGCCACTGCTACATGTGTTTTTCTTTTCACCTTTTGTGATGTATTGTTTTTATTCTGGGTGCATCGTCTTCACATATAATGTTATAATACATGTATACAAAACATTGTGAAACATTTTAAAAGAGTAACGGTGGAGTTTCTTGCCCATTCTTCTCCACACGAAACTACTTTTTGGAAGGGGCGACTAGAATCAGTTCTATTTCTTGTTCATTTTGACGTTCAAAAGTGCCATTCTTGTGCCTATTTGAAATAAATGTTTTGACTTTGACTTTGACTTTGACTTATTAGGAATGTCCTAAAGTAATGTCTAATTATTCGAGGGACAAAGAATTATTACGGCAATTGTATCATTAAAAAGGCCGGTATATACACAGTGATTTTAAATTCCAGGAGATGCGAGTAATAATAATTGTAAACAACTTTCGCTATCTGACTAAATACGATATAACAAAAAAATATACATCTGTTCCATACATTTTCATCGATTAAATATTGCATTTTTGTATGAAAAAGCGCATTTTATTTTCCAGTCTTATAGTGAGAGTTCCTCATAATCATGGGTACTTTCAAGCCCTGAAAGGTTAACAGTGAATTAAAAATCACCATTACATACTCCACACATTTTCTGCTACAAGGATTAATTTAGTTTAATAGTTTATCGATCCATGGATTTAAATGAAACATACAACATCCCTGTCATGTAGAATAATCCCAAAAAGTAAAAGGGCAAATGAAAATATATTTAGATCCACTGCAGTGAGTCACTAAGATCTAAACGTGGACGCGAAGAGATTCAACATTATTGGATGCGGGTAACTGATGAAGGCTAATGAAAACCATGTTGAAATCGTGAAAGTAATGTATAGAGTAAACACCGGATTTTTCAGATCTCTGAGTCATAGAGGGATGTAATATAAAGAGGTTAGAAGCTGGTTGAAATAAAAGGAATGTGCGTGCAATTAACCTTTTGAAGGCCAGAGCACAGACGCACGCGCGTCCGCCTTCAAGCGGCTCTTGCCCAATTTGAGGGGGCCAAACGCCTCCTGCCGGAGGCTTTACGCGGGAGTCGTGCGGTCCATGGCCCTTTACGGGGCCCCGGCGTGGGCGCGTTCATTGCGGCGGCGAGCCGCCCACTACCTGAACGCGCCCCAAAAGGTGGTAGCCATTCGGCTTATCCGGGGGTACCGCACGATCTCGGGCGAGGCGGCAAGCCTCCTTGCCGGACTGCCGCCGTGGGATCTGGAGGCGATAGTCCTCGCGCGCCTGTTCGAGTGGCGCGCGGAGGTACTAACCGCCGGGGGGAAACTCCGTTTCCTCAGCAAATTGCGGCGGAGCGGACGGACCTCCGGCGCGATCTCATGGCGGCCTGGAAGCAGCGACTGTCGCAACCCAGCGCAGGGCACGCCACGATAGTGGCGGTAAGGCCCCTCTTTGAGGAGTGGCTAGAGAGGCGTCACGGCGCCCTCACCTACCGCCTGACGCAGGTCCTCACCGGACATGGATGTTTCGGGAGGTTCCTGCACATCATCAGGCAGGAGGAAACGCCCGGATGTCACCAATACGAGGATCGCCCAGAGGACACGGTAGAGCACACGGTGCAAACCTGCCCCGCACGGCGAGAGGACACGGCGGTGCTCCGCTCGTAGAGGCGATCGGCGGCGACCTCTCGCGCCCGGCCCTGGTGCAAGCCATGGTCCGGGGCGAGAGGGAGTGGGAGGCAGTCACCTCCTTCTGCGAAAAAGTTATGCTCGCGAAGGAGGTGGCGGGATGGGAGAGAGAAAGGTCCTCCCGTCCCAGCCGCCGCAGGAGACGCCCCGGGCGTCGGGAGCCACGTGACGACTCCCGGCCACCGTAGGCGCGGGCCTGCGGACGGTGAGTAATGGGTGACTCACCGTCCGATCAGCACCAGACCCGTGCCGTACGGCGCGTATATGTTCCACGCGCGCCTCAAAGAGATGTCAGCATATGAAGGGGCCCCTCAGGGCCAAGCCTGCCGGGTAAGCGGGATTGTCCGAAAGGGTTACCGCTACCCCGGAACATAAAGGGCTACGGAAGGAACATGGATGGGTTTTAGTCAGTAAGAGTCTGACACTCCCTTCCGCTCCACCCAGAGCGGGAGCAGTCATTGGATGATTTCCCAGCCTTAAAAAAAAAAAAAAAAGACGCACGCGCGTGTCCTCCACGCCAAGATACAAATATTTCTTCTTGTTATCATGAATTGCCCAATATCCATGGTGTGTTTTAATTTGTGTCATGTCATTAAATACGTACCAGAGCTTAATTTTTTAAGATATCTATATCACAACACACTCACAAAAGAAATGATTTAATTGTTTATTTCGTTTATTATTTTTAATCAGTAGTGGAATGCTACAGTATAGCCGTAAATACAAGAAATTTCAGGCCGCAAAGTCGCGCGTATAAGCTAGTCTAACATAAAAACTCTGGCGAGTGATGAAAGATGGTCTGTTTCTTGTTCCTTTTTTAAAAACTTGTATTTAGTTTTCTTAAGTATAGAAAAAACCAATGTATAATTGCAAAAGTATGGCACACTATTTGGAAAGCTTCCAACGGTTTGCAAGAACCTCTGATGCAGCAATGAAGTCATGAAAACTAGCCAATATTTGTGTCAAACTATTAATTGGCGGAACATTGAAAACTTGAGACAGAAGAAGCTTTCAGCCAACTATTTGTAAGTGAAAATTTTTGAAGTAGAAGCTTTTTTGAAAAAACTATTTTGTAACAAAATTTGCTACCTCAATACAATTCTTTGACTTAAAAAATTGTTGATAGCCACAAAAGCTGTCATCAGTAAAATCTCAAAATGATGAAGATGAAGAAAAGGAGTTCTATAGCATACAGATATCCCCTTTAAAAGACACGCCCGTGAAGACACTGCTATATGTCCTTTTATACTACGCCGAACAATAAATCCACACGATGCAATCCACAACTTTGCAGGATTACATAATGCAATGTATCAGAATCAACAAAATATAACAAAAAGGTAAACATTATTACGTCACCGTGATGCAACCTCGTTTGGGCAGCGTCCAACTCTTAGATAAGAATGAGGAAACGGCTGAAACGACTGAAATAGTCACCCAGTGGACGCTGTTAATCCTAACCATTCCTTTATTTGTAAATACTACACGATTACCAGTATTTTCAGCGAAAACTATGCGATTTTCGTGCTAAAAGAAGCCTTAGCGCAATCAGTCGCAAAGGCCAAGTAGAAATATTTGAAAAACATTGACAAACTTCAATAATTGAAGAAGAAGAACAACAAGCGACATCAGGCTTTCTAGTTGACGTGAATGGCTTTATATTAAATAAGCATGTGTCATTCCCGGTAGCAACGTAACCATAGATAACTAATTTATTGTCTTTTACCAAGTCAGCGTTGGACAAAAAGAAAATACTCCGAAAAAAAGTTCAGATGTTGTCAAAATTCTCCTTGTAACATATTTTTGAACAGCGTTAAATAGACCCCGAACTTTTTGGGAACGACATGGACATTTTATTAAGTTAGTGGTGGACCAGTGGTAACTGGCCTCTTAGGTTCCAGTCTAGGCAAGTGCTTTACTTTATGTAAATAATTTCATCCCCTCTCAAATCAGTAAAGAAACCGGCATGTCCTAGTACCAAAAATTCGAAGACATGACATCTACCAACCCGCACTGGACCCACGTGGTGCACGGCACACTCCCTCTCATTAAGAGGACGCCTTTGTGAGAGATTATGACTGATAAAAGACAGCTATCCAAACATTTTATATTTAGTTGGCAGACGTAAGTTTTTCAATAAATACTTCACGTAAAACTGTTTAGGCCTAGTCATCGCATCGTCGGAAATTCTGACCACCATCGAAACTCAGTTAAGATTAGACCGTTTAAGTATGATGGATATGGTATCAAGAAACCATAGTGGATTCCATGAAGATAGCACTATCTACCTACCTAGTTCAATCAACTTAATGGGTTCTTGTTAAAATACCTCGAGTTTCGTGATATCGAATTTAGGAATTGGGGTCTTTGTACTCTTGGTATTAGATGATGGTTTAATTGATTAGATTAATTAATATCATAGTCTTCTAACAAGTTTGGTATATATTTTTGCTAGAATGAATTGCTTTCTGTATATACTTTCAAAAACTAGAATGTTTAAAAGTAGGCTGAACGTCCAATTTTAGTGTTCTTTGATCTCCAGAAAATCTTAGAAATTAAACCATAGTTAAGCACGTCCGTTTCAAACTTCTTTAGTCATGCAACTGGCTCAAAACGAGCATAAATAAATAGAATGCATTCATTCCGTGTAAACGTCAAAGAGAATAATTACCAATATACTTGGACCTCCCATTCAATTAATTTTAATGGTTGAAGGAGGTCATTTTATACTGGCCATACTTTTGCGCGCGAACGAAATGACATGCGTTCTATTTTGAAAAGCTTTTTTCGTTCCAAATCTTTACTTTCGAATTGACTGTTTTTATATTCGAACACTTTTTTTATATTTTTGTAATCAAAATCAGGGACCATACGAAAACTTGCGTACAATATTGTGGCAATCGTAACAATTTACGATTGCCACAATATTGTACGCACGTGATTGACCCGATTTTTATGTCATCCCTAGTTTTCTTGGTATTTTGAACGTTTTCTCCTCATGTACCGTTTATTAGTGACCATTTTAAAATTAGAATTTCTGGATAAGTGAAGTCAAAGCGAATTTGTTTTTTTAAGGAGTCTTATTTAGAACAAAGAAGATGCTAGCTATAAGTCGGTGTTGGAATTTTTATACTATTTTCGATCCTTAATGATTCCTTTATTTAAAAGAGTATGCTGCCTATTATGGGCAAATCTAAATTAGATTTCAATAGTTCGCACTTTTTCAGATCAATTCGAACGCAGATCTAAACAAACATTGCTAAACACACAACATAAACAAATCACTGTAGCACATTTTTTCATAATTTACCACCACAGCTAATACAAAACCGTAGACCGCGCCAAAAATAGCACTCAGACCGCGCTTTAAATAAGGCAGCGTTAAAAAATTTAGAATTTTCAAAAAACGAATAACCGTATTGTACTCGAGCGCTTGTCAAGAGTCCTGTAGCGTCAGTCTATCGCAAGAAGTCCGCGTCAACTGACCTGTGGGTTGTTAGAAAATACGTGCTTTTCGGGGAAGTCATAAGTTTAATTATAGTACGCTATGAAATGTTTGATACAGTATGAGCGCGGTTCGGAGATAAAATTGATTTATGAAAGAGCAGACAGTTCCAAATATACGGGTGAAAATGTTGATGGTGCAGTTAATTTCTGTTTCTTTTTGTCCTATTTTACTGAAATGTTAAAGTTTTAAATAACAGAACGGTAGAAACGGACAACGTTGTTTGTAGAGTAGTTAATAATCGGATACTTATAATCTTTGTGAGGAGGTTTTAGTCATTTCATGACACGCTCTTGCCGTCTGCCGAGACGAGGGGGTAGGAATACATCTGGTTTGAAGATGAAACAAAACGTTCCACCCGCTCAAGGGAGGTGGAAATACATGAGGATTTTGTTTTGTCTTATGCCAAAAAATATCAATCTGCCTTTTCCCAACTATGTTGGGGTCGGCTTCCAGTCTAACCGGATGCAGCTGAATACCAGTACTTTACATGGAGCAACTGCCTATTTGCCTCGTTTTGTCGTTTGCATCCCATATTAAATCAGCAACGGAAATTGATGAAAATTGTGCAAAAATAATTGCAGGTACATACATCAAGAGCTTAATTAATTCTCCAATGAAACTGAACGTAGACAGGGCATCTCCTCCGGGCGTTGGCAGCCGCGTGACGACTCCACCATAGGCACGTGTCTGCGGACGGTGAGTAATGAGTAGCTCACCGTCCGATCAGGACCAGGCCCGTGCCGGAAGGCGCGTACATGTGCCTCGCGCGCCTCAAAGAGATGTTAGCAATGTTAGCATGTGAAGGGGCCCGTTAGGGCCGAAGCCTGCCGGGTAAGCGGGATTGTCCGAAAGGGTTACCGCTACCTCGGAACAAAAAGGGTTAAGGAAGGAACACGGATGGGTTTTTGTCAGTAAAAGTCTGACACTCCCTTCCGCTCCACCCAGAGCTGGAGGACACTTGACGATTACCCACACTCAAAAAAAAGGCAGTGCATCTAAACCGCTTTCAACAGCTGTCAGTGACAATATTCCCAATATTTGATTAATTATGCGAACATAAATGTACTGAACAGCTGATTTTTTTTCGTGATTTGAGGTATAGTCCATAGTGAATTTGTTCATTTTCATGAGTAACCCCTGAAAGTATGTCCCTCGTTTAACTTAACACTGTATAATAAACTCGCCGAAATAAACATAATATTAAAATTTACTTATTAACCTCTGTAGTGTTTCCTGCACTTCCCGCGAATAAATACCTAACGATACATATCGTACCAACTGAGACAATAGAATGAATATCCTTGTTACCCGCAACTTCCGATTGCCGTTGAAGACTCATTGTGAATTAGCCTTCAAAAGAGTCAGCACTGATTTATAGCTTCTGAATGACAGTGACTAATAATATGTAATTGTTGTTCAAGAAACCTTGCCATCGATGCAAGTCATAGTTATTTAATTATTTTTTTTAAATAAAAGTGCAAATGCACACATTTTTAGTTAAAATCAAAATGTTAGAGTTATATTGCTAATTAAGTAACTACTTAGATATTTGTGATAATAATAATAATATCCTTGGACATTTGACACAACGCCATATCGCCCCAAGCTAAGCAACCTAATGCTTGTGTTATGGTAACGAGATGGCTGATAAACTACTTATATACATTTTTAATCATAACACACACAACAATATTTTTTTTCATTTTTTTTAGTCTATGAAGCTAGATTGTATTATTCTATAATTAAAAAGTTTAGGTCATTTAATAGGTAGAGAAAAAAAACGTTCGCACTCAAAAAAGGTACAAAGGCGGACTTAATGCCTTAGGCATTCTCTACCAGTCAACCAAGGGTAGTGAAGAGATAATATGGCAAGTGCTTTGCTTTAGTTGAGACAAACAGTGAGTATATTTTTCGCGGTGGAAGCAAGAGAACCGAGACCTAGAGAAAAATATATATGAGACGACATGTAAATATATCGTGGAGGGGCTCGTGGCTAAGTACTAACAGCCGCACAGGTCGATCCATCAGGTTAAGCTACGTTTGCCGGGGTTGGCCGTGGATGGGTGATCTTCTTTACACACCGAGACTCCTCCGTGAATCATAAAGCACGTTAAGCCGTTGGTCCCGGCTGCCATTTGTGCATCTTTGACAGTCGTTACGGGTCGTCAGAAGTCCGAAAATCTGACATCCAGTCTTACCAAGGGTTCTCGTATTGTCCAGTTATTGGGTTGTGGAGGTCAGATAGGCAGTCGCTCCATGTGAAATACTGGTATTCAGCTGCATCCGGTTAGACTGGAAGCCGACCTCAACATAGTAGGGAAAAGGCTAGGCAGATGACGATATGTAAATATATGCAAGTCAGTATGTTTTGGTTCTTTAGAATTTCACTGACCTAAAATTTTAAAAAACACCATAACAAATTAAAGCAATTACCTATGCAGTTTGTTGAGATAAAACCTCAAATTAAAATTGCCTATAAAAAAGCAGTTTCTCTTAAGTTTTTAAATATACTACATTAATTCAATATGTCGTCGCCACTTTTCGGAGATTTTGGCAATCGCTGCTGAATAAATACGGATCGCTTTTATAGTGCCAGACTTTAATCAATTATTTACTGAAGTAATTAAAAACGCATCGGCCTTCGACATCAGAATAAATGAGAGCAGAGAATATAAAAAATATGCAAAACGTACTTTTAATTAGCAGTAGGTATACTTCAAAATAATATCCGAAGTAACATGGAGTCAGAACACTTAAAAGTGGTTTCAATTTAAGCTAATACTATTTTCAATTAAAAGCAGAGTCCAAAAAAGTACAAAATTAAAACAAGAACCTCAATTATTGCGTCACACACTGTCACCCGATACATTGCTTCAAATGTTTGAAAAATTCGTCGGTTCTTCAACATAAATAACGCAATGAACGTTGTCGAATTGCCAAAATGAAAGGCATTGCAATTGTTAGTGTGCTACGTAATTACCACGTAGCCTGAAAAGAGCAATTGTCGCAACCATTGTGCCAACGACAAATCGTAAGATCTAAATCGCAACGACTGCCAAGAACACTGTATTATAATAATACATACATACTACTGAAATTGGTCCAAGGTCAGGTATATAACATATAATATTTTAGTATAAAACTGAAACTTGTGACTAATCGGCCTCTTTGAGGTTAAGGAGATCGTCTACATAGTCAATTTACAATGTAGGAGAGGTAATGTTTTGGTGACAAGAATCTGTTTTATAAAAATGCTTTCTTTCCCAAAACAGGCACAAGAAACAACATCAAAATGTCAACAACCGAAAAACCGGTGTTTACCGTAAAAATCGTTCTAAAACTCGCACAAAATAGTACACATCAATTAAAATTCGTCGTAAAGTGTGTGGTTTCTTAATATTTCAGACTTTTACGACTCGCACTGCTTTAAATACTTCACAAGCATCGTTAGTTTATTCTGTAGTGAAGCTCGTAAAGAGTACACGAGTTTGTTTTATTATACTGTTGTAATGAGAAAGCGGATAAAAGAGTGAGTTGAACTCCTGTTAAAATTACAATTTCATTTGTATAACAGATTTACTCGCGGCTACGGCAGCGCGGATATCGGAAATTATCTCATGTACTACAAGGGGCCTAAACAAAGTCGCATTTTCATTAACGATAGCGAAATTAGCTAATTCCGAAATGTATGCAACTGGGGTAAGCTTTGGAAATGTCACGTGATCAATCGTTTTCGATCGCTAAGTGCTAGACAATGTTAAATTGTGTTACGAAACTCGATCAATATTCCCATACAAATGCGTTGACAAGTGGCGTTCTTGACGTTCCAAATCGCTGAGATAGCGAATTGTTCGATCAACAATTAATTATTATTTTCGAAATCGAATGGACACGGAGCGATCGACACTTTTCTAGGCCCCCTTCTATAAAGTTTCCCATGTTATCCATTCGTCCTAATCCAAGTTAAGGTCACAGATAGACCATACAGATTTCTTTGCGGCTGTGTGGAGTAATGGCAATCCAGTATAAAATGAGTGAACGCTAGGTTTCTCAGAACAATTTATATAGGTATTTGCTTGATATAGAATCTTTGGAGACAAATTGCATGGTCTATTCAAATTTCTCAAACAAAAAACAAAAGATTATTTATTCCTGTTATTCCAAACAAACGATAAGTCAAAACGAGTTACTAATACTAATGAAATATAGAGAACACTGTGCATAAAGTTGTTTTAACATAAATAACTTGCTTGAAATGTTAGTAGACACTTTATTTCTCTCCTACAAGGGCTTACGTTGTCTATTCTCGTTGACAGGGGTGCTAAATCGATTGCAGAAACTTCGATCGCATTTCAGCATTTATTAAAGTATTAAACCTTATGCACAAGACTTTAAAAAAAAACGTAGAAAGGCGGACTTTATGCGTGAGGCATTTTCATCAGTCAACCTTAATGTGTTAGTCTTTTATGTCGTATAAGTACCGTTAATAATCAATTAAATTAATCATGAACAAGGCTTGTTTGGACCCAACGTAGAAATAAGAAGCGACTCACAATTGAGTGGTTGAGCTCGTTAACTTCTGAGTTGAGCTATATAATTACTGCAAAATGCCTGCACTCACTGAACAAACACCTGACAAAATACTTCTCCACTTTTCATATTAACCGCAAAGGAACAAGTTCAATCTCGTCATATGAAACCATAAACAATATTAGAGTCATAGATATCACGTTACACTTAACCAAATGTTCCACATCTCTGCTCCGGGCGCCATTTTCTATTAATAACTGTCAAAACAAGTATTAAATTCGAAATTAATATTGCACTTACTAAAATTTATTAGGCGTTAAATTTATTACTTAATTGGATAATTAATTTAATTAAAATTGTACAGATATATTGTAAGAAGTTTATTGTATTCGCTTATTTCATTTAAGAGTAAAATTAATAGGTGAGTAATTCAACGATTTGAGGAATGGAAATAAATTTTCATCAAACAACATCGTTATAGTGTTAGTCGGAGAAATGAAGTTACTCGAAATAGGTTTGTTTTATTAAAAAATACTTTTGAAGATATATCAACAGTAATTCGACATATTGTAATACGAAGGTTTAGTTTGATGTTATCGCATTTTAAATACAATCGGCTTCTATTGATATTTGAGATATCTAATATTAAAAATATAACACGTTGAAATAAGAGCTAAATAAGCAACAGAATCACTGATATGCTGTCTTGTCAGTTTGTAACACAATAGCTGCATTCTGGGATACACAATAGCAAATTGAAATTCATAATTTGCCAATACTAATAATGGTTGTATGATTGAATAGTTTTATTTCAGCATAGATACAAAATGTAATAAAGTTGTGCATATCAATCTAGGTGGAATAAGCCATTGTATTCTAGAGCTGACACACGTTACAGGCAACAATATGAAACTGAAAGTAAATCGACTTGATACAAATATTATTCTATTTAAATACATTCAGAATTCAGATCAAAAAAATTACAACCTTATCAAAACTTAAAAACCGAAAGTTTCAATCACTTGTGCACCTAATCAAAAAAGTTACATTAAAAATTAGAAGACGCAAATAACGTTCGATGTTTATTGTCTACGGCTAGACTTGCACCATGCAGTTTGAGTACGAGTTTGCAGTGCATCGCTGGCCGTCCGCCAAAACGGGTGCGTCGACCCTCCTCGTGTATTTCTTTTTTTATGTCTGAGAATTCAAGATAGACACGTAATAGGAGGATAAGCCTATAAATATTTAGGTTTGAGGATAGCTTGATGTATGATGATTGCAGTTTTTTGTTTATAGGAAGTTTTGATGTAGGGATTTATTTCTGGACCGAAATTAGGTAAAGGCGTTATCGGGAATTGAAGAAGGAAATGGTTTAATTTCTCTTTGGTTTCTTTTGGTAGCTTCATTAAGACGACGCATGTTTGAGGCAATTTTTTCCGCCAGTACCATAGACAGTATGTCAGTAATGCTAGTAGGTACAAATAAACGTGCTTAAAATTTTTACGCATAACTGAGAATTTCGTGGCTAAGTAATAACAGCCGCACGGATCAATCCATCAGGTTAAGCTAAGCATCAGTGGATGGGTGACCATCTTCACATATCAAGACTACTCCGTGCCTCGGAAAGCACGTTAAGCCGTTGGTCCCGGCTATCATTCGTGGATCTTTTACAGTCGTTACGGGTATTCAGAAGCCCGAAAGTCTAACAGCCAGTCTTACCAAGGGGTTGGTACCTTACCCTATCGTATTACCCAGTTACTGACTGGGTGGTGGAGGTCAGATAGGCAGGCATTTCTTGTAAAATACTGGTATTTGCTGCATCCGGTTAGACTGGAAGCCGACCCCAACATAGTTGGGAAAGGGCTAGGCAAGCAGGCAGGCAGAACTGAAGATATTACACAATGTATTTTAAGTTTTAGTAAATAATTTTCCAGTGCTTCTTGCAATATGACCGCAGGAAACATTACGCTGAAGCCACGAGACCACAACGTTGACAAACGTATTACGAGCCAGATCAAGTGAGTAAGTCTTTTCGATTATCGAAATGACTGAAATCTCGCAAAGTAGCGTTACCTCGTACGACCTAACATAAAGTAAAAGCTGTGTACAACGAAATTATTAACATTTTTGAATTTTCTTTCGGATACATGAAATACCTGTATGTAAAATGACTATGAGTGCGAGAAGAAGAACGGGTTACCTCGACGGTATGAATGGCAGCAGGGTGTGGAGGTGGAAGAGGAGCTATGGCGAAAACTATGTCCCAACTTTTATTCTGCCCTCTGTGCACCATAAATAAAATGCAGCCACTAAGTTTTAAGCGGGATTATCTGAATGGGTGACCGCTACCCCGGAACATAAAATACTAACGAAGGAACATGGATGGGTTTTTTGTCAGTAAGAGTCTGATACTCCCTTCCGCTCCACACAGAGCGGGAGGAGTCATTTGATAATTTCCCACCGTCAAAAAAAAAGGAAAAGCCACCACGTTCGCACTGCCGCGCCGCCAACGATGTCGTGGAAATGGCGAATTCACTGTCGTGCCATCGACACGACGAAAAAGAATATTCGATTGTATTGAAAATTGACTTATCTAAAATATATTTTATAAGAGAATTGTTTGTTTCCAGTAGATAGATAACTTTAAATAACTCAGTTGGCGCCCAGAGCATAAAACCATTGCGCAATTTTATGTCAAAAACCATTAGTAGTTTTTTTTTCTTGGATTAAATACCAGACTCAAATTCGTTCCCAAAAGCAGACGGGCAATTTCCCTATTTTTAAGAGACATACGTGACGAGATCATTACTGGATTTTGACGTTTGTAAATAAGGGAATTGGCATTCAGATTGCTAAGCTATGTAATGACTGGCGATGCTAATATATAGGTTAAACTTCAGGAGAGCGAAGTAACTACCCATGAAAATTAACAACTGTTAATATTGTGGCCGACTCCAAAATTAAAAAAAAAACACCTGGTCTCTACACTTTGTCCAACTATGCGAACAAAAATGTACGGAGAAGCTAGTACTATTTTCATATTTCTGAGTGACCCTTTGAAAAAGTATTTCATTTGCACAAATCATTCACTATCCTAAAGTATACAGTCCCTCGTTTAACACTGTATATTTTTCTACAATTCCCGTAGAAACATACAAAACATATAATTTTCTGCTACATTCACAATTACAGGAAGCCACGGTTGGGAAGGCTGTACCCGAGCGAGGAGCGTTGACAAACATATCAGCTGATCGAATGGCGGTCGACAGAAAATAATGGAAATATGTAATTAGTTGTACGGTGAACTGCACGGACCTCGAACCACGAGAACCACCGGTATTGCCACGAAATAAAGGCGCTGTGAATGACAGATTAGTGTGACTCTGGATCTGCAGTTGACCGTACGTTTTATTTATTGCTTTTACGGTTTTTGTATGATTTGTGCAGGTACGTACAGATGTCCAAAGCTTGGAAATACTGTTTTTGTACACAACAAATGGGAGTAAAACAAGTGATTCTAGAATCTAGAGTAGAGGTTGCCAAACTTTTATTTTGTCTACTGCCCAATTTGAGAGTAAATTATTTTTAGCGCCCCCATTTTTTTACCTACCTAAAAACCACTATCTAGATGAAATTACAAATCGCCCCCTAAGCCTCTACCCAACGCCCCCATTTTTTTCTGGGTCTCTTACTGCCCCCCTTTGGGCCTGCGCCCACAAAGGGGCGTTATCGCCCTCTTTGGGAAAGGTTGATCTAGAGTAATCGAGATGGCAGTTGTTTGATTTGTTTTTATCCGTGTTTATCCTTATTTTACAGTTTTGTACGGAGCGTCAAATATTTTTTGGCTCATCACGGTGTTTGCTTTTTATGTCGAAATGCATCCAAATGTCACATACAGGACATTATAATTAATTCGTTCTCCGTTTCTCCGCCCACCAAGATATTTTGGGTGCGCATAACTTACAAAAGTCGAAAACGTACATCTACTCCCTAATAAATTAGAAAACATCCTACTACAAAAATATGGTAGTACAGAGCATTATATATTGGTGAGTATATTATTACAGTTAAGGGTCTAATAACTACATCTCCAATTGTATTTTAATAATTGGTCAAAGATGAAAACAAACTTAAAACCACTAATATCGGCCAGAAACAACTAGACACAGTCTATCTATGTCCAACTCATTCAACGTTGCACTTCACTGTCAAATCCACTTTGCATAAAATCAGTTTCACGGTTCGAATCACAAAGCAATAACACTATCAAGAACAAGCTCAAGTGTAAAATTCATAAACTTTCGCAAACGTATATAACCTACATTCTAAAAAACTCATTTCATTACACACGCACAAAAAAAAAACAGAAAACTTTTTAAAAATTCGAACGCACGGTCCGCGCGTTCTATTTTGCGCCACTCACTGCACGAAAATATGGCGGGAAACGATGACAAACTAAAATGGTAATGTGATAAATGGTATCAATTAGGATTCATGTTGTGTTCCCGTCCAAATAAGAGTTGGTAACGTCGGAAGAATTTATGAAGCGTCGTCGGAAGCGGGTCAATGGATAAATAATTGAGTTGTCGATTATGGCACCTAGCGTTCATGATTGTGGACGGCTAAAATAACTTCGATTGTCGAACGGTATCGTCAAAAAATTAAGGCCCTATAGGTACCTAACTAATTCAATGAATCTGTCTTGCCTTTTCCCAACTACATATATTGGGGTCGGCTTCCAGTCTAACCGAATGCAGCTGATTACCAGTATTTTACATGGAGCGACTGCCTATTTGATCTCAACAACCCAGTCACTAACTGGGTAATACGATAGCCCTTGGTAAGACTGGCTGTCAGACTTTCTGGCTTCTAGCTACCCGTAAAGACTGTCAAAGATCCACGAATGACAGCCGGGACCAACGGCTTCACGTGCTTTCCGAGGCACGGAGGAGTCTCGATATGTAAAGATGGTCACCCATTCACGGACCAACCCCGGCAAGCGTAGCTTAACCTGGTGGATCGATCCGTGCGGCTTACTTGGAAGTATTTAAGTTCAAATTGGGAGGAAAGTCGATGCAATAAGCTCTCCATGAAGATCATGATAAAACGGGTTCGGTGAAACATTTTTAGATGGAATAATGACATCTTAACTGATTATTGCGAATGATGCTGTGCGTAAACTGATTTACATTCGAAACCTAATAGTACAGGTCCAGTTGAAAACCAGCATTTTTGCTGAATAGAGCCTGTTCGGAGAAGCCCAGAGGCACACATTCCTATTTTTTTTATCGCTCTTAGTAATTTTTATTTGCAGAATATACTGTGTGCCATAGAGTGTGCTATTTACAAATGCCAGGATTCTCAATGGTTGAGCAGAGATGTAGCTATGCATCACCCACATTTTGATGTTATGTTTTAGTCCCATATAATAGGGGGCGACACTATCGCATTGACCTTCCCCAAGGAAGAGTTTTGGCCCAAAGGTTTCGTGTATCGGCGATTCCGCGGAAGGCTACGCGACACCACGCAGCGCAACACGACGCCGTCACTTCGTGTACAATAGATTTTATTTTTGTGGTTTCTGTAAATATGTATGATAGTCTCTAAGGTTATGGGTCTTTGGTACCTGAAATAAACGATATATTATTTAATGTGTTATTGCCATCAACCAGCACCGATGCTGACTGAGAAATTCTTGATGGTAAACCAAATAACACTTAGCATGACCTAGGAATAGTATCCAGCACCTCGTACTCAGCAATAGTACTCGTGAATCAGTTGAAGTGCAGTCTCTCAAAGTCTCAACACATTTGTCTCAGGAAATTATTCATTCAGCCTGATCTCCAATAAAGTCATCAACTTAGTTGTCGTGTCGGATCGTAAATAAGTCGAATGTAGCAGCTCATGCATCAATGTCCAAGATTAATGTGTCTTCCAAAATGTCCACGAGTAATGTTAAATGTATGAGACTTGTAACGGATTCCTTTATTTGACAGGTCCAAAGTCCTTGTCCAGGATTTCCGAAGGCGTCTCTTAAAAGAAAGAAATGTCAGCCCGAAGAGAGTCCAACAGAAGTTTTTTATTGCATCTTGATCGACTATAATAGCATACATAACAGCAGTGATAGCATATATAACAGCAGTCCTAGTGATGTGACCGTCGGACTGCCAAGTCATAGGTCTGGAGTTTGAGCCCAAGGCACGCACTTCTGACTTTTCGGATTCATGTGTATATTGTATAATTATCACAAGCATAAAGAACGGTAAAGGAAAACATCGTAAAGAAACAGTCATGTCTGAGAGATATTTCTCAACAGCATGTGAAGATAATTTAGAAGCCCGATCGTAGCATAGAAACTTTGACACCACGAAAATTAAATAATAACATACACAATTTATTCCGGCAAATATTTCTGTGACCAAATAAATAATTGCTTCGTGCGAAAAACGGTCCCTCAAGTGGGAACAGTAGGTAGGGCAATCAGCCACCGACCCAATCGGGCTGTCAATATGATACGGAATAGTTATCTAAATCCAGGTATATTGATTTTATTCGATGCGATGGCGCTGGTACTGAAAATAACACATTAATACAGTGTGTTAGGTTAAACGAGGGACATACTTTCAGGGGTTACCATACTCATGAAAATGAACGAACTCAAACTCAAAGCATTTATTTTAAATAAACCAATTTCAGGCACTTTTGAATTGTCAAGGGTTCGGTCAGTCAGAAAGATGAAGCTAGTTGCCCATTCCAAAGCAGGTCCCTATGGAGAAGAACGGGCAAGAAACTCCATGGACACTCTTTTAAATTAAAATATGTTTACAAAAACTGGGTTACATCATTCATGTTGTACATACACGTGAGAACGATGCAGAACTCAAACAAGCGTTTAGTTATTACAAGATTTAAAAAACAATTCAAAATTAAGTTACATTTCAATAGTGCCGTTTCAGCTATAAGATGACCAGTCCCTAACGGCGCCCGTTCATAAACATGACATGAACAACTTTGACTATGGAACTCCACCTCAAATAACAAAAATTAAATCAGCTGTTCAGTACATTTATGTTCGCATAATTCGTCAAAATGTCCATATATTTTGACGAATTATGCGAACATAAATGTTGACAACAAGAAACAGCTGATTTTTTTTTCACATTGCAGAGTTGGTCCCATGTAGGTACAAATGTGTTGATTTTCATGAGCATTATACAACCTGAAAGTATGTCCCTCGTTAAACCTAACACACTGTTTAACATTAGCGACCCGGTCCCGCTTCAGGGTGCCCGGCGCAGTGCAGATCTATTGCGTGGGCGCAAGCTAACGTATAAACCTTCCTCTTGAATTACTCGCGTTCAAATCCGTTGCGTAGTTGACGGAAAGCGACTTTGTTTTATACTACATAGGAATAATAAACATCACGTATCTATAATCTCCGAATGATTAGGCAGAAGTGTATCTACATATATCTATGGTATCCACATTTCATCAGATCTGTTTAAGTCCTACATTGTAAGGGGAGAGCCCATTTGCCATATTTATATATTGCTTGCAAACGGCAGGCATTAATACCTCAGAGGAATACGTTCTGCTGCGCATCGACACCAAAGAACTATTAACCTAGAACTACCCACCTATTCATAAAAACTATTAAGTACCTGGCTGGCTTGACGTGCCTCGGGAAAAGGAAAACTGCATGAGTATATAATTGGGTATTTGAAAGGGAAGTCCATAACGTTACTTTATGTGAACTGTCAAAACGCGGAATTTGTACGTGATTGGTATGAAATATAACAATGTGACGTCATAGATTAGCATTAAATGCAATTTTACAATAACCTATATCTTCGCAATATTTAATTTCTGTACGGTGATGAAAGTTTTTAAGCGGTCTTTTTTCAGTGATTTCATGTCTTATAATTGACCGTTTCAAATATTCAATCATTAGGAGTACAGAGCGCGCGCAACGAGGTGGGCAACAGTAGGCACGGGTGGGAACGTGACAAACACATTTATAAATAAATATACAAACATAAATAACATAGTGAACATTAAAAGTACCTAACAAAGATATTTATTTACATAATTTATCGATAGCTCGTTGCCGATCGACACGTCATTGATACATAATTCCTATTTCATACACTCATGTTTTTATGTATCTATATCTCATTTGCCTACGCTGCGTACTAAGCAATTTGTGAATTATGAGCGCTCTATACTACTGTAATTATAAGGATAACTGGAGGAAATTGGAGGCAGCCCGACAAAAATCTGCCTAGCCTTTTACCAACTATGTTGGGGTCGGATTCCAGTCTAACCGGATGCCGCTGAATACCAGTATTTTGCATGGAGCTCTGATCTCCACAACCCAGTAACTGGGTAATACGATACCCTTTGGTAAGACTGGCTGGTAGAAGCCCGACAGTGTCGACTAAATAATATGAATATGGGTGACCTGAAATGTTGTAAAGATCACAAGACTTTGACATTTACTCATAAGGTTTCATTTAACAAAGTTTTTGAGACGGTAACAAAGCGTTTCTGCGACACAACTCAGAAGTAACTTTATTTGTTCCCTCAGCGCCATTATTATCCACTTCCTTTCGTTAACTCTTGCTGACAGGGTTGACACATTCAAGGTTGTACGCATGACTCGAAACAATACTCTTTGTACTACAAATGGTTGTCAGCTTCAAATGTGGCGCTTACACACATACGTATGAAAACAGGTGTCTAGATCACTGGCCTTTTTTTTGAGGTTGGGGAATTTTCAAATGACTCCTCCTGCTTTGGTGGAGCGGAAGGGAGTGTCAGACTCTTACTGACTAAACCCATCCATGTTCCTTAGCCCTTTATGTTCCGGGGTAGCGGTAAACCTTTCGGACAATCCCGCTTAAGATCACTGGCCTAAGCATCGTAAGAGATGCTTCATAGAGATTTGGTGTACCTATTTGAGAAGTTTTCGATCCGTTTGGGGTTGAAGCCTCGGGTCCGAGTACTCATTGCTTGTTCAACGAGATCTCCAAACGTATTGTTGACACTTCTCGTGACCCAAGGGTTTTACCTTGGTCAGAAGCAAAACGTGGCATTGCCGCCGGTCTCTTGTGCATATTTGGGTGTTTCACTACATAGTCTAAAACAAAGTCGCTTTCTCTGTCCCTATATCCCTATGTATGCTTAAATCTTTAACCCATTCACTGTCCAATGAACCACATATGGTTCATGTTGATTGTTTAACTATTGTGTCTAGTTTGTGAACAGTGAACGTGTTAAAATTACGCAACGGATTAATAGATAGAGTGATTGAAGAGGAAGGTTTATGTGTATAATTTGTCGACATATTATGCGGGCGAAGCCGCGGGCGGAAGCTAGTTTCTATATATAATATGTATGAAACTTCAAAAAAATGCATATTATAAGTAGTTTATCAGCCATCTCGTTACCATAACACAAGCATTAGGTTGATTAGCTTGGGACTATATGGCGTTCGCGTTGTGTGAAATGTCCAAGGATATTAGTATTTTATTGCAATGCGGAGGAATTATACGACACTATATTCTTAGTAGTTAGGTTAGGATAATATCAAAATATAAATTGTATAGTTTTCTTTATTTGTTTGGCCCAAAAATCTGCTACGTGAAAACCGTTCGCTGACGCAGCCAGGTCCTGACGTGTGCAGGTGATAGGTCATGCGGTGCAAGATGAGAGATGAGCCTTTGTCTGTAGAGAGACGCCCCATACACATCAGATCTGAGCCGTCCATGAACCTGCACTTGAGAAGGTTATACGAATAAAAAAAAATAGTATTTATGGGAAATACTCTTTTTTTTACACCTAGCTAAAATCCATAACTGTGCAAATCAAACCTTTTATTACGGTTATCAAAATCAAAAGTCATTTATTCAAAATAGGCTGCAAATTAGCACTTTTTGAAGGTCAAAGTTACATAAGACAGTCCGCCAAAAACGCCCACCGTTCCATCGTTACCATATCTGATCTATCCCTGTTAGGTTGCAGATGCCAGACCCTGTCGCTTCACATAAATGATTAATCAATCGATTGACGCATCTGGTCGTACTAACACCCGACGCTAACATAACAATGGGGCAAGGATCTTATTGTGTTTTGCGTCTATCACCTAGCCTTGCTTTACCATCAATGTTAGGATTGTCTTTAAGGCTAACCACAAACCTTCGATACGCTGCGGTGCTGAATCGAACATCAAATTTATCGAAGGAGTCCTGCCTTTCATAAATCCGTAAGCCGAAAATATTGAGTTTTAAATCAATAGAAAACCACCGTGCTTTCGACAAGGACTTGCAGTCGGGGACTGGGCAAATCAGATAACCGAAAAGTGACATTTTCGACTCTCCGAAGCCTGTTGAAGAGTTCTCAAATGCATGTATCGTTCGGTTGTACGAATTTCTCACCAATCTGTATGTTACAACTTTACGCTGCATTTTCGGATTTTTAACTGCCCCTAAAAGACTACTAAATAGCTATGGTAAACATGAATACGTCGAGCTGGATTGTCCGAAAGGGTTACCGCTACCCCGGAACATAAAGGGCTACGGAAGGAACATGGATGGGTTTTAGTCAGTAACAGTCTTGACACTCTCTTCCTCTCCACCCAGATCGGGAGGAGATATTTGAAGATTTCCCACCATCAAAAAAAAAAGAAAACGTATGAGTAGGTAGTACCTAAGTCTCGGTAGGTAGTTATTGGACCCACCTTTGGCCGGCGTTAATTGAGTAAACAGATATCGATGGAATTTTAAAGATAAAATTGCATTCTTACATTATCTTTAATAGATAAGTTGGCATTTGACCTATTTCGATGACTCCATTACAATATTCCGAAGACCTTGATCACCGCCTGTGATCCCGGAAGTGACGGCAGGTGTTTGCTTCGACAGTTGCACAATGAGGGTAGTTCGACATCACGTATATCACGTACATCGACATCTGTATAATTATCCTTATTGGGTTACAATTAAAACTTTTGGGGCATGTGAAAACATACCATTCTGTATAAAATTTAAAATATTATGCCATCAGATTTCATGTCAGATATATTCTGCAGAAGTTCTTTCAGCCAGGTTAATCGGCCACTGTGAATTCAAGAGTCTTTCAGACACAATATTTTTTCACTTTGTGCCCTAATTTAACCCATTGACTGCCGGAACGCAGATATACGCGAAACGTGTGTCATTACGGCATACGAAAGGTTCAAGCCTAAAATGTCATAGCGGGAGCTATCTTTCTTTTTTAACGCAAAATAGTGGATCAAAAACATTTTATTTCAATTCTCCTTGAAAGTGTTATTCTTAAAAGTCAAGTGAATAGATCATTATGACGCTGGTGGAATATTGATTAAAAAAACAGAATGAGATCGCAAAGTGCATCTCCATGGCTCTCAAAAAAATGGTTCTATGAACTCACTCGCCTTTAATTAATAACAATTTACACAATTAACTCCATATAACTAAGTAACTTCTAATCCCAATGCACAAAACCATTGGGAATTAAGCTATTAACTAGCTGTTTTAATTATGTGGTCATGCAATGAATAACTCGCATAATTGTGGAGTATTTGGGTCACATATGTATCAACACTAGTATGAAGTGCGTTTTAAGGAACAACCAATAGTTATTATACAGTGTGTTAGGTTAAACGAGAGATAAACTTTCAGGGGTTACTTACTATACTCATGAAAATGAACAACTTTGACTATGGAACTACATATACCTGAAATCATGAAAAAAAAATCAGCTGTTCAGCACATTTATGTTCGCATAATTCGTCGAAATGTATGGAACACCTGATATATTTTTTTTCATATTGCAGAGTTGACCCCATGGACAAAGTTGTTGATTTCCATGAGTACTATACAATCTGAAAGTATGTCCCTCGTTTAATCTAACAAACTGTATGATAGTGATTAGATGAACATAACATTACACCTATAATCCCAGAAGGGTCAGTCAGAGGTGTACCTATAGTACACACATATTTTCATAAATAACTAGTTCCTTGTTTTAGGGGCTGAGCCTATTGTCATCAACCGGGCAATAATCCTGACTCCAGGATGCTACTGAATTATTCCTGATAGAAAAACCCAAAAACACTTTGCTAGACCTGAGAATTACAGCCAGGACCTTGTTATCAGGCGTAGCACTTGCAAGCAGGTTACAGTGGCTTGGTATTGTGAAGATCAGAGGGAACAACACTTAGGGGGCTCAGTGGTAGAGCTTGTGTAATGTGTTGTAGTGATTTTTTATCCTATAATATTACAAACACATGGGCAGTGGTTATTCAATTATATAGCTTTGTAACAAATACATCTGTCAAGTAGGATGGATACTGACTGACTCAACTTTTCTTTTACAAAAACCTATCAAACTATTCTATTAATTTCAAAAGTCGAATGCTGTCAGTTATCTACCAGCCAGGTTCAACAGAAGGTTTCACTTGGGCTCTACAGTATCAAAAGGTCATGATCATTAATTATAGTAAGTAATCAATAATTTTGTTCCAAATAGAGGCTCGGAAGCCAAGAAATATGTTTCGGCATTAAGGTTTAGTATTACTTACAAAGTCCGAAGTTGTATCATTTATTTGAAATAGGTTCAAGAAAGGCGCTTTAGAACATCAAAATGAACAAGAAATAGAATTGATTCTAGTTGTACTTAATAAAATATAGGTACTGTTAAAATCAAATAATTCTAAGTAAGTAAGTACTGGATTCTCCAAAGCCGTAGTCTATAGTTAGCCGTTGCATCAGTCTCAAAGCTTATAGGTATTTATTTGTTATGACAAAATATTTCCCTATATTAATTTATTTAAAGAAGCGTTTCCCTGTTTATTACCTGCATAAGTAATTATAAAATAAATGAAGAACAAAATAATAGTCCTTGACCCGTAGTGATTGTCCTTGATTTTGTTATAACAGAATCTAAGTACAGAGGCCAGCACATCAAGTTACCACAATCTGTCAGATTTCTTTGATAGTATTTCAACTTTATTGCAAAGACATAAGGTTCATTTTTAATGTACCTATAATAAGTCTCACTAATATGGTACTTCAGTACATACAGTAGTCCGTATATTCAGTACCCTCCACAAACTCAAGATAATAAATGAGGAAAAAAAACCCACAATTAATTAAGTGATGTGAAGTGTGTGAGGTATTTAGTGCTTACTTGAGGATAAAATTGATAAATAAGATAATTATGAAATTGTCATACATATACCTACTAGTAATTTTTTATATACATAATATGTACTTAGTTCATTTTATTTATATTGAATTTTTCTATACAATCCAGTAATCTACTAACAGTGCCAGATTACTGAGTGATCACTTTACTGTATAAACTAGAAACGGGAAAATCAATAAAAAATAAATACAATTCAAAAGGTTTTATATTTCTCAATTTCTTAGCTGTCCAATGGTCACTATTTTTCTTATTACTTTTCTGTAGAAATAAAATAACAGTGAGTTTTTCTAATAATTCATCAAGTATAGGTACTTATGTGCTTAGGTTTTAGGTCACATACGAAGTAATAAATAAATTGCCTAATAAAAGATTTTGTTTATAAAAATCAATACTATCTACCCTATTTAGAAAGTTGAGAGAGAATACCCAGTTTAATTAGACTAAACGAGCTACATACGGTAAATAAACAATAGAAGAACGAAAAATAAATACTTTGAACAAAAATTAAAATATTTCGAATGCTTTTTGAAATATCAACAAAAATAAGTGATGCGACACAATACATACAAATGTTTAAGAAATACAATCAACAAGCTTCAACAACAGACGTTATTTATATACATTTAAAACGTAGTAAAAAAATAACAACATGACAAAATATTTATAAAACACGGAATATTTCAAAAAACAACATTGCACTTACCCTAACTTCGAATATTTGACGCAGTTAATTAATTTTCAGAGACACAAATTAATACACAAACGAATATGAGTTCCTGTAAATTCTCGTATACAGTTTAGAAACATAGCTTCACGAAGTTATTATTATTTTTTGTAAAATAAGTCTTGTTTACGCACTTCTTTCACATTCACAACACCACATTCTTGATTGTCGATTGATTTGATTTCAAATCGGAAGGAAGTAAAAATGTTGTCTATAGTATTTTAATTTCTAGTTTTTGAAGTCTTTCACATTTGTTAGGAAATATGATAGTCTTTTTTTTATAGGATTGTATGTTTGTCATCTGAAAGACGAACACAAGGAAACATTTTCGTAAATCAAATTCGTATGCGTAGTTGACAAGTGGTATTGTCTATGTTACAGGAAAAATTGGCGGTAAATTTAAATAATTTTGCTTTGTATCGGAGAGAAAGACAGACTGAAATTCACAGAAATGCTTTCTCAAACTGAAATAGTTGTAAGTAGTTCGCTTTTCAATTTCTTTTAAAGTTTTAAGTTTTCAATTTTTTAAGTTTATTCATGAAGAATTAATTACTTCACTACATAGTATAAAACAAAGTCGCTATTTTTGTCTGTTTGTTTGTCTGTATGCTTAAATCTTTAAAACTACGCAACGGATTTTGATGCGGTTTTTTTTAATAGATAGAGTGATTCAAGAGGAAGGTTTTATGTATAATTTGTCGACATATTTTGCGGGCGAAGCCGCGGGCGGAAGCTAGTACTATATAAAGTTGGTTAGGTGTCTTGTCTTTTGATAATATTTTAAAACAGGTGTTTTTTTTTTAATTCTTATAATGCTGATTGGCAAGATTTCGTACACTTCGTGCATGTTGACATTTTGACAATGATACAAAACTTTCTGTCACTATTTGATACTAGCTGCACCCGCGCGGTTTCACCTGCTGCTCGGCTCCTATTAGTCGTAGCGTGATGTTACATAGCCTATAGCCTTCCTTGATAAATTTACTATCCAAAACAAAAAGAATTTTTCCATTCGGACCAGTAGTTCCAGAGATTAGCGCGTTCAAACAAACAAACAAACTCTTCAGCTTTATAATATTAGTATAGATTTAATCAAAGCTGTCACTGTTGTTATCGTAACAAATAGTGGTATACGAATTGGGTTTTCATTTCGGGACATGAGCTACCTCTCTGGTACTTATCTCAACCTGGCCCAGACCGGTGAACTTTCAAACGTTTTATATTTGCTAGAATGGGCCATTTATGTAAAGGGGCCACCACATCAAGCTGCGATAGATTTTCAACTTTATTTCATAACGATAAGGTTCATGCTCAATTGGAGTAGACGGGTGAGTTGTAACCGTAACTGAGTACCACAACTAAAAAGTGAAAAAAAAAAACGAAAATCTGAACCTAAGTCGCAGACTTCCGAAATGAAAGTTATTTTTCAGTTTATTTTTTTTTTATTTGGAAGTCGACTGTTTTATTTTGTGTTTGGTTTATCTTCAACTGGAACAATGATTACAGTAAAGCTTTTTAACCCATTGACCGCTTGGTTTTATATCAACTGGCGTGCCCCCAGTGCCAAGACATAAAAAAAACTTTATTTCTGACGAATATGGTCTTGTATTACATAAAAAACGAAAAACCAACGTAGATTTTCAGTCGTATAAACACGACTCAGGCGGCAGACACGAAAACATTTGTCGACTGGGTCGGTTAAAAGATTAAAAGAAGCGTAAATAAATAATAAAACAAGATTTAATTAAATATATTTTTTATTGATTATTCATTAACCTATATTGCGTTTTATACAATCTACGTTTATTTAGACATACAGTAACGGATTGCAGCGTTTATATACTACTTGAGTCCATTTTACACTATAAAATGTTTATGTACAAATCTAATCAAGTTAACATCATATGAAATACATGGAAATAAATACCAATGCTTTAGCTAGTGAAAAAAAAGGATAATTGCAGTGTTGCCAGTATGTTTTTGTAATAACAGCAAGTGTTGCATGTTAAGAATAATAATAAAATATTGTTGTCAACAAAAAAACAGTAACATATTTTGTCTTATTCAAAAAAATATACCGAGCACACTGTATTATGCCAATTCTTATAAGAAAATCTTTATAATAGTGATTAGGATTACTTTAGATAGCATACAATTGATCCTTTAAAGGCACTAATAAGAAGGGAATGTCTAAACATTGTACATCTTATTACAAAACGAGTTCTAATTTGAGTCCGAACCTTTGGACCAGCCATTTTATTCTGTAAGTTCTCAATGTGATAACAACAGTTAAGTGAGCGTGTAGTGAGCTCTCAGAAGTGGTGATCCTTGTATGCAGGTGGAATAACATCTCACTTCACCTGTGTTCTCGCGGTGAGATTTTTACAGAATAGCATTACAGCGCGAGCATTGAGCGCCAACGCGGTCACCGGTGAGCCGCGAAAAATAGTTTTTCTATTGTGTCTGCTGCGTGGCAGTCAATAACTTAATGTATTTTGAGTTTCATTCTAAGGAAGGTAAAGTTCTTAATGCATAATCCACAATTGAAGCTAGGCTTTGACGACAATTAAAACTAACTTAGGGCTGAGATTTCAATCGTCAGTTAAGTTTAAATGAAGGAAACCGCCATGTTTATTCTTCAGATAAAAGTTATCAGGCGATTGAAAAATCGGTGCCTAGTCGAAATACCGAAAATCAAAAATTGATCGATGGTTTAAAGTTGGATCTAAAGAAGAACCTTGTTTTGTAATAAAGTTGTATATAGTTTAATATAAATGATTCTACCAGCTTTTGACCACGACTGCGTGTGTTGTTAGTGACTAACCTGGTGGCAGAGTTTTTAAGCTGCCCATGGGCCTCTGACTTAGCTTCACATGCTGTTGAGAAATATCTCTCAGACATGCTGGTTTCCTTCACCGATTTTTAAGCAAATGAAATAAGTTATTTATACACAATATTTTATGAATAATATTTGAAAATTAATAATTAAATATATAAATACTTATACTAAATCCACTATGGATTTTCTTTTGCATTGAATTTAAACAATACTTAAAACTAAATGATTTGAACTGAAATAAATTATTCTAACATCTTATATATAGACATTTCTGTACTAAAACATAATAGGTAATATTAATAAGTTTACAATATATGGTAAAAGTGACCTTTAAAACAGCCGAAATTGAAAAATAATAGTATGCTATCACTTTTCACTGACTGCCCGTAAATTCCATATACAGTAGGAATTTCGAAAAATCCTTGTCTAAGGCTTTGGTCTGGGCGATGATGAGTAAAATAACTTTTTTCAAGAGTAATTAAAACGACTCAAGATATAATTCTCATATGTGATGCTCTACCGTTTTGATGCCACCTAAGAATTGGCGTGAATATAAAAAAAAAACTATTCAGCTTCCTTCGCTTCACACCGCCATCATCCGTGATGGCGGTGTGAAGCGAAGGAAGCTGTCACAAATCTGTCAAATTTGGTACAGACGCCAGCTCATCAAGCTATCCCTAACTGTCAAATTTTCTCAATTAAAATGAACCTTATGTTTTTGCAGTACAGAGGCCACCACATCAAGTTACCACAATCTGTCAAATTTCTTTGATAGTATTTCAACTTCATCGCAAAGACATAAGGTTCATTTTTGATTGAGAAAATTTGACAGTTAGGGATAGCTTGATGTACTGGCGTATGTACATATTACCCAATTGAATGAATATTTCATGAAAACATGACATTGGAAGGCAATTCTAATTTGTTACGGCCGCGATTCATACAACCTGATACTGGCCTAAAAATTGCATAAAACATAAGAAAATTCGAATTTTACTGGCTACCTTACTTAGCGGAACACCCATAACGGGGTATATTTTGAGAGCAGTCCAATACTAGACCTAATTACATACAATATCAAAAAATACTACATTATAGTATAATTTTAAAAACATTGTTTTTAGGAATATTGTCATCATACATATTTTAAAGTTGACAATACTTTTTTTAGGAATCCGTAACCGAAGGGTGATTAACGGAACCCATATAACTAATTATTACTATAAAAAGATTTAGAAAAGAAACCATTATAAAGTTACTTTAGTATAATAGACCGTCGCAATTATGCGTCATAGTCATACATAACTTTTATATCATATAATATTGTAAGTCGTCACTTAGGTGTCAAACTCTAGAGTAAGTTCGAAGAGATTGTGTCGGATTTTAAATACAAAACAATAAAAATGGCGGATAACGTGCTTACAGTACTCCCAAATTAATAATGCACATGCAGATCTTCGCTAATTGTCGTATTCCGGGAAACACCCGAATCATTGAATCGTTCGAGTCCTAAACAATGCACTTGCATTTTGCACCTTGTTCGAAAGAAATAGGAGTCAAAATCATGTGTACACAATCGAAAACAATTCGGGCGGTCGGCGGTCAGTCAAAGTTCCGTCAGTCGTCTTGTTATATTGGTGGTGACTGCACGTGTTCTCTCTGTCTGGAATTATATAGAGCTGCTATTACACACCCTTCTTGGTTTTGTTTTCAAAGGTGAATTTAATTTCAACTTTAATTATCTTATTCAAATTTAAATATTTAATTTTGTAAAATATGTAAATATACTAAAATTATTCACGTTTTTTCAATATTAAAAATTAAAAATACCTACGTAAAATACATATTAAGTACTAGAAAAAGCATTTTAAAAATCAGATTTAGGCTTATATAAATTATAGCTCGCTATTTACTTACATGGAATTATTGAATCAAATTTCGTTACTGATAAATCAATATTTATCTCTTTTAGGACAAAACACATAATTCTACTAAATCATGCATGAAGAAAATGCACTTAACCACTCTATATACATATCGTCTTCCGACGCTCGGGGAATACGACCGTTGCCGAACAGTGGCGAAGATTTCTATGCGCATTATCACTTTGGGAGACCTGTACATATCTGTCAAAATAATTTTATTTGATAGATTTTCAACTTTCAATCTGCCTGCCTTTACCCAATTATATTGGCAACATTCCTCATTGAACATGAAGCTTATTATGTTGTAATAAAGTTGAAAATCTATCTATTGGCCATCTTTACATAACGAGACTCCTCCGTGCCTCGGAAAGCACGTTAAGCCATTGGTCCCGGCTGTCATTCGTGGATCTTTGACAGTCGTTACAGTTAGTCATAAGCCCGAAAATCTGACAGCCACTCTTACCAAGGGGTATCTTATTACCCAGTTACTGGGTTGTGGAGGTCTGATAGGCAGTCACTACATGTTAAATACTGGTATTGCGTCCGGTTAGACTGGAAACCGACCCCAACATAGTTAGGAAAAGTCAGGCAGATATGGTGTATAATGAAAACTTTTTACTCTATGATTTTAGTGATTTTAGGCGTATTTTGTTAGGCGCGATTTTTCGTGGGAGCATTGTACTCATCGTAACGAACAACTTTTACAATGGGATGAACTGTTCCATACATTTTATTGAGTTACGTGTGCATAAGCGTAAATGTATGGAACAGCTCATGTTTTCGCGATTTCAGGGTTCATCCCATAGTAAAAGTTGTTCGTAACGATGAGTGCAATGGCGTAGTGTGAAATGTCCAAGGATATTATTATTATTTAAAATCGGACACAACCCCCCCCCTCCTACATACACCGACACATAAACGTCCCCAGCACATCATCAACACAGCTGATCCTCGTAGATCAGCAGGCGAGTAGGTCACCTAGTGCCCTCGCTCCCCCCTCACTGGCCCAGTACACCCCCCCACAGGAGTTGACCAGGCTCCACACGTAGGGGGTGAAGAATTCTTCTGGCCTCTCTTCTTCAACGTAGCGGAATTTAAGGTCGGGAAATTTCTGGAAAGTTAAAAAATATATATTAGAATATTATTGCGGAAGAAGGTGGCGTCGATGACGCGAAGAGTGGGTGGGCTTCCTCCCAACAGTATCCTGAGGGTGTTTGCTGAAAGGCTGGATGGGCCTACCATGGATAGGTTTATCAAGCCTCATGTATTGCATGGGGCTTGATGAAACTATCTGTGGTTTATTATTATTTATTTATTTCATGAACAATTTTTACACTGTATCGAAATGTCTTAAGTAATTATAACCTAACACAACACGACCAACGGGAATACAGGATATAAATTAACATAGGTAAAATAAAAAAAATAAAAATGTCAAGTAAGAAAAGAAGATACACATAATGTCGTTCATTAAATTATTGGGTCAACAGAACATTACATAAAAGTACAAAAATTCCATAGAATGTCAAAAAAAAGTAATAAAACTTAAAAAAATAATTAAAAAGCAAGGAAAAATAAAAAATCTAATAATCATGACAGTTCCCAGACACAGTCCCTACACATCACTGAGAAACTCATCAAGTGTATAATAGCATTTTTCCATCAGAAATGACTTCAGCTGATTTTTAAATTTATTCGATTCGATTATCGATTATCGGTCGATTATAACCTTTTCTTTTTTTTCCTGTGGTCCAGTTTATAAGATAATTTAGATACTAACACAAATGTGGGCCTATGTAGTCTGTGAATAAAAGATTTTATTATATTTATTATTTATCATATTGACTTCTTCGTGTATGAGGACTTGGGTAAAGTGTTATTGGATCATTCCATCTGGAGATATTTCTCAGCATGTGGAGCTAGGGCACGCCACGACAGTGGCGGTAAGGCCCCTCTTTGAGGAGTGGCTAGAGAGGCGTCACGGCGCCCTCACCTACCGCCTGACGCAGGTCCTCACCGGACATGGATGTTTCGGGAGGTTCCTGCACATCATCAGGCGGGAGGAAACGCCCGGGTGTCACCACTGCGAGGATCGCCCAGAGGACACGGTAGAGCACACGGTGCAAACCTGCCCAGCATGGGCAGAGCACCGCCGTGTCCTCGTAGATGCGATCGGCGGCGGCGACCTCTCGCGCCCGGCCCTGGTGCAAGTCATGGTCCGGGGCGAGAGGGAGTGGGAGGCAGTCACCTCCTTCTGCGAAGCAGTCATGCCCGCGAAGGAGGTGGCGGGATGGGAGAGAGAAAGGTCCTCCCGTCCCAGCCTCCGCAGGAGACGCCCCGGGCGTCGGGAACCACGTGACGACTCCCGGCCACCGTAGGCGCGGGCCTGCGGACGGTGAGTAATGGGTGACTCACCGTCCGATCAGCACCAGGCCCGTGCCGGACGGCGCGTATATGTTCCACGCGCACCTCAAAGAGATGTCAGCATATGAAGGGGCCCCTCAGGGCCAAGCCTGCCAGGTAAGCGGGATTGTCCGAAAGGGTTACCCCGGAACATAAAGGGCTACAGAAGGAACATGGATGGGTTTTAGTCAGTAAGAGTCTGACACTCCCTTCCGCTCCACCCAGAGCGGGAGCAGTCATTGGATGATTTCCCAGCCTTAAAAAAAAAAAGCATGTGAAGCTAAGTCAGAGGCCCATGTGCAGCATAAAAACTCTAACACCAGGTTAGTCTTTAACCATACGAAGGAAGAAGGAAGATACCATCTGGACTTTCTCAATAGCAGCCATTAACAAGCTTTTGTTGATAAATGAGTCTGTTTCTTTAGGTTTCTGGTCTTTTCTCAGATATGTTCGCAGTAACTAGTCTAGAGTACTCCAACCAAACAAGTTTAGGTTAGAACTGTGCTGCAGAAGTCACATCACATCCGCAGCCTCCAGACCGCTCAGCGGGATTGTCCGAAAGGGTTACCGCTACCCCGGAACACGGATGGGCTTTAATCAGTCAAACAAATCCTCAAAAAAAAAAACGCCCCCAGATGGAGTTGTCCAAGGGAACACTGGGGTCAGACTCGTTCTGAATAAAACCATTAGAAAGAACGAGTCTGTCAGACCCATCGGCTCACGCCATGGCGGAGAAAATCCCGCAGGATGTAGCGGCATCGCCGATGTCACGCAAAATCCTGCATCGCGCAAGTAAAGTTTACTACGCGACTTGCATATAGATCCTCCCTTTTTTATGGAGGATGAATGAAGTCTATTACACCCGAACAACAAAAATAACTAGAACTGCTTGGACCAACAGCTACATTTAAATTGGTTGGCAGTTTCACTATGTAATATTTTTAGGACATCTAATAAGGTGTTAAAAAATGAACTCTTAGAATTTCGTGGAAGCTTTATACGCATCAATACGAAACACTTAGACTATGGGATGTATGGAATAGCTCATATTTATTTCGCGATTTCAGGATTCATCCGATTAAATACATGCCTATAATATTTTTCATACCTTTAGTCTATCGCTGGACCACTGTTCAGCCCCTTTCTTGATGCACTGCAACACTTCAGTGACACCTAGATCGCCACCAGCGCCCTCTTGAACGCGCTGCAGACGCGTTGAGAAGTAACCAATCACCTGGAAACGGAGACAATGATTGTCACACTAATATTATAAGGGCGAAAGTTTGTGTGTGAGTGTGTGTGTGAGTTTGTATGTTTGTCCGTCCTTCAGGCTCAAACGACAGAACAGATCTGAACGAAACTTGGCACAGAGGTAGCTTAAGGACTTTTTTTTTTTGAGGGTGGGAAATCATCCAATTACTTCTCCCGTGTGGAGCGGAAGGGAGTGTCAGACTCTTACTGACTAAAACCCATCCATGTTCCTTCCGTAGCCCTTTAAGTTTCGGGGTAGCGGTAACCCTTTCGGACAATCCCGCTTTTCTTTATATTACCTACCATGTCAATATTCTGTGCGACAGGATGGTGTGTGTGCTGAGTAAACAAATGACGTTTATGCAACAACGCGTAGACAACGTTACAATTGTTGCTAAGTTGGTGAGCGACGCACGAATTGATGATCTCTAACAGCATACGCAGGACCTCGTCGAGAACTGATATGTGATCCATCTATAAAGGAAGAAATTTATTATTTATTGACTGTTGTATAGAGGCCAGCACATCAAGTTACCACAATCTGTCAAATTTCTTTGTTAGTATTTCAACTTTATTGCAAAGACATAAGGTTCATTTTTAATTGAAAAAAATTGACAGTTAGGGATAGCTTGATGTGCTGGCGTCTGTGCATCTTCATCATTCTCCTCCCCTTCTCCCAATATATTTGCGTGCAACATGTAAACTTAAGAGAAAGATTTATAAAAGCATGGGTAGACCTGCCGTCCTGTATGGATCAGAGTATTGGGCCACAAAAGGAATGAATGAAAGACAATTGCATGCAGCTGAGATGAGAATGCTAAGAGGGATGTGTGGTGTTACGCAAATGGATAGAATACGTGTTTATGTAATATGAGTTTATAAGAGGAAGTCTGAAAGTGACACCGGTGACTGAAAAGTTGTGTGGAAATCGGCTGTCATGGTATGGGCATGTTATGCGGAGGAATGAGGAAAATGTTGTCAGGAAAGTTGTGAGTATGAATGTGGATGGCTATACAAGTATAGGGAGACCATAGAAACGATAGATGGATTGTGTGAGAGATGATATGGCTAGAAGAGAAGTATGGAAGAAGAAGACATGTTGCGCCGACCCCAAATAAATCGGGATAAGGCCAGGAGAATGATGATGTTGTACATTAAAATCTGACTGCCAGTCTTACTAAGGGGTATCGTATTACCCAGTTACTGAAGTGCTCAGTGAAAGGTGGTCATTTTTGGAGGACTGTCTTATGTAACTTTGACCTTCCAAAAGTGCTGATTTTCAGCCTAGTTTGAATAAATGACTTTTGATTTTGACTAGGTTGTGGCGGTCATATAGGCAGTCGCTTCATGTAAAATACTGGTATTCAGTTGCATCTGGTTAGACTGGAAGCCGTCCCAACATAGTTGGGAAAAGGCTGGGCAGATTGATTTGGAATTGAATTTGTACATTAGAAAAACAAGTACACTCTGTAGAATTGGACAATAATTCAATGAACTTGGCTTGCGTGCATCATTAATGCTCTTCTGAGGTCAAGACGCGTTGTCAAAACAGTGTTAACTATTACAGAATTTATTATTAAATTAGTTGTGTTTCATTTTTTTATTTACGGTTTTTAATTCAATTTTTGTATTTTGCCATACTTGTATGAATAACTCTAACTTGTGGTTTAATTTTTTGCACATATGTGGTTTCATATTGTATACATCCCATCCCAACATCAATCGTTGCGCAGGAGTTCACCAGAAAAAACACCCGTTTGGTCGGTGGACCAAACAGGATGGACAATGGATAGGACCTCCTTTTTCTATAAAGAATGAGTGAACTATACTCCTGTTCCTCATACCTCTATTCATAAATCCATAGACAAATACTACTTACAATTTCTTCTGTCTTTTCTTCAGCGTGATGTGGAAGCTCTAATGTATTTATATCACCACCTGAAAAATATTTTTTTAATCATAATATGCTCCACATTTTGAATTTTTCCAAAATTAAAAAAAAGCATACAGACGAACACATAACCTTTTCTTTTAAAGTTAAAGGCTGAAAATCACAGCAAAAACAAGAATTTGCACTACCATAGATTTTCCCTAAAAGCTAGTAGGACCTGAACCGGTGGACCTATTTCAGTGTGAGAAAGAAATGAAGCTATACAGGAGTTATGGCTCCATCTCTTTCCCAATCCCTCTCTTTTCGTGTGTTTAGTGACCTGGTGTCAAAGTTATTATGCTGCCCATGGGCCTCAGACTTAGCTTCAATCCCAATATGAAACAATATTAAAATAATAGTACTATAAAAGGTGGGATTTTGTCCCAGGTGTGTGCAATAGGATATTTGAAAGGGTAGTCAATAACGTTACTTTTTATGAACTGTCAAAACGCGGATTTTTACGTGATTTGTATTAAATATAACATTGTGTCACAGATTTTTAGAATCAAATGGAATACGTATTAGCATTAAATGCAATTTTACAATTATATCTTCGTATAATATTTAATTTCTGTACGGTGTTGGGAGTTTTAAAGACGAGCGGTCTTTTTTCTATGTGATTTCATATTTTATATTTGATCGTTTCAAATAGTCAATTATATAGATAATGATGAAATACCTTCAATCTCACTGCACAGCCTTGCTCTTCGTTTTGTCAGCGTTTCAAATAATGATATTAACCTCTGCGCTACATAAGGATGTAAGTTTCGGAATTCACCTGAAAACGATAACAATACATTATGATTTAAGTGTGTCGTGTTAGTCATTACCGCACTAGTGCGATAATAATCTATACAGGGTGAAATTAAATTCATGGGCAATAAATTAAGGGGTCATTCACAGATATAGATAGACATAGATGACGCAAGTATCACGATCTGTATGAAAACCAAGCGTGCCATTTTTTGACTACCTATTATGACGTCACAAGCACTATTTAGTGATGTATGATGATCGAAAACCAAGCGTGCCATTTTTTGACTACCTATTATGACTCACAAGCACTATTTAGTGATGTATGATGATCCGACTAGCGCTGTATACCGATGCAGACTGAGCGCGAAAGTGACCACATACGATTTTTGTACGTAAGCTAGGCACGCGAAGTAGTTGCTCTTGCGTTATCTATGTCTATCTATATCTGTGGGGTCCATTGTACTCATTATTATGAATAACTTTTACTATGGGAACATATCTGAAATCGCGAAACAAAATCAGCTGTTCCATACATTATGCTCCCATAACTCGTCAAAATGGAGGATGTAGGGTTAAAAGTTGTTCGTAATGATGAGTACAATGACGCCTCATACCACTGCCACTATTTTTTGTGCTATTCTAAGCTCTGTGCCGTCAACACACATACGTGATCATGGCAGTGTACAGTACTTCCAAATTAATAATGCACATGCAGATCTTCGCTAATTGTCGTATTCCCGGAAACAATGCACTTGCATTTTGCACCTTGTTCGAAAGAAATAGGAGTCAATATCATGTGTACACAATCGAAAACAATTCGGGCGGTCGGCGGTCAGTCAAAGGTCCGTCAGTCGTCTTGTTATATTAGTGGTGACTGCACGTGTTCTCTTTGTCTGGAATTATATAGAGCTGCTATAACACACCTTTCTTGGTTTTGTTTTCAAAGGTGAATTTAATTTCAACTTAAATTATCTTATTCAAAGGACAATGCTCAAAAAAAACCCAGGCTTGGCGCAAACGGAATGGATCTCATTTTTTTTGTATAAATGTGAAATGAAATATCACACAGGTGGCATCATTAAAATCGATGGCTAAATGTAAAAAAATGCTATTTGTTTAGTGGCAGGGATTATTTTTACTTAATTGTTTTTCTGTGTGAAAGTACGTAAAACCACATGACTTTCTTTTATTATTGGTACGTATTCATCGTACGCATCACTACAGCGCTCCATAAGATGTCTAAGTAAGAAGCGTGAGCGAGAGAGAGAGCGTGTGCGCACCGGCAACAGGAGGTTATTTCCTTCATTCTTCAAAATACTGAGTATTCTCTTTCTGTTTTATACTTGTCGCATACAATCAAGACTTTTTTTTTTTTTTTTTTACTCTAAGTACTTTATCTAAGAACTTTATCGTTCCCGTTATTTTTGATGGTGCCCATGAACTCGACGAGTAAGTATGCCGGATGTAACTGTTTTTAGGTACCTTAAAGTTACCCCTGCCATAAAATAAATAGCATTTTTTTGCATTCAGTCATCAGTTTAAATGTAAAGAGTTTGTTTTTGTTATCTAGTATATGCTAATTGTAAATATTTCAATTACATTTTGAAATACCTGAACGTTAACCCTGCCACTAAACAAATAGCAATTTCTTGCATTTAGCCACCTATTTCGATGATGCCACCTATGTGGCATTTTATTAAACAGTTATACTAAAAATCTGAGATACGTTTCATTTGCGCCAAGCCTGGGTTTTTTTTTCATACTTCGTGAGCATTGTCCTTTAAATAGTTAATTTTGTAAAATATTTAAATATACTAACATTTTTCACGTTTTTTCAATATACAAAATTAAAAATACCTACGTAAAATACATAATAAGAACTAGAAAAAACATATTAAAAATCAGATTTAGGCTTATATGAATTATAGCTCGCTATTTACTTACATGGAATTATTGAATCAAATTTCGTTACTGATAAATCAATATTTATCTCTTCTAGGACAAAACACATAATCTTACTAAATTATGCATGAAGAAAATGCACTTAACCACTCTATATACATATCGTCTTCCGACGCTCGGGGAATACGACCGTTGCCGAACAGTGGCGAAGATTTCTATGCGCATTATCACTTTGGGAGACCTGTATGGGTTAAAATATTGCCCATGTTTTTTTTTTTTTGCTAATGGCATCTCGCAGTTCAACCATAGGGTTGTCTACTGTTTAACCGGCCTTGCCTGTGTGTGGATGCCACAAAAGAATTGTAGCCTCCAGTCAGGGCTTATAATAACTTACAAACAGCGCGACTACACGCTAAGGGCACCCTCTGTGGGGTTCAGACCTCGGCTTAGGGCGTCGCTGGGGGGGGACAGCAAGGGACAGCTGGATCGGGGGTTTTTAAAGCTACTGGCTCAGCGGCAACACGGGCTGGCTCGAGCAAGGGTCGGGGGGATGCCTATGAACTCAATTACAACCTGTATATAACTTGGATAATGGACCTTAAGCGAAGCAACTTACAGCTCATATTAGCGATGGCGGCGAGGCAGTTCGTGTGCAGATACTTGTCCCGCACGCGAACCATGTTGTACTGTAACGCTCGTAGTATGACAAGGACCATGAGACCTCCAAGCGATATCTCGGAGATAGCGCGTTCCGTGTACCACGTCAGGTTTTTTAGCATCTTTGGACAAGATTAATCATTTTAATGTTATTAAACCATATAAAATTAAATTAAATTAATTTATTTCAGGTAACTTTAACCCATATTAAAATTTAAAAAAAATATTACACAACAGCCATGCTTGTAATATAAATGTTACAAGACTAGTAAATAATAAAGAGTAACGGTGAAGTTAGCTGTCGTTTCAGCGGGATTATCCAAAAGGGTTACCGGAACATGAAAGGCTAAGAAAGGAACATGGATGGGTTTTAGTCAGTAAGAGTCTGACACTCCCTTCCGATCCACCCAAAGCGGTAGGAGTCAACTGATGAATGCCCACCTTTAAAAAAAAAGCTGTCCTTCCACTTAATGCTAGGCATTTGACACTCTTGACTGCTCACTTAAAACTCACTTTACATATATTATGTTATCACGATGAGATTTTTACAAAATAACACTACAGAATCTTGGAATGAAAAGAACACAGGTATTATAAGAGTCGCAAGGATCTTGAATGGAAATAAGTCTAGTGACAAGATCCAACCTCAGTTCAGTCCAATATCATCATCAGCCTACAGCAGCCACCTCTCCAGTTGCAGGCCCTTGGCAAATCCACTGCATGGGGCCCCAAATTTATATCTTTCACTAAATTTTGTTAAAAATGTTAGGTCACTTTTGAGCTCGCAGCCTCTCAGGCTGGGAGCCCCGTCAAGTCGGGGGCCCGTGGCATTTTGCCAGTCCTGCCACACTATAGTTACGACACTGCTACCCTCCCATATCAGCATCATTCGGTTAGACAGGAAGCTGACGCCATTGTTTTGCCATGAGAGTTGCCAATGGCAACATTCATTCAGCTGCTACCAGCCCTGCGAAGATCGTCGCTCCACCTAGCCTGAGGGCGTCCTACTTTACGTTTGTTAATTCGCTGTGTCCACTCAAAAACAGGTTTTTTTTTTGGTTGGAAATCATCTCATGAGCCCGCTCTGGGTGGAGCAGAAGGGAGTGTCAGTCTCTTACTGACTAAAAGCCATCCATGTTCCTTCCTTAGCCTTTTATGTTCCGGGGTAGCGGTAACCCTTTCGGACAATCCCGCTTACCTGGTAGGCTTCGGCCCTAACGGGTTCCTCAAGAACACGGCATCGGTTCTACAGCTAATATGGCTGTACAGTCAATACTTACAATTAAATGCACTCCTTTGATCAGCGCGTCGTCTTCAGTCAATATAAGAAGTACAATCAGCGACATGTATATGTGGTGATTGTTGTTGTCTGGCGCGTTGTACAGCACTTGCAGGATGGGTACTATCTGTGGAATTACGATTTATTAGTTAACTAGCTTCCACCCGCGGCTTCGCCCGCATAATATGTCGACAAATTATACACATAAACCTTCCTCTTGAATCACTCTATCTATTAAAAAAACCGCATCAAAATCCGTTGCGTAGTTTTAAAGATTTAAGCATACATAGGGATATAGGGACAGAGAAAGCGACTTTGTTTTATACTATGTAGTGAAGTTAGGAAGTTAGGATGCATATACTGACCAGCTGATCTATCTGTGCAACGTTGCTAATGTGTCGTTTGTATGCGTTGCAGGAGTGTAGCATCAGATACAGCAACAACGTCGAGTGTTCGCAGCCGGCGGTCGCGCAGAGAGCTTTATGGAGCTGTCAGAAAACACAATATGAATATTGACAAAAAAAATTGCACTTCTGAAGACCTAAAAGCGCCATTGATTTGCGTGGTCACCTACTATACCTTTTTTTTTGAGGGTGGGAAATCATCAGACGACTTCTCCCGCTCTGGGTGGAGCGGAAGGGAGTGTCAGACTGTTACTGACTAAAACCCATCCATGTTCCTTCCGTAGCCCTTTATGTTTCAGGGTAGCGGTAACCCTTTCCAACAATCCCGCTGACCCGGCAGGCTTTGAAACATTCACTAATGCTGACATCTATTTTAGGGCTTCTGGAGACCTAAAAACACCACTGATTGGCGTGGTTACTTACTGTGGCGAACTCATAAAGTATCTACATCTTTGCGCATCAACTCGAAAATAAGAAGAAGATTATTCGATTTATCAATACAACAAAATAATCTGTCTATCCTTTTCCCAATTATTTTGGGGTCGAGTTCCAGTCAAACCGGATGCAGCTGAATATCTGACCAACCCAGTAACTGGTTCATACATCACAAGATACCCCTTTATAAGATTGGCTGTCAGACTTGCGGGCTTCTAACGACCCGTAACGACTGTCAAAGATCCACGAATGACAGCCGGGACCAACGGCTTAACGTGCTCTCCGAGGCACGGAGGAGTCTCGGTATGTAAAGATGGTCACCCATCCACAGAACAACCCCGGCAAGCGTAGCTTAACCTGATCGACCCGTGCGGCTGTTATTACATAGCCGCGAGCTCCTCGATTATTATTATTATTCAACCCAAAACGTTAGAATAAATAACAGATGGTATTTTTTTTACCGTGTGCTAAACATCTAATTTGGTTCATATTTTTAGTGATATCATCATCTGCCTAGCCTTTTCTCAACTATGTTGGGGTCAGCTCCCAGTCTAACCGGATGCAGCTGAATACCAGTATTTTACATGGAGCGACTGCCTGTCAGAATCTGACCTCCACAACCCAGTAACTGGGTAATACGATACCTCTTTGTAAGACTGGCTGTCATATTTTTAGTGATAAAATCATACAAAACAGAAATGTGTGAAGTATTACTTACAGCTGCCATATCAATTCTTGGCGGAGTCACTTGTGATCCCCCGTTTGATACCTTATGTGGTGTTGTTGTTGATGTTTCTGTAAAATAAATAAAATAAACATATCATATAGCATTTTAAACCTTTTGAACGCTATTGTCACATATACGTGACAAGCAAGCGCATGCCCTGTACTCCAAAGACACAAATATGAGACAATTCGGGTACACTATAACACGCAATAAACAATTAAATCATTACGTATTGCGTCGCGTACAATTGATTACATAACATGGACATAGAAAAACGTGTAATACTTATTAGTATGGAAAATGTATTCATTTTGCGTTCAACTGTGAGGTGGGAATCCCTCACTCTGTGTTCCCCGAAATAGCTGTCTCAGACGCCATTCACCTTTTGAACGCCATTGTCACATATACGTGAGAAGCAAACGCATGCCCTGTACTCCAAAGACACAAATATGTGTCAATGCACACTATAACACGAAATAAACAATTTAATCATTACTGTAAAAAAAATTAAGCTCTCGTACGCATTTAATGACATGAAACAAATTAAAAGACACTATCGATATTGAAAAATTCATGATAACAAGAAGAAATAAATTTGTAGCTTGGCGTGGAGGGCGCGCGCGTGCTTTTATGCTCTGGCGTTCAAAAGTTTAAAAACTACCCTCTTATATTACGGCGACGAACATAAATTTGACTGCACGTAATGCATTTAATAAAACAATTTTGATGTACTTATTTCAGTGTTTTTTTTTAAACAATAAAGGAGAAACATTTTTTGGGAAGTACATTCCAACGAAAAAAAATGGTATGAGAAGTAAGTACTAGTAATTTGAGCAAATAGCATGGCACAAAAGTTGTAAAATTGCTCTCCGCCAAGTTATACAACTTCGATGTTTTGTCATTTTCATATATTTATTGATTTCTGAACTTTTATAATTTGACTTAGGCCCATATTACAGAACCTCACTCAAGACCCAAGCATTACTTAAAACTAGTTTTAACCACTCAAATGGCTTTGATCGTGACTCAAGTAATGCTTGAGTACTGAGTGAGGTTCTGTAATACGGGCATTAGAGTAATCCTAAAATTTTTGCTCATTGAACAAAGGCCCCAAAATGTATGGAGCCCAAATGTTTTTTTTTTTCATCATCATTTGCCTAGCCTTTACCCAACTATGTTGGGGTCGGCTTCCAGTCTAACCGGATGCAGCTGAATACCAGTATTTTACATGGAGCGACTGCCTATCTGACCTCCATAACCCAGTAACTAAGCAATAATTGTTTAGAATGTGTTTTTATTTTCATTCCTTTTTTTCCATTTATATTTTTTTTTTAAGATAATAACGTACTTGTATTGTGGTAAATGCTGTGTACACCTAATAGGCGTACATACTAGCATTTTTATTACTTAATAATTGTTTTTTTCTTTTTTGTATGTACAGTCACGAGCAATAACATAGAAACGCCCTTAAAATTCGAATTTATGTAGCAACATATAATCTCAAAAATAAGTATGCTTAACTGCGTCCAAAAATATGTAAACGTTAAATTGTGTCAAAATTAACTAGACACATTTATAAAATTTTCGTTAACAATAGATTACCCAAAAATAATATTAACTTTTAGTTACGAAATTATGAACCCAAGGAAATTTCAAAAACATGACTACAATACAGTTTCGAAATTATGTAAACAATTACAAAGCAGCAGCTAGCTAGCAGCTTGAGCTCGGAAATAAGTCGCAATTTGGGAGTACTGTACCTACCTATTTTTTTTTTTAAGGCTGGGAAATCATCCAATGACTGCTCCCGCTCTGGGTGGAGCGGAAGGGAGTGTCAGACTCTTACTGACTAAAACCCATCCATGTTCCTTCCGTAGCCCTTTATGTTCCGGGGTAGCGGTAACCCTTTCGGACAATCCCGCTTAACTGTACCTACCTAATAAATAATAATAATAAATACGATAAGACTGGCTGTCAGATTTTCGGGCTTCTGACGACCCGTAACGACTGTCAAAGATGCACAAATGACAGCCGGGACCAACGGCTTAACGTGCTTTCCGAGGCACGGAGGAGTCTCGGTATGTAAAGATGCTCACCCATCGACGGCCAACCCCGGCAAGCATAGCTTAACCTAATAATCGACCTGTGCGGCTGTTAGTACTTAGCCACGAGCTCCTCTTTTCATATTTTTTTTTACCATCTTAAAAGGTGGTTCTCTCACCTGTAGTATCTTCACAGCATAGCAAAGCATTTCTATACAAGTTGTCGTCATTCATACAATGGTTGGCCAAAGTCAAAAGTAGAAGACACGATTGGTTCGCTACAGGATGCTCCTTTTTCACTCGCTCCTGCAACTCCTGTCTATCTAGAGGGGGATTCGTGTAGATCGTCTGACGAGATGTGGAGTTGAAGGTTATCATGTTCCATAGGCCAGCTGGAAACCAAAAAAAAAGGATTTATTTATTGTATTTGTAGGGGGAATACGCAATTAAAAGGATGAGGTGTGAAACGTAACTATAAATATCGTAATGAACGAAAACATTCATGTCTTCTCCGACCCTTGTTCCAGCCAGCCCACGTTGCCGCTGAGCCAGAAGTGTTATATACCCCCGATCCAGCTGTCCCTTGCTGTCCTCCCCCAGCGACGCCCTAAGCCGAGGTCCGTACCCCACAGGGGGTAACCTTAGCGTGTAGTCGCTTAGTTTGTAAGTTTTTTTTAAGCCCTGGCTGGAGGCTGCAATTCTTTTGTGGCATCCACAGGCAAGTCCGGTTAAGCAGTAGACCACCCTATGGTTGAACTGCGAGATGCCATTATCAAAAAAACAATTCATGTCATTTGGTATTTGGCAGCACTAATGACCATAGACAAAAACAAAATAATGACAGCTACCAGCAGACTTATTTAGTTTGTTGTTTACTATATTGTAGATGCTCGAAGCACTCGATAAAAAAAAAAAAAAAATATTGGTTTAAAATTCGATCGCCTCCCCCAAATCCTCCCACCTTCCAGACATCTTTTCCTTTCGGTACAAATTCGGTACAAGATTATCGCCTTTTTTTTCAGGCTGGGAAATCATCCAATGACTCCTCCCGCTCTGGGTGGAGCGGAAGGAAGTGTCAGACTCTTACTGACTAAACCCATTCATATTCCTGCCTTTTATGTTCCGGGGTAGCGGTAACCCTTTCGGACAATACCGCTGACCATGTACTTTATCCTTAGGTTGGGTTGATTGATAGCTATAAGGGTGCGTTTCAATTGAAGCGGAGCTAGACGGAGCAGAGTGGACACGAGCAGGAATCGTACAATCACAGACGAGACGAGTGCCGCGATGAGGATTTCAAACCTTGTGATTGGTCCATTCCTGCACATCTGCGCTCCGCTTCGCCCAACTCTGCTTCAGTGGGAACGCATCCTTGTTATAGAACTTACAAGCTAAGTTGATGAGTAGACTGCCGCCGCCTGCGTGTGCGCCGAACATGTTGGGTGGTGCGGCGAGCATGCTCGACAGATTGTTGAGCAGAGTCTTCACGAGGAGAGGGGCGTGCATGCCGTAGCGGCCTTGGAAGAGGGTCCTGTAAAAGAAGTTTTTATTAATATTAATGAAATCGTTAGGAGGTTCCTATCTTAGGAGCCCTCACCATCGGTAGCTTGGGACCCTGCTCCCGACACCGGCGAACCACTATTTATTAATTATTTCTATTTTAAAATATTTTTATATCTTTTGAAAAATGAAAAAAAGATCAATAAACGTAATAATATTTATTACGTTATAATTAGTTGCCAATACGCCGGATATAGTGATGACTGATGATAGATCTATTAGAGCGCCGCACATTGATTACTGATATGTCCCACATGACGAGAACCTCGTGAAAGCTAAAAAAATGAGCAAATTAAGTATCTTGACCTGGCTCGCGAGGAAGTCGACATGTGGGACGTGGATACAGCAATCATTGTGCCAATAGGCGTGACGGCCAATGCCATAATAGCCAAGAGCCTCGACCAGCATCTGAGGAGAGGCATTAATATTTGAAATGGCAACATTCCGTTCCGTCGGCAAGACACTACGCACTAAAGCAATTATGTGCGCGCACGCAGCGGTAACCACCTGTCCGTCTGCACTCTCTCTGCGTCTGCCCCGTCTGTTATTTGACCTCACAAGGTAGGCCATCAAGCTACCCCAATATGTCAAATTTCTACTTTATTACAAAAGCATAAGGTTCATGTTCAATTGGGATTATAAGTGGGCAAAAGAAATTTACCTGTATATTAATGAAGTGTCCACTAGTCTGGTCTGGCCGTGCACCCCGGCGAACATGTAAACAGACATCAGCACCAACATGGTGTTGATGCATTCGAGGTGGAGGTAGTATGTGTTGTCCCTGTTGGAAGGCAGAAATATTATAGTAATAGTACTTGATTTTCCTTTATTAAGGTTTTGTACTCGAAGGGTGCCAAATGGAACCCTTTATAAGTTTTTATCAGTTGAAATATAACAATAATTTAATAAATTTCTAATTTCAATGATTTTGGACATCTGAAATAAATGAATCTATATATATAAAAATCAATTGCTGTTCGTTAGTCTCGCTAAAACTCGAGAACGGCTGGGCCGATTTAGCTGATTTTGGTGTTGAAATGTTTGTCGTAGTCCAGGGAAGGTTTAAAAGGTGAGAAAAGTTAGGTAGGGTAGGTAGGGTAGGTAGGGTAGGTAGGGTAGGTAGGGTAGGTAGGGTAGGTAGGGTAGGTAGGGTAGGTAGGGTAGGTATCATCGTTAAGACAGGACAACGTCTGTTGGGTCAGCTAGTATCTAATATATAAAATTCTCGTGTCACAGTTTTCGTTGCCATACTCCTCCGAAACGGCTTGACCGATTTTGATGAAATTTTTTGTGCTTATCCGGTATCTATGAGAATCGGCCAACATCTATTTTTCATCCCCCTAAATGTTAGGGGTAGTCCACCCCTAAATTTTTTTTTGTAGGGTAGGTAGGGTAGGTAGGGTAGGTAGGTAGGGTAGGTAGGAAAGGTAGGAGGATATCATAGTTAAGGCAGGACGACGTCTGCCGGGTTAGCTAGTATACATATAATATTCATTTTACTAAGCCTCTGCTGTCCATCCGATAGACGGTTAAAATTTTAACAAACCCAAAGTGTTTGTGAAAACCCATTAACAGAAATAATAATTATATAATATGTTCGAACCGTTTGGGGTTGAAACACTATGGCCATGGGGTCCCAGTGCCCACTATGTTTTTCGCGACATCAGACCAGAGTGTCCTGAGGGCTGGCCTATTTTTTTGTCAGAATCAGCATCGCCATAAAACGTGGCAATGCTGCCAGCCTTTTGAGAACTTTTCCTGTTGACAGCGATGTGGACGAATTTTTTGATGCCCTTTGTTTTTTGTCCCTCCCGTTTTATACGTATATTTTTTTTTTTTCTTTTTTTTTTATCCTTTATTTCAGGCAACGAAGGCCCATAAAATAGAGTACATGTATAAAAATAATAACTATAAACTAATACATAATTTTAAAAATAAACTTAAAAACTACTGCACTCGTTGTGACGGCGTCGAGTTACGCTGCGAGGTGTCGCGTAGCCGGCCGCGGAAACGGCGATACAGCACACCTTTCGGCCAAAACTCTTCCTTGAGGAAGGTTACCAAATGGTGAGTTGGAACGCGCACCACGAACGACTTGAAATTAGTGCTATGGCGCGCCTCCAACTTCTCCACCCTCAAGGTCCAGTTGGTCTTCACCCGTATGTACTCCACGACGTCTTCAGCTTGCGTAGAGTGGTGCAAACGGGACACGTACAGCTGCGTCGTCGGCACTGCAGGACGTAGCAGCATGTTACATCCAGCCGGCGCCGTCCCGCACTGGTTGCGATAAGTAGGCTTCCTCTTCTTTCTCTCCACCTTGATGAAGCCGTCATCATCGCAAGTGTTCTTGCGTGGAACCTGATGTTCGTGGTCCATCACAGCGCCTTTCTTCGCGCTCGATGCTGAGCGACTCTGCTTTCCCCCTTTCAGATTGACTGCTGGTCGTTTAGTGTCTGACCCAGCAGATTTCTGATTAGCGACGGTATCCGAATAGGTACGTTTGGGGGTCGATGTACCTATAACGCGCGTCGCTTCCCCGGCAGGTACGACGCGATCAGCGGAACACGATGCAACGTTTGCATTCTTGACAGCCGATGACGTTGATTCACTCGCCGACTGAAAACTGCAGACAGAAGCATTTTGTGCCCCGCGACGTGTGTTTGCATTGGAGCCTTCCGGTGACCCACTTGTCGGAGTAGCGTTGCTCAACAACGCTACTTCGGCTCGCAATTCACCAATGGTGACATCCGATGACTCTAACTTGGACTTCATCTCAGCCAGGCTCACCTTCAGAGTCGTGATGTCCTTAAGCAGCCTGGTGACGTCGACGTGGTCGAAAGTGACAGGAGGCAGCTTGTGCAGCTCTTTCGCCACAAAATCTGGCACGTCATCCGGATCGGTCTTCTTCAGCAGGTCAATGATGTCCTGCAGACTCTTCTGTCCACCATCCCTCCGGCGAGATGGCATCTGTCCGACTTGGTCGAGTGACTGATATAACAGCAACTTGGCACTGCATACCTCATCCTCTTTGAAGGAGGACTTGCAGATCTGCAAGATGCTGACCTCGTCCATGTAATCGATGGCATGCTTGACGAATGCCAATAGCTCGTTGGCAATGAGCTGCTTCGTAGCCATTGCGTACAAAGTCGGGCAGCGGTTACCGCTGCGCAAAACTCGAATAGAATATTCGTGCTGTGTAGCGCAAACGCGTCCGTTTCCAAGCGCGCATCGCTCACTACTGATGATATACTTGTACAAAATTATTATTAATATTTTAAGTTTTTTTAGGTATAAAAATACTATGTCATTAAATGTGAAGTTTGTTTTTGGAAAAAAAAATAGATAAGTTTCGAGAAATAAAATGATTTATCAATAGGCAATATTGAACACGGCAATTCAATTGGATTAAATGTTATGTTATGTTGTTGTGGTTGTTGTAAGTGTTGTGTTATGTTGTTGTATGTGTTGTGTTATGTTGTTGTATGTGTTGTGGCATGTTATGGTTTGGATAAAACTTACGTAACAGGAACATCAATAATCAATCCTATCAGTGCATCGATCAGCATCTCCACTCGACTCTCACTCCCCGTTAGTTTGGGGGATGTAGGGGTCACGGGGACATCAGGGGTGGCGGGGGAGCCGAACGGCGATGGTGATGTTTCTTGTGACGGCTGTGGAAATAAAAGAAGAAGTGTGAGAAGAATATGTAGGTTTAGGCGATTCATACACTTTTTTTTGTGGGTGGGAAATCATCATATGACTCCTCTCGGTCTGGGTGGAGCGGAAGGGTGTGCCAGACTCTTACTGACTCCTTCCTTAGCCCTTTATGCTCCGGGGTAGCGGTGACAATACCGATGAACCTCTTAGTAAGACTTTCTTGCCAGACATTCGGGCTTCGGAACAATGTTTATTAAATGCTTGCTCACAGCTAACACAAGAACAGTGTCCGCAAGGTGGGTGCCTGGACGGCGCCATCGAGGCCAGAACAGGAAGAGATGGCGAGATGACCTAGACACGTACCAGGGCTGAATTGAGGTGGCTCTAGGTAACGATGTCTGGAAGGATTTGGGTGGGCAGTGTAGGCAATTTTTTCTTTTATTTAGCCTGCGCTGTCCCACTGCTGAGCAAAGACCTACTTCCACTCCTTCCATCTTTAGCGAGCCCACACGTCCTCCACCAAATTTTGACGGAATTTATCCAGCTTGTCCCGTCATCTCCTACGTGGTCTGCCGTGACCCTCTCATCATCAGCCTAGCCTTTTCCCAACTATGTTGGGGTCGGCTTCCAGTCTAACCGGATGCAGCTGATACCAGTAATTTACTCGGAGAGACTGCCTATCTGACCTCCACAACCCAGTAACTGGCAATACGATACCCCTTGGTAAGACTGGCTGTCAGATTTTCGGGCTTCTGACGACCCGTAACGACTGTCAAAGATGCACAAATGACAGCTGGGACCAACGGCTTAACGTGCTTTCCGTGCACGGAGGAGTCGTGCCGTGACCCCCTCTGTAAGCTAATTAAAAAATTATTATAACAACTAACCGTAGTATCCAGCCCGTCTCTGGCCTCAACAGGCCCATTGCCGACCCTCCGTTCAGCTTGCACGTCCAAGTGCCTGCACAGTTCATACTCAGGCACCATTTCTACTAAATATTTGCTGACGGCGCGAATCACGAAGAGTGCGTTGAAGGTCTGCCATGCTAGCATTACACTGTAACAAGGGACAGATGATAATGATTTGGTGCTAGCATAACACTGTAACAAGGGACAGATGATAATGATTTGGTGCTAGCATTACACTGTAACAAGGGACAGATGATAATGATTTGGTGCTAGCATTACACTGTAACAAGGGACAGATGATAATGATTTGGTGCTAGCATTACACTGTAACAAGGGACAGATGATAATGATTTGGTGTTTCATTGCAATGTCTCGCTACTTCTTTCTTTCTTCATTTCGTGTGGTTAGTGACTAACCTGGTGTCAGTTTTTTATGCTGCCCATGGGCCTCTGACTTAGCTTTACATGCTGTTGAGAAATGTCTCTCAGACATGCTGGTTTCACGATGTTTTCCTTCACGGAAATTAAGTTACGTGGGCATAAATGTATGGAATAGCCCATATTTTTGGGACGAAGTTCGTTATCGCGCTTTGCGAAAGGGGGCTAGACGGAAATTAAGACCAAAAGTTGTAACGACACTTTTTTTGAAGTAAAATTTGATGTCTTTTTAATCAATATTTTTTGATTGCTTAATTTAAGATCAGTTTTTTTTTATTATTATAACTTAAAAGAAATAAAATTTTATTACAATTCCTTCACTAATTAATCGGAAGGGTGTCCCTTGACACCTCTCAAGTTTTTTCGCGATTTCAGGGTTCATCCTATAGTAAAAGTTGTTCGTAACGATGCTACAATGCAACCACTCCCACGAAATTCTTAGAGTTAATTTTTTTACACGTTACAATTATACTCAGTGACTGAGAGTGTTTTATTCACTGTTATCAATGTTTGGTTGGTGGTTTGATGGTTTTTTTCGAGTGGCGTTGGTAAAATATAAGTAAAATATGAGCAAAATGATTGGATATTTTTTCGACGTAATATTTTATTTTATCTTTACAAACTTTTTTTACCGTGCTACGACAAAGCCAAACGGAAGGCTATATAAGTTTATTGACGCAAATATTTACGTGCAGACGTCTTATGGATGGGACACACCCATAGCCAACATTTGCTATTATTCAAACAATTTTCCTTCACACAGGTAAACCCCAGGCTCATAAAGATGCAACCGTGGGATATTTCGTGAGGAAAGTTTTTGGCTGTAGTGGATTGCGGTAAACTGAGTTGATTGAGAGTGAGAGAGAAGAGATTGATTGAGAGTAAGAGAAGAAGTGATTGCTTTTTAAACTCTTGCCTCATTGGTTTGGTGATCGTATACGTGATTCCCGGGTCGGCAAAATATGTTAATGATTTTTTTTTATTCAAAAATTCTTAGCAGAGATGGGCCGAATATTCGTTTTATCTTCGGTATTCGGCAGGTTTGCCGAATATTCGGCTTAATAACTGAATTTTCGGCAAAGTGGTACTAAAGAAGTAAGAAATCAAAAACGTCAAATATTCGGTTCGGTAAAAGGTTTATTCATATTCGGTGAAACCAATGTTCGGTCCATCTCTAATTCTTAGTGGCAACCTAGTAGACTCGTCCCTTAATACATTGGACTTACAACACATATCGAAATCATACATACAGAATACAAAATGTTATGTTATGTTACAAATGACGTATGCGCATGGGATTAATTCCTTATTATGTTATTTAGGTACAGTTCGGCATCACATAAAGTTCCCACAAACTGTCAAATTATTTCAATCGGTTTTGAACTTAACTAACAACGTTTTAAGGTTTAAAATCATTTAGCGAAATTTTACAGGTGTAACTTGGTGCGCGGGCGCCGTACTATGAATCATTGACAGAAACACAAACGATATATAATGGCCGGATCTGGGCCAGTGACATATTGTAAGAAAAACATATTGAGGAAACCAGTTGTGTGGTACTATAGCAGACATGAGGATTTTGTTTCTGTTAATATTGTTAGTGGCTTCTGCCATAGCAAATCTGACTCCCGGTTTTCCTGGAAGGCGTAAGTTTAAAAAATATTTCATTCCAATTTGTTCGCTTCATTTCGAGGAGCTCGTGGCTAAGTAATAACAGCCGCACAGATAAATCCATCAGGTAAAGCTACGCTTGCCGGGGTTGGTCTGTGGATGGGTGACCATCTTTAGATATCGAGACTCCTCCGTGCCTCGGAAAGCACTTGCCAAATTTCATGCGTACAGCCGTTTCAGTGTGATGAGATAAAATCATATCTTAATTATTTGAACTTATATTGCGTTCGAGCCGTTTGGGGTTGAAACACTAGGGCCATGGGGTCCTAGTGCCCACTTTGTTTTTCGAGACATCGCCAAACGGTTGCTCGACTCTTCACGTGACCAGAGGCAGGCCTATATTGTGCTCAAAGGATCAGCATTGCCATAAAACGTACAAAATTTTAAAATTTAATTTAATTCTTATCTGTTTTTTTTAAATCTTTTAATTATGGACGCTTTTTACGTTCTGCATTGTTCTCACGTGTATATTTCTATTTAAGAGTGTCCATTGAGATTCTTGCGTATTCTTCTCCTTAGATTACTGCTTTGGAATGGGCAACTAGCTTCATCTTTCTGACTGACTGACCCCTTGACAGTTCAAAAGTGCCTGTAATTGGTTTATTTGAAATAAATGCTTTAAGTTTGAGTTTGACGTGGCCGTGGCAATGCTGCCAGCCTTTTGTGAACTTTTCCTGCTGACAAGCAAATCAACCTTTCAATATCTTCAAGGATTTTCATTTTAATATTTGTTTTTTATTACAGCTGGCACGGGGCAAATGAAACCGCCTTCACAGGTTATATGCAACTATAGAGGAAATTGCAAACCACGTGGACAACATGGAAAAAATAAATAATAGCTTAAAACAACAAAAAAAAAACACTTAAACAGAAACTAAAAAGTAGAAAATGATATTCAATTTTAAATTAAGAATGGTGTGATCAACCATAAACAATATTATACAGGGTGGAATTTTGTAATGCCCCCTGGAGGGAAAGTACTCTTAATACTGTAGATAGAAAATTTTACTCAAAGGAAACATTCCTTTATTTTTGAATAGAAAGAAAACTGCATTCAAAGATTTCCAAAAAATCGCTTGCCACACCCGGGAATCGAACTGACTAAAATCTGCAAAAAGTACACTAAGGATGAAATCTCTCGAACAAACTTGATAAATTAAATGATAAGAAAACTATGAAATCTTTAATTATTTACAAAAAATTGTAAACTAATTAATTAGTTGCTCGAAATGGGCTCCATTTTCTTGGATACACAAATGTGTTTTTCTAAATAAATACCTTTAATACCTGGATTGGTACAAACGGCACAATCAGATGGCCTGCGAGATCACCAGTTCTCACCCCTTTCGATTTTTTTTTATGGGGATACGTTAATAACCAAATTTACATTAAATCTTATGCGAATGTAAACGAGTTGAGAGTTGAAGTTCAGAATACGATTTATAATATTCACCACAACACGTTATTAAAGGTTACAAGAAATGAATTTGTTAGAAGAATACATTTGTGTATCCAAGAAAATGGAGCCCATTTCGAGCAACTAATTAATTAGTTTACAATTTTTTGTAAATAATTAAAGATTTTATGGTTTTCCTATCATTTAATTTATCAAGTTTGTTCGAGAGATTTCATCCTTAGTGTACTTTTTGCAGATTTTAGTCAGTTCGATTCCCGGGTGTGGCAAGCGATTTTTTGGAAATCTTTGAATGCAGTTTCTTTCTATTCAAAAATAAAGGAATGTTTCCTTTGAATAAATTTTCTATCTACAGTATTAAGAGTACTTTCCCTCCAGGGGGCATTACAAAATTCCACCCTGTATAGTACAAAAGAGTGGGGTGCTTCATGTCAATTGTTATAATATTTTAATGACAGTATTTTTAAGTAGTAAAAAGATAAAAAGTTATTATTATAAAAAATAGTTATTTTTTTTTAGTTTTAAGTTGTATAATTATATTATATTAAAGATTTGTGTTTAATTAGTATCGTTAGTGTGAATAAATAGCCTCTACAATTACTTATAAAATATAGAAGACATTTTTTTTTTGATGAAAATACGCTAGGAAACCTGCATGTCTTAGAACTAAAAATTCCAAGACATGTGACATCTACCAAACCGCACTGCGCCCGCGTAGTGAATTATTTCCTGTCACAGATACGACCTGTGTCCCAGCAGTGAACATTATAGGCTGAATATGCTAATTACCATTTTGATAATTGTAATTTGTTGATCAATATTCAGATCTTGAGATAACCTTCTTTTAACTAGACCAACAGTGCATCACGCCTTTTTTTTGGAGGAAGGGAGTGTCAGACTCTTACTGACTAAAACCCATCCATGTTCCTTCTTTAGCCCTTTATGTTCCGGGGCAGCGGTAACCTTTTGCGACAATCCCGCTGAAAAAGTATTTAAGATTCTAAATATTTCGCCTCAAAAAGACGCTGCCGCCGCTGCTCTTTTTTTTTTTAATCTTCCAATGACTTCTCCCGCTCTAGATGAGGAGTGTCAGACTCTTACTGACTAAAATCTATCCATGTTCATTCCTTAGCCCTTTATGTTCCGGGGTAGCGGTAACCCTTCCGGAAAATCCCGCTTACCCGGTAGGCTTGGCCTTAAGGGGCCCCTTCATATGCTGACATCTCTTTGAGGCGCGCGTGGAACATATACGCGCCGTCCGGCAGGGGCCTGGTCCTGATCGGGCGGTGAGTCACCTATACTCCAGGTCCGCAGGCCCGCGTCTACGGTGGCCGGGAGTCGTCACGTGATTCCCGACGCCCGGGGCGTCCGCGGCGGCTGGGACGGGAGAACCTTTCTCTCTCCCATCTCGCCACCTCCTTCGCGAGCATGACTGTTTCGCAGAAGGAGGTGACTGCCTCCCACTCCCTCTCGTTTCGGACCATGGCTTGCACCAGGGCCGGGCGCAAGAGGTTGCCGCCGCCGATCGCCTCTACCAGCCGCTGCTCATACAGTGGGAATTGACCCTAAATGCTTAGCACGCCTGACGGCAGCGCGTGACCCGTTGAACTTCGCACTTTGTGATAGACCAACTATTAGTAGCTGATTTCATTGTCTTTTATGTATAAAATGAACTGTTTTTGCAAACAAATTGATAAGAAAAAACGATGTATAGACGCGAATTTGTTTTACAAAAAGCAACAATCAGTGATATGTCATTACATTAAGGTCTATAATTCTAGGAACATGGCCAATCGCCAAGGTTCATCTGCGGTTCATCGGTAAATTCCCTGTGTTTAGTGATGTGCTACCAAAATGGAAGTATCGATAGTGTTTAAATTAATGGTATCAACATTTTCACATCGACTGCCTCGCTGGATTTCTTTGTTATAAAAGGTTTGTTAGTAATAATAGCTCGTAGTTCACAGGAACAGGTCCCGGTGTAGTAATCCTAATTAATATTAGAAATGCGAATGTAAGTTTGTTATCTTTTCACGCCTATACCATTGAACATACTCATTCTGAAATTTGGCGTATACGTTGTCAGGTGTACAGAAACGGACATAGGGTACCTTTCATCCCGAAAAAAAGTTATGCTCCCGACGAAAACGACAATAACGTTCTTATGATAATAGATGGCGCTACGTGTCTTTCGAATCATGATTGAATTACATTTTATTTATTGAAACTGTAATAGTGTGAAACGTTGTTTTTTTTTTAAATTTAAATCCCTACCTTTTTTATTCATAAGGGTGGGAAATCATCAAATGACCCTTACCGTCTGGGTATAGCGGAAGGGAGTGTTAGGTTCTTATTGACTAAAACCCATCGATGTTACTTCCTTAGGCCTCTATGTTCCGGGGTAGCGGAAACTTTTTGAGACAAGCCAGCTGAAATTTGAAGTACCTAAATAATACATGATGTGTTTCGAATCGATAGGCCGGCTTTTTTTTTGAACGCGAGTGAAGCCGCGATGAAAGCTTGTTTCCTATATGATTACTCTGAGAAGAAACACCAAAATTAAATCTCAGCGTCTTTAAAAGGCCAGAAATTTTCTTCATCAGATCATGAGTATCGCAAAGAGGAAGACCAAAGAAACGATGGATGGATTGTGTGAAAGATGATATGATGATAATGATATTGTGTGAGACTTTAGATGAATCAGAGTGTTGGACCACAAAAGGAATGAATGAAAGACAATCGCATGCAGCTGAGATGAGAATTCTATGCGTGGTGTTTCGCGAATGGATAGAATACGCAATGAGTATATAAGAGGAAGTCTGAAAGTGACACCGGTGACTGAAAAGTTGTGGGGAAATCGCTTGTCATGGTATGGTTATGTTATGCGGAGGAATGTCGAAAATGTTGTCAGGAAAGTTGTGAGTATGAATGTGGATGGCTATACAAGTAGAGAAATGCCAAAGAAACGATGGATGGATTGTTTGAAAGATGATATGGCTAGGAAGGGAGAGAAGTATGGAAGAAAAAGACATGATGCGCCGACCCCAAATAAATTGGGATGGAGCTCGTGGCTAAGTATTAACAGTCGCACGGATCGATCCATCAGGTTAAGCTACGCTTGCCGGGGTTGGTCCGTGGATGAGTGATCTTTACGTATCGAGACCCCTATGTGCCTCGGAAAGCACGTTAAGCGTTGGTCCCGACAGTCATTCGTGGACCTTTGACAGTCGTTACGGGTAGTCAGAGGCCCGAAAGTCTGACAGCCAGTCTTACATTAGTAAGACTGGCTGTCAGACTTTCGGGCTAGGTATCTGAGCCCCCTCAGTAGAGGATCTTCAATCCTCTACTGAGGGGGCTCAGTGGTAGAGCGTGTAATGTATGTATAGGAACTTCTATACTATGAAGGGAAACGCGTTAGGAATTTAAACACATAATCTTATATTTTCACTTTGTTATAACGAATACATCTGTATAGCTCCGCTGCCAGTGGTGAAGTCTCGAATGTCCAAAAACCTTAACTATATTTTAATCATTTGAAAGGTTCGAATGCCGTCAGGTAATTACCAGCCATGTACAACATAAGGTTTTACTGTAAGGCTCTACAGTACTACCTAGTTACTGACTGGGTTGTGAAGGTCAGATAGGCAGTCGCTCCATGTAAAATAGTGGTATTCAGCTGCATCCAGTTAGACTGGAAGCCAACCCCAACATAGTTGGGAAAAGGCTAGGCAGAAGGGCAGGAGAACGATCATGATAATCGTAAACAAATCATCGATATATTTGTCCCATCCCTAGTTACAACGGATCTGTAAGTAGTCGTATTGCACAAACATCTATATGATCATTTAGCTTCAAAACCTCTTTGCATAGATTTGTGAGGAAATATTATACTACTTGTCAAACGTGGCTTAAATTATCAACATGAAGATACTGTTTTTAATAATGTTTTTGTTAATTACGATGGTTGCGTCAAAGAAGAATATATTTGGAGGAAAAAAACCAAGTAAGTTTTTAATTTTTTTTTTGTGTGAAATAACTCTCTTTCTATCACATTTTACCTGCCATTGATATAAGATAATTGTTTGTTAAGAAACATAAAGACTTATTTAAAAAAGCCCAAGATGTATACCCTCGGAACCGACGAGATCCCCACAGACTTATACTAAACGATTTGCCCAGACTGACTAAATATAATAAAAGCTGTTTAGCCATGGTTGTTCGGATATTTAATAAAATTCCAAATAGCTTAAAAACTTTGGTTTTTAGACTGTTTAAAAAAAAACTCCTTACATGGCTTACCATTCATAATTTTTACAGCCTAAAAGAATTTATTGACGGAAAACATTTTGCAATGTAACCTATAATATTTGCATGCTATGATATAAGCAAAACATGTATGCTCTATAACCTGTTATAACAACTTTGTACACCATGTTTTATGCAAATAAAATTATTATTATTATAATATGTGTTTTTCTTTTCACCTTTTGTGGTGTAGTATTTTTTATTCTGGGTACATCGTCTTCACATATAATTTTATAATTCATGTATACAAAACATTGTAAAAAAAACATTTGAAAAGAGAAACAGTATAGTTTCTTGCTCATTCTTCTCCATACGAAACGACCTTTTGAAATGGGCGATTAGAATCAATTCTATTTCTTGTTCATTTTGACGGTCAAAAGTGCCTTTCTTGTGCCTATTTAAAATAAATGATTTAACTTAACTTTGATTGCTCCGTCTGATAGTGTGTATCTATACTAATATTATAAAAGCTATTGTGAGGTTGTAGGTCTTTCTTGTGCCTATTTAAAATAAATGATTTAACTTAACTTTGATTGCTCCGTCTGATAGTGTGTATCTATACTAATATTATAAAAGCTATTGTGAGGTTGTAGGTCTTTCTTGTGCCTATTTAAAATAAATGATTTAACTTAACTTTGATTGCTCCGTCTGATAGTGTGTATCTATACTAATATTATAAAAGCTATTGTGAGGTTGTAGGTCTGGATCTACTGAACCGATTTTGAAAATTCCTTCACTCTTGGGAAGCTACATGCAATCCTCTAAGTTCCTTTAACCCTTTTTTTTTGAGGGGGAAGTCATCCAATTACTTCTCCCGTTCTGGGTGGAGCGGAAGGGAGTGTCAGACTTTTACTGACTAAAACCCATCCATGTTCCTTCCTTAGCTCTTTATGTTCCGGGGTAGCGGTAACCGTTTCACGTACTAAATTTTCCTTGTTGGTCTAGTGGTCTAGCGCTACCTATTACTGAGCAGGGCGGATTCAATTCCCGGATCGGGCAGAGTTATAGGGATTTATCATTCCACTCCAGCGAAAAGTTTTAGTAAATAGATATGTCTGTTTAACTAAAGACATGACATTGTTCTTTACACATTTTTTAACACCCTTTTTCATCTTTTTCAGCGCACCAAACCAGTGGAACATTTGCTATGAAAACCTCGTCACAAATGATGAAACTTTATAATTCATACAAGGTCTGAAGAAGGAGCGAATATAATTTATACAAAAAGAAGGCAGTTTAAGAAATTAAGAAGAATATTCATAATGAAGAGATATTAATTACTGGACTATGTACTGAGTCTAGCAAATCAAGTTACCCTAATCTGTCAAATTTCTTTGATAGATTTTCCACAAAAATACAGTTTATGAAAAGATTTACAAATAAATATATTCGAAAATCAAATTGCTTTTTAATGCTTAGCTATGTAAGATGCGCTATGATGAAGATGCGCCACCGCGAGGTATCGACACGGGAACCGGCGCTCTCTGCACATAGCTACACCACTCGCGACTATCCATAGCATGCATCCGGGGCATGCATCTATCTATATAAAAAACATGCTTAGCAGAACCCGTTTCCACCAGTGCTATGCTATATGGACCAAGGAATATGATTGGTGGATATCAAATGCATCCATAGCAACGTAGCATAGGATATCTCTGGTGGAATGACACCCTTAGCATTGCCATTCACATTCGGGCACGCCACGATAGTGGCGGTAAGGCCTCTCTTTAAGGAGTGGCTAGAGAGGCGACACGGCGCCCTCGCCTACCGGTAGAGCACACGGTGCAAACCTGCCCCGCTTGGGCGGAGCACCGCCGTGTCCTCGTAGAGGCGATCGGCGGCGGCGACCTCTCGCGCCCGGCCCTGGTGCAAGCCATGGTCCGGGGCGAGAGAGAGTGGGAGGCAGTCACCTCCTTCTGCGAAAAAGTTATGCTCGCGAAGGAGGTGGCGGGATGGGAGAGAGAAAGGTCCTCCCGTCCACGTGGAGCCACGTGACGACCCCCGAAAGAGAAGTCAGCATATGAAGGGGCCCCTCAGGGCCAAGCCTGCCGGGTTAGCGGGATTGTCCGAAAGGGTTACCGCTACCCCGGAACATAAAGGGCTAAGGAAGGAACATGGATGGGTTTTAGTCAGTAAGAGTCTGACACTCCCTTCCGCTCCACCCAGAGCGGGAGAAGTCGTTGAATGATTTCCCAGACTTAAAAAAAAAAAAGCAATGCCATTCAAAGTGGTAATACTGCCAGTCTACTGTGTACTTTTCCGGATGACAGCGATGCGAACTAGTACTTCAACGCCTAAATGTCCTATTCGTATTTATTTGTATAGTTAGTTAGATAGAATTTATTTTATTAGTATATGTTGTTAACATGCTTTAGTGTTAGATTATTGTCGACTGAATAACGATACTATACAACCTGAAAGTATGTCCCTCGTTTAACCTAACACACTGTATAGTCCTTCTTATCGATTTCGAGAACGGCGACCCTTCTTATAAGTTCCTTGCATGAGTCCTTAGATGGCTCGCTAGACCGACTTTATATCGAAACTAGCTGACCCAACAGACGTTGTCCTGCCTTAACTATGATAACTACCTACCTTACATACCCTACCTACCGAGCCACCTACCCGATCTATCTACCTACCCTACCTACCTAATCACTTAGGGGTATGAAAAATAGATAGTAGCCGATTCTCAGACCTACTGAATATGAATATAAAATTGGGCAAGCCGTTCCGAAGGAGTATGGTATTTAACATTTTAACACGAGAATTTTATACAACATTATTTTTAGTATATGCGAAACCTGAATATAGTTTGTTCAAAATGAGGAACTGAATCGATTCCAATAATTTTTACACCATGTTATATTTTTCCCAAAAATATTTAAAAAAGGTTGCAAGTTGGGCACCGAACATTAGTATTATTACCGCCCGCGTAGTGATCGTGTTTTTGTACGGACAACCAGGTTACATAACAAGCTTATAACTTAGTGGTTTTTCATAATACAGTTTTGAAATTTGCACATAGATTCTTTACTTAATAATACTAAACACGTGTTTTGGGTTTCGCATATACTAAAACTAATGTAGGGACAAGATAATAGGTCACTTTTGACATTTCATCAAAATTCAACAACGTAACCTTGTAACGGCGGGCATAAAATAAGAACTGCCCAATTGCTTAACTTTTTTCAATTACGTTTACATATTTATTGTAATAATGACCGATACGAGTAATTTTACGATTTGCTTTCACTAATAAACCATTCTAAACATAATAAACAATTTCTGATCTAAAGAACTGAACGTCGTTACAATGTTGCGTCAGTCAACCCTTTTTCTTTTTAAACACTAGGGATGTTACTCTAAAAATCGAAAGCTGATAGGATTGTAAGTTGAATCGAATGCAATGATTACTTGTGAAGAAAAATCACCATAAATTTATAACCACGTTGTGATTATAGTAAAACCTAATTATACATATTTATTATTCTTTTAACTAACTATAAAAATACAAAAAAATAACTAAATAGAAAGGTCATTGATGTTGGGTGCAATTTAGGTGGATGTTGCTGGCAACACCAGTGCCTGTCGATGACGCATGTCATGTCGCCATAACATGATGATGACGCAGTCTTTTGTTGTTGTGCGAAGTGACTGTGCGTTTTTGGTGTGCTCTCTGTTATTTTCTTCTGATCCGGCTTTTTCATTGAACTGATCTTACTGACTACGTTTACCTGGCTATAAATTGGACTCCGATTGCTTAACGATTATTAAACAAGAAAAACATTACAGTCTTACTATGTCGAAACGGGGGAAAACTCTAAACAGTCAATCTCGCGAACTAGTGCTGAAATTGTACAATTATTTTGGACGTGAATCCGTTAACGATGGGCCTCTTTTACCATTGAAACCACCGAGAGAACGCGTTGCCGAAGCATTGGGAATAGGGAAGAAGACAGTAACTCAAATTCTGAAAGAGAAATACGGACCATCAGGCTCAGAAGATAATACTTTACGTACACCGAAAAAACGAAAGAGGGACAAGAAAATTGTTGACGTTGATAATTTTGATGCTACTGCAATTCGCAACCACATTTATGGATATTACTCGAGAAAAGAATATCCTACACGGGAAAAGCTATTGAGTTCGTTAAAAGGCGCAGGTTTATTTTTTGGAGGCAAATCGTCTCTATCAAAGGTTTTGAAATCGATTGGCTTTAGATTTAAAAAATCCGACAAGCGGAAAATCCTGCTAGAACGCTACGATATTATTTTGAAGAGAATAACATTCTTACGTGAGGTAAATAAAATTACGGATTGGGACAATGTCGTGTTTATTGACGAAACATGGTTGAATGCGAACCATACGGTTGCGCGGACATGGACCGATGATACAGCGGCCTCCACCTCAAAAGTTCCATCGGGAAAAGGAGCCCGACTTATTATATGTCACGCGGGATCAGCTTCTCAAGGTTTTATTCCAGACTGCCTCCTCGCATTCGCCTCTAAAACTACAACAGATTACCATGAGGAAATGAACTTTGATGTTTTTAAAGAGTGGTTTGAGAAGCTGCTAGTCAGCTTAGAAAACCCATCGAAAATTATAATGGACAATGCTCCGTATCATTCTGTACAAGTTGATAAACCACCAACTCAAGCAAATAAAAAGCAAGAAATTGTCTCGTGGCTGGTAAGAAATGGTGTGGAGGCAAGTCCAACTTTATTAAAAGTTGAGTTGTTAAATCTGGTAAAAGCAACTAAGACGTCCAAGCTCCGCTATGTAATCGATGAACTAGCCCTAGAGCATGGACACGAAGTTATTCGATTGCCTCCCTACCATTGCCAGTATAACGCCATCGAGCTTATTTGGGCACAAATAAAGGGTCATGCAGCGCGGAACAATACTGAACCACCCTTCAGTACTGCTAAAATGATGACTCTGCTACAAACTGCATGTGCAGAAGTCACTACAGAAGACTGGCGAAAAGTCGTGGAGAAGACAAAGAAAATAATTTTACAAGATTTTGAACGAGATGTGAGAATAGACAATATTATTGAAAATGAATTAATAATATCTCTGAGTGCTGACAGCAGTGATGAAGATAGCAGTTCCGATAGTTCAAGTGAATAAAAGCAATTTTTTTGTTAAATTACGTAGGTACTTGTCTTATTTTGCTCCTTTAATTTATGAAAGAAAAAATAATAATGGGACAGGGATTCGCATGATCATTTTTAAAATTCACATATGTTTCAAGTCTGTATCGATTCATTCGATTCATTCATTTAACCGATGTTTTTAAGCAGGTCACCTCACTATGAATATAAAACTGACATCTGTCAAAAGTGACCTATTATCTTGTCCCTACTGTAATGTTGTGTATAAGATAACGATGATATAATAAGATTGTTAACAGTTATTTTTATAGTGATTTAATGAATGGCGTCCGAGACAGCTATGTCGGGGAACACAGAGTGAGGGATTCCCATCTCTCAGTTGTACGCAAAATGAATACATTTTCCATACTAATAAGTATTACACGTTTTATTTTAATGGCTGTGTTATGTAATCAACAGCACGCGATACGTTTAACGACATTATAACTGGTTTATCAATATCTCTACATATAGTTTATAATATTATGAGGAGGAAAGATTTGTATCTATGTTTGTAACGAATAAACTCAAAAACTACTTAACGGATTTGGAAGAAACTTGGCACAATGATAGATTATAGTCTGGAATAGCATATAAGATACTTTTTATACCGGAAAAATTACGGTTCCCGTAGGATTTCTTAAATAAACGCGGGCGAAGCCGTGGGCAGAAGCTAGTATAGTATAAAAAAAAAGTCGTTTCCCGCCGTCTGTCCTTCTGTACATTCACAACCACTTATATGTATACACCAAGCAATATTCAGAAGCGATTTTCTCCTCAAATAACTATCTCAACTTTGAGATACGACATGTAAAGTTAACATATGGATTTGAAAATGATGTGCCTATGAACATACAATTTTATTCAATAATTAAGGAGAAATCCGCTTTTGAAATTACCTAACCTAACACAGTTTACTCGTTCAAAACAACTAATTGTACAGTACACTTAGATCTTTTGAACTAGGCCATAGATTTTAATGCGATTTTCATTAATAGATAAGAGTGATTGAAGAGTAAGGTAGGGTAGGGTAGGTAAGGGGTATCGTATTATCCAATTGTTGGGTTGTGGAGGTCAGATAGGCAGTTGCTCCATGTAAAATATTTATATTACATTAATAGATATATTATATATTTATTTTTATTAAATAAAAGTTTACAAAATAATAAAAATGTAAGCCCCACAAAACCGTTTTCACGGTTTGTCTGTGGGAATTCAGCTTATATTCGGTGTTCAGCTGAACCGGTAGGATGGACGCCGACCCCAACATAGTTGAGAAAAGGTTAGGCAGATTGATTAGGGAATAGGCTAGATCAGGGATTCCCTTATTTTGTCTACTGCCCACTTTGACAATAAATTTTAGTTAGTGCACGCATTTTTTCACCTACTTAAAAACCACTATCTAGATGAAATTACAAATCGACCCCTAAGCCTCTACATAACGGTAAGCGGGATTGTCCGAAAGGGTTACCGACATGAAGGGAAGTAACCGTAAAGAACATGGATGGATTTTAGTCAGTAAGAGTCTGTCAGTCTGTCACTCCGTTCCGCTCCACCCAGAGCGGGAAAAGTCATTGGATGATTTCCCACCATCAAAAACAAAAAAGCCTCTACACAACGCCCCCCATTTTTTTTTTGGGTCTCTTACTGTCCCTCTTTATACCTACAGCGTCCATAAGAGCACGTTATCACCCACATCGGGAAAGGCTGGTCTAGATTGTAACGTCAACGACGACGTCACTAATCGCGATTCTTATTAAAGGAAAAAAAATAAACAAATTAAGTAATACCCAGATACTGCTATAAATGATGCAGTTTCCTATAAGATGACATACAATTGTTACTGACATATAGCAGTGCAGACGCGATAAGGAAAGATGAAGACATCGCCGCAAATATTTTTGTGTTTTGGGCTGCTTGCAGCGAAAATGGATGCAGAACGTAAGTCTTTTTTTTTTCTCGTGAATTAACGAAACACTTATACTTTAGCTTGTTTGTGTAAGGGCCGATGCCTGCTGGGTCAGCGGGATTGTTGGAAAGGGCTACCACTGCCCCGGAACATAAAGGGCTAAGGAAGGAACATGGATGGGTTTTAGTCAGTAAGAGTCTGACACTCCCCTTCCGCTCCACCAAGAGCGACAGGAGTCCGCCTTTGTACAGAATTTACTTGTTAAAGTTTAAATAAAATATTAGGGAAATTCGTCTGTTTAACAATGTGAATAACGCTAACCCATTGTCATCGATTGCCATTGTATGTGTGTACGTAATTAACCCTCTGAAAAACAAACCCCACACTTAGCAGTGATAAATAATTTTAATTTTGTAAGTAAATAAATTATATAACCCACATAGTCCACTCATTCACAATAAGTTAAAAAAGTAACACCAAAGGTACTTGAATTCACAATCAAATTATTGTTTCAGTAACAGCAGACGAAAATTGTTTCAAACCTGCTACAACAATCATCAGGGAGTATACCTCAGAATCAATTGCATCATCATCATCATCAGAAACATCACCGTCATCATCTTCGGATCCAGAGGAATAAGAATGATGATAAACCAACCCGAACTGCGCCCGCGCAGTTACTACGTTCAACTGCCTTCCGTGGAGGAGGCCTAAGTCCTAGCAATGGGAACTTTATAGACTGAATTTTGGGCCAAACTAATTTAAAACATATTTATTTAATTATTATTTTTGCCATCGACACGCTAAGAAGAATAGACTGATTCTTCTTCTTTTCGTGTGGTTAGTGACTAACCTGGAGTCTTTATGCTGCCCATGGGCCTCTGACTTAGCTTCACATGCTGTTGAGAAATATCTCTCAGGCATGCTGGTTCAAGCGGGATTGTCCGAAAGGGTTACCGCTACCCCGGAACATAAAGGGCTACGGAAGAAACATGGATGGGTTTTAGTCAGTAAGACTCTGACACTCCCTTCCGCTCCACCCAGAACGGGAGAAGACATTGGACGATTTCCGAGCCTTAAAAAAAGGCATGCTGGTTTGCTCACGATGTTTTCCTTTATCGATTTTAAGCAAGTGATAATTATGCAATACGCAATACGCACATGAATGCGTAAAATCAGAGGTGCGTGTCTCGGTACAGACTGATTAAGCTGTGATTATACAGGGTGAATTTTTCAAGAGGGCGTGGATGGCCAATTCCAATTTGGTATGAGGGATAGCGAAAAGTACTCAAAGGAGTCGCCGTCTTGGTTTTGATGAAAACTAAAACTGCATTATTGGATTTTTATAAAATCAATATTTCTACCCAGAAATCAAACCAGTTGGAGAAACGAACGAGAACCACTATGGAGTATAAATGTGGTGCAGTTCCACTAATGATGGTACACTTAATATCGTGTCCTGCGTGTCCTGTCGTCTGCACGTTACAGGAACTGAACTGGAAACCGTCTTAGAACCAAAATTGGAAGACATGTGACATACACCAATCCGCACTGGCCCGCATGGTGGACTACAGTCTGCTTCCTCCCCAAAACGAGTTCCTTAAAAGTATGAAGAAAAGGAGCATAAAGACTGCTTGAAAAATTCATTCCCTAAAGGGAGATTAAAGTTGGTGGGGAAGTACGACATTTTTGCGAACGGGAAATTGCATTTAGCGCACAATAGAAGAAGAATAAACGATCTTGCTTTATGTAGGAATCTCAATGTTACTTTATTAACAATATCTATACTAATATTATAAAGAGGTAAAATTTGTAAGTTTATATGTAGGGGGTAATCTCAGGAACTAATGATTCAATTTCAAAAATGTTTTCACTGATAGAAAGCTACATTATTCCTGAGTGCTATCCATACTAATATTATAAATGCGAAAGTAACTCTGTCTGTCTGTCTGTTACCTTTTCACGCCTAAACCACCCAACCGATTTTGCTGAAATTTGGTATGTAGATAGTTTGCATTCATGAGAAGGACATAGGCATATTATTTTTTGGAAATTCAACCCCTAAAAGGGTTACAAGGGGTGGCAAAGTTTGTATGAGAAAAATATTTTTATTGCACATTTTTGCATAGGTAGGGTAGGTAGGGTAGGTAAGGTAGGTATCATAGTTAAGACAGGACAACGTCTGTCGGGTCAGCTAGTAGGCTATAAATTATATTTATATCATACATATTAGCCGAGCTATCGCAATTTTCGTCTAGCAAGTCGGAAAGAAATACCTCCTTAAACAGAATTATTTGCATGCGCTGCCTAAACAGTTACAGTATATCGCAATTTTCCGCGGACGAAGTTGCGGGCAGAAGCTAGTTTACTAATAAAATAAATATTAGAAGAAAAACCTGTTTTCTTTCAAACCTTTTCCTCCTTAATCGGGAATATCCCTTGAGACGACGTGTAGTGTTACACGTGCGCGTGCGACTCTAGACTTACTATTCGTCAATATTAAAAAACATAATTAACTGTTCCTTTTTTCCTCAACGTGTTCTTTCTTTGCGTCATGTTTATCACAAATAAACATATTTTTATAATTTCCTTACCTCTGAATAACCCTTTGGGGAAACAGAGCGTGATGTAATGTTACGTTATGTTATGATGATGTATAGAAAACGCGCATCAAGCTATCCCTAACTGACACATATTCCCAATAGAAAATGAACCTTATTCTTTTGCGATAAAGTTGAAAATCTGCCAGCAAATCAAGCTATGCCTAACTGTCAAATATTCCCAATTGAAAATGAACCTTATAATTTTGTAATAAAGTTGAAAGTCTATCAAAGAATTTTGACAGATTGGGGTAGCTTGATGTGCTGGCCTCTGTACATAATAAAGAGAAGGTATTTAATCTAGTTAGGTATATATCGGGAACAGTGATGGCCAAGTGACAGCCGCGACTTACGAGTTATATAGGTCGTAGCCTCGTGGGTTAGAACCAAGACAGTCAACATACATTGTTTTAATCCATCACCACTGCTCTCAAAACGTGTGTCGTTCCCAATAGTAATGTAACCATAGATAACTAATTTATTATCTTTTACCAAGTCAAGGTTGGACAAAAAGAAAATACTCCAAAAGTTCACATGTTGTCAAAATTCTCCTTGTAACATAGAAATATTATAAAGGTAGTGGCCCCGTGGCGTGGGTTCAAATCCAAGCAAGTGCTTTACTTTGTGTAAATAATTTTATCACCACTGCTCTCAAAACGTTGAAGAAACCGGCATGTCGTAGAATCAATAATTGGAAGACATGTGTCATCTACCAAGTCGCACTGGGCCCGGGTGGTTGATTACGGACCACACCTTACAGAGAGGAGGCCTGTGTCCCAGCGGGTTATTGTAAACTCGCCATAATGAAAATTTGCCACAAGTAAAAATTATAGTAAACTTGCCACAGTGACATGTTACAACAAAATACCTTGTGACATTCTGCAATTAAATGAAAGAAAATTTAAAACTCACATTAAAAATACACTTCGTAAACAAGCATATTACAAATTAGAGGATTATATAAAGGATAAGGATGCTTGGAAACATGCTGGTCCTGCTCCACAGGGCAATCTAGTGTCTAGACAAAATCAAACTGGTTGCTAAGTAAATTAGGTAATAATTTATTATTTATAAAATACTATTTTAACATGTTGAAATAACTTCTCACACATTGATTGATTTATTATATATTAACTTTTAGAATGTTTGTAAATATGTGAGCACCATGTACTTTTGACATACTTAAGTTACCTACCATTACTATATGTGTTTTTCTTTTCACCTTTTGTGGTGTAGTGTTTTTATTCTGGGTGCATCGTCTTCACATATAATGTTATAATTCATGTATACAAAACATTGTAAAACATTTTAAAAGAGTAACGGTGGAGTTTCTTGCCCATTCTTCTCCACACGAAACTACCTTTTGGAAGGGGCGACTAGAATCAATTCTATTTCTTGTTCATTTTGACGTTCAAAAGTGCCTTACTTGTGCCTATTTGAAATAAATGATTTGACTTTGACTTGACTTTGACTTTGACAAAATAATTCACAACAGGTATAGTAAACTCGTCACAGGTAGGTCAAACTTGTTTTGGATGTACCGACAGTAAAACGATATTCGTTCAACATCATTGTTTAGTAAAAGTAATGTAGTTTCCGAATAAAAAAAAAGAAGAAAACTGTATCAAAAAATATGATCCATGGGCCATGTGGACATGGCCATTAAACAGAAACACTACTACTTCGTTTGCTATCGGTACTTTTAAAGCTGTGGCAAGTTTTCGTGAGACAGATAAGCCTGAGGCGAGTTTACTATAATTTTTACTTGTGGCAAAGGAGATTGTTCTACGCCCATACATTGTTCGCCCTGGAGCCAACAGCATAGAAAAAATCATTTTCTATTTGTAAACTGCCCTTAGTAGCCCATAAGAACAAAGTTTCTTGACGGACACTTTAGAGAAAAGATTTATTTAAAGAAAAGGAACAGATTTTGAGGTTATTTTTAATAAAAGAAAACTTAAGTAATTCCTTCTAAAATCGCTATTTCTGTTTTCTACAAAGCATTAAACTTCAAATACAGTAAAATATTACCGTAAATATAGTTGTATTATGCCTTTTAGGTACCTACAGTTATTATTTATTGGTTGAAGTTTACTATAAGCGAAGTCCGTTATCCGTTGTCAAAATGCTAATGTGTCGTTTAAGCAGATCACTGAATCAGTTATTCGAAGCCAGGTCACGTTGAACGCAATCCAAATTGTAGTCCGTTAAACAAAAACAAAATCAAAAAACGCCAAAAGAAATCGCCAAATAGGTAGTTATTCACAACAACACAACACAGCCACAGGCACCGACTGACGTATAGTAACGTAGAGATGCTCTCTTGAAGATCAATCATTGTATATCGATTATCAATGACCACCTATTTAAACTGTGGTTTTAATTTAGTAGACCAAAATGACAGATCAATATGTCAAATGTAAATTAATTTATTCCGTTTCAAACATAAACACGTTGTTGCTATGATTCTACTCCAATTAAATTAATGCTAAAATAAAATATTTTGTTCCCAACGAACAATGTGTAACGTTTTAGTTTGCGACATTTAAAAATAGAGTTTAAGTACTTAAAAAGTAAAAATATGGCTATTGAAGTCGTGAAATGGTTATGAGAACAATTCACTAGAGTTGCGTCGTAAATGACATTTCAATCGTTACATGAGAGATTTTCTGACAAGTGAAAAAACATAGTTCAATAGATGGCGTGGGTAAAAAATACGTTTTCGTTTTACTGGCTACTGATAACAAAAATAAGATCCGTAACGTAAAAAAGAAAGCTTATTTGATGTCAAAAACCTGAGACAGTGACGTATTTTTTACAAACGCCTCTTTTGAACTAATATTTTCTCACTTGTGAGAAAATCCCTCATTCGACTAGTAAGTACATTTTGTGAGTTTGTTTTGTTCATTATATTTTCATCATAATCGTGCTAGGCCATATTCATCATAAGTTCCATTAAAATGTTCACGGAACTAATTCCATGAAAAAAATATGCATGAAAACCTTTTATGTTGCACATTTTCAATGTTTTGGAAGTGATAAATATCGAACATCCATTATTTATCACTAGATAATATGGACATCGTCGTCGATATCGATATTTATATAATATGAGCGAGAGCGACACTGTCAAATCTTTTGTGACATTCACTTTGACAATTCCTTGAAAGATGGCGAGTTCAGTTGGTAATAAAATCAATGAGGTCACCATAAAAAACCTAATAAGAATTAAACAGTGTCCGCTTGAATTTATTATTTTTAAAAAGCATATTAAAATATAATTAAAATTAACGTACACGTCAAATGTTTGTTGGTTATAGGGCGGTATAGAACAATCTCCTTTTCATTATTGCGAGTTTACAATAACCCGTCCCAGCTATGGGGACATTATAAGCTGATAATGCTCTTGTTTCGGAAAATACAGAATCCAATAGGAAGTTCCTTAGTACGTCCGCACTTACGCACAACATTAAACCTATTATTGAATGTAAATAAGGATACTACCTTCATTAAACAAACGTAGGAAATCCAACATAAATTATTTGTCAATGAATCAATGTAAATAACTGTAGCTTTCTATATAAGTAGTGCAGTTTCCTGTTATATAGTACTTTACATAACGCCATCACCCAATTTAGACGTTACGTGGTGAAAAAAAAATTGTTATTTTTTGTAGTTCTTCGTGTTGCTGCGAAAATGGAAACAGAAGAGGGTATGTTTTTTTTATGGGAATAACCGACACGCTTAGTATTTTTTTTTTTGAGAGTGAATGAAATGACCTCTCCCGCTCTGGGTCCATCCACGTTCCTTCCTTAGCCATTTATGTTCCGAGGTAGCGGTAACCCTTTCGGACAATCCCGCTGACCCGGCAGGCTTCGGTCCTAACGTGCCCCTTCTTTAATGCTGACATCTGTTTGAAGCGCGCTTGGAACACTCCGTGCCGTACGGCAAGGGCCTGGTCCTGGTCCTGATTTACTCTTTGTCCCGTTTATTGGTAAAATCGCCACAATTTACAGAGGATGTAGATTGGACTTTGGATAATGTGTTCATAGAGAGTTTGTTGCGCCACTTCTTCCCAGCTAAAGCACTAGAAAGTGCTGAAGGGAGGGCGTTTTTGGAGGACTGTCTTATGTAATTTTGACGCTCAAAAACTAATAATTCTGTATTTCATTAACACTCATCTTCTTCGTGTGGTTAGTGACTAACCTGGTGTCAGAGTTTTAATGCTGCCTATGGGCGTCCGACTTATCTTCACATGCTGTTGAGTATTATCGCTCAGGCAACATACCCTGCCACTTACACCCCAACCAAATCCTCTGGTGCAAACAGAAGTACGTAATATTATGTTAATCATGTGTTTTTTTTCCACAATAGCACCATCGACTGACACCGTCGACTTCAAACCGGCTACAGTCATCGTCAATGAATATTCATCATCAGGTTCGCCTACGACAGACACATCATCGACCACGACCACATCATCGACCACGATCACATCATCGACCACGACCACATCATCATCAACTTCATCATCACCTTCTGAAGCAGGGAAGGAAGGAGTATGATGAAGCGACTCGCACTGGGCCTGCGTGATAGATAGCCTACTCTCTCTCAAAGAGGACGTTTACTATATCAATCAAGTCATGGAATCGCAGATGACTGAGGAACATGGATGCCTGCCCCAAGCTGCGCCACAATACCCTGTCCTCCGGCTTCTGCATCCAGTCACCAGCCACAGTTTTTAAAGTGACTGCGATATACTAGCAACACTGACCGTAGCCTTGAACCTCACCTAGAGGGAGGGGGAGGGGTTGGGGTCAACGACCGCTTGTATGCTAAATATTAGTATTTTTTGTTTGTATAAACTAGATTGAAATAGTGAGTTTATGGTGTTTTGTTTGTTGTCATACAAAAATCTTAAAATATTGCGCTTTTTGATACTAGCTAATTTAATTTTATATTATAATGTTTTCCCACCTTTCGACTAATAGAAAACTGTTTAAGTATAAACAATATAGCTTTACATAAGAACCTCATTTTTATTAGATAAAAATATTTATTATGTTATTCGGTTTGTACCTATATAATAAAGGAAACCGTGACTGACTGATGAATCAACACATAGCTAAAACCAGTAAACGGATTGGACTGAAATTTTGTACACAGATAGTTATTATGACGTAGGCATCCCCTAAGAACGGATTTTTCAAAATTCAACCCCTAAAGGAGTGAACCGGGGTTCATAATTTGTATGAAAAAAAACTTATTTTATAAGAAAGATGGCTATTATTTAAGTATATTGTGTATACGCGAACAAAATCGCGTACAGAAGTACTAGTAAAATGATTTTAGAAGCAAGACATGTTTTTTTATAACTGTTTTCCTCCTAAATCGGGAATATCCCCTGAGACAGCGCGGGCGCAGTATCCCATGCGCACCTCTTAAAAAGAACGAGCGGTTGCGGGTTAAACCGTACATGATGACCGCAAACAATAAAAGCTTTGGATTACGTAAAAAAGTGACATACATTTTTTGGAATGAAGTTCCATAGCGCGCGTTGCGAAAGGGCTAGACGGAAAAAATAAAGACCAAAAGTTGAAACGACACTTTTGGGAGTAAAATATGATGTCTTTTTAATCAATAATTTTAGATCAGATTTTTTTTTTATTATTATATACAGGGTGGAATTTTGTAATGCCCCCTGACGGGAAAGTACTCTTAATACTGTAGATAGCAAATTTTACTCAAAGGAAACATTCCTTTATTTTTGAATAGAAAGACAACTGCATTCACAGATTTTCAAAAATTCGCTTGCCACACCCGGGAATCGAACCGACTATAATCTGTAAAAATGACACCCTGTACTTTTATTGCATCGATGAAATCTTTCTAAGAAACTTGATAAATTAAATGAAAGGAAAACCATGAAATCTGGACTTATAAATTCAATGAGTCAACTCTTTTGACTCCCATACTATGTAGTGATAAAGATATTTGAAACTGAAAATGAAATCGGTACGAGTCACTCCCTTCCGCTCCACCTAGAACAATTTCCAGAGATTTTCTCAACACTTAAAAAAATAGCCCTTAATTTCATTGCTTTTAATTATAGTAGTAAAACAAAAGAAGTGCTCAACATTATTATTCTGTAGGCAGACTGATATAAAAACAATAACAGGCTATGTATAGACGCCAGCACATCAAGCTATCCCTAACTGTCAAATGTTCCCAATTCAAAATAAACCTTATGTCTTTGCAATAAAGTTGAAATACTATCAAAGAAATTTGACAGATTGTGGTAACTTGATGTGCTGGCCTCTGTACTTACTTTGAAAGAAGGCAAACAAGTTGCACGCACCATTTTATAAACATTATATAAATAGCTACAGGGTGATTGGAAACTAACTGTACCTCTTTAAAAGATTTATTAGAACATATTGGTACAGACGCCAGCCAAGCGAAGGGTGGCATAAAATGGTTTATATTTACTAGCTTCACCCGCATAATATGTCGACAAATTATACACATAAACCTTCCTCTTGAATCACTCTATCTATTTAAAAAAACCGCATCAAAATCCGTTGCGTAGTTTTAAAGATTTAAGCATACATAGGGTAGGGACAGAGAAAGCGACTTTGTTTTATGCTATGTAGTGAAGTATACAATAGATGTTGTACAGGTACAAGCATTTACATATAAATATTACTAGCTTCCTGCCCGCGACTTCGTCCGCAAACCTTAATAAATTATACACCGAAACCTTTCTCTTGAATCACTATACATTCAGTCAAAAAAGTATCGGGAATGGATGATTTGTTTATGGTTCCAAATTCAAATTTTTGGTTTTTTTGTAGTTGTTAGATTGGCACAACTGTTTTCCATTTTGGCGCGGAGTTTGAGTTGCATCTGTTATTTATATTAAATACAGTGCTGGTTTTAGTAATATCATATATAGTGTGTATTGCGAATTTCATAATGGACAAAAATATCGAACAAAGAGTTTGTCTTAAATTTTGCATCGCCAATGGAATTTCGTGTTCGGAGTCACTGAAAATGTTACAGAAGGCTTACGGTGAATCGACTTTATCAAAAACTCGTGCTTATGAGTGGTTCAAAGCGTTCAAAAGCGGTCGAGATGTGATGGAAGATTTGCCTTGCTCTGGTTGGCCGTCAACGTCTGCAACTGAAGTTAACATCGCAAAAGTGAAGAAAATAGTGACTGAAAATCCCCATTCAACTCTGAGAGAGATAGCCGCCGAACTTTCTGTATCTCACGAGTCGATCCGTACCATTTTAACTAATCATTTGGGTATGAAACATGTTGCTGCTCGGCTAGTCCCAAAAGATCTGAATTTTCTCCAAAAACTCAATCGCATGAAAGTCGCTGAGGACATGCTAGAACGAGTCAGTTCGGACCCAACATTCATGAAACGCATTGTTACTGGTGACGAGACGTGGGTTTACGAGTTTGACATGCAAACTAGTCAACAAGCTTCGGAGTGGCGCCTTCCAACTGAACCGAAACCGAAAAAGGAGAATTCGCGGCGAGAACTGAACTCAATTCCGGAAGCAGCATTTAAAAAATGTTTTGATGAATGGATTATTCGTTGGCGTAAGTGTATCGTTTCTAAAGGAGCATACTTTGAAGGTGATAAAATAAATTTGGATGAATAACAGACATTTTGTGTATTATTGATCTTTTCCCGGTACTTTCTTGACAGAGTAGTATCTATTAAAAACTGCATCAAAATCCGTTGCTTAGTTTTAAAGATCTAAGCATACACACATACAGACATAAGAACATACGCGGGAAGTGACTGCTTTATACTATGTAGTGATACATTATTATTTTTATTACAATAACATACATAGCAAACTTACCTTTTTCCATTTTCCCATCAGCATGTATAGAAAACTAAGCAGTAATTTAAAATCAAGGAAATTGCAGTTTATAAGACATAGCTAAGAAGCACTCCTTCTAAAGAACACGTGTATAGTTGAAAAATATGGAGATATTATTTTTATTGTTTCTGTTTTTCGTTGCTGCGTTTGCGCAACCGACGACGCAGCCGCCACAAACACAGAATGGTAATTATTTATTTATTTAATTAAAATCGTGTTAGCCAGTTACTGGGTTGTGGAGGTCAGAATCGATCTATGTAAAATACGCATCCGGTTTGACTGGAAGCAATCCTAACATAGTCAGGAAAAGGCTAGTATTGGATATGCAGGGTGAATTTGAATTCATGGGCATTATTTTAAGGGCTCATTGTTCTATCATTATGAACAACTTTCACTATGGGAACAAATCTGATCTCGCGAAAAAAAAATCTGCTGTTTCCTACATTTTGACAAGTTATGCGAGCATGATGTATGGAACATCGCAAAAGTGAAGAAAATAGTGACTGAAAATCCCCATTCAACTCTGAGAGAGATAGCCGCCGAACTTTCTGTATCTCACGAGTCGATCCGTACCATTTTAACTAATCATTTGGGTATGAAACATGTTGCTGCTCGGCTAGTCCCAAAAGATCTGAATTTTCTCCAAAAACAGCATTTAAAAAATGTTTTGATGAATGGATTATTCGTTGGCGTAAGTGTATCGTTTCTAAAGGAGCATACTTTGAAGGTGATAAAATAAATTTGGATGAATAACAGACATTTTGTGTATTATTGATCTTTTCCCGGTACTTTCTTGACAGAGTAGTATCTATTAAAAACTGCATCAAAATCCGTTGCTTAGTTTTAAAGATCTAAGCATACACACATACAGACATAAGAACATACGCGGGAAGTGACTGCTTTATACTATGTAGTGATACATTATTATTTTTATTACAATAACATACATAGCAAACTTACCTTTTTCCATTTTCCCATCAGCATGTATAGAAAACTAAGCAGTAATTTAAAATCAAGGAAATTGCAGTTTATAAGACATAGCTAAGAAGCACTCCTTCTAAAGAACACGTGTATAGTTGAAAAATATGGAGATATTATTTTTATTGTTTCTGTTTTTCGTTGCTGCGTTTGCGCAACCGACGACGCAGCCGCCACAAACACAGAATGGTAATTATTTATTTATTTAATTAAAATCGTGTTAGCCAGTTACTGGGTTGTGGAGGTCAGAATCGATCTATGTAAAATACGCATCCGGTTTGACTGGAAGCAATCCTAACATAGTCAGGAAAAGGCTAGTATTGGATATGCAGGGTGAATTTGAATTCATGGGCATTATTTTAAGGGCTCATTGTTCTATCATTATGAACAACTTTCACTATGGGAACAAATCTGATCTCGCGAAAAAAAAATCTGCTGTTTCCTACATTTTGACAAGTTATGCGAGCATGATGTATGGAACAGCTGATTATTTTTTTGAGATTAGTTCCCATGGTAAAATTTGTTCATAATGATGAGTACAATGACTCCATAAAATTTTGTCCTTGAATTTAATTTCACCCGATATTCGAATGATTTTTTGGAAACATACTGGAAATGACATAAGATAAACGAAGTTCAATTTATTCTCGTATAATCGGCCACCTTGAATAACAAAAGTGACAACTAAGTAAGGATTTTCTAAAATTAATTCCCTGATGGGGTTTATCTCGTTCTATCATCGAGCAGACGGAGTATACAAGGTGAAATTGAACTCATTGACAATATTTTAAGGGGTCATTGTACTCATCATTATGAACCACTAATACTACGGGAACAAATATGAAATCGCGAAAAAACAATCGGCTGTTCCATACATTATGGTCGCATAACTCCTCAAAATCTAGGGAACAGCAGTTTTTTTTTTTATAGCTAGTAAAAGTTGTTCATAATGACAAGTACACAATGACCCCTTAAAATATTTCTCATGAATTCTAATTCACCCTGCAGAGCAATGGTGGCTCAGTGGTTACAAAGAGAAGCTTTCTTTGTCTAAATTATTTCATCACCACTGTGACGCGTACATATAATTAATTTTGCATGTTTGTTTAACATTAGTTTAAGAACTTAGTGATTAAAGGATACAATAAAAAGATATATAATTTGTCGTGAGGAAACCGGTATGTCCTAGAACCAAAAAATTCGAAGACACGTGACATTCGTCAACCCGCACTGGGCCCGCGGGATTATGGCCCACTTCCTCTCTTAGAAAGGGGGCCTGTGTCCCAGCAGTGGGAACAATTTAGGCTGATTAGATTAGATAGAGAGAGATTATTTTTTGCTTTTCAGTTTTTTCGGCGGTTAAATATTTTTTTACCCTGTTATCATCCCTATTGACCTATAGTGACGCTGCTGTCGACCCTAATCCTATTTTTTTCTCTTTATTACAGAAACCACAACTGAATATGAATTCCCTGACAAAAGCGGCCAAGGCCTACCCGCATCGGCGATTATTCATTTTTACAACAAACCAAAAGGTTAAGAAAGAAGCAAGTTATATGAAACAATAGAGTTGAAAAGACATAGGGGCTTTCCTTTAAACTGCCTATACTATGGACCATTTTCAAGCTCTGTACCTTAAATCAATTAAATAGGAGCAGTAGTTTAGTAGCAAATGATTTTTTAAGTTTTTTCCCCGTTTGAACACCATGTATCTTTCCTAACAGCTGATTATGTTGAACACCATGTATTTTTCCTAACAGCTGATTATGTTTATACGCACACCTTAAAATGATAAATCTTAGTACAACATACGATGCGTTGTTACAAGGTCAGTTTTTATTTACTAAGGGTGGTTGCGTTGCCTGCCGGGTAAGCAGGATTTTCCGTAAGGGTTACCGCTACCCCGAAACATAAAGGGCTACCTACGGAAGGAACATGGATGGGTTTTAGTCAGTAAGAGTCTAACACTCCCTTCCGCTCCACCCAGAGCGGGAAAAGTCATTGGATGATTTCCCAGCCTCAAAAAAAAAAACGGCTGGTTGCGTTTTACTCTGATTTGTAAGCTAAAAATTTTTGATGCTTTTTATTTTTATACCGTATTGAGTTAATACTAAACACGTATAGTATACGTAGTGCAATTTAATGCCCCTCTGTCATATCAACTCTGTATAATAAATAATATTGAATTGTTACTTAGCCTTCTTCCTCTCTAATAATTTTTGCTGTGCCCGACAAGGTCTATATTGGTGTTTCACTTTTTAAACTATCTATGTAATATACATGGAACGCAATAAAGTATTGACTACTGAATTATTTTTTAATCAACCTTCATATTTCTGTTGCAAATAAAAAAATACTTCCGCTCCACCCAGAGCGGAAGGAGTCATTTGATGATTAATAACCCAACCTCAAAAAAAAAAGTATCTTAAAATATACCGACGACTCAGGCGGCGCGTGCACAAAAACATTAATCGTATTAATAGTTAAAAATAGTTGCGCTTTGAGGAATACCCCCAAACCAATAACCTGAAGTGAGTTACTTTTGTTTTTTTTTTATTGCATTTTTTTATCTGGAATCTCTTAGTAGTAGCTCGGAGTCTGGATTCGTACCCGTTTGACAGCAATATGGGGCCCTATTACATGGGACTAAGGTCGCTTTTCCACCAGAGATGTGCTATACAGCTATGCTGCGAGGATGTGAAACCTAAGCTACGAAACTATGTGACCGTTTCCACTTCTTCTTTTCGCGTGGTTAGTGATTAACCAAGTGTCAGAGTTTTTATACTGCCCATGGCATGGGCCTCTGACTTAGCGTCACATTCCGTTGAGAAATATCTACGGTTTCCACTGATGCTTAGCTATGTAGCGGTCTAGTAAGATGAACCGCCGCGAGGTAACTGTGCGAGGAAGTGTGCTTACTGTAGGTACTGCTCTGCACATAGCTACACCACTCGCGACCATCCATAGCACACATTCAGATCATGCATCCATCCACATTAAAAACATAGCACAACTTTTCCCAAAGTGGGCGATGACGCCCCCTTATGGGCGCTGCAAACCTGAAGGAGGAAGTAGGAGACTCAGAAAAAAATGGGGGCGTTGTGTAGAAGCTTAGGGGGCGATTTGTAATTTCATCTAGATAGTGGTTTTTAAGTAGGTAAAAAATGGGGGCGCTAAACAATTAGACAAAATAAATTTGGGAACCCCTGGATTAGCAGAGCCTGTTTCCACAAGTGCTATGCTATATGGACCAATGAATATGATTGGTGGAAATCAAACGCATCCATAGCAACGTAGCATAGCATATCTCTGGTCGAAATGCACCCTTTTTTTTCAGGGTAGGAAATCATCACATGTCTCCTACCGCTCTGGGTGGAGCAGAAGGGAGTGTCAGACTTACTTACTAAAACCCATCCATGTTCCTTCCTGGATATCAAACGCATCCATAGCAACGTAGCATAGCATTACTCTGGTAGAAAGGCACCCTTAAACATAACTGGTGAAATGTAAGTGTACCTATTTTGGGTTCACCTCTGCTATACCCTTCGGTAAAACCAAGCTTAAAGTTATGGTAATAGGACCTGTTTTAACATACATAACATCACGCATAATAATATTTTTTTATTACAAGCAGGAAAAACAAGTCGTAGTAGGTACACTATACATACCTACACTAGGTATCTACTTATTAGATCTAACTATATATAAAAAAATGATTTGACGTTTGTTCGTCTCACAAAAACTCCAGAACTGCTGAACCGACTTGCCTCAAGAAGCATGTTAAGGGTTTAGTAGGCGTTTCAGCCGCTGAATTTCGTCCGATCCAGTTGAAACATGGATTTCATTATTCATATTTCTGGGTGGTGTTCCATACATTTTGACGAATTATGCGAACATAAATGTACTGAACAGCTGTTTTTTTTTTAAGTTTGGTACCATAGTTAAAGTTGTTCATTTTCGTGAGTAGTACTTTACTCCCATGAAAGTACATAATAAGCACTCACATGACATTGAATGATTACCCAGCCTTAAAAAAAAAAAAGGATAAAAAAAATAAATTACGTTTAGTCCATCAGTGAGATAATAAAAATATATTAGACGCGTATTTTTTGGGGAGTAAAGTAAAGTTTGGGAGTGGGGGCGCGGTACGAGACAACTCAGTATAAAATCTACATAGGAGTGACGTCATTCCACATTTTAACACGTGTTTAATTTTTATTACCTAATCGATTATTATGAATCGATTACGTAATAAAAAATAAAACACGTGACCACGTGTCAATAATCTAGCTGAAATGAAGGATTAAAAAAAAATAGTTAATATCCCTATTTAGAAATTCCGGGACAAAAAAAAATTCTGTCGCTTTCTGAAATTTTTAATAGCTATAACAAATTTCGATGTTTAGCCAACTCCTCATACTCACCGTACGCAGAAGGGGCGAAGCGCTAGTTTTATTTTAAGTGTATAATATATATGACTAAGCAGTACCTAATTTATAAGCGAGGAAACCAGTCTTCAACACATTACGAAGAAGAGCTTCCAGCACTACACACGCTGTAGTTAAAAACATGAAGATTTTGTTTATATTTTTATTGTTTCTGATGTTGGCATTTGCTGCTGCGCAAAGGAAAACGCCAAAACCTCGTGAGTAGGCTCAATAAGCTTCTTCCTCTTTTCGAGTGGTTAGTGACTAACCTGGTGTCAGTTTTTACGCTGCCCATGGGCCTCTGACTTAGCTTCACATGCTGTTGAGAAATATCTCTCAGGCATGCCGGTTTCCTCACGATGTTTTCCTTCACCAATTTTTAAGCAAGTGATAATTATACAATACGCCCATGAATCCGTAAAATCAGAGGTGCGTGCTTCGGGTTCGAACTGGAGACCTATGACTTGGCAGTCCGGCGGTCCCATCACTAGGCTATCACTGCTGCTACAGAACAGCTACAGAAGTCAAATTACAGTTGAGGGGGAGCGGGGAGCCCGCGAAATTCATTTTTTTTTTTTTTTTTGGAATTTGTATATCAGGGTCAGATAGTATGTCGATCAAAATATCTTTGGGCCACAAACTATATTATTTAAAAATTAAAATCTTTTTAAGTTTCGTCCCGTTTCACCCCTGCGGGGTGAATAGGGATATTCACCCCGTTTGACGATACTCGCCGCAATCACCTTAACTCTACAGTTTTTCAAATCTTTTTCTTTTTCAATTAGTTTTGCCCTGATCTAGTTTAGCCCCGTTTAGCTATCTCTAACAGTCAATTTTTCCCAGTTGAAAATGAACCTTCTAATTTTGTAATAAAGTTGAAAATTTGGGGTAACTTGATGTGCTGGCCTCTGTACACAAGTACTACAAAGGCACCCAAGTCGAATGCGCCACGGTAACCCGCGAAATATTTTTTACTAACGATTTTAAGGTCAGTATTAAGTTTTATGTAGATAAAAATATGATTCGAGCCGCAATTATGTGCACCATAAAAATTACAGACAATATTTTTATTTTTATTAGCGTGCTCTGTCCCACAGCTGAGCAAAGGCCTCCCACAAATCCTTTCAGACAGCCTTTCCTAGAACTACCTCAGTCCATCCCTTGCGGTACGCGTCTAGGTCGTCTCGGACATCTTCCAAGTCCGGCCTCGACGGCGCCGTCCATCCTTGGAGACTGGTGCCCAGAAGTCATTGTACATGTTATTTTTTTCAGGATGGCGTGGAGGGCATCTACCAGCATCGCAAATAGTCAAATTATATAAATATCCACGGAACGGAGGATAGACGGGACCAGGGTCCCGGCAGCCTACCTGATGAAGATCATCCGACATTTCAGCGCAGAAAATATGGGAACACAATCATTTTAACGAAAAGCATAATTTGCGGAGTGATATTGTGAATTTGACAACTTAATAAATAAAATATTTGTATTATTAAACGGTTTTAATAACATTTTCTTTTTGTTTTTCTGGACTCAATCAAAACTAAATTAAATAGAAAAATATCCATACTAATATATAAAGAGGAAAAAGAACAATGGCAAGTCCCCATACTCGTACATACGTTTTTTCGTTTTGTTCTTATATTTGTATTTGTAGGTGCTACTTATTAATTTATTTACTAGCTGACCCGACAGACGTTGTCCTTTTTTTTTGAACCAGGGGGAAAATCCTCATGGATGTCCTCCGCCCCGGGGAGGGCGGAGAGTTCTGTCAGACTCTTACTGACTAAAAACCAACCCCAAGTGTTCCCACTCTCACCTGCGCGGGCGTCGCGGGAACCGAAAATACTTCCGCAACCCCCGCTGGCCCGCCACTGCGGCCCTCGTCTCGGTCGAGGGGGAGTGAGGTGTACGACACTCCCCCGCGCCGTCTCGTAGGGGCGCGCGTGGAACACTACGCGCCGCCGCCTCGGGTCCAGATGTGTGGCGATGGACTAAACCCCGCGTCCGTCGCCCCTGGACCCAGACAGACGTTCTCCTGCCTTAACTATGATACCTACCTACCTACCCTACCCTAGCTAATCACTTAGGGGTATGAATAATAGATAGTAGCCGATTCTCAGACCTACTGAATATGCATATGGAATTTCATAAAAATCGGTCAAGCCGTTTCGAAGGAGTATGGTAACTAACATTTTGACGGCTGAACCTATTAACCTCCTTTTGATTTGAAATATTAATTGTAAAAGTCCAAAGAAGGTTAAAAAGATGAGAAATGATAGGTAGGGTGGGTAAAGTAGATAGGTAGGGTAGGCAGAGTAGTTAGATAGGGAAGGTAGGTAGGGTATGTAGGCTAGGTAGATAGGGTAAGTAGGGTAGGTAGAGTAGGTGTGTGTGTGTGTACGTAAGGTGGTAAATTGTTTTAATTGTATAAGAGCGCCTCTCGCCATCAAACGTAAAAGTTTGGCGAGTTTTAGACTTAAGTAACACCGCTGTATTGTAATTTCATAAAAAAAAAAAAAAAAAAAGGTATGTAGGAAAGGTAGGAAGGGTAGGCGGGAAGCTAGATAGGTAGGGTAGGTAGTTATTATTACAACGCCCTTACTCCAAAATTTTAATACGTTTTATCAAACTATTATTTATTAATCCAATAATTCTTCCAAGTCCAATAATTATTTATTATCAGACTGACGGACTAAAAAATAATTTCGGTTTTTACCCTGGCATAATGCCTATTACATAACTCGTTTAACCTAACACACTGTACCAAAAAAAAAAAAGATGTTCAGCCAACTTATAATTTTCATATGCAGTACTGCAGTAGTGACGAGACGCTAGTTTTTCCTATACATATTATACAATATAACTGTACTAGCTGACCCGCGTAACTTCGTCTGCGTCACCTAAGAGAGAAAGTGGTTTATATGCTCCGCTCCTATTAGTCGTAGCGTGATGTTACATAGCATATAACCTTCCTCGATAAATGAACTATCCAACACAGAAAAATTTTTTCAATTCCGACCATTAGTTCCTGAGATTAGCGCGTTCAAACAAACAAACTTCCCGTTTATAATGAAACTAGCTTCCACCCGCGGCTTCGCCCGCATAATATGTCGACAAATTATACACATAAACCTTCCTCTTGAATCACTCTATGTATTAAAAAAACCGCAACAAAATCCGTTGCGTAGTTTTAAAGATTTAAGCATACATAGGGATATAGGGACAGAGAAAGCGACTTTGTTTTATACTATGTAGTGAAGTATACGTAGGTAAAGATTTATGTAGTGAAGTCAGAATAATTCAACTATATATAACTACTAGCTGACCCGCCAGACGTTGTCCTGTCTTAATTATGATACCTACCCTACCTACCCTAACCTGTTTTCCTCCTTTTCTGTTGAAATTTTCCCTGAATTTTGTTTGCTACAAACCCCACGGAGCCCGAGACCTTTCCAACGAATGCAAAACCGTGGAAATCGGTTCGTGCGTTCTGGAGTTATAGCGTCAGTAAGGAAAACCCGACTTATTTTTATATTATAGATAATATAACCAAGTTATAATTTATAAACGAGGAAACCAGTCTTCAACACATTACAAAGGAGACCTCCCTGTTGTACGCACGCTGTAGTTAAAAACATGAAGTTATTGTTTTTATTGTTTGTGGTGTTGGCATTTGTTGCTGCGCAAAGGAAACAACCCAACTTGCCAAGGAAACCTGGTGAGTAGGTTCAGCTTCAGCTACAAATATGGAATCACAGTTGAGGAGTAAGCACCCGGGAGCCAGAAAAAGATTATGGTGTCTTAAGTTCTTATACTTTAAAAAAATATTAAAGAATTATTTGATATTATACTAGTTTAAGCTCACCATTGTACTAACAATATATGGATCATTTCTGAAATAAATGATTTATTATTATTATTATACAGGGTGAAACTGAATTCATGTGCAATATTTCAAGGGGTCATTGTCGTACTCATTATTATGAACAACTTTTACTAGGGGAACACACCTGAAAACGCGTAAAAAAAATCAGCTGTTCCCTACATTTTGACGAGTTATGCGAGCACTATCTATGGAACAGCTGATCATATTTTTATCTACATAAAACTTATGACTGACAAATATAAAACTAAAAAAAATCAGCTGTTCCATACATTATGCTCGCATAACTCGTCAAAATGTAGGGAACAACAGATATTTTTTAGTTTTTATATTAATTGTCAGTCTTAGCTTTATAGATAAAAAAAAGATTCGAGCCGAAGCAATTATGTGCATCAAAAAACTTTTTTACAAAAAAATAAAACCGACTTCCAAAAAAAACACTACAAAGTGAAAAATAATTTTGATTTCGGCAGTCGGTGTCTTCGGTTTTGTATTTTCATTTTTTGCCACCGACTTCCAAAAAAAATATTTTTCACTTTGTAGTGTTTTTTTTGGAAGTCGGTTTTATTTTTTTGTAAAAAAGTTTTTATTTTTAGTTGTGGTACCTACACAACCCCCCCCCCCCCCCCCCAAATTTTAATACCACTACCTGGTATGTAAATTACAGTGACAGGAACTTATTAGAACATCGTCCACATATATTAAGTAGGATTTTTTAAGATTTTTGTTGACTTTTCAAAAACCGCTTATCCGATTTCGATAAAATTTTTATGAGACCATTTGGGAAGTATACCCTTACCAACAAAAAGATTTTTCAAATCGGTTGGCAAGCAACGGAGTTATGCGCGAACAAACATAAAAAAAATATATACAGTCGAATTGAGAACCTCCTCCTTTTTTATTTAGAAGTCTGTTAAAAAGATTCGAGCCGAAGCAATTATGTGCATCATAAAAATTACCGACACTTTGTTTTAATTAGCCTACACTGTCCCACTGCTGAGCAAAGGCCTCGCTCAAATCCTATCAGACAGCTTTTCCTAGAGCCAACTCAGTCCATCCCTTGCGGCACGCGTCTAGGTCGTCTTTCCACCTTATCTTAAGCCGAGCCCAGCGGTCACAACATTACATTTTTTGTTTTCAGGATTTCCACCAGCTTCCGATTTTGGTGCCGCAGGCCTACCAGGCCCGCGGATAATCAAATTTTATAATAGGCCACTGCGCGGAGGATAGATGCAAGGTCCCGGGACCGTTCCTGATCAAGTGCATCCGACATTTCAGCGCAGAAAATATGGGAACACAATCATTACAAAAGCATAATTTGTGGCATAGAAAAGTGAAATTGTGAATTTGGCAACTTACTTTTTTTTTAATCTATGTTTTATTAAACGGTTTCAATTCGTTTATTTTTTTGTTTTCCTGGACTCAATAAAATCTACTATTTATTTTTAAATTTTAATTTAAACTTAGTCAATCAATCTGTCAGTCTAGCCGGATACAGCTGAAGACCAGTATTTTGAGCGACGGCATATCTGACCTCCACAACCCAGTCAGTAACTGGGTAATATCATACTACTAATATGACACCCCTTGATAAGACTGGCTTCTGACTACACGTAACGACTGTCAAAGATCAACGAATGACAGCCAGGACCAACGGCTTAACGAGCTTTCCGAGGCACGGAGGAGTCTCGATATGGAAAAATAGTCACCCATCCACGGACCAACCCCGGCAATCGTAGCTTAACTCACATTTCGAAAGTTATATTTAAGTCCGGTGGCCTATTGCCATCGACCAGTCACAAATCTGGCTGCTACTGAGAAATTCCAGATGGAAAACCCAATAACACTTAGCTTTGACCCCGGAATCGAACTTAGGACCTCATGCTCAGCCGATCACTACACTAACGAGACAGTCAAATACATATTATTTTGTCTAAGGCACAGGCCAGCACACCAAGTTACCCCAATGAGTCAAATTTCTTTGATAGATTTTCAACTTTATTACAAAAGTATAAGGTTAATTTTCGATTGAGAAAATTTAACAGTTTGGGATATTTTATTTAGATTGATTTCCTTTAGTTTTTCCTTTAGAATACACTAACAAAGGTTTTACAGTTAAAAAGGATAAATTCCGTAGTTAATAAGTTTAATAAGGAAAATATAACATTACATCACGCCTTCATTTATTGATACAGTCCGCGAGGTATAAGCTGAGCTTTGCATTAGTGTGAGTGCGGCAGGAGCGCGGCGAGACAGAATGGCGCCGCGCCTCAGGCCGGTTACCCAAAATCAGTTTAAACCGGTTTTTACCGGGCGAAAATGGCGCCGCGCCTAAGGCCGGTTATCACACCTACACTATCCATGTACACTCACACAAATGCAAAGCTCAGCTTATACCTCGCGGACTGTACATATACATTATGTATCATAGATCATCTCATATTATCCTTACTAATATTATATCAAAAATTCGAAAGTAACTCTGTCTGTCTGTATGTTACCTTTTCACGCCTAAACCACTAAACGGATTCGATAGAATTTGGCAGATAGATAAATTGCATCCTGGGCAAGAACATAGGCTACTTTTTGTCACAAAAATGTGTCCCGGTATTACCTCCCCGCTTGGTTAGAGGTCATCAGAATTGGCCCCTTCCCCTCTTAACCTCACGTGAGATTTTAAAAAGCGTATTTTTAGTATAATTACGTTAATCTGTGCTTGACTGCGTTGGTTTTACTTAAATCTATATATATAAAACAAAGACGGGTTTGTTCCCTTTATTATAACTCGAGATCTGCTGGACCAATTTTCATGGTTTTTGTTTCGTTTGTCTCCGCCCTGAATAGCAGAATACATTTTTTTTTAAATTTTTTTTTAGGTAGGGTACGTAGGTAGGTGGGGTAGGTAGGTAGGTAGGGTAGGTAGGTAGGTAGGGTAGGTAGGTAGGTAGGGTAGGTAGGTAGGTAGGGTAGGTAGGTAGGTAGGTAGGTAGGGTAGGTAGGTAGGTAGGGTAGGTAGGGTGGGTAGGTAGGGTGGGTAGGTAGGGTAGGTAGGTAGGGTAGGTAGGTAGGGTAGGTAGGTAGGGTAGGTAGGTAGGTAGGGTAGGTAGGGTAGGGCAGGTAGGGTAGGTAGGTAGGTAGGGTAGGTAGGTAGGGTAGGTAGGTAGGGTAGGTAGGTAGGGTAGGTAGGTAGGGTAGGTAGGTAGGGTAGGTAGGTAGGGTAGGTAGGTAGGGTAGGTAGGTAGGGTAGGTAGGTAGGGTAGGGTGGGTAGGTAGGGTAGGTACGGTAGCTAGGGTAGGTAGGGTAGGTACGGTAGTTAGGGTAGGTAGGGTAGGTATCAACGTCTATCGGGTCAGCTAGTTATCATATATTAATTATTTTTATATAATACGTAATTATTTTTTGATAGTAATTACCAGTGTTTATTGCGAGCATAAAATACTTGATATTTGCCGAGACCCATCCTCACCCCCAAGTGAAATTGAGTGATTCGGCTTTCCCCCTAAAAGATTATTTTCACAGACTTTCTTTCGGTTTTTCTTTCCTACTCCGTAACAAAAGCAAAAAAAAAAAATGGCGACAGACACCAAGGTTCAGCTGCCTCCTATACTGCTGGTAACAGTAAATCGCAAACTGTACATAGGTTTACAGGACTTAATCGCCACGACACTACAGACACGTGGCATCGTTGACGCCATTGTTGCCAATACCTATAGCCCAGAATTGGGTAAGTACGCGCTGTGCGACGCGTGTTGCGTGACGTCTCGCGGTGCGTTAAACGATTTTTCCGTTTATGGAGAGGCGACGCGTATAGTGGCCCAGGGTTTCACTTCACACGCGAAAACAGAAATACAATTATTAAGGTCCGATCCCATCAAAATTGTGTTCAGCACATTTGTTCACAAACATTCTGTGCTGAACTCCAACAGTGCACTGACTACTAACTGAGCCGCAGATCCTTTACCACCGTCAAAATTATACGTAATTTTTGTAAGCGTACAGTGCAGCTCATTTTGTAAATGTTTACTTCAGTTCAAAATGTTGTCATGAAAGTTGTGAGTATGAATGTGGATGGCTATACAAATAGAGGGAGACCAAAGAAACGTTAGATGGATTGTGTGAAAGATGATATGGCTAGAAAGGGAGTGACTACCGAGAAGACGACTAATAGAGAAGTATGGAAGAAAAAGGCACGTTGCGCCGCCGCCGTCCCCAAATAAATTGTGATAAGGGCAAGAGAATGATGAATGATGATGAGTTCCTCGATCGAAACAAGCATTTGTGCCGTACACTGTGAAGTACGGCGTCGCACAGTGCCGCACACTGGTGGAATTAAATAGTGCCTTTACAAGTACAATGTACGATGCTGTTTTCGAAGATGCGAAGCGTAGCACAGCGCGCGGTGCTTTGCTTGAGGAGTAGCGGTGCCCGTGGTGAATCCTGTACCGTGTAAGCGTTGCTCGCACCGGAAAACGCAGCGGACATCACAGCGAACATCGCGCAAGCGGAGGGAGGGTACACTTAGCGCCGTGATAGTTAGACATTTGAAATTTTCACAGATGGTGTATTTCTGTTGCCGTTATAACAACAAATACTAAAAAAAAAATAACAGAATAAAATAAATATTTAAGGGGGTTCCCATACAACAAACGTGATTATTATAGATAATGGTACTGAACGCGTTCAGACGCGAGTCAGAATCGCACTTGGCCGGTTTTTCTGACTGACCGGCCTTTTGACAATTCAAAAGTGCCTGTGATTGGTTTATTTGAAATAATATGCTTTGAGTTTGAGCTGTAGGTATAATATAAATCTCGATGAGTTGTCATAAAACCCGTGGAAAGTTGACTAGTAAAGAAATATTTCCCTGTAGAAAATGAAATCATGCTTAAAGACATAACAGTAGTCTACGACATACGTACAAAGAGCCGCTTGGACATAAGACGTACGTGCGCGCAGTTCAGTTACAATTAATTAATATGAATATTTTATTCTTCATTTTCCTGTTTCTTGTTTCTGCTGCAGGATGGAATACAGTCAGCTGTGGTATGTACTGTTTTCATATTATGTAACATCACGACTATAATCCCCTTCGGGTATAGCATAGGTGTACTTATAGAAGACACACGTTTCTTTGAGTCCTAAGTTATAGGGAGCGAGTCTACAGCCATCAACTGGGCACAAATCTATACTCCGGTCTCATCATTTTCCTGCCCTTATCTCAATTTATTCGGGGTCGGCGCAACATGTCCTTTTCTTCCATACTTCTCTATTAGTCATCTCGGTAGTCACTCCATTCCTAGCAATATCATCTTTCAAACAATCCATCCATCGTTTCATTGGTCTCCCTCTACGTGTACAGCCATCATTCACACTCACAACTTTCCTGACAACATTTTCCTCATTTTTCCGCATAACATGCCCGTACCATGACAACCGATTTCCACACAACTTTTCAGTCAGCGGTGTCACTTTCAGATTTCCTCTTATATACTCATTGCGTATTCTATCCATTCGCGTAACACCACACATCTCTTAGCATTCTCGTCTCAGCTGCATGCAATTGTCTTTCATTCATTCCTTTTGTGGCCCAACACTCTGATACATCTAAACTCCGGTCTGCGGCTGAGAAATTCCAGAAGGAAAAACCCGATAATAATTTTCTCGACCCAGGAAACCAGAACTCATGCTTAGAACACTTGCGACCACTATACCAGCGAGGCAGTTCTTAACGCACGCATCTAAAAGGGCACTTATAGTCTCGAGAAAATTTGTAAAATAGACGTTTGAAGAAATGATTGCTGTCGTATCTATTATTTAGATGATTCAGATTATTCCATCGCAATAATGTCAACCAGAAATGTTGTCATCTAAACATTAAGTTCGTAAGTCGAAGTGTCAAGAGTGTGGTTGACGTCTAAATCTGTGATAATTGACTCAATTATAAGTTTTGGTAAATATACGCCAAGATTAAGAAAGGGTTAAGGCTCGGAGGGGATTCTAGTTTCGCGGAATTTTAAAAATAGGTGTTTTAAGAAATTATTGCCGTCGGGCTACGACGCACCTTCCCTCGTAAAGTGCGAAAGGGACGACTGCAGCTCAGGCTGATTTTACATACAGCAAAAAATAAAACCGACTTCAAAAAATAAACACTACAAAGTGAAAAATAATTTTGATTTCGGAAGTCGGTGGCAAAAAATGAAAATACAAAACCGAAGACACCGACTTCCGTAAAAAAGTTTTTATTTTTCACTTTTTAGTTGTGGTACCTACACACCACTACCTGGTATGTAAATTACAGTGACAGGAAGTTATTAGAACATCGTCCACATATATTAAGTAGGATTTTTTTTAGATTTTTGTTGATTTTTCAAAAACCGCTTATCTGATTTCGGTAAAATTCTTATGGGACCATTTCGGAAGTATACCCTTTCCAACAAAAAAAGAATTTTTCAAATCGGTTGGCAAGCAACGGAGTTATGCGCGAACAAACAAAAAATATATATACAGTCGAATTGAGAACCTCCTCCTTGTTTAGAAGTCGGTTAAAAACCTTGACCAAAAGACATTTTGTATTCCGCTGTCTTCTTCAAAACTGGACTGATAAAAACAAAATCTTTCTATTATTTTCTTTTTTGTCAAAAATTTATCAAATTTGTCTGATAGACGATCTGAACATGTCGATTAAAACAGGCTATTTTTCGGGATTTTGGATTATCATAATTCTACGAACTTAGTAACGTGCATACGGCAGGACACGCAGGATATTAAGTGTCCCGTCGTTTGTGGAACAGCACCACTTTTACACTCCAAGGCGAAGTGGTCTATGAATTCCCATCTGAGCAGATTTGCCTTGCTACGGCCAACCTGGATTCGAAGTCCGTTTAAAGACTTCCAAGTTGGTTAAGGCAAGTCGCGCCCAGGATGGGAGACCTTCAGCAGGTGGAACGAAACAGTAATACGAATACAAATTGCCAACAGTTTCTGCAGAATCTTCCGCTCGACAACTATAATACTCCATTTATTATAACGTTGGACAAAGGTTTTTCCCTCTATCGTTATTTCTATACACACGTATAATAAACTCCGTTATTTCACAATAAATACGAAGCAATATAATCGATTTATCGGATATACGAAATAAATAACTCTTAGGTGCAGTAATTGCAACAATCTATCTTCTATGTATCCTGACTGACTGACTGGGTGATATACGTACGCACAGCTCAAACCGCTGGACCTGGAGACTTGTATTTTTACACATAAGTGCCTTATGCAATGTAGGCACCTACTATGGAAAGAATTTTGGAATTCTACCCCTTTTTTTTTTAAGGCTGGGAAATCATCCAATGACTGCTCCCGCTCTGGGTGGAGCGGAAGGGAGTGTCAGACTCTTACTGACTAAAACCCATCCATGTTCCTTCCGTAGCCCTTTATGTTCCGGGGTTGCGGTAACCCTTCCGGACAATCCCGCTTACCCGGCAGGCTTGGCCCTGAGGGGCCCCTTCATATGCTGACATCTCTTTGAGGCGCGCGTGGAACATATACGCGCCGTCCGGCACGGGTCTGGTGCTGATCGGATGGTGAGTCACCCAATACTCACCGACCGCAGGCCCGCGCCTACGGTGGCCGGGAGTCGTCACGTGGCTTCCGACGCCCGGGGCGTCTCCCGCGGCGCCTGGGACGGGAGGACATTTCTCTCTCCCATCCCGCCACCTCCTTCGCGAGCATGGACCATGGCTTGCACCAGGGCCGGGCGCGAGAGGTCGCCGCCGCCGATCGCCTCTACGAGGACACGGCGGTGCTCCGCCCAAGCGGGCAGGTTTGCACCGTGGGAATTCTACCCCTAAAGGGGTAAAATAGGAGATGAAAATTTTGTACGAAAAAGCTTATTCCCTGAGTTATTTAACTTGAAACTTGGCAAAAATACTTGTCTAAGTTTGTAATTTATTGTTTTTCTTAACAACCCCCTAAAGGGGGATTGGGGGGCGTAAAAGTTTGTATGGATAAATTTTAACGTGCGGTCCAATTTACTCGAAACTCAGTACTTTATGTCTAAAACCAAGAATAACTAATAACGGGTATCAAAGTTTTTCAAAAACCACCCCTAAGGGGATGAAAAGGGGGATTTTGTTTATATGAAAAATATTATACATTAACTGTTGTCATTTGGCCGTTATTCGTCTAACGCTACAATAAATGGAGTATAGATCAACGCTCTGTACTGTAAATCCAAAACACTGTAACTCGAGTTACAGTGTTTTGCCTTAATAGCACCCATTTGATGTTTTCGAGGCAGTTACATATCCCTATATTAATACTTTTTCATTTTATAGTATTTAAAAAAAGATATGACCATATCAAAACACTGTATTTTAGTTAAATTTAAGGTTTGTTATGGCAAAACACTGTGATTGAAGTTACAGTGTTTTGGATAACCAAATAAACTAGATACGTCGCGCACGGCGACACAACCGCTATGATTAAATGGTGCTGTCAAAATTAATCTAAATCTTGAGATTAGTTTTCTAATAATGATCTTTTTCACAGCATCCATCCAGAGGAAAGGAGGAAAAATGTTCTCAAGAAGCAGGATGATGCAGATCTATCACGGTGGGGATGGAAAAAAATAAAATGTTGCAATAAGTCTACCTATACTGTGCATGTAGAGAACATCCAGAACAGATGACGCACACACGTACAATCAACTAAAGGAAGAAGAAAATCACATTTATTCAGCACATACATCATCATCATCATCTGCCTGCCTTTTCCCAACTATGGGGTCGGTTTTCAGTCTAACGGATGCAGCTGAATACCAGTTTTTACATGGAGCGACTGAACTCCACGACCCAGTAACTGGGCAATACGATATCCCTGGGTAAGACTGGCTGTCAGATTTTCGGGCTTCTGACGACCCGTAACGACTGTCAAAGATGCACAAATGACAGCCTGGACCAACAGCTTAACGTACAGACGCCAGCACATCAAGCTATCCCTAACTGTCAAATTTTCGCAATCAAAAATGAACCTTATGTCTTTGCAATAATGTTGATAGATTGTGGTAACTTGATGTGCTGGCCTCTGTACTTTCCGAATCATCTTCACATACCGAGACCTCTCGGTATGTGAAAGATTGTCCCACCCATCCATGGCCAACCCCGGCAAGCGTAGTTTAACCTGATGGATCGACCTGTGCGGCTGTTAGTACTTAGCCACGAGCTCCTCAACACGACATAAAAAAGCAAGGAAGTGTGCTTCATGGCTGCTAATTAAAATAAACAGTTTGTTAGGTTAAACGAGGGACTTACTTTCAGAGGTTACTATACTCATGAAAACAAACAACTTTGACTATGGAACTATACATGAAATCACGAAAAAAAAATCAGCTGTTCAGTACATTAATGTTCGCATAATTCGTCAAAACTTATGGAACAGCTGTTTTTCTTTTTCATATTTCAGAGTTGGTCTGTTGGACAAAGTTGTTGATTTTCATGAGTACTATATACAACCTGAAAGTGTGTAGCTCGTTTAACCTAACACACTGTATAAAAATAACAATGTTACAACACACAAATATTTTAAGTTAAATAGTCCATTATTGTGTACGCTAACAATACTTCACTACATAGTATAAAGCAAAGTCGCTTCCCGCGTCTGTCCTAATGCCTGTATGTATAGATCTTTAAAACCACACAACGGATTTTGTAGCAGTTTTTTTTATAGACAGAGTGATTCAAGAGGTAGGTTTATATGTATAATTTGTCGACATATTATGCGGGAGAAGCCGCGGGCGGAAGCTAGTAAGATATAACACGGTTCAACCAAATTGATTCACTTTATTTCTTCTTCTTCTCTGTAAGCACAAGCTTGCGAAATGTACGCATGACAAGTCTCTTTTGTTTTTTAGAAAAGTTTTGTACGAATAAATTGTGTAAAGTATTCCGCTCTTTTATTTAACATATTTACTGTATTAAATCTGACTTCTTCAGGTGGGAGGGGTTCATTATTGAGTGAGAATACTCTTGGCCTAAAAGTAGTCGTTTGCTTCCTAGGCAAACAATCTTAAGCGGGATTGTCCGAAAGTGTTACCGCTACCCCGGAACATAAAGGGCTACGGAAGGAACAAGGATGGGTTTTAGTCAGTAAGAGTCTGACACTCCCTTCTGCTCCACCCAGAGCGGGAGAAGTCATTAGATGATTTCCCAGTCTCAAAAAAAAGAGGCAAACAATATTTTTACTATTTTTTACCCAAGCATTTACTATTAAAGAATTTTCAACGTTAAAGAATATTATTTAATCATTCTTTTCATAACAAAGTTTTATCGAAAAATGGTGACAAGAAGCAGAATGATATATACACATAGACAGCTGCATTCATACTTTGGGATAGTGAACGAAACTTTTAAAACTTTTAAGAAAATTTCAAGACCATATTTAACTTATATTTTGGTATACAAGTAGAGAAAGACCAAAGAAACGATGGATGGACTGTGTGAAAGATGATATGGCTATAAAGGGAGTGACTACCGAGATGACGACTGATAGAGAAGTATGGAAGAAAAAGACATGTTGCGTCGACCGAAAATAAATTGGGATAAGGCATTAAGTCCGCCTTTGTACCTTTATTGTATGTGTATGTGTGTGTATAAATAAGGGCAGCAGAACGATGAATGATGAATAACGTATATCCTGCCTAGCATTTATCTACCGTTACCGCTACCCCGGAACATAAAGGGCTAAGGAAGGAACATGGATGGGTTTTAGTCAGTAAGAGTCTGAGTCCGTTCCGCTCCACCCAGAGCGGGAGAAGTCATTGTATGATTTCCCAGCCTCAAAAACCAACCCCATGCCCTAATCTACCTGCTTCTGTGTGCTAGGAAGAAATTACGTAATATCAAACGAGACACACACCTCTGATTTTACGGAATCATGTGCATATTGTATAATTATCACATGCTTAAAAATCGGCGAAAGAAAACATCGTGAGGAAATGAGAGCCATTTATGAGAGATATTTCTCAACATCATGTGAGGCTAAGTCAGAGGCCCATGGGCAGCATAAAAACTCTGACACTAGTCTTGAATTAGTCACTAACCACACGAATAGAAGAAGAAGATCCTGTTATCCAAGCAGGTTTGAGCAGAAGTGTACGTCCCATAGTTTAAGTCCCATGTAATAGGGGCGAGACTATTGCTATCACCCGGGCACGAATCCACAATCGGGGCTGCTACTCAGAAATCTCTTATTTGAAAAACCCAATAACACTTAGCCCGACCCCTGGAATCGAACTTAGGACCTCATGCTCAACAGTAGCGCTTGCGAGCGCAAGACCAACGAGGTATTCTTCTATAAAACATATCCGCAAAGCGTAAGTAATAAAAATCGCAACTATACCTAATCACATTACAAAAGAATCTATTCTAAGGTGTAAATAAGGATAAAATGTTATTTATCCATTAAGTATATATCCTTGAGCAGGTACTATAAATATAAGCAAGATTATTTCTATGGTAGGTTCTATAGATACAGTTATCCTCAAAGATATGTTGTAAACATATAATCTGCCTCGCCTTTTCCCAACTATGTTGGGGTCGTCTTCCAGTCTAACCGGATGCACCTGATTACCAGTATTTTACATGGAGCGACTACCTATCTGACCTAAACAACCCAGTAACTGGGCAAAACGAAACCCCTAGGTAAGACTGGCTGTCAGGCATTCGGGCTTCTGACTACTCGTAACGACTGTCAACGATCCACGAATGACAGCCGGGACCAACGGCTTAACGTGCTTTTCGAGGCATGAAGGAGTCTCGATATGTAAAGATGATCACCCATCCCCGGACCAACCCTGGCAAGCGTAGTTTAACCTGATGGATCGATCCGTGCGGCTGTTATAACTTAGGCACACATACATAGACAAGAATTTAGCTTTTGTTCGTGGCTAGGCTGCGTGGAAGTCCAAAATATTCTCATGGCCAACATACAACCGGGCTAAAAGAAACAGTAACACAGAATTCCGCACTGAACAATATTTTTATTTTCCGCTTCAAAAAATTTTGCCTCTTTATGTGTCTCAAAACCTTTGAAAATTGAAATATAGGTGCTGTCTGCGGTTTTGTCAGCGTGGTCCCTAATTCTTTTTCTAAAATAAAGCCTAAGTTACTCCTTACAACATCAGAGCTATCGATCAGTGAAAGTTCTGTCAAATTCGGTCTAGCTGTTTGGGAGATTAGCCGGAACAACAAAATTAGACACAAAAAAAAATGTTATAATTACCGTATAAAACATTATTTTTAGTATATGCGAAACCTTAATATAGTTTGTTCAAAATGAGGAACTGAATCGATTCCAATAATTGTTACACCATGTTACATTTTTCCCAAAAATATTTAAAAAAGGTTACAAGTTGGACACCGAATGTTATCAATGAGCGCAAGACGATGTTCGAGGCGCGCAGCTCGCGTAGTGACCATGTTTTTGTACGGAAAACCAGGTAACATAACAAGCTTATAACTTTGTAGTTTTTCATAATACAATTTTGAAATTTTGTACATAGATTCTTTACATAAAACTACTAGACACGTGTATCGGGTTTCGCATATACTAAAACTAATGTTGTATACTCTTTCAGTCTTTCTTATGCATATCACTTAGTTATTGTCATCCTCTAGAAAAGTATTGAATTTCGGCAATACCTACATTTTGGGCCCCTGGAGTCCAAACGGATTTTTAAGTCGAATTACAAGTAAGGCTGTCTCACACTGATATTATAAAGGCGAAAGTTTGTGAGTGTGTGTTTTTATGTTTGACACTTCTTCACGCTAAAACGGCTGAACGGATCTGGATGAAACTTGGCACGTGGGTAATTTATGACTTGGATAATTACATAGGATCGATTTACTTTTTATCCCGGCAGTTCTTTCCCTTGGGATAATTACCGACATCCATACAAATAAATATAACTGTTTACTTCCATTTGAGATTTTATCTGGTCATCGAACCAGCAAGGTCACACGAAAATACCTTATTAAGAAGCAGTAGAACTTGAAAATCTTTTGTTATTAAAAATAGTAACTGACACGCCACCTTTACTGAGAACTAGTTTTGCAAGGCTCATTCCTTCAACGCAATTTTAAAACTACTAGCGTTTGCCAGCGGCTTCGTCCGCGTGTATGTAGGAAATTATCCCACGGGAACAGTACATTTTTACGGGTTAAAAAGCTTATATGCTATTCCAGACTATAATCTATCTTTTTGCTAACTTTTAGCCAGATCCATTAAATAGTTTTTGAGTTTATAGACATGCAAATCTTTCGTCTTTATAATATTATTATTACTAGTATAGACTTGCAAACTTACAAGACGGAGAGTCGATAAAAAAAAGAATAAATATTGCAATTTCTGTGTCCCTTTTTATTAGGGTGGGAAATCATCACATGACTCCTCCCGCTAGGTGGAGCGGAAGGGAGTGTCAGACTCTTACAGACTAAAACCCATCCATGTTCCTTCCTTAGCCCTTTGTGTTCCGGGGCAGCGGTAACCCTTTCGGACAATCCCGCTGAGTCCTGGCAGTCCTAGCTCAGCTTTTTTAAAGTCGTCGAAAAAAAAATGAGCTGTCCCATACATTTATGCACACGTAACTCAATAAACACACAGGTCATACTTTTTCGCGATTTCAGGGTTCATCCCATAGTAAAAGTTGTTCGTAACGATGAGTACAATGCTCCAACGAAATTCTTACGGCCTTATTACAAAACAAGGTTTATTTCAAGACGCAGGTTTAAACCATCGGACCATTTTTAAAGAATGAACGGTACTTCGATTATGTTAAAGTTCGAATTACAAAAACTGTCTTCAAACCCGAATTTAAATAGTAAATTTTGTAATTAGAACTTTACTTTGCTTAGAATAAAACTCAAAATAAAATAACTGGGTCGAAGGTTTAGGCTCAGGTTAAAATTAGAACATGTTTTGTAATAAGACAGTTAGAGTTAATTTTTTTAACACCTTATATAGAATACTAGATGATCCCGCGCAGTGTCACCTGCTGCTCGGCTCCTTTTGGTCTCAGCGTAATGTTACATACCCTATTGCTTTCCTCGATAAATGGACTATCTAACACAAAAACATTTTTTCAATTCGGACCAGTAGTTCCAGAGATTAGCGCGTTCAAACTCAAACTCAACTCAAACTGAAAGCATTTATTTCAAATAAACCAATTACAGGCACTTTTGAATTGTCAAGGGGTCGGTCAGTCAGAAAGATGAAGCTAGTTGCCCATTCCAAAGCAGTAGGTACCTATGGAGAAGAACGGGACCAGTCCCTACTGACGGCGCTCGTTCATGAACATGACACATGGATTAGCACCATTCAGCTCAACTATTTTGATGGGAGCTAAATGATCCAACATACGCATCACCATCAGTGAGACATTACAGGGAGCATGACATGCTCCCAGCCGCCAGGGCACATTCAGGTCAATGTAAGACGTACTCAGTAAATGGTAGCTTTATAGTAGGTACATAGTACTCACAAACGTGCTATGGAATTATACATTGCTAAGAGGTTGAAGTTATATAATGCAAAAAGTTTTTGTGAATCTTCAGCAGCTCCAGGAGTAATCTCAAATGTTAATCAACTAGTTTAGGATATAAAAAAGAAGATAAAGAATATTCAATATGTAAACAATTGGAGCAGCAATCAATCCCAAGCCCTTTTGTCTTCAATAAAGTAGTAAACAAACAAACTCTTCAGCTTTATAATATTAAGTATTGATATGCGAAATACTCTGATGGTTCACGTAGTTTTTTAGTACCCTGTCCAATTACGTACGTTCTCTCGACATAAACTTAACCGGATAGTGTATATTATTTTAAAGACATAATGAAAGAAGGCAGCGTAAAAGACAGTCGTGTTTCAACATGAAAGTTTTATATTTCTTGATGTTGTTTTTTGTTCTCGCTACTGCGCATCCTATGGACGAGAAGAAACCTTATCTATTGGACGGTGCAGGTAAATTCATTTTTTTAAATCTATACTAGTATTATAAAGCTAAAGAGTTTGTTTGTTTGAACGCTACGTTATTTATATAAAGCGTGTAATTTCTGACATTTATCTTGTAATTTTGACATCAATCCTGTAAATTTGAAATCTTTTAATTTTGACATCATGTAGTAACTTTGACATTATTCTTGTATTTTATCGACATAAAAGATTTTTGCCTTATTTTCAATACTGATATTACAACATAAAAATAATTTGTAACTTGTATAATTTCTAAATTAAAATCATTGTAAGTGCACTTAATATTTTTCTCGATGTTAATTTTATTCATTGTTATTGAAATATTTGTACGCCGATACTTTCGGCTAAACATGATTGGACTCGAAACGATGTAATATCTTGCATGCTCTTGTATGTATACAATGTTTAAACAAATAAAGAAATAAAAAAAAAATAAAAAAAAAACGCGCTAATCTCGGGAACTACTGGACCGAATTGAAAAATTCCTTTTGTATTGGATAGTCCATTTATCAAGGAAAGCTATAGGCTATGTAACATCACGCTACGAGCAATAAGAGCCGAGCAGCGCGGGAGCAGTTAGTGTTAAATAGTTTGGAGTTTTTATCCTTACGTATTATGAAATGAACAGCGATACCCACATCCTTAACAATAATCGTCATATTTAAGCTAATTTACACAAAACCTAAATGAATTATACACCTAAACCTTCCTCATGAATCGCTCCGTTCATTGGTGAAAACTATATGAAAATTAGTTTAGAAGTTTTTGAGTTTATCGCGTTCAAACAGACAGACGCGACCAGGGGACTTCCGTTTTATAATACACTAGCTGACCCGCGCAAACTTCTCTCGCTCTGGGTAGAGCGGAAGGGAGTGTCAGACTCTTTCTGACTAAAACCCAACCATGTTCCTTCCGTAGCCCTTTATTCCGGGGTAGCGGTAACCCTTTCGGACAGTCCCGCTTTCGTCTGCATCATCTAAGAGACATAGTGGTTTAGATATCTCCTAAGATGTTGATTGAAATCAAGTGATGTCAAAGACAATTTTGTTTAAATTTAAATACTTGTGATTAATAACATACTTATTTGGATAAGGATTAATATTATGTTGATTAAACTCCTTCGCAAATAATGCATTAATTTCTAACAAATATGATTAGGTACCATAATAAAAGGTTATAGTGTGTCAATCTTAAAAGATAGACATAAATGCTGTCGCGGAATTTTTTTAGAACTTTTAATAAGGATCAATTCCATCACACATGTTAATTGCATAACTTAAACCGTTTACGTAGCGCACGCAACGAAAGCTCTGAAAAAGGAATATTTTTCCCGTTTTTGCATCATTTTATTCTCTTTCGCTCTTATTGGTCGTAGCGTAATGTTATAGTATAGACTTTATCCTGTGAAGTCAGAAGTCGCAAATATGGCGCGGATAAATACTTCCTTGTGCACGTTGTATAAAGAAAATGGCCGACGCAAATGGGTTATGCGATGATGCGTAAGGCACGTCATAATATCCCAGATTCTAATAATAAGAGGTTGAACACAGCTCCTTACTGTTTCAAGTTGTGGGTTTCATGTCGTCACACGGTGATACTGAAATGGATAGGTATGACCAGCGCGGGTGCGCCCCGCTCCCACCATGCCTATTGCCTAATATTTTTATTGAGGGATTGTCCGAAAGGGTTATCCTTTCCGGCCCCGAAGACCCCGGAACATAAAGGTCTAAGCAAGGAACGTGGATGGGTTTTAGTCAGTAAGAGTCCGACACTCCCTTCCGCTCCACCCGAAGCGGGCGGGATCATATGATGATTTCCCAAAAAAAAAAAAATTCTTCTGGGTTGCTTCTCTATCAAGTAGGTCGAGTTAATTAATTGACGAGAGAAGAACATAGATTAGAAATCGGATTTATTCAATCTTTTTCTTTTTCAGATGCTCTGTTGCTTGAAATCTTTGGAAAACCAGCATCACAGATCATAAAACATTATAACGGACTGCCAAATAAACACAGCGGATAGCACGGTATACTTTTAACCCGACTGTCTTCTTCTTCTTTACGTGTGGTAAGTGACTAACCTGGTGTCAGAGTTTTTATACTGCCCATGGGTCTCTGACATAGCTTCACATGCTGTTGAGAAATATCTCTCAGACATGCTGCTTTCCTCACAATGTTTTCCTTCACCGATGTTAAGCCAGTGATAATTATACAATACGCACATGAATTCCTAAAATCAGTGGTGCATGCCTTGGGTTCGAACTCGAGACCTATGACTTGGCAGTCCGACGGTCACACCACTAGGCTATCACTGCTGGTTTATGGTGTATGTAAGTAGTTAGTTCAGAAACCAAAATATTTTCAAGTTTATTCATATTTTAATTAACATACAACCTGACACTGATCTACAAATTGCAAAAAAACTATGAAAATTTGATTATTCTCGCGGACTGCGCTGGCGCATGCCCCTTAGAACAAGTTAGGGGAATTATTTCATTAATCTCAACTCAGAAGGACATTCATAATAAAACGTAGAAACCCGTTAGGTAACTTGGTGTGTCATCAACAATTTGTTAAGTATGTAAATCTTAGCCGCACCCATTATAACAGTATAAAACGGCTTGAATTTACGTTTTGTCTGTATATTTCAGACAGTTTTTGAACAAAGCGGTTTACAATGAAGCTATTGTATATATTATTATTGTTTTTTGTTTTCGCCGGAGCGATGGCCGATAAATCGATGGAAGGTAATTAAAATTTAACCTTGCTAACGCCAGAGCATAAACGCATTCGAGTGCCCTCCACGCCAAGCTACAAATTTATTTCTTCATGTTATCATAAATTTCCCGATATCCTTGGTGTCGGTTAATTTGTTTCATGTCATTTAATACGTACGAGAGCTTCAATTTTAAAGATATCTATATAAACACACACAAAAGTAATGATTGAATTGTTTATTTCGTGTACATTGCATTGTCACATATTTGTGTCGTTGTCGTACAGGGCATGCGCTTGTGTGTCACGTATATTATGTGACAATGGCGTTCAAAATATTAATTATTTACAGACGCCACCACATCAAACTGTCAAACATTCCCAGTTGAATAGCAACCTTATGTTATTGTAGTAAAGTTGAAATACTATCATAGAATTTTGACGGATTGGGGTAGCTTGATGTGCTGGCCTCTGTACGAGGTGAATAGGGATGCACTAGTGACTCGTGACGAAACTTTAAAATGGATTTTAACGTTGAAATAATATTGTTTCTTGGCAACAGGGACCCTTTTTTTTTTAAGGCTGGGAAATCATCCAATGACTTCTCCCGCTCTGGGTGAAGTGGAAGGGAGAGTCAGACTCTTACTGACTAAAACCCATCCATGTTCCTTCCTTAGCAATTTATGTTCCGGGGTAGCGGTAACCCTTACGGACAATCCCACAGGGACCCTTAATCGATATTATAAAGAGGTAAAATTTGTAAGTTTGTAAGTTCGTATGTAGGGGGAAATCTCCGGAACTAATGATCCAATTTCAAATTTTTTTTCTCTGATAGAAAGCTTCATTATTCCTGAGTGCTATAGGCTCTAAATTATATTTATATCATACACATTAGCCGAGCTATCGCAATGTTCGTCTAGCAAGTCGGAATGAAATACCTCCGAAAACAGAATTATTTGCATGCGCTGCCTAAACAGTTGTTTAAAATTGAAAGCAATGTCTGGAATAGCATAATATAAGCTATCCCGGAAAAATGTACGGTTCCCGTGGGCTAAATTCCTACATAGACGCGGGCGAAGCCGCTGGCAAAAGCTAGTAATATAATAAACACAACATTTTTGTCATACAATAGATGTTCACTTAATCATAATATCATAATCGGCCTATTATGTTCCCACTGCTGGGACACAGGTCTTCTCCCTAGGAGAAGGAGTGGGCCATAAACCACCACGCGGGCCCAGTGAGGGTTGGCAGATGTCACATGTCTTCGAATTTTTGGTTCTAGGACATTCCGGTTTCCTCACGATGTTATCCTTCACCGTCTTGAGAGCGGCGGTGATGAAATTAAATAAGTAGTACGCCTGGTTGGGTTGGATCTCACGACCTACATTAGATATTACTATATTACACAGAGTTGATATGACAGAGGGGCATTAAATTACACTACGTATACTATACGTGTTTAGTATTAACTCTGTACGGTATAAAAATAAAAAGCACCAAAAATGAGGTTTTTATTTTTTCAAACAAACTAAATAGCTTACAAATCAGAGTAGAACGCAACCATCCTTTGTAAATAAAAACTGACCTTGCAACAAAGCGGCACCGACGCGCGCGCGCCGGAGCTTTTGTTAGGAAAGACACACCGTGTTCAAACGGGGCAAAAACTTAAAAAATCATTTGCGACTAAACTACTGCTCCTATTTAATTGATTTTTGGTACAGAGATTGAAAATGGTCCCTAGTATAAGCTGTTTAAAGGAAAGCCCCTCTGTCGTATCAACTCTGTATAAACTTACAACTTTTCTTTATTTTTCAGATCCCAGTACCGTTCCAGAAATGAGACCAAGTTCGAGTCCTAAGCCAGTCTTACCTGGTTCAAAGATTAAAAACTTATATACCACACCTTCACCTAAAAAATAGAGCATATATGATGAAGATATGTAAGCGTAATAATAGTATACATAATTTAAAAAAAATCAATCAATCAAACCGCCTAGCCATTTCCCAACTATGTTGGCGTCGACTTCCAGTCTAACCGGATGCAGCTGAATACCAGTATTTTTCATGAAGCGACTGCTTATCTGACTTCCACAACCCAGTAACTGGCTAATACGATACCCCTTGGCAAGACTAGCTGTTAGATTTTCGGGCTTCTGACGACCCGTAACGAAAGATCCACGAATGACAGCTGCAGCAACGGTTTAACGTGCTTTTGCAAAAAACTAATATTTCAGTCAATATGAAATAAGAAGAAATAAATAAAGTGTTTTGTAGCAATCACTGTGTTTTTTAAATTGATCCGTCCCATTCTAGAGTACCACTCACACCGCTGCCGGTTAACGAGATGCGAGTAGAACTAGCAACTTCTTCTTCTAAGCGTGTCGATGGCAAAATATATATTTATATTTTAAATTTGTTTGGCCCAAAATTCATCAACACGCATACCGTTTACTGACGCAGCCATTAGGTCCTCACGTGTGCATGTGACAGGGCATGCGATGCAAGATGGGGTGTGAGCCATTGTCTGTGGGGAGACGCCGCATACACATCAGAGATCTGAGCCATCTATGAACGCCCAATTGTGGAGGTTGTCCTTATTGTGACCTACTTGGGTACGAAGTCTGTTGAAGGTTTTCCAAGTAGGCCACGGTAGCTTGTGCCCAGATGGAACTAGCAACTAAAAACGAGTTAGCGAGAAGCGAGTGCACGACGGAGACGAGCAAATATTGGTTGGTACGCGAGTGTACAGGCGTAAGTCTGTCAGCGAGTATTCTGCCCGCCAAGCGAGGGTTGCAGAAGTCAAAGTTAAAGTCAAATCATTTATTTCAAATCTTCTTCTTTTCGTGTGGTTAGTGACTAACCTGGTGTCAGAGTTTTTATGCTGCCCATGGGCCTCTGACTTAGCTTCACATGCTGTTGAGAAATACCTCTCAGACATGCAGGTTTCCTCACAATGTTTTCCTTCACCAATTTTTAAGCAAGTGATAATTATTTATTTATTATTTACTAGCTGACCCGACAGACGTTGTCCTGTCTTAACTGTAATACCTACCCTACCTACCTACCTACCTGCCTACCTACCGTACCTACCTAGCTACTTACCCTACCTACCCTACGTATCCTACCTACCCTACCTACCTACCCACCCTACCTACCCTACCCACCTACCTACCTACCCTACCTACCTACCTATCTACCTACCTACCCTACCCCTACCTACCTACCCTACCTACCTAACTACCCTACCTACCTACCTACCTACCCTAACTAACAAAAAAAAAAAAATTAAAAATGTATTCTGCTATTCAGGGCGGAGACAAATCCAACGAAACAAAAACCATGAAAATTGGTCCAGCAGATCTCGAGTTATAATGGAGTTAAATGGAGGGAACAAACCCGACTTTCTTTTATATATATAGACTAGCTTCTCCCCGCGACTTCGTCCGCGGAAAATTGCGATATACTGTAACTGTTTAGGCAGTGCATGCAAATAATTCTGTTTTCGGAGGTATTTCTTTCCGACTTGGTAGACGAAGATTGCGATAGCTCGGCTAATATGTATGATTTACATATAATTTAGCCTATAGCACTCAGGAATAACGTAGCTTTCTATCAGTGAAAAAAAATTTGAAATTGGATCATTCGTTCAGGAGATTACCCCCTACATACAAACTTACAAATTTTACCTCTTTATAATATTAGTATAGATTTCAAATAGGCACTAGTGAGGCACTTTTGAACGTCAAAATAAACCAGAAATAGAGTTGATTCTAGTCGCTGAGCGAGTACTATCTTTGGTAGCTCATCATCATTCTCCTGCCCTTATCCCAATTTATTTGGGGTCAGCGCAACATGTCTTTTTCTTCTATACTTCTCTATTAGTCGTCATCAGCTCATGTCGCTGGGATAAAGAACTACTTGCCGGCAGGGACAGACAGACACACAGTGATCAACTGCAGTAGCGCCTGTACTATGGGTACCGGTACCAGGCGTAGTAGCTGTACTATGGGTACTGGTACCAGACGTAGTACCTATACTATTGGTACTCGTACCAGATGTAATACCCGTACTAGGGGTACCAGTACCGGACGAAGCGCCTGTACTACGGGTACCGGTACCAGACGTAGTAGCTGTTCTATTGGAACTGGTATCAGACGTAATACCTGTACTAGGGGTACCTGTATCCGACGTAGTATCTATACTATGTGTACCGGTATCTGACGTAGTACCTGTACTATGGGTACCGGTACCTGACGTGGTACCTGTGCTATGGGTAACGGTACCAGACGTAGAAGCTGTTCTATTAAGTACTCATCAGTATCGGTAAACGATAACAAAGGCATTAAAAAAATAACTTCAAGGTACAGTTTATATATAAGTGATCTGTAGTACGCGAGTACCTGAATTTGATACCAATAATTGGTATCAAATCAGTGTTGGTGAGCCAAATAAATAAAATAAAATAAAAAATAAATAAAATAATACCTACATACTCGCGAGCGAAGCCGCTGGCAAAAGCTAGTGTTTTATATGGAACGACTGCTCATCTCCCCTGGATCTCGTCGTCATTCTATATATGAAATATAGTGAGTATTCCTTCAGATAAAAGAACCTGAGTGTTCACAGTCAACACGCGTCCTGAATGACGGGTGAGAAAACCCGTAAATATAAGGAAAACTTTGGTAATAAATTATTCATTGATTCTCATATCTAATTTATACTAAACAAATCATTTTCAGAAGAACAATTATGTACAGATGCCAGCACATCTAGTTGAAGCCTGCCGGGTAAGCGGGATTGTCAGAAAGGGTTACCTCTGCCCCGGAACATAAAAGGCTAAGGAAGAAGGAAGGAACATGGATGGGTTTTAGTCAGTAAGAGTCTAACACTCCCTTTTGCTCCACCCAGAGGGGAGGAGTCATTTGTTGATTTCCCATCCTCAAAAAAAAGCACAAGTTACCCCAATCTGTTAAAATTCTTTGATAGTTTTTCAACTTTATTACAAAAGGGTAAGGTTCATTTTCATAGACTGATGTGCTGGCGTTTGTAGAAAACAGTAAGAAAGAGGGAAATATAATTAACGTTTTGAACGCCATTGTCACAAATATACGTGACAAGCCAGCGCATTCCCTATACGCCAACGACACCAATATGTCACAATGCGGTGCACTTTAACACGAAGTAAACAATGATCCGGCTCGAAGGCCACGGTATTGGCGATTAATCCCCACTTAGAGGACTGGCTAGCGAGGCGCCACGGCGTCCACACCTACCACCTGACGCAGGTTCTCACCTGACACGGATGTTTCCTGCACATTATATCGGACGAAAGGAAACGCCCGGGTGTCACCATTGCGAGGACCGCCTGCCGACCACCTTTGGATGGATTAAGGGAGAAGGAAAACAATACAGCAGGTAGTCAATGGTGTACAAAAACAATCTAATTAGCATTTTCTCAACAATATTGAGGTCCGCTTCCAGTCTAACCGGACGCTGCCTGGTGAATACCAATATTTTACCTGGAGTGTATTGCCCGTTCTTCTCCATATGTACCTACTGTTTTGGAATGGGCAACTAGCTTCATCTTTCTGACTGACCGACCCCTTGACAATTCAAAAGTGCCTGTAATTGGTTTATTTGAAATAAATACTTTGAGTTTGGAGAGACTGTTTATGTGACCTCTACAACCCAGTCAGTAACTGGTAATACAATACCCCTTGGTCAGACTGGCTGTTAGACTTTCGGGCTTCTGACGACCCGTAACGACTGTCAAAGATCTACGAATGACAGCCAGGACCAAAGGCTTGACGTGCTTTCCGAGGCACGGAGGAGTCTCGGTATGTAAAGATGGTCACCCATCCACGGACCAAGTGTAGATTAACCACCTTCTTCTTCTTCGTGCGGCTAGTGACTAACCTGGTGTTAGAGTTTTTTATGCTGCCCATGGGCCTCTGACTTAGCTTCACACGCTGTTGAGAAATATCTCTCAAACATGCTGGTTTAATCACGATGTTTTCCTTCACCTATTTTTAAGCAAGTGACAATTGTATTTGATTTTTATACAATACGCACAATGACTCCGTAACATCAGATGTGCTTGCCTTGGGTACGAACTCGAGACCTATGGCTTGGCAGTCCAACGGTCACACGACTAGGCAACAAATACACATTGACAACACGGTTGGCGCAGTGGTTGAGCGATTGACTGCTGCGCACTATGTCGCGGGTTCGATTCCCGCACGGAACAAATATTTGTACGACCTGCAAGTATTTGTTACGAGTCTGGGTGTTTTTCTATCTATAATATGTATGTATTTACAAAAAAAAAATGTATATAAGTAGTTTATCAGCCATCTCGTTACCATAACACAAGCATTAGGTTGCTTAGATTGGGACGATATGGCGCTGTGTGAAATGTCCAAGGATATTATATTATTACTCTTTTCCTGAGCCACCTCGAACCTTCCGTTAATTACATTCGAGTTGAGACTTCTGTTATATTTTTGCACTGCGTTAACTTGTGGTATGCATTAAGTATTAAGGTCTACACTAGCCCTGCCGTTGACACATCACAGTAAGACTCCGTGCAGTAAACACTAAAAATATATCAACATGAAACTGTTATTTATATTATTTTTATGTTTCTTTATTGCAACGGCAGCCGTTGGTAAAAAGATGCAAGGTAAGTTTTTATTTTTATCTTCATCATTCTCCTGCCCTTATCCCAATTTGTTTGGGGTCGGCGAAACATGTCTTTTTCTTCCATACTTCTCTATTAGTCGTCATCTCGGTACTCACTCCCTTTCTAGCCATATCATCTCTCACACAATCCATCCATCGTTTCTTTGGTCTCCCTCTACTTGTATAGCCATCCACATTCATACTCACAACTTTCTTCTTCTTTTATTTATTTTAAAAATTGGGTCTGCCAGCGGCTTCGCTGGCGTAGATGTCGAAAATTATCCCACGGAAACTTACTACCTGGATAAAAAGTCTATGTGTTATTCCAAACTATAATCAATCTTAGTGCCGAATTTCGTCCAGATAAAAAAAAAATATTGTGTAGTTTAATTGAGTATTTGAATCGGTCAAAAATAAAATATGAAATCACATGGAAAAAAGCCCGCTCGTCATAAAAACTTCCATCACCGTGCAGAAATTAAATATAATGCGACGGTATAATTGTTAAATTGCATTTAATGCTAATAAGTATTCCATTTGAGTCTAAAAATCTGTGACGTCAAAATGTTTTAGTTCATACAAATCACGTACAAATGCCGCGTTTTGACAGTTCATAAAAAGTAACGTTATTGACTACCCTTTCAAATACCCCATTCTATGGTATTTATTTTATTTCTTACTAGCTTCCGCCCGCGGCTTCGCCCGCATAATATGTCGACAAATTATACACATAAACCTTCCTCTTGAATCACTCTATCTATTAAAAAAACTGCATCAAAATCCGTTGTGTAGTTTTTAAAGACATTAGGAGGACGCAGAAAGCGACTTTGCTTTATACTATGTAGTGATTTTTAACACATGCTGCACCGGTTTGACGTCATCACGTCAACGCCGGCTATCGCTGAAAATCAGCGCTGAGGCTCTGTCACGCATGGAGTCGAAGCATTATGTCGAGCGATGGCCATTTTGCGCGGATGTGACGCATGTTTCCCCACAACTTTTTATTTTTTACTGCGTCATGTTTACCGCAAATAAACGTATTTACTTTCTTTTCTTTATTCGTTCAGTCGTTTTTGCGTCAAAGAGTAACAAAATTCATACATTCTCAAAAACTTTCACGTTCATAATATTAGTCTACATCTACCTAGCCTTTTCCCAACTATGTTGGGAGTTTCCAGTCTAACCGGATGCAGCTGAATACCAGTATTTTACATGGAGCGACTGTCTATCTGACCTCCAGAAACCAGTAACTAGATAATACGATACCGCTTGGTAAGAATGGCTGGTCAGATTTTCGGGTTCTGACGACGTAATGACTGTCAGTCAAAGATGCCCAGATGACAGCCGGGACCAACGGCTTCACGTGCTTTTCTAGGCACGGAGGAGTCTCGGTATGTAAAGATGGTCACCCATCCACGGCCAACCCCGGCAAGCGTAGCTTAACCTGATGGATTCAACTGTGCGGCTGTTATTGCTAAGCCACAAGCTCCTCTGTTCATAACATTATTAGGATATTTAAATAACCGTTTCATTTTATCTTTTCAGATGCAAGAATCGTCATACACAAAAACGTACTTCCAAGTAGTCGTCTTATTGCGAGTTACAACGAATCAAATAAAAATAATACTAGGAACGGATAGACAACTAAGTATATAACATTATGCTGGTATTCCCCGAAAGGGGAGGCAGAGATGATCAACTACAAAATAGGGATGACGTGTCAGTCAGTCTGATATTAAAAAAAAATAGACACGTATTTTTTGCTTTCTGGCTGGTTTAGGCATGGTTCACGGCCTTGTATTGTGTTGACCGTTTAGCCCACCTTAATGTGTGTTGCGGCGCAAGTTGTAATGGATATCACTACATAGTATAAAACAAAGTCGCTTTCTCTGTCCCTATATCCCTATGTGTGCTTAAATCTTTAAAACTACGCAACGGATTTTGATGCTGTTTTTTTAATAGATAGAGTAATTGAAGAGGAAGGTTTATATGTGTCACCGTTAGATTGTAAAGATCGTTAGATTACAATCTATCTAGCGAGATTGTAAACTATCGATAGATTGTGAACCGTATCATTATGATTGCAATTTGACTCATTATATTTCGCTATATTGTAATCTACCGAAGTGAAACCGTTAAATTACAATCTGAATAAAAATAATCTCCTTTTTCCATATTTTTTTCTATATAATCTAGTCGTTTCTGGCACTCGCCGGCCGCTGCCGCGGCACCGCTCGCTTCGCTCGCTCGGCTCGTGAGTAGGTGGTCACAGTTTTAACCTAACCTAACCATTTTTTTAAACGTCCTACGCCGGTTCACAATTTGACCGCTTCCCATCGATAGATTACAATCAAGCGAAAAATGATGCGTTAAATTGCAATCATAATGATACGGTTCACAAGCTATCGATAGTTTACAATCTTACTAGATAGATTGTAATATAACGATGTTTACAATCTTACGGTGACATATGTATAACTTGTCGACATATTATGCGGGCGAAGCCGCGGGCGAAAGCTAGTTTAGGGATATTCTGGATAAAATTAAAGTTCATGGGCATTATTTAAAACGGTCATTGTACTCACCATTATGGAACAAATTTGAAATCGCGAAAATAAATCAGCTGTTCCCTACATTTTGAAGAGTTATGTTAGCATTATGTATGAACAGCTGTATATTTTTCGCGATTTCAGATTTGTTGAAAAACCCAACAGCAAAGATTGAAAGGTCCATGTACAGACGCCGACACATCAAGCTACCCCAAACTGTCAAATATTCCCAATTGAATATGAACCTTAAAGTTTTGTAATAAAGTTGAAAATCTATTATATAAATTTGAAAGATTGGGGTAGCTTGATTTGCTAGCCTCTGTACCTAAACACCAAAGATAATAAATTGTATTCACTTAGTTTAAATGTAAATAAATTGTTTTTAAGTATGAAACATCTGTTTTAATTTATTAAATGTTAAAATCTTCTCATACCTTAAGTTTGATGTACATTACAGTACTTAAAAATACTATGAATAACCATGTTAAATCTATACTAATATTATAAAGCTGAAGAGATTGTTTGTTTGAACGCGCTAATCTCTGGAACTACTGGTCCGAATTGAAAAAATATTTTTGTGTTGGATAGTCCATTTACCGAGGAAGGGTATAGTAACATCACGCTGCGACCAATAGGAGCCGAGCAGCTGATGAAAACGCGCAGCTAGTAAATTATAATACCTCTTTACACTTAAAAGAGTCTTGTTGCTATTACATTTTTAACAGGCGATTGTTTTTTTTTTTGAGGGTGGGACATCATCAAATGGCCCCTCCCGCACTGAGTAGAGCGGAAGGGAGTGTCAGACTCTTACTGACTAAAACCCATACATGTTCCTTCCTTAGCCCTTTATGTTACGGGGTAGCGGTAACCCTTTCGGACAATCCCGCTGATCACAAAGGACTCTGATGTGTTTACTGTATTATAATTAACGATTAAGTGTCCCTGTTACCAAAAAACAATATAATTTCAAAGTTAACATTCATTTTAAAGTTTCGTCACGATTCAGAAGTGCGTCCCTATTCACCATGCAGAGGCCAGCACGTCAAGTCACCCCAATGTGTCAAATTTCTTTAATAGATTTTCAACTTTATTACAATAACGTAAGGTTCATGTTCAATTGGGTATATTTGAGAATTTCGGACAATTCCACTGTGAATCATGTACTGAATCCTTCATAACTGGATTCGCGTCAATGCCCCTTCCATCCTGTATATTACGGCTTAAGAGATTTTCTCTACACCCCCTATTTCTCACATTCTATACTATTTTACACTCCTGAAGTGCTACACTGCCCCGACCCTTGCTCGAGCCAGCTCGTACCGCTGGACCTGTAGCTTTAAATCCCTACCAAAATAGTCAGTCATACGATCCAGCCTGTCTCTTACTGACCTCCATTAACGACGCCCTAAGCCGACGCCCGCATCCCACGGGGGGGGGACTTATAGACGCTTAGTTTGTAAGTTTTTTAAGGTCCTAGGGACCAGTTAAGCAGAAGACAACCTCTTAAATTGAACTGCTAAATGCCTAAAGAAAAAATCAAGTGCAGTAGGTACTCATAGAGAAGAACCGGCAAGAAACTCCATGGAGATTCTTCATCACTATATGGCGTCAGTCAAAGGCAACACTGACTTTATTGTTTATTTATTATTATAACATAAAACGGCCAAGGCCAATAACATTAGTTAAAACGTTATACGTCAATAGATTTTCCGTCGTGTCTGCTGCGTGGCAGTTAATATTTTAATCACATTACATAAATGTAATAACTATGTAGACGTTATATGTTATTCAACAGTCATACGCTTATCTCATAGTACTCGCAAACATACTGACGAGATCTTCAATTCATCCGCGAACACATCACAGTCAGGCTTAGCATCCAAGAGAGCTTTGAGCGCAGAAAGTGTGCGAGGAACAGGAGACTAGGCTCGAGCGACAGTTCAAATTCGAGGCACAGCGAACAATCTGTGGCTTCTGTTACGGCTATAATTAATTGGAGCATAAAGGAGCATCTGTTTTTCCGTGAACGATCTTACAAAAATTAATGATTTGGTAATTTTAGGGTTCCGTACCTCAAAAGGAAAAAACGGAACCCTTATAGGATCACTTTGTTGTCAGTCCGTCCGTCTGTCAAGACCGTTTTTCTAAGGCACGCGTGGAGGTATCAAACTGATCTAATACTCAGGTCTACTGTCCCTTGGAGCTGTGAAAAAATCAAACTTCTAAGCCAAAGCAATCAAAAGATACAGCTGTTTATGCCGCAAATTTTCGAAACACGCACGGGAATCAAAACCTACAGGGTACTTCCCGTGAACTTAGAATCTTGAAATTTGGTACAAAGTAACGTCTTACAGTGCAGATAAAGGAAATATTGCGAAAACCGTAAATTTTTAGTTACATCATATAATAATAAAAAAATGTTTTTTTTTTTCAAAATATAAAAATACCATAACTTTGACTCGATTCTCGTGATGGGTGGACTTTTACTTATATACCTACCGGTTTGTACGGAACCCTCGGTGTGCGAGTCCGACTCGCACTTGGCCGGTTTTTTTCTTCTCACTTCTAGAGAATTGTACCCTACCTAAAAGTAATTTCGACGGATACATAAACGGAAAATATCCATACAAGCGTTTATAGACATACCTTAGATAAGCTTTTTGGACCTTTTCTAAGAGTAAGGTGTACTTTTGTGCCACCATATTCATACGTCAACCGCAATATTACGGCACCGCTTTCATAGACAATCCAAACTTAACTCTAAAAACATAATTCCCCACTTACTTGTCACTGTTCGGCGCTGCTAGCAGTTCTGTCGCCCTGGTGATGAACACCTGGACTAAGGATCCAAGGTTGCCGGTCTGAGGGTTGTTCTGCAGGAACTTCTGGAGCAGTGACTCTGTGCTGCCATCGAACATCAGTTGCTCGTCACTGGAATTTGAGAAAAGACAGATTTATATGGAATACATACTCTATATCCTTGGATATTTCACACAACGCCATAATATAGTCCCAAGCTAAGCAAGCTAATGCTTGTGTTATGGTAACGAGATGGCTGATAAACTACTTATATACATTTTTTTTTTGTAAATACATACATAATATTATAGATAGAAAAATATCCAGACCCGGAACAAATACTTGCAGGTCGTACAAATATTTGTTCCATGCGGGAATCGAACCCGCGCCATGCTACACAGCAGTCAATCTCTCAACCACTGCGCCAACCGTGTCGCCGTATTCATACTCTTTATTACACCAAGTAAACTATAGATATAAAAACCTGTCTAGCCTTTTCCCAACTATTTTAGGGTCGGCTTCCAGTCTAACCGGATGCAGCTGAATACCAGTATTTTAAATGGCACGACTGCCTATCTGAGCATAGCCCGCCGTGATAGAAAGATGGGATGGTTCGAAGATGTCGACACAAGTTGCGTCCCACACCAAAGGCCTACCCAACTTCCAAGGCCTTTTAGTTTTGAGTCCCTTCATTTCTTTCTCGTGTGGTTAGTGACTAACCTGGTCAGAGTTTCCATGCTGCCCATGGGCCTCTGACTTAACTTCACATGCTGTTGAGAAATATCTCTCAGACATGCCGGTTTCCTCATGATGTTTTCCTTCACCGTTTTTTATCACGCTAGTGATAATTAACCATTACGCACATGAATCCGAAAATTCAGAGGTGCGTGCCTTTATGACTGCTCCCGCTCTGGGTGGAGCGGAAGGGAGTGTCAGACTCTTACTGACTAAAACCCATCCATGTTCCTTCCGTAGCCCTTTATGTTCCGGGGTAGCGGTAACCCTTTCGGACAATCCCGCTTACCCGGCAGGCTTGGCCCTGGGGGGCCCCTTCATATGCTGACATCTCTTTGAGGCGCGCGTGGAACATATACGCGCCGTACGGCACGGGTCTGGTGCTGATCGGACGGTGAGTCACCCATTACTCACCGTCCGTAGGCCCGCGCCTACGGTGACCGTGAGTCGTCACGTGGCTCCCGACGCCCGGGGCGTCTCCTGCGGCGGCTGGGACGGGAGGACCTTTCTCTCTCCCATCCCGCCACCTCCTTCGCGAGCATAACTTTTTCGCAGAAGGAGGTGACTGCCTCCCACTCCCTCTCGCCCCGGACCATGGCTTGCACCAGGGCCGGGCGCGAGAGGTCGCCGCCGCCGATCGCCTCTACGAGGACACGGCGGTGCTCCGCCCATGCGGGGCAGGTTTGCACCGTGTGCTCTACCGTGTCCTCTGGGCGATCCTCGCAGTGGTGACACCCGGGCGTTTCCTCCCGCCTGATGATGTGCAGGAACCTCCCGAAACATCCATGTCCGGTGAGGACCTGCGTCAGGCGGTAGGTGAGGGCGCCGTGACGCCTCTCTAGCCACTCCTCAAAGAGGGGCCTTACCGCCACTATCGTGGCGTGCCATGCGCTGGGTTGCGACAGTCGCTGCTTCCAGGCCGCCATGAGATCGCGCCGGAGGTCCGTCCGCTCCGCCGCAATTTGCTGCGGAAACGGAGTTTCCCCCCGGCTTAGTACCTCCGCGCGCCACTCGAACAGGCGCGCGAGGACTATCGCCTCCAGATCCCACGGCGGCAGTCCGGCAAGGAGGCTCGCCGCCTCGCCCGAGATCGTGCGGTACCCCCGGATTAGCCGAATGGCTACCACCTTTTGGGGCGCGTTCAGATAGTGAGCGGCTCGTCGCCGCAATGAACGCGCCCACACCGGGGCCCCGTATAGGGCCATGGATCGCACGACTCCCGCGTAAAGCCTCCGGCAGGAGGCGTTTGGCCCCCTCAGATTGGGCAAGAGCCGCTTGAAGGCGGCCCCAGTCCGTTCCAGCTTGGAGGCCAAACGTCGGAGGTGCGTGCCTTGGGTTCGAACTCGAGACCTAAGAGTTGGCAGTCCGACGGTCACACCACTAGGCTATCACTGGAAGGAAAACATGGTGAGAAATGTCTGAGAGATATTTCTCAACAGCATGTTGCAGCATGCAGCTCCAGCCGCCTGTGGTACAGGTTCATCCTAGTACAGGCATCTTACAATAGAAATACCTTTACAAATTATTTTCTAAGATTTTAATGTTAATATTTTACCAATTTAATTCTGAATAAATATATTATTATTATTATTATTATTATGTGAAGCCAAGTCAGAGGGCCATGGGCAGCTTAAAACAAAACTCTGACACCAGGTTAGTCACTAACCACACGAAGAAGAAAATATGCTTGCTTTGAGTAGAGTTAATTTCTATCACAAATCAATTTTTACCACTATTTAGTTTTATCAGATTTTACATCAAACATTTTAACAAAAAAAAACTATTAAAGTGTAACTGATAAAAGTAATATTAACACGTATAGTTAAGTGCAGTTTCAAATATAGAATCACACTATTATTATAGAGGCGATAGTTTGTGTGTGTGTGTGTTTGCATGTTTGTTACTTCTTCACGTACTGAACGAATCTGGATGAAATATGGCACAGAGATACATTATAACCTGATGAAAGGATCTGTGCGGCTGTTATAACCTAGCCAATGGTAATTAATAAATGTTTATTATGGTACTCACGCACTAGACGGAGGATTAATATTGAATGCAAGTAGCTGATTCCAGAAAGGGTCATTGGGACAGATGACTTCGGCAGAACAGAACCGCATAAGCAGCTCATTGGAAGACAAATCCGAGTATCTGCTCACTGCTACACCCATTTTGATCTGGAAAATATATTTTTAAAGCATTATTGACTATCTACAACAGTGTTTTCGAACCTGGGGGTAATTACCCCCTATGGGGGTAAATCAGCTCTTTTGTCGCGGTAAGGAAGAACCTAATAATTAAGACCTATTATCTAAAAAAAGCAGTGATAGCCTAGTGGTATGACCGTCGGACTCTCGTCTTAGGTCTCGAGTTCGAACCCAAGGCACGCACCTCAGTCTTTTCAGATTCATGTGCGTATTGTATAATTATCACTTGCTTAAAAATTGGTGAAAGACAACATCGTGTGGAAACCGGCATGCCTGCGAGATATTTCTCAACAGTATGTGTAGCTAAGACAGAGGATGGGCCTCTGACTTAGCTACACATACTGTACTGGGCAGCATTAAAGCTCTGACACCAGGTTAGTCACTAACCAGGCGAAAAAGAAGATCTAATAAAATTATAGATCGCAGTAAGTACTGCGCTCGTGGCATTTGTTTCTAGCTGCCGTCGCGTCATCGTCATGTAAGATTGATGTCCAATTTGTGATTACTAAAGATATTTGTATTTTTTTGTACTGTTTGTCATCATCATCTGCCTAACCTTTATGTTAGGGTCGGCTTCCAGTCTAACCGGATGCAGCTGAATACCAGTATTTTTTTTTTGTAGTTTGTATTGGTAACATTTTAAGGTCGGGGTAAAATCGGTTTTCCTAGTAGGTCATAGGGGTAACAAGCGACCACTGATCAACAACGTGGCGCTATAATGGTGACATTAATTTAACACACGGGTAGGGCTAGAGCCCATTAATCATATAAATGTTGATCGATTAAAATAAATCACAAATCGAAAAAAAGAATCTAACTAAATAATAAAACAAAATCGGCTACTTTACGCAGTTGTTTCACCCTAATAGTAGTGCTTATTCATTTGAATTTCATTGATACGAATCCATGACCACGGCTACTGACAGCTGCGCGACAGTTCTTCTATTATGCTATTTTCTAACATTTTAAATAAATCAGTAAATAATAATGTTTAATGGAAATATAATGTCTTCATGAAACGAAAATGTAAAAATGTATATGTGTGTTAAATTAATAATTATGTAAGGATTTCTATAGTTTCTCCTTACCACTTTTGGGAGCAAGTGCTATAAATAAAAAAAATGTTGTGTGCTGCTAAGTGCTTCACTTGTGTATGGCTGGATGGATTTAGCTATTTTTTATTTAACAACTAGCTGACCCGACAGACGTTGTCCTGTTTTAACTGTGATACCTACCCTACCTAGCTGCCTATCTGCATACCTACCCTACCTACCTAGCTACCTACCCTACCTACCCTACCTACCTACCAACCCTACCTACCTACCTACCCTACCTACCTACCTACCCTACCTACCTACCTACCTACCCTAGGTCTACCTACCCACCCTACCTACCTACCCTACCTACCCTACCTACCCTAGGTCTACCTACCCACCCTACCTACCTACCCTACCTACCTACCTAGCTACATACCCTAAATACAAAAAAAAAAAAAAAAAATGTATTCTGCTATTCAGGGCGGAGACAAATCCAACAAAACAAAAACCATGAAAATTGGTCCAGCAGATGTCGAGTTATAACGAAGGGAACAAACCCGACTTTCTTTTATATATATAGATATATATATAATATATATATATACTATATCTTTTAGTCACTGGTGACTAAAAAGTTGTGTGGAAATCGGTTGTCATGTTTTGTGGAGGATGAAGAAAATATTGTCTGAAAGTTTTTAAGTATGAATGTCAATAGTAACACAAGTAGAGGAAGAGCAAAGAAATGATGGATGGATTGCGTGAAAGATGATATGGCTAGAAAGGGAGTGACTAACGAGATGACGACTGATAGAGAAGTATGGAAGATAAGACATGTTGCTCTGAGCACAATTAAATTGGGATAAGGGTAGGAGAATGATAATGATATTTATAACAGTCCGAATTCGGTTATAACAGAAAAAAAATAATGGAAATGTTACCTGGAAAATCTTCAAATTGTGTGACGGAATATTATTTTTTTATTTGAATTATTGAAATTTGATCAAGATAACATCAGTTGGGTATAAACACCACCAGTAAAATGGCAGTATTTTATTTTCCAAACATATGTGCCATACATAGCAATACTTAAAACTATGCAGTGACATTTTATCAGTGGCCTTTCATAAAGTACCATTATAAAATACCAGTACAATAGACCTTTTCAAGTGTATTTAAGTTCTGGATTAAATGCATAATCTTTGTTATTTAAACCTCTTCAATTGTGCTATATTGATGACTAGAATTTCCCAGCATTTTTCACTATTGGTGGACCGAAATACTGACAGTGTTGGGCCTAATATTCAAAATCAAATTTCATTTATTCAAACTAGGCTAAAAATCAGCCCTTTTTGAAGGTCAAAATTACATAAGACAGTCCCCCAAAACACCCGCCCTACACCACATCCTGGAAAAAGAAGTGGCAGAACAAACGCCCCAATGGATTGGTCAAGAAGATGGTATACCATCTTATTAAAAAACAAGTTCTAATTTAAGTTAAAACCTTCAAACCAGTTATTATATTTAGACTTTTGTTCTAAGCACTATAAAGTTCTTAATACAAAATTGACTACTTAATCTTTAGTTTGGCAACAGTGAACTTTACTTTTACGAAATTCAAAAAATGCAAAGATAAACTTTGCTTTTTAATGAGGCTGTTGCGATTTATTATTATCAAATATGTAATTCTTAATGACAGCCCAGAAACTGGGTGATGGCCCAGATAGTCAAACTTAACAATACTCCGTTTATTAAAACATTAGAAATAACAGCAAAAAAACTACAGTTATTGTGTAATATTGTTGGCATAACTGCACTTTACAGTTGTTTTTTTAATGTAAATGGTAGATAGATTAAATTACTTCATATGTATCGTGAAATATTGAGTTTAAATATATGTCTACATAGAAATAACGAAAGGGTGATAACTGTTATTTATCTAATGTTATAACAATGGACTATAGTGATATCAGAAATGTTTATAACTGATAGTCATTATACCTTTTTATTATTGGACTATTTCAACGAAATAAACGCCAAATAAATTGGGATAAGGGCAGGAAAATGATAAATACCATTTGATTATTACAGTAAAGTTGTATTACGCGTTTATTTATCAAACAGATATAGTTTGTCACTCACTCACTTGACATCAATTTGTTTCAAGTGCAGATTAATTTATTGATTTCAGTTTTCACAAATTTACAGTGTGAAAAGAAGAAAAAATAGTTATTGTCATGGTATCATGATGTTGAAGAAAAAAAAAACTGTTATAATTAGCAATAAAATGCAGAAAAACATGTTGAATTTAAGAAGTAATCTAGTGAACGTAAATACTTACTGTATGATGTTACAGCATTATTTATGAAAGTATGTTAATTCGTTCACGCAAAATTAGGGCTTCATCGTATCACAGCAACGAAGAAAATGTAAATTCGATACCATTTCAACACATTTCTAATAATGGCATGCCAACACGAATTTCACGAAAAAAATGATTTACTCACAGTATATTTGCATTTTAAACCTATAGTGTGACAAGACAAACATGTTGTTTAACAATAAAACCGTATCACACCACAATAAATACAGTGATCAACTGAATTTGTTGTAATCAAACACTAATTTTTGATAATAAAAATACGTACACAATTATCATTATTACTGAATATCTATTCTAATATCGCGAAATCCAATGAGCATATTATTCTTACCCGTTATTTTCTCAGGCTGTGGATACAATATAGCATTCAACAGCGATTTAATTATTTTTTTAAACCACAATTTGTTTTCAGCAGCCACGAATTCATTGCCGACTTGTCAAATATTTGACGATTTGACGTTCGTGTGAAGGCGACGCGACGATGACAATTTGAAAGTTGAGAGCGTTCAATTAATTGAATAATGCCGGTTTTTTTGGGTCTTTCACTATCTACCGACAGGGGCACAAACAATAAACGTTGCATCTGTAATCCGTGATTTTCATAAGATTGATTGCAAATAAAGAGATGCAGCTCTGTGACTGAAAATTGGCGGCTTGGGCCGTATAATAGTAATTTGCCAATAAGTGCGTGTAAGTCCCTTAGAGCATTTAACCTAGGACTTACACGCACTTATTGGCAATATGCTCTAAGGTAAGTCCCTTCGGGTAGGGGCTTAGAGCATTTAAATGCTCTAAGGGTAGGGGCCATAAAATTATGAAAAAATCGAATACAGTAGTTAAAGATGAAATACGTGGGGACGCCACTGTAGCAATTATGGCAAAAATTACCAATCAGTTTAAAATCAAAATCAAAATCAAAAGTCATTTATTCAAATTAGGCTGAAGATCAGCACTTTTTGAAGGTCAAAGTTACATAAGACAGTCCCCCAAAAACGCCCACCCTTCACCACTTCCTAGTGCTTTAGCTGGGAAGAAGAAGTGGCGCAACAAACTCCCCAGCAGCACAGCTGTCTGCTTAGTTGGAAGAACTTGACTCTACACATTTATCGTATGAGAATTTTATACATTACGAAACTCATCATATTAAAATCAATCATTTGCCACATGTCAGCTAGCACACGTCAATATACCAATTAAAACATTAAAACTGATAGTACTCAAGCGTAAATTAAAAAAAAAAAAAAAAGCCTCCAGGTAAAAGCGCGTGCCCGCTTACATGTGCAATGCTGTACAATGTCCATACAGCCGTAACTCGAAGTTACGAATAATAAACTAGGACCATCGAAGTAAAATCAATCAATTAATTGCTAATGAGTACTAACTAGGATCAGGATAAATAAATATGATCAACTGTCGAGGTCTCTAGCTAACCACATTTTGCAATACAACTCTTAAAAAAAAAAACATTGTAATGAGTAGATTATGTCAACAATAAATGGAAAATAAAAAAACCAAAAACACAATGAATAGAATACATAATAAAAATAATTTTATGAAGCTAATTCTGGAGAAAGAACATAAACATTGTCTTGTGTTAATCACAGCGACCAACTATTCTTGTCGTTTATGTAGTCGTTAGTAGTATAGTAAGCCTTTGAACAAAGGATTTTTTTTTTTTAATCTTTATTTATTTTATAGAGAGTTTGATCAGACATGATCATGCCACCCTCATAGGCCTCACAAAGATTGACTTATCTACGCTTAATGGCTAATTTAACTAAATTATAAATTGACTTAGCTTCCTCTGACAAAGGACGGGCCAGAATCAAGTTACACATGCCCATTTCCCGCAGATCCACATCATATTCGAGCATTAAGCTGACCCTCTCCACCTCGTTCCGGGCACATTCGGCCAACACATGATAAACATCCTCAACCACGCCACACTCAGCACAATTTGGTGAGTTGGATTTACCCATCAGGAACGCGAAATTGTTTAGCGGTATGTGCCCGGACCGAAGTCTTAGGGCTGTCACAACATCTGTTCTAGACAAACCAGACTCTGCGAACCACGGTGATCGCGTAAGGGAAGGCTGTATGGTCTTATACCAGATGCCTTTATATAATGACCTCTCGTCAAAATGCTCCCTCCAAATCTCTGAGCACTTTTCCCTAACTAAGTATAAGCAGTCTGAGAATAAGGGTAAGCAGGTGAATGGTATTCCATTGCAACTAGCTTCTCTGGCCAGACGATCGGCTTCTTCATTTCCTATTATGCCCACATGTGAAGGTACCCATTGTATTTTAACTATTTTATTTCTAATCCTAAGTTTGCGGAGCGAATCCAAAATGTTATAGGCTATCGGTGTGCCTCGAAAATTCGAGGTGCATCGAGCCAGATGTTGAATAGCACTCTTGGAATCTGTCAAAATGACATATTTCCCGGCCATAAAGGAATCAATGTAAGAAATTGCTTCTGCTATGGCTATCAACTCCGTATACATAATGGAAATTTTCGCGTTAATCATCAGTTGGATGGAGCTATTTGTTTGAGGATCATAAAGTGCCAAACCACTACTACCATCATCGTTTTTCGAACCATCTGTGTATAGTTTATAAAAATGTGAATAGTTATTTATTAAAAATTCATTGCAAATCTGTTGTAATTCGTAAGGTTTATACTGTTGTTTTGGCTTACAGATGGTCTTAATATCTGGCTCCAGTACCACAGAAAGATCTATACCACTAACCCATAGGTCCAACGAGAACATTTCTAATTGTGTTGTTGAATAAACTGAAGTATTTTTAAAAAGTTCATGAATTGATACTAAAAGGGGTTTTTTCTTGTACCTCCAATAAACATTACGACAATTATCACTAAGCTTATCTAGGATTTTTATAATCTCATTACCTGAAAAGGACTTGCATCTAAACCAGAATTTGCCAGCCAGATAATACCTACGAGCACTCAGTGGCTGAAGATGGAGTTCGCATTCCATCACGTGTATTGCGGTGCTTTTAATGAAACCTCCGATAATACGCATGCATTGGTTTTGTATTTTGTCCAGCTTACCCAAGTGTGTTTTACAACTACTGTCGTACAGCGCGCTAGCGTAATCCAACCTGCTCCGAAACATAGCTATGTAGACCCGTCTCAAAACAATCGGGTGTATTCCCCAACCCGTCCCCGTCACAGCTTTAAAAATATTTAACAATCTCAGACTTTTACCTCTCAATTCATTTATGTGTTTCGCCCAGCGCAATGATCTGTCCAACCATATTCCCAAATATTTCACATTATCTACCACTTCCAACGTCATTCCGTTTATAGTTACATCAACTAATTCACTCCGAAAACCTCTTTTAAAAACACATATTTTGCTCTTTGAAGGTGAAATATCTAATCCGATTTCAGAAAGCAGATCAACGAATTTATTTAGACCTAATTGTATCTGTTTGCTTCCTTCTCGCACACTATCACAATTTATGTGTAACGCAAAATCGTCAGCGTATTGTGAAATACTAACGTTATTGATATTATTGCAAATCTTTATAGTAGCTAAATTAAAAAGCAGAGGCGAAAAAGGGTCACCTTGAGCCAAACCGCGGCACGTATACCTACATAATGAAACCGAGTCTACCTGCATTCTTAGATATCTTTCTTTTAAAAAAAACCACAAATACCTACACATTAAAGAACTAACTCCTAATTGTTGCATAATACACACTAAACTTTTTATATCTACATTATTGTATGCATTGTCGATATCCATAAAGGCAGCTATCGTCATCTGATTATGAGAAAACCCGGTTTGAACTGATAACACCAAGCTTGCCAGGTTGTCTAAAGTTGAATGATGTTTTCTAAAACCTGATGTATGGGAAGATAAAAAGTTATTTCTCTCAATGTGCCACTCCAACCGTTTAATTAAAATACCATGAAAGGTTTTGCAAACACACGATATCATAGCTATAGGTCTCAGAGATCCGGATGACTGAGGATCACGACCTGGTTTCGGGATCGGGACAATAGTGATATCTCGCCACTGCATCGGAATAAAACCTACTTCGTAGAACGAGTTGTATAACTTTAATAAAATGTCTTTTCCGTTGTTAGGTAAATTGTATATCATTGAATACGATATTCTGTCACTACCTGGTGACGTGTCTTTATGGTGTTTGAACAAAGGATAGATTTTACTTTATTTTTAAACGTATTAAAAGGCAATTCTAGCAAAGAAGAGGGCAGCTTGTTATAAAAGGTTATACCAAGCCCATCGATCACTAATAAAGAACTAGATACACAATCTCATACAAAAGTTCTCTTAAAAATGTCGCCAATTGTGTTTAGGTAAAATAAATCTATATTAATGTAATTTCAACCTTACCTGCAAGGTTTAAAGCCGTATTCACAAAGCTATTGCAAAAAGCAATAAAATTTTACGACCGGTACTCGCTGCTCAACATACATCAAAACAATTTCAACCTTATACGCATGCTTTAAAGTAACAATTACTAAGTGTCAAAAAAAAGTAATAAAATTTTACAACCGAGGCTCGCCACTAGCACAAGGAACGAGTGGAGACGAACCAGAACAATATTTTTTGTTTGTACTGTAAATTATTATGTATGGTATTTTAACATACTTCAAAAAAAGGAGGAGGTTACTCAATGCGTCGCGTATTTATAATTTATTTTTTATTTTTATGTTGCACACCACCCATAAGTCGAAGACGAATCGACCGATTGAGATGATTCATTACATTAGGTTTGTTCCCAAGTTTGTCCTGTTTACATCTAATCCTCGTTCTGATGATGGAATCTACTAGGAATTTAGGCAACGCCTTAAATATTAAAGGCATACAATTAGCGATTTTGGTATTTTTAGATAAATCAGAACTTTACATTCAGAAAATATAAATTAGTGAGGAAGAATATACAAAAATCAAAGAATATTATTGTCCCAATTTTTTGACATATTGTTCATAATAAATTACAAATGTCGATAAAAAGAAATACTTCGGATCGAAGAATTCTTCGGATCTTTGACGTGCTGTAACTGATATCCATTCTCCACACCTCACTGGATCACGAGGAAAGCTAAAAATAATTGAATATTTTCAAAGTCCCGACTAAACAACCACAAAAAAATATTGGGAATATCAAAAAACCCGACTGATAAAAAACAACTAACAAGTTCCAAACAAGTCACTTTTCAAGTAGTCTTATGCAGTTAGTGGCAGTTATTTTAGGTCAATTATTCATACATAGGCTAATAAACACATAACCCTCCCTTGCATCGCGCAGTCAGGTAAATGAAAACAAAAATCAAATCTCGCATTAAAAAAAATAAGAACTATAATAGCGTCTCCAACAAATGGAACAGAGTCAACGCGGATAACCCAAACAATTTAAGTGGACATGCGTAAATATGATTAATACGTTTAGTAAGAGTCTTTACAATTGAGCTGCATTATATCGCCTGCTATTTGTTACGACTTAATTTAAAATAAAGATTTTACGATGATTTCTTGAAAAAATATTAGTATTTACAATACAATGTTAACAATAATATAATGATAATATTAATACTTAGCAAAAATAAGAAACTCCATCCTTTTTTAGCGTCCTAGACGTGTGATTTTTGCAGTTTTTAAACGAGCACTGAGACATGTTTACCGTCGGAGCGTTCGAATGCTACTAGATGAAAAGACCACCCAAATGTTCAATTGGGTGGTCATTCGGTGAGGACATTTTTTGACGCTGATTGTGTATCTAGTTCTTTATTAGTGATCGATGACCAAGCCCCACAAATGAGTTATGAACCTTATGAAGCCGATGAAAGGGAGCACGTAGTTTATCCTTATTTCTAGTATTGATGTTGTGAATATCACTGTTTTTAGTAAACAAGTGTATATTTTGTCTAATATATAAAATGTTGGCGAAAATAAATTGTGACGCTACCGTAAGAATACCAATTTCTTTAAAAAAATCTCTCAGAGATACTCTGGCACCTAGCTGGTAAATTGCTCGAACAGCTCGTTTTTGAAGAACGAATATATTATTTATATCTGCGGCTTTGCCCCACAGCAGAAGGCCATAGGACATAACGCTATGAAAATAGCTAAAATACACTAACCGGGCTGTATCAACGTCAGTGTATTGTCTTACTTTCCTGACGGCATAGGCGGCTGAACTAAGCCGTCCTGCTAGACTTGATAATTATGTGGGCTCCATTGGAGTTTAGAATCTACTGTTATTCCCAAAAAGACTGCTGTGTCTACAGTTTCAAGCACCTCTTTGTTTAATTACTCCTAAGTTTATTATGTTTTTTGGCAGTAATAAATAACTTTGCTTTCCCAACCCGTCATGGATTACTTCTTTCCTATTGTTGCCATGCTAACTGATATTTTTTAAAGCGATAAATCATGGTATGATGAATCAGCCTATTTTATTCCATTTCACAAATAGTAAGTTGGGTTTATCTACCCGATATATTACTTTCCTCTATGGGTTTATCCATAAGAACATTTAACCTAAATATGTTAAATGCTCTAACTAAGGTTTATCCGCAGTAAAAACGTATTTGGAATTTTGGATAGACTAACATCGATTTTAACTCATATCAAGGAAGCATAAAAATGGCACTCAACTGAACGCTATCCAATGAATAATTACTTGCATAAACGCTCCTGGTGCATTTTATTGATTGATTGTTGAATGTTGATATATAGCGTAGTTATAAATCTATGTCTGCAGCCCTTCCTTCTTTTGGATCCGGGACGCCACTGTACTTAGAGCATTTAACCCATAGAGGAAAGTAATATATCGGGTATAGAGAGCCCTCTTGCAGCTAATGCAAATGTCAATTGATCGGCGCCATCTATTATCACCATCCACAAACTTGTCATGTATAGCTATAGCTATAGCTAGCTACAGGTAGCTATAGCTAGCTAGCTATAGGTACTACCTATGCTATAGTGCCTATACTTAAGCTTCCTTACTAATTTGCTTGTTTATTGATAAAGTTTTACTATGATTTTGTTATCATAGTAAAACTTTATCAAATTAAAAACAAGCAAATTAGTAAGGAAGCTTAAGTATAGGCACTATTGTAATTTCAAAAGTTACACAGCGGATACATAAAGGAAACATCCTTTTCTTTTACAAAATTACTTGCTTTATTTGTAAATTTTAATTCAAATTAATTTGTGTGTTAATATACAAAAGGTGTGGCTGATGTTCAATCGTTACATCTGGGCCGCTCTTTCACTCATGAACGTTGCTTGAGAGCCGTGGTCAATCAAAGCCATAGCACTGTCTCTTGTCCCGAGTCATGATTTCTTACTGGTACAAGAGCTGTGGCCAGTAATGCAGTGGACAAATTTGCAGCGAGATGCGATGAAAGTGTAACATTGGTTTCCGCTGATTTTGCAGAATCTTGATTACTTTCAACTTCATTGTTTTGTTGTTTCTTATTGTCTGGTTGATATGGTGTGGATTGATGCGTGAGCGTGTGATAACGTTTGTGACATTTTCGGCAGCACATCTTCAGGCGACATCTATAAGCGGAATGTCCTGGGCCCAGACAATTATAGCATAGGTTGTGTTTTTTCTGGTACTCGCACCTCTCAGCTGGATTAAGTTTTATGAATTCCTCACAATGACATAATGTGGTCCTTTTCGCACATAGCGCAGCTTCTTGGTTTTGAAGAGGTAGTATTTGGTGTGGACACGTGAACTGCGTATTCTTTTCCCTTAGGAGTAGGCTTCTCTCTATTTGCAGGCGTGATAAGCTCGATCGTGCGGAACTTGGACAGTAGGAACTTGTGCAGGGCATCCCATTTAGGTAACTCGTCGTCATTATCATCGTAAGCAGCTTCTTCCCATTCTCGATGCGTCTCGGGGTCCAATGCGTGAGCGTATCCCATGGGCTGGTTGTCAGGTTCAGGTTCACTACGGAGGAGGATTCGAGGATCGGCGGACTAATTTGTATGCAGAAAAGCACAAACATGACACACACAACAACGACCACGACTTAAAACATAAAAAAATGTTGTGAATTTGTGATCTAATAATTTGACAATCAAATCAATAACAACTCAATAATTCTCTGTGTTGCTATCGTAATTATTACGCGGCTTGTAATCTCCACAAATATTTGCAAATAATTATAATACGTGTTAAATAAAATGATTAGGTAGTGTTTATTTTTAATTTATTTATTTTTTGTCACATATTAATATTACATTTGTATCGGTGGTGGCGCCATCTGCGGTGACATAAAGTAACTAATTGTTTTTGGATGGAGATAACAGATGTCACATTTTTAAAACATTACCCCAAATCTATCAATGTATGGAATTGTCCTACCCCTGATTTAACCTCTGTAGCAACACGGGTGCACAGGACCGGTACATCCTCGCTAGAGTAATGTGTCTGTGGTCATATCCTTTGTCTATTGATCGTTCATTCATCATTATTGGTTTTCGTTCACCGACCATGTTTTTAAATACCTTGCCGGCTTGTTGAGTTTGATTATTCGATTTAAAATAATTATCTTTATATAAAACCTTCTTTAATAAATATGGAGCTTGATCAATATAAGGTGGACGTGCTCTATTATATTAATCCTCATTTAATATGGGCGTTGGTTCAAAAAGAGGGAGATGGAACTTTTTACTTTGAACAAATTGGAATTTATGGGATTCTTCCTCAAAACGTAACTTTTGGGGAAGACTGTGTGGTAAAATCAGAGCCTTGTGAGCAGTGGATGCCGGCAGCATCCGTAGCCATGCGGAGATGTTTTCTGGACGCCGACCATGTGCTGTTTTCGCCTACCTACATCGACCAAAAGTAAGTCACTTAATTGTTTAGTTATCCACTATTCAGCAATTTTTGCAGTTGTTGTTTTTATATTTGCTTTCCCAGAACCTTTACCGATGCCCAGTTACTGATGCTTTATCGGTGCCATTTCGACGCGGCTAAAATGGCGGCAAAGATTTCAACGGTTTTCCCTTAGGGGTCGTTATGGGTGCCAAACTGAAGCAGTTTTGCTTCTTTAACTTACACGATCCCCGCGCCTGGCTTATTTCTTATAGTCTGTAGGTTTTACCAAGCCCTTTCTCTATGAACACTAGTAAAGTTCAACCAAACAAAGCTTTTCTATGCAATTATTTTTCATTCCACCAATCCTTATTTGAATATTATTGAACAATTTTTAAAACTAGACCAAATAGTCTATCTATCCTGTCTAATTATGTGGATTAATCCTATTCATATTCATTTATTATTGAGAGACTTTGTGTTGAATGACTTGAATAGAGTGCATCACATTGGACACCATCTACATTAAAATTACAAGTCAAAATTAGAACTATAAACAGCAATAACAAATAACAATACAGTTGGGCGGCTGGATGAAGCTCTTAAAGCTTGATTCAGAAAGCGTTAATTCAGGACACGGACTTACCTGAGAACCCGATATCAGTGGGCTTCTAGTATTATGTGCCTTTTTTTTAAAAGAATATTAAAAAATAATTTATTAGTAAGCACATTAATTAACTCATACACTGCCATGAACAGAGCTGTGTGTTTTTTGTGTTCTATCTCACAGTGCCCGCACACACATACATGGTCCATACATTTTGATCCATTCTAAGCCAGTGCCCTCAACACAAATATGTGTCCATACATTTTAATGCGTGTTGAAAGCTCTGAGCTTAAAATAGCACTTGACAAAAAGTAGTGAAAGTGTATGCGTTAATTATGGGAGAGAATGCAAATTAACAAGTAATAAGTCAAATATAAATAAATTGCTAAGCAAATAATAATAATAATATCCTTTGACATTTCACACAGCGCCATATCGTCCCAAGCTAAGCAACCTAATGCTTGTGTTATGGTAACGAGATGGCTGATATACTACTTATATACATTTTTTTTTTTGTAAATACATACATATTATAGATAGAAAAACACCCAGACTCGTAACAAATACTTGCAGGTCGTACAAATATTTGTTCCGTGCGGGAATCGAACCCGCGACATAGTGCGCAGCAGTCAATCGCTCAACAACTGCGCCAACCGTGTCGTCAAATAAAATGATCATGAACTTAACCCTGGCACCATCCAATAAATGTTTGTCGATCCTCAGCTTTCAGACTGATCTATCTATACTATTTCGACGGGTTCCGGGCTATTTGTATTAACCGACATTTTTTAAACTTTACACCAGAGCAGTTTAAAGTTTAGATTTTTAGAAAAAAAATAATATCTTTAGCAAATCGCATTATTTTTTTAAAAAGAAGGATTTATTTACTGTTTTTATAACATATTCCCCATAATCAAATTATTTTGTTTTCTAATATTCCTATTTTTAACGAAGATAAATGTCGCTTAATACAAAATGACCCATATTTTACTTTTTTTTGTTCCAGGCTAAATGACTTAACCGCCTATGATTATTGTTTCTTATTCCAGGCTAAATGACTAAACCGCCTAGGTTTATTATTTCTTGTTCCAAGCTAAATGACTTAACCGCCTAGGCATGCAAATAATGGCTGTAAGCTAGTGCTTTAATCAAAGAGTTGGTCATATTTCAAACCTAAGCTAATTGATTTAAATACCATATCGTAAACTTATTAATCTATGGCTAATTAGTTTATGCGACTGTTTTTTTTTAATAAATTGTTTGTAATCATACTTGAATAATGAAGTTTGCAGAAATTGGCGGTTAAAACATTGATAAATTAAGGTGTACATACATAGGGTTTACCTACCTATCTTTTTAATAATTATGAAATAAGAAATAAAACACACATTATAAGTTGATAAAAGATAAGTTTTTTATTTAAAATAATAATCACCTAGGAACAGCAGTAACTTCTTAGCTTACCAAGGTAACAACTAAAGTTTTTATCACAATTGTGTAGGAATCAGAAGTTAAACAGTCTTTTTATTACGTAGCCTACAGTCTTATTACCTGAAATAATTATTCTCATTCTTCTTCATTCCTAAACTTTAACATTTAAGTATAGAAAAACTTTTATTTTGAAATTTTTTCTTTTGTTTTTTAAAATGTAGGTACTAGGTACTCCTTTTTAAAAAACAAAAGAAAAGTCTGTTCAATTACAAAAAAGGTTTATCTATAAAATAATTTATTTTAAAAATAATCACATAAAAAAATAAAATATTTACGAGTGTTTCTTTGGTTTTCATTTCTTTTAATTATTTTCTTCTAACTTTCTCAGTAATCAAAATCAAAAACATCTTGATTAAAAAAGTTTAGAAGTTTTGTTACCTATTATACGGGGTTATTTTTCAATGACCGACCAAATTTTAAGGACGTCCAGAAAGTGAATAAATAGCCATTTTTCTAAATTTGTTCTGTTTAAGAGCGAAAATATCTAAATTTATAAAATGTGAGTTGTACGTTTCTAATAATCGGCGGAGACGAGCTCTCTCCCCAACATTTGTTCTACACTTCTCTGTATAGAACAAACGGACAAAATATCAATACCTACTCGACTAAAATGTATGAAACAGCTGTTTTTTTTTTCGTTTTTTCAGAGTTGGTCCCATAGTGAAAGTTGTTCATATTTATGGGTAGAACACCCTGCGAAAATTTGGCCGGGTATTGAAAAATAACCCTTTAAATACTATTCCTAGTTTCTCTTCAATAACAAAAATAATGTTTCGTGATCCGAATAATTTTTAAATAATTTCCGTCGTTCTGGTCCCATTATTAGGTGTCAAACTGTAAAATAGTTAGGATAATATTAAATTTATTAAAATAAAATTAGGTAACCTGTTAAATTAGGAGTCATTTTATTACCCGTTTGCAAAATTTCTAGGTCAATTCTACTCATAAATGTTAGAAATACTTTTACAGGAAAGAAATGGGGTAATTCTTTTCGAAACCGGCAAATTTACCCTATAATCCATAAAACTTGCACCTGTCACTTGCATCTATTTAATAAACTTTCAGATCTTTCCGAGTTTTAATTCTTCAGTAAGTCATCATTCTCCTGCCCTTATCCCAATTTATTTGGGGTCGGCGCAACATGTCATCTTCTTCCATACTTCTCTATTAGTCGTCATCTCGATAGTCACTCCCTTTCTAGCCATATCATCTTCCACACAATCCATCCATCGTTTCTTTGGTCTCCCTCTACTTGTATAGCCATCCACATTCATACTCACAACTCTCCTGACAACATTTTCCTCATTCCTCCGCATAACATGCCCATACCATGACAACCGATTTCCACACAACGTTTCGGTCACCGGTGTCACTTTCAGACTTCCTCTTATATACTCATTACGTATTCTATCCATTCGCGTAACACCACACATCCCTCTTAACATTCTCATCTCAGCTGCATGCAATTGTCTTTCATTCATTCCTTTTGTGGCCCAACACTCTGATCCATACAAGACGGCAGGTCTAACCATGCTTTTATAAATCTTCCCCTTAAGTTTAAGGGGAATGCGGGAGTCACAAATTGTTCCCGTGACCTGCCGCCATTTCATCCACCCAGTGTTAATTCTATGCTTAACAGTCCGATCTATTTCGCCATCGCTTTGCACAAGTGAACCGAGATACCGAAAGTCGGAGCAAACTGGCAGAAGCGCGCCATCAAGCGCTATGACCCCAGAACTGGAGAGACCGCCGAAATCGCAGAACATGTAGTCAGTTTTGATTCTGCTGATTTTCAGGCCAACAATCTCCAGTTTCCGTTGCCATTTCTCCAGTCTGCTCTGGATCTCAGGTCCACCTTCACCGACAAGAACGATGTCATTGGCGAATAACATGCACCATGGTGCCTTCCTCCCTTGCTTCCTGTATGTCCGCCGTTAGAGCATCCATAATCAAAAGGAAGAGGTAAGGGCTTAAAGCCGACCCCTGATGCAAGCCTACCGCCACATTGAACTTGTCGGTGTTGCCAGCAGCCGACCGAACGTAGGTACGGTATTGGCTGTACATAGCACGAATTAACTCTACATACTTCCCGGGCACACCTTTCTCTTTCAAGGCCCACCACACGACATCCCGAGGTACCCTATCATACGCTTTCTCTAGATCAATGAACACCATGTGCAAGTTTTTGTGTGCACGTCTGTACTTCTCGCACAATTGGCGGAGTGCAAAAGTGGCGTCCACTGTTCCTCGACCTGGCATAAACCAAAACTGGTTTGGGGTAATCTCACTCTCCTCTCACAATCTTTTCTCTATTATTTTCTCCCATACCTTCATACTGTGGGACATGAGCTTTATCCCTCGATAGTTGTTGCAGTCTTGTACATCACCTTAATTCTTGAAGATGGGCACTAGCGAACTATTGCACCATTCTTGTGGGATCACTCCTTCTTGCAACAACTTATTGAAGAATAAAGTCAGCCACATACATCCATCTTCTTTTAAACACTTCCATACTTCTACTGGTATATCATCTGGGCCCAAGGCCTTTCCATTCTTCATACTTTGAACTGCCTTTCTTACTTCATCCGTTAATAATTATTATCATCGTACAAGTAAAGTGTAATGACTCCTAGTTACTTAATATTCAAAGTTTTTCTTCAAAATGTAAAAAAAACAAAATGTAATAAACTCACCCGAAATCCAAAATTGACGACAAATGCTCTGCGCAGCTCCCACAAAACTCTAAAACACGTACGTGTTGACGCAAATCGTGAGCAAGTTGCTCACGATTTGTGTCAACTAAAACGAGGTGGCAGACGCGTGAAGCGCCCGCGCGGGGTGGCGAGGGCATTTAAACTCGCGCGGTTTATCGCGATGGTGCCAAAATCATTGTTTTAACCAACGTCATAATAGTCAATCCATATAACATTTTGATCGTATTAATGTGTATACTATTCTTATTCCGTTTAAGAAAAACTGTTTGAAGTACTAGAACTTTACCTTTGTTACAACTGAAACGACACTGCAAATCAAATATTGAATAAAAAAATAGGTTTAACCATAATCTTTAAATGTTTACTGTTGGAATACTAAATAGTTCATGCGACCGACATATATTATCATTATCTATTGCAAGCTAAATGGTTGAAGTGACAACATCTAACATTTCATGTACAGAGCTAAATGTATGGATCGACACTGGGTATGAATTTGACAAAGAGGCTAAATGTATTAAACGACATTCTTGTATATTTACAAGGTAAAGCTAATTGTATTAAGGGACACTGGATAAGAATTTAACAAAGAGGCTAATTGTATGAAGCGACATTTCTATATATTTATAAAGTCAGGCTAAATGCTTTAACGTACGTTGCCTGTTAATTGTTGCTCCAGGAAAAAACGTTTAAACGACAGCCTGGTATTTGGTAGTCAGCTTAAGTACACAGTTCCTAAACTTGTCAATATTTTGTGTCGCTTCATACATTGCAGTCCAAAATGGCCCCAAAAATGCGGTTGTATTAAGCGACAAAAAGTGCCCCGAACGTCACCAAACCCAGCTCAAATGACGCAGAAAAATTCGCTGATTCCAAATATGTATATAAGTCTATATCGCTCAAAGTGTCGCTTAATACAATTAGCCCGGAACCCGTCGATTTGATATTTGATTGAAAACTGTAATGGTGTATGATGTGCATAGAATGAAATTATGATTCTTCTAATTTTAGCTTCAAAATAAGGATACATTTTATTAACGCTACTCTGCCACTAACACGCATATTATGTGTTGCCAAAATCCCTACTACAGGCATTCAAATGTATGGACAATAAACATTTATTTGTTTTGAAGGCACTGGCTTAGAATGGATCAAAATGTATTGAGTATCAGAGTTGATATGACAGAGGGGCATTCAATTACACTACGTATAGGTACTATATGTGTTTAGTATTAACTCGGTACGGTATAAAAATAAAAAGCACCAAAAATGAGGTTTTTATTTTTTCAAACGAACTAAATAGCTCACAAATCAGAGTAAAACGCAACCATCCTTTGTAAATAAAAACTGACCTTGTAACAAAGCGGCACCGATGCGCGTGCGCCGGAGCGCTGTTAGGAAAGATACATCGTGTTCAAAGTGGGCAAAAACTTAAAAAATCATTTGCGACTAAACTACTGCTTCTATTTAATTGATTTTTGGTACAGAGTTTGAAAATGGTTCCTAGTATAAGCTGTTTAAAGGAAAGCCCCTCTGTCGTATCAACTCTGTATATGTGTGCGGGGCACTGTGAGATAGAACAAAAAACACATATAGTAACCGTCATGAGAAGCTATAAATTTTGTAAACAAGTGTTCAGGAGTTCACAACATTTGGACCAACAAAAAAAATGAATTTGTTTAAGATTTAATAAATTATTGAGTAACAAATATTAATTATCATATATTATTTAAGAATAATTATTCGTCAGATTCAGATGTTTCCATTTCTGTGTGAAACAAACTCGTACGCATTCGAAACTCGAATGACTCGTTTATTTCAAAATGGCGTCCCGATAGTTGCGACGGACGCGTTCCGGTACCAAGAAACACAAACGATAGCGCTTTGCGTCGTTAAAATATGATCCGACTAAATTAAATAGGTTGTTACTTTCATATAACCCGTCTATATTTCATGTCGATTGAATATGGTCAATTTATTATTATCTCGCAGTATAAAATGTTTACTTAGTAAAAGATGTTTGTTTACATAATTTATAGCTTCTCGTGGCGCGTACTTATAGCTGTGTTAATGGCAGTGTATGGGCTAGTAAGGACAAATAAGGATTACTGAATTTGTATAACAATACCAATTAAAGCCAGTGTGCACTGGGGACTTTTAGTTGATCAATAGTTTAATCGCTATCATAATCATATTTTTTTTTAAATTGCCAAATGCATGCACTTCAATATAGCTGTCATCAAAAAGTTGCTAGTGCTTGTTGGAGCTTAACCTTTTGAACACCAGAGCATAAACACTTGCGCGTGCCCTCAGGGCCGGATTTAACCTTAATGCCGCCCCTGGGCACCGGAAAAAAATCCGCCCCAATACTAGAATTTTACTTAATTTTACTTTTATCCACTACTGGAAAAAAATACAAGGGATTGAAAAAAGCCGGATTTTTGGGCAATTTTCAACAGGCCTTAACTACAAGAGAAATGGTCGTACAGGAAATAAAAAAAGGAAATTGTACAAGTGTCTAACAACTTTTGAATAACTTAAAATTTTGTAGCGTCAGCGGTTTTTGAATAATCTTAGAAACAAAAAAAAAAACACTTTTTTTTTTCGGGCGTGGTATTTTTTTTTCTGAACCACTATAAGGTTCGGATACTTTGTTTATTTGGTTTTTTTTATACACCTTGATACGTCCACCTCTCGCTGAGATATCGATCTTCAAATGGAAAAGGAACCTTTTGTCTTTGATTATCGATATCTCAGCCACCAATGATCACACAGAAAGTTAAAGGTGGGTTTTAAGAACTTGAATGAATTTATTTAAAGACTAGCCATTGCTTTTTCGAAAAAAAAAAATGTTCTTTTTGCCACATTGATTTGAAAGTGCAAGAGAGGTCGCCGCCGCCGATCGCCTCTACGAGGACACGGCGGTGCTCCGCCCAAGCGGGGCAGGTTTGCACCGTGTGCTCTACCGTGTCCTCTGGGCGATCCTCGCAGTGGTGACACCCGGGCGTTTCCTCCCGCCTGATGATGTGCAGGAACCTCCGAAACATCCATGTCCGGTGAGGACCTGCGTCAGGCGGTAGGTGAGGGCGCCGTGACGCCTCTCTAGCCACTCCTCAAAGAGGGGCCTTACCGCCACTATCGTGGCGTGCCCTGCGCTGGGTTGCGACAGTCGCTGATAGTGTGCGTTCGCGCAGCGGAATGTTGTTGAATTTAAAGATTTTAATTATGCAGATATTTAGTGTATGACGTCGTATAATTGTGTATGGTAAAAAAAAAATTGTGCACGCAGCCATTGTGGAGAAATTCACCAAAAACTGATTCCGCTGGGCGAACGTTGTCCTGGCGGAACTTTTTTTAATCCATAGACTTTAGAAGAAAAGAGATGTGTCCAAAAATTAGTGTGTATTTGTGTGTAATTGTGTATGTATGAATAAAATTAGTGCATGCATAAACTTCGGAGAAATTCAAGTTTCCGCTACGCGAACGTTTGGCCATTAGCTAGTTTTCATATAAAGCGCTTACATAGAGAGCTGTAGATTTTTACATACATTGTTTTGAATTTGTTTATATTTGTTTAAAAAACAGATTTAGAAAAAATCGTAGGGCTTAAAAGATAAAAATATAAACGTAAAATACGCTTATTAGGTCTTAGTTCTTAAAGTATGCACTTTGGGGTCTAGATTTTCACGTTAATACAAACCTTGTAAGTGTCTGCAACATGTTGCCAAGTATCAATGATGTTCCGTTAGTAATTAAAGAGTTATAGGACAATTTACCATGCATAGATCACTGTTTACAAAGCAGTCAAATATCACGACGTTCTAAAGGAATTTCATGGTAAAATGTATGCCAATAATTAGTGCATTCATTCAACTATTCACATGCAAAATTTCATGTCATTAAATTCAGTAATTAAAGAAAAACAATTATAATACTGACGAAGCATCGAAAACTTACATAACCCGACCAAGTTCGGATAGCTACAAAAAAGCGGCCGTGCCATATATCTAAGAAACGTTCTTAACCTACCAATATAGTATTTATTAATATGGTACAGTTGCGTACACAAGCCTTAGGAAAAAATAAAACAATTGCATTTCTTGAATGAAAAATATTTTATTATCATTAATCAATCAATATTTTTATTATCAATTAAAAAATCGATTCAAGAAGTAGTTTTTTTTTAAGTTATTAGATTGTTTGATCCACTAAAGTTGCAAAGGGGAACGTGCATGCCTAGTCCATTGGTTAAATAGTGTAATAAGCTACAATATGATAAATATTTACCTAAACAGTAGTACTTACATGTGGTAATTATTTAATTTCCCTAAGGGGTCTATAGTTAGAATCCTGATCCATGAAATCTTCAATAGAAATTAGCTGTATGTATTTTATTTGTCTTAAATAATATATCTAGATTATATCTCAAGTCTCAAGCGCATACTTAAATAAAGTACCTACGTAAATAGAACCTACTTTCTGTCATAGTCAAATACATTTAAAAAAGTAGGTGTACAAAAATAAATGACCTATAAATTATATCGAAACAACAATTGTGTTATCGCCTATACCAATTCAATACCGGTATTATACTGTAAATTTTGGGATGTTACCTAAATATATTGCACGGCCGCTTTTTTGTAGCTATCCGAACTTGGTCGGGTTATGTAGGTTTTCGATGCTTCGTCAGATTATAATTGTTTTTCTTTAATGACTGAATTTAATGACATGAAATTTTGCATGTAAATAGTTGAATGAATACACTAATTATTGGCATACATTTTACCATGAAATTCCTTTAGAACGTCGTGATATTTGACTGCTTTGTAAACAGTGATCTATGCATGGTAAATTGTCCTATAACTCTTTAATTACTAACGGAACATCATTGATACTTGGCAACATGTTGCAGACACTTACAAGGTTTGTATAAACGTGAAAATCTAGACCCCAAAGTGCATACTTTAAGAACTAAGACCTAATAAGCGTATTTTACGTTTATATTTTTATCTTTTAAGCCCTATGATTTTTTCTAAATCTGTTTTTTAAACAAATATAAACAAATTCAAAACAATGTATGTAAATATCTACAGCTCTCTATGTAAGCGCTTTATATGAAAACTAGCTAATGGCCAAACGTTCGCGTAGCGGAAACTTGAATTTCTCCGAAGTTTATGCATGCACTAATTTTATTCATACATACACAATTACACACAAATACACACTAATTTTTGGACACATCTCTTTTCTTCTAAAGTCTATGGATTAAAAAAAGTTCCGCCAGGACAACGTTCGCCCAGCGGAATCAGTTTTTGGTGAATTTCTCCACAATGGCTGCGTGCACAAATTTTTTTTCACCATACACAATTATACGACGTCTTACACTAAATATCTGCATAATTAAAATCTTAAAATTCAACAACATTCCGCTGCGCGAACGCACACTGGCTGATACCAGGCCGCCATGAGATCGCGCCGGAGGTCCGTCCGCTCCGCCGCAATTTGCCGCGGAAACGGAGTTTCCCCCCGGCTTAGTAACTCCGCGCGCCACTCGTACAGGCGCGCGAGGACTATTGCCTTCAGATCCCACGGCAGCAGTCCAAGGAGGTGTATTCCCGTTCGTCCCCTCGACTTCGTCCCCCGAGGGGGAACGAACGGGAATTTACAAAAATAATATTTAATTTGTTCCCGATCGTCCCAATCCTAATTCAAGAGGGGACGAATGGGAATATGTTCTTCGATTAGTGCCATTCGTCCACTAAAAAGATTTGTGCAGAAATATGTTTATTCGTTGTTTCGTAGTTGATGACTGATTGAAATGACTGATTTTTTTTTCAAATTTGTTTTTTTTACCAATTAAAACCACCAGTCTTATATTATTTGGTGGGAGCAATAGACCTAAAAAAAAAGAATTACTCGATTATTCCCATTCGTCCCCCAAAAAAATTTAGAGGGACCATCGGGAAAATAAATAACGAATTCCCGTTCGTCCCCCTCGGTGGACGAAGTCGAGGGGACGAACGGGAATACACGTCCAAGGAGGCTTGCCGCCTCGCCCGAGATCGTGCGGTACCCCCGGATAAGCCGAATGGCTACCACCTTTTGGGGCGCGTTCAGATAGTGGGCGGCTCGCCGCCGCAGTGAACGCGCCCACACCGGGGCCCCGTAAAGGGCCATGGACCGCACGACTCCCGCGTAAAGCGTCCGGCAGGAGGCGTTTGGCCCCCTTAAATTGGGCAAGAGCCGCTTGAAGGCGGCCCCAGTCCGTTCCCGCTTGGGGGCCAAACGTCGGAAATGCTCCACGAAATTCCATCGGCTGTCGAGGACCAGACCTAGGTATTTCATCGTGGTCTCGACGCCGATGTGAACCCCTCCTACCGTAAGTTGGGATCCCGATGGTGGCCTATTCCGAGGCCCATGAAAGGACATGGCCTCGGATTTGTGCAATGCCACCTCGAGACCCAACTGCCGGATCCTCTCAACGACTGTCGCAACCCCGCGTGTCATCGCGTCGGCCGCCGCCTGATGCGACCTCCCCTGCGCCAGGACCACCGTGTCGTCAGCGTAACAAACTACGCTGACGCCGTCAGGGAGGTCGGCCCGCAGCACCCAGTCGTAACCGATATCCCACAGGAGCGGCCCCAGAACCGATCCCTGTGGGACACCGCACGACATCTCTCGCCGGTTCCATTCCCCATCGTGACCGGGGTAGATGACGGCCCTATCCGTCAAGTACGCCCCGACTATTCGACGGAGGTAGGTCGGCACCCGGTGATACCGGAGTGCTTCCCCAATGCAACTCCAGGGCGGGGTGTTGAAAGCGTTGGCGATGTCGAGTGACACCGCCACGACGACCCTACCCTGGGACACCGCGTCCCCCGTCGTGAGGGCTCTAACGCGCATGATGGCGTCCACCGTCGAGCGCCCCTTGCGGAAGCCAAACTGGCAGTCCGCAAGGTCCGGCCCCGTCCTTCCAAGGTGCCCGACGAGGTGACCCGCAATAATTCTCTCGAAGAGTTTTCCGACCTCGTCGAGCAGCACTATGGGCCGGAATCCACAAATACAATGAGAGCCAAATTAATCCAGGCAGACTTTTTTGTTTCACTCGATCAAATTTGAAAAAAAAATTAAAGGATCACACTTTTTTGCTCTGAAAAGCACATAAATAAAAAAAAAAATCAGAGCTTTTTCTACATTTTTGTTGCAAGAGTGTTTAAATTTTCAAAAAATAATATGTTCTTGAATCCCACCTTTAACTTTCTGTGCGATCATTGGTTGCTGAAACATCGATAATCAAATACAATAGGAGGGAGGAGGTTCAAATAATCGAGTGTCTATTTTCATTTGCCAGACTCTATTAATCTATACATATAATAAAATTGTAGAAAAGTGGTGTCTGTACAATGGAAATATATAAAAAAAAAGTAGCAGGGGGCAGTGTTATTTTATCGATGCCGAACACGAAATTGTAATTAATTTTTTTTTGTCTGTTTAAAACACTGAACACTGTAATATTGTAGTAAGCTTCACTTAACATTTAGTGTTTATTTCATGTCAATCGGTTCATAAATAAAAAAGTTATGTCAATTTAAAGAATCACGGTGAACATTTGTTAAGGTATGCTGCCCGAAAAGTCACTATTCCACGCGGACGAAGTCGCAGGCACAGCTAGTTTTTAATAAAAGTGCCAAAATTATAATTCACAAATAATAGATGAATTGAATTTCTTGAATTATCAATTCAACAGAAAATTATTAATTCATAAAATTAATTAATTTATATTGAGCAATCGATAAGACAAAAAAACTTTTTGCACTTTCAAAATTTTGCCGCCTTAAAAAATTTCCCGCCCTGGGCACTCGCCCCGACTGCCCCTAGGGTAAATACAGGGCTGCGTGCCCTACACCCCAAGCTACAAATTTATTTCTTCTTGTTATCATGAATTTCCCAATATCCATGGTGTATTTTAATTTGTTTTATGTCATTAAATACGAAGGGGGGCTTACATTTTTAAGATATTACTTTTGAATGTGTTTATGTAAATATCTTCATTGTTAATTTCTTGTTAAATACGCGTACCACATTGTCGTATATTTGTGTTGTTGGCATACAGGGCACGCGCTTGCTGGTCATGTATATGTCACTATGGCATTCAAAAGGTTATAGCAACTTCATTCATATGGAGTTGAAGATAAAAGCCCATATTACCTAGTATCTTACTATCAATAGTTTTCATGTTATTGTTGAAATATTATAATCTTTTAGGCTACTTGTAATATTCTGCTGCATTCTGAAACCGTAAAGATTCTTTACTACTATGTTATTTTTTAAACAATATTTTTCCTGGGTTATTAATATCATAGAAATAATTCTTATTGTTTATTGTACACTTAAACTATGTTATAACATTAAATACCATCGCCAACTCCCCAGGAGTCTTCAGGTTGAATTTTCAGAAACACTTGTGCTAAATTTCATGTTTCTAGACTCAGCAGTTTAGGCTGTGCATTGCCACAGAAAATCATTAATTTGTTGTGGACAGGTCCAATCAACAATAACAGATATTTTTAAAGATTCTCCATATTATGCAAATAAATAAATAAATTCCTTGCAACCTTCTACTATTGCGAATTACTCAAACAAACTGTGATGCATTGCAAATTTATTAGGATTGTCTTTAAGGTGAATCCTCCAACCAGCCCGCGAAATTCAAATTTTCTTCTTTTCCGAGCTCATAAAGGTTCCGGAATGACTTTGACCTTGTAAAAAGTCATTTTTACACCTTTATGAGCTCGGAGGGTTGTATTAATGATTTTGATGATTATAATTCTGTAACTACATACGTCTTACAGCCGCGAATCAAATGTTCATCAACATACAACCTATCACTGGCCTGCAAATTGCAAAAAACTTAAGAAAATTTGAATTTCGCGGGCTACCCTGGAACATCGACCTTAATCAAATTGAGCAGATATATTTAGAACATTTATATGATAACTGTACAACTTATCCAAGTGTGGGGTAAGCAAGAACTACAAAAGCTGCTATGATTTGTGCTTAATTAGGGGGTGAATTTTCAACAATCCACTGTTGTATTCAAATTCAATTTCATGCTTTTTTTCATGCAGTGGTTTAGGATGGGCATCTAAAAGAAAAAGAAAAATATATTTATTTGTTAAAAACCCTCTCAATATTAAAGATATTTACTCAAGTTGTTAAATAAAAAAATAAGAAATAATCCTACAAGCATACATGATCATTTGTTACACATATTAGAATAACATGTCCCACATTGATTGATTTATTATTATGAACTTTTAGAATGTTTGTAAATATGTGAGCACCGTGTACAGAGGCCAGCACATCAAGTTACCACAATCTGTCAAATTTCTTTGATAGTATTTCAACTTTATTGCAAAGACATAAGGTTCATTTTTAATTGAGAAAATTTGACAGTTAGGGATAGCTTGATGTGCTGGCGTCTGTACTTATGACATAATTAAGTTTACCTGCCATTGCTATATTTATTTTTGTTTTCACCTTTTGTGGTGTATTGTTTTTATTCTGGGTGCATCGTCTTCACATATATTATTATAATGGTATAATTCATGAATACAAAACATTTTAAAAGAGTAATGTTGGATCTTGCCCATTCTTCTCCCCTCGAAACTACCTTTTGGAAGGGGCAACTGGAATCAATTCTATTTCTTGTTCATTTTTGAGTTCAAAAGTGCCTTTCTTATGCCTATTTGAAATAAATGATTTGACTTTGTTAAAATTCAAATCCTCCTTGTTACAGAACTTCAATTTTCGACGACAACACTCACAAATATGGCAATTTAATAGTAGTCAAAAAGAACGGTGATAAAGTAAATGTTCTTCGAGAAATTGTCAATTCCGAATTTGCATATGAAGATGAGTGTCTATTCCAGCAAGAGTTGGACAGAAATAACCTTACTATGAAACTGAACTACGTTACAATACAACTTATTGTGAACAAGATTGAAGAGGCTAACAAAGCTAGGAACATACCAAAGAAAACATGGCTTACTGTTTTGAAAAATCAAACTTCAGTCCTTCATGAGCAAAAATATTTAGAATCCTCAGAAATGCGACGGAAAATAGAAGTTTATGACCATGATAATGCAGATACGTTAATCCAGAACAAAGTGCATGTTTTGAAGCTTTGCAAAGATGTTGATGAGGTCTCTGTGGGAAGAGCATGTAGTACGAGGAGCTCTTCAATGTTTGACAGGCCCAACGTTGTCAGTATGGCCTTGAGGAAGCTGAAATGGTTAGAATCTCAAAGCATTGTCAATAAACCCCAACAAACGGACAAACTAACAACTGATGATTCTGGTATCCAACCAAAAGTCAATGTGCATGCAATTGATGATAAAAAAAATCACATTAAATCCAATGATGATGTTTTTGAAGATGAACAGAATAATAATGCTGTGTCTTCAAAAAACAAGAATCATCTCACCAGAGATGACAGTGCCGGAAATTGGAAAGGTAATTTTCATTTTATTGTATTTCTGCCTTGTGAGTACAGATTGGATAATAAGATGTTTACCTAAAACACCACCAACCTACATTGTCTTCACATGATTTCACCAAGATTATTTCTGGACATTAAAACAGACTGTGACTTTGAGTTGGTTTCTGCTTTTCTACTCTAGAGTAGTCGGGCCTCATCTAGTTTTAAAATATTATTGACGTGTTTTTCAGAACCTACTCGAAGAATTTACTGTTCCTATTAAAGAATCCTGAAATGTCTCACGTACCTGTAATTACACCAGCACCCTTCAGAGCAGTGGTGGCCGGTGTTAGTGGCCCTGACTTATGAATTGTATGTTGTGGGTTCGAACCTTGACAGATGCTTTACGTGTAAATAATTTTATTACAACTGCTCTCAAAACGGTGAAGGAACAAACGTGAAGAAACCTGCGTGTCCTAGAACTAAAAATTCACGGACTTGTGTAATCTACCACCCCGCACCGGGCCCGCGTCGGATATTACAACCCACTCCCTCTCCAAGAGAGGAGGCCTGAGTCCCGTTAGTGGGACCATTATAGGCTGATTTTGCTTTATGTTATGCCACAACCTCAAACATGTTTCGAGCCTGAGATTTCAAAAAATCTGTTAGAATAGGTTTGGTTCATAAATTAGCTCCTACGGTTTGGGAGCGTTCAAGTATTACGTAACGAAATTTTTTAAGATTTTTGACCACCCCGCCTCCCCTTGTAAGACACCGTAACGTTGTACCCATGAAGCAAATACAAAGAGGAGATGCCGTAACTGGATTTCCCTTTAACATAATGCGTGACACTTTACGGGGAGCGAGGGACGTTACAAACCACGCCCCTCTCTATTTTCCATCTAGCGGTGAATAGGACAATTAATAGATTAAGCTTTGTCGATTGTTACAATGTCGTTTTAGCTAGATTTCGCTAGATGTCACTAGTGTATAGGTGACATGATGTGATACAAAGTGGCGCCATCTTTTGTCGAGCAGTGACACTATTATTAAGAGACAATGCACAGATTTTTCTAGAACGCTTCTAATAATTTATGAAATAAAATTACTTACACGTGAAATGTTATGCCGCCCAAGGCATCAGAACGTCTATCTGAATAGTTTTTACATGATAGCACACAACACTTCATCTTGTTCTTTAAAATAAGATAGAAAATAATAAAATAGACTGAACACTGGACTGTAAACATGTAGTTAGTACCTACGCAACGTGTGCCGCCAACTGACCGAGGCCACGCCCACCGTGATGACGTCAAGACACATTTATTGTCACAGTGCACATTCACATTATGACATCTCCTCTTTGTATTTGCTTCATGGTTGTACCGTACCCTCCTCCCTCTCTAAACGTTACTTAACAATCAAGTGACAATTTTTACCCTAAAGTCGCAAAAAGTTATGTTTTAGTTTTTATCATTAGTTTACTTTTAATTGCCTTTACGGTAATAATCCACACTAATATTATAAATGCGAAAGTAACTCTGTCTTTCTGTCTGTCTGTCTGTTACCTTTTCACGCCTAAACCACCCAACCGATTTTGCTGAAATTTGGTATGTAGATAGTTTGCATTTATGAGAAGGACATAGGCATATTATTTTTTTTTGGCAAAGTTTGTATGAGAAAAATATTTTTATTGCACATTTTTGCATAGGTAGGGTAGGTAGGGTACGTAGAGTAGGTAGGGTACGTAGGGTAGGTATCATAGTTAAGACAGGACAACGTCTGTCGGGTCAGCTAGTACTAAATAAAACAAGAGACTTTTAATCCCAGACTATACAATCGATTCCCCGTTAAACGTAAATGAAAAAGGGGTTGCCAATTTGGGAGTTTTTATTCCTTAACATTGTTACGTAACGTGTTGTAAGAAAGACCCCCACCCGCCCCTGTAACGCATCGTAACGTTTTACGAGACTCCCCCTCCCCCCAAATTGCGTTACGTAATACTTGAACGCCCCCTTTGGACTTACTGCCGCCGAGTGTATAATGTGGCCCTAGAATCTGTGCACTGTTAAATGATGTCATCATTTTAGGTATAAAATCAAGCAAGATTTCCGAGACGACCACAGTAGCGTTTGGTCCAGCAGGACTTACAGCCAACAAGTTCAGCATTAAGCCACAGACAACTAGAGAAGAAAAAGAAGATCCTGTTGCACAAGAAATAAGAAAATCGGAACCCGAACCAAAATATGAAGAAAAGAAAAATCAAGATGTGTACGCAAACACAGATTCCGAGGTAAACTTAAAAATATCTAATTTAGAATTACTGAAGCGGATAAAATCTATTCATTCTATAAATAATAACTCTGTTACCAATAAGTATAGAAATAAGGATGAAGCACTAAGTGCTATAAAACGTAAAATAAAATATCTTGAGGAAAACGAGTCGAGGTTAAATGAAAGTTTTTCTTCCTCGGTTTCTGATAAAGATAGCTCTAAATTTGATTTAGACTCAGATGTTGAAAGTGTAACAGGATTGGAAGATAAATTAGGTTTACATATCAGTAGAATTAAAAAAGATGTTAATCCGGAACTACAAACGGACACTTTTGATATAAAAAAAAGTAATGTTAACCCATTTAAGAATGTAGATGGTACCATATCCATATTTGTTGACAAACTGGTAAGCCCTGTACTAATGGTCCATTGCAAGAAAGATAACCGAATAGAACCAGTTAGCAAAATGAGAGATATTCCATTTGGGAATGATATTCATGTAGCGCTAAGAACTTTGGGTCTGATTAAGCCGATGAGGCCTCAAACCGTGTCCTGGCCTACAATTCTCCGGGGCCATAGCTTCTTTCTCGTAGGTCCATCCAACAGTGGTAAAACAATGGGATATTTACCAGCAGTATGCCGTTTAGTGTATGATTTTAAAAATACACAAGACAAATTTGGTTTGAGCTGCATCATAGTTTGTGCAACATCTAATTCCGTAGCCTCAGTTGAAGCTCAATGCAAAATGTTCTTACATAGTGCGAAAATTTTCGCCTGCTACTCTGGTATGACTGATATTGATATAACAACGTCGCTTCTAAACGGTTGCGATCTTCTCATTTGCACCCCATCTGTTCTAGTCCGCCTCATCCACGAAGATTTTAGTCTTGACTTTCGTAATTTATCCACATTCGTGATTGATGACTGTGAACATATTTCTACGATCTATCCCAACGAGCTTAAGTTTTGCCTTCTGAAAGTGATGGATATAGTTAAAAATCGCGTTCATAAAGAATGGAAAGTACAGTATGTTATAGTATCTAGGATATGGTGTGACTTCATGTCCTCTCTAGCAAGGAAAGCACCTGATTCTGTCGTATGTATCAGTGCTTTTGAAGAGTGTGTCTTATATTCCAAAGCAGCAACTTCTGTGGAATTTGTTGCTCAAGAAAACAAATTAGACACGGTTTTAAAGTTTTTGGAAGGTATTGAGAAGTCCAAAAAAACTGTGATAGTTTGTAGGGCTGATGACGAAGTAAAATTGATAGAGAAAGCTCTGATTCAATTGAAGTATGTCGTGTTCTCATGCGATAGCACAATGACGGTGCAAGACTTATACAATTTAGATAAAACCCTCAAAGATTATGAAGAGCCAATGTTAGGGCCAATTTTGGTGTGCTGTGACGGGAATCTGACCCATCTGAACATTACGGATGCACATTATTTAGTTCATTATTCCTTGCCGGATCTGTTCTCGATGTTCTGCAAACGATTTGCAGTGCTCATCGATAATTATCCATCAATTTTCAAGAGTGACGGAAATAACATCAAAATTAAGATTTTGATTGACAATAACAACATTGAACAACTGCCAAAGATCCTTCATTTTATTAAAAGATGCTCTACGGATGTCCCACCATTCTTAGATGAAATTAGCTCATGCGTTTTGAATGAAAAGTATTTAAAGAAAGCTCAGAATTTAGTCCCCATATGTAGAAGACTTTTGACATTAGGTAAATGTCCCGACTATTGGAATTGCGTCGAAAGACACGCTATATTCAAAGAGTTCGACTCCCCCAAGTCTTGGCTGCCGAAAGAAGGTATAATCACCTTCCATATATTGCACTATCATTCAGCTGTAAATTATGCTGCTAGGATATCATCTAGCTCCAATAAAAGCAATATTACAAAATACCCACAAAATTATAGTTTGCTTTCTATTAAAATGGGAATGTATTTTAGTAAAGAATCGAGTCGCAAACTTCACGGTTTGCTCAAAGTAGGTGACGTGTGCGCAGTGACTTTAAAACAGAATCTATTTGTTCGCTGTCAAGTAGCTAAGATACTAGGATATGAGAAAAATCGACCTACTCGCTTACTGATTAAACTTATAGACGAAGAACGATACGAAATGGCACGCGACACATCTTTGTACTATCTGCCTGACGACTTAAAAAATATTGAAACTCATGTCGTTAATGTAATTTTGGCTAATCTTATGCCCCAAGATAAAGATGTAACGTTTTCAAAATTAGCTGAAAACCAGCTTAAACGAATCACTGAGGAGAACGAGGAGCTTTACATGAGAGGTCAAATAACAATGGTTATCGGTAATACGATATTCGTTGACACACTAGAGGCATGTCAGGATCTGTCTTCTTTAGAAGAAGTAGTAGTAAAATACGATTTCAGAAAGGAACTGTTGGACCTTCATGCAATACCTAATCCTGATCATATCGATAATTTAAGAAAAGTATCTGATTATAATAGCGATATTCCCAAAGAAAAGGTAGAATGTATAGAAGCTTCTAACCCTATAAAAACGTTACCTAAAGGTAGATGGGCACATCTAGAAAGTGATGGATTTTCGTCAGTCTTCTTTATGAACGCTGAGAATCCATGGCAATTCTTTGTGCGGCCCATCAAATTCGAAGAATGTCTGACCACGTTGATCCAGGATATAAATAAATACATAAACGAGAATCCTGAACTAATAGAGACCATAAACGAAGGAGACATTGTTTTAGCGGAGTTTCCTGATGATAATACATGTGAAAGAGCTAGGATTGATAGTAGCGTTAACAATGATAAGGTTAAATGTTTCTTTGTTGATCAAGGAGAATGGAGAGACGTGTCTATAAAGAAAATTTACCCAATAACCGAAAAATTCATTACACAATTACCATTCCAAGCCATTGAATGTAGGCTCTTAGGTATACAACCGCTCGGCAATCATTGGACCGATTTCAGTACAAATTTCTTCGTAGATTCATGTTTCGACTCCCTTGATAAACAAAAACAGTTATTTACTAAATATTTCACTAAAGAAAAGGCAGCCTTTACTGATGGACACAAATATGGCGTTGTTTTAATTGATACATATTCAGCTGAAGATGTTATTATCAATCAGATGATGGTAGATATGAATTTAGCAGAGGAGAATGATGAGATTAAGTTGTTACATGATTTAGGATTCGAAAGAAAACTGGAAGAGACCGTCGATTCAGATATAGATGAACCTATTGAAACAGTTAACAAGATAGATAGATCATTGCTAGTTGATGATAATAATAAACAAGCACAATATATCCCAAGTAATATTTCAAACGATTGCTTTAGCATGTCTTTAACTGATTTGGAAGACCGCTTCGATGATTTCGAGTTAGTACCTGATGAATCTGGCAATTTTTTTTCCGTTCCCTTATCACAAATAGTTTCAATCACAGAACTCCCAGATAAAGAACCCACAAAAGAAGTTATAGCTTCCAAAATTGACAGTGCCGTGCCTCCACCGAACACAAACCCTAAATTAAATGTAAGTGCTGATGATAAACTCAGTAAACCACAAGTTCAGTGGCTTCAAAATAAAAATATAGTCAACATTAAAATCAAATTAATTGTTGAAGATTACCATCTTGATATTAAAGAGAGAAACATAAAGTTTTCTGCAACCGCGAACGATATAAATTACGGATTTGATTTCGAATTATATGGCGTTATTGATGTAAAAAAATGTCTCCACTGTAATAAAGGACAGTACATACAAGTCAAATTGTGGAAAATTATGGCCACAAATTGGTTAACGTTGACAAGGCATAACGAATTAAAGAAATGGATAGTCTATGACTTAGATAATATCGATATTTCTTCAGATGAAGAAACGGATACAGTTGATCGTAAAAATAATTTTATTAGAAATGACGCTGACAGTGACAGTGATGAAAACTTGCAAGATGACATTAGTTTTTCCTATTCAAAAGAATCCTCGCATTAATAAAAAAATCAAAACTTGAGAGGTGTCAAGGGACACCCGGATGGAACGAAGTTCCTTTCGATTAATTAGAAGAGAGGTTATAGTGCGTACTTGCTAAAAATACAAAAGCATTTATTATTATCTGTATATAATCTCTACTTACCTAACTCCATCAGCAGTATCCGGAACTTGTGCAGAAACACTGTCAGGATTCATTATTATTATTATTTTTTATTATTTATTATTTACAAAAAACCTGTATACACTCAACAAAAATAATCGTCGCGACACCACACTGTTCAATGCGAAATAGAAATGAAAATATCTGGCTTGCTTTCTATAAGAGAGAGAGAGAGAGACAGACAGAGAAACATGCGACGCCGCACAGCTTACAATAGCTTACTATAGCAAAAAGTGTCGTTACAACTTTTCGTAAGAATTTTTTCCGTCTAGCCCCCTTTAACAACGCGCGATAAGGAACTACGTCACCAAAACCTACGTCACCGAAAATTACGTCACCGAAAACTACGACACCGAAAACTACGACACCAAAACCTACGTCACCGAAACCTACGTCACCGAAACCTACGTCACCGAAACCTACGTCACCGAAACCTACGTCACCGAAACCTACGTCACCGAAACCAACGTCATCAAAACCTACGTCACCAAAACCTACGTCACCAAAACCTACGTCACCAAAACCTACGTCACCGAAACCTACGTCACCGAAACCTACGTCACCGAAACCTACGTCAACGAAACCTACGTCACCGAAACCTACGTCAACAAAACCTACGTCACCAAAACCTACGTCACCAAAACCTACGTCACCAAAACCTACGTCACCGAAACCTACGTCACCGAAACCTACGTCACCGAAACCTACGTCACCGAAACCTACGTCACCGAAACCTACGTCACCGAAACCTACGTCACCGAAACCTACGTCACCGAAACCTACGTCACCGAAACCTACGTCACCAAAACCTACGTCACCTAAACCTACGTCACCGAAACCTACGTCACCTAAACCTACGTCACCGAAACCTACGTCACCGAAACCTACGTCACCAAAACCTACGTCACCGAAACCTACGTCACCGAAACCTTCGTCACCAAAACCTACGTCACCAAAACTCTGAACACAAAATATCTGGCTTGCTTTCTATAAGAGAGAGAGAGACAGACAGAGAAAATTGCGACGACGCACAGCTTACAATAGCTTACTATAGCAAAAAGTGTCGTGACAACTTTTTCGTAAGAATTTTTTCCGTCTAGCCCCCTTTCACAACGCGCGATAAGGAACTTCGTTCCAAAAAACCGTTAGCTTTTACCCAAGACTTAGTCCGCGTGGGGTTCGGTTATCACTACATAGTATAAAACAAAGTCGCTTTCTCTGTCCAGAGAAAGCGACTTTAAATTATTTTTTTTCGCTTCTATGGAATCTTTACCACCGTAAGATGTTGCTCTTAAAATATTTCGTGTTGGAACAGATACACCTTATATATCCCTATGTATGCTTAAATCTTTAAAACTACGCAACGGATTTTGACGCGGTTTTTTTAATAGATAGAGTGATTGAAGAGGAAGGTTTTATATGTATAATAACATGCAATTTCCGTCACCCACGCGGGCGAAGCCGCGGGCAAAAGCTAATATCGCAATAAAATGAAGTGTTTTAGGTATCAATTCGAGTTATCCAAGACACGTAGAAAAAGTACATTTAAAATTGACTATCCCTTTTCACCCTTAAGGGGTAGATTTTTAATAAACTTTGATACACGTTATTCTTTATGAGCTTCGTCTAAATCGGACCGCGCGTTAAAATTCTTCCCTTCATAGTTTGACACCTCCAATCACCCTGTTTGGGGGTTTACGTTAAACAAAAAATGGCAAACTTAATCTTTTACCTAGATAAGAATTAGTGGCAAAATTCAAGTTTCTTAACTCGAGCCATAAGATTTTTCATGCAGACAACACCGCCTCTTTGCACCCCTATAGGCGTAGATTTTCAAAGAATTCTGATACACATACCTTTTGAGCACTGAATGAACAGTGGACTTCGGTATCCCTGTGCGCCGTTGTATCGCCCTAACCGAAGTAGTTCGGGTCTTTTAACATTCGCTCACAGTTAGCCCTTCCATTTCAATCATTTTATCTACCACTTGACTCTTAAACATAGCTGCACATTCCTCTTGTTCTATCATACGCCATCTGGTTTTGAGTGGGGGCCGTTTTTTGTTCCTACTGGACGAGACACTGACTTTTACCTCCATTATTAATAGTGTGTGTTGTGAGACTAAATCTTCGCCTGGCAGCACTTTACAGTTTTTGACACATATTAGACTATTCCGTCTAATCAGCAAGTAGTCAATTTGTGTCGCGTGGCGGCCACTTTTATAGGTAATAAGGTGTTCATTTTCCTTTTGAAACCACGTATTTGTTATTGCCAGGTCTAAGGCAGACTGCAGCTGTGTCTCGCCATCACTGTTAATATAAAACTTATATCCTAGCCTTTCAACCCTTCCATTTTATCGCTTGCAGACACGCAATATTCAGTCGTCGCCTTTTTTAAAACATCTGCTAATTCTCATATTCATTCATATATTTATTTACATTCCATAATGTGTGAAGATCTTATAATAGGCTTAAAGCTAAGGAACAATTACGGACCCTGTAGGGCACAGCAAAAAGTATAAAATTTAAATGTTTGATATAAAATTAATACATAATAAATTAACAATTTTAAACATGTTCTTAATATTACTTGACTTAATTATAATTTATTATTCTCTTCCTCTTCCAGTCATCTTACCTATATTCCAGTTTGCGCACCTTAATCTAAGTTCTCTCACACCCGAGTTCGAGTGTGCGTCTTACGTCGCACCCGCCCGTTCTGATGCGAAAACCCTTGTCCATTTGCCACAATAGCCGGGTGCTGCCCCTGCGCGTCGCCTGTGCGAAATTCGGCAGCTTGAACCGAACTTCGGCATTTGGCCGAAATTCGGTTCAGATGCCGAACATTCGGCACAAGAAAAATAATACGTACTTGCACTATTTTGACTGAAATTCAATAGAACAAGAATAGCATTACTGTATAATTAAATTATGTCTTTTACTCAGTCATAGTCATTTATTTTAGATATGAAGAGTTAAGTAGTTTTGAAAATCTTTGCCTAGTTAATTAGACATAAAAATAAGACATAGGTACTATTACAAAAATGAAATAAACTTAGTATTTCTTCTAACAATAGAATTAAAAAAGATGTTAATCCGGGACTGCAAACGGACACTTGATATAAAAAAAGTAATGTTAACCCGTTTAAGAATGTTGATGGTACCATATCCAGTTAGCCCCGTACTAATGGTCCATTGCAAGAAAGATAACCGAATAGAACCTGTTAGCAAAATGAGAGATATTCCATTTGGGAATGATATTCATGTAGCGCTAAGAACTTTGGGTATGATTAAGCCGATGAGGCCTCAAACCGTGTCCTGGCCTACAATTCTCCGGGGCCATAGCTTCTTTCTCGTAGGTCCATCCAACAGTGGTAAAACAATGGGATATTTACCAGCAGTATGCCGTTTAGTGTATGATTTTAAAAACACACAAGACAAATTTGGTTTGAGCTGCATCATAGTTTGTGCAACATCTAATTCTGTAGCCTCAGTTGAAGCTCAATGCAAAATGTTTTTACATAGCCCGAAAATTTTCGCCTGCTACTCTGGTATGACTGATATTGATATATCAACGTCACTTCTAAACGGTTGCGATCTTCTCATTTGCACCCCATCTGTTCTTGTCCGCCTCATCCACGAAGATTTTAGTCTTGACTTTCGTAATTTATCCACATTCGTGATTGATGACTGTGAACATATTTCTACGATCTATCCCAACGAGCTTAAGTTTTGCCTTCTGAAAGTGATGGATATAGTTAAACATCGCGTTCATAAAGAATGGAAAGTACAGTATGTTATAGTATCTAGGATATGGTGTGACTTCATGTCCTCTCTAGCAAGGAAAGCACCTGATTCTGTCGTATGTATCAGTGCTTTCGAAGAGTGTGTCTTATATTCCAAAGCAGCAACTTCTGTGGAATTTGTTGCTCAAGAAAACAAATTAGACACGGTTTTAAAGTTTTTGGAAGGCATTGAGAAGTCCAAAAAAACTGTGATAGTTTGTAGGGCTGATGACGAAGTAAAATTGATAGAGAAAGCTCTGATTAAATTGAAGTATGTCGTGTTCTCATGCGATAGCACAATGACGGTGCAAGACTTATACAATTTAGATAAAACCCTCAAAGATTATGAAGAGCCAATGTTAGGGCCAATTTTGGTGTATCGGGAATCTGACCCATCTGAACATTACGGATGCACATTATTTAGTTCATTATTCCTTGCCGGATCTGTTCTCGATGTTCTGCAAACGATTTGCAGTGCTCATCGATAATTATCCATCAATTTTCAAGAGTGACGGAAATAACATCAAAATTAAGATTTTGATTGACAATAACAACATTGAACAACTGCCAAAGATCCTTCATTTTATTAAAAGATGCTCTACGGATGTCCCACCATTCTTAGATGAAATTAGCTCATGCGTTTTGAATGAAAAAAAATTTAAGAAAGCTCAGAATTTAGTCCCCATATGTAGAAGACTTTTGACATTAGGTAAATGTCCCGACTATTGGAATTGCGTCGAAAGACACGCTATATTCAAAGAATTCGACTCCCCCAAGTCTTGGCTGCCGAAAGAAGGTATAATCACCTTCCATATATTGCACTATCATTCAGCTGTAAATTATGCTGCTAGGATATCATCTAGCTCCAATAAAAGCAATATTACAAAATACCCACAAAATTATAGTTTGCTTTCTATTAAAATGGGAATGTATTTTAGTAAAGAATCGAGTCGCAAACTTCACGGTTTGCTCAAAGTAGGTGACGTGTGCGCAGTGACTTTAAAACAGAATCTATTTGTTCGCTGTCAAGTAGCTAAGATACTAGGATATGAGAAAAATCGACCTACTCGCTTACTGATTAAACTTATAGACGAAGAACGATACGAAATGGCACGCGACACATCTTTGTACTATCTGCCTGACGACTTAAAAAATATTGAAACTCATGTCGTTAATGTAATTTTGGCTAATCTTATGCCCCAAGATAAAGATGTAACGTTTTCAAAATTAGCTGAAAACCAGCTTAAACGAATCACTGAGGAGAACGAGGAGCTTTACATGAGAGGTCAAATAACAATGGTTATCGGTAATACGATATTCGTTGACACACTAGAGGCATGTCAGGATCTGTCTTCTTTAGAAGAAGTAGTAGTAAAATACGATTTCAGAAAGGAACTGTTGGACCTTCATGCAATACCTAATCCTGATCATATCGATAATTTAAGAAAAGTATCTGATTATAATAGCGATATTCCCAAAGAAAAGGTAGAATGTATAGAAGCTTCTAACCCTATAAAAACGTTACCTAAAGGTAGATGGGCACATCTAGAAAGTGATGGATTTTCGTCAGTCTTCTTTATGAACGCTGAGAATCCATGGCAATTCTTTGTGCGGCCCATCAAATTCGAAGAATGTCTGACCACGTTGATCCAGGATATAAATAAATACATAAACGAGAATCCTGAACTAATAGAGACCATAAACGAAGGAGACATTGTTTTAGCGGAGTTTCCTGATGATAATACATGTGAAAGAGCTAGGATTGATAGTAGCGTTAACAATGATAAGGTTAAATGTTTCTTTGTTGATCAAGGAGAATGGAGAGACGTGTCTATAAAGAAAATTTACCCAATAACAGAAAAATTCATTACACAATTACCATTCCAAGCCATTGAATGTAGGCTCTTAGGTATACAACCGCTCGGCAATCATTGGACGGATTTCAGTACAAATTTTTTCGTAGATTCATGTTTCGACTTCCTTGATAAACATAAACAGTTATTTACTAAATATTTCACTAAAGAAAAGGCAGACTTTACTAATGGACACCAACTTTACATCAACCTTTCAACACATTCTAGTCGCCCCTTCCAAACGGTAGTTTCGTGTGGAGAAGAATGGGCCAGAACCACCGTTATTTTAGGGGAATTCTCATTTGACTTAAATTTTTTGTAAGAATTTCATTGACTAACAATCCCATTATTGTGTAAGATTGATAAAAATTAATACTCTCTATATAGAGAGTATTCATTCAAGTTGCTAAGATTCTAGGATATAAGAAAAATCGACCTACTCGCTTACTGATTAAACTTATAGACGAAGACGATACGAGATGGCACGCGATACATCTTTGTACTATCTGCCTGACGACTTAAAGAACCTTGAAACTCATGTCGTTAATGTAATTTTGGCTAATCTTATGCCCCAAGATAAACATGTACTTGTAACGTTCTCAAAATTAGCTGAAAACCAATTAAAACGAATCACCGAGGAGAACGATGATGTGAAAGATATTGAAATTTTCCAAATAGTCGTACGGTTGTCCATAATCCATAAATCAAAGCGCGATTTATTACCTTCCCTATGTCAGTTGCAACACTAAGCGATCGATAAACGCAGACTCCAAAGGCATCGCTACGGCGTCGTGTCACGATAGATATAGGGAAAAAAGGTAATTAAACTTGTTGAATAACCGCCACCCGCTGTCGCTCGGGTGATGAACATCATCCGAGCGACTTAGTATCATGGTGTATACTATATGCCGGAAGATCTTACACCGATGCATCGGGCGCAAAAACATCGGAGCAGCGACATGGCCACTGCTAATCGCGCCGCTCCCGATCCAAGCATGTTACGAGTTTGGGAGACAGGATAGAGAATGACGCGACCGATTGTTTACGTTTCAAAATGATGTCATATAACGTATTAGCGCAGAGTTTGTTAGAAACAAGTACGGTTTTATTTAATCGATGTGAGCCGTTGCGCCTCGAATGGGATTACAGAGTTGATCGCTTGATGAAACATATATTCGACGAATCGCCCGACATTTTATGCCTTCAAGAGGTGGAAGTGAAGCATCTCAATGTATTCAACGAAATGTTGGAGGACAGGGAATATTCTGGAGTTTATAAAAAGAAGACTGGAGCCACGCTGATCGATGGCTGCGCAACGTACTACAAGAAAAATGTTTTCGAATTGGAAGAAGTTACTCATGTGGAGTTTCATCAGCCGAAAATATCAATTATGGATCGTCATCACGTGGGCATCATTGTGAAACTGAAGTCGCGCAGCTTGCCCAACTCGCAACTCGTGGTAGCCAACACACATCTTCTATGTCAACCGATAAAGAACGTTATCCAAACCGCTCAGTTGAGGCTGTTTCTCGCTGAGATCGACAGAGTGTCTTACGTATTTAAGGGACGAAGCTCTGGGCACCTGCCAATAATATTGCCTGGAGACCTCAACTCGCACCCAAAGAGCTGCATTATAAAGTTACTGGAGGAAGGACAAATTGATAAACGTAGACGAGAATCCTGAACCTATTGAGACATTGTTTTAGCGGAGTATCCTGAGGATAATACATGTGAAAGAGCTAGGATTAAAAGTAGCGTTAACAATGATAAGGTTAAATGTTTCTTTGTTGATGAAGGAGAATGGAGAGACGTGTCCATAAAGAAAATTTACCCAATAACAGAAAAAATCATTACACAATTACCATTCCAAGCCATTGAATGTAGGCTCTTAGGTATACTATACAACCGCTCGGTAATCATTGGACGGATTTCAGTACAAATTTTTCGTAGATTCATGTTTCGACTCCCTTGTTAAACATAACAGTTATTTACTAAATATTTCACTAAAGAAAAGGCAGACTACTGATGGACACAAATATGGCGTTGTTTTAATTGATACGTATTCAGCTGACGATGTTATTATCAATCAGATGATGGTGGATATGAATTTAGCAGAGGGGAACGATGAGATGAAGTTCTTAGATGATTTAGGATTCAAAGAAAACTGGAAGAGACCGTCGATTCAGATATAGATGATGAACCTATTGAAACAGTTAACAAGATAGATAGATCATTGACAGGCACAATATATCCCAAGTAATATTTCAAACGATTGCTATAGCATGTCTTTAACCGATTTGGAAGACCGCTTCGATGATTTCGAGTTAGTACCTGATGAATCTGGCAATTTTTTTTCCGTACCCTTATCTCAGATAGTTTCAATCACAGAACTCCCAGATAAAGAACCCATAAAAGAAGTTATAGCTTCCAAAATTGACAGTGCCGTGCCTCCACCGAACACAAACCCTAAATTAAATATAAGTGCTGATGATAAACTCAGTAAACCACAAGTTCAGTGGCTTCAAAATAAAAATATAGTCAACATCAAAATCAAATTGATTGTCGAAGATTACAGTCTAGATATGAAAGAGAGAAACAAAGTTTTCTGCAACCGCAAACGATATAAATTACGGATTTGATTTCGAATTATATGGCGTTGTTGATGTAAAAAAATGTCTCCACTGTAATAAAGGACAGTACATACAAGTAAAATTGTGGAAAATTATGGCCACAAATTGGTTAACATTGACAAGGCATAACGAATTAAAGAAATGGATAGTCTATGACTTAGATAACATCGATATTTCTTCAGACGAAGACACGGATACAGTTGATCATAGAAATAATTTTATTAGAAATGAAGCTGACAGCGATAGTGACGAAAACTTGCAAGATGACATTAGTTTTTCCTATTTATAGGTAATAAGGTGTTCATTATCCTTTTGAAACCACGTATTTGTTATTGCCAGACAGAAGAAGGTCGAAGGCAGATTCTGCAGCTGTGTCTCGCCATCAGCGTTAGTATAAAACTTATATCCTAGCCTTTCAACATCAACCTTTCAACACATTCTAGTCGCCCCTTCCAAAAGGTAGTTTCGTGTGGAGAAGAATGGGCAAGAACCACCGTTATTTTTAGGTGACTTCTCACTTGACTTTAATTTTTTGTAATAATTTCATTGACTATCAAGTTTTGTCAATTTCAAAGTGACAGGATCTGACTCAAAACGCAAAAATACAACTGGCTGGCTGGCAAGGCTGTTATTTTGCCACCGAATTTTCACTTACAAGAGGTTATATATAACTTTACAAACAATTTTCAATGCGTTTTCTATTATTAAACATTTCTTGATTCATAAATAATAACATTCAGTCTAGTTTTATTAAGTCTGCAATATGGTTGGAAACGAGGAAAATATTGATAAGAAGAATGGAATAAAAAACGGTTTCGTCAAAAAGATTGTCATAAATACAAAAGAATATGAGACTAACATCACAAACCTGGACTTGAGTAATGGAAAATTAATATGTTTTGATGAAAACCTTGAGCTACCACCGAACATAACCAATCTATTTATCCAACAACAAGTTCACTGAAGTGCCTCCCAAAATATTAAAATTGGACTAGTTAAGAACTCTGGACCTTTCTTTCAACTTAATTGTGATTTTTAACGACACACCGATATTCTGCCATGTTGTTGTAGGCAAAATTTATCAAATAATCGCCTAGAGAGACTACCATTCTGGGTTTGGACAGAGAAACCTATGAATTTGACATATTTGAATTTAAGTAACAACAATAATATATGCGGGTCTGGAAATAGTAGTTACGTTGATGAACTACTACAATATAAAACTCTAGTCAATTAAATAGATGTGCATAATTGTAAACTAGGTCAATGTATTAAGCTTGTGACCACATTCTGCCATGCAAAAGTGATAACCTTAGTAAGCGGGATTGTCCGAAAGGGTTACCGCTACCCCGGAACATAAAGGGCTACGGAAGGAACATGGATGGGTTTTAGTCAGTAAGAGTCTGACACTCCCTTCCGCTCCACCCAGAGCGGGAGCAGTCATTGGATGATTTCCCAGCCTTAAAAAAAAAAAAAAAAAAGGGTCTGAAGACTTAAATTTCTTAAATGCGAACAATTTAGATCAGTTACCATGTGCTGGGCTGGAGGAATGCTACATGGTGGAGAAAATGAATCTGAGCTTCACACAGCTATACCATATCAATTCTAATATAGATATATATCAAAATATAGTAGAAATCAACCTGGCTCAGAATAATCTTAATTGTTTGCCAAATGAATTCTGTAATTTGAAGAACTTAGAGACTTGTATAGTGTCATGGAATAAACTCCTGTACATATACATAAATTATATAAATAACCTACCTGACAATATTTAGATGACAACCAACTATACAGGCTTCTGCCTACCCTGAATGAAATAACTAGTCTAAAAGTCCTTGATGTTTACAACAACAACTTATATGTAGGCATAGACAAGATAGATACCTTAGAAGAACTTGATTTTGCTCAAAATTACTTTGAGGAACCTGATGATGAAAATTATTTGTTGAAGAAGGAAAAGTTAAGAATTAATCATCTCAAAAGAGAAGATGGGAGGAAGATGGAAGTGATCAGTCGAGATAGCGAGCACACTCCGTACGCCAGTGAGGATGAAGAGCTTTACGCTTTGACCTCAAAAGGGTCTGATTTTAAAGATGAAAATGTACCGAATACTCGATGCAGTTCTCCTGGGGATTGGGACTCCGACGACTACTGGATTCCCCAGTACTACAAGCCGGAGACACCGCCACGCTCGCCCTGGCTGTTCTTTGTCAAAAAGACAATGGAGGAAGGGAATTTTTGCCCCATGGACGCGCATCCAGTTTCGATCGCGGATATAGTAAAATATGATAAGTATTGCAACCTTACCGTAGTATACGAGTCGGACGGACAGTTTGACGATTACTCAGATGATGACAGCTGATTGACAATATCACCTGGGACCAGGTGGTTGGTTCGCTGCATTTTCATAAATCGCCCAGTTACGGGAACAAAAATTAGGTAACGAATTGCTAAGAGCTTGCTACCTGCTGTGATTGACCGAATTAATCTCTTAAATTTATCTACGGAATGACTGTTTCATGAAATGGCAATTGACTATTTGAAATGGTCACAAATAAAATATGAAATCACATAGAAAAAAGACCGCTCGTCTTAAAAACTTCCTTCGCCGTACAGAAATTAAATATAATGGTAAGATATAATTGTAAAATTCCATTTAATGCTATCTGTTAAAAATCTGTGATATCACATTGTTATTTATTTCATACAAATCACGTACAATTTCCGCGTTTTGACAATTCATAAAAAGTAACGATATTGACTACCCTTTCAAATACCCAATTCTAACTTAGACAGTTGTGTTGATGATTGAAATGATTATAATTCTGCACTTAATAACCACCGCCACCATTGTATCTCAATTTATAATGGTAGGTTCGAGTTACGTAAATAAATAAATAACTATTATGTATAAGATTAATGGTCTATTGTTATTCTGCTTTCCGTCCACCAATTGAAAGCCATTTAGTTATGTAAGTCTTTTGAAAAGGAGATTTCATTGTTAGAGATCTTGTTATTTTATACTCTCCTGGACACCTGAACTGAGCCACCCTGCTTATTTTTGTTTTCTAATAATGAAGAAGAAGCCCGAAAAATCTGACAGCCAGTCTTACCAACGCGTATCGTATTGCCCAGTTTCTGGGTTGTGGAGGTCAGATAGGCAGTCGCTTCATGTAAAATACTGGTATTGAGCTGCATCCGGTTAGACTGGAAGTCGACCCCAACATAGTTGGGAAAAGGCTAGGCAGATGATGAATTTCATTGACTAACAATCCCATTATTGTGTAAGATTGATAAAAATTAATACTCTCTATATAAAGAGTATTAATTCAAGTTGCTAAGATTCTAGGATATAAGAAATTCGACCTACTCGCTTACTGATTAAACTTATAGACGAAGAACGATACGAGATGGCACGCGATACATCTTTGTACTATCTGCCTGACGACTTAAAGAACATTGAAACTCATGTCGTTAATGTAATTTTGGCTAATCTTATGCCCCAAGATAAAGATGTAACGTTCTCAAAATTAGCTGAAAACCAATTAAAACGAATCACTGAGGAGAACGATGATGTGATGGATTTTCGCCAGTCTTCTTTATGAACGCTGAGAATCCATGGCAATTCTTTGTGCGGCCCATCAAATTCGAAGAATGTCTGACCACGTTGATCCAAGATATAAATAAATACATCAACGAGAATCCTGAACCTATAGAGACCATAAACGAAGGAGACATTGTTTTAGCGGAGTATCCTGAGGATAATACATGTGAAAGAGCCAGGATTGAAAGTAGCGTTAACAATGATAAGGTTAAATGTCTGTCTTTGTTGATCAAGGAGAATGGAGAGACGTGTCCATAAAGAAAATTTACCCAATAACAGAAAAATTCATTACACAATTACCATTTCAAGCCATTGAATGTATGCACTTTACAGTTTTTGACACATTTTAGACTATTCCGTCTAATCAGCAAGTAGTCAATTTTTGTCGCGTGGCGGCCACTTTTATAGGTAATAAGGTGTTCATTTTCCTTTTGAAACCACGTATTTGTTATTGCCAGGTCAAAGGCAGACTCTGCAGCTGTGTCTCGCCATCAGCGTTAATATAAAACTTATATCCTAGCCTTTCAACCATTCCATTTTATCGCTTGCAGACACGCAATATTCAGTCGTCGCCTTTTTTAAAATATCTGCTAATTCTCTTCCTCTTCCAGTCATCTTACCTATATTCCAGTTTGCGCACCTTAATCTAAGTTCTCTCACACTCCGAGTTTGCGTCTTACGTCGCACCCGCCCGTTCCGATGCGAAAATCCTTGTCCATTTGCCACAGGAGCCTGGTGCTGCCCCTGCGCGTCGCCTGTGGGGTACACCCTTGCGCATTGAATTCATACTTCCCATGTTACTTAAGGTTTTGGCTAGGGATGGGCCAAAATTCGGTTCACATTCGGTTCAACCGAAATTCGGCAGCTTGAACCGAACTTCGGCATTCGGCTGAAATTCGGTTCAGAGACCGAACATTCGGAACAAGAAAAATAATAAGTACTTGCACTATTTTGACTGAAAAAAAAAATTGAATTAGAATAGCATTACTGTAAAATTAAATTATGTCTTTTACTCAGTCATAGTCATTTATTTTAGACTTTTGACATTAGTTAAACGTCCCGACTATTGGAATTGCCTCGAAAGACACGCTATATTCAAAGAATTCGACTCCCCCAAGTCTTGGCTGCCGAAAGAAGGTATAATCACCTTCCATATATTGCACTATCATTCAGCTGTAAATTATGCTGCTAGGATATCATCTAGCTCCAATAATATCAATAGTACAAAATACCCACAAAATGATAGCTTGCTTTCTATTAAAATGGGAATGTATTTTAGTAAAGATTCGAGTCGCAAACTTCACGGTTTGCTCAAAGTTGGTGACGTGTGCGCAGTGACTTTAAAACAGAATCTATTTGTTCGCTGTCAAGTAGCTAAGATACTGGGATATGAGAAAAAACGACCTACTCGCTTACTGATTAAACTTATAGACGTAGAACGATACGAGATGGCACGCGATACATCTTTGTACTATCTGCCCGACGACTTACCGTACAGGATATTGAAACTCATGTCGTTAATGTAATTTTGGCTAATCTTATGCCCCAAGATAAAGATGTAACGTTCTCAAAATTAGCTGAAAACCAATTAAAACGAACCACTGAGGAGAACGAGGAGCTTTACATGAGAGGTCAAATAACAATGGTTGTCGGTAATACTATATTCGTTGACACACTAGAGGCATGTCAGGATCTGTCTTCTTTAGAAGAAGTAGTAGTAAAATACAATTTCAGAAAGGAACTGTTAGACCTACATGCAATACCTAATTACCGATAATTTAAGAAAAGTCTCTGATTATAATAGCGATATTCCCAAAACAAAGGTAGAATGTATAGAAGCTTCTAACCCTATAAAAACGTTACCTAAAGGTAGATGGGCACATCTAGAAAGTGATGGATTTTCGTCAGTCTTCTTAATGAACGCTGAGAATCCATGGCAATTCTTTGTGCGGCCCATCAAATTCGAAGAATGTCTGACCACGTTGATCCAAGATATAAATAAATACATAAACGAGAATCCTGAACCTATAGAGACCATAAACGAAGGAGACATTGTTTTAGCGGAGTATCCTGAGGATAATACATGTGAAAGAGCTAGGATTGATAGTAGCGTTAAGAATGATAAGGTTAAATGTTTCTTTGTTGATCAAGGAGAATGGAGAGACGTGTCCATAAAGAAAATTTACCCAATAACAGAAAAATTCATTACACAATTACTATTCCAAGCCATTGAATCAATTGTCATTTTCAGAAGTCATTTCAGGGTAAAAAATCAGTATAAGTACTAAGTTAGCAAGTAGCCAACCCTAACTGTACACCCGTCGTTGCGGTAACTGGCGCATTATGGGGTGAGTGAATGAAAGTCAATAACAGCTGGTGTGGCTCATTAGCAACGCAGCTTGTCACAGCAGTCTGAAGAAAACGTGCTACCCAGTCCTAGCTGCTATAAAATAAAGTTCTATTAACAAACGAATGCATACCGCAAGGGATGGGTCGGGGTGGCTCAAGGAAAAGGTGTTTGGGGGAAATTGGGGGTAGGCCTTTGCGCAGCAGCAATACAGTAGGCTAATTTAAAAAAAAAATAACAAACAGCAAGTACAGTGTAAGCTGGGGGCATACTGTAGACAACTAAGTGGGCTTATCTTTTTTCCAAGTTACATCATCTATTATCCTATAGTATCCCGTGGATAATGCCTAGTATGTTCAAAAATTTTATAATTATAGGTGTAACCTGGTGTAACGTATTTTAAGTACCACAATGAAAGGTGAAATGGGGCGCTTGGCGAAGAGATCGGGGATCGCGCATTCTTTAAATTTCTCCTTTTAAAAAAAATTGATTTATTATTAGTATGCAAATTTCTAATTCATAGGTTCGAACCACTACTTTATACCATGTTTAAGCCAAATAAAGAATTATTTCATCTATCTTATCTCAAAATGCTTGTCCAATGTCCAAGAGTTGACAAAAATCAGCGAAATACCCATGATATACTCACGATGTTGATGTATTTTTTCACTCTGTTGCACAAACAAATAGTATCGTACCTGCAGTGCAAATATTGTTGACCAAAAATGTTTTAATTAATTATTTTATAATTCATATGAATAAATTATGTGTCTAACAATGAGAATTCTCAATAAAAAGTATCAAAACTTAGAAGCTACAAAACAAAGATATAATTTTCCAAATAGTCGTACGGTTGTCCATGATCCATAAATCAAAGCGCGATTTATTACCTTCCCTATGTCAGTTGCAACACTAGGCGATCGATAAACGCAGACTCCAACGGCATCGCTACGGCGTCGTGTCACGATAGATATAGGGAAAAAAGGTAATTAAACTTGTTGAATAACCGCCACCCGCTGTCGTTCGAGTGATGAACATCATCCGAGCGACTCAGTATCATAGCGGATACTATAAGCCGGAAGATCTTAATCCGATGCATCGGGCGCAAAAACATCGGAACAGCGACAAGGCCACCGCTAATCGCGCCGCTCCCGATCCAAGCATGTTACGAGTTTGGGAGACAGTTGGATAGAGAATGACGCGACCGATTGTTTACGTTTCAAAATGATGTCATATAACGTATTAGCGCAGATTTTGTTAGAAACAAGTACGGTTTTATTTAAACGATGTGAGCCGTTTCACCTCGATGGGATTACAGAGTTGATCGCTTGATGAAACATACGAGGGGACATTTTTTAGTTCGCGGAATGGGGGGTAAGGAGTCGAAATAAAAATCCAAATTTATTTTTCCTTTTCAATTATATTCACCTGCTACCCTAATACATTTTTCGGATCTTTCAATTAACTTATGTATAACACACCCTCAAAAAAAAAAGATTTGTCTTTGTCTAAAAAATACGCCGAAACTGCTTCCTTCACCTTCTTCATCACTTGAAAACTTTTTCCCACGAAGTTATTTTTTTAAGTTTGGAAATAGATAATAATCACTGGGGGCCAGGTCAGGACTATAGGGGGGTGTGGCAAAATTTCGAAGCCCACCTTCTGCAGGGCAGCCATCGGAACTCGGCACTTGTGAACAGGCGCGTTGTCGTGCAGAAGAAGGATACCCTTGGTCAATTTTCCCCTTCTTTTCTCCTTAACGGATTCCTTCAATTTTTCTAGGATTGAAGCGTAGTAATTTCCGGTTATGGAGACACCTTTATCTTTATAATCAAGCAATAGGATTCCTTCTGAGTCCCAAAAGACTGTCGCCATAATTTTCCCAGCCGATTGTGCCACCTTAAATTTTTTGGGTGGTGTTGTGCCTTTTTTGTGCCACTGCATAGAGTCCTGTTTGGACTCAGGTTCATAGTGGTGAACCCAAGTTTCATCACCAGTAACAATTCGAGCCAATACTCGCATCTTTGACTTCCATACAGAGGTCCAAAAATGCACGAGAACACTCCACGCGCTGTTGCTTTTGAGACGGCGTGAGCATTCTCGGCACCCATCTTGCGCTGACTTTAGTCATGCCAAGATGGTCGTGAAAAATTTTGAAAATGGTTGCATCTGTACTCCAACCATTTTTGCGGCTGTTTATTCTTTAGGCTGGCATCTTTTGATATTAATTTTTCAACTTTTTCAATAATTTCCGAAGTGGTCACCTCGATCGGCCTTCCTGGCCGTGTGTCGTCTTCAAGTGACTCTCTGCCTTGTTTAAAAAGAGTATGCCACTTGTAAATCATAGTTTTACTTGGACAAGAGTCCCCGTAAACGGATGACATCTCTTCCAGTATATTCTGAACTGATTTTCCTTGCTTGGTAAGGAACTTTATAACGGCACGGAACTCAATTTTCCCCATATTTCACAATTTTTTCCCGATTGACTTGTTTGGTTGACGATAACTAATAATAATAATTAAAGACTAATGATCTAATTATAATAAAACCCGGTATTTATAAATCAAAATCAAAAGTCATTTATTCAAATTAGGCTGAAGATCAGCACTTTTTGAAGGTCAAAGTTACATAAGACAGTCCCCCAAAAACGCCCACCCTTCACCACTTCCTAGTGCTTTAGCTGGGAAGAAGAAGTGGCGCAACAAACTCCCCAGCAGCACAGCTGTCTGTTTAGTTGGAAGAACTTGACTCTACACACATTTATCGCATGAGAAGTAATTAACATTACGAAACACATCACATTAAAATCAATCATTTGCCACATGTCAGCTAGCACACGTCAATATACCAATTAAAACATTAAAACTGACTGTACTCAAGCGTAAATTTAAAAAGAAAAAAAAAGAGCCTCCAGGTAAAAGTGCGTGCCCGCTTACATGTGCAATGCTGTACTATGTCCATACAGCCGTAACTCGAAGTTAAAAATGATAAACTAGGACCATCGAAGTAAAATCAATCAATTAATTGCTAATGATTACTAACTAGGATCAAGATAAATAAATATGATCAACTGTCGAGGTCTCTAGCTAACCACATTTTGCAATACAACTCATTAAAAAAAAAACATTGTAATGAGTAGATTATGTCAACAATAAATGGCTAATAAAAAAAATAAAAACAACCAAAACAATGAATTGAATACATAATAAAAATAATTTTATGAAGCTAATTCTGGAGAAAGAACATAAACATTGTCTTGTGTTAATCACAGCGACCAACTATTCTTGTCATTTAAGTAGTCGTTGGTAGTATAGTAAGCCTTTGAACAAAGGATAGATTTTACTTTAGATTTAAACGTATTAAAAGGCAATTCTAGCAAAGAAGAGGGCAGCTTGTTATAAAAGGTTATACCAAGCCCCACAAATGAGTTATGAACCTTATGAAGCCGATGAAAGGGAGCACGTAGTTTATCCTTATTTCTAGTATTGATGTTGTGAATATCACTGTTTTTAGTATATAAGTGTAAATTTTGTCTAATATATAAAATGTTGGCGAAAATAAATTGTGACGCTACCGTAAGAATACCAATTTCTTTAAAAAAATCTCTCAGAGATACTCTGGCACCTAGCTGGTAAATTGCTATACTAATAGTGAGTTATTATTATTTAATTAGCACCTAATGCAGCGACATCCCCACTTATTATCTACCTACTCATTCCGCGAACTTAAAAACGCACCCTCGTATATATCACAATATAGTAGAAATCAACCTGGCTCAGAATAATCTTAATTGTTTGCCAAGTGTCATGGAATAAACTCCTGTACCTACCTGACAATATACATAAATTAACAAAATTGGTGCGACTATATTTAGATGACAACCAACTATACATGCTTCCGCCTACCCTGAATGAAATAACTAGTCTAAAAGTCCTTGATGTTTACAACAACAACTTATATGTAGGCATAGACAAGATAGATACCTTAGAATAACTTGATTTTGCTCAAAATTACTTTGAGGAACCTGATGATGAAAATTATTTGTTGAAGAAGGAAAAGTTAAGAATTAATCATCTCAAAAGAGAAGATGGGAGGAAGATGGAAATGATCAGTCGAGATAGCGAGCACACTCCGTACGCCAGTGAGGATGAAGAGCTTTACGCTTTGACCTCAAAAGGGTCTGATTTTAAAGATGAAAATGTACCGAATACCCGATGCAGTTCTTATAACATAATTAAGTTTATTTGCCACTGCTACATGCGTTTTTCTTTTCACCTTTTTGGTGTATTGTTTTTATTCTGGGTGCATCGTCTTCACATATAATGTTATAATACATGTATACAAAACATTGTGAAACATTTTAAAAGAGTAACGGTGGAGTTTCTTGCCCATTCTTCTCCACACGAAACTACTTTTTGGAAGGGGCAACTAGAATCAATTCTATTTCTTGTTCATTTTTGACGTTCTAAGTGCCTTTCTTGTGCCTATTTGAAATAAATGACTTTGACTTTTGACTTCTCCTGAGGATTGGGACTCCGACGACTACTGGATTCCCCAGTAGGGGAGCGGGCCCCATTATGGGATAGTTTTTTTCGAACATAAATAAAAAAAAAAACTTGAGTTTGAGTTTACCGGGGATCTTGTCCTTTATGATAATGGTCGCAGTTTGGATGGAAAAGGCTTGCGCTATGCGGGATAATGTAAGTTCCTTCGATCCTAAGATCGTCTTGTTCTGGGTGGGATCCATGACGATTCCATAGGCGTTAGCCTTCCTCTTCAGGACGGCACCTGCTGCCCCGTCGCACCGCAATATGGCTTTTGTAACATTGTTCCCGCGCTCTAGGAACACATTCAGGAAGAATAATAAATCTGTCCTGGGGTCACAATTCTCGTGGAGCATAACCTCACCTATCTTAATTGTAAGCTCTTCCCCAGCTTTGATGGGATTTTCAGCAAGAATTGGGCGATGATCTGGCGTGCATCAAACCCAAGGTATTTTACTGCTTCACGGACAGCTGCACATTGCCGCCATTCCACTTCAGTAAAGGACATTCTGAATGTGGATTCCTGTTCACCTGAAATTCCTAGTCCCTTCATTAACTCTTCCACTTGCTTGTCCTTCAGGGAGAACACTTCTGATACTTGTGACTTTGCCATTGTTGGTGGGTTTAATTAACGTTGTCAGAATGATATCGATAACTATTAATTACACCGTCTATGTGTGTTGACAAGTCAAGTGTCTTGTAATGTAGTTCTGCTCAAAACCAGATATTTAATTCAAAATTTTATTTTTTATTATTATAGTTTAGATAATAAATTGTCTATCTATTTTTGTGGGTTGTAATTAGGCTCACGTTCCATTTCCTCTGAAAAAGTTGGCTTTCGGTCCATTTTCAGAGAGGTTAGCTCTGTTATAGGATTGACACTTTTACAATAACGCTCCAAAGTTGACTTTGGGACGTTAAAAAATTGAGAGGCCTTTAAGTAGCCCATTTCTTTATTTTTTACTGCATTGTACGCCTTCAGCATCTTATCAGAATCCCATTTCTTTCGCTTTTTTTTCTCATCGGTATTCATCTAAAACAATTTTTTAAATATTAGCATATTTGGATCTTAATTTATTTTGGGTAGAACTTGATCGGTTAGCAAGTATAGTAAATACCTCTATGTATCTCTAATGATCATCATCATCAGCCTATAATGGTCCCACTGCAAGGACACGGCCTCCTCTCAACGAGAGGGCGAAAAAAAAATAAAGACAAAAAAATCGAAGACATGTGACATCTACCAATCCGCACTGGGCACGCGTGGTGGATTATAGATCACTCCCTCCCCTCCCTCTAATGATAGTTAACTATAATCCATGATATTTTTATTAAATACATGTACCTAGTATTTTATCCCATATTAGGATACATGTACCCTAATATTAGATATCTCATATTAGGCACACCCAGGTATCCCATAATAGGACAACTACGTATTTTGCTAACACGTGGTCTTAAAACAAAATCTAATTGAATTTTAGCAAGAATCAACACATGAACATCAACACAAACGTTTTTAGACACTGCAGGACCACCTACAATAACAAAAAAGCAAACTTACCTTAAGAAAAGTAAACTTCTAACTTCACTATTAAAAAAACTCGTAATCGTAGTATTTGCGCGAACCAACCTCCCGTCTTACTGAATGGCGACTGACGCGTGAGCGTTTCAATATGGCCGCTGGACAACAAATGGAAGCAGTTCACTGCCCGTAATAGAGATGGCGGTGCTTGTAAACCGGAGTAACCTGCTATCTCATATTGGGAACCCATCCCATAATGGGGCCCGCTCCCCTACTACAAGCCGGAGACACCGCCACGCTCGCCCTGGCTGTTCTTTGTCAAAAAGAAAATGGAGGAAGGGAATTTTTGTCCCATGGACGCCCAGTTTCTATCGCGGATATAGTAAAATATGATAAGTATTGCAACCCTCCCGTAGTATACGAGTCGGACGGACAGTTCGACGATTACTCAGATGATGACAGCTGATTGACAATTTCACCTGGGACCAGGTGGTTGGTTCGCTGCATTTTCATAAATCGCCCAGTTACGGGAACAAAAATTAGGTAACGAATTGGCGAAGGTGTTCATTTTCCTTTTGAAACCACGTATTTGTTATTGCCAGGTCAAAGGCAGATTCTGCAGCTGTGTCTCGCCATCAGCGTTAATATAAAACTTATATCCTAGCCTTTCAACATTTCCATTTTATCTCTTGCAGACACGCAATATTCAGTCGTCGCCTTTTTAAAACATCTGCTAATTCTCTTCCTCTTCCAGTCATCGTAGGTACCTATATTCCAGTTTGCGCACCTTAATCTAAGTTCTCTCACACTCCGAGTTTGCGTCTTACGTCGCACCCGCCCGTTCTGGTGCGACAACCCTTGTCCATTTGACACAGGAGCCGGATGCTGCCCCTGCGTGTCGCCTGTGGGGTACACCCTAGCCCTATCGCGCATTCCATTCATACTTACCATGTTACTTAAGGTTTTGGCTCAGTTTCACAGTCGGCCACCACCCTGACACCAACCCTCCTTGGGAATGCTTTCGTTGGTGGTTTACCTGCCACCGCGCGGGTGACCCAAGGTGCTAATTGTATGCACTAGGTCTTTAACTCCCTTAGTCGCCTTTTACGACACCCACGGGAAGGAATGGGATGGTGCTATTCTTTATCCGGTACCACACGGCCACCCACAATCTTCCAGTCAGTCAATTTACCATTTTATATGAATTTAATATGACATTACATCGCATTCTCATAGAGCAGCATCCGGTTAGACTGGAAGCCGACCTCAACATAATTGACAAAGGGCAAGGGCATGATCATGGCATTTATATATTTTTCTTATGTTACTACGTGGAACCTAGAGCTGGTCGATTAGAAAATAACTGACAGCGACAGCATTCGACCTTTCAAAACAATGGAATATGCATTTGGTTTTTCTAAAAGTAATGATAGACTCTGTCAGTAGCCGTGAACCCATGTATTCTTTAAAGTAATATAATTCAATAACTTCTGCCCCTTGTGTTTCTATTTGTAGGATTGAAACTCCACCACAACACACTACACGTGCTCTACCACTGTGAGCTCTCTGAGTGAAGGCCCATCTGGTCTTCACGTTACCTACCTACCTACTTTTTTATTTTTTATGTTACCTACCTATTTAACCCCTTTACTAATAAACGTATTATATCACGTGAATAGATAAACACCGATTTCTCTCTTTCAGTCGTCAGAAATTTGACATTTGAAAGAACAAGCCAAAGCGTTGTGTCACTATACAGACCACAGATATAGATAGACATAGATAACGCAAGAGCAACTACTTCGCGTGCCTAGCTTAAGTACAAAAATCATAAGTGGTCACTTTCGCGCTCAGTCTGCATCGGTATACAGAGCTAGTCGGACGTCAGTCAAAAATATAAAAAATGGTTAATTGTGCTGTTATAAATTGTAAAAACTGTACAAATGCGAGGAGAAAAAATAAAGTAAACGTTTCCTTCCATCGGTAAGTCATTTTGTGATTCATATTATGCGTAATTAATTTAAAAAACAATTATTTTCAATCTAATACCCTCAGTAGTACCTGGTAATACCAAATATGAGAATAACAAAACATTCGTATTAGGTACATTGTGTCTTTTACATGGAGCGGTTGACGAGACGTTTTGTTTTAACAAGTGATGAATATCGAAACAAGCGATTCTATCGTGTATTGCTTCGGTTTTGTAGTACAGGAACTTTTATCATTTTTCTGTCAATTTTAGCGATTAGTGCTGGTCATCATATGCAACACAAATCGATTCTCGAGATTCGATTTCGGAAACAGAGGAATGATTTTGTATGATATAATAAGTACTTATTACGTAGACCATTTTAATAAATAATCGTTACGTTTCGTGATTTTTTTAGTTTTCCACATGAACCCAATTTAAAACAAAAATGGATTGAGGCGACGGGAAACAAAGATTGGTTCCCAACAATTACAAGAAATAATTAGGGAAATATTAACAATTTTATAAAAAATAAATATTCCTAACTGCCTTATAAGGAGATCAGGAATTTTATTGTCCTCTCTCTCGTTTATCTCATTCCTCTGTCTATCTCATTACTTTGTCTATTTCATTACTCTGTCATAAAATCGATTCATAAATCGATTTGAACAATTCTTACAAAGTCTTTCAGCGTACTGCTGGCTGGGTGCAAGGCGGGGGTGGAGCAAGGGGGACGCCGCCGCCGTACGCGGCGGCGTCTTTGAATCGATTTGATTTTCCCATCACTAAATAGTGCTTGTGACGTCATAATAGGTAGTCAAAAAATGGCACGCTTGGTTTTCATACAGATCTTGATACTTGCGTTATCTATGTCTATCTATATCTGTGATACAGACGCTATACAATGTTTATTAGTAAGGGGGTAACTGTTTCATTGTTCAAAACGATGAACATTGTTGTTTAAAATTTAAATGTGGATGTGTGTTAAATTGGCAAACTTGATAGGTAGGTACATAGCTGTTACTTTTTTATCCCGTAATTCTCACGGAATCGAAACTTACCCGGGTGAAATCGCGTGGCGCAGCTAGTGTAATGAGCTGGAAGAGTTTTGTTTGAACGCGGTAATCTCAGGAATTATTGTTTGGAATTGAAAAAATCTTTTTGTGTTGGATAATCCATATATCAAGGAAGGTTTAGGCTCTATGACATCACGCTACTACCAATAAGAACATAATTGAAAAATTATTCCTTTTGCAGAGTTTGTGTGCGCTGCGTAAACGGTTTAAGTTACGCAAATATCATGTATGATAGTTAGAATTGTTCCTCTTTAAAAGTTCGCAAACAAAGTCTGCGACAGTTTTGTGTATCTTTAAAGATTGACTCACTAAAACCTTTTTTATTGTAATAAAATTTGTTCGAAATAAATGCTTTATTTATGAAGGCGTTTTATCAACATAATATTAATCCTTATCCAAATAAAAATGTTATTAATCACAAGTATTTAAATGTTAACACAAGTGTCCTTGACATCACTTGATTTCGATGAACTCATTAATGTCCTTGGGATAATCTCTCTCTTAGGTGACACAGAAGAAGTTGTGCGGGTCACCTAGTCTTTAATAAAATACAATAAAAATACGGGCTTTGAAACCTAGTAGTTACATAATTGCTCGTAACATTTGAATAGGCTTTTAAGAAACACATTTTTTTTTTAAATGCTAATAAATTTCTTTATCCCCGATGTAAGAGGGACGTACTTGATGGGCAGAGAAGTATCATTTTCCTTGGTGCATCAGCCGCGAGGAACATAAATAGTGCTACTTAGTTAAACAACTGTTTTACACTAAACTGTTTTACAATAAACAACGGAATTAAGTTACTACATTTCTATCTTCTAAAGTTGACTATTTTATTACCCGTGACGTTTTCAGCTTCATTTACAAAATTTTTGATACATCATTGTATTGCCAATTAAGGCAAGCCGTGAGGAACAAGACTTCTCACGGGAGATAGCGTCTGTGGGGTCGCTAACGCCCAGCAGCTCGCCACATGCTGCCCTGCGGGTTTCCAGAGCCACGTTACCCACGCCATTAATTTCTCAGTCGGTTACAACTTATCATTGTATTGCCCATTAAGGCAAGCCAGAGCTGAAGAACTAGACTTCTCACGGGAGATAGCGTCTGTGGGGTCGCTACCGCCCAACAGCTCGCCACATGCTGCCTTGCGAGTTTCCAGAGCCACGTTACCCACGCCATTAATTTCTCCGTCCCGCCCCCCATTCAAACTTTCATGTCCTCTTTTTACGTCTTAGGGGTAGATTTTCGAAAAACCTTGATCCGCGTTATTGTTTCTTTAGGTTTTAGACATAAATACCTACTAGGTTTCGGGCTATTCGGGCCGCGCGTTAAAATTCCTTCATACAAACTGACACCCCGCATCCCTCTTTAAGGGGTTGTTTAGAAAAACAAACGTCGTGTCTGCTCATGACCAATCACGACGTGTGGTTGTTTAGGGCTGGTTTGTGTAGGCTTATTATTATTATTTTTGTCTCTCGACTTTTCTCGGGACTTTTTGGAAGGTGTACGATGGGCCGAAACCAACTCCCCCCATAGACTATTATAATTATAAATGATGAGGATGCACCATCCGATGATGTGGGGTCGCTACTGTCGAGCAGCTCGCCACGTGCTGCCCTACGGGTTTCCAGAGCCACGTTACCCACGCCTAGAATTTCAATGGGGAAGGCGCGCGATAGGGCGAAGCCCTCGTCCGATCGTTCTTTCGATGTTTGTCCGATCGTTCTTTCTATGTTTTTTTTTACAAATCTTCTTTGTATAAGAGAAGTAATTTGTAATAAATAAATAATTATTTTAATGTCTGCCACTTCTTGGGACCCTGGGGTCCCAGACCTTTGGAAGGCGTACGACGGGCCGAAGCCCACTTGCGGAGGCCTTTTAGACTATTATTAACATATTTCTATATCCCTGATGTAAAAGGGTTAGGACGGACCTCATGGGCAGAGCAGCATCATTTTTCTTGGTGCATCAGCCGCGGGGAACATCAATAGTGCTGTTTTGTTAAGCAACTGTAAGAGGAATTAAGTTAATACAATTTTATCTTCTAAAGTTGACTATTTTATTACCCGTGACGTTTTCAGCTTCATTTACAAAATTGTAATAACATTTTTGTAATATGTTAAAGCTATTGTTCATGCTGTGACAACAAACCACACGTATGTAAAATTAAACTTTGTAATAATAGCTGCTCTTTTATGAACTGACCTCGCGGGTCACGGCCTACGGGCAATGCATATGACTCCGACAGTGTGTGACCTGTTTTTGATTTTTCCCGTTTTGGGCTCGGTCATTCTCACGATTGTAGTTTTCCGGCGGGTCGTCTTAGGGACACACCCCAATACCTATTGGAGTGTATCTTGTAGTTACTTTTATTAATTTAAAAAAAAAAATTACTTAATATCGAATAAGAACCCTAATTTTCGATCGAGAATTCTCACGTCAAAATATCAGCTTTTAAAAAAAAGTCGGTGGGCCTTATAATACCTTGGACATTTCCGTTCCGTACGGGAATCGAACCCGCGACATACTGCGCAGCAGTCAATCGCTCACTGCGCCAACCGTGTCGTGTTATGATCGTTGAAATCTCTTCTTTGTAATAGTGTACCTATATGTAAAATATACATTACTTTGGTAAATGTTTTTAGAAAATGCAAAGTTTTAATAAAATTAAAATAAAAGCTTTGAAACTGCCTTATTGACATGTAATAATTCATTAGGCTGTTAAGAACACATACATTTTTTGTAAATGTTAACATATTTCTATATCCCTGATGTAAAAGGGTTAGGACGTACGTACAGGGGCAGAGAAGCATAATTTTTCTTGGTGCATCAGCCGCGGGGAACATCAATAGTGCTGCTTTGTTAAGCAACTGTAAGAGGAATTAAGTTAACACAATTCTTTCTTTTCTTTGTCTTTTAAAATTGACTATTTTATTACCCGTGTCATTTTTTGCGCCGTTTACATAAGGAAGGTTATGTGCTTGACCTGTCTGTATGTCCATTTATTCCCTGAATTTGTTCCCTGGTTTTGGTTAAATTACACGTCTGTAGAGCAGTTGGTTTTTACATTTGACACAAGCATCCAGCGCTGGGGCTGTCTCTTGAATAGGGTCGCAGCATAATGCGTAGCTATAGCCGTTTTGCATGGTTCTGACGCATGTCTCCCCCATCCTTTTCAATATTTATTCTGTCGATGTCCTTTCTTTGAATGTTAATAAATGTTGTCATTACATTGTTAACATTTTAATTCAGTTTAGAAAAACCTACATTTTTCAGAATGTTAAAAAATTCTCATATCACCGACTCAATCAAAAACTGACGAGATACAATGATTGAATGGCGTTTTTATGACGTGTCTAGCTAGCGGGCCCCTTATGATGATTTATACTGTTATTATACTTTCAGATCGCCCAATAGTGCTCGGAGCTAGAAACTATTATGTACTTTACCCAAAATTCCGACTTTTTCAATTTTAATTAATGGCTCTACATTCTTAATATCTTTAGGGTTAATCTTGATATCAACTTTAGAAATAATTTTTTTATTCCCCCAAACCACAGGAATGCGACTACCCACTGTCAGTTTTTGCTTAACAATAGTATTTTTTTAAGACTTTCTGTGAGCTATCACTTCAGAAGATATCCAAAATTTCGACTTTCTGTGAGCTATATTTCAGAAGAAAATTGACACGAAAAACGACATTTCATATCGATGTCTTTGACTCTTTTATATCAGAATATTGTTAGGAGCTAGATAGCCTCACACGAAAATGGCTATAATTAAATCCGCCTTTGTGTATACCTTAACATTTATTAAGCTAAAACTATATATTATGTTATGATACATAATAAATGACATTATTTCTGTAAGTAGGTTTGTATAAACACTTTTACACGTCAATCACTCCTCGACTACTTTAAAGACTAGGTAAGGTTGGCGTTTCCTAACTACTTTGATAAGAAAGGCCGAATAACTCGATCGGTCAGTCTCTCTTTTATTATTTTTTAAGTAATTTTTCTTCCTTTAGGGGATATCCTGTACACATATACAGGGTAGCAGTTTTAAAGTAAATACTGGTACATTTCTTTATTTAAAAAAAGAAATGAATCTGCATTCTTAGGTTTTCGAAAATTCGCTTACCACACTCCAATCGAATCGGCTAGAAAAAGAGGGACCTTCCTTCCGAGGAGACTGGAGGGCTATGTCCGACGATTCTACCGCCTAAAACCTCCCGTTTGAGCTTGATCTCACGTAATGTTAAGAGATTATAATTTTAAGTTTTTCTTTTTTGTTACTATTTAATGGAACACCAAATAATTCCATTTTTGTTTTCTAAAAAATATAAATGGACACGCTAATATAATAAAGCAGCCTTTTAGCAGCTGGTAGCTAAATAGACGCTCATTTATTTAAAAAGGTGGACATCGTTTGAGGTTCAATTAAGTTTTTCCCTTTTTTTAGTTTTTCCCTTATTTTTTAATTTTATGTATTCGTTAAAATAGAATAAAGTAAAAATAAAATCATTAAAATCTTTTTTTTTAATAACAACTTCCTTACTTTCATATTATTTATTACACTTGTTTGGCTTACGCACAGCTAGAAAAACACTATTATTTTTTATTTTCTGAATTTGAATTCTCAAATGTATCGAAGTTACTCGTATTTAAAATTCAAAATTATGTTACAGTTAATAAATTGGTTTATTTTTTATTTTATTTTGTTTTTTATTTTTATGCTAACTCCCTTACTTCTACTAACTACATGGTTATTACATTAAAACTATCAGTAAATGCGAATCATCACTTATGATGTAAGTTTACTTATACAGTCTGTTAGGTTAAACGAGGGACATACTTTCAGTGATTACTATAATCATGAAAATGAACAAGTTTGAATACGGAACTATACTAAAATCACGAAAAAAAAATCAGCTGTTCAGTACATTTATGTTCGCATAATTCGTCAAAATGTTTTTTATTTTTTCATATTTCAGAGTTGGTCCCAGTTGTTGATTTCATGAGTACTATACAACCTGCAAGTATGTCCCTCGTTTAACATAACACACTGTATATACAACATTAGTTTTAGTATATGCGAAACCCGAAACACGTGTCTAGTTTTTTTATGTAAAGAATCTATGTACAAAATTGCAAAACTGTATTATGAAAAACCACAAAGTTATAAGTTTGTTATGTTACCTGGTTGTCCGTAGTCCGTACAAAAACATGGTCACTATGCACGCCGCCCGCGCCTCAAGCAACTTCTTGCGCTCATTGATAATGATCGGTGTCCACCTTGTAACCTTTTTTAAATAATTTTGGAAAATAATATAACATTTGAACGGGGTGATGTGTGAGGAGATAATCTAAAAGCGCAATTAAAACAATAACAAAGGTTTATTTATATAAATTAACTGATTCTAACTACATTAAAAAGATCCTAAGTAAAATCCCTAATAGCGACACATACTATAACTTGACAATGCGGTTTCGCTAACGAAGTCAACACAATCAACAAATAGTATGATACGCTGCTCAGCCAGTATCCGATAAGATGCGGGGGCGGGGAGGTGACCGACCTACGTCGATGCGGAGTAGTGCACCCGAACCGTACCGAACGCTGACTGCTTGAACTGGTTGGGAGTCGAGCTTTTAAAGGCGCCGAGGGACTCGGCGGGGCGCAGAGGAGGCGCACGGTGATTCAGCCCGCTTATGAGTCGTACCGATGCGACGTTTTTGTTGTGGTGTTACAGTCTCCCCCTCTGGTCCCGAAGACGGCCCGGCGAGGAGACCACTTTCTGCTTCTGGAACTACCTTCTGCTTTCGTGGTTTGCGGCGTACCCAGTTAGTGCAGGTTCCTTTCCCGAGTGCGGAGTGCCTGTGGAGGAGTAACAAACTCGATCAAGGGCGGTGGCCCATACGAATCCTCCATTTCGTATTCTTGAGGTAGGGTTGAAGGTGGGGACGGAGTCATGAGCATTGGGCTCACAAATGGATCCAGAGACGTCATTTTGGCAAGTTTTTGGATCACCGTCTCGGTTTTCACAGGCTCCGTTTGCACCGTGGACACGGGTGCTCCATCTTCTTTCTCAGGAAGCAAGTCATACTTCCGGCCGGGTTCATCCAAGAAGTGAAACAACAGCTGCGGCACGTTGAGTGCCATGTTGGCATCTTGGAGGAAGTCAACTCCTAAGAGGGTCCGGTTATCGTGTGATTCTGGCAACACGATGAAATTTGTGGGGATCGTCCGACCACAAAGCGATACAGGCACCAATGCAGTCTGGATTTGCTGTCTTCGTCGCAAGCCATCCGCTAGGGTGATTGTGGCATTCTCTGAATGGAAGTTGATGCCCTTTTGCTGCAGCACTCTATACAGCGAAGTCGATGCGACACTTAACTTCGCTCCTGTGTCAATGTGAGCTTGACCTTTGACACCGCTGACTGTGATCTTCAGTGTTGGTCTAAGTCTTGCTCCTGTTGCAACTGTGGGACTTAAGGCATAAAATCCCACTCCAACTGCACCCACCTTGGTTTTATTGCATTTCGGGCATTTGCTTCTTACTAAACCGGGTTCGCCACAACCATAGCAAGTGATTTTATGAGTCATAGATCTGGTGTTAGGCTCGGAAGGTTTGTCTGTCGTTTTCGGCTCACTTTTGGCAGCTTTCTTCCGGCACTCCTTCTCACTGTGGCCAAAAGCGCGACAGTATGTGCACCTTTGCTTTTTCGCCATTGGAGTGGTGCTACTATTGCTTGCCGACCGATCAGCAACAAGCTGCCGAGCCTTCACCAGAAAATCATCGAAAGTTTCGACGGAGTCCCTTGGTATTCTATCTCGTACGTTGATATGCAGGGAAGTATATAATAGATCCAAGCGTTGCGATTGTAACAGGAGTGGCTTAGGTAACTCTGCTATTAATGCTCGCTTCTTTGCGACGAACAGTTCTGTACCTGTCGGGGTCTTCTGTTTGTCCATGACAATGTCATCATATACCCTGTAGGCTGGCCTCTTTGGCGCAAACGTGGATCTCAACAATGCCGTAGCGTCATGCCAAGTTATTTGTGGTCGGCGCAACATGTCTTTTTCTTGCATACTTCTCTATTAGTCGTCATCTCGGTAGTCACTCTCTTTCCAGCCATATCATCTTTCACACAATTCATCGTTACTTTGGTCTCCCTGTACTTGTATAGCCTTCCACATTCATGCAGCATTTCAATTCAGAGTTTTCCTTTAGTTGCAATAGCATCTACAATAGCCTGTATTTTAAGTTTAACACGGAGTTGTACCAGGTTTACCCAAAGTTGTACCCAAAATTCTTCCCGCTGATGTTTGCTGCACTGAGCGATGTACGCATTTGGCTCTAGGCATTGCCTGATGAACGCTTCATCCGACGTTATTTGCGTCAATCTATTTATGAAGGAAAGGAGTTTTCCTTTGGGAAAATTTAATTGCTCATTGCATATTTCTATTGACTGTAGAATATCTGCCATAACGGCCGCTCTCCATTCCGTGTGGCGTGTTTCCTCGGTTTTCTTACGCAGTCATGTTTTTATTTGGGCTTGGGGTATGGATGGACAGTATTGGTTCCGGACCATATACTGTTGTCTCCGCTCTCCTTTTGGCCAGTTCGTTAGATTCTTCTACGTTCTTCGTTTCATCGTCTTCCGGTTCAAAGTTACAATTACGATGCTTCTCTTCGGCGTCGCATTTGTTGTACTTCTCCACTATACGATACCATTGGTGATACCAATGCATTCTGTTTTGATATTTAAATATTTATGTCTAGGCATTGCCTGATGAATACTTCATCCGAAGTTATTTGCGTCAAGCTCTTTATCAAAGTACGGATTTTACCTTCACTTGCAATTTTATTTACAATAGCCCGTATTTTAACACATGGAGTTGTAGTACCAGGTTTCCCAAAATTCTTCCCGCTGATGTTTGCTGCACTGAGCGATGTACGCATTTGGCTCTAGGCACTGCTGTATGAAGTTTTCGTCGGATGTTATTTGCGTCAAGCTCTTTATCAAAGTAAGAAGTTTTCTGGTTCCAATAGCATCTACAATCGACTGTGTTATAAGTATAACACAGGGAGTTGTACCAGGTTTCCCAAAACTCTTTCCGCTGATGTTTGCTGCACTGAGCGATGTACGCATTTGGCTGATGAATGCTTCATCCGACGTTATTAGCGTCAATCTAATTATGAAGGAAAGGAGTTTTCCTTTGGGAAAATTTAATTGCTCATTGCATATTTCTATTGACTGTAGAATATCTGCCATAACGGCCGCTCTCCATTCCGTGTGGCGTGTTTCCTCGGTTTTCTTACGCAGTCAAGTTTTTATTTGGGCTTGGGGTATGGACAGTATTGGTTCCGGACCATATACTGTTGTCTCCGCTCTCCTTTTGGCCAGTTCGTTAGATTCTTCTACGTTCTTCGTTTCATCGTCTTCCGGTTCAAAGTTACAATTACGATGCTTCTCTTCGGCGTTGCATTTGTTGTACTTCTCCACTATACGATACCATTGGTGATACCAAAGCATTCTGTTTTGAAGTGTTTGGTTTGTCTTAAGTGGCTGATGTTAAAATATTTATGTCTAGGCATTGCCTGATGAATACTTCATCCGAAGTTATTTGCGTCAAGCTCTTTATCAAAGTACAAAGTTTTCCTTCACTTGCAATTTTATTTACAATAGCCCGTATTTTAACACTTGGAGTTGTACCAGGTTTCCCAAACCTCTCTCCGCTGATTTTTACTGCACAGACAAATGGACGAATTTAGTCCTAGGCATTGCGTGATGAACGCTTCATCGGACGTTATTTGCGTCAATCTATTTATGAACGAAAGGAGTTTTCCTTTGGGAAAATTTAATTGCTCATTGCATATTTCTATTTACTGTAGAATATCTGCTTGAATACCTGCCATACCGTCGTCTCTCCATTCTTTGGCGTGTTTCCTCGGTTTTCTTACGCAGTCATCTTTTTATTTGGGCTTGGGGTATGGACTATTCGTTCCGGACCATAATCTGTTGTCTCTGCTCTCCTTTTGGCCAATTCTTCGGTTTCGTCTTGATCCGGTTCAATGTTATGGTTGTCAATCGTTGAATTATATTAAGGAGTTTTCCTTAAGTGGCAATAGCATCTACAATAGCCTGTATTTTAAGTTTAACACGGAGTTGTACCAGGTTTTCCAAAGCTCTTCCCGCTGATGTTTGCTGCACTGGGCGAAGTACGCATTTGGCTGATGAATGCTTCATCCGACGTTATTTGCGTCAATCTATTTATGAAGGAAAGGAGTTTTCCTTTGGGAAAATTTAATTGCTCATTGCATATTTCTATTGACTGTAGAATATCTGCCATAACGTCGTCTCTCCATTCCGTGTGGTGTGTTTCCTCGGTTTTCTTACGCAGTCATGTTTTTATTTGGGCTTGGGGTATTGACAGTATTGGTACCGAACCATAAACTATTGTCTCCGCTCTCCTTTTTGCCAGTTCGTTAGATTCTTCTACGTTCTTCATTTCATCGTCTTCCGGTTCAAAGTTACAATATTACGATGCTTCTCTTCGGCGTCGTATTTGTTGTACTTCTCCACTATACGATACCATTGGTGATACCAATGCATTCTGTTTTGAAGTGTTTGGTGTGTCTTAAGTGGCTGATATTTTAATATTTAGTCCCGGGCATTGCCTGATGAATACTTCATCCGAAGTTATTTGCGTCAAGCTCTTTAACAAAGTACGGAGTTTTCCTTTACTTGCAATAGTATCTACAATAGACTGTATTTTAAGTTTAACACAGGGTGTTGTACCAAGTTTCCCAAAGCTCTTCCCGCTGATGTTTGCTTCACTGAGCGATGTACGGCTCTAGGCATTGTGTAACAAACTTTTCTTCCGACGTTATAGGCGTCAATCTATTTATGAAGGAAAGGAGTTTTCCTTTGGGAAAATTTAATTGCTCATTGCATATTTCTATTGAATGTAGAATATCTGCCATAACGTCGTCTCTTCATACCGATTGTCGTGTTTCCTCGGTTTTCTTACGCAGCCATGATTTTATTTGGGCTTGGGGTATGGACTATTGGTTCCGGACCATAAACTGTTTTTTCCGCTCCCCTTTTGGCCAGTTCCTCCGGTTTGACTCTATTCATCGTCTTCTGGTTCAAAGTTACAATTACGATGCTTCTCTTCGGCGTCGAATTTGTTGTACGCCTCCACTATACGGTACCATTGGTGATACCAATGCATTCTGTTTTGAAGTGTTTGGTGTGTATAAATTGGCTGATATTTTAATATTTATGCCTAGGCATTGCCTGATGAAGGCTTCATCCGACGTTGTTGGCGTCAAGCTCTTTAACAAAGTACGGAGTTTTCCTTTACTTGCAATAGTATCTACAATAGACTGTATTTTAAGTTTAACACAGGGTGTTGTACCAAGTTTCCCAAAGCTCTTCTCGCTGATGTTTGCTTCACTGAGCGATGTACGGCTCTAGGCATTGTGTAACAAACTTTTCTTCCGACGTTATAGGCGTCAATCTATTTATGAAGAAAAGGAGTTTTCCTTTGGGAAAATTTAATTGCTCATTGCATATTTCTATTTACTGTAGAATATCTGCTTGAATATCTGCCATACCGTCGCCTCTCCATTCTGTGTGGCGTGTTTCCTCGGTTTTCTTACGCAGCCATCTTTTTATTTGGGCTTGGGGTATGGACTATTGGTTCCGGACCATAAACTGTTGTCTCTGATCTCCTTTTGGCCAATTCTTCGGTTTCGTCTTGATCCGGTTCAATGTTATGGTTGTCAATCGTTGAATTATATTAAGGAGTTTTCCTTAAGTTGCAATAGCATCTACAATAGCCTGTATTTTAAGTTTAACACGGAGTTGTACCAGGTTTTCCAAAGCTCTTCCCGCTGATGTTTGCTGCACTGGGCGAAGTACGCATTTGGCTGATGAATGCTTCATCCGACGTTATTTGCGTCAATCTATTTATGAAGGAAAGGAGTTTTCCTTTGGGAAAATTTAATTGCTCATTGCATATTTCTATTGACTGTAGAATATCTGCCATAACGTCGTCTCTCCATTCCGTGTGGTGTGTTTCCTCGGTTTTCTTACGCAGTCATGTTTTTATTTGGGCTTGGGGTATGGACAGTATAGGTACCGAACCATAAACTATTGTCTCCGCTCTCCTTTTGGCCAGTTCGTTAGATTCTTTTACGTTCTTCGTTTCATCGTCTTCCGGTTCAAAGTTACAATTACGATGCTTCTCTTCGGCGTCGCATTTGTTCAATTTTATTCAGTAGCAATTTACACTGCGTTCGAAATAATCCAGCATGGAACATGATTACAAATTTATAAATAGACAAACATAATTAAATTTCATTTCATAATAAATAGTACTAATAATAATAATTGTAAAATGTCATGCAACTAAAAATTACACAAAACCATACGCATGTCAATAAATTAATAACAATAATGAAAAAAATAATAATAATACTTAATGATTAAAAGTTACACGAAACAAAACATGTCAGATATGCATAATCAAAATGTTACAAATCGTCTATAGAGTAGAGACATCTTTCCAACAGGAATTCCCTGAGCCTTGACTTAAATGAGCCTGTGTACAGAATGCTTTTTAACTCAAGCGGTAATTTATTAAATATTTTAACTGCCTGATACTGTGGGCTATGTTTCACTATTCCAAAAGTCGGGGTTATTCTGTTTCCGAAGTCTTTCCTACGCGTTTTTTCCCTTACCAGTCTGTCCTCGTCCGTTTCGTAGTCATTAATATATTTTTTAAATGTGCTTAACAGTACTACGACATATAGGCTAGGTACTGTGAGAATACCAAGCTCTTTAAAATATGGTTTGCAGGTGTCACGTTGTGAAATGCGGACAATGGTTCGGATTGCTCTTTTTTGGAGAATGAAGGCCCTGTGCCAGTTATAATGGTAACTGTTTCCCCAAAACTGTATACTATATCTAAGTTTGGACTCAATTAGCGCGTAGTATACCATTTTTAAGTGTTCTATACTCACTTCATCCCTAAGAATTCTCAAAGCATAGCAAGCAGATGATATTGATGAATCCAATGCTGCTAATTCTTTCTTCCAATTTAACAATTCATCAATATAAATTCCTAGAAACTTAACTTCCCTGACAAGTTCAATTTTAACTTTATTTAATTCTATGTCCATTTGATCTTTGCAACGTGCCGTAGTTTTAAACAACATAATGTTTGTTTTAGTAATATTAATTATAAGCCTATTAGCATTAAACCAACAATAAAATTTATCAAGAGCTGCATTCACCTTGACAGTAAGGTCTTGGATGTTGTTTGCTGCAACTATAGCATTTGTGTCATCCGCAAAGACTACAAGTTGTATGTCAGGTAAAAGATTGTGAATGAAATTGATTAAATCATTCGTAAATAATATATATAATAATGGGCCTAAAATTGATCCTTGAGGCACACCGGCTGTAATATTTGTCATAAATGACCTGTGATTATTTCTATACCCATTTTGTTGCGTAGCATCAAGTTCGACAAACATTTTCCTATTTTTGAGGTAAGAAGAGAAGAGCTGTAAAGCTCTACCTCTAACGCCATAGTGCTCCATTTTTGTGATGAGTAGTTTATGGTCAATAGTATCGAAAGCCGCGCTTAAATCCAAGTATATACCAGCTACCTTCATTTTACGACTTATTTTATTCACTACATCATTTAGTAACGTATAAATAGCATCACCTGTACCAACATTCTTCTGGTATCCAAATTGTCTTAGATTAATAACTTTATTCAATTTCAGATGTTTACATAGGCGGTCTTTTAAAACTTTTTCGAAAATTTTTGCCAATGTGGGCAACAAAGAAATGGGCCTGTAGTTAGTTGGATCAGTTTTTGTGCCCTTTTTATGAATTGGAATAATCTTAGCAATTTTTAGTTGTTCCGGGAAAATGCCTTCTACAATGCATTTACTATAAAAAGTTGAGAGTGGTTCGGCTAAAATTGGCAAATTATCTTTAACTACAGATATAGGAATTTCATCATAGCCACACGATTTCTTATTTTGCATACTTTTCACTATTTTTGAGATTTCATTCGGAGTAGTAAGCGAGACATCCATATCGTTTTCCACCCTTTTAGTGCTTTGTTGAAGAAAAACTACAGCATCTCGACCGTCATTACCGGGCATGGTGGACTTGTGATCGAATTGCTTTACTAGAGTGTCAGCTATTTCCTCTGGGTTATCTATTATTTGATTATTGATTTTAAGTCGAATTTCCGCCCGCTTTGTTTTAACCCTATTTGTACTCTTATTTATAACTTTCCAAATTTCCCTACTAGAATTTTTCGACTGATCAATTTTGTCACTGACTGTAAGTTTTTTAGCATTCGAAATTACCCTTCTATAAATTCTAACATAATTATTCTTGTATTGAAGGACACTTGCATCCAGTTTATTTCCACTAGAGCATAAGAGTCGTTTCATCTTACTTGATGTTTTCACACCTCTAGTAATCCACTTTAATTGAAAATTACATCCTAACTTAATTCTTTGTACACGTTTTCTATAACTGTACTGAAATATCTTACCAAAAGTCTTTAAAAATGTGTTAATTCCCATGGCATTCCAATTATGTTCACGTAATCCTTGTCCAAAATTAAAACCATTCTTACAAAAGTTATCAATAACATTTTCCAAGGTAAAATCACCCAGAAGCGCGCCATGTCCATCGGCCAAGCCATTGTGATCCACGACACAGCCCTCTACACAGTCATCTGGCAAGTTAGTTAAAATGTTATCAATGCAAGAGTAAGAGTTATTGCGCATAAACGTATAAGTATTAATAAGATATCTAAAATTATAGCATGTCAACAGGCTCATAAACTCGGTTCGTTTTCTACTTTCTGTCAGCATGTCAATATTGAAATCTCCACAAATTACACACTTCCTGTTAAATAGATGTTCCAGCAGTTTCTCCATACTTTTCAAAAAAATATCAAAGTTATTATCGTTTGGATTACGATAACAACAACACAGATAAAGACCTGTATTGGCTAAACTTTCCATTACTGGACTGGGATTTGAAAGTTCCTTATGTTGTTTGTAGATAATACTCACAAATAAAAAGCAAGCACAGTTTTTTTTTATGCGAAAATTCACGGTTTACGAGATATAATTATTCAAAGTTTCCATACAAATTCAATTTTTAGGTTAGATAAATTACGATGGTAGACGTCAATTTGTCATTTCACGTTCCGTTTACAGTAAAGGTGTATTTTATTTGACCAAATGTCATTTTTTTTTTATAATATTATGCAATTAAATAGACTTTTTTACACAAAAAATAACGAATTTTTGTTTACACTTGGAACGGAACGCAGAGTTGCCTCTTGTTTACCGCGTTTTTTTGTGTTGCTGTCAGTTTCAGTAACGTTTGTTGCACTTGCAGTTGAGATCGTTTTACGTACTCCTGTAAGCTACCTCGTTTGACTACCATGGCGTCTCCGAAGCCCTATGCTTCTGTGTCTGAAGAGTGTAGTGAAGTGCAAGTGTTGTGAATATCCGAAAAATATCCAAAACCGCCTTGCCCTACCCGGACTCGGACAGGTTAGGTTAGAAGGGGATGGCGGGGTCTGAAAGACCCCGCCATCCCCTTCGTGGTTATTTTTTTTTAAACCATTGAGCCCGACTACGCTTTTTGAGCAACTTTTGAGTGTTTTGAGGTTAAGTTAGGAAAAGTCATTTTTCTCGAAAATGGTGAGTTACCTTATCACGGGAGTGGTGCCAGAGTGGAGGGGGGCACCCCCCACAGGTACAAGGGGGGCCCCGGACATCCCCGCACCATAAATCGATGGAAATTTATGGATTTTGTTTTTCTAACCTCAAAAACTTTAACCATGGATATCTCCATAACCATGGGGTTTCGCGGTGTGGGGATGGTACAGGGGGGTAGCACTCCTCCCCCCCTTCCCCCCCTCCCCCTCCCACCCCATAAATGCCAGTCCAGTAAAGGAAAGTTTAACCCCTGTATTAATATCTTTTATACAACAAATTTCAAAGCTTTCTACCCTATACAGTTTGTTAATGACATCTACAATTTCAGCTTTTTTATCTGTGTGTGCTAAGATTAAGGTCCCCCCTCTTATCTTTTTATTCCTAGTATTATAAGATACAAGATTGTAATTTTCAATATTAAATAAATTTACTGTTTTATCATTCAAGAAATGTTCACTTAAGCATACATAGTCTACCCTTCTTTCAAACGCGTCTAAGGCCCGGTTGCTCGTACATTACAGTAAAGTTAAAGTTAAAATTTAACCGTTGTCAATTTTGACTTCGGTAAAAAAAATGACGTCGGTTATCTTAACATTCAGTTGCCCAAAAATATTTTACGTTGCGGTTAAATCAGACAGGGCTTAAAAGTGTTTCCAGTAGAATTTCTTATACCTTCCCTTATTTTTCGATGGGTAATAATTTTTTCGACTGCTAACATTGTTTTTGCTGTCAAGTTGTCATTGTTGTGTAATGGCGGCCATACACGCTAGGGTTTGCATGATGGTTTTAACTAACCTTTTATGCATAACCGACAGATATAATTAACTGAGTTTCATATTGCACATATACGTTAGGGTTTGCAAGCACAGTTTTGACATTACCTCTCAGTTGGTACCTCTCTAAGTTTCCGACTTATAAATTTCTATGAATTCTTTTAATACGGCATTACGCTTGCGACTCGCCATTTTTGCGATGGTGCGCGCGCGCGACCTACCTACCGTTTTCGCAGACAATTAAAAACTGAGAACTGTGGCAGGCAAGCTCGCCGGACGCCACACACGCATGGTTATGCTCGAGCGCAAACATAACCGAACGGCATAAAATATCAATTTAGATATTTGCTCGGTTACATGTACATGCATCGATAACTGTGCAGTTTTATCACATACACGCTAGGGCTTGCCTATCGGTTACGCATGCAAGGTCAAAACCATCATGCAAATACTAGCGTGTATGGCCGCCATTATACTTACTACACTCTTTGGTTGTGTTGTTGGAAGAAAATAGACGATATAAATATATTTGTGATATAGAAATTAGCATCAGCAATAACTTGGACATTTAAGAAAATGAGTCCTTTCTATTGCGATAATACTTTGCATTATTTATTTATTTATCCTTTACTTATTTCAGGCAACGGAGGCCCATATAACATAGTACTTGTATAAAAAATTATAACTATAAACTAATACATAATTTTAAAACGAACTTAAAAACTACTGCACTCGTTGTGACGGCGTCGAGTTACGCTGCGAGGTGTCGCGTAGCCGGCCGCGGAAACGCCGATACAGCACACCTTTCGGCCAAAACTCTTCCTTGAAGAAGGTCACCAAATGGTGAGTGGGAACGCGCACCACGAACGACTTGAAATTAGTGTTATGGCGCGACTCCAATTTCATCACCCGCAAGGTCCAGTTGGTCTTCACCCGCATGTACTGTATGACGTCCTCAGCTTGCGTAGAGTGGTGCAAACGGGACACGTACAGCTGCGTCGTCGGCACTGCAGGACGTAGCAGTATGTTACATACAGCCGGCGCCGGCCCGCACTGGTTGCGATAAGTAGGCTTCCTCTTCTTCCTCTCCACCTTGATGAAGGCGTCATCATCGCAAGTGTTCTTGCGCGGAACCTGATGTTCCTGGTTCCACAACAGTAGTTGTTATATTGGGGTAAATTTTCTTTGAAACCATATTATTATGGATAAAGATTGATTTACCTCTTGTTCAAACGTCTGAGACGAGAATCTAATAAATTTACATGCGTGCTCTGAAATCTATTCCCTCCCATAATAAAAATCAGTTCGTTGACGAAACTGTCTTTGTCAGACTACCTGTTGAAATTTTAAATCATCATCGGAAGAACTGTCTTCATTAATTAAATCCAAAACAAACGATCCCATTTTAAATTGTATTCGCAAGGAAATATTTTGTAAATAGCCTAAAAACGATAAAGGTTAACTTCAATTCTACTAACGTCAAAATTTAAACCAGCCTCACCCCGTCGGTTAATTTGGCCGACGTCAAATCTGTAATTTGACTGCACGTTAAAGTAACCGCTGTTTCAACAACGCTTTTTAAATTTGACCGCCGGTTAATTTTACTTTAACTATAACTTAACCCTAACCGAGCTTCGAGCAACCGGCCCTAAATAAATGGATAATTCATTTTTCTTGTTGCTAATTCCACACACATTCTGATGACATAGGGGAAGGTTGCTATGAATGGACCACTTAACTTTACGACTTCATATCTCAAACAGTGTTAGTATTAAAATGAAAGCAGTTCATTATTTTTATTCCGTAGAACCTTTATTTATAATAATCAAACGCACTAACAATTCAGGCTTATACTTTTTAATTTATACGATGAAAACAAAATCTTGGGCTGTCGCCTTCTTTGGACCATAGGCACTTTCAATGGACCACCAGGTTGCCATCATTGGACTTCGAGAAATTTGTTCTAAAGGTCCAATCGAGGCAACTTATTATAATTAACAATATTACACAACTATGACATACGAAAAGAGACAAACAATACTCATACACATACGACAAACAAACAAACTACAGTCTTATAATACTTAATTAGTAATTAAATTTTAACTTTGGCACATAATGAGATCAACGCGTCATCAAAATTAAGAAACAATCTAAATAAAAGTAACATTAAGAGTGAATAAATCATATTTTCTGCTTAATATTAATTTAACAAATATAAAAATCAACTTATTAAAAATCTAAGGTCACTTGTAGTATATAAGTAATAGCAAGTTAACAAGTATTAAAAATTAAATCTTATAAAAAAAAATGAGATCAATAAAACTTTTATAAAGATCTAGATAAAGTCTTAAATTTGTAGCTACTGCTAACTCTTTGAAGTAATATAGTCACTTACGGCACCTAAAACAAGATCAACAAGTTATAAAAATCACATTTTATAAAGGCACAATAGATTACAATTATTAATGTAAGTGATGTCTATGATGTGCAATGAGGGCACAGATACTTTTTGATATGTTTCTTAACACAAGCACAATCAACATGTACCCAGGCTTTACAGATCATACATTGAATCATGTCTTCTATTTCACATTTTAAGCAGATTTTGCAAAACCATTTTTCTATATTCTCGTTAGCTTGCTTACTGGTTGATGGTTGAGGTTCTTTTGTAGACAGTTTTGGCTTCTTCTGCTTTGGAACCTTTGCATTCTCATCTAGGGCAGTTTTGTACGGCGACGAAGTCAATTCTATGCTACTTTGGGCTTTTCGACTTCTTTTTCGTAATTCCTGTGCTATCTTCTTGGCTCCAGGAGATATTTGAGGAATGTGGAATTCAAAGTTGGTAGAATTACTCTCCACTATAGGCGTTTGGACATTGTCACTTCGACTTATTTGAATTGGTGCTGCAGCTGGAGATCCAACATTTACGTTGCTCACCTCTGCATCTCTAGGTGACTAATCAGTCGGTTTTGCTAGCATTGATGCTGTAGGTAGCGGCTCTGCATGGGGCATTGGTTCTTCTATGATTGGGTCTATAGATTCTTCTTGTGATGATGCATTTACAGACAATGGGTCTATCGGGTCTTGGACATGCAACACCGTTCCAAAATAATCTTCTGCGTTTTCTTGTTCGGCTGCTTCTATAAATTCATAGTCTGCAAACACATCTTTGTTGAGAGGGTAAATGCCTGTTTTCAGAAATCCATTCGCAGCCGTGCCTACGGAAGCAGCTCGAAAATAGGCCTTTCCGAAGAGCATAGACACTTGGAAAACAGTCACAGTTCTTCCAGGATTTAGCCGGAGCCATTTTTCAGTTTCGTCTATGTAATAAAGACTCAACGGTTTGAAGAATGACACATCAAGGGGTTGCAGCCGTGCGTTGTGTGAGCTGGAAACGAAAACATAACTACGCCATGTCTTCTTGCATAATTTATAGCCTCTAGGTTTTTAGTATGGCTTGCATGGCCATCCATCAGAAGCAAAACCTTTTTATCTGGTGTTGGCTTCACAGTCTCAACAAAATGTTGCAACCACAGATTAAAAATCTCTTTGTTTATATATCCACTGTCTGGATTGAAAGCAAATATGGTGCCAGGTGGTGCCCCATCCCTCAGTTCATCTTTAGCGCGTTTGCGTTTGAAAATTATGAGTGGCGGTACGAAATTTCCAGCAGCATTAGCGCAACATACGGCTGTTGTTGTTACACCACGTTCTCCACTAGTGATGGCTCCAACTTGGCGTTTACCTTTTAACGCCAGCACTTTTCTAGTCTTTTTCTGCACAGTTGACAAGCCTGTCTCATCCATATTATATATCCGCTGCGCATCTTTTATGTCATGTTTGTCTAAGACTGCTTCTAATTTGTTAAAAAAATCGTCAACAGCTGGCTTATTGAATCCTGTAGCCCTGCTCATGGATGTTGCTCTTGGTTGTCGTAAACTTAAATTGGGATGCCGCTTCATAAACGCGTAGTACCATTTTTTTTCCCGCAGATTGTTTATTTTTGTTAAAACGATGCTTTATTTTATTTTTCTCCGCTAACTCAAATGCCAGTCGTCTAATATCTGTAGGAGTAATGCCATACAAGCAACCTTCCATCTCAAGCACGTGTTTACACAGCTCAGCTTCTAATTCTGGAGGGAGGTCACTTTCGGAACCTGGTATTTGGACGTGTTCTTTGGCCTTTTGGTTTACACCATCTAACCTCCGTTTTAGTGTCGCTTTCGGGACTCCGTATATTCTGCTTGCTTCATTTAAGCCCACTCGTTGTTTCCTTACTGATTCTAAGGCAAGGTTCATACTCGTTTCATTCCATGTGAAGTACTTCCTTTTGTTTAGCGACATTCTGGAATTTCAAATTTACAGTGATTTTTCTATGATTTATTTCCAGAAAGTTAAATAATCGAAATCTATTCCCATAATTATGACCAGAAAATAACAGTAAAAAAGTTGCTATGATTGGACCGGTCCAATGGTGGATCTCTCTTGGAGTCCAATGATGGCAACAAGGTATTCGTTAAGAAAAAACTAACTAAAATATACATGACCACGATAAAACAAAATTGAATAACACTCTAGGAATCACAATTAAATTCTCTAATATGTCATAACATTGCCTGAATATAAATATGGATGCAATTATACTTACGTCAAATTATCCAGAGTGAAATTATTAGATTTTGACTGCCGCAAACACAACAACGCGCGTCCTTCCTCGCCACGTGCCGCAGCGTCACTGAGGTAAGGGGGGGGTGCAACTGAGCCGCTAAGGACTCGTTTCGACTAGTTTAGGTACAGGTATCATGCACAGTTTTGGAAATACGTTGGTGGTCCAATGAAAGAGCTGGTTCAATGATCGCAACCTTCCCCTATACACAGTTTTAAATTGAGATTCGATAAGGCAGAGTTTACACTTTTATTTGAAGCAATAGCATTATTTACGTCTTTACGTCTGTTATACATGAAAAAACAAAGGTGGTGAAAAAATTTCCGGCTGACTTCCATCAATTTCGACGACAACCTCATTTAAACCCATGATATTATTATCAGCGTTAGTTTGAGTACTTTTGTTATGCATAGTAACATGATTCTTAATATTGCAGCTTTTTTCTGCATTGTATTTCTTCACGATTACGGAGATTGTTCTACGCCCATACATTGTTCGCCCTGGAGCCAACAGCATATAAAAAATCATTTTCTATTTGTAAACTGCCCTTAGTAGCCCAAAAGAACAAAGTTTCTTGACGGACACTTTGGAGAAAAGAATTATTTAAAGAAAATGAACAGATTTTGAGGTTATTTTTAATAAAGGAAAACTTAAGTAATTCCTTCAGAATATAAAAAGAAAACATATAAAGAAAACAGAAATAGCGATTTTATCACTATTTCTGTTTTCTACAAAGCATTAAACTTCAAATACAGTAAAATATTACCGTAAATACAGTTGTATTATGCCTTTTAGGTACAGTTATTATTTGTTGGTTGAAGTTTACTTTAAGCGAAGTCCGTTATCCGTTGTCAAAATGCTAAGGTGTCGTTTAAGCAGATCACAGAATCAGTTATTCGAAGCCAGGTCACGTTGAAAGCAATCCAAATTGTAGTCCGTTAAACAGAAACAAAATCAAAAACGCCTAAAGAAATCGCCAAATAGGTAGGTATTCACAACACAACACAGCCACAGGCACCGACTGACGTAGTGACGTAGAGATGCTCTCTTGAAGATCAATCATTGTATATCGATTATCAATGACCACCTATTTAATCTGTGGTTTTAATTTAGTAGACCAAAATGACGGATCAATATGTCAAATGTAAATTAATTTGTTCCGTTTCAAACATAAACACGTTGTTGCTATGATTCTACTCCAATTATTAAATTAATGCTAAAATAAAATATTTTGTTCCTAACGAACAATGTGTAACGTTTTAGTTTGCGACATTTAAAAATAGAGTTTAAGTACGTAAAAAGTAAAAATATGGCTATTGAAGTCGTTAAATGGTTATGAGAACAATTCACTAGAGTTGCGCCGTAAATGACATTTCAATCGTTAAATGAGAGATTTTCTGACAAGTGAAAAAACATAGTTCAATAGATGGCGTGAGTAAAAAATACGTCTTTGTTTTACTGGCTACTGATAAAAAAAATAAGATCCGTAAATAAGAAAGCTTATTTGATGTCAAAAACCTGAGACAGTGACGTATTTTTTACCAACGCCTCTTTTGAACTAATATTTTCTCACTTGTGAGAAAATCCCTCATTCGACTAGTAAGTACATTTTGTGAGTTTGTTTTGTTCATTATATTTTCATCATAATCGTGCTAGGCCATATTCATCATAAGTTCCATTAAAATGTTCACGGAACTAATTCCATGAAAAAACTATGCATGAAAAACTTTTATGTTGCACATTTTCAATGTTTTGGAAGTGATAAATATCGAACATCCATTATTTATCACTAGATATTATGGACATCGTCGTCGATATCGATATTTATGTAATATGAGCGAGAGCGACACTGTCAAATCTTTTGTGACATTCACATTGACAATTCCTTGAAAGATGGCGAGTTCAGTTGGTAATAAAATCAATGAGGTCACTTTTAAAACCTATTAAGAATTAAACAGTGTCCGCTTGAATTTATTATTTTTAAAAAGCATATTAAAATATAATTAAAATTAACGTACACGTCAAATGTTTGTTGGTTATAGGGCGGTCTAGAACAATCTCCTTTCAATGCATAATCGACTCTTAAAATTTCCTTTAGCAGGAGGCGCCATTTATATAGAGAACGGTTTTGTTTGTATGGTCGAAATGCGCTATAGTTCATATCTACAAAAGTAACATTATTAAATTTACTACATATAAACGAGTTTCGTAATTTAGTTTTAGTTCATTTAGTGATTTGTTATAAGGAATTTCGCCCACTAAGACATTTGTACAACTATTTGAGTCCAGAAAATTATATAAGCAATTTTGTAATTCAAAGGGGCTTATGTCATTGATTCCTCCAAGTATAATTACATAGTCATTATCAGTAAGGCTAAGACAGGTTTCACTCTTGATTGAATTCAAAACGTCAAACATCCGGGCGTGAGGTTTGAAAATACAAGTCACACTAAATTCAGGACCAATTAAATCTTGAAGTGTTTCCTGAAGTCCTTTTCCCTGTTGGTCAGCAATTATTATCACTTTTCTTTTTCCTTTTACTTCCTTTTTCACCAATATCTGTTTGGTACCATCATAAGATATGGTTTTCTGCTCTTTACTTGGAACTTTTACCTCACTCATAATCTCTATTGATCTACTGTCATGGATAGTTGTTGTGGGCATAAGACAATCGTTTTCTTTCAAGTCATTGAATGATGATTCCGTGAATTTTGTGGGTTTTGGGGTACTAACCGAAGTTGGGATAATCGTTAATGCTCGTTTAGATGTACTTTTATTTTTCCTAACAGAAGAACACGGCGTGTGACATTTTTGTGAGTCATATAGTCCCACTTTTTTATACATATCTATCACCTTATTGGACTTAAGTCAGCTTTTAGCCTAGTGTTTTCGCAGAGTAAAGTATCAATTTCCTGATTTGCACTTTGAAGGTCGGCAGTCAATTTATTAATTCGTACGTTAAGAAGGTTTAATGTATCCTTGCATGGTAAAGAAGTATCTGGTAGACTCATTATTGTTGCTTCAAATAGTGATAAGTTCGATTCATCTAATGAAGTTGACATTCTTTGTTTTTTTCTTTGTGTCACATTGTCTTCATCCATTATGTATAGATAGATGACTTTTTACAACTAATATGCTATTTATTATGTAGGTAATATACTTTAGAATCGTTTCTACTTGCAATTATGTTCAACGATCTAATTTACTTTGATGGTAGTGATATTTTTCTAAGAAATAGAAATGAAGAAACATTCAAAAAATAATATCGTCTTATGAGGTTTGAACTCAGGCCACAAAATTCACCAGTCTGTTACGCTCGCCAACTGGCCAAGCTAGTACATACCAGAGTTGTCAAAATTTGCCTATACTTCCGGCTGTCTATTGTAATTTTAGTTGTGCTGTTTTATCGACGGTGAAGATTATTTTATATCACCAAGAGATGGCACTGTTAATCAAATGATTTGCACTATTTATTTAAAAGTTTGTTTACATTATCCGTTATTTGAAATATGATTGTGACGCAATTTTAGCACTGTTAAGGATATTTTAAGATACTGTCCATGATTTTTGACACTATGTTTCAGTAATAGTGGTTCATTAACAGTTTTAGCACCATAAAAATGAAGTAGGTTGATATTTACTCACTGTTCAGATGTTTGTATTTAAAAACTTTTTCACTTATTGTCTGCGAGTTATAACACTGTATGTTCGAATTTGTTATTCACTTATTCTATTTATCGTCTTTCCACGCACTAATCATACTTGTTTATATTATTAATGATTTAATTATCACAGAGCCGATGTCAACCGTGCGCCATCTACCGCGTTGTTTTTTGTTGTACTTCTCCACTATACGATACCATTGGTGATACCAATGCATTCAGTTTTGAAGTGTTTGGTGTGTCAAAAGTGGCTGATATTTTAACCTTTTGACCGCTACGTCAAAAATGAAAAAGCGTGCCCTCAGCGCCAAGCTCCGAATTCATCCTTTAATTTTGTCACCCAGTCGCAACCGTGGCGTGCTGGGCACATTTTGGTTTGTCGTCTATACACGACTGTGGCGGTCAAAAGGTTAATATTTAGTCCCGGGCATTGCCTGATGAATACTTCATCCGAAGTTATTTGCGTCAAGCTCTTTAACAAAGTACGGAGTTTTCCTTTACTTGCAATAGTATCTACAATAGACTGTATTTTTAGTTTAACACGGAGTTGTACCAGGTTTCCCAAAACTCTTCCCGCTGATGTTTGCTGCACTGAGCGAAGTACGCATTTGGCTGATGAATACTTCATCCGACGTTATTTGCGTATGAAGGAAAGGAGTTTTCCTTTGGGAAAATTTAATTGCTCATTGCATATTTCTATTGACTGTAGAATATCTGCTTGAAAATTTTCCATACCGACGTCTCTTCATTCCGTTTGGCGTGTTTCCTCGGTTTTCTTACGCAGGAATGTTCTTATTTGGGCTTGGGGTATGGACTATTGGTTCCGGACCATTAACTGTTGTCTCTGTCCCCTTTTGGCCAATTCTTCGGTTTCGTCTTGATCCGGTTCATGTTATGGTCGTCAATTTTTTAATTAAAGTAAGGAGTTTTCCTTTAGTTGCAATAGCATCTACAATAGCCTGTATTTTAAGTTTAACACGGAGTTGTACCAGGTTTCCCAAAACTCTTCCCGCTGATGTTTGCTGCACTCAGCGAAGTAAGCATTTGGCTGATGAATGCTTCATCGGACGTTATTCGCGTCAATCTATTGATGAAGGAAAGGAGTTTTCCTTTGGGAAAATTTAATTGCTCATTGCATATTTCTATTGACTGTAGAATATCCGCTTGAATATCTGCCATAACGACGTCTCTCCATTCCGTGTGGCGTGTTTCCTCGGTTTTCTTACGCAGTCATGTTTTTATTTGGGCTTGGGGTATGGACAGTATTGGTTCCGCATAGACTTTTTTTTTATCTTTGCGCTAGTTTTAATTAAGACTTCTCATAACTAAACAAATCTAAATGAACATGGACTAACTATTGCTACGAGGAGTGGAAAAATATTTTGAAATGGAAAAACTTATACTTAGGTGAAAGCGCCAAGGTAACCTGTGAAATACAAATTTTCCTACGTTTTTAACAATTTGAAGGTCTATTTTTATTGGTTTCAATAAATAATCTAACACTAGATAAGACTAGGCTTTATTTTGCATATTCATGTGTTTGTCAACAGCGTTAAAATACGCTCCGACCCTGTTCTTTTGTTTTTATTTTGCTCTTTTTTACAAACAGATGCACGTGCCAAGGCATATAACACCCAAAAGCCTGCTCTTTAGACTGGGCCGAGAGGTTTGTGAGCACAATGTCTAACACTTAAGAAACCCACAAAAATCAGCTACATTTTCAACCTAAAAAATTGGACACTGCACACACTACTAATCCCTAGTTAGACCGCTTCTGAATACTAACAACTGGAATGAATAATCGCAAAAAACCTGGGTCTTTTAACACATTATCTAACTTTGTTTATGGTGTTTATCGCATGTACAGACGCAGATCAAGCTATCCTAATTTGTCAAATATTCCCAATCGAAAATGAACCTTTACATTTTGTTATAAAGTTGAAAACCTATCAAATAAATTCGACAGATTGGGGTAACTTGATGCCGGCCTCCGTACTCAGCTGGATCTATTTGGGACTGGAAGCCGATCCGAACATGGTCGGGGAAAGGCTAGGCATGACTGTGTGGTTATTTGAGAAAAGGAATTGAAAAGTTGAGATTAAAATAATCATGTCAAGATCAATTTTTTCAGCTGAAAAATTAGTACGGGCTGGCTCGTCTAGTCGTGGCTGAACAAATTCGGATTTGACGCTAGAGAACCAAAAACATGGTTAATGTTTTGTTTTTCTTTTCTGTGGCTACACTACATATTTAGATATTAACTTTAAGCCCGCGGCATCACCCGCAAGGATGTCAAAATTATACCACGAGAACCGTACAATTTACCAGGATAAAGTCCTATGTGTTAATCCAGGTTATACTATCTGTGCAAATTTCATCCAGAGCTAATCAGTAGTTTCTCTAACGCTTTAAAAATGGAGTATCACTACATAGTATAAAGCAAAGTCGCTTCCCGCGTCCTAATGTCTGTATGTATGCTTAGATCTTTAAAACTACACAACGGATTTTGATGCAGTTTTTATTAATAGATTCAAGAGGAAGGTTTATGTGTATATTTTGTCGACATATTATGCGGGAGATGCCGCGGGCGGAAGCTAGTACTTATAGTATAATTATAATATTGTGTATTGGGTAACAAAGCTCTTCGTTTTTTTTTCAATTTGACTGCATTTTTTATTATAAACTAATCTCTGTAGACATAAAATGTAACCTTATTTGTAAGTTTAAAGGGATTCGACTTATATCATAGATAGTCTTTAAATAAGCATGTATCATGTTATTGTACTAACTTAATAAGTGACTTATTTTAGTTTTAGGTGAAACCGATATTGTATTAAGCATTAATGTATAAGTTTCGGAAAAATGTTAGGTATTGAAAAGCCTCAAAGAAACGAGAGTGTGAGTTGTGAATTGGAAATTTTTGAAAAAAAAAAACATTTCTGCTGCCATGCAGAAATATTTTAGTTCACGAGAGAGCCGTGTTTGTGGTGGTTGGGTTATGCCGCATGGATGCGACTACAAACATTGAAACAGTAAATTGGACGGGCGCGCCATGGTTACGTAGTTTATTATCTATACTTCACCGAAACGAAACGTAAAATTGTGATTGAAATACACTGAAAGACTGTTTTTTGTATGATATAGGTAGAGGATTCAAAGTTGTGAAAATTTTGGCTGTGTGTTTGATTATAATTTAAACTGTCAAATAATGTAACCCAATGTTGGGACACTGGCCTCCTCTCTGAGAGGGAGTGGGTAACCCACCACCTGGGCCCAAAGCTGGTTGGACCGAAAGAGGACTGCTTAAAGCTGTAAGTTCTGTACAACTTTGTATTTTTTTTTATTTTTGATAAGAAAAGTTATTTTTTCAATTTGATAATTGTTTATACGTAAATGCGATTGCATGTTTACAAAGTACTTAGTACAGAGGCCAGCACATCAAGTTACCACAATCTGTCAGATTTCTTTGATAGTATTTAACTTTATTGCAAAGACATAAGGTTCATTTTTAATTGAGAAAATTTGACAGTTAGGGATAGCTTGATGTGCTGGCTTCTGTACTTAGTACATCCTAATCACCCCGGTTTTAATTGGGGTAAAATAACTTCTTCTGTAAAACTGTATTTACAAGAAGTAATATTTCAACTAAATGTCTATGTTGTACAGAGGCCAGGACATCAAGCTACCTCAATATATCAAATTTCTTTGACAGTTTTTCAACTTTATAACAAAAGCATTAGGTTCATTTTAAATTGGGAATATTTGACAGTTAGGATAGCTTGATGTGCTGGCGTCTGACAGTATCAGCGAAATGTGTCAAATTGACACGCCACGTCAGTAAGCTGTCATAGAACTGTAATGTACGGACAATTTAATTAAGTAGTTGTTTAATAATGTATTTCTCTGACTATACGTAACGATTAGAACTTTAACATTTGTATAGGAATTACATTATGTAGTAATAAGTTATTTTGTGTAGCCATATAGGTATTTTGTCATCATTCCTTTAAAATTGAAACTACTTGTAAAATGTAGACTTTGTATTAACATTGCCAAATATATATTACTTTTGTATTAAAACAGATTTGTTTCATTTTAACACCTAACACATGTTTTTTCGGAGGAGAATACCTTCAAAATACATTCGCCCGGAGCCAAGCAGCGGGTCTGATGGTAAGTCGTGACTGCAGCTGCCTATAGACATCTGTCCGCTATTGATAGATTCTGTAATTAATAATAGTTTGAAAAACACGCTTCTTATAGAAAACCGAACTAAATAACAAAAAATAAATTTGTATTTTAATAATTTAAAAAAGAAGCGTGGGGCCGGGGGCGCTTTTTAATATATATTATGGAAATGATAATCCTTTTTCTGCCACTATAATATTAATATTTATAACTATTGACACCATGCTTTTTTTTTTAATTGTTAAAAATCATTAAAACTTTATTTGCACTGACAATAGTTATTTGTTATGCAAGGCTGCAAAGTTGATTTTTGGCGCGAGTACTTGTATTGAATCCTGAGCGTAGCGAAGGTTTCAAAGGTACGAGACGCAGAAAAGCTTTGCTGCCGAGCGTAACACACAATTTTTCACATCACTACAGCGAGGAAAATGCTAGGTGCAAGAAACACAACAGGTAACAGGGATAACAGGTGTTATATGTCGAGTTTTATTTTGTTCGAGCGTCTCCGATACATTGACTCATGTGAAGAAAATAACAGATACTTGGCAATGTATCTTATGAGATAGATACTCGTAGAATATCTCCAAAATTAGAAGCCCTGTATTTTTTTAATATCCTAGATGTCCTCTAAGGAGAATGAAAGAAAAAAACAAATTTAATACAAATAACTAACGAATTTAATTTATTACATATTTATTTTTGCCAAGCAAACGGTTAAATAACATATTATATTAGTATTTATTTTATTTAAAAAATTATACTTAAATAACTACACAATTGGGTATTTGACTGGGTAGTATTTTCATGGAATATTCAAATGTGACGTCACAGATTTTTTTAATCTAATGGAATACTTATTAACATTAATTCCAATTTTACAATAATATCCTCGCAAAATATTTAATTTCTGTACTGTGATGGAAGTTTTTACGGTGAGTGGTATTATTTCTATGTGATTCAATTTTTTATTTTAGAACGTGTCATGGCAGGCAGTATAGAAAATTATTAAATAGAAAGGTTCGAATTTTAAAAACTCTTTCCACGCTAGAGAGCAAAATCCAATTTTGGGCTCAGATTTCGAATGACAAACAGACTCTTCCCGAGCCTGTGAGGTGAAAAACATATTTATAATTAGTAATGAAGTAATTCTTTTAAAGTAAGCCAATTAAATCAGCTAGGCAACAAAAACAACTTTTAATAATCAGCAGAATAATCATCGCGGCGACATACAAATAAAAAAAAATCTTATTTTGCAAAGTGAAAAATGGAATAAAACGGGCTTCACCTGTATGTACAGACGCAAGCACATCAAGCTATCCCTAACTGTCAAATTTTCTCAATTAAAAATGAACCTTATGTCTTTGCAATAAAGTTGAAATACTATCAAAGAAATTTGACAGATTGTGGTAACTTGATGTGCTGGCCTCTGTACTTATGTTCGTTAGAAACAGTCTTTGGGCGCGATTTTGACCCACTTTAAACGGCCAGATTTCCTTCAAACTTTGTAAATTTATCGAGGACCGATGACAATACATTAATTTGCTAATATTATTCCATTTTTCCATTTGCAGATTAGGTTTTTTTATTTAAGTAATATTATTTTCATCTTTAATCTATAAGGCGGAAATTGATGATAATTTTAAATTCGCTTCTTAAATCTTTAACCGATTTATCTAATATTAGGAAATGTTCGAATGCCAAAGAGAATTTTTAATTCAAAAAAGCAAATAATAGTTCAAAAAAACTAAATAAACGCTTGTATAAATAAACCAAATCAAAAAATAAGAAATAAATAATAGTTCAAGCGTGGGGTGCTTTTTAAAATAATATTCAGCACCACAATGCAACCCAGGCTTTAAAAAAAAATCTTATTTACAAAATTTTTCAATTTTTAGTTCGGTTTTCTATAAAAAGCGTGTTTTTTAGTTGTTTTTAAACTATTATAAGATAAGACATTCTAACCAATTAAAGTATCCAGCAGATAAAATCAAGATAATGTTAAAGAGCCGATTGGGACTCGAAATCTCGTTTATCGCGAATATCTCAAAAACTAGAAGTCTGAGGTCAAAAATAATGAAATTTTCATCCCCCCCTTCAAGAACACCCCCCGGGAGGTTGGTGTTTTGATTCATGGATGACCTTAAATGACCTTGACCGTGACCTTTTTCAAAATTTGTTGAATTTCTTATTCGCGTAACTCTGCTCGTTTCATGTTTGTTACCTCAGAGTCAGAACACACAGACGTGTCAGCGCCAGTTGCGTGCAAAATGGGTACCTTGGAATCCTTCCAATACCTTTTAAAATCACCCGTGCGTACGAGGGGTAGAGGATTTGTCTGTGATCTCCGTGTATATCGCATCAGTGTGTTGAGAACATTCGCTGGTGTGGACTGAAGTCTAACTATCATTGGAACTTGAAACTTGAAATCCCGTTTTTCGCAAATATCTCAGAAACTAGAAGTCTGAGGTCAAAAATAATGAAATTTTCATCTCCCCCTTGAGTTACACCCCCTGGGAAGTTGGTATTCTGATTCATGGATGACCTTAATTGACCTTGACCGTGACCTTTTGTCAAAACTTTATGAATTTCTAATTCGCGTAACACAAGTTTTTTTGTTTGTTACCTCAGAATTCTGTAATTTATCATTTGAATTGGATTTTTTTTTATTTGAATATACTACCAGATTGGTTCCATATGAATTAAGTCAAGGTCTGATGAGCGTGCGGACTTGCGGAGCGTTCTTCTGATGTTCTGTGGTTTTTTCATATCTAATCTATCTGGATGATGTTCTAATAGCTTACTGTCACTGTTATGTACAGAGGCCAGCACATCAAGCTACCCCAACCAAAGGACCATGAGTCAAATTGGGCTCAATGTCCAACAGGGTTATGGCATATGCCATTGTAAAGGGTTTGGTTCGTATTTAAATTGTTACTATCGGCACCACCTTCAATTCCATTGCAGAAAAAAGATATACACCTAAATAAGTATCGTAGAAAAAGACACTTGTTAGCCATAAAACAAGTTGTTGTTGTTGCTATTTGTGTACCCATTTTTTCAAAAGTCTCAATGTTTTGTATGTTCCTACTATTTAGAGCACCTGCCAGCTAATCTCTTCACCACCCTTGGTTGACTGGTAGAGAATGCCTAAGGCATCAAGTCCGCCTTTGTACCTTTATTGTGTGCGAAAAGTTTAAATAAATAAATAAAACTGTGTTTTAACAAAAATATTAAATTCAGGTTTATATAGGATAAAAATATATCGTGAAAATGAATTACCTACATGATTTAGCAGCATGAAATATCCAACACTAAAATGTGTGGCTATTTAGAGGAAGAATAATCAATCAAGACAATCATGTTCGAGCACGTATATATTCTGGTTAACAGAAATGAAATAAGTCCAGATGCCTACGCTCAATGTTACTGCTCGTGCCTAACAGGTAGACGCACAGTAGGAAGTAGTGCACATACCATTTCAATAATATGGTATCTATGGTCAAGCAGGTACATACAATTTAATCCGACGGCAGGTCATCTAAATGATATTGTTATTGATTTTACTGATAACAGCTGTTATATTTTTTAGCTTTGTTGATCTGGTGGTCACAAGCGCGACTGCTGAGCTCGATTCCTGGGTCGGGCAAAGTGTTATTGGGTTTTTTCCATCAAGAATTTCTCAGTAGCAACCACGGAACACGGTTGATGACAATAGGCTCGCCCCCTATTAAATGGTAATTAAACATATGGGGCAGATTCATACACGGGGCACCGTCATACACTAGCGACATCTTTTATTAGGCGCGCGTTAACTGAACGACATTTATACTGTGTGTGTACTAATAGATACATAACAAAGATATGTTACTTAATTCTAGGACATAGATATACTTATTTGACTGATCAGAAAGACTGTTAGGTTAACTAAGTTTCTTTCAGTGCCATAAAAGGAAAAACTACCTACATTTTAAGTTATTTTCTGTTTACTTAGTTATCTTTTTTTACTTTTTTCTTTATTACTTGATTATATTCTAGGTATAAGTTACTCACAGAGTCTAATTGCTTTTGGTTTCGAATACGTTGTGTTTTGATACTTTTATTTTGATAAATAATTAAACATTTATTCCTTGATTTGTGTATTTTTTCACATGTATGAATCTGCCCCATAGCCTGTATGAAAGTACCCCGCATGCGGGGCACATTCATACATTCCTGATTTTTTTTTTAAACTTTTATAAAAAGTCACAGATGTATATTTAAACAAATTATATGTTTTTGATAGAAAGTCAGATAGTTATAGTACTAGTTCTTATTCAATCTATTCAGATATTTATACCAGAGAATAATCTATGAGACAAAATAGAAAAACTGTATGAAGCTGCCCCACCTTCCCCTACCTAACTGGCGAAAGGTGGGCGTACTATTTGGTACACCTCTGCCTCACCCTTCGGGGATTTCAGGCGTGATGTTATGTTATTTTTTAATGTATTTTTGGCACCTGGAATTAAAACTAGTGTAAGATATCAAACTACAACGTCATAACAGCATTACTTTTCAGTATTACCTATAGCTTATTATGGTAGAAGAAAATATTTATAGCAAAATAACCCCATGGATTCTTCATAAAAATTAGTTTATATCTTTATATTTAGTGTTGTACGAGTATATTAAACGTTAGGTATCTCATCCCTGTTGGTGGATAAGCCCAACCTTCATACATTTTTGCCCATGGTCCTTTCTTTGATAGATTTTCCACTTTATATCAAATGAATAAGTTTTATATTCAATTGGGAATATTTGACAGTTAGGGATAGCTTGATGTGCTGGCGTCTGTACATAGCAGGTAATGGTATTCGTATTAGTGTGAGGTTAAATAACTAAAACCTTTTTTACAATACGAAACCAATGACGCGCTTCTAAATTAGTAGGTAGTTTTTATTTTGGAAGTCTGTTTTTTTTTGTAAAAAATGATTTAGTCTAATATTAAGATACCTATTTCCCAAAAAACTCCAAGAAGAGAAATTTATCAAAAAATCAACACTGTACCCATACTTGGCATCGAACCCAGGACATAATGTTCCACAGGACAGCGACCTGGGCTACTTTTCGTACGAAAACTAACTGAATTGCGTGTATAATTTATAACTATATTCTAATAGTACGTATAACTTCAGATAACTTATAGGTACTATTACAACAGTGGGGGGACCGAATTACAATGGCCGGCTCGCTAGGTGCAAGAGTGCGTATGCCTAGCGCGTGCGCGTTGGTAAAATAGGGTGAATAGGGATGCAGTCGAAAGTTTAAAAGGGGTTTTAACAGCGAAATAATACTGTTGTTGTTGTATCTATAATATACATAGGTACAAACATACACTAGTCTATACTAATATTATAAAGAGGAAAGATTTGTACGTATGTTTGTAACGAATAAACTCAAAAACTAATATAATATCCTTGGACATTTAACACAACGCCATATAGTCCCAATCTAAGCAACCTAAAGCTTGTGTTATGGTAAGGAGATGGCTAATAAACTACTTATATACATTTTTTTTGTAAATTCATACATATTATAGATAGAAACTACCCAGTTACTGGGTAACGCGACACCTCTTGATGAGACTGGTCATCAGACTTTCAGGCTGTAGATAGCTTACAAAAAAAACTATCTTAAGACATGGTGCATTGTGGATTTGCTTCATCTATTTATCAAAGAAAGGAGTTTTCCTTTGGGAAAATTGAAATGTCTATAGCAGATTTTAATTGCATTTATTCTTTCACACAAATCTTAAATACAATAATACAACCTAAAACTAAAATATAAAAAATAAGAGAAAGAAAAAATGTTTATTCTGCACAAACAAAACGCACTTATCTAAAAATTTTACTTAATAATTAAATACAAATACATAATTAAATACACCCGTGCAAAGCAGCAATATATTGTTATATCTATTATGTACAAGTAATATAATTAGTACATATAGTTTTATTTTCAGTTAATTGAAGGAATTAAGCCAAATCCAATACCCGCCGTCACAAGGCTGAGTACTGTATTTTCAGTTGAACATGGAGTTGTACCAGGTTTCCTTCCGAGTTTTCCTTTGGGAAAATTTAATTGCTCATTGCATATTTCTATTGACTGAGTAGAATATCTGAGCGATGTGCGCAGTACTTAAGTCGCAACCTTATTGCATGTCGTTTTAAATAATTTGACAAATCTAATACCCGCGTCGCAAGTCTGAGTTTAAGTTGAACATAGAGTTGTACCAGGTTTCCCAAAAGCCTTCCCTTTGATATTTGCTGCTGTGAGCGATGTACGCAGTACTGAAGTCGCAACCTTATTGCATCCAGTATTAAATACTTTGGCAAAATGAGGGAACTTTGATTTCTTTCCCACCATTTGCAAGGATAACTGTCAGATAATTCTTCCTGCATGTAGGATTCCACTTCTTGTTGAGCGAGTCTATGATGGTTTAGAATCTGGTTGGCTTGTTTTTTCTTTAGAATCGTCCTTCTTCTCCGTAGACTGAAATCCCCTCCATCTTCGTTTGTAGCGCTTGTTCCGCCATCCACCTTCAAAAGGTCAGCATATCTAGTACCATCTTTCATCTAATCTGCTACCTCAGACACCAAATTCAACTTTGCCATCTCTCCAGCTATCTCATCAAGAAACATTGACAATAAGGTGCGCAAAGCCAAGTTAGGCTCGCCCTCAATTCCGTTAAATCCTTCATTTAGATCTTTCTCAATACATTCGACTACTTCAAGAAAATTGTAATAATCCGGTTTTTTACATAGTTCTTGTAACACGTCCTTTTGTCCATTCACAACAGCGCGGAGTTCTTTCATCGATTCTTTAAAAGGTGTCAGAAGCTTGTCAATCTATTTATGAAGGAAAGGAGTTTTCCTTTGGGAAAATTTAATTGCTCATTGCATATTTCTATTGACTGTAGAATATCTGCTTGAATATCTGCCATTTTTCAATTCCCAGTCCCCATCAGTTATATCAGGTAGATCTTCATCGTCAAGTTCTGTTATAATTACTTCAACAGCTTCTTGTGTGACAAATCTCTCGATCATTTCATAGTTCGAGGTCCAACTTGTGTGCTCTGAATCCAAAAGCTCCAAGGGTTCTGCTGTGCCTTGCACATCCAGCATTTGTTCAGATGCATAGTCTGAATCAGAGTAATGGGCAATTCTTTTTACCGTTAATAGAGTTTCATCACATTTGAGAGAGTTTTGTAATGTGAGGTTGAGTTTATATGCCATGCAGCCATTGTGATACCAGCCAGGCACCGTGCTACAGTAATCCCATAATGGATCTGTAATTTGGATTTTTTGATGCATTGTAGAAAGTACCTGAAAAGAAAAAATAATGATTTAGTACAAACAAGCACACAGGATACAAAGTACAACAAAACACTGCTGAGTGTGAGAATCTAGGTTCGATTCCTGGATCTGGAATTTTTCAATAATAGCCCAGTGTGTCAATTTGTATGTGAGATGGCAATAAGCTCGTCCCCTATTGTATCGGACTTTACAACGGCAAAATGTGCATGTACTATAGGTGCCCACACTTTTGTCCAACCCTTCGGTAAATGTGTAATGTTATTATTTTTTTTTTCTTATGACATTTAATTTGTTTATTTTATTTTTTCATATCTAACTATTACACAAATGCTCCTTACACAAATCTAAATCTATACTAATATTATAAACAGGTAAAATTTGTAAGTTTGTATGTAGGGGGTAATCTCCGGAACTAATGATCCAATTTCAAAAAAATTTTCACTGATAGAAAGCTACATTATTCCTGAGTGCTATAGGCTATAAATTATATTTATATCATACATATTACCCGAGCTATCGCAATTTTCGTCTAGCAAGTCGGAAAGAAATACCTCCGAATACAGAATTATTTGCAGTATTGCAGAGTATCATAGGATATATTTAATGTTAAAACAAGAAATTTTCCGCGGACGAAGTGGCGGGCAGAACCTAAAACTAAAAAATATATCCATATGTATGTGGTAAAAAAGGGGAAGAGCTCATAGGGTGTCAAAAAATTCATCCTCATCACTATTATTTGTATCGATGTTATTAGTTTTATGTTAAGTAATAAAAATGTAGCCAAAAGTTCAGTACCCCAGTGCTTGAATCGTTAGGTACCAAGTTAACAATTTACATATAAAAAGTAGGCACAAGCAGGTATCTACTTTGCCTAGTAACCATATAGGCACCCCATATTAATTTGAACTATTGCTGAGCAATATTATTGCTAGGAACATTTGATGCTGCATGGTGTTCTTTTGTTTACCGATCTGCCAAGCCGATACATAGAAAGCTCTCTATCAACTGCGTACCCCAGTAGGCCGCCTGAAGTCACAATTAGTCGAAGTGGAGGATTACTGATCCACTCAACACCCAGAGCAATTGCAGAGCTTCTGACCAGACCATACCCCACCAGCTGAAGTGTCTTAAGGTAACATTGTATTTATTTTATTCTGTTTTTTAGTTATTGTTGTATTAGGGTTTCGTACCATTATATATAAAAACGGAAAAAAAAAATCTGTTGTGTGATAGCCCCTTAGATATTTAATTTATTCTGCTTTTTAGTATCTGTTATTATAGCGGCAACAGAAATACATCATCTGTGAAAATGTCAACTGTCTCACTATCACGGTTCATGAGATACAGCCTGGTGACAGACGGACAGAGGAGTCTTATTAATAAGGTCCTGTTTAACCCTTTGGGTATGCGATGACCCACATCATGCCTTCATATTGGGGTAGGCAGAAACTACTGAATGTCAACCGCTAGGATCTTTACGTAAGTAAGTACCCAATCAATCAATCTACCTAGCTTTTCCCAACTAAGTTGGGGTCGGCTTCCAACTAAATGCCGCTGAATACCAGTTTTTTACATGGAGCAACTGCCTATCTGACCTCCACAACCCAGTGACTGGGTAACACAATACCCCTTGGTAAGACTAGCTGTCATACTTTCGGGCTTCTGACTACCCACAACGACTGTCAAAGATCCACGAATGACAGAATGACGTAAGTACCTACCGTATTGCCCAGTTACTGGGTTGTGGAGGTCAGATAGGCAGTCTCTCCATGTAAAATACTGGTATTCAGCTGCATCCGGTTAGACTGGAAGCTGACCCCAACATAGTTGGGGAAAGGCTAGGCAGACGGAGTTTCCTTTCATTCAACCCTTTCGATATATTAAGTACTTACTACTTAATTAAAAGTTCAAAGTCAGAAAACAAAATACAAAAATTACCTATTAAAGTTTCAACGAAGAAAGCTCTTGTCCACTAGAAGCACATGTCACGAATAGCGTCCTTCTCACAACTTCGAATTAACGAGGTAACAGTCATTATCTATCGCTTTGAAGCAGTCTGTTATTTATTATCGGCGAAAATTAACAAAATAGTCTCGCACTCTCACATAAAAAGTATGAATATTTTATCAAGTAAACAGTTCACATATACACTACACAACCCGAACCCGAAATGGCTGTTTGTCCGCCCCTAAGGCTACCCACTGACCGTTTGTTTGGAGAAAATCAATACAATCGGCGAGAGAATTAACATGCATGCGCGATATCGCAAGCTTAACTCGGAACAAAATAAACGTCAGGACACAAACTCTGTCTGTAGTGCTATGCAAAGACTACAATATGTATAGGGGTGCTATGGCATAACGTCTCTAAGGTCACAAACTTAAAGCTTAAAATACAAATAAATCGCTTGGTAGTTGCGAAATGTCAGATCTCTCAAAGCGCGGCGCTTTGCGTTTGAGGCTCCTGATTGGTCGGAATAAAGCAGCCATCTTGAGTCTCCTAGTGATGTGAACGATCGATCGGCGCGCGCAGTTTTAGGCATGTACAATGACCAATATTTTAACGCTATGTTATTGAATGTTATTCTTGAAAAATGCTGCTTAATATATGATGACTCAGATTCAAATATGATTAAGTAGGTATCTAGTATAACTTAACAATATAGTTAATCCTTTCGTATGTCGTAATTACAGACATAATTAAAAACTACAGTTTTGAGCCGTTTGGGGTCGACATTCTAGGGTCATGGGGCCCGAATGCGCAACTCATTTTTTAAGAAATTTCTCGCCGATATGTCGACACGTCTCGTGACCAGGGGGATAATTCTTTGGCCAAAGAACAATCCAGTGTTCTTTGGCCGAAATGCGGAGGAGTACTTCGACGCCTAAGTGTCCTTTTTTGTTTTTGTATTTATTTGTATACTTAGTTAGTCATTTAATTTAACTACTTATGTATAAGTCGTTATTATATAAAAGCCCTTGTGTCGCGTAGATCTGCGGTCCGGCAGTTTGGTAATGTGTTTGGTTTTTTCATGTTTGCGGGGCGATGGTTCATACAAAATGTAGGAAAGTATTGCGATTATGCCACCCAAATGCTTATCAGCCATTAATTTACATATTCATGTGTTTGTCAACGGCGTCAAAATATGCTTCGACCGTTCTTTTGTTCTTATTTTGCCCTTTTTTTTAATCAGATGCACGTGCCAAGACATATACATCCAAAAGCCTGCTCTTTAGGCTGAGCCTCAGAACTCTGTATTATCATTAAAAAAAAAACTATTTAAATGGTCATACCTTCGATCAATAATACACTAGATACAGGATCAGGAACAAAAATGAGTCGCTGAAGTGGCCACGTTTACACGGGGAGTACACACATAAACATTTACATTTGTTACTACGGAATAAAGAAAAAAGTTTTATAATATTAACAACTTCAGTTGATTATAAACCTTAACACTCAAGCATAAAGTTTGATTACGATTGCAAAATATTTTTATTAAAGTCCTTCTATCATCGGAGAAAATAAAAGCAATAAATTCAAAATGTCGCTTGAAAATAAATAGTCATTTTTATAATAAGTACAAAAATATTTATTGTAAGATGAAACTTAAATCTTAAGCAATAAGGTTAAAAATATTTTGTTGACAATTTCGTGCTTAGGTACTCTATTTTGAAACTACACGAAATTTTTGGTATCACCTTTCAATGCTCAGAACACAGTAAGTATTGAAAGACGTAGAGTTGCAGAATAATAATATATTTTTTTAGACGAATGTTCGTTTTCTATGGTAGATTGTTAGCAAATATTTTTGACCGTAGTAAAAAAGTAGTAGGACTAAATTAGTACAATAGTTATTTTATTTGGACATTGGTTTTAATTGTCTGCTGGTTGGCTCATTGTTACCAACCCGCAAAAAAATGGATGTGTCTTCGTATGTGCGCGATTAAATCAAATTATTTTTTCAAATGAAAACTTCTTTAGCGGCGTTGTGCACTTTTTTTTTGGGTAAAAAATGTTAAATCAAAAATGCATAACGATAATATTCAAGTTTAAACTTCTACCGCCACTCCCGGCGTGCAACCCGTTGATTTTTTTACTTATTATTTTATTCGTCTGATTTTTTGGTTAAGTTTCGCGACAATATATAGATACCCATTCTGCATTGCGAAATGGGTTGGTTGGGTTGGGTTGGTTGGTAAAATCTACGAACAAAGACAACAAATAAAATAATAATACTACTCCATGCATTCCCTGTTCCAGAACAGTCAATGTTTGTTACAATAGTTGCAATAGTTGGCGCGTGGTCGCAAACATTGGACATACAATCATAATATTTGCTAAACGATGTCATATTTACTATTTAAATGTTTTTATTTTATGCAAAACACATACATAATCATATACATTTATCGGAAAAAGATATTCCTCCAAAATCTTGGTGTTACGGTGGTTATTTACACAACTTTTGAACAGACGCTGCGGCATCTTGACGTCTTAACGTTGGCTATGGTTGGACCATACTAATTTGAAATAAGAGCACAAAATTATTTGTGCTCTTATTTTTCGGGCCGTTTTTGAAGCGCTAATCGGGAATCTAGTGTATTATTGATCGAAGGGTCATACTTCCAGTTTGGTCACATATGAATTTAGACAAGTTCTGATGAATGGTTTTTAAGTTACCTTCTGGATTATGTTTATAGCTTAATGTCACTGTTATTTACATAGCAGATAGGTAGTCGTATTCGAATAAGTGCGAGGTTAAGCAACTGAAGACTTTTTTTACAAAAAAAAACAAGACAACCGTCATTGGAAGTTGGAAGAACAAAAATACAAAACCAAAGACGCGTTGCCGAAATTGAAGTAATATTTTTACTTAGTAGTCTTCTTCTTATGAAGTTGTTTTTGTAAAAAAAATACTTTTTAAGATATTTCTCAAAAATTCAAAGAGGGAAAATGTATCAAAACCCCTGTAACACTTTACTAATCGGACCCAGGACATCATGCTCAACAGGACAGCTTGCGTCAGGTTAATTACTATACTCTTTGGCTTGCAGCATAGAGGAAAGTAATATATCGGGTAAAAGTAATATATCGGGTATAGAGAGCCCTCTTGCAGCTAATGCTAATGTCAATTGATCGGCGCCATCTATTATCACCATCCACAAACTTGTCATGTATAGCTATAGCTATAGCTAGCTACAGGTAGCTATAGCTAGCTAGCTATAGGTACTACCTATGCTATAGTGCCTATACTTAAGCTTCCTTACTAATTTGCTTGTTTATTGATAAAGTTTTACTATGATTTTGTTATCATAGTAAAACTTTATCAAATTAAAAAGAAGCAAATTAGTAAGGAAGCTTAAGTATAGGCACTATTGTAATTTCAAAAGTTACACAGCGGATACATAAAGGAAACATCCTTTTCTTTTACAAAATTACTTGCTTTATTTGTAAATTTTAATTCAAATTAATTTGTGTGTTAATATACAAAAGGTGTGGCTGATGTTCAATCGTTACATCTGGGCCGCTCTTTCACTCATGAACGTTGCTTGAGAGCCGTGGTCAATCAAAGCCATAGCACTGTCTCTTGTCCCGAGTCATGATTTCTTACTGGTACAAGAGCTGTGTCCAGTAATGCAGTGGACAAATTTGCAGCGAGATGCGATGAAAGTGTAACATTGGTTTCCGCTGATTTTGCAGAATCTTGATTAGTTTCAACTTCATTGTTTTGTTGTTTCTTATTGTCTGGTTGATATGGTGTGGATTGATGCGTGAGCGTGTGATAACGTTTGTGACATTTTTGGCAGCACATCTTCAGGCGACATCTATAAGCGGAATGTCCTGGGGCCAGACAATTATAGCATAGGTTGTGTTTTTTCTGGTACTCGCACCTCTCAGCTGGATTAAGTTTTATTAATTCCTCACAATGACATAATGTATGGTCCTTTTCGCACATAGCGCAGCTTCTTGGTTTTGAAGAGGTAGTATTCGGTGTGGACACGTGAACTGCGTATTCTTTTCCCTTAGGAGTAGGCTTCTCTCTATTTGCAGGCGTGATAAGGTCGATCGTGCGGAACTTGGACAGTAGGAACTTGTACAGGGCATCCCATTTAGGTAACTCGTCGTCATTATCATCGTAAGCAGCTTCTTCCCATTCTCGATGCGTCTCGGGGTCCAATGCGTGAGCGTATCCCATGGGCTGGTTGTCAGGTTCAGGTTCACTACGGAGGAGGATTCGAGGACCGGCGGATTAATTTTTATGCAGAAAAGCACAAACATGACACACAAAACAACGACCACGACTTAAAACATAAAAAAATGTTGTGAATTTGTGATCTAATAATTTGACAATCAATAACAACTCAATAATTCTCTGTGTTGCTATCGTAATTATGACGCGGCTTGTAATCTCCACAAATATTTGCAAATAATTATAATACGTGTTAAATAAAATGATTAGGTAGTGAAATTAATTTTTAATTAATTTATTTTTTGTCACATATTACATTTGTATCGGTGGTGGCGCCATCTGCGGTGACATAAAGTAACTAATTGTTTTTGGATGGAGATAACAGATGTCGCATTTTTTAAACATTACCCCAAATCTGTCAATGTATGGAATTGTCCTACCCCTGGCTTGCAGCCACTAAACCAAAGACAAGAAATAAACACCAAAAGTCAAATGTAACATATTTATTGAATAACATTGATTACAGTGCCTTATAAGATACAAATAATAACAAAATGAATTAAATAATACTTCATATTAATCTTCTAACATCACACTTTGCATAAATATTTAAAAAAAATGCAATTCAGCGATAGTTCTCTGTTCAAAACAGAATTTAGTTAACGTCTTAAACATTTGAATAAATAGTTATAATATAATATGTTTAATACAGTGTGGGGTTATTATTGTTTACATCAATTATTTTAACATTTATACACACATCGAATAATTTACAAATACACATTTTTTTTTACTGGCAACCCACCATATTAAGTTGTCACTGCTGCATTTGGAATTTTGGACATCATTACCAAAGCCATACCAGAGACAAAACTGAAATCTTTCATATGCCTTCAATGGGAATGGTGATTAAACTTTTAAAGCCCGTCATCTAGATTAATAAAAATATTAGACACGTATTTTTCTTGTTCTACATTATTATCGATCACGTCGATACATTGAGATAAAATGTAGTAGCATGATGTCACGCGTAGATTTTCTTGAGACGTAGCGGGCCCCCAATCCCCAACTTGAATGGGTTTTATTGAAGTATTTTTTTTAATATATCAGATTTTTTATATAAGAAAAAAAATAAGTGTCTAATTTCTTTTTCTTTATCTAACTGACGGACTAAATATACTTATTCATTTTCTTTACACGGGCATCATCCTATCACTCCATAATAATTAGACAATATACATAATTGTCAATAATAGTAAGTAACGTAGTATAGTATAGAAAGTGTAATATTACAGAATTGAAGAAAGTACAAATTGCTCCGACTTAAAATACAGGGTGTTAGGTTTAATGAAGGACATACTTTAAGGCGAATCCTCCAACTAAAGCTCATAAAGGTTCCGGAATGACTTTGACCTTGTAAAAAGTCATTTTTACACCTTTATGAGCTCGGAGGGTTGTATTAATGATTTTGATGATTATAATTCTGTAACTACATACGTCTTACAGCCGCGAATCAAATGTTCATCAACATACAACCTATCACTGGCCTGCAAATTGCAAAAAACTTAAGAAAATTTGAATTTCGCGGGCTACCCTGGAACATCAACCTTAACAGAATACATACTAAAATGATTTTACTAAAACCAATTCTGAAATTTCAACATAGTTTAGAACAAAGTCCTCCCCGCCGTATGTCCCTCTGTACGCTAAGATCTTTTAAACTACGCAACGGATTTTAATGCGTTTTTCATCAATAGATAGAGTGATTCAAGAGGAAGGTTTATACCGTAAAGTTATAGTTTAATTAGGTTTCGCCCGAGTCATAGTATCTACATTTAACCCGTGCTAATGCTAAGCCGTGGCTGGTCGCTAGTCTATACTAATATTATAAAGAGGAAAGATTTGTATTTTTGTGTGTATGTTTGCAATGAATAAACTCAAAAACTACAGTTCCGATTTCAAAAATTCTTTCACCATTAGAAAGCTAAGTTTTCAGGGAGTAACATACGCTACTTTATATCCTTATTCCGGAAAAAATAACGGGTCCCACGGGAAAGACCACGGGAGCGAAGCCGCGGGCAAAGTGCTGCCTATACGAAATAAAATCAACAGAGTTCAATCAAACATTTTGTTGAGTTATACAAACATAATAATGTTTATAGGCGCTGTTTTTTTCAATCTTCAGGGTTAAATACTTTTTTTTTTAAGGCTGGGAAATCATCCAATGACTGCTCCCGCTCTGGGTGGAGCGGAAGGGAGTGTCAGACTCTTACTGACTAAAACCCATCCATGTTCCTTCCGTAGCCCTTTATGTTCCGGGGTAGCGGTAACCCTTACGGACAAATACTAGGATCATGTTGAACTAAACGCGAATCAACATAATATCAACATAAACATAGATAATATGAATACTATTCTTCAAATTATGTCCTCGTTTAACCGTTTGGTTAAATGGTGTTCATATACAAAGTGGAGACTACAATACGATGATAAATTAAACTGCGTATATCTAATGCTGTCCACAGCCTGCATACGCAAATTCAATCAAATATATCTAATAGTTTAGGTACTATTGCTAGTCAAAGATTGGCAAAACCCATAGTCGGTCCACCACTATTATTTAGTTTGTTTGAAAAAATCACTTTTTAAATTTCGGTGTTAGGATTTATGTGATAGTTCCAAAATAGTCCTATTATTAGTATTGTCAGTGTTTTCATTTATGGTCGTATTGTTTTCTCCACATTGTATATGAAATGTTTGCAAAAATCTCAATAAATATGCGGTACGTATACGATATTGTCCGTAAGTCCATCTGCACTCTGCGCAATGAGCCCCGCTGCCAATATTGCCGACAAATTTAATATTTTAGTTTAAAGAAAGAAGGCTCATTTCTTAAAACTCATTTTAAGAGATATGCAATATCAAAATTCGATAAATTTCGACTAATTTGTGAACCAAAGAAGAGTGCTAATACAACAATCTTAGCATAAAAGTGTTTTTTTTTTATTAATAATTTTATGCTCCATTTTCATTCTCTGCACAGCATATAACAATATTATAAGTATAACAGTTTTATAAATTAACTATTAATTAGATTTACAATTGATGGTAACTTTTTTCAAATATATTTTTTATCCGATTACATACACACATAAAAATAGCTTTATATTCGTGAAGTTTTAGTACAAAGAAATCTTATTGTCGGTGTCGAAATATTATAGAAAAATTTAGCTTGGCAAAATATCACATTCTTCCAGAACGCGCAAAAAAAAAATTCTGACGAATCCTTATTTTAATAGTTTTTCTTTAGTCTATTTTGGACATTAATACTAAGATATTTTAGTAACTTCAATACAACTGACAGCTTACAACATATTGCCAGGACAAAAAAAAACAATTTCTAATTAATGTTGCCAAGCTACAATTTTCAAAGACACGCCCCTAGCAACTAAAATACAACAATCAAAATTAAGGTCTTATATTTTTACAAACGACCTATTGCGCGTTATGTTAAATTGAACTCTATTATTTACACGTTAAACCTGGTTTCGGAACCGTCTGCTAGCATTAGGGTGACCGTTCTCGAGTTCGTCCACACGAGGCGTGCTAGCCGGGCCGGGTTTAGGCGAGCCACGTCCGCCATTGGGGCGGTACTGTAGCATTTGACGCAGCGGGTTTGAGCTGCGCCTAAGCCGAACATACCTGTGGAATAGGAAGAATAGTTAAGTATTTAAAGAGGTTATATGCGCAAGCGGCCTTCATGGACACTGCTGTCAACGGATATTTAAAATACCAGAGGGATATACAAGGTATTTTGTTTGTATATATGTATATAATATGTGTATGTGGTATGAATGAGACCATTTAAATAATCAAGTGGCAAATTCATTCAATTATAAGTATCTTTTTTTTATGTAAAACATCCTAACTACGTAAAATATTATGAACATTACAGAACAATTATTATGAACTTTATTTATGAACATTACAGAACAATTATTATGAACTTTATTTATGAACATTACAGAACAACTCCCAGGCGTTGAACAGTATAAATAGAAAAAAGAATTTGAAAAGAAAAAAATAAATTTCATAAACATCTTGTTTGAAAATAAAAATTATGTAGATATGTGTGTGCGTGTGTGTGTTGTGAGTGTGGTTAATTTGACAACACAGTTATTATTATTGCTGCAAAATTAATACTTGCATGTACCATGGTTTAACGCAAATAAAAATACTCCATTTATACAATATTTGACCGTCTTCAGGGGTCGTGAGAAAAGTCTGTCAGCCAATCTTACCAGGGGTTGACAGCCAGTATTACGCAGCAACCGTGTTGATGAGGTCAGATAGGCATCGCTCCACGCAAAACACTGATTGAATGATGCTGACACATTACAAGTAGACGGTTGACGTCAATAGACCACGGTCTAGATTCACCTACAAAGGGGTTATATCTTACCAGCCGTGCTCTGCCAGAAGGACAGCCTGTTGTCTGCCGTGGCGTAGGACACGAGGTACCGGCCGTCGGGGCTGAAGGCGCAGGCGGTGACCGGCCCGCTGTGCGCGGCCAGCGACTGGCAGCGCCCCGCGCGGAGCTCGTACATGGCCAACTGCCCCGTGTGGCTACCCACTGGGACATGCATGCAAACACTTTATTTACACGGCCAAAACCATACACGGTTAAAATTTAGTCAATTTTAGAAAATAGTTATTTGTTATGCAAGGCTGGAAAGTACCTCCTTCTGCGAAAAAGTTATGCTCGCAAAGGAGGTGGCGGGATGGGAGAGAGAAAGGTCCTCCCGTCCCAGCCGCCGCGGGAGACGCTCCGGGCGTCGGGAGCCACGTGACGACTCCCGGCCACCGTAGGCGTGGGCCTGCGGACGGTGAGTAATGGGTGACTCACCGTCCGATCAGCACCAGACCCGTGCCGTACGGCGCGTATATGTTCCACGCGCGCCTCAAAGAGATGTCAGCATATGAAGGGGCCCCTCAGGGCTAAGCCTGCCGGGTAAGCGGGATTGTCCGAAAGGGTTACCGCTACCCCGGAACATAAAGGGCTACGGAAGGAACATGGGTTTTAGTCAGTAAGAGTCTGACACACCCTTCCGCTCCACCCAGAGCGGGAGCAGTCATTGGATGATTTCCCAGCCTTAAAAAAAAAAAAAAAAAAAAAAAGGCTGGAAAGTTGATTTTTGGCGCGAGTACTTCTATTGAAACCTGAGTAAGCGAAGGATTCTAGGGTTGAACCATGAGCGAAGCGAGTATAAAAAATACCTGTCCAATATTTTTTAATAATCTAGTTTACGGACTAATTAAAAAAAATAGTCATCATCCCAATTGTACAGAAAATATATCATACCTGCGATTCTCCTAGTGGCGGGACAGTGGGACACCTGGTTGTACCGACAGATGGCTGGGAACACCTCGTTGAGACCTTTACTCTTCAGATGCGATTGGTCCACGCAGTGCAGGATAATATCCATTACCTAGTGATTAAGATGTTTGTTGAATATAGTATAGGAGCTCGTGGCTAAGTAAGAACAGCCGCACAGGTCCATCCATCAGGTTAAGCTACGCATTCCGAAGTTGGTCCATGGGTCTTTACATACAGAGACTTTTTCGTCTCTCGGAAAGCAAGTCAAGCCGTTGGTCCCGGCTGGCATTAGGAACAAGTCCTTACGATTGACCCTATCGATTGATGCCATAAAAATACAGGATGTTACTTTTTCGAGTTTAAGCAATTTTTCGAAAATCTTAGAATGCCGATTTGTTTCTTTAAAAAAATAAAGGTATGTTTTCTTTGAGTAAAAGTAGTTTATCAGCCATCTCGTTACCATAACACAAGCATTAGGTTGCTTAGCTTGGGACTACATGGCGCTGTGTGAAATGTCCAAGGATATTATTAAAATAGGGACAAGATAATAGGTCACTTTTGACATTTCATCAAAATTCAACAACGTAACCTTGTAACGGCGGGCATAAAATAAGAACTGCCCAATTGCTTAACTTTTTTCAATTACGTTTACATATTTATTGTAATAATGACCGATACGAGTAATTTTACGATTTGCTTTCACTAATAAACCATTCTAAACATAATAAACAATTTCTGATCTAAAGAACTGAACGTCGTTACAATGTTGCGTCAGTCAACCCTTTTTCTTTTTAAACACTAGGGATGTTACTCTAAAAATCGAAAGCTGATAGGATTGTAAGTTGAATCGAATGCAATGATTACTTGTGAAGAAAAATCACCATAAATTTATAACCACGTTGTGATTATAGTAAAACCTAATTATACATATTTATTATTCTTTTAACTAACTATAAAAATACAAAAAAATAACTAAATAGAAAGGTCATTGATGTTGGGTGCAATTTAGGTGGATGTTGCTGGCAACACCAGTGCCTGTCGATGACGCATGTCATGTCGCCATAACATGATGATGACGCAGTCTTTTGTTGTTGTGCGAAGTGACTGTGCGTTTTTGGTGTGCTCTCTGTTATTTTCTTCTGATCCGGCTTTTTCATTGAACTGATCTTACTGACTACGTTTACCTGGCTATAAATTGGACTCCGATTGCTTAACGATTATTAAACAAGAAAAACATTACAGTCTTACTATGTCGAAACGGGGGAAAACTCTAAACAGTCAATCTCGCGAACTAGTGCTGAAATTGTACAATTATTTTGGACGTGAATCAGTTAACGATGGGCCTCTTTTACCATTGAAACCACCGAGAGAACGCGTTGCCGAAGCATTGGGAATAGGGAAGAAGACAGTAACTCAAATTCTGAAAGAGAAATACGGACCATCAGGCTCAGAAGATAATACTTTACGTACACCGAAAAAACGAAAGAGGGACAAGAAAATTGTTGACGTTGATAATTTTGATGCTACTGCTATTCGCAACCACATTTATGGATATTACTCGAGAAAAGAATATCCTACACGGGAAAAGCTATTGAGTTCGTTAAAAGGCGCAGGTTTATTTTTTGGAGGCAAATCGACTCTATCAAAGGTTTTGAAATCGATTGGCTTTAGATTTAAAAAATCCGACAAGCGGAAAATCCTGCTAGAACGCTACGATATTATTTTGAAGAGAATAACATTCTTACGTGAGGTAAATAAAATTACGGATTGGGACAATGTCGTGTTTATTGACGAAACATGGTTGAATGCGAACCATACGGTTGCGCGGACATGGACCGATGATACAGCGGCCTCCACCTCAAAAGTTCCATCGGGAAAAGGAGCCCGACTTATTATATGTCACGCGGGATCAGCTTCTCAAGGTTTTATTCCAGACTGCCTCCTCGCATTCGCCTCTAAAACTACAACAGATTACCATGAGGAAATGAACTTTGATGTTTTTAAAGAGTGGTTTGAGAAGCTGCTAGTCAGCTTAGAAAACCCATCGAAAATTATAATGGACAATGCTCCGTATCATTCTGTACAAGTTGATAAACCACCAACTCAAGCAAATAAAAAGCAAGAAATTGTCTCGTGGCTGGTAAGAAATGGTGTGGAGGCAAGTCCAACTTTATTAAAAGTTGAGTTGTTAAATCTGGTAAAAGCAACTAAGACGTCCAAGCTCCGCTATGTAATCGATGAACTAGCCCTAGAGCATGGACACGAAGTTATTCGATTGCCTTCCTACCATTGCCAGTATAACGCCATCGAGCTTATTTGGGCACAAATAAAGGGTCATGCAGCGCGGAACAATACTGAACCACCCTTCAGTACTGCTAAAATGATGACTCTGCTACAAACTGCATGTGCAGAAGTCACTACAGAAGACTGGCGAAAAGTCGTGGAGAAGACAAAGAAAATAATTTTACAAGATTTTGAACGAGATGTGAGAATAGACAATATTATTGAAAATGAATTAATAATATCTCTGAGTGCTGACAGCAGTGATGAAGATAGCAGTTCCGATAGTTCAAGTGAATAAAAGCAATTTTTTTGTTAAATTACGTAGGTACTTGTCTTATTTTGCTCCTTTAATTTATGAAAGAAAAAATAATAATGGGACAGGGATTCGCATGATCATTTTTAAAATTCACATATGTTTCAAGTCTGTATCGATTCATTCGATTCATTCATTTAATCGATGTTTTTAAGCAGGTCACCTCACTATGAATATAAAACTGACATCTGTCAAAAGTGACCTATTATCTTGTCCCTACTGTATTTATTATAATTAGCTACTTTCAACTGTCTAACTATCACGGTTCATGAGATACAGCTTGGTGTCAGGCGGACGGACAGCGGAGTCTTAGTAGTAGGGTCCCGTTTTATCCTTTGAGTACAGTACAGTACCCTTAAAAACCAGTCACACAGTAAGTCATCATCATCATCTGCCTAGCCTTTTCCCAACTATATTGGGTTCGGCTTCGAGCCTAACCGGATGAAGCGACTGCCTATCTGACCTCCACAACCCAGCGACTGGGCAATACGATACCCCTTGGTAAGACTGGCTGTCAGATTTTCGGGCTTCTGACGACCCGTAACGACTGCCAAAGATGCACAAAGACCGCCGGGACCAACAGCAAGTAGACCTCAAAAGAAACGAACCTCAACCAGCAGTTCGGCCACTTCGTTATGCATCCTGTCGATGAGGAGCTCGATCCCGCGCAGCACCTCGGCGCGGCCCTTCTGCAGCGCCAGGTAGGCGGGCGAGGGCTGGCCGGACTGGGCGGCCGCGGCGCAGCGGGCTACCTCACGAGCCATTGTGGTTATAAACGCCGCTGGTCTGAAGAAAAGGAAAAAAAAAACTTGAGAGGTGTCAAGGGACACCCGGATGGAACGAAGTTCCTTTCGATTAATTAGTGAAGGAATTGTAATAATTTTTTTTTTTAAGTTATAGTACCTAATATTACCACACTGTTCAATGCGAAATGGAAAAACGAAACGAAAATAACTGGCTTGCTTTCTATGAGAGAGAGAGAGAGAGAGACGGAGAAACACGCGCACGCAGCACGGCTTACAACTATAGCAAAAAGTGTCGTTACAACTTTTGGTCTTAATTTTTTCCGTCTAGCAACGCGCGATAAGGAACTTTGTTCAATTGCAATTTATCAAACAAAAACATAGGTATATTAGCGACTTACGCCACATAATTATGACTTTCAGGTAAAAATAGTCACTTGGTGGTGGTTATTTTTACTCCCTTTACTGCGACGAACTGTGAGAAAAGGCCAAAAACTTAAAAAGAAATTTTCAAATTCATTTCTTTATATAAGATGACTGGTACTTATGATTACAATGAACTTTCCCAAAGAAAGTTTTTTTGTATACTCAATAGTTGCTAACAGCTGATCGGCGCGAAGTTCATTGAACTTTGCGCGCGCCAGTTGTATTGTTATTGTGATAAAAATTAAACTATTGAGTATACAAAAAAGTTTATTTGGGAAAGTTGATTGTAATCATGAGTACAATCACGTGTTTAAATATCGGTCACTAATTACCAGTCACCCTATATAACCCGTCTTACAATAAAACGTAGGGCGATGACTCCCAAACTAGGTATTTGCCTGTATAAGTTTTTAGAGAATCGCCAAATGTCGTCGCTCTCACGAAGAGTAGGCCTCTGTCCCAGCAGTGGGCATATTGTAGGTTGATTATGCTCATTGACGTTCAAAAGTGCCATTCTTGTGCCTATTTGAAATAAATGTTTTGACTTTGACTTTGACTTCATTATGTAGTAAACATCGACTTCTTCTTTGTCTCTGCTCAAAAATGTAGAAAACATACAAACAAAATAATTTTAGAATATAATAGTTAGTTTAGTTCAATATTTACTAATTCTCTCTCTCTTGTTCTGTTTGCATGCATATCTATGTTTAAGTTCACTTTTAACTACTTTTTTCTGCTATAAAATCTTGAATAGCGCACTGTTAGATATAACTTTTAATATTTTGTGGAAAATGTCGTAGGTTATACATTTATAAACCTTGTATATTTATAACTTATTGTAAGATTTTAATGTATGACTGTTTATTTTCCCCAATAAATAAAATAAAATAAAATAAAGTCATTTATTTTGTATTACCTGGCGGTAGCTATGAGGGTGAGTGCGTGTCGGGCAGTGCGGCAGGAGTCCGCTTGAGGGGTCAGAGGCAGACCGTACGTCATCGAGGGTACGAGTTTATCAGCATCACAGCACATCTCCAGAAGACCTGGAAAAATATGATGATATTTGTATTGAGGAAGGTGAAAAACATGGCGGAACTGTAAGGGTTCCTTGTTGATTAGGGAACCCTAAAAGAAAGCCACGAAGGCTTCTGTACAATATTTATTTATTTATATAAACTTTTCGCACACAATAAAGGTACAAAGGCGGACTTAATGCCTTAAGCATTACTTAAAAAAAAACTTCAGTATAAAAAATACGGTTCTTATATAGAGATCCATTTTAATTATTAACTTTATTTAATTTTTATTATTTTGTAATATAGCGGCAATAGAAATACATAATCTGTAAAAATTTCAACTGTCTACCTATTGCGGTTCATGAGATACAGCCCGCTGACAGACAGCCGGACAGCGGAAGCTTAGTAATATAATAATCTATATATATAAAAGAAAGACGGGTTTGTTCCCTTCGTTATAACTCGAGATCTGCTGGACCAATTTTCATGGTTTTTGTTTCGTTGGATTTGTCTCCGCCCTGAATAGCAGAATACTTTTTTTTTTTTTTTTTAATTTATATTTAGGTAGGGTAGGTAGGTAGGTAGGGTAGGGTAGGTAGGTAGGTAGGGTAGGTAGGTAGGGTAGGTAGGTAGGTAGGGTGGGTAGGTAGGTAGGGTAGGTTGGTAGGGTAGTTAGGGTAGGTAGGTAGGGTAGGTAGGTAGGGTAAGTAGGTAGGGTAGGTAGGTAGGTAGGGTAGGTAGGGTGGGTAGGTAAAGTAGGTAGGGTAGCTAGGGTAGGTAGGGTAGGTAGCTAGGTAGGTAGTGTAGGTAGGCAGGTAGGTAGGGTAGGTATCACAGTTAAGACAGGACAACGTCTGTCGGGTCAGCTAGTAATATATAATATTCAATATGAAAATATATAAATAAACGAATAATAATATCCTTGGACATTTCACACAACGCCATATAGTCCCAAGCTAAGCAACCTAATGCTTGTGTTATGGTAACGAGATGGCTGATAAACTACTTATATACATTTTTTTTTGTAAATACATACATATGATAGATAGAAAAACACCCAGACCCGGAACAAATACTTGCAGGTCGTACAAATATTTGTTCCGTGAGGGAATCGAACCCGCGACATGTTGCGCAGCAGTCAATCGCTCAACCACTGCGCCAACCGTGTCGTCAAATAAGGTTAGTACCAAATAAGGTTCCATTTGACACACTTCGGGTACAGAACCCTAAAAACTACAGTTGTGATTTTCAGACACGGGCAATTTCAGTTGTTTGTCAATTCGCTTAACAATCAATTTCCTCAACGTTACATTTTATTATAGACTAGCTTCCGCCCGCGGCTTCGCCCGCGTGGACATCGGAAATTATCCCACGGGGATAAAAAGTATCCTATGTATTAATCCAGGTCATAAACAACCACTTTTTTTTTAAATCTTCCAATGACTTCTCCTGCTCTGGGTGAAGCGGAAGGGAGTGTCAGACTCTTACTAACTAAAACCGATCCATGTTCCTTCCGTAGCCCTTTATGTTTCGGGGTAGCGGTAACCTTTTCGGACAATCCCGCTTACCCGGCAGGCTTGGCCCTGAGGGGCCCCTTTATATGCTGACATCTCTTTGAGGCGCGCGTGGAACATATACGCGCCGTCCGGCACGGGTCTGGTGCTGATCGGACGGTGAGTCACCCATTACTCACCGTCCGCAGGCCCGCGCCTACGGTGGCCGGGAGTCGTCACGTAGCTCCCGACGCCCGGAGTGTCTCCCGCATAAACGACCTCTATGATAATTTTCATCCAGATCCTTTCAGCCGTTTGAAGGACGGACAAACATACAAACTCACACACACACAAACTTTCGCCTATATAATATTAGTGTGATTTCACTCACCCAACAACACATGACTAACATCCAAATAAGGCTCCCAGACCGTGAACCCTCTCCCCAGCAGGTCGACAGCCGCCCGGCGCAGCGGCGTGTGCGCAGGCAAGCGCGGGCACGCGGGGCTTAGAAGTAGATGGGTGAGCGCCAGAGCTGTCAGGCGTGCTAAGTTGTTGGAGGAGCTTAGAGTGAAGCCTGGAACGAGAATTGTATTGTTTATTAGATTTTTTACAATAAAAAAGTAAATCTGCCATTTTTTTTTGGTATTAAATAGAGGGTACTACAAAAACAAAATAATTTCGCTGCGGGAAAAAAAACACTAAAATGTCACGGTGTATCTTGTATCATCATAATCTGCCTAGCCTTTTCCCAACTGTGTTTGGGTCGGCTTCCAGTCTAACCGGATGCAGCTGAATACCAGTATTTTACATGGAGCGACTGCCTATCTGACCTCCACAACCTAGTGACTGAGCAATACGATACCCCTTGGTAAGACTGACTGTCAGATTTTAGGGTTTCTGACGACCCGTAACGACTGTCAAAGATGCACATATGACAGCCGGGACCAACGGCTTAACGTGCTTTCCGAATGTATTTTTCTTAATTTCTTGAGTCTTAACTGTACTGATCATCACTTGGAGCACAAAACCTTATGGGTCCATGTGCTTCACCCAGGTGAAGAACTTAGGTGAATGAAACACAGGTTCGACATAAAATAAAAACACTTTTTGTACACGGTGATTTTTAAATCACTATTAACCTTTCAGGGCGTGAAAGTACCGATGATTATGAGTAACTTTTATTATGAGACCAACTCCGAAATATTAAAAAACAAATCGCCTTTTTCATACAAAAATAAAGAAGAAAGAAAAACATTTTATTCTGGACACGCAATGGAAATACACAGAAAAAAATAAAATAAAAACAAAACAGAATATAAAAATTTAATGAAACAATTCAAAATTGAGGCAAAAGACTTGTGTGAGGCAGATAATGCAATGGTTAATCGATGAAAATGTATGAAACAGATGTTTATACTTTTTTTGTTATTTCGTAGTTGGTGCCATAGTGTAACTTATTTATAATCATGAGTACTGTCATCTCCTGAAATATTAACAGTGAATTAAAAATGTTAACTGTGTGTTAACATACCTTAAGCCAAGTCAGAGGCCCATGGGCAGCATAAAAATTCTGACACCAGGTTAGTCACTAACCACACGAAAGAGAGCGTCGTTCCAGTATTACGTAACGCAATTTTTTAAGATTTTTGACCCCCCCCGCCTCCCCTTGTAAGACACCGTAACGTCGTACTGTACCCCCCCTTCCCCTCTCTAAACGTTACGGTAGCACTCAAGTGACCATTTTTACCCTAAAGTCGCAAAAAGTTATGTTATAGTTTTTATCCTTGGTATACTTTAAATTGCATTTGCGTCAATAATACTAAATAAAACAAGAGATTTTTAATCCCAGAATATACAATCGAGAGATTCCCCGTAAAAAGTAAATGAAAAGGGTTGCCAATTTGAGAGTTTTTATTCCCAAATTTTTATTAAAAAAAAAAAAACAATGTTACGTAACGTGTTGTAAGAAAGACCCCGCCCGCCCCTGTAACGCATCGTAACATTTTAACCCCCCCCCCCCCCCTCCCCCAAATTGCGTTACGTAATACTTGAACGCCCCAAAAAGAACAAGAAGAAGAACATACCTTCAACAACAGAGCTTTTGCGACTATCGCCATCCTTCCTCCTCTTATTGCCGGCAGCGCCTAAAACAAGCGAGCGACACAATGCAAATCATATCAGCGGAAATAAGCGAGCATTTAAACAATATACATTTGTTTGGAACAAGCTTTGTACAGTGTGTTAGGTTAAACGAGGGTTAGGTTAACTTTCAGGGGGTACTATACAGCGGGATTATCCGAAACAGTTACCGCTACCCGGGAACATAAAGGGCTAAGGAAGGAACATGGATGGGTTTTAGTCAGTAAGAGTCTGACACTCCCTTCCGCTCCACCCAGAGCGGGAGAAGTCATTGGATGATTTCCCACCCTCAAAAAAAAAAAGGGAGTAGGTACTATATTCATGAAAATGAACAACTTTGACTATGGAACTATACCTGAAATCACGAAAAAAAAATCAGCTGTTCAGTACATTTATGTTCGCATAATTCTTCAAAATATATGGAACAGTTTTTTTTTTAATTTTTCAGAGTTGGTCCCATGGACAAAGTTGTTGATTTCCATGAGTACTATACAACTTGAAAGTATGTCCCTCATTTAACCTAACACACTGTAGAGTATAGCTTATAATTTAGCTTAGGCTGTATAAGCAGAGTATATTAACCTAGGGTACACGGAAGTAAGTAATACAGAGTGGATAATACCGCCTTTTTAATGATTATAAAAACCGGCCAAGTGCGAGTCGGACTCCTGCACGAAGGGTTCCGTTACATTATATATAAAAATAAAAAAAATCCGCGACAGCTTTGTGTATCTTTAAAGATTGACTCACTAAAACCTTTTTTATGGTAATCAAATTTATTCGAAACTAGCACTTTGGCCGCGGCTTCGCTCCCGTGGTCTTTCCCGTGGGACCTGTTATTTTTCCCGGGATAAAAAGTAGCCTATGTTACTCCTAGAAACTAAGCTTTCCAACGGTGAAAGAATTTTTTAAATCGGTCCAGTAGTTTCGGAGCCTATTCATTTCAAACAAACATACAAAAAGTCAAATCTTTCCTCTTTATAATATTAGTATAGACTAGCTGCCGCCGCACGGTTTCACCCGCTGCTCGGCTCCTATTGGTCGTAGCGTGATGTTACATAGCCTATAGCCTTCCTCGATAAATGGACTATCCAACACAAAAATATTTTTTCAATTCGGACTATAAGTTCCAGCGATTAGCGCGTTCAAACAAACAAACTCTTCAGCTTTATAATATTAGTATAGATTAATGCATTATTTGCGAAGGAGTTTTATCAACATAAAATAAATCCTTATCCGAATAAATATGTCATTAATCACAAGTATTTAAATGTAAAAAAAATTGTCCTTGACCTCACTTGATTTCAATCAACATCTTAGGAGATATCTAAACCACTCTCTCTCTTAGGTGACGCAGACGAAGTTGCGCAGGTCAGCTAGTTAAAAATAAATCTTTACTAATATTATAAAGCTGAAGAGTTTGTTTGTTTGAACGCGCTATTCTTTGGAACTACTGGTCCGAATTGAAAAATTCTTTTTGTGTTGGATAGTCCATTTATCGAGGAAGGCTATGTAAGTGGCCAGTGTTGGGTCAATCAACTAATTTTTTCAATCAAATGATTAGTCATGACTAATTTAGTCACAACAAATTTAGTCATGATTGATTTAATCAATAGTTAATCACAATCATAACTAAATAAATTAGTCATTAGTCATTCAATCATTATTTTTGATTGATAACTAAACTAAAAATGCTAAGCTGGCTAACTCCATTTTTTGTTCCATTAGAGACATCTATCGCGCTATTTAAATTATTCATCACTCATAAGTTGATTGATAGCATTTTCCATTTTTGTATTTGTACATGATTATTTTTTTTCATTATAACTGCTACTACTGTAAAAAGATAAAAGGCAAAAACGGGTAATGGAGATACTTGCACTTTGATCACCAATTTAAATTATTTTAAACATAATTAACCCGTAGTTTGTTGTTGTAATTGTATAACGTGCTACTGCCTACATGTTAATTAAAATTAAACTGATTCTGTTGTAAAGCTTGTGTTTTATTTTATTATGACAAAAGCTTTTATTAAAACTTGTGAAAAACGAATCAACATTCTGTGAGCGTTAACTTGACAACGGCGTAATTTTAGATATTAAATTAGTCATGAGAAATTTAATCATGATTAAATAACTAACACTAATCAATCTTCAATCATCATACATCATTGCATTTTTTTAGTCATTACTCATTAGTCATGATTAAATAATTTAATCTTAGTTATCAATCAAACTAAATTCTGCCCAAAACTGTATGTAACATCACGCTACGACCAATAGGAGCCAAGCAGCAGGTAAAACCGCGCCGGATCAGCTACTACACAATATCTATGTTATTATTAAAAATAATACCTTCACTGGTTATATCTTGTCCGAACTCTGCTCCGATGACTCCCAGCAGTACAACGGCAGTCGTCTGCTTGCGCTTGAGTTCGGCCAGCGACGACGGCTTGCGGATAATCTCTTCTTCTTCTTCTTCAAATTCTTCTTCTTGCTGTAAGAAGAAAGAGAAGAATCTCAATTGATTGTTGAATTATTTCTGTTTTTATTTCAAAGTCAAAGCCGAATCATTAATTTAAAATAGGCACAAGAAAGACACTTTTGAACGTCAAAATGAACAAGAAATAGAATTGAGTCTAGTCGCCCCATCCAAAAGGTAGTTTCGTATGGAGAAGAATGGGCAAGAAACTCCACCGTTACTCTTTTAAAATGTTTTGTGTACATGAATGATAAAATTATATGTGAAGACGATGCACCCAGAATCAAAAAACTACACCACAAAAGGTGAAAAAAAAAAACATATATAACAGAGTCAGGCGGGAATGGGATCGTCCTATGTTGACACATAAAAACAATGACTACCGTCTCTGCAAATATGAGAATTTATATCAATTAATCAATCTGCCTTGTCCTTTCCCAACCATGTTGGGGTCGACATCCAGTCTAACCGGATGCAGCTGAATACCAGAATTTTACATGGAGCGACTGCCTATCTGACCTCCTCAACCCAGTATCAGGGTAATACGATACCCTTGGTAAAGACAGGCTGTCAAACTTTCAGGCTTCTGACGACCTGCAACGAATGATAGCGAAGACCAATGGCATAACATAACGTGCTTTCCGAGGCACGGAGGAGTCTCGGTATGTAAAGATGGTCATCCATCCACGACCAACCCCGGCGAGGTGGCTTAACAAGATCGATTCACGCTTGGTGGATTGCCCTTTGATGGACTGACTCTTTCCTCTATCACAGCGAGGCCTGTGTCCCAGCAGTCTCCATAGGTACAGAGGCCAGCACATCAAGTTACCACAATCTGTCAAATTTCTTTGATAGTATTTCAACTTTATTGCAAAGACATAAGGTTCATTTTTAATTGAGAAAATTTGACAGTTAGGGATAGCTTGATGTGCTGGTGTCTGTACCTAATGCTTTGGAATGGGCAACTAGCTTCATCTTTCTGACTGGCCGACCCCTTGACAATTCAAAAAATTAAAAAGTGCCTATAATTGGTTTGTTTGAAATAAATGCTTTGAGTTTGAGTAGGAAGACTATACCCTGAAGATGTACAATGTGGTTGGCGCAGCCATCAGGCACAGTTTTTTTTTTTTCAATATTGAGGGTACTTGTGACATGTGTCAAAAAAAAAATCTTTTATACGTACGACTTGCTGCACTTTCTCAGCGGGCTCCTTGTGCGCGGCGTGCGGGTTGATGCTCTCCGTGTGTGTGTATAGTGGCAGGAACTGTGCCCAGTTGTCTACGAGCGTCTTACGGCCTTTTGGACCGAGCCTGTCAAGAGACAAAGTTTTCGTGTGGTTAGTGACTAACCTGTAAACAGAGTTATTATGCTGCCCATGGGCCTCTGACTTAGCTTCACATGCTGTTGAGAAATATCTCTCAGACATCCACGGGTCCACGCTGGCAAGTGTAGCTTAACCAGAAGGATAGATCCGTGCGGCGTTTAATACTTAGCCACGAGCTCCTCAAATCTAGTACAAGGGAGTCATAGGATGATGCTAACTCTGTCAGGACACTTACCTGCCAAGTTCTGCAAGTAGCAGCGCCTGCGCAGCCTCACGCACCTCCAAACAGTGATGTTGCCAGCGACGAGCCAGCATCTCCACTTGGGGGCGCTTGAAGCTCTTTGCTCCTGGAAGAACAAGAAGAAAATACAGCTGATATTTTCTGTAAAAAAAGCTCTTCGTGATAACGGAGGTGAACAGAGCTGTCAATAATGTCAAATATCTCTCAGGCATGCCGGTTTCCTCACGATGTTTTCCTTCACCGATTTTTTAGCAAGTGATAATTATACAATACGCACATGAATCCGTAAAATCAGAGGTGCGTGCTTAAAGTTCGAACTCGAGACCTGTGACTTGGCAGTTCGATGGTCACACCACTAGGTTCATCATCTGCTTAGGCTTTTCACAACTATGTTGGGGTCGGCTTCCAGTCTTACCGGATGCAGCTGAATACCAATATTTTACATGGACCGACTGCCTATCTGACTTCCACAACCCAATAACTGCGCAATAACGGTAACCCTTGGTAAGACTGGCTGTCAGATTTCGGGCTTCTGACGACCCATAACGACTGTTAAAGATGCGCAAATGACAGTCGGGACCAACGGCTTAACGTGCTTTCCGAGGCACGGAGAAGTCTCGGTATGTGAAGATGGTCACCCATCCACGGCCAACCCCGGAAAGCTTGGCTTAACCTGATGGATCGACTTGTGCGGCTGTTAGTACTTAGTTACGTGCTCCTCCCACACACACACCTAGGTTATCATTGCTATTTCATTGATGACATTGGTACTTCATGGTCTACATATAAATAAGCATGAACAAACCTGCTGCAACTACTTTATCAGGCAGCAGGACGCAATGCAGCGTCGCCAGCAGAGACCAGCCCTGCTTGATGTGCGCCTGCTGAGCCGCTAACTGCTCCTCTCGCTCCTCATCCTGAGCCCATGATGACGAGCTCCTGGTGGACGGTCTGGGAAGAACACGAAAAGACGTCCCGGGAGGGTAGTTTATTATTCTTTTACAATATCTTTTATTATTAATAATAATGTGACGTGTTTCGCAATGTTAATTACTTCTCATAATTACATGCAGCTGAGATGAGAATGCTTAGAGGGATGTGTGGTGTTACGCGAATGGATGGAATACGTAACGAGTATATAAGAGGAAATCTGCAAGTGACACCGGTGACTGAAAAGTTGTGTGGAAACCGGTTGTCATGGTACGGACATGTTATGCGGAGGAATGAGGAAAATGTTGTCAGGAAAGTTGTAAGCATGAATGTGGATGGCTATACAAGTAGAGGGAGACCAAAGAAACGATGGATGGATTGTGTGAAAGATGATATGGCTAGGAAGGGAGTGACTACCGAGATGACTAATAGAGAAGTATGGAAGGAATAGACATGTTGCGCCGACCCCAAATAAATTGATGATAAGGGCAGGAGAATGATGACGATGTGTAGAATCAAGTTCTTCCAACTAAACAGACAGCTGTGCTGCTGGGGAGTTTGTTGCGCCACTTCTTCTTCCCAGCTAAAGCACTAGGAAGTGGTGAAGGGTGGGCGTTTTTGGGGGACTGTCTTATGTAACTTTGACCTTCAAAAAGTGCTGATTTTCAGCCTAGTTTGAATAAATGACTTCTGATTTTGATTTTATCATGAAGATTTTAAAGTACAGGCAGTGACATTCACGAAGACGCACCCCACTATTTCTTGTACGTAAAAGGGGGTTGATCCGAGCGTTACTCAAGGAGCCGTCAACGGTTCAATGCACACTAGTAGCATATAGACAAACTACGATAACATGGCGCGCCCCTCCAATTTACTGTTTCAATGTTTGTAGTCACATCTTTACGAAAGAGTTTTATGTAGTTGTAAGTATTCGTGTTCAGTAGCAGGCCGGCAGCGACATGCGTTGTGAGTCTTAGTGGCGCTTTGTAATTTCACAAATACTTTCAAACGTTTCGAATTTTGGAGGGGCGGCCATGTTATCCTAGTTTATTACCTATCGACAGAACTACTACACTAGCGAAAGGATGTTTGATGATGATTTGAAGGATGATGTGATGTGAGTTTAACTGTAGGAAAAAATGTGGGGCGCGTCTTCGTTGAAGGTACAGATGCCAGGAACTCACGCTATCCCAAACTGTCAAATAATCTCAATTAACCTTTTGAACACCATTGTCACGTATACGTGACAAGCAAACGCTTACCCAGTACGCCAACGACATAAATATGTGATAATGCGAGTACATTATAACACGAAATAAACAATTAAATCATTAATTTTGCTAGTGTTCATATAAATATCCTAAAAATTGAAGCTCTCGTACGTATTTAATGACATGAAACAAATTAAAAGACACCATGGATATTGGGAAATTCATGATAACAAGAAGAAATTAATTTGTATCTTGGCGTAGAAGGCACGCGCGTGCGTTTATGCTGGCATTAATCAGCCATCTCGTTACTATAACACAAGCATTAGGTTGCTTAGCTTGGGAGTATATGGCGTTGTGTGAAATGTCCAAGGATATTATTAATATTATTCGGTATCGTCATCACCTGTGCAGGCGCCTGATGACTTCCTGCTCCGGCACGAAGCTTGCGTTGCTCATTGACATGAGGGTATTGGCGAGGGCTACGATGGATAGTAGGTGGTTGGTTGTCAAAGTTGTGCTGAGCTCCCAGTGGAGTTTGGATGAGAAGAGTCTGGAAAAAAAGTTGATTTATTTATTACTAGCTTCCGCCCGCGGCTTCACCCGCATAATATGTCGACATATTATAACCTTCATATTAATAAACCTTACTCTTGAATTCCTCTATCTATTAAAAAAAACTGCATCAAAATCCGTTGCGTAGTTTTAAAGATTTAAGCATACATAGGAATATAGGGACAGAGAAAGCGACTTTGATTTATACTATGTAGTGATTACGAACTTGCATTTACAGTTGAAACCACACAAACAAGTTATTGGTCTGTAAAAAGTTAAAATGTCAAACGATAAATTATAAATAAACAAAAACCTTGACTTTGTGAAGTAAAACATAATTGGAAATTATAATGAAATTAAAAATATATAATAAATAATAACAATTTATATCAGTAACTAGCTTCTACCCGCGGCTTCACCCGCGTGGATGACGGAAGTTGCATGTTATTATACATATAAACCTTCCTCTTGAATCGCTCTATCTATTTAAAAAATCTGCATCAAAATCCGTTGTGTAGTTTTAAAGATCAAATCATACATACAGACATTAGGACCACGGAAACGACTTTGCTTTATACTATGTAGTGATAAAGTCAAAGTCAAATCATTTATTTCAAATAGGCACAAGAAAGGCACTTTTGAACGTCAAAAATGAACAAGAAATAGAATTGACTCTAGTCCCTTCCAAAAGGTAGTTTCGTGTGGAGAAAAACGGGCAAGAAACTCCACCGATAAAACATGCCCATACTTTTCCAAACGAAACTACCTTTTTGAAGAGGCATAGAGGCACATATAATTAATTATATATTTTGTTCATTATGTCGTTTAAAAGTGCCATTTTGTGCCTATTTGAAATAAATGATTTGACTTTGATAAGTGTATCAATCTGTAAATAAATATTAACTCCTCACCTAGTCAACTTCTCCTGTCTCAGCAATTCAGGTGGCAGATCCGACGTGATCAGCAAAGGGTCGTCAGGAACCGAAGCACAGGCGGCTGACCAGCTTCCCAGCCAGGTCGGAAGCTGTACTGCCATGTGACCGTGACGGGAGACCACGCCGAAGCAGACTGGCACCTGGAGATGTTGAGTGGTTAGTTATTTGGAGAGCATAAACTTGAGCACCTAAATATATACAATGTGGAAAAAACATCATCATCTGCCTTGCTTTTCCCAACTATGCTGGGGTTGGTTGCAGCTGAATACCAGTATTTTACATGGAGCGACTGCCTATCTGACATCCACAACCCAGTAACTGGGCAATACGATACCCCTTGGTAAGACTAGCTGTCAGATTTTCGGGCTTCTGACGACCCGTAACGACTGTCAAAGATGCACAAATGACAGCCGGGACCAACGGCTTAACGTGCTTTCCGAGGCACGGAGGGAGGAGTCTCGGTATGTAAAGATGGTCACCCATCCACGGCCAACCCCGGCAAGCGTAGCTTAACCTGATGGATCGACCTGTGCGGCTGTTAGTACTTAGCCAGGAGCTCCTCTAGTGTGGAGAAAACAATACGACCATAAATGAAAACACTGACAATACTGATTAATAGGACTATTTTGGAACTATCAAATAAATCATAACACCGAAATATAAAAAGTGATTTTTTCAAACAAACAAAATAATAGTGACTATGGGTTTTGCCAATCTTTGACTAGCTATACTGACTAAACTATTAGATATTTGATTGGATTTTTCGTATGCAGGCATTTTTTTTTTTTTTTTAAGGCTGAGAAATCATCCAATGACTGCTCCCGCTCTGGGTGGAGCGGAAGGGAGTGTCAGACTCTTACTGACTAAAACCCATCCATGTTCCTTCCGTAGCTCTTTATGTTCCGGGGCAGCGGTAACCCTTTCGGACAATCCCGCTTACCTTCGTATGCAGGCTGGGGACAGCATTAGATACGCAGTTAAATTTATGATCGTATTGTATAATTGTACTCCACTTTGTATAATTCGATGATGTATTAAATACATCATCTTCTTCTCTTTCGTGTGGTAAGTGTCAGAGTGTTTTATGCTGCCCATGGGCCTCTGACTTAGCTAAGCATGCTGTTGAGAAACAACTCTCAGACATGCTGGTTTCCTCACGACATTTTCCTTCACCGATAGTTAAGATTATATCTGCTTACCATGGGTCTCAGCAGTCCCAGCTTAGACTCGCAGACCCTGTCCAGGTCGGGATCCAGTCCCCAAGCGTGCAGTAAGGATATCAGGATCTGAGCTATCTCCATGGTGTGGGGGGGCTCTGCCAGTGACATGTCACGTGGTCTCGGGCGCTTGCCTTGAGTCGCTTCATCTGTAACAATAGGACATAGGTGTTAATGAGTTTTCGGAGGTTTTTTATACTAATTGACTATTTGAAACGGTCAAAAAATAAAATATGAAATCATAGAAAAAACACCGCTGGTCTTAAAAACTCCCATCACCGTACATAAATTAAATATTATGCAAAGATATTATTGTAAAATTGCATTTAATGTTAATAAGTATTCCATTTGATTCCAAAAATCTGTGACGTCACATTGTTATATTTAAAACAAATCACCTACGAATTCCGCGTTTTGACAGTTCATAAAAAGTAACGTTATTGACTACCCTGTCAAATACCCAATTAGGAATTATAATGCTAAAGTTTGAGAGGGCGTTTGTTACTCGTTTACGCCAGAACGGTAGAAAATACGTTTATTTTCGTCATGTTTGCCGCATTTAAATGTATTTACTTTTTCTTTCTTTGGACTGCGTACTCAATCACCTCAACCTACTGCAGTCCACTGCTGGACATGATTCTCTCCCAGGCTGCGCCACAACGCCCTGTCAGCCTCCCGCAGGCACTCTGTCCCAGCTACCTTCTAAAGGTCATCGGTCCATCTATGTAGCTGGGGGGCGTCCCACACTACGCTTGCGCATACGCAGTCTCCACTCCAGGACTCGTCTGCTCCACCGGCCATCGACAAACATGGCCTGCCTACTGTCACTTCAGTTTGCTTGGTCACTTCCGGCTCTTTACCGGATAATGATAGCAGTGATAGCCTGGTGGTGTGACTGCCGGACTGCCAAGTCATAGGTCTCGAGTTCGAACCCAAGGCACGCACCTCTGATTTTTCGGATTCATGTCCGTATTGTATAATTATCACTTGCTTAAAATCGGTGAAGGAAAACATCGTGAGGAAACCGGCATGCCCGAGAGACATTTCTCAACAGCATGTGATGCTAAGTCAGAGGCCCATGGGCAGCATTAAAACTCTGACACCAGGTTAGTCACTAACCACACGAAAAGAAGAGAAGAGAAGACCGGATAATTTCATTGCTGATGCCTAACTGATTTATAAGTGTTATTTGCAAGTTTTGAATACCGTTTATCTTCAACCAAAGACGGAATAGTTCTCATTTCTCTCAACAGATGGCGCTACCGTCTTACTCTGGACTAAGTTCGGCATTTCCGCGATAACGCGACATCGTAAGTAGGTATGCAAGAATGTCTCAACCTCGGGCAGTAGGTTCAGAGCAACGCTCCGTGATTCCTACGTGGATGTTGCAAGCAGTATTAATGCCTCCGGTGTCGCGTGGAATGTGTCATACTGTCTGTTAGGTTATTATATTATTGCAAATGTCGGAGAATTTGTTTCTAGATTTGTTTTTATTATGTCGGGCTCTTTGGTAAATGGTTTAAAGATTACATTGCTTTGTATTTATCGTGAAAGAAAGTGTTATAACCGTTATTAGTCTTATATGAAAATAAATGGAGTATAGTCGATATGCTACGCTTTTCTTGAATTATAGCTAAGAGCCAATAAAAAGAAACAATCAAAAACCGCATCAAAATCGGTCCACTCGTTCAGGAGCTACGAAGCCTCTGACTGACACGTTAAACCCCCCTTTTTCTGGGGTTGATTATACGCAAAGTGGCCTATATCGACCTCCAGGGGAGAGGATAATGTATATGGTCAGCGGTATTATCCGAAAGGGTTACCGCTACCCCGGAACATAAAGGGCTAAGGAAGGAACATGGATGGGGTTTAGTCAGTAAGACTCTGACAATCCGTTCCTTTTTATCCAGAGCGGGACGGGTCATTTGATAAAATCTCACCCTCAAAAAAAAAGGGCGACGACAACCTGCAAGACTAAATTGTCAAATAAGAACTTTAACCCAGACGAAATTTGATTCGAAATACAAAAACTGGCCGGAAGCTTTTATAGCTTGCGTCGAAATTAGAACTCTATTTGAAATAAGAATGTTTTAGTATTACGCCATTTTCATAAATCTCCTAAGATTGGGCCGCTGGCAAAGTTGCTCCACTTCGTAGATTGGTCGAATGGCAAAGTGGCTCTACTACATTATTAATAACTATAATTAAAATGCTGTTAGGTCGAAATAGTTTCTGGTTATTTTACGATCGTGATTTACCGATAAACCACTTCCGCTTCCTTGATTTATTTGAAGTTGAAACGCAAATACGCAACTTAATACAGTCAACTTTTATTCGTAAAAAAGGTTGAAATAACTTAATATTAACTGCTTAACTCATGTGCCATCTTCCTGCCTTTTCCCAACTATGTTGGGGTCGACTTCCAGTCTAACCGCATGCAGCTGAATACCAGTATTTTACATGGAGCGACTGCCTATCTGACCTCCACAACCCAGTAACTGGGCAATACGATACCCCTTGGTAAGACTGGCTGTCAGATTTTCGGGCTTCTGACGACCCGTAACGACTGTCAAAGATGTACATATGACAACCTGGGAAAACGGCTTAACGTGCTTTCCGAGGCACGGAGGAGTCTCGGTGTGTAAAGATGGTCACCCATCCACAACCAACCCCGGCAAGCGTGGCTTAACCTGATGGATCCACCTGTGCGGCTGTTAGTACTTAGCCACGAGCTTCTGTAACTGCTAAACTATTATTTGTAAAAGGTTTATGTTGGAAAGGGGAATATATGTCAAACACAACTGGTATGCTTACTACGTATCGTTTCGATGTAGCGAAAATTCGACTGTAAGTCGCTGTAATGAAAATTATATTCTTCTTCTTCGTGTGGTTATGGACTAACCTGGTGTCAGAGTTGTATGCTGCCCATGGGCCTCTGACTTAGCTAGCTTTACATGCTGTTGAGAAATATCTCTCAGGCATGCCGGTTCCTTCACGATGTTTTCCTTAACCGTTTTGTAAGCAAGTGATAACTTGGTGACTTTATTATTAATAATAATATATGTATTATTATTCTACATTGGATTATTTTTAATGATGTGATGTCATCAAATAACCCCTTTGGCTGTCGGTAAAGCGGAAGGTAGTGTTAGACTAAGACTGACTAAAACCCATCCATATACCTTCTTTAGCCCTATGACTTTAGGCAGCGGTTACCCCTTGGACAGTCCCGCTGTTCTACATTTGATGGGCTCGCATTTGACCTGTATAGAGGGTTCAGGAACCGAGTGTAGTGTTCATTCATCTTCCATAGAAAAGGGAGGATCCTCCGAGTAGGCGGGTGCTGCTCCCGGTAGGGTACTGCCTGATGAGACAGGTGTTAAATAATATGCTAGTCGCGCGGTAAATTTTGCTTGCGCGATTCAGGATTTTGCGTGACGTCAGTATGGTGCGTAGTTCCCGTTTGGCGATGCAGATGCCGCCACAACTATCTCACCTAATCTAAAGTGTTGCTCAAGTAACTATTTCACCTTTTTAATCAGACCTCAAAACAGTATATTTACGGAAGAGTTTATAATTAAAACAGCTACTCCGGAACCATTTAATTTTAACTTAATTAATTTTGTGGCGTCTATCTTAATTTAATTATCAACTACGCACAAAATTAATAAACATATACGGAAGGCGGTAGTTTTAATATATGACCTTTCATAACTACTTAAGTATATTTTTAAGTATAGATAAACTACGATAACATGGCGCGCCCCTCCAAATTACTGTTTCAATGTTTATAGTCACATCCTTACGAAAGAGTTTGTATGTAGTTGTAAGTATTCGTCTTCAGTAGCAGGCCGGCACCAACATGCGTTGTGAGTCTTGGTGGCGCTTTGTAATTACTTTCAAACGTTTTGAATTTTGGAAGGGCGGGCCATGTTATGGTAGTTAATCTGCTGGGGAGGGCTGGGCCTCTTTCTCGTATAGGGTTGCAGCACTATGCTGAGCGATGGCCGTTTTGCGTCGATAACACATGTTCCTCCAAATCATTCTTTTTTTGTGTTCTTTCTTTGTGACGTATAGTTAATGTATATTTAAAAAACAATTCTTTCTCCAATATATGAAAAAAAATAGGAGACTATCAAATTCAAAGTATTTATTTCAAATAAGTAAACAAATTGAGTAATTACAGGCACTTTAGAATTTTCAAGGCGACGGGAATTCAGCGGGATTACCCGAAAGGGTTACCGCTACCCCGGAACATAAAGAAACAAGGATGGGTTTTAGTCAGTAAGAGCCAGACACTTCCTCCCGTTCCACGCAGAGCGGGAGAGGTGATGTGATGATTAGCCATCCTCAAAAAAAAAGGGGTCAGGGGAGACAGTCCTGCCTATACCGATTCCCTTCCACTCCACCCAGGAGCAGGATCATTTGATGATTTCTCAGCCCCAAAAAAAAAAGGGGTCAGGGGAAACAGTCCTGCCTACCTCGACCAGACGAACCGCAACAATACACGTATTTAGACCAATAGCTCGGTTATGTAACGAGTGATATGCTATGTCAGCCTTGGCCCGCTCCACGCTGGTCCGGTGCAGCCGGTACGGAGGTCGCGTTACGAATACATACATAAATTTACTCGCGTCACGGTCTGATGGGGGTGGAATTCCAAATATTCATGATTTTCGTTGTGTACTGTGACTACCAGACTTACCAAGGGAAATCGTGTTATATGAAAGTTATTTTGCTGACCTAGGTAAGATTCCCAGACCAGGGAAGCAAGGCAAGCAAAAGGGACGACATTTTGACGACATGGTTGGCGCAGTGGTTGAGCGATTGACTTCTGCGCAGCATGTCGCGGGTTCGATTCCCGCACGGAACAATTATTTGTACGACCTGCTAGTATTTGTTTCGGGTCTGGGTGTTTTTCTATCTATAATCTGTAGTATGTATTTACAAAAAAACAAGTATGTACCTAGTTTATCAGCCATCTCGTTACCATAACACAAGCATTAGGTTGCTTAGCTTGGGACTATATGGCGTTGTGTGAAATGTCCAAGGATATTATTATTATACTCAGCAGTGGGTACCAATTGACAATTTGAAACGGTCGAAAATAAAATATGAAATCATAGAAAAAAGACCGCTCGTCTTAATAACTTCCATCTCCGTATAGAAATGAAATATTATGCGAGGATATAATTGTAAAATTGGATTTAATGTTAATTAGTATTCCATTTGATTCTAAAAATCTGTGACGTCGTTATACTCTGTGACTGTGTCTGTGACATTGTTATATTTCATACAAATCACGTACAAATTGCGCGTTTTGACAGTTCATAAAAAGTAACGTTATTGACTACCCATTCAAACAAACAACTTCCAAGAAAAAAAAAATTAACGTGTTGATTCGCCTATTTTAGGCGAGTAAATTCGTGCAAATTGACTAATTAGCCATTAAATCAGATAAAAGGCACCGTGCATAATAGGCATAAGGCGTGATTGCACTTTCCTACATATCTCTTTTTATATCTTGTTTCATTTTAAATCAATACGAGTTGTACTCTGCTTGTTATATGGCCGTTGCAATCATGGGCTCAGAACGGAACATACAAGTGGCCATCTATTTTCAAAAGAACGTTATTGTTGTTTTCCTCGGATACAGTAGTTTTTTTCGGTATGAAAGGTACCCTATGTCCGCTTTTGTACACCTGGCAACGTTTACGCAAAATTTCAGGAAGATCGATTCAGTGGTTTAGGCGTGAAAACGTTACAAACAAACTGACAAACTTACTTTCGCATTTATAATATTAGTTAGTACTGAATTGAATAGTTGAAAATCCAAGAGATATTATTACGCCACCTCCATTGCGAGGTATGGAGTTACAATAGATAGCAGTAATAGGTACAATGAAGGCTGAGCATTAACTGGGCTGGTTTTGGATCACTAGGAGAATGCTACAGAAGGCCAGGTTATTTTGTCTGTGTGTGTTGAAATTGTCACTGGGTGGATGAAATGGCGGCAGGTCACGGGAACAATTTGTGACTCCCACATTCCCCTTAAACTTAAAGGGAAGATTTATAAAAGCATGATTAGACCTGCCGTCTTGTATGGATCAGAGGGTTGGGCCACAAAAGGAATGAATGAAAGACAATTGCATGCAGCTGAGATGAGAATGCTAAGAGGGATGTGTGGTGTTACGCGAATAGATAGAATACGTAATGAGTATATAAGAGGGAGTCTGAAAGTGACACCGGTGACTGAAAGGTTGTGTGGAAATCGGTTGTCATGGTATGGGCATGTTATGCGGAGGAATGAGGAAAATGTTGTCAGGAAAGTTGTGAGTATGAATGTGAATGGCTATACCAGTAGAGGGAGACCAAAGAAACGATGGATGGATTGTGTGAAAGATGATATGGCTAGAAAGGGAGTGACTATCGAGATGACGACTAATAGAGAAGTATGGAAGAAGAAGACATGTTGCGCCGAGCCCAAATAGATTGGGATAAGGGCAGGAGAATGATGAAGATGATGTGTTGAAATTGTCTTGAAACCAACACCGTATTTAATAAGAAAAGGGGGGTGAAATTATGTTTTTATTTACTCCCCAATCAATAATTTTCATTTCATTTATTTCAGGAACAATTCCTAATAAAAAAATGCTATTATAATATAAACGAATTTTTGAACGATAAAGTATAAAGAATCCCTTCTATTGTATTATTGGATTTATTTTAGAAATTAGATGTGAGATTAGCTAGTTAATGAAGGCTTCCTCTCTTCTACTATTTGTTGCTGTGCCCGACAGGGTCCATGATGATCAAAATTTTTAATTTACCACCTAAGTATACATTGTGGAATGCAAATAAAATTTGAGTATTTGAGTATTTTGAACAATTTTTACATCGTATCGAAATGTTCCACTTAATTATAAATTCAAACAATTAAAATATAAATCATTATCATAACAGTAACCAATTGTTTTTTTTTTACACGCTTTATATTAGCTTCACTTGTATGTATGTTTGTAACCGACTCATTTGGAAGCGATTTTGACCCACTTTAAACGGCCAGATTTCGTTCAAATTTTGTAGATTTATCGAGGACCGATGACAATACATTAATTTGAACTAAAAAGTAGGAAATAAAAAATAGTTAAAAAAAACTAAAAACATGCTTTTTATAGAAAACCGAACTAAAAAATAGAAAATAAATTTTACTTTTTTAAAAGCGTGGGGTGCATGGTGGTGGTGAATATTATCTTAAAAAGCACCCCACGCTTTTAAAAAAGTAAAATTTATTTTCTATTTTTTAGTTCGCATTTCTATAAAAAGCGTGTTTTTTAGTTTTTTTAAACTATTTTTTATTATAAAACATAAACTAACTCCGCAATCAAGCTCTCTAGCTTTTTCCCAACTACGTTGGAGTCGGCTTACAGTTTAATGGAGTGCAGCTGAAGACCAGTATGTTATATCGAATGACTGATCCGCCCTCACAACCCAATAATTGGGTAATACGATACCCCTTGGTACACCTGGCTGCCAGACGTTCCCTTAACGCCTGTCAAAGATTTACAAATGACAGCCGGGACAACGGCTTATCGTGCTTTCCGAAGCACGGAGGGGTTTCTGTATGTAAATATGGTCTCATCCACGGACCAACCCCGGCAAGCGGATGCGGAAACTAAATTCGTTGATATATCAATCGACTCAGCTTAGAAAGCCGGGACCAACGGCGTATCGTGCTTTCCGAGACACGGGGTCTTTGTATGTAAAGATGGTAACCCATCCGCGAACCAACCCCGGCAAGACTAAATTCGCTGATGTGACAATCGACTTAGTTTAGAGCGGTCCACTGTTGGACATGGGCCTCTCCCAGCCTGCACAACAACACCTGACCTCCAGCTGCTAAAAGAAAGTTATATTTAAGAAAAATGGTAGGAAGACACTCAAGTTTTCTGTCTTCATGACATAAAAATGAACCTTCTCCATCAAACTATACTGTGCGTAGACACAATCTAGCCCTGCCTACCTGATCTGACTGCGGTCTGCCTACATAATTATCATGTCACGGTGTATATTTAACTTAATATAGGATACTGAGGCTCGTGGAATAACTAGGTTCGTTTCAGGGTCGATGGAAGGGAGGTAGCGGGTATAAGCTTTGTCTATGGTCAAAATTCGAGAGGTATTATTACGTCATGTCCACTGCCGGCTTATTTGTCGATTCGCACGAACTTATTCGGCCGAAATGGGCGAAGTGTCACCTTTAAATATTTTTTGAAGGCGACTCGCACTAAGTTATTTTTTTTGTGGGCGAATCGACAACTCTAGAAATACTATTAGGCAATTGGCACGTTTTCAATTTGTCTACGACTTTTATTGCTATTTTACTGTGTAGTTTTTCTGGGTAATACGAGATACCCCTTGGTAAAACTGTCAGACTTTCAGGCTTCTGACGACCCGTAACGACTGTCAAAGATCCACGAATGACATCCGGGACCAACGGCTTCACGTGCTTTCCGAGGCACCGAGGAGTCTCGATATGTAAAGATATCCATCCACGGACTAACCCCGGCAAGCGTAACTTAACCTGATGGACCGACCTGTGCGAGTATTACCTAATTGATAAAAATAGTAGAATTTAAAACATTTTCGAAAGTGTAAGGCCGAAAATAAATAATTTTGAACGCCATTTATTTTGAAAGAAGTCCATGAAAGCATTGAGGCATTAGCAGGCCTTCACTCTGACATTGTAATACTATTACTACATTAAATGCATTTGATTCGCGAACTGCTCAATCTATACATAATTATAATAAAGTTGTAGAAAAGTGGTGTCTGTACAATGGAATGGAAGTATATAAAAAAAAAGTAGCAGAGGTTGATATATCGATGCCAAACCCGAAATTGTAATTACATTTTTTTTGCCTGTTTGTCTGTGTGTTTGTGCACGCTGATATCAGAAACGGCGATCGATTTAGATGCGGTTTTCACTAATATATTGTAGCAAGCTTAACTTAACATTTAGTGTTTGTTTCATGTCGATCGGTTCATAAATAAAAAAGTTATGTTAATTTAAAGAATCACGGTAAACATTGTCACTATTCCACGCGGACGAAGCCGCGGGCGCAGCTAGTATTGAAATAAAAATATTCGCTACATAGTATAAAACATAGTCACTCCACGCCGTCTGTCCCTCTGTACGCTTAGATCTTTTAAACTACGCAACGGATTTTAATGCGGTTTTCATCAATAGATATGAGTGATTCAAGGAAGGTTTATACGTTTAAGTTTAACTACCTGCAGCCGCGTGATAGTATCTACATAACACCCGTGCGAAGCCAGGGCGGGTCGCCAGTATTATTATAAATGCGCAAGTTTGGATGGATGGATATTTGTTACTCAATTACGTCAGAACGGATGAACGGATCTGGATTAAATTTGGTACAGAGATGGATTATAGTCTGAAGTAGCATATAAGATACTTTTAATTTTTCATCCAGGTAATACGTTCTCGTCGGATAATTTTTGACATCCATGCGAACGAACCGGCTGACAGAAGCTAGTCCAAAATAAGGTAAACAAACTCAAACTCAAACCATTTATCTATACTAATATTATAAAGAGGTAAAATTTGTAAGTTTGTATGTAGGGGGTAATCTCCGGAACGAATGATCCAATTTCAAAATTTTTTTCACTGATAAAAAACTACATTATTCCTTAGTGCTATAGGCTATACATTATATTTATATCATACATATTAGCCGAGCTATCACAATTTTCGTCTAGCAAGTCGGAAAGAAATACCTCCGAAAACAGAATTATTTGCATGCGCTGCCATAAAGAGGTAAAATTTGTAAGTTTGTATGTAGGGGGTAATCTCCGGAACTAATGATCCAATTTCAACATTTTTTTCACTGATAAAAAACTACATTATTCCTTAGTGCTATAGGCTATAAATTATATTTATATCATACATATTAGCCGAGCTATCACAATTTTCGTCTAGCAAGTCGGAAAGAAATACCTCCGAAAACAGAATTATTTGCATTCGCTGCCTAAACAGTTACAGTATATCGCAATTTTCCGCGGACGAAGTCAGAAACGAAGGCAAGGAAGGAAGGAAGGAAGTTACAAATAAACCAATTACAGGCACATTCGAATTGTCAAGGGGTCGATCAGTCAGATAGATGAAGCTAGTTGCCCATTCCAAAGCAGTAGGTATCTATGGCAAGAAACTGCATGGACACTTAGTCCATTGAAATGTTACATTAGCTTTGCATTTTTTAGAGGACGCAATTTTATTTTTGGGACATGTTTAGGTGGTCAATAGAAGCTTAACCTCAAGTTTGTGGGGTCGCCACCCTTGTCCCCCGGCCGCCATCTTGGAAAAAGGGTGAAAACATTTTTTTCGCGATATCTCTGAAACAATGCGTCTTACAAAAAAATTGAAAAGACATAATTTGTAGCAAATTGTTTTTCCTACAAATAAGTAAACAACTTTTTGCCCTAAATTAAAAATTATAGAAGTTATAAGCAAAAAAGTAAGATTTTTTTAATAAAAATTTTCTTTTTTGCTCTATAACTTTTTTTATACATTTTACAAAAAAAATACCCCAGACCAATCTTGTAGATGATCTTTTGAGGAATTTATTTCCCTATTTTTTTTTTAATAACGCTGTTACAGCGCTCCAAAGTTGACCGGGTTCGTCAATGTTCATGAGAATCCGGTCGAAACGAAACGTTTAACTTATTTTTTTTATTGTAAATATATTCTTACAAAATTTTGTTAAATTAAAAAAACAAATCAAACTTGATAGATCTTCTCAAAACTGCTCTTTCAGGGGTTGGTTTTTCTGTCGACCAAGCTGAATCAGATGCATCATGATTCTGTTATTATTGTGGCATTGCCATTCTTGTATTGCTCACGGCATTAGGCACAAGACAGCTTTTTTAAGGCTGGGAAATCATCCAATGTCTTCTCCAGTTCTGGGTGGAGCGCGAGGGAGTGTCAGACTCTTACTGACTAAAACCCATTCATGTTCCTTCCGTAGCCCTTTATGTTCCGGGGTTGCGGTAACCCTTTCGGACAATCCCGCTTACCCGGCAGGCTTGGCCCTAAAGAGCCCCTTCATGTGCTGACATCTCTTTGAGGCGCGGGTGGAACATATACGCGCCGTCCGGCACGGGCCTGGTCCTGATCGGGTGGTGAGCCACCCATTGCTCACCGCCCGCAGGCCCGCGCCTACGGTGGCCCGGCGTCTCCCGCGGTGGCTGGGACGGGAGGACCTTTCTCTCTCCCATTCCGCCACCTCCTTCGCGAGCATGACTGTTTCGCAGAAGGAGGTGACTGCCTCCCACTCCCTCTCACTTCGGACCATGGCTTGCACCAGGGCCGGGCGCGAGAGGTCGCCGCCGCCGATCGCCTCTACGAGAACACGGCGGTGCTCCACCTAAGTGGGGCAGGTTTCCACCGTGTCCTCTGGGCGATCCTCGCAGTGGTGACACCCGGGCATTTCCTCCCGCCTGATTATGTGCAGGAACCTCCCGAAACATCCATGTCCGGTGAGGATCTGCGTCAGGCGGTAGGTGAGGGCACCGTGACGCCTCTCTAGCCTCTCCTCAAAGAGGAGCCTTATCGCTTCTGACGTGGCGTGCCCTAGGTACAAGACAGCCTAACATTTATTTTTCAAAACCTTCAAAAGGGAGCACATCTGCTCAGATATAGCCCTTCAAGTTTTATGCATGGAGATCTCATAACACAGAATTTTCTGTTTCTTCATGCTTTTTCAGGATGTGATACAACATCAGCAGCCTATAAAATGGGGAAATTAAAATGTATTAAAATTATGGAGAAACATCGTTAATTAGCTGGTGGTACCGCGCTATTCCATCTTTGCTCACTCTTGTTGGCGAACGTTTTTTCATATCTTTATACGGCTTTATACCAGCTAATTCAATTGCTGATGTTGTATCACATCCTGAAAAAGCAGGTTTTGAAAAATTTATGTTAGGTGGTCTTCTGCCACAATAATAACAGAATCATGAGATCGGGATGCAGTAAGCGCAGCAGAGACGATGATTGAATCTGCATCTGATTCAGCTTGGTCGACAGAAAAACCAACCCCTGAAAGAGCAGTTTTGAGAAGATCTATCAAGTTTGATTTGTTTTTTTAATTTAACAAAATTTTGTAAGAATATATATATTAACAATAAAAAAAAATAAGTTAAACGTTTCGTTTCGACCGGATTCTCATGAACATTGACGAACCCGGTCAACTTTGGAGCGCTGTAACAGCGTTATTAATGAATGAAATTTAAAAAAAATAGGGAAAAAAATTCCTCAAAAGATCATCTACAAGATTGGTCTTTTTTTTTTTTTTTTTTTTAAGGCTGGGAAATCATCCAATGACTTCTCCCGCTCTGGGTGGAGCGGAAGGGAGTGTCAGACTCTTACTGACTAAAACCCATCCATGTTCCTTCCGTAGCCCTTTATGTTCCGGGGTAGCGGTAACCCTTTCGGACAATCCCGCTTACCCGGCAGGCTTGGCCCTGAGGGGCCCCTTCATATGCTGACATCTCTTTGAGGCGCGCGTGGAACATATACGCGCCGTCCGGCACGGGTCTGGTGCTGATCGGACGGTGAGTCACCCATTACTCACCGTCCGCAGGCCCGCGCCTACGGTGGCCGGGAGTCGTCACGTGGCTCCCGACGCCCGGGGCGTCTCCTGCGGCGGCTGGGACGGGAGGACCTTTCTCTCTCCCATCCCGCCGCCTCCTTCGCGAGCATAACTTTTTCGCAGAAGGAGGTGACTGCCTCCCACTCCCTCTCACCCCGGACCATAGCTTGCACCAGAGCCGGGCGCGAGAGGTCGCCGCCGCCGATCGCCTCTACGAGGACACGGCGGTGCTCTGCCCATGCGGGGCAGGTTTGCACCGTGTGCTCTACCGTGTCCTCTGGGCGATCCTCGCAGTGGTGACACCCGGGCGTTTCCTCCCGCCTGATGATGTGCAGGAACCTCCCGAAACATCCATGTCCGGTGAGGACCTGCGTCAGGCGGTAGGTGAGGGCGCCGTGACGCCTCTCTAGCCACTCCTCAAAGAGGGGCCTTACCGCCACTATCGTGGCGTGCCCTGACAAGATTGGTCTGAGGTATTTTTTTTGTAAAATGTATAAAAAAAAAAGTTATAGAGCAAAAAAGAAAATTTTTATAAAAAAAATCTCACTTTTTTGCTTATAACTTCTATAATTTTTAATTTAGGGCAAAAAGTTGTATCACATATTTGTAGGCAAAACAATTTGCTACAAATTATGTCTTTGCAATTTTTTTGCAGACGCATGTTGCCGAGATATCGCGAAAAAAGTGTTTTCACCCTTTTTCCAAGATGGCGGCCGGGGGACAAGGGTGGCGATCCCACAAACTTGAGGTTAAGCTTCTATCGACCCCCCAAACATGTCCCAAAAATAAAATTGCGTCCTCTAAGAAATGCAATATTCGGTCCTTAAATTGTAACATTTCAATGGACTAACTCTTTTAAATCAAAATTAGGTTACATCATTCATGTTGACATTATACGTGTGATTACAATGAAGAACGTAATAGAGCGTTCATAATTCGAAATATAAAAAAAAACCATAAACAATCCAAAAATTTAATTTAATTTTAAAAGAGCCGCAGTTAAGAGATATATATGGATGTGAACACCAACTTGCTTAACACAAACACTGCCACTATTTATTATGCTATTCTAAGCTCAGTGACTTCAATACAGTGTTCATGGCAGTATAGGTAAGGGTTAAATACTAAATTAAAGAGTAAAAAATTGTTACATTCGTTGTGAAAGGAGTAGACAGAAAGAAGATAATGAATCGCATCAGTATTCATAAGGTTTGCGACTCACAACCTGTGTATTAAAAACCCTAGTATTTTTAACGACCACGTCATACCCACATTTGTAAAAATATGTGGTTCACGTCAGCTGTTGATGACGTGAGGGCACGCATGCGCGTAACCGCCATGCGTACAAACCTGTTACGTTAAATGTCAAGGTGCGCCTGCGCATTCTATTATCATTTCATTATGGTTACTTTGTGACGTATTGTATTAAGTGGGAATTTTAGAAGGTTTAAAATGCAGTTCCGTGTATGATGCAAAGACATCTTAACATCTTTTTGCCAAATTTTATCCAGATTCGTTCAGACTTTCTAATTGACTAAGAAACATCCATCCCATGTTTTGGTGAGCAAACCTTATGACTTACTGCTCGTACCTTCTTTATATCATCATCATTCTCCTGCCCTTATCCCAATTTATTTGTGCTCGGCGCAACATGTCTCTTTCTTCCATACTTCTCTATTAGTCGTCATCTCGGTAGTCACTCCCTTCCTAGCCATATGGCTATGGTCATCTTTCACACAATCCATCCATCGTTTTTTTGGTCTCCCTCTACTTGTATAGTCATCCACATTCATGCTCACAACTTTCCTGACAACATTTTCCTCATTCCTCCGCAGAATATGCCCATACCATGATAGCCGATTTCCACACAACTTTTCAGTTTCCGGTCTTCTTCTTCTTCGTGTGGTTAGTGACTAACCTGGTGTCAGAGTTTCAATGCTGCCCATGGGCCTCTGACTTAGCATCACATGCTGTTGAGAAATATCTCTCAGGCATGCCGGTTTCCTCACAATGTTTTCCTTCACCGATTTTAAGCAAGTGACAATTATACAATACGCACATGAATCCGAAAAATCAGAGGTGCGTGCCTTGGGTTCGAACTCGAGACCTATGACTTGGCAGTCCGCCGGTCACACCACTAGGCTATCACTGCTTGGTTATCCGGTGTCACTTTCAGACTTCCTCTTATATACTCATTCGTACCTTCTTTATATGAAAAAGGCAATGCCCGAATCACCGGGTTTGTCCGAAAGGGTTCCCGCTACCCCGGAACGGGCTAAGGAAGGAACATGGATGGGTTTTAGTCAATAAAGCTGACACTCATTCATTATACAGGCTGAAATTGAATTCATTGCCAATATTTAAAGGAGTCACTGTACTGATCATGTATTCATCTTCAATATTATTAGGTACTGGCATGACTATTTTATTCACGGGTATACCCAACAATTTTTGCATGCCTATTTTAAGGTAAATTGTACAAGGATCACAACTTATTTTAATCTCTTATGTCATGTACAGAGGCCAGTACATCAAGTTACCACAATCTGTCAGATTTCTTTGATAGTATTTCAACTTTATTGCAAAGACATAAGGTTCATTTTTAATTGAGAAAATTTGACAGTTAGGGATAGCTTGATGTGCTGGCGTCTGTACCTAAAATTTAAGCAAATAAATAGTTTTTTTCTTCTTTCATCATTATGAACAACTTTTGCTAAGAGCACAAATCGCAAAAAAAAAACAACTGTTCCATAAATTATGCACGCATAACTCGTTAAAATGTGTGTTCCTTAAAAGTTGTTCATAATGATGAGTTCAATGACCCTATAAAATATAGCCCATGAATTCAAACTCACCCTGTATAATAATAATAACTAGCTTCCGCCCGCGGCTTCGCCCGCAAAATATGTCGACAAATTATACATATAAACCTTCCTCTTGAATCACTCTATCTATTAAAAAAAACCGCATCAAAATCAATACATTTCATTTAACAATATAATGCAATTGATTATAATACTATTATCCCATTAATTAGTCATTTAATATTCAAACATGCACTACACAATTTTAGATTATAAAAATATTAATTTAAAAAATACAATACAATTGATTATTTATAGTATTATTCTATTAATTGATTAAATTTGTTTATTCCAACATGCACTACACAACCCTGTATTATAGCAATAAACAATTTTTGTTATTAATTCTTGTCCAAATTAAGTTAAACTAGACTGACTCCAAGCCAGTTCGAGTATAGGTAGGTATATCATAGAAACATGTATAAAAGTCAAGTATTACATGCAAGTAGTCATGCCAGTGGTATGCCTTCACTTGACCAGCCAGTGAGCCGTCAAGCGATATGCCAAGTTGTCATTTGATCTGAGGGCGGAGACTAGGGATGGGGATGCTCGATAGCAACAGTAATCGATGTTACCAGTAGATGATTGTAGGCTAAGTGAGAAGAAGGCGATAGTACCCTTGAGACCCCTTCTTTTGGGGGGGTGGGAAATCATCAAATGATTCTGCTCTGAGTGTCAGACTTTAACTATCTAAAACCCATCCATGTTAATTCCTTAGCCCTTTATGTTCCGGGGTAGCGGTAACCCTTTCGGAAAATCCCGGTAAAATAAAAATACATCTGGTCCCAATATTTTGTCTAACGATGCGAACAAAAAGTATCGGCATCCAGTTTTTTTTTTTCAAATATCTGAGATGTTCGATTTTCAAAATTAGTTCATTTTCATGAGTACTATATTCTATTAAAGTATGTCCCTCGTTCAATCTGACACACTTTATTTAATATAGCCGTTAATTTAGATAAAAAGAAAACACAAAAACATCGACATAATTTTTCCCCGCCCTAAGAACCAGTGCGGGGCCTTGCACTTTAAGAAAGTTGTCGCCACCAACACCACACGCTACCCACACAAATCATAGCAGGTGACATTGTACACCATTATAGCTATATTAAATTACTTGCTCCTTAAATAGATTAACTGCATTCGTAAAGGAAATTCCAAAAAAAGACAAAAGGTTAACTACTTAACGGGTAGTGTCCAGTAACTGCTAAAGTTAAATAATAATTAACATAACATCACATTCCCGAAGGAGGAGTTCGTGGCTAAGTAATAACAATGTACGGATCGATCCGTCAGGTTAAGCTACGCTTGCCGGGGTTAATCCGTGGATGGGTGAACATCTTTACATACCGAGACTCCTCTGTCCCTCGAAAAGCACGTCAAGCCGTTGGTCCCGGCTGTCATTTGTGCGTTTAGGAAAGTCGTTGCGCGTCTTTGTCTGCTGAATACTGGTATTCAGCTGCATCCGGTTAGACTGGAAGCCGATCCTAACATAGTTGGGAAAAGGCTAGGCAGACGATGATGTTACGCGTCGTCAGAAACCGAAAAATCTGACAGCCATTCTTACCAAGGGATATCGTATTACACAGTTACTGGGTTGTGGAGGTCAGATAGGCAGTCGCTCCATACAAAATACTAGTATTCAGGTTCATCCGATTAGACTGGACCCTAACATAGTTGGGAAAAGGCTCGGCAGATTGATGATATGCCCAAAAGGTTAGGCTGAGGTGTACCAATAGTACAGACGCCAGCACATCAAGTTATCCCTAACTGTCAAATTTTCTCAATTAAAAATGAACCTTATGTCTTTGCAATAAAGTTGAAATACTATCAAAGAAATTTGACACATTGTGGTAACTTGACGTGCTGGCCTCTGTACATAAGTATTTCACCAGTTATGATTTAATAGGGGGCGAGCATATTGCCACCAACCGCGCTCAAATCGAAGTCTCCCGGTGACTACTGAGAAATTCCAAGTAGAAAATAAACCGTATAAAACTGTGCCCAACCCGGGAATTGGACCCAGGAACTTCGTGCTCAGCAGTAGCTCTCGCTCCATCATAGACCTCGTCCATCAGAAATGATTGAGGTCAAAGCCCATTCTACAATATATAGTATACTAGCTGACCCGACAAACGTTGTCCTGTCTTAACTATGATACCTACCCTACCTACCTACCTACCTGCCTACCTACCCTATCTACCCTACCTACCCTACCTACCCTACCTACCCTACCTACCCTACCTACCCTACCTACCCTACCTACCCTACCTACCCTACCTACCCTACCTACCCTACCTACCCTACCTACCCTACCTACCCTACCTACCCTACCTACCCTACCTACCCTACCTACCCTACCTACCCTACCTACCCTACCTACCCTACCTACCCTACCTACCCTACCTACCCTACCTACCCTACCTACCCTACCTACCCTACCTACCCTACCTACCCTACCTACCCTACCTACCCTACCTACCCTACCTACCCTACCTACCCTACCTACCCTACCTACCCTACCTACCCTACCTACCCTACCTACCCTACCTACCCTACCTACCCTACCTACCCTACCTACTTTACCTACCCTACCTACCCTACCTACCCTACCTACCCTACCTACCCTACCTACCCTACCTACCCTACCTACCCTACCTACCCTACCTACCCTACCTACCCTACCTACCCTACCTACCCTACCTACCCTACCTACCCTACCTACCCTACCTACCCTACCTACCCTACCTACCCTACCTACCCTACCTACCCTATGTCCGTCTCCTGGTTCTAAGCTACCTCCCCACTAATTTTCAGCCAAATCGGTTCAGCCGTTTCTGAGTTATAGATGACTGAATGTTATGACTTTCTTTTACATTTATATAGATTAATTAACGAAAAGCGTTCCCGTTTACACGCAATAGTATACATGCTAAAATAAATATTGACAAAAAAAATGGAGAAAAAAATCTTCTGCTTTTTTTTTTCTTACATACTGTATATTTTTACTGGGTTGTGGAGGTCAGATAGGCAGTCGCTCCATGTAATAAATACATGTAGTCAGCTGCATCGGGTAAGACTGGAAGCCGACCCTAACAAAGTTGGGAAAAGGCTAGGCAGATGATGATGACTGTATATTTTTCAAATCTTGTGTATATTCGTGCTCACTTCAACAGGCTCTTTACCCCACCGAATGAAATAAGAATAACCTTCAAAATACGTAGATTATCATTAAATAAGTAATTACGTGGTCAATGTAAACATTATTTGACATTAACACCAAACATAGTGCAGTTGACTTTAATATGTAGGTAGATAAAGTCGCAAGCACATCAAGTTATACTAAACTGTCACATTTTTCTCCAAATGATTTTAAAACTTAAATCTTTCAAACGCAAACCATTTATTTCAAACTAACTTCCGCCCGCGGCTTCGCCTGCATAATATGTCGACAAATTATACACATAAACCTTCCTCTTGAATCACTCTATCTAATAAAAAAAACTGTATCAAAATCCGTTGTGTAGTTTTAAAGATCTAAGCATACATACAGACATTAGGACAGACGCGGGAAGCGACTTTACTATATACTATGTAGTGATTAACCAATTACAGGCACTTTTCAACTGTCAAGGGTCGGTCAGACAGAAAGATGAAGCTAGTTGCCCATCCCAAAGCAGTAGGTAGCTATGGAGAAGAACGGGCAAGAACTCACATTGCAAGTTAAATTCAAAATCAATTGAGAAAATTTGACAGTTAGTGGTAACTTGATATGCTGGCGACTGTACTTCATATAAAGTGAAATGTCACTCGTTTCGTAGGCATGTAGAGGTATGAAGAACAGAGTGTTAAGTTCACTCCTCCTCCATAGAAAAGGGAGAATCCTGCGAGCAGACGGGTTTTGTGTTTGGTGGGCTACTGCCCAACGAATGTCGAGATGATGTATAAATGCTAGTCGCGCGGTAAACTCCGCTTGCGCGATGTAGGATTTTGCGTCACATGAGTGTGACGCGATGTTCGCATGTGGCGATGTTGATGCCGCTGCAGGTATATGATTATCTATAGAGGACCACTACTTACTCGGTCATTTCAATCAAGCAGTGAACCCTCCTGGAGGTTAGAGAAAGAAAGAATGAGAATACGTTTATTTACGGCAAAGAATCACAAACACCAGAAAAGTTGAAGTCTGGTGAAAATGTGCGTTAACTTCACGCAAAACGCATAATACGGTAATGGAAGTTTTTAAGACGAGCGTTCTTTTATCTGTGATTTCATATGTTATTTTTGACCGTTTCAAATAGTCAATTAAACCAATTCAAAAATTACATAATCTATTTTTAATTTTCAACGCTCTACCGCTAGTGATGTACCGATTTATCGATAAACAAAGGTTATACAGCAACTGTCGTAATCGATTCGCGTCGAGATAATCGCGACCGTAATTGCATGGGAACTAGACATACAAGGCTCTTTTCATTCTTCGATACTATATTTTGAAAGGAATAATAATTGAAGGGATCAGTGTTATTACATTTTATGGTATGTAGATAACTAACTAATACAGTGTGTTAGGACGAGAAACATACTTTCAGGATCTATATAACTCATGGAAATCAACAACTTTGTCCAAGGCACCAACTCGGAAATATGAAAAAAAAATCACCTGTTCCATAAATTTTAACCAATTATGCGAACATAAATGTACTGAACAGCTGATTTATTTTCATGATTTCAGGTATAGTTTCAGTCAAAGTTGTTCATTTTCATGAGTATAACCTAACGCACTCTGTATACATATATTTCAGATTTTCAAGATCCATAAATTGATAGTAGCACAAATACGAAAACCTATCGTTAGTAATGACAATATTAAACTAAAAAAAAAAATTACTTCAACAGTCCCAACAGATAAAAACTTATAATAAAACTTTAAAATTGAATTAAAAACGAATAAAATCCGGAACACGCCTGTCTTTCTCACAAGAATAGGCGTTGGTCGTCTTAGGGGCGGAGGGCAGGAAAAAGGATTTTTTATTTTTCTAAGTCCTCGCTATGCTATGACAGCATCCCTTAGGCTACACTCGAGCCAAGACGTTTTACATCCATTTTTTGCCAATTTTCTTCCGAGTCCCATGTAGGGGGCGCCAGCCTTAAGCGGGATTGTCCGAAAGGGTTACCGCTGCCCTGTTAAGGCTAGGCAAATTATAGTATTAACAATACTTTTCAAGTCTTGTTTGAAATTGAGTAGAAATATCCCTGAAAGAGGTCAAAGATCAAGCTAAGCTATTTTCAGCGGATATAGACATATCTGCTGAAATCTTTGAAGACAAGACTGTCTTGATAGAGGAAAGGGATCAGTATCCCTTTCCTCAATCAAGACAAGGAGTAGCAGTCTACTCCAGAACATAAAGGGCTAAGGAAGGAACATGGATAGGTTTTAGTCGGTAATAGTCTGACACTCCTTTCCGCTTCACCCAGTCATTTGATGATTTCCCACCCTCAAAAAAAAGGGGGCACCAGCCTTAGGGAAATTTTATATCATTATAGGGCATTTTCATTTAAATAAGATTTTTTTCTTGTGTTAGGAAATTCTGCCCATTCACAGTAGACAGATAATCATGATGTGAAAATAAAAGGGGTAAAGCGACCCATTATAAATAATTATTCTGACCCAAAGATCACGCGAACTATGTGAACATCTATAATATTAATTGCTCGCATCGTCAAACGTGAGAGTCGCGCGCTCCAATTCACATAGGTAGCGGGCAATTTGCGAAAATTAAAATAATATTAACACTCGAGCAATTTTGTAGTTTTGCAGCAATCTGTGAAGAATGTGTGAGAATAGTTCTTGGGTTGTGGACTAATTTTGTATTTCATCTCAATCTGCAATCTGCCTAGTCTTTTCCCAATTATATTGGAGTCTAACAGGATGCAGCTGAATACCAGTATTTTACATGGAGCGACTGCTTGTCTGACCTCCACAACCCAGTCAGTTACTGAGCAATACGATGCACCTTGGTATGACTGACTGTCAGACTTTCAGGCTTCTGACTACCCGTTACAGCTGTCACAAATCCACGAATGACAGCCGGGACTTTCCGAGACACGGAGGATCGATATGAAAAGACCCTCCCAAGACCACACCCTTAGGGCCAAGCCTGCCGGGTAAGCGGGATTGTCCGAAAGGGTTACCGCTACCCCGGAACATAAAGGGCGACGGAAGGAACATGGATGGGTTTTAGTCAGGCAGTCTGACACTTCCTTCCGCTCCACCCAGAGCGGGAGCAGTCATTGGATGATTTCCCAGCCTTGAAAAAAAAAAAAAAAGACCACACCCTTCACCCATCCACAGACCAACCCCGGCAAGCGTAGCTTAACCTGATACATCGATCCGTGCGGCTGTAATTACTTAGCCAAGAGCTCCTTCTGCCCGCGGCATCGCCCGCGTGGATATAGGAAATTAGCCCCCGAGAACGTAGTATTGGGATAACAGTTTATTCTATGTGTTAATCCAGGTTATAATCTATCTCCGACGACACGGTTGGCGCAGTAGTTGAGCGATTGACTGATGCGCAGCATGTCGCGGGTTCGATTCCCGCACGGTACAAATATTTGTACGGCCTACAAGTATTTGTTCCGGGTCTGGGTGTTTTTTTATGTATAATATGTATTTACAAAAAAAAAATGTATATAATTAGTTTATCAGCCATCTCGTTACCATAACACAAGCATTAGGTTGCTTAGCTTGGGACTATATGGTGTTGTTTGAAATGTCCAAGGATATTATTATTATTATTATCTCTGTGCCAAATTTCATACAGATCCGTTCAGTCGTTTTTGCGTGAAGAAGTAAAAAACACACACACACACACACACACACACACACAAACTTTCGCCTTTATCGGCTTTAGATATAATATTAGTGTGTTTTTTGTTTCCCTTAACTTTTTTGTATGCACGTTATTTTTTTCTTTCTAGTTTTTCTCGAAGAATTTAAACGCGATTAAAAATGTTTGCTGTCACGAATGTGTTACCTTTAGATTAGATAGCCTGCCAAGTTTTGTAACATTAACTTCGAACCAAAAAATGAAAAATACAGCTTTTTTAAGTAAAAGACCACAGTAATAATGTCTCAACTGCTACCATATTAAACACTAAGTGCCGATTACACCAATGAAACTAACCGCGATCAGCACATCTAAACTGCGTTCAAAAGCTGCCAGTATCTACATATATTCCCCAACAAGAACTGCCTATTTAGATTTGTTATGTGTTTGTCGTCATGTTTATATTCTAATGCAATAAGTTGATTAAGTTGTCAGTTTTCTGTCTATGGGCATCCATTGTCCATGGCCGAGATACTCATTGTCAATGGTTTTAATGTTTCTGAGTACGAGGTTTTTAGCTACTTTGTAGTAATTAATGACTTTTGGAAATGTGCGTTTTGTTTGTGCAAAATAAACATTTTTTCTTTCTAAAATTAACATTAGCAGCTCTTAAACGGGGTTTACATGTGCTAATCGGGTTCAGTTTTGTAGGTGAAATCAGCCCTACGTACTTACTAAGTCACGATGCTATCTGTGGTCTCCTTAAATGGTCATTTAAAATGTCAGTATGTATGATAACGAAATACCAAAATTATTTGCGTTGTTTTTTTTTTGTTATATTCTCTTCTTTAGTGATGTGAAAACGCCAGCACATCAAGCTATCCCAAACTGTCTAATATTCCCAATTGAACATGAACCTTAAATCGGGATTGTCGGAAAGGGTTTCCGCTACCCCGGAACATAAAAGCGCTAATGATAATAATGGTAATTATTTTGATTAAATGTTAAATTAAAAAAAACAGCAAATATCAATTTTTCAGTACAAACCGGCAATTTCATACAAACTCAAACTCAAAGTATTTATTTCAAATAAACCAATTACAGGCACTTTTGAATTGTCAAGGTGTCGGTCAGTCAGAGAGATGAAGCTAGTTGCCCATTCCAAAGCAGTAGGTACCTTAACCCCAATACATTTATGTTCGCATAGTTGGACAATGTAGGGACCAGATCTATTTTTATTTTAGCGGTATTGTCCGAAAGGGTTACCGCTACCCCAGAACATAAAGGGTTAAGACAGGAACATGGTTGGGTTTTAGTCAGTAAGAATCTGACACTCCCTTCCGCTCCACCCAGAGCGGGAGGAGTCATTGGATGATTACCCACCGGAAAAAAAAACGGGGAACTGTGTGATTCTGAATCAAAAAGTTTAATACTAGTCGCTCTTTTAGTTTATTATTATTGCATTAAGGAATAAGACATAAAACAGTTAAATAATTATAGTCCTAAATATAGTAGAAGGCAAGAGTTTCGTCACATAACTAGAGCGACAGAGGCTAGACATGAAGTTGTTAAAAATGTTGCGCCCGCGCACCGGAGTGTTGTGTCACTCGAACTTGCACTTGAGACGCTACAGCAGGGTTGGCGACTATCTGTTTCCATACAAATAAAATCCGATATTTATTTAAGTTTTACAGAACATATTTTATTACATAAATAACGTTGATGAAAAATATTTTGACTTTCGTCCGTTCATAAGCCATGATGACTAGGGATGTCGACAATTTTTCTGTTTAATAAAACTTTTTAAGCGACACGTGACAAGTGACAATTTGCCGTGAAAACTTGTCAAATCTGCTAATTATTAAATAGACAATTGTCATGACATATTTGTCACTTTTATTAAACAGCTTAAGCGCGACAATTCTAAAATTTTGTCTATTTTTGACATATATGTCGAATTATCAGATTTATTAAACAGGGTTCAGATAGCAGCGACCCTATTGCCATCAACCGGGCACAAATCCAGACTCAAAGTGGCTATTGAGCAATTTCAGATGGAAAAGCCAAATAACACTGCCCGACCTGGGAATCGTACCCAGGGCCTCATGTTCAGAAGTAGCGATCACTAGACCAACGATGCAGTCAGGTCGAGACAATCTACTTAGTCCTAAACGTGATAAACAGCGTGTCTCATGTAGCCGCGATATTGTGGAAATACCAAAGTTGTGAGAATATCGGTCAAAAACGTGACGCGATCATTTTGTTAGGACGGGCCTGGGATAGTTGACAATAGATGTGGTGTAATCACCAATGGATCGTGCGTTAACACCTTAGTTGATGATCTGTTAGGAAACCCATCTTAAATGTGTCTTTTGTAGAGCAACTATGGAAGTCCCATGGGCCCATTGGCAGCATAAAAACTGACACCAGGTTAGTCACTAACCACACAAAAAGAAGAAGACTATGGAAGTGGATTAAGTTTTCAGTTGCAGAAATGAGTAGCAGTTGAGGAGGAAACGCCAATGTAGTCAGCGACATTCAAATTTTCATAGGATTTTTGCAATTTGCAGGTCAGTGTCAGATTGTATGTTGGTTAAAATATGAATCGCGGCCGAAGGAAGTACGTTTTTACAGAACTGTTATCATTAAAATCAGCTATACAATCCTCTAAGTTCATAATAATCTTACGGAATGACTATTTCATGAAGTATTTTCTATTTCATGACATTTGAGGACAATCCTAATTTAAAGAGTTGTATTGATGGGTCTAATGATTACAGTTCTGTGTATACGTACTTGGTACGGCCGCGATTCATATTTCATTCAACATACAACCTTTTTTTTGTTTTTGAGGCAGGTACGGATTTATTTAAAATGTTAGAAAATAGCATTTTAGAGCAACCTGTACTTAAAAACATGTCGCGCAGCCGTCATTTGCCGGGGTCACGGATCATAACATTCGCATCAATGAAATTAAAACGAATAAGCAATATCATTAGGATGAAACAACTGTAAAAAGTAGGCGAATTGACTTTATTATTTAGTTTGATTTAATTATTTTTTTTCAGTTTGCGATTTACGTTTATATATGATGAATGGGCACTAGCCCTGCTATGCTAAATTAATGTCACCATTGTAGCGCCACGTTGTATAAAGTCATGTTGTTCTCACTGGTGCCTACTGTTCCCACATCGTTGCGCGCGCGCTCTTTACTGTAATTATATACTTTAAGCTTTTATTTAAACTCTTTTTGAGTGAGGCAACCCTACCAATCAGATTACTGCCGCGTCATGACACAACGAATCAACGATCTACATTGCTCACTTAATTCTGATAGCCTTTTTATATTGGCATTGTCTTTCGGCGCGCACGCATAACGCTTTATATGGAAAAGAGTATTAAGTTCAGCCTTTTTTCTTTAGCAAGGTTTTTATGGAGATTTAGGTATGCCTACAATTACTGCAGCGTACACGAAATGGGGTTGCTAGATGTAAAATTAAATAATAAGATAGGTTTCGTATCAGTCTACCCCAATCTGTCAAATTTCTTTGATAGATTTTCAACTTTATCACAAAAGTGTAAGGTTCATGTTCAATTGGGAATATTTGACAGTTTGGGATAGCTTGATATGCTGGCGTTAGTGCCAACGGATTCCTTCACTGTTTTCTTCAATTTCGTAAGTACAGAAGAAATATAATAAAAGGCGAACATTCAATCCATCCGACCAGAAATTCTTGCATCAACTATCAGGAAACCAAGCATTTCTATGGAGAAACATCTGGCAATATAACTTTTAATGTACTCTGGTATATAAATTGTAACTACTCCTAGATGGAGAAGCTCGTGGCTAAGCCATAACAGCCGTCACCCTCATGCCACATCCCTATTTCCCTCCAAATGAGGTTAAAAAATTCCAACCCGTAAGTACTATATGTTCTATTTGCCGTGTGGTTAGTGACTAACCTGGTTTCAGAGTTTTTATTCTGCCTATGGCCTTCTGACTTAGCTTCACATGCTGTTGCGAAATATCTCACAGACATGCTGGTTTCTTCGCGATGTTTTCCTTCACTGATTTTTAAGCAAGTGATAATTTACACAATACGCACATGAATCCGTAAATTCAGAGGTGCGTGTCTTGAGTTCGAACTCGAGACCTATGTCTCGGTAGTCGGTGGTCACACCAGTAGGTTATCACTGCTGTCAGTGGTATTATATTCCGCGGGATTGTCCGAAAGGGTTACCGCTATCCCGGAACATACAGGGCTAATGAAGGAACATGGATGGGTTTTAGTCAGTAAGAGTCTGCCACTCCCTTCCGCTCCACCTAGAGAGGGGTCATTTGATGATTTCCCACCCTCAAAAAAAAGGGCCCATTGGCAACATGTCGCGGGTTCGATTCCCGATATTTGTACGACCTGCAAGTATTTGTTACGGGTCTGGGTGTTTTTCTATCTATAATATGTATGTATTTACAAAAAAAAAGTATATATAAGTAGTTTATCAGCCATCTCGTTACCATAACACAAGCATTAGGTTGCTTAGCTTGGGACTATATGGCGTTGTGTGAAATGTCCAAGGATATTATTATTATTTTTTTCTATCAAGTAGGTAAGGATATTTAAATCAATGTTTGTCTAAATAGCAATGAGATCGTCAGACACACCATTAGTTATAAGGTTGCCAAGCATACTAGTTAATGTCAAATATAGATTATATTCAGAGATAATTGAGCTATGTCGGCATTTGGACGACTAATTTAGTTTTAAAGTTCGATCTGATAATGTTCAACTACATCATTAGGAAGCTGTGTCTTGAACAGGACTTGTGGCTAAGTAATAACAGCCACACGGTTAAGCTATGCTTGCCGCGGTTTGTCCGTGGATGGGTGACGGTTTTTTTTTTTTAGGGTGGGACATCATAAATGACTCCTCCCGCTCTGAGTGGAGCGGAAGAGAGTGTCAGACTCTTACTGACTAAAATCCATCCATGATCCTTCCTTAGCCTTTTATGTTCCGGGGTAGCGGTAACCCTTTCGGACAATCCCACTTACCCGGCAGACTTCGGCCCTAACGGGCCCCTTCACATACTAATTCCCCTAACGAGGTCCTTCACAAAGCTTCGCAGGTAAGAAACCTTTCACCATAGCTACTTATAAATTAGATGACGTATATAACACCAGAAATATGTTCATGCGCACCGGATCTTATATCAATCATTGTACGCCCTATTTCCTTATATATCAATACTTGGAAATAGCTTTTGTATCACCAACTTAATATATACACTTGAAAAACTACTGCCATCGCTCTTGTTGCTCCTAAAATAAGATTGAATTTTGATTGGTAGATATGATATGGAACAGCATTAATAATATTGTTATGGATCTGATATGGCAAACATAATTTTGCTACCCGAAAATGTTTTGCTAACTCTTATTGACAAAGAAATAAAGGTGACAATTCATTTTTTACAGTGCTGTTAATAAAGTTGTTTTATAGAAGGCAGTGTCCCCTTGCGAGGTCGAAGCTTGTATCATTGGGTCCGGCTGCTGGCCGTGATGTGGAATGTGGGGTGAAAGGCGGTATGATGAGAGGGTTTGAGGGGGGTGGTGGAAATGTATAATGATAATAGTTTGCCGGAAGTTTCAGTAGGATTGATTAAAGGTCTGATAGGAGAGCGAGATTTCGATTTAGTAATTTCAACGTTTTGGGCATTAAACGAACTGACCGAATACGTAATACCTCGGTGCACTCGAAAACTGGGACCGTCGACGTTGGCAAGAAGGCTGCCAAGCTAAAGTGGGTTTGGGCAGGTCACGTTAGCCGCATGCATAGTAACCGCTGGGCAATACTCGCTACAAGGTGGTGCCTGAGGATGGACGGCGCTGTTGAGGCGGGCCTAGGAAGAGGTGGCGAGACGACCTAGACGCATACCACAAAGAATGGATCGAGGTGGCTCAAGAGAAAGATGGCTGGAAGGATTTTGGGGAACCTTTGTTCAGCAGTGGGACAGTGTAGGCTAAATAAAAAATAAATTCGGCCAGTTATTATTTTTGGATTCAAACAAACTCAAATTCAAAGCATTTATTTCAATTAATGAATTGGGTATTTGAAAGGGTTGTCAATAACGTTACTTTTTATGAAATGTCAAAACGCGAATTTGTACGTGATTTGTATGAAATATAACAATGGAACGTCACAGATTTTTTGAATCAAATGGAATACTTATTAGCATTAAATGCAATTTTACAATGATATCTCCGCATAGTATTTCATTTCTGCACTGCTGATTTTGATCTTTCTGCATTCTGGTGATGGATATTTCACATTTTATTTTTGACCGTTTCAACAGGCACTTTTGAATTTTCAAGGTGTCGTTCAGTCAGATAAATGAAGCGAATTGCCCATTCCAAAGCAGTAGGTACCTATAAAGAAGAACGGGCCAGAAACTCCATGGACACTCGTCAAAATATGGTTCCGAAACATTGGTTACCTACATCAAACGATGCAGAACTTTAAAAGCATCCATAATTGAGGATTAAAAAAATTATAATCAATTTAAAAATAAGGCATGGCAGTTAAGGGGATTACATCGCTCAAATCCTAAAAATACGCTCGGTTAAATGAAGTTTGTAGACGAATTATTTAATGCCTTTAATATAAAAAAAATATACAAGTAAACTAGAGTATATGGGAAAAACTTTGTGTTGATTAAATTTCTTATAAACTTGTCCAAACGTTGCCAAAAAAATTGAGAAAATAGGTCTTTTTTAAACCTAAATATTAAATTATCTACATAACGGCAGGGTTATTTTGTATGATATTTATACGAAAAGAAAGAAAAAACCCTGTTTAGCAATTTGTGTTGTTTATTTTCACGTATTTATTTTTATATTTTGTAATAATCGACAATAACCCGAATCTTTACAACGCTCCCCGCCAAGCAGCCCCGCTACGCCCGTGACGCGTACTCGGGATTCGACTGTTTAGTGTCTTGACGACTCTTACGACGAGTGGACTGTACGTGCATTTTTTGTTTCAAATAAGATTTTAAATTCATTATTCTTGAATGAAATCATAGTCTTAATGTAAGGAAAATATATTTTTCATTTACTACAAATTGTCATTAAGCTTGTTAGCGTAATATCACAACAGTTTTAATTAAGTTTTATTTTCAAAATAGTCATAGACTATGCCTAAATATAAGAATAAAAGTCAAGTGAAGCGTGGCCGAGCTCTCCAAAACTATTGGTAAGTACCTACCTAAGCTGAGTGGTAAGTAGGTACTCGTATTATCTTGAGTCGATAACAAAATGTTATACTAAATATTTATAGTAAGTTCGTACCTTGTTGATTTATTTCGACGATGTTTTTGTTTATCATCTTATGTTAAACTTCGTTGCTTGCTTAGATGAAATTAATGTCTTGTGTTCCTTGATGGTGGAAAACCTCAATCATAACATGACACACGTAAACCAACATGTTTGTACTCATTTGAAAGAGCTCACGGAGACCTACGTGACTGTGAGGAACTGACTGACCTGATGGTGGACTCCAATGGCAGGCATACCTCAATTATGACACACGTAAACCAACACGTTTGTACTCATTTGAAAGAGCTCACGGAGACCTACGTGACTGTGAGGAACTGACTGACCTGATGGTGGACTCCGAAGGTAGGCATACCTCAATCATGACACACGTGAACCAACATGTTTGTACTCATTTTAAAGAGCTCACGGAGACCTACGTGACTGTGAGCAACTGACTGACCTGATGGTGGACTCCGACCGAAGGTAGGCATACTTCAATCATGACACACGTGAACCTACATGTTTGTACTCGTTTTAAAGAGCTCACGGAGACCTACGTGACTGTGAGGAACTGACTGACATGATGGTGGACTCCGAAGGTAGGCAGACCTCAATCATGACACACGTGGACCAACATGTTTGTACTCGTTTTAAAGAGCTCACGGAGACTTACGTGACTATGAGGAACTGACTGACATGATGGTGGACTCCGAAGGTAGAGCAGACCTCAATCATGGCAATTCAGAGAACTGTGGAACTCATACATAGGACTTATTGTAACCTAATCTTGTCTTAAGATTAAGTTGTATTGATTGTTTCTTTTTTATTCTGATGTGTGGCTATTATTAAGCTTTTACGTAAAGCAGTACCAACCATTTTTTTCCAGGCAACTAAGAAAACAGCACAAATCTGTATTACAAAATCAGGAGGATCAACCATTGTCGGAACCCGATAAGACATGTGAACCGTCTGATAAGCCAATGGAAGAGGAGTACAATTTTTTACTTTTTATATAAGTAATAATTGACTTTGTTACTTTGTTTTACTTTTTAACTGTATTTTGTTTAACTTAAATTTTTAACTATGATTTTCTACTTTTTGTGTTTTTAATTCATTTTGTTGTAAAATTGAAATAAATTGTGGTTGAATTTAGACACCTGGGCGACGACTATTGCCTTTTAATACCCACTTTGTCATGTCAAACTCAAACTCAAAGCATTTGTTTCCAATAAACCAATTACAGGCGCTTTTGAACTGTCAAGGGGTCGATCAGTCAGAAAGATGAAGCTAGTTGCCCATTCCAAAGCAGTAGGTCAACTTACTTATCAATATAAAGCATCTGTGCGGAATAAGATAAATGTTGAAAACTATATTTTTCTAAATAAGTTCATAACCAAAAACCATTGAGTGCTGAAATAAATTTTAGAACCAGTCTTACTGAATACTTCCATTATTGAAAACCGTTGGGCGCTGACCTGGTCATCATCAGACCTTCAGCAGGTATTCTGTGGTAGCAACCGTGATCAATTAAGCAAATGTTGAAAACTGGTGCCTCCAGACTATTTCCATTATTGAGAACCGTTGGGCGCTGACCTGGTCATCATCAGACCTTCAGCAGGTATTCTGTAGTAGCAACCGTGATCAATTAGGCAAATGTTAAAAACTGGTGCCGCCAGACTATTTCCATTATTGAGAACCGTTGGGCGCTGACCTGGTCATCATCAGACCTTCAGCAGGTATTCTGTAGTAGCAACCGTGATCAATTAGGCAAATGTTGAAAACTGGTGCCTCCAGACTATTTCCATTATTGAGAACCGTTGGGCGCTGACCTGGTCATCATCAGACCTTCAGCAGGTATTCTGTAGTAGCAACCGTGATCAATTAGGCAAATGTTGAAAACTGGTGCCTCCAGACTATTTCCATTATTGAGAACCGTTGGGCGCTGACCTGGTCATCATCAGACCTTCAGCAGGTATTCTGTAGTAGCAACCGTGATCAATTAGGCAAATGTTAAAAACTGGTGCCGCCAGACTATTTCCATTATTGAGAACCGTTGGGCGCTGACCTGGTCATCATCAGACCTTCAGCAGGTATTCTGTAGTAGCAACCGTGATCAATTAGGCAAATGTTAAAAACTGGTGCCGCCAGACTATTTCCATTATTGAGAACCGTTGGGCGCTGACCTGGTCATCATCAGACCTTCAGCAGGTATTCTGTAGTAGCAACCGTGATCAATTAGGCAAATGTTAAAAACTGGTGCCTCCAGACTATTTCCATTATTGAGAACCGTTGGGCGCTGACCTGGTCATCATCAGACCTTCAGCAGGTATTCTATAGTAGCAATGGTGATCAATTAAGCAAATGTTGAAAATTAGTGCCTCCTGACTATTTCCATTATTGAGAACCGTTGGGCGCTGACCTGGTCATCATCAGACCTTCAGCAGGTATTCTGTAGTAGCAACCGTGATCAATTAGGCAAATGTTGAAAACTGGTGCCTCCAGACTATTTCCATTATTGAGAACCGTTGGGCGCTGACCTGGTCATCATCAGACCTTCAGCAGGTATTCTGTAGTAGCAACCGTGATCAATTAGGCAAATGTTGAAAACTGGTGCCGCCAGACTATTTCCATTATTGAGAACCGTTGGGCGCTGACCTGGTCATCATCAGACCTTCAGCAGGTATTCTGTAGTAGCAACCGTGATCAATTAGGCAAATGTTGAAAACTGGTGCCTCCAGACTATTTCCATTATTGAGAACCGTTGGGCGCTGACCTGGTCATCATCAGACCTTCAGCAGGTATTCTGTAGTAGCAACCGTGATCAATTAGGCAAATGTTAAAAACTGGTGCCTCCAGACTATTTCCATTATTGGGAACCGTTGGGCGCTGACCCGGTCATCATCAGACCTTCAGCAGGTATTCTGTAGTAGCAACCGTGATCAATTAGGCAAATGTTGAAAACTGGTGCCGCCAGACTATTTCCATTATTGAGAACCGTTGGGCGCTGACCTGGTCATCATAAAACCTTCAAAGGCATTCTGTAGTAGCGTACACCTCAGTTCGTTGCGTTTACAAAGCTGTGTCAATGTCAACGTATTCATATCAAACAAAAGAAATACGTAATGTAAGTGAACACAAAGAAATAACTTAGTACATCTGAAAAAGTACGTTCTGCCTCCCAGAGAGCCAATAAATTAGGCAAATACTATGACAATATTGCGTCGCATCTGTGATCTTATCTAATCATCAGTAAATTTTGTTATAGTTTGATTCTCTGTCAGTAGATGGCGCTTTATTTTTAATTACTGTTACAAAGGCCAGATCTTCAAGGTTATCGAGCAATGTAATGCCCTTAAGAGATGACCGGTCCCTATTGACAGCGCCAGTTCACGAACATGACGCATGGATAAGCACCATTCAGCTCAACCATTATACCTTCTTATCCCGGACATAGGCGTCATAGGGTTTCATGGTACCATCTTCTTCTTAGCGTGTCGATGGCAATCTAAATGTACTCGGCCCAGAATTAGGCTACGTGTTTGGCGCCATCACTAGCGTCCATCAGACCATCAGTTCCTGTAACGTGCATACGGCAGGACACTCAGGACACGAGATTAAGTGTTCCATCGTTTGTGGAACAGCACCACATTTACACTCCAAGGCGGAGTTGTTTATGAATCCCCATCTGAGCAGGTTTTCCTTGCTTCGGCCAACCTGGGTTCGGAGACTACCATGGTACTATATACTAAGTACCATGAAAAGATGGTTCATCTATAGCAGTAGACAGTTGAATTAATCCCACTTTTAAGATATTAGCAAAATCGCTACCGCTTCTATATCCTCACCTTTAAACAAGTTTGAGTGAACGGTTTTAGATCACCCCAGGCGTGACGCATGCACTGTTCAACTTTATACTTGGCTATAAATCAAATTCAAGGCATCCAGACATTCTAGATAATGCAGACCAATCCTTTCCGAGTCTGCCGGGTAAGCGGGATTGCCCGAAAATGAAGGAACATGGATGGGTTTAGTCAGTAAAAGTCTACTCCTTCCGCTTCACCCAAAGCGGCAGCCATTAGATGATTTCCCACCCTCAAAAATTAAAAAAAAAAATACCAATCCTTTGACCTTCTAGATTCGCCTTAGACCCGTATCAAGCCATAGCAAATCAATCTGCCTACCTTTTCCCAACTATGCTGGAGTCGGCTTCCAGTCTAACTGGATGCTGAATGCTATAAACTAAAATACTAGTCCAAGTGTCTGAAGTAATCTTGGTCAGATGATTTGAGGACCATGTAGGTCGGTGTCTGAAATTGTTTTTTGAGGAAAGAACCATACAGATTGAGTAGGCCTGTCCAGTCAGTGCATGCATTTGTCATTAATGGTACAGCTCAACTCAAAACTTTAGGAGCTCAACAATTCGACGATACCAAAGAAAGGACATTTAGTTAGGTCGTATAAAGTACTCAAAACGCCTGCCAATTGGCTAACGGCAAATTAGGATCTAAGCAGTTCCGCTACAGCGGGGTTACACAATAAGCTAAGGAAGGAACATGGATGGGTTTTGGTCGGTAAGAGTCTGACACTCCCTTCCGCTCCACCCAGAGCGAGAGGTGAGGAGTCATTTGATGATTTCACATCCTTAAAAAAAGGTAGTTCCGCCATCGTTGCCGCTCATGCACTATGCCCTCACGCGTAGTGGAGCACAGTGAACGGCAGAGGGCGTCACTATTGACCAAACAAATAGAAAATGCAGAAGGACCATTCCTCGTGGTTGTTCGGAAATATAAAGAGAATAGGAGTCAACATTTATCTATTTGTGAATGTAGCATAATCAGCCTATAATGTTCCCCCTGAAGAAGAAAGAAAGAAAGAAAGAAAAAATATTTATGCAGCACAAACATGACGCACAATTATAAAAATAAACAAAAAAAGTCACATACTATATCCGTGTAAATCAGCTAAAAAACCTCGTATTCAGAAACATCAAAATCATTGACAGTTGGTATCGCGGCCATGGACAATGGATGGACCACAGACAAAAACTGACAACTTAATCAACATATTGATATTGCATAACATGACAACATAACACTACAACAATAACAAATCTACGTAATTCTGTTTTGAACACTACAATGTGCGAGAAACAGAAAGAAATGCCGATTGCAGGGTGATACTTCAACCACTGTTTATTTTTACGACTAACACGTTGAAGCCGTGCGTCGCATCTGTGCATGAATTGCCCCCCCCCTGAGCATTCCCGGCTGAGCAAAGGCCTCCCACAAATCCTTCCAGACATCCTTTCCTAGAGCCACCTAGAACATCCCTTGCGGTACGCCGCTAGGTCGTCTCGCCACCTCTTCCTTGGCCGGCCTCCAGGGCCGTCCATTGATACCGATATTATTTGCTTGTTTGTTACGCTTTCACGCTAAAACGGCTGAACGGATTCAGATGAAATTTGGCACTTGGGTATAATTTTGTCAAGCATGGCCCCCTTTCGCTCTGGGTAGAGCAGAAGGGTGTGACAGGCTCTTACTGACTAAAACCCATCCATGTTCCTTCCTTAGCCCTTTATGTTCCGGGGTAGCGGTAACCCTTTCGGACAATCCCGCTGACCCAGCAATCATCATCAGGATTCAAGAAGATGAGAGGAAACAGTGAGACTTCTCAGTAAATTCATTTTGTGCCCTGACCCACTCATAGACTTGCAGACAATAGATGCTAAAGTTTATATTGTAATATATTAACTGGCTTTACGATCTGAGAAGCGAATGTAAGAACAATATTGTATCAGTTTTTAGTATGAAATTGCTTAATTGGGATGTTAATGATATGAGCAATGAGCTTGGAGCTATCTTTGAAAACATCTAGACTTTATGTTGGTGCAAAAAACATTTAGTTATTTTGATTATTTTGATAATATCACGCCTTGTTTCTCAAAGGGTTAGACAGAGGTGTTCCCATAGTAGGTACACTGAGAAAGAAAATACGGCTATTAACAGCAAACGTTACGCAGTAAAAAAAAACAAACAAAAAGAAAAACAAGTTCTGGAAAAATATGCGTCAAATCCGCGCAAAAGGGCCATCGCTCAGCATAATGCTTCGATCCCATGCGAGATAGAGCTTCAGCGCTGTGCACGTTACATTTCGCGTGTGTTCGTTATCGTGGTGTTTGAATGTTTTTGTGTTGTTTGTTACTTGTACACTGGAAGACACTATATTAAAACAACAGCCAAGTGCGTGTCGTACTTACGCACGAAGGATTCCGTACGATTATCTATAAAAACGGCAAAAAAAGTCACGTTTGTTGTATGGGACCGCTTTTAAATATTTATGTTATTCTGTGTTTTAATATTTTCTGTTATAGCGGCAACAGAGATACATCATCTGTGAAAATTTCGACCGTCTAACTATCACGGTTTATGAGATACAGCCTGGTGAAAGAAGAACAGACAGACAGACGGACGGACTGCGGAGTCTTAGTAATATGGTCCCGTTTTACCTTTTGGGTACGGGACCCTAAAACAAACCACATCCTTTTAATAAAGAACTAGCTGACCCGACAAACGTTGTCCTGTCTAACTATGATACCTACCCTACCTACCCTATGACCGTCTCCTGGTTCTAAGCTACCTCCCCACTAATTTTCAGCCAAATCGGTTCAGCCGTTTCTGAGTTATAAATAGTGTAACTAACACGACTTTCTTTTATATATATAGATATTTTATTCCAAGCTAAGCAAGAAAAACATAACACCTATCTTTGCTGCGCGCAGTCGGATAAAAGGCTGGTCCATTTGTAGCAGCTTGTCAAATATAACATCATCTAATGTTGTAACGAGAACAAGTCTTTTATCTTACTACATCAATCACTTTTATTAATTCCAAAGTAATTGTATCTTTTTGTATGTCAGCCTGATTGTTTTTTTTAATTAATTATAAGCTGTCGCAATGGTCGTGTACTCGTGTGTCTAGGTTACTGCGAAGTAGGTTCGATGTCTGGGTTGTGCAAAGTTACTTAATGTAATTCTTGTATCCTTAATATACATACTGTACTGTAGAGCCTGAGTGAAACCTTATTTGGAACCTAATTGGTCGGTTAGAAAATTACTGACAGTATTCATCATCTGCCTAGCCTTTTCCCAACTATGTTGGGGTCAGCTTCCAGTCTAACCGGATGCAGCTGAATACCAGTATTTTACATGTAGCGACTGCCTATCTGACCTCCACAACCCAGTAACTGGGTAATACGATACCCCTTGGTAAGACTTGCTGTCAGACTTTCGGGCTTCTGACTACCCGTAACGACTGTCAAAGATCCACGAATAACAGCCTGGTCCAACAGCTTAACGAGGCACGGAGGATTCTCGGTATGTAAAGATGGACTCATCAACGGACCAACCCCGGCAAGCGTTAAAAAATATATTTATACGCAAACGGAGTACAGGTAAAACTAGTAATTATTGAATTATGGCAACACAGAGCTGCAAGATTGTTGATTGATTTAAGTAAAAAGGTTGATCAACCTTTTTGCTGGATAAACTAGGACTACACAAGAAGCTTTTTAATATAATATTAATGTAGAAAGATCGATGAGCAAATAGCCTACGAGTTCTCAAACGATATATAACCGTTACGACATGTGACATCTACCAACTCGCACTGGGCCTGCCACATTATCTATTTAGGTAGCTAAAATAACAAACAGAATAAAAAATGGTGTGTGATACCGACAGCCAATCAAAAGTCTTAATTTCTAGAAACAGATAGAATAGAAATTTGACGACACGGTTGTCGCAGGGGTTGAACGATTGACTGCTGCGCAGCATGTCGCGGGTTTGATTCCCGCACGGTACAAATATTTGTACGGCCTACAAGTATTTGTTCCGGGTCTGGGTGTTTTTTTATGTATAATATGTATTTACAAAAAAAAATGTATATAATTAGTTTATCAGCCATCTCGTTACCATAACACAAGCATTAGGTTGCTTAGCTTGGGACTATATGGTGTTGTTTGAAATGTCCAAGGATATTATATTACACTAGCTTCCACCCGCGGCTTCGCCCGCAAAATATGTCGACAAATTATACACATAAACCATCCTCTTGAATCACTCTATCTATTAAAAAAAACGCATCAAAATCCGTTGCGTAGTTTTAAAGATTTAACCATACATAGGGATATAGGGACAGAGAAAGCGACTTTGTTTTATACTATGTAGTGATTATAGAATGAGAGTGTGGAACAGCACATCACAGCTAACAAAATGGAGGAGAAAAAACAGTAGTAATATTCAAGCTAAAACTAAATTCACGTTTCATCGAAACAACTATAAAAACCGGAACACACAAAAACTGGGTGGAGCGGAAGGGAGTGTCAGACTCTTACTGACTAAAACCCATCCATGTTCCTTCCTTAGCCCTTTATGTTCCGGGGTAGCGGTAACCCTTTCGGACAATCCCGCTGACTAGCCAGGCCCGTTCCTGGCTGCTGGCATCTCAGGTCCTGGTTTTCCCTGATAATAATCTGTTAAAAACAGGTAGCTTCAAAAAGTATTTATTTAAAACTAAATAAGTCGTACATTTGAACTTAAACAGTCTTTATCTGTATTTAAGTTCACGAGTTACTCACGCTCACTTGTGTACAGGCAGTTTTTATTTGATTACTAAGTTTAAGTAATTTCAACGGGATTGTCCGAAAGGGTTATCGCTACCCCGGAACATAAAGGGCTAAGGAAGGAACATGCATGGATTTTAGTCAGTAAGAGTCATTTGATGATTTGCCACACTAAAAAAATGGGTGGTTAGTCCTGACAGGCGAAATGAAGAAATCTAGACGAAGTCACATTTTCATTAACTATAATGAAATTAGATAAATCTGAAATGTATGGAATTGAACTAAGCTTTCGAAACGTCACGTGATCAATCGCTTATTGCTAGACAATGTCAAATTGTGTAACGAAACTCGATCAATATTATCGGGTTCGATTCCCGCACGGAACAAATATTTGTACGACCTGCAAGTATTTGTTACGGGTCTGGGTGTTTTTCTATCTATAATATGTATGTATTTAGAAAAAAAAATGTATATAAGTAGTTTATCAGCCATCTCGTTACCATAACACAAGCATTAGGTTGCTTAGCTTGGGACGATATGGCGTTGTGTGAAATGTCCAAGGATATTATTATTAATATTCCCATACAAATGCGTTCACAAATGGCGTTCTTGACAATCCAAATCGCTGAGATAACGAACTGTTCGATCGACAATTTTCGAAATCGAATCAACACGGAGCGATTCTGAGATAACGAATTGTTCGATCGACGATTTTCGAAATCGAATCAACACGGAGCGATTGACACTTGCCTAGGCCCCCTGATACGTCAACCATTAATCTTTACATCACATGATTATTACACCAGCATGTCTGAGAGATATATCTCAACAGGATGCTTCTTGCAAGTCTGACACTCCCTACCTCTCCACACAGAGCGGGAGAAGTCATTGGATGATTTCCCACGTGGATCTTTATATACTGAGACTCCTCCATGACTCGTAAAGCACGCAAAGCCTATGGTCTAGGTTGTCATTCGTGGATCTTTGACAGTCGTTACGGCTATTCAGAAGCTCGAAAGTTTGACAACCAGTTTTACCAAGGGGTATCGGCAGCCAGGCAGCCGCTTTTTGCAAAATACTGGTATTCAGCTGCATCTACTTAGACTGGAAGCCGACCCTAACGTAGTTGGGAAAAGGTAGGTAGATTGATTGAAGTAGCAACCCTATCGAAGGTCACAACAAATGGGGTTATGGTAGAATTTTCTTTACAAAACCAAGGTCAATAGTCTAGTTAGTTACTGTTAGACAAAGCAGTTAAACATGTTTCTTTTAATACAAATGAATAAATAGTTTCATTTAATACGACAGTCATAAATTAATTATAGATGAATAGTGATACAAGTCATTTTGAAATCAATTTATCAGTTGCATGACTTTCAGTTCAATGCATGTAGTACTTTAAAGATAATAAATTGTTCATGTTCTTTTTAGGTTTCATTTGCTGAATTTGGAAACGAATGCCTAAACAACCAGTACATCAAGTTACCACAAACTGTCAAATATTCTAAATCGATTTTTAACTTAACAATCAACGTTTTATGGTTTAAAATCATTTGGAGATATCTCAAAATTAGCAGTGATAGCCTAGTGCTGTGACCGTCGGACTGCCAGGTCTTGAATTCGAACCCAAGCCCAGATTTTCGGATGCATGTGCGTATTGTATAAATATCACTTGCTTTCAATCGGTAAATGAAAACATCGTGAGGAAACCGGCATGCCCGAGAGATATTTCTCAACAGCATGTGAAGCTAAGTCAGAGGCCCATGGGCAGCATAAAAACTGACACCAGGCTAGACACTAACCACACGAAAAGAAGAAGAAGATTTGGAGAAGTTCGACAGTTTGGTATAACTTGATACGGTCGCTAGACCGTACAATTGGCACCCATGACTTTTTTTTTATTGAGCCTGCTCGGTCGGTTGTATGTGGAAGGGAACACAGACGCTAGTAGAGTGCCACACTTTTGCTGTGCGCATAATTTTGGAGGAGATGCGTTTAGTACGACGGGTCAGGATATCAACCAAGTGCATCTGGCACTGGCAGAACTTCTGGGATTCTAGTAGCTAAAGAACGATGGTGGGATCAGGTCGTGGAGCTCCTGCGCTCACACTCCGAAGTACAGTCTGTAGAAGACCGAGACTACGACCGCATGGCACGCCCCTCCAAATTACTGCTTCAATATTTGTAGTCACATCCTTACGAAGGAGTTTGTATGTAGTTGTAAGTATTCGTCTTCAGTAGCAAGCCTGCAGCAACATGCGTTGTGAGTCTTGGTGGCGCTTTGTGATTACTTTCACAAATACTATCAAACGTTTTGAATTTTGGAGGGGCGGGCCATGTCATCGTAGTTTATATCTACATAATATTTAACTTACACGTTGAGTTCACTTCAGCCCATGTTAGGAGCTAGTTTGTTCCTAGCTCATAAGGTAGAATTAAGCTGATATTTTCTCAGCATTTCGACACACTAGCTCACTTATTACCGAGCGCCGACCGTGGTATCTGTGCGTATTTCGTAAGTAATGATACTTTGATTATAACATGTATGTAGGCAAGGACCTGTCATTGTCCATGTTTCTAGAGGTCGTTGTCTATGGTACAATAGTTGTTTGACCGCTAATACGATTGAGACTTGCAGTAATGTCAGCTAGTTGTAGTTTATGGTTTTAAAGGGGGAAGTGCTAGCTAAATCTGCTATCAGCTGAAAGAATTGTGTTTGACTTTAGTTTTGAGCAATTTACAGGTCAGCGTTAGGCTGTATCTTGATTTAAATATGATTCGCGGCCGTAGCAAGTACATACGTATCTATAGAATGGGCAACATAAATACTCTGACGCCAGGTTATTCACTAACCACACGAAGAAAGAAAGAATTAAACAAATGAGAAGAGGTTTCTATATTTTTTTTAACATGATATTTTAGTGTACTTGGCTAATCTACGTTGAGATGAGCCGCCGTGACGCAAATTCGATTGGGAGGATATTATTATTACCTAGATCCGCACACGAATACTCTCACGAGGAGTGGAAATCTCAATCTGCCTAGCCTTTTCCCAACTACGTTGAGGTCGGCTTCCAGTCTAACCGCATGCAGCAACCAATATTTTACATGAAGCGACTGCCTATCTGATCTCCACAACCCAGTCAGTAATACGATACCCCTTGGTAAGACTGGCTGTCAGACTATCACGCTTCTGACTACCCGTATCGACTGTCAAAGATGCACAAATGACAGCCGGGACCAATGGCTTAACGTGCTTTCCGAGGCACGGTGGAGTCTTGATATGTAGAGATGGTCACCCATCCACGGACCAACATAATATGGAATTCAATACCAAAATCAAAATCAAAAGTTATTTATTCAAATTAGGCTGAAAATCAGCACTTTTTGAAGGTCAAAGTTACATAAGACAGTCCCCCAAAAACGCCCACCCTCCACCACTTCCTAGTGCTTTAGCTGGGAAGAAGTGGCGCAACAAACTCCCCAGCACCATTTTCAGTATTCAAGCTAATTTACTTTTCTGGTTCAAAACAAACAAACTATGACTTCTAGAGCACTCAGCGAGATATTAAACGAGTGAATTATAGCTAAACACAATATAAGAACATGCACTTTGATACACCATTCAAAACTACACTGTAAAACAATGTACTTAAGGCCCAATTCTCTTTGATAACCAACCTGTCTGTTCTTGTAAGATGAAACAGATTTAATGACGAAGGCTGTAAGGTGTAAATTGGAATGTAAGTATAACAATGAAATGGTATTCAGTGGGTCAGTAGCGAACTATTGCGAGAGTCTAAAGATACTTGATATATAAAGCTTGTACGTCCGACTTGTAGGGTAACCAGAAAAATCGACAAAGAAAACACAACAACAACACAAACAATGCAACAACCAATCTGCCTAGCTTTTTCCCAACTATGTTGCGGTCGGCTTCCAGTCTAACTGAATACAGCCGGATAATTACAAACCCTATTATTAATTGGAGCAGTCAGTATTTGGTGGAATAGAATCACAGAACAGTACAGAACAAAAGTATTCTATCCACAGTACAGATAAAAGAGAAGACCTCTTGTCTTAAAGTAGAGAGAAATAGAATTCCGTGGCTAATCGGGTTATATACAAAAAACCAGGTGTGACTTGCTTGTCAGCGGGATTGTTCGAAAATTACTCCTCCCGCTCTGGGTGAAGCGGAAGGGAGTGTCAGACTCTTACTGACTAAAACCCATTCATGTTCCTTATTTAGCCCTATGTATTTCAGGGCAGCAGTAACCCTTTCTGACAATCTCACTGATGGAACGAATGCTGCCGACTAAATGAGCATTGTCTAGGTTTAAAGGAGCAAGGTCTTTCAACACTTTATAACATCCAACTCTTAATTATAATAGCACTAGCGACTCGCCTCAGCTACTCGCCCCAGCTTCGTACTATACTACCACACGGGGGAAAGCTAGTTAAACTAAACGTATAAACCCTTTGAATCCCTCTACCTATTGATGAAAATCGCATTAAAATCCGTTAAAAATCACAGAGGGACGGACGGCGGAGAGCGACTTTGTTTTATGCTATGTAGACATTCTATATTCCTATATCAAGACATGCTGCCCTATCTGGACCATGGCTAAGCTTTATAAAGAAGCAAAGTAATTTTTGACAACGCAATAGAAGGATAAATCTCACAAACACCAATATTCATTGTCACTATAGACCAAGAATCACGAACAACCATGCCCAAGTTTCGCACGCTACACTATTACAAGCTAAAAGATAAAAGTTGTCATTTTTACACGATTCCACATAATAAAGCATAAACACAATGAGTTATATTCGTTTTAATTCACGGTTAAGTGCAAGAAGGCCGGTTAACAATTAGATTTTGTTATCTGTGGTCATCTTGTCTATGAGTATTCGACCTCTTTTTATTGGGCGCCTTCTTATTTTGAATTGTTTTTTTCGGTTGCGAAATTGAATGGATTGAATTTGTGTAGCATTGAGTTAAGATTTGCAATGATAAAATATTATAGATAGATCGTAGATAGTGTTACTTTTTAGTTTACTGATAGAAGTACAGGGTGCCCATTGGGTGTCCAAGACTTGCATAATGTGCTGTCGTAAAACTGGCTTATTTCAACAAAGGCAATACCTTTCATATCTCAAATTTAATACATAAATATTACGTTCAATACTTCAAATTACTTGTTAATGTTGTGTAAATTACTAGATATTTCTTCCTTTTTACACGCTTTATATTAGCTTCACTTGTATGTATGTTTGTAACCGACTCCTTTAGACGCGATTTTCACCCACTTTAAACGGCCAGATTTCTTTCAAACTTTGTAGATTTATCGAGGACCGATGACAATACATTAATTTGAACTAAAAAGTAGGAAATAAAAAATAATTTCAAAAAAACTAAAAAACACGCTTTTTATAGAAAACCGAACTAAAAAATATAAAATAAATTTTACTTTTTCAAAAGCGTAGGGTGCATGGTGGTGGTGAATATTATCCTAAAAAGCACTCCACGCTTTTAAAAAAGTAAATTTTATGTTCTATTTGTTAGTTCGGTTTTCTATAAAAAGCGTGTTGTTTTTTTTTTTTTTTAAATCACTGTACTTATTTATTCATTAATCATTTCATCTTATTTTTAGTCTATGCGTTATCATGCGGATCTATGTTACAGGAGAAACGTGGACCACTGTCATACAGGGTGTCCTACTTGAGACCACAACGACACTGAAGTTTTGACCATATAATTGTTGCTATTAACAGCTGCCCGCAGCTCTGCCCGCGTCAATGTTGAATTTTCCACGCCCCATTTCATTCTTTTACGAGGCGAGTTTCGTAAAATCTCTTCTTAGCTAACGTCTCCCACTCATAATCTACCTCTGTGCCAAATTTCATATTCGTAGGTACAGTTATTTTTGAGATTTCGTGATTAATCAGTGATTGTTTGATGTGTTGTGTTTCGTAACATTAATTACTTCTCATACGATAAATGTGTAGAATCAAGTTCTTCCAACTAAACAGACAGCTGTGCTGCTGGGGAGTTAGTTGTGCCACTTCTTCTTCCCAGCTAAAGCACTAGGAAGTGGTGAAGGGTTGGCGTTTTTGGGGGACTGTCTTATGTAACTTTGACCTTCAAAAATTGCTGATTTTCGGCCTAGTTTGAATAAATGACTTTTGATTTTGATTGAATGTATTCGAATGAGTAACCTTTCGTTTTTATAAATATAGACTACTATTTTTTATCAAAGTCAAAGTCAAATCATTTATTTCAAATAGGCATAAGGCACAAGTAAGGCACTTTTGAACGTCTATATAAGGTGACTGGTAATTAGTGACCGATATTTAAACACGTGATTCTACTCATGATTACAATCAATTTTCCCAAAGAAACTTTTTTGTATACTCAATTATTTTTATCACACTAACATTACAACTGGCGCGCGCAAAATTAAATGAACTTCGCGCCGATCAGCTGTTAGCAGCTATTGAGTATACAAAAAAAGTTTCTTTGGGAAAGTTGATTGTAATCATGAGTACAATCACGTGTTTAAATATCGGTCACTAATTACCAGTCACCTTATATATCACTACTGAAAGCTGTGGTGGAGAAATAGGTATCTAGGTATGTACCAAAGCACCTTCCCATTAATAGTTCCGGGTATATAAACTTATTAACAAAATGTAGCAACTTCGGAGAGGCTTATGAATCACAGGCCTTTCCCAACCTGTTGCCAAGCCCAGTTCTCTGGCTTCCGTGTACTGTTACCCGAATGGTAATAAGATTATTTGGTTTGCTTGACCTGCATCTGGTAGTCGACGATTAGCCGAAGGCCTAGCATAGCTACATGCTAGTATTCATTTGTCATTATATCATATCGTATTTATGGCATAATTCATTTTACCTTTTTTTTTGGGGGGAATTGGGAAATTGTCAAATGTCTGATCCTGGAACCTCTCCCCAGGTTTCCAAGTGCTGGTCGCCGTCAGGATCTCAGAGGAATTCAATCTACACTATACTTATATACTTTGACATTTTTTATTTTAAGGATGACAAATCATCAAGTGACTCGTCCCGCTCTGGGTGGAGCGGAAGAGAGTGTCAGACTCTTACTGACTAAAACACATCCATGTTCCTTCATTAGCTCTTTATGTTCCGGGGTAGCGGTAACCCTTTCGGACATTTCCGGTGACAGACTAAGCCTGCGGTCTATAGACCGAAGATAAGCTTTTTGGCAAGGGTTTTAGTTGAGGTGACTACACTACTTATGGCGCAGGTCCAGTTCAGTGGTGGTTTAGGTGAGTGTAAATAAAATGTAAATGTAGAAAAGGAAGACTAATCACCACCTCAAAAATCAGTACTGGTCAGTGGGATTGTCCGAATGAGTTACCGTTGGGCGCTGCCCCAGAACACAAAGGGCTAACGGAAGGAAGATGAATAGGTTATTCAGTAAGAGTCTGACACTCCCTTCCGATCCAGTCACAGCTGGAGGACTCACTTGATGATATGTCATCATTAAAAAAAATGTCCTATTATATAAGCATTGTGTAGATTAAAGTCCCCTTTTTTTTTTTTTTTTTAACGCTGGTAAATCATCCAATGACTGCTCCCGCTCTGGGTGGAGCGGAAGGGAGTGTCAGACTCTTACTGACTAAAACCCATCCATGTTCCTTCCGTAGCCCTTTATGTTCCGGGGTAGCGGTAACCCTTTCGGACAATCCCGCTTACCCGGCAGGCTTGGCCCTGGGGGGCCCCTTCATATGCTGACATCTCTTTGAGGCGCGCGTGGAACATATACGCGCCGTCCGGCACGGGTCTGGTGCTGATCGGACGGTGAGTCACCCATTACTCACCGCCCGCAGGCCCGCGCCTACGGTGGCCGGGAGTCGTCACGTGGCTCCCGACGCCCGGGGCGTCTCCTGCGGCGGCTGGGACGGGAGGACCTTTCTCTCTCCCATCCCGCCACCTCCTTCGCGAGCATAACTTTTTCGCAGAAGGAGGTGACTGCCTCCCACTCCCTCTCGCCCCGGACCATGGCTTGCACCAGGGCCGGGCGCAAGAGGTCGCCGCCGCCGATCGCCTCTACGAGGACACGGCGGTGCTCCGCCCATGCGGGGCAGGTTTGCACCGTGTGCTCTACCGTGTCCTCTGGGCGATCCTCGCAGAGATTAAAGTCCCCTGGGATCATGACGGCGACCAACACTAATGCCCGTATTACAGAACCTAACTCAATACTCAAGCAATGCTTGAGTCTCGATTAAAGCCATTTGATTGGTTAAATCTAGTTTTAAATAATGCTTGGGTCTTGAGTAAGGTTCTGTAATACGGGCCTTAGAAACGTGGGCAGAGGTTCCAGACTCTAAGGTAAGGACACAAAACACCACTCTACATTATATAAGTCTCAATAAGAGGCATTCGTACCACAGTCAACTCTACCACCCCCCTCCCCCCAACCATACTTAAAATACAAGTAGTTCTATAATGTCAGTGACAGGTAGTTGGCCCTTGCGCCGACGCACGTAATGACACATTTCCTCTGACTTTACAACTAGGAGTAACAAGCCACTCTGTGGGACATAAAATAAATGAAAAACAGAAGGTAAATCTAATTAAAACGATAAAGAATACTCAAAAATGGAGCTATTCATTAATGTACAGATGCCAGCACATCAAGCTATCCCAAACAGTAAAATTTTCTCAATGGAACATGAACCTTATTCCTTCGTAAATGAAAATCTATTTTATGTCAGGTTAAGGTACACTTGCCGAGGTTGGTCGGTGGATGGACCATCTTTACATAACTAGATCCTACCGTGCCTCAGAAAGCACGTTAAACCGTTGGTTCTGGCTGTCATTTGAGGATCTTTGACAGTCGTTACAAGTCGTCAGACGCCCGAAAGTCTGACAGCGTCTTACCAAGGGTATCGTATTATACATAGGGTATTCAGTTGCATCCGGTGCGAAGCGACCCCTACACAGTTAAGAAAAGGCAGGAAGATTGGTTGATTTTGAATCGACTTTACCTTTTCAAAAATTCTTTATTTCCTATCAACATCCTACACATATTATCGTATACTATGTTCACTTCATATGATTTGTATTAGTCATGGTATGTCTTGTTTGGTCAACAATTCAAATAGTACCTTAATCATATTATCATTTTGAGTTGATATCCTAAATTATGATACGTATTATTTCGTCATCTTGAAATTGTGATGTTGTCCCACAAACGAAGGAACATAATATATCGTGTTCTGAGGATCTATTCTGTAAAATTTTCACCGTGAAATAATGAGTTGTCTTTCCACTTGATGTCAAAGTTCAAAGTCAAATCATTGATTTCAAACAGGCACTTATAGTCATTAGGCAAAAGAAAGGCACTTTAGAACGTCAAAATAAACAAGAAATAGAATTGATTCTAGTCGCCCCTTCCAAAAAGTAGTTTCGTGTGGAGAAGAATAGGCAAGAGACTCCACCGTTACTCTTTTGAAATGTTTTATAATAAACTAGCTTCCGCCCGCGGCTTCGCCCGCAAAATATGTCAACAAATTATACACATAAACCTTCCTCTTGAATCACTCTATCTATTAAAAAAAACGCATCAAAATCCGTTGCGTAATTTTAAAGATTTAAGCATACATAGGGATATAGGGACAGAGAAAGCGACTTTGTTTTATACTATGTAGTGATTATAACATTATATGTGAAGTCGATGTACCCTATTGCCATTAGACTATTGACAGTTCCTTTTCAAGCTAAGATTATTAAAGAATAGACCAGTCGTGATATTCTGTAAATATCTTACCGTGATAACGTAGATGACATGAGTTTAAAGTAAGCCGTCAACGGTGTCAATCCCTTTGTTTTTTTTGTTAAGGGTTTTAAGCATCAAATGACCCCTCCAGCTCTGGGTGGAGCGGAAGACAGTGTCAGACTCTTACTGACTAAAACCCATCCTTGATCCTTCTTTAGACCTTTATGTTCAGGGGCACCGCCCAGCGGTAACTCTTTCGGACAATACCGCTGACCATTGCTGATTTTTGAGATGATGGTTAATCCCCCTGTTGTACTGTAGTTGCCTCTACCCCTAAAAGCCTCAACAAAAAGCTTATCTTCTGTCTATAGACCGCAGGCTTAGTCTGTCAGCGGGAATGTCCGAAAGGGTTACCGCTACCCCGGAACATAAAGAGCTAAGAGCGAACATTGATGGGTTTTAGTCAGTAAGAGTCTGACACTCCCTTCCGCTCCACCCGGGGCGGGAGGGGTCATTTGACGATTTCTGACGGTAGCAGTAACCTTTTCGGACTATCCCGCTGATCAGTGTCAATCCGAATGGAACGACAGCTCTCTTCACGCACATTTCACACTCCAAAGTTTTCACGTTGAGATTTTTACAGAATCGACGGACGAAGCTGTTGCTAGTGATTAGACAGCTTACCTCACCTAAGCTTCACGTTTAACAGAGGTTAGCGGAAGCTATGGAGAGAGGCTTTTAATGGTATTTATTTATTTGGTTCACCAACGACTGTTTACACTAATAATAAACTTAATACTATTTTTAAACAAAGGTAACAGTGTAACACTCACTTAGGTATAGGTAAACACCACAAGCGCAATATTTCTAGTAATCTAACCATTATAATAACTTTTCAAATTTTAGTAACAAAATAACATATTAACTATATTAGGTAACAAAATTAAAAGAAAAAAAAAACTAAAAACGAGAAAACTGGTAAGCTAGGTACCTTATTACAGATCAAACAAGGATTTCATGAACTTCGACTTTAGCTTTGCTAGGGAGTCATGATGTAAGTCAACCAGATCACTACTACTGTTTATGACCTTGCAAAATGGTATCAATATAAATACTAACCTCCTTAATAATAAACGTATTATATCAGGTGAGTAGTTACACACCGAAACCTCTCTTTCAGTCGTCAGAATTTTAACATTTGAAAGAAGAAGACAAAGCGTTGTGTAATTATACAGACGCTATACAACGTTTATTAGTAAGAGGCTAGTACTAACAACTGATCGTTAATTTTGAAAATTAGAACAAATAAAACTTGTTCTTATTGCGAACAAGAACAAAACTGCAGAAATTATACAACGTTAAATGCTTAATTAAATTCCAAAACTGCATACCGTTCAAAATTAGATTAACAGTTCCTAATTAAAATCAAAATGGACGCATTTAAATTAAATATAAAAACTATTACGATAATCTTTAGAAAGTTAGTTTCGATTGCAAAATAAAAAATAGTTAGTACAGAGGCCAGCACATCCAGTTCCCCTATCTGTCAATTTACTTTGATAGAATTTTAACTTTATATACTGTAGAATAAGGTTCATTTTCAATTAGGAAAGTTTGACAGTTTGGGATAACTTAATGTGGTGGCACGTGTACTTAGAAAAAAACTATTGTTCAATTTAGATCTAACTGATAGATCAGTAAAGCACGTTTTTTTATTTGGGGTTCCCTAGTAAAATTAACGTTAGAGAGCCCATGCTAACAGCCGCACGGGTTGGTCTATCAGATTAAGCTACTCTTGCCCCGGTTGGTCCGTGAATGGGTGATCATAAAGCGAAAGGAACTAGGTCTCACCGGATGTCCCGAGACACCTACCGAATTAAAAAAAAACAAATGAAATTAATGTATAATTTGGTGTAAATTTTATATCGGTCAACTTAATCTGCATGCCTAGCCTTTTCCCAACTATGTTGGGGTCGTCTTCCAGTCTAACCAGATACAGCTGAGTGCCAGTATTTTACATGAAGCGACTGCCTATCTGAACTCCATAATCCAGTTAGTAACTTGGTAATACGATACCCCTTCCTTGGTAAGACTGGCTGTCAGGATGTCGGGCTTCTGACTACCTGTAACGACTGTCAAAGATCCACGAATGACAGCCGGGACCAACGGCTTAACGTGCTTTCCAAGGCACGGAGGAGTCTCGATATGTAAAGATCGTCACCCATCCACGGACCAACCCCGGCAAGCGTAGCTTAACTTGGTGGGTCGATCCGTGCGGCTGTTATACTACTTAGCCACGAGGCACGGAGGACTTTTTTTATCAGTAAAGACTATCAAAGATCCACGAATGACAGCCGGGACCAACGGCTTAACGTGCTGTAAATTTTTATATGTTCTTAGGTTCTTTCCTAAAATTAAAATGATTTGATTTGATTTTAAATAGTACATTGTGAAAATCTGACAAAAAAATATTTTTTTTATTCTAATTCAAATTTATTTATTCACATTTAAATACGAGTAAATACAGTATATACAAATTAAGCTCCACTACAACAATTAATTTGTACGGTGTACGGAATTAAGCTCAATAATTGATCTATTACATTTTATTGTATCAGATTAGGCGAATATTAATTATAACATGATAGCTACTTATTAAAGACCTAATCTAGATTTAGGCTCAAATTAGAAAGGTACAATTGTAATTGGAAAGTGATCAATAATAAAACATCACGTCTGTAATCCTCGAAGAGCGGCTCGTGGCTAAGTAGTATAACAGCCGCACGGACCGACCCATCAAGTTAAGCTACGCTTGCCAGGGTTGGTCCGTGGATGGGTGACCATCTTTACATATCGAGACTCCTCCGTGCCTCGTGGCTAAGTAGTATAACAGCCGCACGGACCGATCCATCAAGTTAAGCTACGCTTGCCAGGGTTGGTCCGTGGATGGGTGACCATCTTTACATATCGAGACTCCTCCGTGCCTCGTGGCTAAGTAGTATAACAGCCGCACGGACCGATCCATCAAGTTAAGCTACGCTTGCCAGGGTTGGTCCGTAGATGGGTGACCATCTTTACATATCGAGACTCCTCCGTGCCTCGTGGCTAAGTAGTATAACAGCCGCACGGACCGATCCATCAAGTTAAGCTACGCTTGCCAGGGTTGGTCCGTGGATGGGTGACCATCTTTACATATCGAGACTCCTCCGTGCCTCGTGGCTAAGTAGTATAACAGCCGCACGGACCGATCCATCAAGTTAAGCTACGCTTGCCAGGGTTGGTACGTGGATGGGTGACCATCTTTACATATCGAGACTCCTCCGTGCCTCGTGGCTAAGTAGTATAACAGCCGCACGGACCGATCCATCAAGTTAAGCTACGCTTGCCAGGGTTGGTCCGTGGATGGGTGACCATCTTTACATATCGAGACTCCTCCGTGCCTCGGAAAACACGTTAAGCCGTTCGTCCCGGCTGTCATTCGTGGATCTTTGACAGTCATTATGTGTCGTCAGAAGCTCGAAAGTCTGACAGCCAGTCTTACCAAGGGATATTGTATGACCCAGTTACTGACTGGTTTGTGGAGGTTAAATCGGCAGTCGCTCCATGCAAAATACTGGTATTCAGCTGCATTCGGTTAGACTGGAAGCCGACCCCAACATATTTGGGAAAAGGCTAGGCACATTGGTTGCCTGTAATCCCCGAAGGGTTAAGCAGGCCAATAGCTAAGCAGGATTGTCCGAAAGGGTTACCGCTACCCCGGAACATAAAGGGCTAAGGAAAGAACATGAATGGGTTTTAGTCAGTAAGAGTTTGACACTCCCTTCCGCTCCACCCAGAGCGGGAGGTGGCATTTACCCATATTTCGCCAGTTCAGTGGAATAGTGGGCGAGCCTATTGCCATCGACAGGTCAAGACACCAAGACACCTAGCTGCTATTGAAATTCAATAGAGAAAACCCCAATAACACTGCCCGACCTGGGAATCGAACCCAAGAACTCATTCGCGGTTCCGACCACTAGACAAAGGAGGAGGCAGTCATATATAAATATTATAGTTTTAGAAGAATTATATACACACATCAAAAGTGTCTAGGGATCAACATATATTTTTGCAATAACTTTTCTCTTGATTGATATTAATTTAAATTTTCTTTAAGGATTCATCAAATAAAGTGTTTTCGTTTGTCACAGTAACGATAAACCAAGTCACCTTTGCATTAATAAAGAAATTTGCCATTTTCCTAATAAAGGGATTTTTGACATTTGAACCACTAACATTAAAGTTCGAAAAAAAGACTGAAATAACAGTTTTCTTTAAAATTTTATTGGGTAACTTAAACAATTAATAATCCGTGTTTCTACCGCGAACACTAACAACACAAGAACATCGGTTTGGCATACTCAAAATGAGTTCATCCAAATCACGCTGTGGAATGGCCGCCCATGTTCGTTGCAACAACAAAAAAAGGTCTTCTTGCAACTGGATACCCTCCATATTCGGCAGAGCTCTTCTCTGTAGCATATCCCATGCATGCTCAATCGGGTTCAAGTCTGGCGACTGAGCAGGCCAGGGCAGGACATTGATGTTAGCTGCGGCGAGAGTCTGTCTTACAACTCTTGCGGTGTGCGGTCGTGCATTATCATGCATTAACTGAAATAAGGGACCGATTTGCACTTGTAGAGGAACGAATGAAGTGAACCTTCATTCCCGAAGACCGCTACGGGTACCACCTATAGCAATGCACAATCGTAGGATTCGATATCAATGGGCTCTTGAACACAGAAATTGGGCAGAAGAACAATGGCGTTTCGTGTGCTTTTCTGATGAGTCTCGTTTTGGTATGAGACCGGATACAAGACGTATACGACACTGGAGAACCCCTGGACGCCAACAGCGATTAAAATCCTGCCAGGAAGTCCATCCTTATAGTGGTGGAACCATCATGGTATGGGCGGGTATTTGGATCGGCGGAAGAACTGAGTTGATTTGGATCAGAGGCAACCTCAACGCTCAAATTTATGCTGAGACGATTGTATCTGACGTCATCGTTCCTCTACAAGTGCAAATCGGTCCCTTATTTCAGTTAATGCATGATAATGCACGACCGCACACCGCAAGAGTTGTAAGACAGACTCTCGCCGCAGCTAACATCAATGTCCTGCCCTGGCCTGCTCAGTCGCCAGACTTGAACCCGATTGAGCATGCATGGGATATGCTACAGAGAAGAGCTCTGCCGAATATGGAGGGTATCCAGTTGCAAGAAGACCTTTTTTTGTTGTTGCCACGAACATGGGCGGCCATTCCACAGCGTGATTTGGATGAACTCATTTTGAGTATGCCAAACCGATGTTCTTGTGTTGTTAGTGTTCGCGGTAGAAACACGGATTATTAATTGTTTAAGTTACCCAATAAAATTTTAAAGAAAACTGTTATTTCAGTCTTTTTTTCGAACTTTAATGTTAGTGGTTCAAATGTCAAAAATCCCTTTATTAGGAAAATGGCAAATTTCTTTATTAATGCAAAGGTGACTTGGTTTATCGTTACTGTGACAAACGAAAACACTTTATTTGATGAATCCTTAAAGAAAATTTAAATTAATATCAATCAAGAGAAAAGTTATTGCAAAAATATATGTTGATCCCTAGACACTTTTGATGTGTGTAGTTGTTCCAACTAAACAGACAGCTGTGCTGCTGGGGAGTTTGTTGCGCCACTTCTTCTTCCCAGCTAAAGCACTAGGAAGTGGTGAAGGATGGGCGTTTTTGGGGGACTGTCTTATGTAACTTTGACCTTCAAAAAGTGCTGATTTTCAGCCTAATTTGAATAAATAACTTTTGATATTGATTAAAAGAAAAAAAAAACATTAAAACAACATCAAATACCTAATTAGCCTAATTATATAATTTTAAGACGGTACGTAATAAGAATCACTTAGTACTTTGTAAGAAAGCAAAAAAAATAAGTAGGCCGCATACATAGTTGCCTTGGCCGACTTCTGTATAAAAATCACGTGGTTCTAGTCGATGGGTGGAGCGCAAGCGCAAGCCAAATGCAACGATGAGTCACATATTTTCTTCGATCTTATTATTCGGACATGATTTGCACTACAATTTTTGTAAGGCGGCATATATTTCAAGGTGACTCCATTCTTGTGGTATTTTCATTATGTAGTTCTCAATTGCAAAACTAGAGTCTGGATTTCCTCCTCATCATACCATTAGCTGCCTTGATCCATTCACTGCTAAGTGTAAATTACAATTGACTATTTGAAACGGTCAAAAATAAAATATGAAATCACATGGAAAAAAGACCGTTCGTCTTAAAAACTTCATCACCGTACAGAAAAAAAAAATTGCATTTAATATTCCATTTAATTTTAAAAAACTGTAACGTCACATTGTTATATTTCATACAAATCACGTACAAATTCCGCGTTCTGACAGTTCATAAAAAGTAACGTTATTGACTACCCTTTCAAATACCAAATTGACCTAGAGCAGTTGTTCCGAACCTGGGGGTAAATCAGCTTTTTAGACCTAACATCAAATTGTCACGATTGATCCAGCAGGTTAAGCTACGCTTGCCGGGGTTGGTCCGTGGATGGGTGACCATCTTTACATATCGCGACTCCTGCGTGCCTCAGAAAACACGTTAAGCTGTTGGTCCCGGCTGTCACTCGTGGATCTTTGACAGTCGTTACGGGTAGTCAGAAGCCTGAAAGTCTGACAGCCAGTCATACCAAGGGGTATCGTATTACCCAGTTACTGACTGGGTTGTAGAGGCAGATAGGCAGTCGCTCCATGTAAAATACTGGTGCATCCGGATAGATTGGAAGCCGACCCCAACATAGTTGGGAAAAGGCTAGGCAGCTTGATTGAAAAGGCTAGAAACCACTGGCCTAGAGGATGCGATTAAAAACATAAAAAAAGGTTTTTTTTTCGTGTGGTTAGGACTAACCCGATGGCAGAAATATTATGCTACCCATGGGCCTCTGACTTAGCTTCACATGCGGTTGAGAAATATCTCACAGGCATGCCGGTTTCCTCGCGATTTTCCTCAAATCTATACTAATATTATCTATACTAATATTAAAAACTAAGAGTTTGTTTGTTTAAACGCGCTAAACGCAGGAACTACTAGTTGGAATTGAAAAATTATTTTTATGTTGGATAGACTATTTATCGAGGAAGGTTATAGGCTATATAACATTACGCTACAACTAAAAGGAGCGGCGCATAAATGAAAAATGTCGTAAAAACGGGAAAATAAAAATCCGTTTTAAGAGCTTTCGTTGCGTTCGCTGCGTAAGTAACGCAAATATAGTGTATGATGGAATTTGCGTTTGATAGCCTACTTCTTAACAAAGGTTATAGGCTATTTCGCGCTAGGACCCTTAAGAGCCGAGCAAAAACAAAAAGAAAACAGAAAGAACGCAAAGTGAAAACTAAGAAATAGCGCGGACGGGCGATGCGATGCGGCGAGGTAGGTCGGTGGAACAAAATATTTCACGTGGACGAAGTCGCGGGCAGAAGCTAGTCAGTGATAAAAACTTCGAAAATTTAAAGGATTACTGTTAAATTGAATTGGACCCTAACCGTGGTTAGTCCACTGAAACTAAATTAAATAAGCTAGATTTGAATAACTTGCCTATACTTCTAGCCGTGGCAATTTATAGTTCTACATTCTCAGAGGAAATAGAAAATTGCAACTTATTTGTTACATATAATACAGTACTAGCAGCCAGGAGCTCGTGGCTAAGTAATAACAGCTGCACGGAACAATCCATCAGGTTAAGCTACGTTGTCGGGGTTGGTTCGTGGATGGGTGACCATCTTTACATATCGAAACTCCTCCGTGCCTCGGAAAGCACGTTAAGCCGTTGGTCCCGGCTGTCATTCGTGGATCTTTGACAGTCGTTACGGGTCGTCAGAAGCCCGAAATTCTAACAACCAGGCTTACCACGGTTACCCAGTAACTACTGGGTTGTGGAGGTCAGATAGGCAGTCGCTCCGTGTAAAATACTGGTATTCAGCTGCATCCGGCTAGACTGGAAGCCGACCCCAACATAGTTGGGAAAAACAGGCTGATTAATTAACATAATCGTCTTGCAGGGACCAAATAACTAGCTAAACCACGACCAAAAGGACCTGAATACACTGCCCCGCACAGATATTATATACATTGGCAAATAAAGGCAGAAACACACACATTAAAGTAACCGGTTTTGGCGTATTATTACAGGATATTACTCAAGCGAGAGAGAGGAACGCGACCATAGGTTAGTTCCGTGAACTTTACCTTAAATATATACTTAGATATTTATTTATATTCTCATTGGATAATTAGGTAACTTTGTGTTTTGTTGGGAATCGCCAATTGATAGGTATTCTCTCTATCTGTTTTGAATTGTTACCCTTTTACCGGGAGGCTTCTTTTTTAAATTTATGCTTGAGTACAGTCAGTTTTTAATGTTTTTATTCGTATATTGGCGTGTGCTAGCTGACATGTGGCAAATGATTGATTTTAATGTGATGTGTTTTGTAATGTTAATTACTTCTCATACGATAAATGTGTAGAGTCAAGTTCTTCCAACTAAACAGACAGCTGTGCTGTAGGGACTTTGTTGCGCCACTTCTTGTTCCCAGCTAAAGCACTAGGAAGTGGTGAAGGGTGGGCGTTTTTGGGGGACTGTCTTATGTAAATTTGACCTTCAAAAAGTGCTGATTTTCAGGCTAATTTGAATAAATGACTTTTGATTTTGTTAAATACATAGTTTCTACTTCACTCGCTTTTTAAAGAGCCACGATAGTTAGCCTCAGCGGGATTGTATGCAGTGTGTTAGGTTAAACGAGGGACATACGTTCAGGAAAAATACTCATGAAAATGAACAACTTTGACTATGGAACAATACCTGAAATCATGAAAAAAAAAAACAGTTGTTCAGTACATGTTCGCATAATTCGTCAAAATGTATGGAACAGCTGATATTTTTTCACATTGATTTCCATGAAAAAAGTTCAAAGAGTTCCTGAAAGTAAGTTCCTCGTCTAACCTAACACACTGTACATTTTAGTTTGTTAAACTAATAGTTAATAGCAAGCAAATCGATCAGAAAACGGGTCCTATTGCTTGTAGTGTTGACCTTCGTAATGGTCTAAGTAGGTTGGCTGTCCCTCTCAGTAAAAAAATACTGAAGAGTTGTCGTGGGACACACGGCTGGACCAAAATTCCTTACGCTGTATCCCTACATGTATTAATACAGCGCCATCTTAGTATAGACTCAAGTTTCAAGTGTCAAAAGTTTTTGTTTTAGTATTTACGTTTTTTTTTTTCGTTACGTCACAGTTTCTGCTAATTTCCGTGGTAAAGTACAGATGCCAGCACATCAAGCGATCCCTAACTGTCAAATATTCCTAATTGAACATGAACCTTACGTTTTTGTTATACAGTTGAAAGTCTATCAAAGAAATTTGACAGATTGGGGTAGCTTGATGCGTTGACCTCTGCCCCTGCTACTTCACCACAAAAAATACGTTTTTAAAGTCCGTTTTGAATGAATGTTTTTGTTTATTTAATCTGATTAAAAAGAACTCAGAAACAACTTTGTAACAAGCCAATCTTAAGTGGAGAAAATGTGTTAATTGAAGCTCATGGCAATGAACTAAAAACAAGAAAATAGTTTATTAGGCTTACGTGAATCGAAACAGAGCCGCTATGGAAATTACGCTTGACAGTTTGATTTTTTTCGTGTTACATATAATGTGGGAGCGTTCCTATTATGGTCAACAAAGTCAAATTCGCCATGGAATGCATACCTAGATCTTTTTTACAACAATGAATAAATTATGTTATTTTATTATCGCTATCTATAATAAGAGCCTATTATGGTCCCACTGTTGGGCAAAAACCTTTCTGATATAGAGAAGGTACGAACATTAATCACCACGCTTGCTCAAGACGGGTTGGCGATTTCAGAATTATATTGACAATAAGTTTAGGTTTCTGGGACATTAGTAAAGTCTGAGAAAGAAAGTACATTCTCACTAATAATATTATAAATGCGAAACTAACTCCATCTATCTGTCATCTTTTCACGCCTAAACCACTGAACGGGTTTCGAGGGAGATAGATCGCATCCCGGGGAAGGTTCTGGCTCATATCATAGGCTACTTTTTGTCTCAAAAATATCTCCCGTTATCGCGATATAACCGAACTCTATTGGGACGAAGTCGCGGGCAAATGCTTGTAATTATTTATTTTTAAGTGCTATTCTACACTACATCAAAAGTTTTTGAGAATTTGGCATTGCTCTGTCATTATGGCGGCAAAACCGCTAGAACAAAGAATGCATAATTATATCATATTGCGTAATCATTTTCTAGAGAACATTTAAAATGTAATTTCAAAAGCTATGCTTTACATATGATTAAAATATTATGTATGGTTGAAAGATATAATTTACGAGGGCAATATGTTGACATTATAATTAATATGAAAATTGAGTAATTAACTTCAATATCAAATCTAAAGGTTCCTGTCATTTGAAAGTTCAGCTGAGTTCAATAACTAATGTAGCTTAGATTATTAAATGGATCGTATATTGGTTACTGCAAAGGACATTGTAAATACCAACCAATATATAATTATTCTACAAGCAAACAAAAAATAAGTACCTTATAAAAAAGATATTACCATTATTTAAATTCCAATTTGAGCGTTGACATTATTCAAATTAAAACGAATGCACATTCGGCGTTCCAATTTTAAAAAAGTTGCCGGCCATTTCCTCGACATACGAATCTATCAGTCAAAAATGTTTCGCGCTTCCTATTCACCCTTCCCGCCCTTGAATACAGACCACTTACTTTTTTTACGTATAGAGCTCAAGCAACGTGCAATGGTATAAAAACTCGCGGCGACCAATCGAGAGCAGTCAGTAGCCTTCGAGCAGTCTAACACAGAAGTGCACGATGAGAGTTCTGGTGGGTTGAAACTTGAGTTTCCTTACTTACAACTCTTTGGTGCTTTTAACAATTAATAATATTCCAAATTTGAAATTAGTGTTTGCGTGTAACAGTGTTGTGATTAGTGACGTGGATCGACTTATCGATATAGGGATCGCTTGTGATATAATCGATGTTTTAATCGGTATTTTTTCACAGATTGTCGCCGCCGTCCTCGCCTGCGCCGCAGCCGCGCCCTCCGGTCTGCTGGGAGCCCCCTACGGAGCACCCTACGGAGCACCCTACGGCCATGGCCTCGCCGGTCTTGCGGTAGCCCACGCGGCTCCGTACGCCGCCGTGGCCGCCGCTGCACCTCTGGCCGTGGCTCACGCCCCGGTCGCCATTGCCCACGCCGCCCCCGCTCTCCCCACCATCTCCCCCGGAGACATCCAGGGTGCCGCCATCGACGCCCATGTCGAAGCTTCCGACCACGTCCGCGCCGCCTCTGACGCCGCCCGCGAATACCACGACCAGGCCTCCGAGCTCCACGGACAGGCCGTCAACGCCGCTGTAGACCACTCCTGGCAAGCGGTCGACGCTGTGAAGACCGCTGAGGCTCAGTTGGACGGTGCCGCCGCCGGCGTCGCCCCCGTGCTCGCCAAGCAGCTGGTCGGTCACGCTCCCGTGGTCGCCGCCGCCCCCGCCGTCTATGGTGCCCATGGCTTCGCCGCTCACGGTGTTGCCCCCGCACTCGCGTACTCCGCGCCTGCTTACGGTTCCAGCCAGACCGTTGTTAGCCAGTCTCTCTCCCAGTCCCACCCCGCCCCCGTGGTCCACGCGCCCCTGGCCCTAGCCCACGCTGCCTCCTACGGTGTTGCCCACGCCGCCCCCGTCGCTTACGCTCACGGACTCCACGGACACGCATGGTAAACTGTGATAAAAAATTAGATACCAAAAATAATACTCAACATTTTGGATTTTGTAAATAAATTATATAAAAAATACAGGCTAACTGAGGCGAGGATGTGTGAATAAATGAAATAGTAATTTTATACAATATGTTGTTTCCTTTGATTTATATCCTGTCATATTACATGCATACAAGCAACTATGACTTCCCACAATCTCAACAGCATTGACTAAACAAATCACGAATGTTTTCGAACAATGTAGCAAATCGAATCAACTCGGTAGTTACTTCGATTATTTAAAACAAATACAAGATAATCGTAGCTTATTTGATTCAAAATGTCAAGTTCAACTTTTAAGCCGTCGACCTTAACACACTAACATTCAATGATTCAGTTTATAAATATTTGTATTTTTATATAATATCGATATTATTGATACACTTTTATAACCCAACCCTACACCCATAGACATTTTCATTACTCATTGGCAGTATAATCTAATACCTTGGCATTAAAAACATAAAAGGCAAAGGCGATACTTCCTGACAGCCAATAATGTCAATAATAACTTTTTAATAACACAAAAAGGTTTTTATAGACGCCACGCCTCATTCTAAATGCGTGATTAGCTTTTTTTATAGCTTATGTAAATGTATTCAAGGCTATATGCTTATTTAACTTCCGCTTCTGTGTCAGTTGCCGTGTTAAATTAATTATTTACGTTCTGGCATATATTTGTCAGTTTTTATAAGATTAACGCCGATTTGCTCAAAGGAATTTAGTAGAAAAAATATCAGAGTGAGGACAAAGTATATGAACACGGTCAATAATATGTTAACAAGGTCACGATTTAATACATTCATAATGAAGACTTTAGATAGATATAATGGCAGAGAGAATTTTGGCTTTTGAGTAAAAAAAAACAGCGACTAAAACTGTTTGGTATGAGAGCTTTGACAAATAAACTTAACAAGTAGCGAAAGTATACCATTTCAAGTCAAACTCAAACTCAAAGTATTTATCTATATACTTAATATTATAAAGAGGAAAACTTTGTTTGTTTGTTTGTTTGTTTGGTTGTAATGAATAGGCTCAAAAACTACTGGACCGATTTTAAAAATTCTTTCACCGTTGGAAAGCTTGGGTTTTCTAGGAGTAACATGGGCTACTTTTTATCCCGGGAAAAATAACGGGTCCCACGGGAAAGACCACGGGAGCGAAGCCGCGGGCAAAGTGCTAGTTTCAAATAAACCAATTACAGGCACTTTTGAATTGTCAAGGTGTCGGTCAGTCAGAGAGATGAAGCTAGTTGCCCATTCCAAAGCAGTAGGTACCTATGGAGAAGAACGGTAGAACATAAGAAGTATCAATGAAAGCATTACAAACATTTAAAAAGCTATAGCTAAGTGTAATCGAAGATTAAAAAATAAATCTTAACTATACCATAAATAAAATCAAGAGACAATGGGATAATCGCTCAGTAAAAGCAGAGACAACGAAATAAAACAAAGACAAAGTAATATCTACGCCCAAAAAGGTTAGCTGACATTTCTCTATTACCAGACCGGAGTCTAGATTGTGGCAGATTGATGGCAATAGGCTCGCATTACATAGGACTTGCACAACTGTCGAAATGTTAGTCTTCTTCTTCGTGTGGTTAGTGACTAACCTGGTGTCAGAGTTTTAATGCTGCCCATGGGCCTCTGACTTAGCATCACATGCTGTTGAGAAATATCTCTCGGGCATGCCGGTTTCCTCACGATGTTTTCCTTCACCGATTTTAAACAAGTGATAATTATACAATACGCACATGAATCCGAAAAATCAGAGGTGCACCTTGGGTTCGAAATCGAGACCTATGACTTGGCAGTCCGGCGGTCACACCACTAGGCTATCACTGCTGACATGCTAGTAAACTATAGACACACCATAATATATTACCTAAAAATGCTCTCAAAACGGTGAAGGAAAACATCGTGAGGGAACCAGCATGTCCTAGAACCAAAAATTCGAAGACATGTGACATCCGTCAACCCGCACTGGGCCCGCGGGATTATGGCCCACTCCCTTTCTTAGAGAGGCCTGTGTCCCAGCAATGGGAACATTATAGTCTGCCTTGACTGCCTCACCCTTCAGGTAATACATGTATGATGTTATGTTAATGTTCTCAAACAGTTATCGCCTTTTGTTTTGCTTCCAGATTGCACAAAGACCGAAAACATCACTACATAGTACTCGTATAAAACAAAGTCGCTTTCTCTGTCCCTATATCCCTATGTATGCTTAAATCTTTAAAACCACGCAACGGATTTTGATGCGGTTTTTTTTTTAATAGATAGAGTGATTGAAGAGGAAGTTTTATGTGTATAATTTGTCGACATATTATGCGGGCGAAGCCACGGGCGGAAGCTAGTTTAGCATAATAATGACATCTACTAAAATAGTTTAACCAAGAACTGCGAGTACTCAATACAAAATGGCCCCTTCCCACAACAATTAGATTCGTTATGAAATCGGTTCAAGTGTGGCAACTAAATAGATATAAATTAAACTAAATGGCAAATGCTGTACCGTTAGGACGTGTCCACAGTGGAGACATAATGTCTTAAGGCAGAACCTATGAATATGCCTCATACAAAAGGCTGACTGAGATAGGAAATGCTTAGGACATTAAGTAAAAAAAATAACTTAAAGAATTTCGTAGGAGCATTGTACTCATCGTTACGAACAACTTTTACTACGCAATGAACCCCTAAATCGCGAAAAAAAGCTGTTCCATACATGTATGCACACGCAACTCAATAAAATGTATAGAACAGCTCATATTTTTTTGACTGACTGACTGGGTGATATATCAACGGACTGCTCAAACTGCTGGAACTAGAGACTTGAAATTTTGCACATAGATACCTTATATAATGTAGGCACGGACTAAGGAAGGATTTTTGGAAATTCCACTCCTAACTGGGTAAACAGGGGATGAAAGTTGAACGCCATTTTTTGTTTTTCTAAACAACCTCTTGGAGGAGGGTGTCTAAGTTTGTATGGCGAATTTAATCGAGCGCTCCGATTATCTCAAAACACAGTATTTATATCTAAAACCATAAGTAAAGAATTTTATGTATCTAGTTTATTGAAAATCTACCCCTAAGGGGTAAAAAGGGGTAGGGGGGCGTGTCTTCGTTAACTAAGTATTGATACCTAAAATACCTCTTTTTAAAACCGATATTGCGATACAACCAAACTCCACGCTAAGTCGCGGGCAAAAGCTACCAATAGATAAACTCTTAAAATAGCCTAAACATCGGTTCAAACAACTGCCACAATCTAGTCACGTCTTTACCTACATTCTAGCCAAGTCTACCTCACTACATCCTAGATATTATGGCCGCCATATTGGATTGTTACGCCAACAATCAAACTGGAATACTATTTGCTTTAAATCAGTAAATATAGTTTTTGCACCTATGAGATCATGGGTTAACCACAATCTGTTATTATAATTCATCATCTGCCTAGCCTTTTCCTAATTAACTAATTAAATATTATTTATACAAATATCCTCTTCTTTTCGTGTGGTTAATCACTAAAAGTGTCAGTCTTTTTACGCTACCCATGGGCCTCTGACTTAGCTTCACATGCTGTTGAGAAATATCTCTTAGACATGGCTGGTTTCCTCACGATGTTTACCTTCATAGTGATAATTATACAATACACACATGAATCCGTAAAATCAGATGTGCGTGCCTTAAGTTCGAATTCGAGACCTAGGACTTGGCAGTCCGACGGTCACAACACTAGGCTATCACTGCTATACTAATAATAAAGAGGTAAGGAAAAATGCAGCTAATTACCAGTATTTTATATGGAGCGACTGTCTATCTGACGTCGAGAACCCAGTAAACGGGTAATACGATACTTTTTGGTAATTTCCGTTGGATTTCGGGATTCAGACTTCTCGTAAGTAAGGACTGTTAAAGGTCACCCAATGACAGCTGAGACCAACTGGGTTGTAGAGGTCAGATAAAGAAATTTCATCAAGAAAAGAACCGTTCTAGCGTGAATGAGTAATAAACATCAAACCAAACTTTCGCATCACAACATTATAAAGGCTAAAGTTTGTGTGTTTGTACAGAGGCCAGCACATCAAGTTACCACAATCTGTTTTGACAGATTGTGGTAACTTGCTGCTTTGCAATAAAGTTGAAATACTAACAAAGAAATTTGTTTCTTTGTTAGTATTTCAACTTTATTGCAAAGACATAAGGTTCATTTTTAATTGAGAAAATTTGACAGTTAGGGGTAGCTTGATGTGCTGGCGTCTGTACATTTGTTACCTACTTCTTGACGCAAAAACTATGGAACGGATCTGGATGAAAATGGGCACAGAGATAGATTATAACGTATTGTATAATTATCACTTGCTTAAAATCGGTGCAGGAAAACATCGTGAGGAAACCAGCATGTCTGAGAGATATTTCTCCACAGCATGTGAAGCTAAGTCAGAGGCCCATTGGCAGCATAAAAACTTTGACACCAAGTTAGTCCTTAACCACACGAAAAGAGGAAAATACCTTTTATCCCGTTAGTAAGTTTTCCCTAAGATACATAATCAGATCCGAGAACACCCGCAATTCGCACCATAAACTTAGTCCATGACAAAATTGATACATTTACATGCAACAAGAGTGAATTCGCTAAAGTATTGTTATTTGTGAGATTTAGATGATAAGCAGTATTAGTAGTAGATTACATTAAAAAAAAAATGTTTTATATTATGTGTTTAATACTTTTTTATTACTGTTAGGTTACTATATTGCTGTTATTATTAGGGTTAGGTTTAGTAATAAATAGATATGTAAGTACCTATATATAATTATTATGTTTATGACTAGGCTATCGAATAAGGTTAAGAAACCTGTAATGGTAGTTTTTAAGGCTTTTAAATAAATAAATAAATAATTTCCGAAATCCACGCGTGCGAAGCCGCGGACAGAAGCTAGTTTATATTATTAGTAAGGAGGAAGAAAAAGACGGACCATATAAAAATAGGTTACTCTTTAAAATGCACCAGTTAAGTGCAATAGGCTGTATATGGCTTTAACTGACGCTAAGTGCGTACGCCTGCAGATTTGTAAGTAGGTGAGCAATGATCGAAGATACACACAGCATCCTAATGACAGTGGAACCAGTTTCTTTGTCATCTGATGCAGAGAAAGTGTAATGAAATCGTTACAATTGAAGTAACGTAACATTCTAGTTTCGAGGACTTTTTGAAGTGAAACTTCTTTATCGGGGTTGGAAATAAATTTAGTGTAACATTTTTTCGTTACGCGTCACATTTTTCCGTTACGCGCCATCTTCTTCTTATCCCTACCACGCGTGATTCGAAGTATACTTTCTCCAGCGGAGTAGGGATTGGTATTACAATAACAACAACAACAACAACAACTTTATGTAATTTAACTTTATTTAACCAATTTCTGTAAAGTTGCATATAGTAAATTATTTTTTGAAAAATAACGTCATAAAGAAGTTTCACTTCTTACGAGTGTACGCTAGTACACGCACACATTTTTTTTTGAGAGTGGGATATCATAATTGCCGTATTATTAACTAGATTCTGCCAGCGGCTTCGCTCGCGTGTATATCGGAAATTATACCACGGGAACCGTTTATTCTGGAATAATAAGTAGCAAATACGCTATTCCAGACTATAATCTATCTCTATGTCAAATATCATCCAGATCAGTACATCGGTTCTAGCGTGATTGAGTAACAAACAACCATCCTTATTGTCCATATTGTTGTTTAAAACATTATTTTCACTTTTTAATATTATTATTTGTATTTTGTGTTTCACGAACTGAGTCCAAATAAACTTTGTTCTTTCTTTCCTCGCTGAGTTTCACGATGATAATATTATTAACCTGTTTTACGAAAACATAAAGACACCCCCTTACTAATAAACGTATTATATTAGGTGAATTGTTACACACCGATTTCTCTCTTTCAGTCGTAAGAAATTTGACCATTGAATGAAGAAGACAAAAGCGTTGCTTAACCATACAGACGCTATACAACGTTTATTGGTAAGGGGGTTAAGATGTGAGCATGCACTTTATTATAAAAGCATAAGGTTCATTTTCAATTGGGAAAATTTGTAAATATGTGAGCACCATGTACTTATGACATAATAAGTTTACCTGCCATTGCTTTATGTGTTTTTATTTTCACCTTTTGTGGTGTAGTGTTTTTTTAATTCTGGGAACATCGTCTTCACATATAATGATATAATTCATGTAAAAAAACCATAGTAAAACAATTAAAAAGAGTAACGGTGGAGTTTCTTGCCCATTCTTTCCCATACGAAACTACCTTTTGGAAGGGGGCGTCTAGAATCAATTCTATTTCTTGTTCATTTTGACGTTCAAAACTGCCTTCCAAGTCAAAGTCAAATAATTTCTTTCAAATAGGCACAACCTATTTGAAAGAAATGATTTGACTTTGGTATATATCTACCATTAACCGCAAAATAAAAGAAAAAAGTGTATAAAAACCAGCGCCTACTGCAACTACAGCGCAAAAACGCTTGAATTACGAGCTGATCTTAAACGCCTACACGAAAAGTTATAGCAAAGCGTTTAAAGGTACGTTGCGTTGTTAAAATAGCTAGGAGAATCGTGTTAACATAACAGAGCATAACATCACGCTTGTGATCCCTGAAGGGTTAAGCAGAGAAGAACTATAGTGCACCCACGTTTCGCCAGTTATGTTCAAGTCCCATGTAATAGGGGGCGAGCCTATTGCCATTAACAGGGAACAAATCTAGACTCCCGTATATGTCACGGCGCGTATATGTTCCACGCGCGCCTCAAAGAGATGTCAGCATATGAAGGGGCCCCTCAGGGCCAAGCCTGCCGGGTAAACGGGATTGTCCGAAAGGGTTACCGCTACCCCGGACCATAAAGAGCTGCGGAAGGAACATGGATGGGTTTTACTCAGTAAGAGTCTGACACTCCCTTCCGCTACAGCCAGAGCGGCAGGAGACATTGGATGATTTCCCAGCCTCAAAAAAAAGGCTGCTACTTAAAAATTTCAGATGAAAGATCCTGATAACACTATTAGTTTTTCACGCATAAACGGCTGAACCAATTTTTATTTTTGGCACACACATAGACCTGGATCAGGTCATAGGATAACATAGGATTCTTTTCACTGTTTGCGGAGTAGTATTTTATTTCTAGGTACATTGTGTTTATATTAACAATAAAATGTGAATAATGTATCCCAGTTTTTGTAAACATATTTTGATTTAAAAGAGTGTCCATGAAGTTTCCTGCCCGTTCTTCTCCACAGGTACAGAGGCCAGCAAATCAAGTAACCACAATCTGTCAAATTTCTTTGATAGTATTTCAACTTTATTGCAAAGACATAAGGTTCATTTTTAATTGAGAAAATTTGACAGTTAGGGATAGCTTGATGTGCTGGCGTCTGTACCTACTGCTTTGGAATGGGCAACTAGTTTCATCTTTCTGACTGACCGACCCTATGCCAATTCAAGATTGGTAACAAATGCTTTGAGTTTGAATTTTGTACAAAACATGTAAAAAAAATATTTTCCATACGAAACTACTAGGGGTAACTAGAATCAATGCTATTTGTTGTTGATATTGACGTTCAAAAGTGTCTTTCATGTGCTTAGTTGAAATAAATGATTTGTTTTTGACTTTGATATCTTTAATGATACGCCGTACCAAATTTGTGAATGTGTATATTTATTTCTAAGTAAATAGTATCGTAAGTTAGTATAAGTTTTTTTTTCTGAACAGAAAACAGTTTTTTTACGATTTTATTCAAGTACTAAGTTTCCGAGAGACAATTTTCGACCTCCACACGTGGCGAAATCTCGGGCGAAAGCTGTTATTACATAATAACTAACTCATCTCTTATTATTATGACACTGACAGACACATAAATAACCTATTACAACACCGACAATACCATACGTCACGATCATCAATCACAAACGTCATGAAACTCATGCGCATCACATTACACACACATCGAAACGTAACATCTTATTACGTCACAAGATCATCGTCCGTAGAGGTCGGCGCCCGCGCATCTTCAGAGTTCAAGATCAACGGAAAGTAAGAACGGTTTCGTTTTGACGTAAAAAACGTCATGATTTAAAATTGCTGTTGAATACGGCGTCGTTTGCTTTTCATGACGACTTCTGAAAGTGTTTTGGATTTTTTTTATTTAAGGATATGGTTAGAAAGGGAGAGATTAAGCGGGATTGTCCGAAAGGGTTACTGCTACCCCGGAACATAAACGGCTAGAGCAGGAACATGGATGGGTTTTAGTCAGTAAGTCTTACACTCCCTTCCGCTCCAACCAGAGCGGGAGGAGTCATTTGATGATTTCACGCTCAAAAAAATAAATAAAGGGAGTGACTATCGAGATGACGACTAATAGAGAAGTATGAAAGAAATAGACATGTTGCGCCGACGGCAAATAAATTGGGATAAGGGAGAATGATGAGTAGCACTTCTTCCGCGTAGATATTGTTCAACACTGGGATATAGTTGCTTTCCATTAGTGTAAGAATTTTTAGAATCGAATCAGTAGCTCCGAAGATCACCCTCTACAAACAAACTTACGAACAAATACCATCTAATATTACCTACTACAGATTTGCAAATGTTCACGTGATATAACGAAAAAATTGATTAATCGATGTGGTACACGAGAGAGACTCGTGGCTAAGTAATAACAGCCACATTGGTCGATTGATCAGGTTAAGCTACGTTTATCAAGGTCGATCCGTAGATGGGTGACCGTCTTTACATACCAAGACCCTTACGTGCCAACCAGTCCTTCCAGTAGCCAGGAACTGTGTTGTGGAGGTCAGATAGGGCCTCGCTCCATTTAAATTACTGGTAAACAGCTGCATCTGGTTAGACTGGAAGCCGACATAGTTCACACTGCTAGGCAAAAACCTCCGCTTGGTTCAGCGCCATTTCTGAACATGTGTGTACTATGCAAATACTTTAAACGCAGTAAGGTCACATTCCCAAAGTTGCCCTTGACGGCCCGGTCTACTTTACCCACCTGACAAGCTACATTCGCACGACATGTCCGGTTCCCCTAGTCTGTAATCAACTAAATGTCACCGCCCACTCATTTTAAGTTCAAGGTCATTGTTTAATTAACGTCAATCAATACTTGATATTATAATAGCTCAGTATATTTATCTGTTTGTCTGTTAATTACCCTTTAATGCCTTAACGGCTGAATAGATTTCAATGAAATATGGTAGATCATGACCTTGGAATATAGGATTTTTCATCCCGGTAGTATGTTACAGTCTTACCAAGGGGTATCGTATTGCCCAGTTAATGGGTTGTGGAGGTCAGATAGGCAGTCACTTCATGTAAAATACTGGTTCAGCTGCATCCGGTTAGACTAGTGGCCGACCCAACATAGTTGGGAAAGGGCTAGGCAGATGATGAGTATGTTACAAAGGGATAACTCCGAACTACACTCAGCCGAAGCCGCCAGAATTAGTCGTAATATGTCTATAACTGGATTAGAGTCTTTACAATGATGAGTCAGTTACACAAAAAATACCAAAGGTCGCTCAAACATCCGCGCATCGTAAGTTCAAGGTCATCAAAGATCGAACGTCAGAGATTAGCCCTCGTATCAAAAGTACTTCTAATACCTTGCTAAACTAGTCTAACAGATCACGATGAGTCAATCAATACCGCTATCATTCAATAAAGTTTGTAAAAATACAAAAAATCGCTCAAAGGTCGTCGCCCGCGCATCGTAAGTTCAAGGTCAACAGAAAGTGAACGTCAGTGATGTACAGGTTTTATTGAACGTCTCCGTGTTCTGTATTAAATGCGTCTTCCGCTTTAGAAGTGAAATTTTAATGCAAACAGGGGCATCATTTTTTTTTAAATTATTTCTGTGATCTGAAGAAGGTTGGAGGTTGTAAGTGAAGGTGCTTGGGGGATTCATTCAATGTCATTTGTACTTTCTATGCTAGTTGATTTCAATACATAAAATTTGACAAAAAAAACATCGTAATACGAAGCGAGCCTTTAACCTGAAACAAAACCAGACTCAAGACCCAGGACCAAAGTCAACACCCATCCTTCCTTCGTATTCACCCTTCCCGCCCTTGAATACAGACCACTTACTTTTTTTACGTATAGAGCTCAAGCAACGTACAATGGTATAAAACTCGCGGCGACCAATCGAGAGCAGTCAGTAGCCTTCGAGCAGTCTAACACAGAAGTGCACGATGAGAGTTCTGGTGGGTTGAAACTTGAGTTTCCTTACTTACAACTCTTTGGTGCTTCTACAATTAATTATATTCCAAATTTGAAATTAGTGTTTGCGTGTAACAGTGCTGTGATTAGTGACGAGGATTGCTTTATCGCTTGTGATATAATCGATGTTTTAATCGGTATCCTTTCACAGATTGTCGCCGCCGTCCTCGCCTGCGCCGCAGCCGCGCCCTCCGGTCTGCTGGGAGCCCCCTACGGAGCACCCTACGGCCATGGCTTCGCCGGTCTTGCGGTAGCTCACGCGGCTCCGTACGCCGTGTCTCATGCCGCGCCCTTAGCCGTCGCCCCCGCTCTCCCCACCATTTCCTCCGGAGACATCCAGGGTGCCGTCATCGACGCCCATGTCGAAGCTTCCGACCACGTCCGCGCCGCCTCTGACGCCGCCCGCCAATACCACGATCAGGCCTCCGAGCTCCACGGACAGGCCGTCAACGCCGCTGTAGACCACTCCTGGCAAGCGGTCGACGCTGTGAAGACCGCTGAGGCTCAGTTGGACGGTGCCGCCGCCGGCGTCGCCCCCGTGCTCGCCAAGCAGCTGGTCGGTCACGCTCCCGTGGTCGCCGCCGCCCCCGCCGTCTATGGTGCCCATGGCTTCGCCGCTCACGGTGTTGCCCCCGCATTCGCGTACTCCGCGCCTGCTTACGCTTCCAGCCAGACCGTCGTTAGCCAGTCTCTCTCCCAGTCCCACCCCGCCCCCGTGGTCCACGCGCCCCTGGCCGTATCCTACGGTATTGCCCACGCCACCCCCGTCGCTTACGCTCACGGACTCCAAGGACACGCGTGGTAAACTGTGATAAAATTTTAGACACCAAAAAAGGAATACTTACTCAATATTTTGGATTTTGTAAATAATAAATTATTTAAAAAATACAGGCTAACAGAGGCGAGGATGTGTGAATAAATAAAATAGTAATTTTATACATTTAACTCTTTTTTTTTCTTTCATTGATATCTCGACTAGGTATGTGCTGGCGTCGTCGACCGTGAATGGTTAAAGTAAAAGTAACTTAAAAATAAAAGCCGTAAAACGAAATTTATCACAAGCGACATATGAACGATATTTCAAACCCTACCGGACAAGTCTGCGACGCCGACGTGTCGTGTCCTTTCTTTGGTCGTTGAGTTCTACATATACTGAGTTAAGCTACACGATTACTGACGAATGCTTGCACTGACTAGACGGGTCCAGACAAATCTGTGTGGTTCTTTCTTCTCAAAAGACCCTTTCAGACACTAATCAACATGATCTGAGCGAGATTACGCCTGGACTTTAATGTAACTCCAACCTAGTAAACCCTCGACGACACGGCAGCAGGGTGTGGACGTGGAGCATTGTCGTAATGTATGTTCCACCTCCTATCCTGGCCTCTGTGTCACAAAACACGCAGTCTGATCTCTGCACTGCCAGCGACGACGCCGTGGAATAGATTCTTGGACCCCTGAGTTTGATTCGCCATTTCTCCTTAGGGCAGTCAGACATGAAATGTTGAATCCATATAGTTTATTGATATGACGTGTAAAAGCGATTCCGACATCCTTATTAACGAGACTAGAAAATATTTTAAACAAAAGTTTAGGTTTGGTCAAGATAATGGGACACAAATTAAAGTTAACATTTTGGCAACAGAACATAGGAGCAAGCGTTTTCATAAATTTTGGAAATCCACTCAAAGATTGAGCCCAAAGCCTGTGGTTCCGGTGAGCGTTAATGGCATGACTAAGCCTGGGGAGGTTGCCAACATGTTTGGGAGGCATTTTGCAGTAACCTCGCGACTGCAACCGGAGGAACGGGGTTTCGTCACTGGGAGTAGATTTTCTGGTGTTCCGATTAATATTTCATCAAAAGAGAAACGGTACACCATACGGTCGATGACCAGGGGCAAATCTCCGGGTCACGATGGCCTCAGTACAGAGAATTTTCAACATGCCAGTCCGCATCTCCCAGGAGTCCTATCTATGCTTTATAATCTTTGTGTGAGGCACTCGTATCTACCAACTGAGTTGATGAAGACGATAGTTGTGCCCATAGTCAAGAACAAGACCTGCGATGTCTCTGACAAGGATAATTATAGGCCAATATCGTTAGCTACTGTAACAGCAAAGGTTCTTGACGTTGTGCTTGAGCGGAGAATAACTGGACAGTTCCATCTACATGATGCACAGTTCGGTTTTAGAGCTGGGCTGTCCACGGTAACTTCTTCTTATTCTCATTCTGGTGCTCAGCACACGGCCAGGTATGTACTGCACTCAATAGAAACACGCCTGTTTATGCTGCGTTTTTGGACCTCTCCAAGGCATTTGACCTGGTTGATTATAAGATCTTATGGTCGAAATTGCGTGAGCAAGGTCTTCAAAATTAGCTCATTAAGCTCTTAGACTACTGGTATGACCACCAAATCAACCAGGTCAGATGATTGGGTGCTCAGTCGAAAGCGTATGGGTTGGAGTGTGGAGGGAGGTTTGACTTCCCCGGCGCTTTTAAATCTTTACGTCAATAATTTGATCGAGGCACTCAGTAGCACTGGTATCGGATGCTCTATTGTCAGTAAGATAATTTATAGTATAAGTTACGCAGATGATATGAAGCTGCTGAGTCCCTCGATTGATGGACTCAGACGGATGCTCAATATATGTGAGGGTTAAGCCACGTCTCAAGGGTTATTGTACAGACGCCAGCACATCAAGCTATCCCAAACTGTCAAATGTTCTCAATCAAAAATGAACCTTATGTCTTTGCAATAAAGCTGAAATACTATCAAAGAAATTTGACAGATTGTGGTAACTTGATGTGCTGGCCTCTGTACAATGTACGGAAGAGTTAGCTTGTGGAGTTCAGAGTTGGTACTAAGAAGCCTCAAACAAATCCTCCGGTTTGCCCGTATGGTGTACCATTAAACAGAGTGTCGCATTTTAGGTATCTTAGAGTTGTCAAAAAATAAGAGGCTCGTTTTGACATTTGTCATCGCGACGTAACTAGTGAAGTGACCATACGACTCGGTACTTGATACTCACGATAAATCGATTCAAGTTTGTATGAGTATTGAATCAATTTGATTATGTATTGTAAAGTGCATTGGACTAAAGTTTTGATTAGAAAATTTTACTTAAAATTTAATTTTGTAGGTATTTTGAAATGATACAGTGGTAAGAAAAGTCAATTTCGCGTGGACGCTAAGACACGTGCCGCTTGGTCAGAGACAAGCCATTCTATAAAACGAGTGTCGCCAATTCAAAATTTTAGTTACGGCTCTGAGCGCCTAGCTCATTGTTTTCAATAAAGATCACTACATAATATGCAATTAATATTAAAATCGAATGAAGCTGGTGAAATTTGGTAATTCAATGGTTACAACTCTAGAACTTAAAAAAAAATAGGATGAGACCGTTACTGTTTTTGAGACGTTTCATATTAATTAGAAATTGCATGCACATAATATGCAATTAATATTAAAATCGAATGAAGCTGGTGAAATTTGGTAATTCAATGGTTATAACTCTAGAACTTAAAAAAAAATAGGATGAGACCGTTACTGTTTTTGAGACGTTTCATATTAATTAGAAATTGCATGCTACTACATATAAAGTTAGCGCAAAAAGAATACTCGCAATATATATTCTACCAAATTATTTAACGCGCCAAAAAGAAGTATTTTTTTAAAACACTACGTAATTATTTATTATTTTATTGTTTCTTTCTGTTTCGTTCCAAGTTACATTCTAGGTCCTTTCTCAAACGTCAAAACGGGCCTTTTACATGTTGTCATTTTTTTAATTATTTCTGTGATCTGAAGAAGGTTGGAGGATGAAAGAACCGCGTTTCAAGAAATATTAGGATATACTAGGTGTTTGGGGGATTCATTAAATTTCATTTGTGGTATCTATGCTGGTTGATCACTAAACCATCAAATACATTTTGTCAAAAAAAAAAACATCGTAATACGAAGCGAGCCATTAACCTGGAACAAAACCAGACTCAATACCCAGGACCAAAGTCAACATTCGCGAGAAACTTTCATTAATTATGCCATAGAGGTATGAGGAACAGGGTGTAAAGTTCACCCATCCTTCCTTCTTATTCACCCTTCCCGCCCTTGAATACAGACCACTTACTTTTTTTACGTATAGAGCTCAAGCAACGTGCAATGGTATAAAAACTCGCGGCGACCAATCGAGAGCAGTCAGTAGCCTTCGAGCAATCTAACACAGAAGTGCACGATGAGAGTTCTGGTGGGTTGAAACTTGAGTTTCCTTACTTACAACTCTTTGGTGCTTTAACAATACATAATATTCCAAATTTGAAATTAGTGTTTGCGTGTAACAGTGCTGTGATTAGTGACGAGGATTGCTTTATCGCTTGTGATATAATCGATGTTTTAATCGGTATCCTTTCACAGATTGTCGCCGCCGTCCTCGCTTGCGCCGCAGCCGCGCCCTCCGGTCTGCTGGGAGCCCCCTACGGAGCACCCTACGGCCATGGCTTCGCCGGTCTTGCGGTAGCTCACGCGGCTCCGTACGCCGTGTCTCATGCCGCGCCCTTAGCCGTCGCCCCCGCTCTCCCCACCATTTCCTCCGGAGACATCCAGGGTGCCGTCATCGACGCCCATGTCGAAGCTTCCGACCACGTCCGCGCCGCCTCTGACGCCGCCCGCCAATACCACGATCAGGCCTCCGAGCTCCACGGACAGGCCGTCAACGCCGCTGTAGACCACTCCTGGCAAGCGGTCGACGCTGTGAAGACCGCTGAGGCTCAGTTGGACGGTGCCGCCGCCGGCGTCGCCCCCGTGCTCGCCAAGCAGCTGGTCGGTCACGCTCCCGTGGTCGCCGCCGCCCCCGCCGTCTATGGTGCCCATGGCTTCGCCGCTCACGGTGTTGCCCCCGCATTCGCGTACTCCGCGCCTGCTTACGCTTCCAGCCAGACCGTCGTTAGCCAGTCTCTCTCCCAGTCCCACCCCGCCCCCGTGGTCCACGCGCCCCTGGCCGTATCCTACGGTATTGCCCACGCCACCCCCGTCGCTTACGCTCACGGACTCCAAGGACACGCGTGGTAAACTGTGATAAAATTTTAGACACCAAAAAAGGAATACTCAATATTTTGGATTTTGTAAATAATAAATTATTTAAAAAATACAGGCTAACAGAGGCGAGGATGTGTGAATAAATAAAATAGTAATTTTATACATTAAACTCTTTTTTTTTTCTTTCATTGATATCTCGACTAGGTATGTGCTGGCGTCGTCGACCGTGAATGGTTTAAGTAAAAGTAACTTAAAAATAAAAGGCGTAAAACAAAATTTATCACAAGCGACATGTGAACGATATTTCAAACCCTACCGGACACTTGTCCGGTAGGGTCTGCGACGAGGTATCCCAGCAACGTGCCGTGTCCTTTCATTGGTACTGCTAGTCGAGTCGTTGAGTTCTACACATACTGAGTTGAGCTACACGATTACTGACAAATGCTTGCACTGAATGGACTGGTCCAGTCAAATCTGTGTGGTTCTTTCTTCTAAAAAGACCATTTTAGACACCAACCTACATGGTCTTCACGTGATTTGACCAATGATATGTCTGGACATTAAAAGAGACTGTGACCTCTGAGTTGGAAACGCTGACCTCATTTGGTTTAAAAAATATTATTGACGTGTAAGTGTTTGTGAAAACCAATTTACAAAAACAAAATAATATATCATTTATCGTCCACATACATATATCACGCATGCAAAAGCATGTGAAGCTAAGTCAGAGGCCTAGGGGCAGCATAAAAACTCTGACACCAGGTTAGTCACTAACCACACGAAGAAGAAGGTCACGCCGTCTTCCTATGGGAAGAGGGGGGAGGAGCTTTTGCTTAATTCCCGTCATGCACCTGGTCATACGCAGAGAAATCAATCAGTGTCTTTAAACAACACTAATCTACATGATCTGACCAAGATTCAGAGTAACTCCAACCTAGGAAACCCTCGGACGATACGGCAGCAGGGTGAGGATGTAGAGCTTTGTCATAGACTATGTTCCACCTCCTATCCTGCCCTCTGTGTCCCAAAAAGTATGTAAGTAAACAATATAATATGTATAGTTAGTTTAATTTAGTCACGTTTTCAAGACTTTTAATGTTAAATATTGCTTAACAATTGTATCGACCTACAACTACAACTCGTATAATATGTGCGCTCCTGCCGCCTGTAATACAGGTTCAACCTAGTACAAGCATCTCACAATATTATATCTTTGTAAATTATTTCTAAAATTTTAATGTTAATATCTTACTAATTTAATTCTGAACAAATATTTATTATATTAAAAAACACGCAGTCTGATCTCTGCGGTGCCACCGAAGACGCAGGGGCAGTGGCGAAGGTTTGGGCCAACAAGACCTGAAGTGCAGTTGTACCATTGACATGAAGAAGAAGAAGAATATATATTTTGACGCCTGTATTTGTTTGAAAAAGAATAAAAAGAAATAATGAAAACATTTCTTCGTTCATTCATTCTTCATTCGGGCAGTCAGATATGAAATTGTGAATCCTATATGGATTCACAATTTCAATTTTATTAATATGACGTGTAAAAGCGATTCCGATATCCTTATTAACAGAAAAAACGAGAAGACTTTCGGGGAGTCAGACTTCCTGGCTTCTAACGGCTGTTGTTGACTTTGACTTTTTTTTTTGAGGGTGGGAAATCATCAAATGACCCCTCCCGCTTTGGGCGGAGCGGAAGAGTGTGAGACTCTTACTGACTAAAACCCATCCACGTTACTTCCTTAGCCCTTTATGTTCCGGGGTAGCGGTAACCCTTTCGGACAATCCCGCTTCTTACTAATGCCTAAGAACTTCTTCGACTTAACTGTCAAAATTGAGTATTTGAATCGGTCAAAAATAAAATATGAAATCACATGGAAAAAAGCCCGCTCGTCATAAAAAACTTCCATCACCGTGCAGAAATTAAATATAATGCGACGACATAATTGTTAAATTGCACTTAATGCTAATTCTATTATAGTATAATAAAGTATTCCATTTGAGTCTAAAAATCTGTGACGTCAAAATGTTATATTTCATACAAATCACGTCCAAATGCCGCGTTTTGACAGTTCATAAAAAGTAACGTTATTGACTACCCTTTCAAATACCCCATTCTACGATTGACAGCTGGGACCAACGTCAAGACGTGCATTCCGAAGCACGGAGGGGTCTCGGTAAGTGCCTGTTTTTGGGCATCGTGAGTTCAAGGTCTTCAGAAACTGAACGTCAGTGATGTACAGGTTTTATTGAACGTCTTCGTGTTCTGTATTAAATGCGTCTTCCGGTTTACAAGTGAAATGTAAACTGGGTCATTATAATTTTAATTTTATCGTTTCTTTGCTCTTTCGAAGAAGCCTGGAGGCTGAAGGCTCCTGTTTTTAAGGATATACTAGATTCTCGGGTGACTGATTACAGATCTTTTGTTTTTTTCATGCCGTTTGAGGGAATCTGGATGATCCCCTACGTTCCTGGCGGTGTCAGCGGTTGCCAGGAACAACGTATGACAATACTTAGCCTCTGAACTAGGCACAAAAAGCCAGCCTTTGTCACGAGAAGTGTCTACCAGCCGTTTGGAGATTTCGTTAAAGAAATCTTTTTCGACGCTTCATTTTAGTTTGCTAATAGTTTTAGTAAGTTTATTATATATTTTGTTTATGGTAAGATTAAATTAAACTATGAATTAACTACCACCACATCTTAAAAGGATTGAAAATACAATGTCATTTTATAAACAGTTATAGGAGCATTGCCACCCCCAAAGGTGGGTAGGAATCCACCAAAACGGAGATGTGCTGAGATGTCCGAAGCGGAGATGAGAAAAGATGTTTTTCAGCTAGTGTGTATCCACCACCACGGGCAGTGGCCCAGTGATAACGGCTCCGACTTACGAGTTGTAAGTCGCAACTACGAACCTAGGCAGGCGCTTTACCGAAACCGGCGTGTCCTAGAACCAAAAATTTGAAAACTTGTGACATCTACCAATCCGCACTGGGCCCTCGTGGTATATCAGCCCACTCTCTCTCGAAAAGAGGAGACCTGTGTCCCAGCAGTGGGAAAATTATAGGCTGATTATGTGTATCCACCGAAAAACGGATGGATAGTGTGAAAAATGATATAGCTAGAAAGGGAGTGACTACCGAGATGACGACTAATAGAAAAGTGTGGAAGAAAAAGACATGTTGACTTTTAGGGGATGAAACCTGAAATCGCGAAAAAAATATGAGCTGTTCCATACATTTTATTGTGCATAAATGTATGGAACAGCTTGAATTTTTAACACCGTATAAAAATCATCATATAATATTTTGCTCGTTTCTTGAGCGAGAAAATTGTTGATACCTTCCTCGTCGCAAGAGGAACAGGTACTTTAAAAGGAGCAGGAAAACCCCATGTTACTACGAGTATCACAAGCTTATTTTTTTTTTCAGAAATACCTACTATGCAGGATTATTGGTCGATTCACACGAATTTACTCGTTCTAAATGGGCGAATCAACACTTTTAAATAAAATGGTTTTTTTTTGTAAGCGATGCGCACGAGGTCAATTTATTTGTGGGCGAATCAAAAACTCCCGTAACACGTATTAGGCAATCAGCTCATTTTTAATTTAACCAATAAAGTTTTTTTTTGCTGAATTAAATATAAACTTGAACAAAAATAATTGGTACCTATGGTAAATGCAGCTTCTAGTCCAACTTATTCTAAATTTTATTACAAAAAATACAAAATGTGCCATTTGCTTAACTTATCGATACGATTCACCCAAAATTAAATTATGTAACTACGTGCGAGTCACCTGCAGAAAAAAAAATCTATTTAAAGGTGTCGATTCGCCCGTTTCGAGTGATTAAATTCGTGCGAATAGCCCAATAAGCCATTCGACGACGCATTTCAAAAATATTCATAACAACGTCGCGGAAGGTAATACAAGGTAATTACTGATTTTGAGAGCAATATTAAAGGCTGTACCTAATTACCTACACATTATTTACGGCTAAAATATACCTTTGATATTTGTTTTTTTTTCTCCCAGAAATGATACTAGACAATTTACATAATAAGGAAAACATGTTCAAACGAATAATGTCTGTAAGGTTCAGTACACATTAACAGCAGTGATAGCCTAATGGTGTGACCGTCGGACTGCAAAGACATAGGTCTCGAGTTCAAACCCGAGCCAGGCACCTCTGATTGATATGCGTATTGTATAATTATGACTTGCTTAAAACGGTGAAGGAAAACATCGTGTGAAAACCAGCATGTCTGAGAGATATTTCTCAACAGCATGTGAAGCTAAGTCAGAGGCCCATGGGCAGCATAAAAACTCTGACACCTGGTTATTGAATAACCACACGAAGAAGAAAGAATAGAAAAGTGCATGAGGAATGGAACAGCTAATTCAACTGGCTTCGCGTCAATGTCCTTTCCATCCTGTATGGTACGACGAGCATACGAGTCATGGCTGCTCTGAAGTTAGCCACTCGCTGCGCAGTCCCGCCCCCTCACCCCCGCGGTCACATGAATTAGTTACTGCGCAACAACCCGCCTCGTGTTCTGACCCGCCATGTAGTTAGCATCGGTCTGTACATTGTACTTGTCATGTAGGTGAAATACCTTGCTGAGACCAAAACTGACCAAAAGATCGTTTGTAAACGACTCCGGTGCAGTTATTTACTATTTATAGAAATTTTTATAATTCGCTGCAGTCGTAAAAGAAATCGGTCAAGCGGGAAATGTTGTTAAATAGTGCGGTTCCTCAAGTAATTAATAACGTTTTGTAAATATGTACGGATTTTGATGACATTTCGTACACAGGCCGAGTTTACGGTGTACGGTCGGAAAATTTTGAAGGACCAGTGGCTGTAATAATGATATATTACCTGTTCACATTTTAATCCGCCAAAAATTCCGAGCTAAGAATATTGTGCTAACTCGTGTCTGACCTTAACTAATAGGATCTATATTAATATTATGAAGAGATAAAAGTTTGCAAGTTTGTTTATAGGAGGTAATCTAGGGAACTACTCATCTGATTCCAAAAATTCTTTAACTAATAGGAAGCTGCATTAACCCTGAGTAACATAGGCTATATTCAAAATACATGCGCAAGAAGTCCGAGTGACGGAATCCGGTCAATTCCAAACATAGACAATATTTTGCATTAACTATTGCTTTACTTATTATTCGGGTAAATGAATAGCTTGCAGACTAAGCAAACTGAAAGCAGTGAGCTGGTCATGTTTGTCGAAGGACCGATGGCCGGTGGAGCAGACGAGTCCTGGAGTGGAGATTGCGTAACGGTAAGCGTAGTGCGGGACACTCCCCCCAGCTAGATGGAATGATGACCTTAAGAAGGTGGCTGGGACAGACAGGAACGCGAAGTACAGGCTGTTGTGACGCAGCATGAGACAGGCCTATGTCAAGCGGTGGAATGTTATAAGTTGAGTTGATAGAAGTGGGGTTTTGCTGATCCACTCAACACCCAGTGCGATTGCGGAGCTTCTGACCAGACCATGCCCCTGCTGGAGTGTCCTAAGTGTCCGTTCACCTGCACCTCGGATGACCTAAAGAATGCCACTGATGCCGTGATCAATGTGGCAACCGACTGGGAGCATCCAATTTAATAAAGTTAAAAAATACCAGCGACACGAAAAGAAGAAGAAGTTGATTGACATGAAGAATGAGATTTTCTAGGATACGAAAGAAGTCGCAGACAACATCGATGCCCCCCGACTAGATGGATCGATGACCTTAAGAAGGTGGCTGGAACATACTGGATGAGGAAGGCGGAAGACAGGGTGTTGTGGCGCAGCCTGAGAGAAGCCTATGTCGAGTAGTAGACTGTGATAGATTGAGTTGATTGAAATGAAGAGTTTTTCTAGAATACGAAAGAAGTCGCACACAACATCGATGCCCCCAGATAGATGGACTGATAGACCTTACGAAGGTGGCTGGCACACACTGGATGCGGAAGGCGGAGGACAGAGTGTTGTAGCGAAGCATGAGAGAGGCATTTGTCTAGCAGTAGACTGTGATAGATTGAGTTGATTGAACTGAATAAGTTTAAGATAGGAAAGAAGTCGTGAACAACATCTGGTAAGGCAAATTAATATTGCAAGACTGAGCAGGTGTCCCAAATAATATTAAGCTGCAAGCATTATTCTATGCCTCTAACACTGCAATACCTACTCACCTGGCAAGTGACGTCCACCTGCAATTCGTAGCATTGCAACCGTAACTCAGAGAGATAAAGTTCAAAAATCTCTGATGGACACATGAGATTTCTAATCTTTACCTTAGAGTCACCAGCATCCTTCGGCACTTGGCAGCAGGGAGAGGTTTGGAGGAACTGCCTCCAGGAAAGAGAATCACTCAGAAGCTCAACATTTAGCTACTTAAGACTAAGGTTCTGTTACTCCGAGTCCAGATACAAGGAATAAGCATTATGGAATGGAACTGCTCCAAGCATGCAAAAGCTTAAGCATAATCAGCCTATAAAGTTCCCACTGCTGGGACAAAGGCCTGCACTCGGTAAGAAGGCGTGGGCCGTCCACTACACGGGTCCAGTAATGATTGGTAGATGTCACATGTCTTCGAATTATAGGTTCTACGATTTGCCGGTTTCCTTACGATGTTTTCCTTCACAATTTTAAAAGAAAAGCTGATGAAATTGTTTACAGAAAGTTAAGTGCCTGTCAGCGGGATTGTCCGAGAGGGTTACCGCTACCGCGGAACATAAAGGGCTAAGGAAGGAACATGGATGGGTTTTAGTCAGTAACAGTCTGACACTCTCTCCCGCTCCTCCCAGACCAGGAGGAGATTTCCCACCCTCAAAAAAAAAGGTTCGAACCTCCAGTAGGTTAGGCCACCACTGCTCCGCACAAAACACGCATAGCAACTAGCATAATATTAAACATATAGCATACTAGCTGCTATCAACGGCTTCACCTGCATGAATGACGGAAATGATTCCACTGGAACTTAGGTCCAGGTCATAAACTACCTCAGTGCCAAGTTTCATCCAGATCTGTTTAACCGTTGAGCGTGAAGAAGTGACAAACATACACACTCACACAGACTCACCCACAAACTTTCGCCTTTATAATATTAGTGTGATGCAATAGCGTATGGACATTAATTCATGTTGGATACATTTTTCTTTTTAAAGGTTTTACTTAGAGAATTAGTTCCAATATAATACATTTATAATAAACTTACATCTGATATAGAAATCTCGATGCTTTGTCAAGTAATAAAGACATGAAAAATGATGACGAAAATAATATGAATACTGACCAAAAGTTTTATGGTTCAATCTGCCTGCCTTTTCCCAACTATGTTTGGGTCGGCTTCTAGTCTAAACGGATGCAGCTGAATACCAGTATTTTACATGGAGCGACTGTCTATCTGACCTCCACAACTTAGTCAGTAACTGGGTAATACGGTACCCCTTGGTAAGGCTAGCTGTCAGAGTTTCGGGCTTTGACTACCCGTAACGACTGTCAAAGATGCACGAATGACAGCCGGGACCAACGGCTTAACGTGCTTTTCGACGCACGGAGGAGTCTCAATGGTCACCCATCCACAGTCTTTTGGTGGTTCAATATGATTCCGTATTTAATCGAAGAGATAAGAATAGTTACTTTGTAAAGAACAAAAGCTTCACTCCTACAGGCCTGCACTCAAGGAACCCTAAAATCTTGCACCGTTGACATTTAACTCGGACCAGATAAAGCAAGTAATGAGTTGTGTACGGAGTATTTACATAAAGAGAACTATATGTCCGTTTGTCTGTCTGTGTGAATAAATATGACAATTTATGTAAAGATATTAAAGTTGATAAGGTTTGTAAAAAATGTCATTTTGATAATTATATTCTGAACTTTCATGAATTAATTTCCATTATTTTCAAGGGAAATTCACCACTGGAAACTGACTGGCAATTGGAGCTTATAATGTAGCTTTGATGGAGAAAAAAAGAATAAACGAGGGTGTTTTGACGGTGCGTCCATAAATTTTTTGATAACCTCTTTACTCTAAACATAGAAACTCTATGGTTAAAAACTTAAATAGAACCATTTTATCACTTTCCTACAATAAATTAAGGCCGCGTTTGACCTTTTTAGGAAATAGCTAACATTATTTACTGAGAAAAACAATCGTGAAACATAAAAATACATAAAACAATAATGTTGCCTTCAGCGCCATCTAGCGGTAAAATAGCTGGGAGCAGATCGTATGTTTCACCTTAAAATGCAAAAGGAAGAAAGAAAAATGAAAAATACGAAAGGAAGGCCTTTGTTCTGCTATGGGACACAACCGGCTTATACAAAAAATTATAAGACGTGGGTATTCCCACAAAATCTATTTACAACACACCAAAAAGTATTTTACTAAATTAATTACCTCCCGCACGGAAAAGTGAAGGCATTCGTCACCATATGATCAGATTCCATTTACAAAAAAAAAAAGAAAAACCAACAAGTTTTTGCCACACTTTTTTTCAAAAAAAGAACACATATTTCGAAGCAATGGCAGTGCAGAACCGGTCGCTTGCATGGAACTATAATTGGTGCAAAGGAATACTAAGTAATGCCTGATTCCACTTTAAAATAGATTTTAATTAAATCCGCCTACAGGATTTTGTTGCGATCGGTGTTTGTTTTATTTAAAACATTAAGAGGAGCTCGTGGCTAAGTACTAACAGCCGCACAGGTCGATCCACCAGGTTAAGCTAAGCTTGCCGGTGGCCGTGGATGGGTGACCATCTTTACACACCGAGACACCTCCGTGCTTCAGAAAGCACGATAAGCCGTTGGTCCCGGCTGTAATTTGTGCATCTTTTAGTCGTTACGGATCGTAAGAAGCTCGAAAGGCTGTCAGCCAGTCTTACCAAAGGGTATCTATCGTATTGCCCAGTTACTGGGTTGTGGAGGTCAGATAGGCAGTCGCTCCATGTTCGCTGCGCATCATCTCCTCATCTGCCTAGCCTTTTCCCAACTATGTTGGGGTCGGCTTCCAGTCTAACCGGATGCAGCTGAATACCAGTATTGTACATGGAGCGACTGCCTATCTGACCTCCACAACCCAGTAACTGGGCAATACGATACCCCTTGGTTAAAACATATAAGTATAAAATATTGTTAAGTTAGATTATAAGTTATGTAAATGATAAGTCCTCTTCTCCACATATCTTTCTTCTGCTGTGCCCGACAGGGTCCATGATTTTTTTTTTTGCCAAATATTGACCACCTAAGCCTACATAGTGAATAGTTTTTACAGATTTTATATCGGATGCTTTTAACGTTCTGCATCGTTCTCACATGTAATTTTATTAAATTAATATGAACTATGTAACCAATATTTTGTAACCATATTTTGTTTAAAAGAGAGTCTATGGAGTTTGTTGCCCTTTCTTCTCCATAGGTACCTACTGCTTTGGAATGGGCAACTAGCTTCATCTCTCTGACTGACCGACCCCTTGACAATTCAAAAGTGCCTGTAATTGATTTATTTGAAACTAGCTTCTGCCCGCGACTTCGTACGCGGACCCTGTTGCTTATGCCAGCGACAACGGGGTCGCCATTTATGTTATTTTTTATCATTTTTCCCATTTAAATCTTTTATCACACTGAGCTTTAGTTTTATTTCATTCCAACAACCACCAAAACATACAGTCCATTTGTCATCGTTTTCATTTTGGTAACCGCATTATTATATTCCTCCTCTAGAGACCTAGAAGTCGATGCGTAGATACGCTTGGAACTCAAGCGTAATCCTCTTTCCGTGAACGTCTCTGACTCGCGAGACAATACATGACGTTCACGATCAGCGGTCAGTCGCGCATCATATTCTTCACAGGTCTCTAGAGACCTAATGAATACGCTGAGAACGCAGGCGTGTTTCGCGACCCAAAGAGGTTTCCACGGAGCGAGTTGCAGCCTAATGTTCTCGAACAACATTAAGTCTCTCCTGACGCTCTTCGGTAGATTCTTGGGATCTTATGATCCTCAATCTTTTAGCTCTCTTGGAACATTGGGAATGATTTGACCTCTTTCTAGGCATGGTCATAGTTTTATTGTGAAGATACCTGATCAATAAAAATCTAAATTAAAATGACTGCTCCCCTGCGTTACCGGGTAGGCTACAGTGTCACGAAGATAAATGGAAAAGGAAATTAAACACTCAAACAACATAAGCCCGAAGGCATATTCATACGATAAAATAAAAAAATAAATAGGAGTTTTGGCCAGTAGAGTCAAATTTTCAATGATATACCATCGTCATCGAAAATCAGTCCTAAACTGTTACCGCCTTCACCGCGTGCAGGCTCCCAGTTTATGTTATTTTATAATTACACAGTAAAATTAGTGATAGCTTTGATTTCCACATCAGATGTTTCTGATCTTCGATTTTTATAAGTCAACAGGAAATGCCCATCATATTGAACAACAAAGACGTCAAAGACGTCATTCCTATATGTGTTATGTTGTAGCTAGGCTCTTGGACTTCCACAACAGGTGTTCAAGATCTTCGATTTTTATAAGTCAACAGGAAATGCCCATCAGACCGAACAACTTTTGCTAAGACGTTATTCCTATATAATGTTATAGTGTAGCTAGGCTCTTGGAGTTCCACAACAGGTGTTCCAGATCTTCGATTTTTATAAGTCATCAAGAAATGCCCATCAGACCGAACAACTTTTGCTAAGACGTCATTCCTATATATGTTACAGTGTAGCTGGGCTCTTGGAGTTCCACATCAGGTGTTCCAGATCTTCAAATTTATTCTCTCAGCAGAAAATGCTAATCACGTGGAACAATTTTTGCTAAGGTATCATTTTTGTATCTCTTATAGTTTAGCTGGTCTGTTGTGGTTCTGCATCAGGTGTTCAAGTTTCCAAGATAAATTATAGCCTATATGTTGCCCAGACTTAATACCTATACAACAAAAAAAAAACATTCCAATCCGTCCAGTAGTTCCGAAGATTAGCGTGTACAAACAAACAGACATACAGACAAACAGACAAAATTTTTTTTTTTGATTCATGCTCTATTACTGTTTCTAAACCCCCCTCAATAATTATTTTTTTAATATATTCAATGTACAGACACAGTTTATTTACTGTTTTATTATATGTATAGATATAGATAAACACTTTGAGTTTTGAGTTGAGTTTTGACATAGTCCTTTTTACAGCTGTTCTAGCACATATCTATGATCATGAAGTGGTATTTACCGCAGCCCCATTCAGTACAACTGGTATCCCTTACCCCCCATTATACATGTTGAGTCTGCAACGACCAAAATCGTTTCATCACCACTGCTCTCAAAACGGTGAAGGAAAACATCGTGAGGAAACCGGCATGTCTTAGAACCAAACATTCGAAGCCTCCGCACTCGGCCCGTGTTGTGGATTATGGCCCACTCCCTCTCTCAGAGAGGAGGCCTGTGTCCCAGCAGTGGGAACATTATAGGCTGACTATGACGAAAGTGTTTCTCAGACGGTAACTTTTAGATAAAAGACAAAATATAAACCGAAAACTGCACCGATTTTTTTTTCTATATCGAAACAGTCTGTTACTTCTTTTGCATGAAAAACTGCAAATTCTAAGAGAACCCAAAAACACAACACGTTCATAGTTTAATGATAACGACGCTAAGTAATGACGCAATGAGTACACGAAAATTATTAACTCAAAAATACAAGATGGCGCCGCGGCTTGTCAATCGAAGCTTCCTGCATTCTTTGCGCCCTCGCCTGACCGCCCGGGTCAGGGTACCGTAAAGAGAAAACTGGTTTAGAAAAGCCTTTTAAATTAGGACCTGAATTGAGAGGCTAGGTTTAACTACAATAGTAATTCAATATAAATATGCTTAAAAAATATCGATTCCAACAGATTTGTAATAATGAAACGGCTTACAAAATTATAACACCAAATAGAGAAACCACCAGAAAGAGGGGTCTATGTCGGCATTCAGAAGAAGTTAGAATGCAAATCATCATCTGCCTAGCCTTTTCCCAACTATGTTGGGGTTGGCTTCCAGTCTAACCGGATGCAGCTGAATACCAGTATTTTACATGGAGCGACTGCCTATCTGAACTCCACAACCCAGTAACTGGGCAATACGATATCCTTTGGTAAGACTGGCTGTCTGATTTTCGGGCTTCTGACGACCCGTAACGACTGTCTAAGATGCACAAATAACAGCCGGGCCCAATGCAAATAAACATATGAATTCTATGCTTACTCACTTACTTTAGCTAGTGAATTAGCATCAAGAAATATACAAAAGCGTCACAAACATTGGGTATTTGAAAGGGTAGTCAATAACGTTACTTTTTATGAATTGTCAAAACGCGGCATTTGTACGTGATTTGTATGAAATATAACAATGTGACGCCACAGATTTTTAGAACCAAATGGAATACTTATTAGCATTAAATGCAATTTTGCTATTATATCTTAGCATAATATTTAATTTCCGTACGGTGATGGAAGTTTTAAAGACGAGCGGTCTTCTATCTAAGTGATTTCATATTTTATTTTGGACTGTTGTTGTGGATGTCGATTGAAAGGACCCAAGACTGCAACCGCGTTCTAAGACCCTTATTACAAGGATGTAAGACAAATGCAACAAAGGTGGTTCTCTTAGGCTTATATCTCACTAGGAAATCATGGTCGCGCTGCCAACAAAATCTACGCAGCTTTATGCTGGGTATGTTACCGGAAGTCTGACAGTACACTTTTTGGCAGTGATGCCAAGGTTGTGAAGCTACTGGTGTCCAAGTGAGATAGGGCCCTAAGGACACCAGGACACCATCCCTACTTTTGTTTCATGGTGGGAAATCATCTCATGACCACTCCCGCACTGGGTGGAGCGGAAGGGAGTGTCAGACTCCTACTGACTAAAACCCATCCCTTTATGTTTCGGGGTAGCGGTAACCCTTTCGGACAATCCCGCTGATCCTGCAGACAGCAACCCTGCCCTTTAGAAAAACGTGACAAGACACACGTAACTTTACATCTTCAACCACTTCCAATAACCAGTTCATAACAACACAAATGGATAGCTTCAAAATCATATTCAAGAATTAATAACGGCGGAACCCACGCCTTAAAGTACTTAAATATACTTCTTAAGATATTTTTTTACTTTATTTGCCACATTAACCATTGGAGTATCCCGATTGCTCTATATCGTGGTCGTATAAATAGCATCGGATGGTAGCAGTGATCATCAGTAGCCATCAGCAGTTCCCAGGGTCAAGATGCGAGTTCTGGTCAGTGTATTTACTTTGTACCTATAGTTTTTACTAAGTAAGAATGTTTGGTAGGGAGTGACAAGTGTTTTTGTGGAGTATTTTAGTGATATTTTCTTTTGGTTTTCAATATTCCTGTATTTTTTTAAGATAATCGTTGCTTCCATAAAAATAAATTCTTCGGAATTTGTTTTGTCTATATTTTAGTGGTTGATATTTTACGAATTTTTAATTACTGATGCGTTTGTTCAAATGATTGATGCGTATAAATTTTTCTGAATCTATTTTGTCTATATTTTAGTGTTCGATATTTTTCGAATTTTAAATTTATTGATGCGTATACTATAGTGTTATCTCATTAGTCAAGGCTTGATAAGTTTAGATTAGGATAGACCAGCGGTTCCCATATTTTTTAAACTGCAACACCGTTAACCATGTTGTAATTTTTTGCAACTTCCTTATAAAGGAAGATACTTGCGTGTTGCTCTATAATCTAGAGTCTAGCAGCTAGACTCGAACTAGAGCTTCTAGCAATAGGAACGCCAATTGTGTCACTCCCTATAAAATTTTCTGCATTTATATCTGTAACTTATATGGTGTACATAGGCCAGCTCATCAAGTTACCCCAATCTATCAAATTTCTTTAATAGATTTTCGACTTTATGACAAAAGGAATAAGGTTCATTTTCAATTGGGAAATTTTGACAGTTTGGGATAGCTTGATGTGCTGGCGTCTATACACAAAGATGAAGTTATATAGGAGTTATAGCTACATTTCTATTCAATGTGCCCCCCTTGGTCAGTTTTTAGTGTTTCCTATAGTTTTTATTGTTTCCTAGTTTTTATTTTCAAGTGATTTTATTGAAGTGACTCTGAAGAAGCTCGTGGCTAAGTAATAACAGCCGCACAGATCGATCCATCAGGTTAAGCTACGCTTGCCGGGGTCGGTACGTGGATCTTTACATACTGATACTCCTCCGTGCCTCGGAAAGCAGGTTACGCCGTTAGTCCCGGCTGTCATTGGTGGATCTTTGACAGTCGTTACGGGTCGTCAGAAGCCCGAAAGTCTGACAGCCAGTCTTACCAAGGGGTAACGTATTGCCCAGTTACTGGGTTGTGGAGGTCAGATAGGCAGTCGCTCCATGAAAAAAACTTGTATTCAGCTAGGCAGATGATGATTTATATGTGACGTCACAGATTTTTGGAATCAAATAGAACTCTAGGAAGGTTCGAATTTTAAAAACTCTTTCCACTCTAGTGCGCAAAATGCACTTTTGCGCTCAGATTTCGAATGACAAACAGACTCTTTTCGAGCCTGTGAGGTGAAAAAAGATATATACGAAACCGTCATTCCATATGCACATTCATTACTCTTTAATAGTTCTTTGTGAACTTTTTTATTCTTTTAATTTATTTAAATGCGAGTGTCCCGACTGCTATATAGTACAGTGTTCGTATAAATAGCTTGGCAAAGTGGCAGTGGTCACCAGTAGCCATCAGCAGTACCCAGGGTCGAGATGAGAGTTCTGGTCAGTGTATTACCTTTCTAATTAATAAAAAATATTTGTTTTGTAGTGACCAGCGATTTTAAGAAGGATTTCAGTGACAAAATTACAATATTTGTGTTTTTTTTGTTGAGGTTTTTCATCGACGCTTTAGTTTTAACCAGCTTATAGTTTTGCGAGATCATTCGTTACTGACCAACTCAATTTTCATTAACGATAACGAAATTAGATAAATCCCAAAATGTACAGAATTGGCATAAGCTTTCGAAATGTCACGTAATCAATTGTTTTCGATCGCTAAGTGCTAGACAATTTCAAATTGTGTAACGAAACTCTATCAATATATCCATACAAAAGCGTTGACAAGTGGCATTCCTGACAATATGAATCGCTGAGATAACGAATTGTTCGATCAACGATTTTCGAAATCGAATCGACACGGAGCGATTGACACTTCTCCCCCAGTACTCAGTACACCGAACGGGCGATCTGTGGCTGTACCTCAGCCTAACCCCTCGGGGATGTTATGGCGTTATCTATACATATAATAAAACTGTAGAAAAGTGGTGTCTGTACAATGGAAATATATAAAAAAAAAGTAGCAGGGGTTGTTATTATATCGATGCCGAACCCGAAGTTGTAATTAAATATTTTTTTGTCTGTTTGTCGGTTTGTCTGTTTGTCTGTGTGTTTGTGCACGCTAATATCAGAAACGGCTTATTCGATTTAGATGCGGTTTCACTAATATATTGTAGTAAGCTTCACTTAACATTTAGTGTTTATTTCATGTCAATCGGTTCATAAATAAAAAAGTTATGTCAATTTAAAGAATCACGGCGAACATTGTCACTATTCCACGCGGACGAAGTCGTGAGCACAGCTAGTGTTATGTATATTTCTAGAGCCCAAAACGTGCATTTAAACGCAGTGGAGGCCCAGTAGTAACATTCGAGTCTCACCGAGTTGTAGGTCTTAGGTTCGAACCCCGACAAGCGCTTGACTTTGACATCGCTTTCAAGACAGCTCTCAAAACAGTGAAGAAAATTCTCGTGAAGAAACGGGCATGTCTTAGAACTAAAAAATCGAATACATGTGGCCCACTCCCTCTCATAGCGATGTGGACGCATGTGTACCAGCAGTGGCATAATTATAGTCAAAGTCAAAGTCAAATCATTTATTTAAAATAGGCACAAGTAAGGCACTTTTGAACGTCAAAATGAACAAGAAATAGAATTGATTCTAGTCGCCCCTTTAATTATAGTCAAAGTCAAAGTCAAATCATTTATTTCAAATAGGCACAAGTAAGGCACTTTTGAACGTCAAAATGAACAAGAAATAGAATTGATTCTAGTCGCTTCTTCCAAAAGGTAGTTCCTAAGTTTATAGACTGATTAACTTACTTATAATTATTAGGTGTATGTAGTGGTTTTAGAACTCGTAAGAATATTCACGATAATAATGCTATGTTATGTTTTGTCACATGAGGGGTCATTTTTATTTTCAGTTTAGTTACATTTTGGGTAATTTTTATTTTCTGCTTAGTCACATTTCGGGTAATTTTTTTGTTTTCAGTTTTTTCACATTTTGAGTCATGTATAGTCGTATTTTGGGTTGTTTTTGATCATATTGGTTTGGTTTGTATTCACAAAATTGATGACTACAGTCAAATTAGATTTCAAGATACATTTAAAATATTTTTTTTATAAAAACGAATGTATTTTAAGACTCAATTGCCCGCTAAGAGCGTACGTCTCTACCTAACCTTCGACACAAAAACACAGACTTACATCATACTTAGCTCTTAAAAGATCACAATTACAACCTAATCGATATTCATAACTTACTAATTAATACATATTTATTCGTAACAAGTTTGAATATGCAATAAGTTATAAGATCACCTTCGATTTGAAGTGATGGAAACATAAATTATGTAAAAATACAGTAGCAAAAACAACTAAGACTAAAGTTTTAATTTATTCCAATGTTTGAAGAACATACACATATTATATAAATCACGCCGTCTTCACATAGGGTTAGGTAGAAACTGTTCACGTGACGACTCCCGGCCACCGTAGGCGCGGGCCTGCGGACGGTGAGAAATGGGTGACTCACCGTCCGATCAGCACCAGACCCGTGCCGGACGGCGCGTATATGTTCCACGCGCGCCTCAAAGAGATGTCAGCATATGAAGGGGCCCCTCAGGGCCAAGCCTGCCGGATAAGCGGGATTGTCCGAAAGGGTTACCGCTACCCAGGAACATAAAGGGCTACGGAAGGAACATGGATGGGTTTTAGTCAGTAAGAGTCTCACTCCCTTCCGCTCCACCCAGAGCGGGAGCAGTCACTGGATGATTTCCCAGCCTTAAAAAAATAAAACGTAGAAACTGTCCGGGTATCAAAGAGCAGTATCATTTTATATTATTTTTTTATTATTTGATATTACTTCAGAGTGAGAAAGAGTTGAAGCTATACAGGAGGTATAGCTTCAACTCTTCGAATGTGAGCAATCATGAAATAATACTACGACGGATAAATATATTTTTCTTTAACTTTTTGAAGGCAAATGAACGAATACTATTTGATACTGCTTTAAGAGGCGGTGGATATATAAATATATTTTTCTTTAACTTTTTGAAGGTGGATAAACGTGACAAGCAAGCGCATGCCCATGGCACGCCAACGACACAAATATGTGATAATGCGGGTACACTATCAACACGAAATAAACAATTAAATCATTACTTTTGTGTGTGCTTATACAGATATATTAAAAATTGAAGCTCTCGTATTTATTTAATGACATGAATCAAATTAAAAGACACCATGGATATTGGGAAATTTGGAATTCTAAATTGAATTGAATTGTGTTCGCAATTCTATATCCAATCATTATGAACCCTTACTGACCCATCTTTCTGTTCCTCGTTGGCCCCTGCCAAATGACTTGACATCTTCACACCATACTAAAATACTATCTCTCTCTTTCAGATTGTATCCGCCTTCCTCGCCGTCGCGGCCGCGGCTCCCTCCGGCCTCTACGCCCCAGCTTTGGTCCCCGTCATAAGAACGGTGGCCGTACCAGCTGCCATCCCCACTATCTCACCGGGAGACATTCAAGCGGCAGCCATCGACGCCCAAGTCCAGGCTCAGGATCAGCTACAGGCAGCAGCCGACAAAGCTAGGGAACTAGCTGAGCAAGCAACTGAGAATGCCAACGAGAAAGTCATCACTGATTCCACAGCCGGTACCGAACAGAACTTGGAAGCATTCTGGTCTGCCGAAGACAAGAAATGGCAAGCAGTAGACGCGTTGAAGACAGCTGAAGCTCAGATCGACGGTGCTGTTGCCAATAACGCCAATTTAATCGCTAAATCTGCCGTCAGTGGTGTCATTCCCTACATTCCAGCTGTAGGATCAATTTCACCCATCGTGGCGCCCATTCCTCCTGTAGTATACTCCCCCTATGTCGCACCTTCGAGCTACTCGTCTCAAACGTTGATTACTGGTCAGGAAATCAAGACCGAAATCAAAGAGGAGAACAAAGAAGCAGCAGTTAAAGCTGCTGAACCAGCACCGGCTGCTGAACCTGCACAGGCTGCCGAACCAGTGCAGGCTGCCGAACCAGTACAGGTAGCTGAGCCCGCACCTGCGCAGAAGTCGGCAGAAAAACCCGAAGGCGCTGAGTCTCCCGCTGTCAAAGCTGCAGAGAATTTGAACGAGAAGCCCGCTCTGATCGCTCAGCCTCTGTTCGCAGCAGGTCATCTTGCTCTACCTAATGTATACAGGTATGATGTGGCTGTTCCAGCTGGACACCTGATCGGTCAACCGATATTGAAGTACGCTACTGCTGTGCAGCAAGTGCACGGAGTACTTACTCCTACATTTGTGAAGGCTTGGTAAAGAGTGAAGGCGGATTAATTAAAATGATAATTTTGACGACATGTTTCCTTGTTTTATTTGGTGCGTTATGCGTATGATTGATTCAACCTACACCTCTGTGATACCATCTTTGTTGGAGATATTTTTATTGGCAACCCACCTTATAGAAAGTAGTAGCTTCCTCTTATACAGACACGTGTAACACAAAGGAGTTTCTAGATATATTTACGACTTTGAAGGTGAAGATGTCTATGGTTATGATGACTCGGAAGATTTATACCGGGTTAATTTTCAATGACCGGCCAAATTTTCGCAGGGTGTTCTACCCATAAATATGAACAACTTTCACTACGGGACCAACTCTGAAATCACGAAAAAAAAATCAGCTGTTTTATACATTTTAGTCGAGTAGGTATTGATATTTTGTAGGAAACAGCTGATTTTTTTTTCGTGATTTCAGAGTTGGTCCCATAGTGAAAGTTGTTCACATTCATGGGTAGAACACCCTGCGAAAATTTGGCCGGTCATTGAAAAATAACCCCGTATAAAGGCTTGATATGTTAATTAAAAAAAGCACAATGGGAACAAACACACACGTACACCCTCACACGCCATGCTTTACGTTGTACTGCCGTGCAAGCGGGATTGTCCAAAGGGTTACCGCTACCCCGGAACATAAAGGGCTAAGGTAAGAACATGGATGGGTTTTAGTCAGTAAGAGCCACCCAGAGCGGAAGGGGTCTATTGATGATTTCCCACCGTTAAAAAAAAAAGGAGCGGTAATAGGTTAAAAACAACCAATAGCATTTCATTATTCACACAGTAGTCTCCTCTCAGCTTGAGATCCTCAGGAGATGTATCAGCGTTGTATGGCGCGATCGAAGCGGAGATGAGCTGTGTCTCGCGAGCATTCGACTAAACGCAGCGGAGACGAAAACTAAACAGAGCGTCCACCTTAACATCCAACGCTCGCAGTGTCAGGTGCTATTCTAAGTTCAGTGCCTTTTACACGCACACGTTTCGCCAAAATCCCTACTGAGTGCCTTCAACACGCATTGCAATGTATGAACAATAAACACATATTTGTGTTAAAGGCACTGAGCTTCGAATGGATCAAAATGTATTGAGCACATATGCGTGTGGGCACTGTGTGATAGACCAGAAAACACAGCTGTGTTCATGGCAGTGTATGGGCTAGCTAGCACACATCTCTATAAAGCATCTCTTCTCATGTCCGCTTCCGACAACTCTTCATATCTCCGCTTTGCTAGAGTCCTCAAGCGTAAAATCGAATTACATATTTTCTGTTAAATCCAACTTTGTCGACTGCAAGTACTCTATGTATAATCACGTTACCCAGTTACTGGGTTGTGGAGGTCAGATAGGCAGTCGCTCCATGTAAAATACTGGTATTCAACCCGGTTAAAATATCAACGTAAAGAAAAAATAATCTAGACATTTTGTACAATATCGCATTTTCAAACATAATCAGCAACACATTATACAGCATGTTACCATCATTAAACGCATTTTAATACCCGTTGACCTTTACCGGTATGCGGTACAAAGTAATGATCCTTTATGATGACAGGGTGTTGCTATATTTTGTCTATTTTTTCTTTTTTTTAATGTTTTTTATTGGACTGTGGATGTCACGATGGAGATTTTATGTGAATTTATTGTTTTATCAGTGTTTAAATGTACTTAAGGCTAAGCACTACCTCTAATACCAGTATTTTAATGTTGCTTCACATTGGGAAAGAGATGGAGCTATACCTCTTGCATAGCTTCATCACTTTCTGACACTGAAGTAATAATAAAATAATACTGCTATAAGGGGTGGAGGAGCTCGTGGCTAAGTCATTCAGCCGCACGGGTCGATCTATCTGGTTAAGCTACACTTGCCGGGGTTGGTCCGTGGATGGGACCATCTTTACATAACAAGATTTCTCCGTGCCTCGGAAAGCACGTTAAGCCGTTGGTCCTGGCTGTCATTTATGCATCTTTGACAGTCGTTACGAGTAGTCAGAAGCCCGAAAATCTGACAGCCAGGCTTACGAAGGGGTATCGTATTTCCCAGTTACTGGGCAGATTGGTAGTTGCTCCATGTAAAATACTGGTATTCAGCTGTCAAATATTCCCAATTGAATATGAACCTTATTTCTTTGTGATCAAGTTGAAAATCTATCAAAGAAATTTGACAGATTCTTCTCTTCTTCTTCGTGTGGTTAGTGACTAACCTGGTGTCAGAGTTTTAATGCTGCCCATGGGCCTCTGACTTAGCATCACATGCTGTTGAGAAATATCTCTCGGGCATGCCGGTTTCCTCACGATGTTTTCCTTCACCGATTTTAAGCAAGTGATAATTATACAATACGCACATGAATCCGAAAAATCAGAGGTGCGTGCCTTGGGTTCGAACTCGAGACCTATGACTTGGCAGTCCGGCGGTCACACCACTTGGCTATCACTGCTTTTTTATTTGACAGATTGGGGCAGCATGATATGTTGGCCTCTGTGCAAGAACATAACCTAAAGATAACAACTAACAATACCAATATGGTCGTCATCTATCATTAGTAACATATATCTTAATGCAATGCGACGTGTTAACACAAGAAAAGCTTTATATGTCTTGGAAATATTAATATTTATAACAGTACTGTACTGGGCGAGGTAAAATAGCCTCCAAAAGAGGCGCTAATTAGTGGGATATTGTTATTATTATTATATTCGGCCTTATCACAAAACAGACCCGGATTTAAACGGTCGAACCATTTTTTGAATTTCGAACTGAATTGGTCTACTATAAGTTCTAATGAGAGGTTTTCTTTTTGAGTATTAAAAAAAAAATAGTTTCAAAGAACTCTGTAGATGGCGTTGAACTGACTACGTTACTGGATGCCCAAGCCAAAACGCTTGGAAAAAAAACATTGCCTCACGTCATAAAGGCTCGTTGACTGACACTATCGTTATTTCGTGTACTTTTTTATAAACGCTTCGTTTTACGTTCTCGAAATTACATCCAAGAGAAATGATCTGACGTTCCGTTCTTTGCAGTAACTTACCAAGCTCAGCGCCATCTATCCAGCGACTAGGGAAGAGTTAAAAAGAAAATCCCTCATTACCATACCTGTCGTCAAACCAGACTTTAAATTGACTGTTTTGTATTAAGAACTTTACAATGCTCTGAATATAACTCAAAATACGTGGTGTATGTGTGTATGTATGTGTGTGGTGGTGTAAGTGCGAAGATATAGGCTCGGTCTTAAATGAGAACTCCTTTTTAACCGATTTAAAAAAAAAAAGATTGTTCTCGTACGACAGATTTTTTTTGTATTTTTGTTACGCAATTGCTTCGCCAATTATGAATTTATTGATTTTGATGATTCTGTTTTCGTTTGGTAGGTCATCCGCGTAGTGGATTACGACCCACTCCCTCTCGAAGGAGGAGGTCTGTCTCCCAGCATTGGGAATATTATAGGCTGATTATGCTTATACTAGGTCATACTTCAGAGGCGGTCTCATATCAATTTTATTAACTTCGGTTAAACAGTTTTTGAGTCAGCTTCGATAATACGTATTTAATCCACTCTTATTATATTGTTAGTATATTAGCACTTCAGTTCATTGTTGTTTACATAGCAAGTTTAGTAGTGGATACGAATTGGTTTGGAGACTGTGGGGAAGGTAGGTACCAAAACGAAAAATGAAATAAAACGTTTTACAATTTAAAAAAAAAAATAAAAAATTACTGACTCCCGAAAAAATCACTTAGTAGTGTTTTTCTGAAAAACTTATTTTTTTTTGGAAAAAAGAAGTGTAATAATACGTTTAAAGTTAAGTGTCCCTCGTTTAACCTAACACACTGTATACTGTATAAACACCCATTTTCCCTAGTACCTGAACCATACACAAAGTTAGTATTAAGCACAATACATATAATTGCTAACCATTTACTTAACGTCAAGATAAGCCAGTGGTTAGCGACCATTTCCTTGAGCCCAGCCCACATCATTTGTCAATAAATAATCATTATTATGTAAAATCTATGTACGTATCTATTACGAGAAATTCTTGAATTATTTATAGGAATACACGCCCTGATACAGTGTGTTGTTTTTATGGGTTACGGGTCGGTGGAAGCCTGAAAGTCGGACATTCAGTTTTACCAAGAGGTATACTCAAAATCAAAATCAAAAGTCATTTATTCATACTCGGTTGAAAATCAGCACTTTATGAAGGTCAAAGTTACATAAGACAGACCCTTAAAAACGCCCACCCTTCACTACTACTACCCAGTTACTGGGCTGTGGAGGTCAGATAGGTAGCCGCTCCATAAAAGTACTGGTATTCAGCTGCATCCCGTTAGACTGGAAGCCAACCCCAACATAGTTGCTAAAAGTCTAAGCAAATTGATTGCAAAATTCCTCGCCAAAAAACTAGTTCCAATGAACATTGTCCAAACAAAAAAAAACTAATTATCGTAATTACTGCATATTTATTTTAATTAGTGCTGTGGCACATGTCTTTCACAGTTCGCGAACACATTTATAATTCTTTAGAAAGACTTGTAAGTACTTGGCCTTGACTTAGTAAGTTGGTGGAGTGTCCTATTTTTGTGAGTGACGCTGGCATTTGTTTTAATGGATTTGAGGGGGAGGTGGGTGCTCAAACTCAAACTCAAAGTATTTATTTCAAATAAACCAGATACAGGCACTTTTGAATTGTCAAGGGGTCGGTCAGTCAGAGAGTTGCCCATTCCAAAGCAGTAGGTCCCTATGGAGAAGAACGGGCAAGAAACTCAATGGACTCTCTTTTAAATCAAAATATGTTTACAAAATATTGGTTACATAATTCATATTATTATTATACATGTGAGAACGATGCAGAACGGTAAAAGCATCCGATATAAAATACGTAAAAACAGTTCAAAAATTAAATTAACAGCTATGTCATATTTGTTTGGCATTGTCGGAAAGCTGTTAGGAGGAAGTCCCACTCAGAAATCGCGAAAAAAATCAGCTGTTTAGCAAGTCGCGGCACTTATCACTGCCCTCCCCCCCCCCCAAATTGTACAACATTAATTTATCACCTTGTCAATTAGTTGAATACCTTCAAGTGTGCATGTTTTATTTGCATTCTAATATGACTATTTTTTCTGACGTCGAAAGGAAATGTAATATTTGTTTTTATACAGTGAGTCGGAGTAGAAACAAAACGAGATTTGATAAATTAATCAACATCACTACATAGTATAAAACAAAGTCGCTATTTTTGTCTGTTTGTTTGTCTGTATGCTTAAATCTTTAAAACATCGCAACGGATTTTGATGCGGTTTTTTTTAATAAATAGAGTGATTCAAGAGGAAGGTTTATATGTATAATTTGTCGACATATTTTGCGGGCGAAGCCGCGGGCGGAAGCTAGTTATTATATTATAAAGCTGTAGAGTTTGTTTGTTTGAACGCGCTAATCTCTGGAACTACTGGTCCGAATTGAAAAATTATTTTTGTGTTGGATAGTCAATTTATCGAGGAAGGCTATAGGCTATGTAACATCACGCTACGACCAATAGGAGCAGAGCAGCGGGTGAAACCGGGCGTGAGTAACTAGTTACTACATATAACAGGTTTAAAGATAACTAGAGACCCGAACCCGTTTTGCATAGTTAACATTGAAGGATTAGACTTAATAAAGCATTGAAGGATTAGGCAGAGATGTACAGAGGCCAGCACATCAAGTTACCACAATCTGTCAAATTTCTTTGATAGTATTTCAACTTTATTGCAAAGACATAAGGTTCATTTTTAATTGAGAAAATTTGACAGTTAGGGATAGCTTGATGTGCTGGCGTCTGTACATATTGTACACCCACATTTCGTCAGTTATGTTTCAGTCCCATGTAATAGGGGGCGAGCCTATTGCCATAACCCGGGGTCCAAATCCAGACTCCAGACTGCTATTGAGGTCAGCGGGATTGTCCGAAAGGGTTACCGAACACATAGGGCTAAGGAAGGAACATGAATGGGTTTTCGTCAGTAAGAGTCTGACACTCCCTTTCTGCTCCACCCAGAACGGGAACAGTCATTTGATGATTTCCCATCCTCAAAAAAAATAAAAGGCTGCTACTGAGAAATTCCAGATGGAAAAACCCAACAACACTTTGCCGGACCCGGGAATCGAACCTACGACCTCATGCCCCGCAGTAGCGATTGCGACCACGAACAAGACCGTCATTCTTTATCTACTTATTTTATGATAATACTAGCTTCTGCCCGCGGCTTCGCCCGCGTGGGTGACGGAAATTGCATGTTATTATACATATAAACCTTCCTCTTGAATCACTCTATCTATTAAAAAAAACTGCATCAAAATCAGTTGTGTAGTTTTAAAGATCTAAGCATACATTAAGACATTAGGACGCGGGAAGCGACTTTGCTTTATACTATGTAGTGATATCATATTACATTACAGGCTCACGCCACAACTTGTTCACGATAAATTGACACCTCTTAAAGCACTGCTCGCCACAAAACTTCCAAACACGGTAACATGAACTTAGCTCCACGCCCCAGTTAAACTGGTACGTTCCATTGTGATCTTGCCGCATAGTTCCACAATCTGCGCCGGCGCAACAGCAATTATTTTCGAGTTAGCTATCAATAAATCGAGGCTTTCAACTCCTGAGTGGATACAACAGATAGTTTAATTCGAAGTCTAGACTTATTTAGGTTTCAGTTGGTAGTTATTTTTAGGTACAATACGGTAAGCTATTCGTTGTATTACAACTTAATTTAGCCACTATTTATTTATTTATTGTTACTAATCGTACAATATGTTAGGTTCAACGAGGGACAAACGTTCAGGAGTTACTATACTCATGAAAATGAACAACTTTGACTATGGAACTATACCTGAAATCACGAAAAAAAAAACAGCTGTTCAGTACATTTATGTTCGCATATAATTTGTCAAAATGTATTGAACAGCAGATTTTTTTTTTTTCATATTTCAGACTTGGTCCCATGGACAAAGTTGTTGATCTTCATGAGTACTATACCACCTGAAAGTATGTCCCTCGTTTAACCTAACACACTGTATAAAGATTTTTAACAAAGTATTGTACTTTTTTATTTGCTGCTTGAATAGGCGAATCGGCGAAATGACCACCCATCATGGCACTCCTTGTGGAAGGATCTAAATTATCTATAACTAGCTGCGCCCGCACGGTTTCACCCGCTGCACGGCTCCTATTGGTCGTAGCGTGATGTTACATAGCCTATAGCCTTTCTCGATAAAAGGACTATCCAACACAAAATAATTTTTCAATTCGGACCAGTAGTTCCAGAGATTAGCGCGTTCAAACAAACAAACTCTTCAGCTTTATAATATTAGTATAGATTTTAAACAAAGAATTGTATTTTTTATTTGGTGCTCGAATCAGCGAAAAGACCACCAGTAAATTATCTATAATTTGTATGGTACACCATACATATTATAGCTCATAAAGAGTATTCTATATCTACTTCCGAAGTGATCATAATCGCCTTTTTTTATCATCAAATTTCTGCTCCACCCAGAGCGGGAAGGGTCCTCAATGATTTTCCACCCTCAATGAAAAAAAAAGGCAATAATCAACAGACTTAAACGCACAAAACGACTCACGCGCAGCGTTAACGCACGATCGAGTTCACCTGCTTACAGCTGACAGCTACATCTTTGAAATATCACGCTAATATTTATCATTAGCACGGCGAGAGACTGTGTCAAGATCAACGGAAGCTGTGAAGTGCAAGGGACAGAGTTGATTGATAGTTTCAAAGAATCCATGAGGAGCTAGTTTAAAATGTAATGCGTATTAAAATTCGTCACCGCCTTTGATTAAATATCGCAGCATTGTGGTGAGATAGGAGCCTTTTCGGCCTCGCACAGGACCTAGTTTAAAAAAAAAACAAAGATCTTTTTGCTCTTACTTTTAATTGTTTTTTTTCTGTGTATTTTCTGTGCGTGCCTAAAATATAATATCTTTCTTTTATTTAACCATCTCGAATCTCATCACTTTTTCGCGATGATTTATGTAAAAATCACACCGTAATAACATAGTTAAACTGAGCGGTCAATAGTGTCAATTCTTAGATACTTGTCAGTGATCGGAGAGATTTCTACATATGGCTTTATTTGGGTTCAACTTGGAAGATTTTCTCTCTTCCATACATCTTTATGAGTGAGGACATGACAGTTCCCTCACGATGTTTCCTTTCACTGTGAAATTCAATAAATAAAGTAATGCACCTGTCTGGTTCGAACCCACCTACAACTCGTTAAACGGAACTGACACTATTGGGCTAGCACCACTGCTCTCGAAAAGTGTTCTTCAACTAAATTCGAGGCCGTCAAGACTACAAGATCGTCAGAAAAGGATCCCCTTCAGACTGACCCTGAAACTTTAAATTAGCCCCTAAATAATAAAAATCTGTTATCCAATCCAGTCTGTCCTTTGCTGTCCTCCCCAGGCGAAGCCCATTTATTTTTGAGGGTGGGAAATCATTAAGTGTCTCCTCCCGCTCTGGGTGGAGGTGGAAGGGACTGTCCAGACTCTTGCTGACTAAAACCACATGTGCCTTCCTTAGCCCTTTACGTTCCGGGGTAGTGGTATCCCTTTCGGACAATCCCGCTTACCCGGCAGGCTTCAGCCCTAAGGGGCCCCTTCAAATGCTGTCATCTCTTTGCACGGGCCTGGTCCTGATCGGACGATGAGCTACCCATGACTCACCATCCGCAGGCCCGTGCTTACGGTGGCCGGAAGCGGCTAAGACAGGGGACCTTTCCCTAAACGAAGCCCTAAGCTGAGGACCGTACCCCACAGTGGGTGCCCTTAGCGTGTAGCCACTTAGTATGTAAGTTTTTTAAGCCCTGTTTGGAGGCCTTAATTTCATTGAAGCATCTACAGGTAAGCTCGGTTAAGCAGTAGAAAACCTCCTAGGTATAACTGCGAGGTGCCATTACAAGAAAGGATACCCACAAACCAGAATTTAACCATTAGATCAACCAGCTTAACAGAATTCTGTCGGCATTCAATGACAGTTATGACAATGCGCTACACTATAAGCACGAAATAAACAATTAAATCATTACTTTTGCATGTATTTATATAGATATCGTAAAAATTGAAGCTCTCGTACGTATTTAATGACATGAAACAATTTAAAAGACATCATGGATTTGGGAAATTCAGGATAACAAGAAGAAATACATTTGTTTCTTGGCATGGAAGGTAAGCGCGTGCGTTTATGCTCTAGCGTTCAAAGGGATAAATGTAGGCATTAGAATTATCGCTAGTCCGACGGAGGGCATAGACGATAAAATTGTTCTCAGGTGAGTCAAACATTTGCATACGGTCTCTGAATAGATAATCAAGTTAAACCAGGCAATGAGTGGTTGATTGATAGATACCACATTGCACACCGCAGGATGCAGGATTGTCGTCAATGGAAAATATTATATTATATTTATTTATACTTGAAAGTGAAGTAATACCTGCTGAAGAAAACGTCGCGAGGAAAACGGCATGTTCTAGAACAGGGTTCCCAAACATGTTTTGTCTATGCCCAATTTGAGAACGAGTCGGAGACGTTCTCGGATAGAGAATTGCGCTTGAGTTCCAAGCGTATCTACGCATCGACTTCTAGATCTCTAGAGACAAGTGGGGAATATAATAATGCAGTTACCAAAATGAAAACGATGACAAATAGAGTGTATGTTTTCGTGGTTGTTGGAATGAAATAATAATAATAATAATATCCTTGGACATTTCACACACCGCCATATCGTCCCAAGCTAAGCAACCTAATGCTTGTGTTATGGTAACGAGATGGCTGATAAACTACTTATATACATTTTTTTTTGTAAATACATACATATTATAGATAGAAAAACACCCAGACTCGTAACAAATACTTGCAGGTCGTACAAATATTTGTTCCGTGCGGGAATCGAACCCGCGACATAGTGCGCAGCAGTCAATCGCTCAACCACTGCGCCAACCGTGTCGTCAAAATAAAACTAAAGCTCAGTGTGATAAAGGATTTAAATGGGGAAAATAATAAAAAATAACGTTAATGGCGACCCTGTTGTCGCTGGCATAAGAATGAGAATAAATTATTTATAGACCAGTGCCGACAGCTTTTAAAACAGAAAAAAATTATAGTAGAATGAAACCCATTGGAAAAAGAAGAGGATATAACAAAAATTAAAGGAAAAATAATTTACGGGCGATCTGAGGTCGGGAAGTGGATGGGAGTGCGTTTTTAAGGGTAAAAAATGGTTTACCTGGATTTACGGCAAAACTACAAGTCCTATGGAAAAAAGTTAAAAGGCAAAGATATAGATCATAAAAAGATCTACAACTTTCGTATTCACACTTTTTTCACATCACCTCAAAATGTATGTGAAAAATTCAAATAACCAAGTTTCTGGTTTTTAATTTTTATCTTTTACAAAAAACATTTTTTTTTCACGAAATTTGGTGATAACTTACCTTTTTATGTTCCAAACACACTGTAATTTTTTTGATTTGAAATATTTATTTTTTCAGCTTATATTGACTTAATATCGAAAAAGTAGCCTAATTTTCGATCAAAAACTCTCCTGTCAAAATATCAGATTTAAAAAAAAAAGTCGGTATGCTTTATGTTCGTTGAAATCTCTACTTACTGATGGTGTAAAAAAAATATACATTTCCATAGAAGATGTTGTCAGAAAATGCAAAGAAACAATTACAATATTACATACACATTTTTATATTATGGTAAAGTGGTAGAATTTTCTTTAAATTATATGCGTAGATGCCTATTTATTGCTTTTTTAAAGATTACTTATACATTCAGTCAAAAAAGTATCGGGAGTGGATGATTTGTTTATGGTTCCAAATTCAAACTTTTGTTTTTTTGTAGTTGTTAGATTGGCACAACTGTTTTCCATTTTGGCGCGGAGTTTGAGTTGCATCTGTTATTTATATTAAATACAGTGCTGGTTTTAGTAATATCATATATAGTGTGTATTGCGAATTTCATAATGGACAAACATATCGAACAAAGAGTTTGTCTTCAATTTTGCATCGCCAATGGAATTTCGTGTTCGGAGTCACTGAAAATGTTACAGAAGGCTTACGGTGAATCGACTTTATCAAAAACTCGTGCTTATGAGTGGTTCAAAGCGTTCAAAAGCGGTCGAGATGTGATGGAAGATTTGCCTCGCTCTGGTAGGCCGTCAACGTCTGCAACTGAAGTTTACATCGCAAAAGTGAAGAAAATAGTGACTGAAAATCCCCATTCAACTCTGAGAGAGATAGCCGCCGAACTTTCTGTATCTCACGAGTCGATCCGTACCATTTTAACTAATCATTTGGGTATGAAACATATTGCTGCTCGGCTAGTCCCAAAAGATCTGAATTTTCTCCAAAAACTCAATCGCATGAAAGTCGCTGAGGACATGCTAGAACGAGTCAGTTCGGACCCAACATTCATGAAACGCATTGTTACTGGTGACGAGACGTGGGTTTACGAGTTTGACATGCAAACAACCTTCGGAGTGGCGCCTTCCAACTGAACCGAAACCGAAAAAAACACGCCAAAGTCGATCAAAAGTCAAAGTCATGTTGACTGTTTTCTTTGACTATCGCGGTGTTGTGCACTCTGAATTCTTACCGGAAGGTCTAACGGTAAATAAAGAATATTATTTGAGCGTTATGCGGCGTTTAAGAGAGCAAATTCGACGAAAAAGGCCAGATTTGTAGAAAGAAAATTCTTGGATTTTGCACCACGACAATGCGCCTTCGCACAAGGCTATCATTTTGAACGAATTTTTGACCAAACACTCAACAAATACCATCCAGCAACCACCATATTCACCAGATATGGCTCCTGCTGACTTTTTTCTTTTTCCTAAACTCAAATTAACACTTCGTGGCACCCGTTTTCAATCGATAGAAGACATAAAGGAGAATTCGCGGCGAGAACTGAACTCAATTCCGGAAGCAGCGTTTAAAAAATGTTTTGATGAATGGATTATTCGTTGGCGCAAGTCTATCGTTTCTAAAGGAGCATACTTTGAAGGTGATAAAATAAATTTGGATGAATAACAGACATTTTGTGTATTATTGATCTTTTCCCGGTACTTTCTTGACAGAGTAGTATATCTGAGTGACCTACGGAAAATTTTAGCCCATCAAAAGCTATTTAATACAGGAGTGGGAAAGGGGCTAGGAGGGTATGGGCCTTACTATCCGTTATTTCGTAGCAGTACTGTGCATTTTCTGACAACATTTACTACGGTAATGTATATTTTTTTTACACCATCAGTAAGTAGAGATTTCAACGAACATAAAGCATACCGACTTTTTTTTAAAAATCTGATATTTTGACAGGAGAGTTTTTGATCGAAAATTAGGCTACTTTTTCGATATTAAGTCAATATAAGCTGAAAAAATAAATATTTTAAATCAAAAAAATTACAGTGTGTTTGGAACATAAAAAGGTAAGTTATCACCAATTTTCGTGAAAAAAAAATGTTTTTTGTAAAAGATAAAAATTAAAAACCAGAAACTTGGTTATTTGAATTTTTCACATACATTTTGAGGTGATGTGAAAAAAGTGTGAATACGAAAGTTGTAGATCTTTTTATGATCTATATCTTTGCCATTTAACTTTTTTCCATAGGACTTGTAGTTTTGCCGTAAATCGAGATAAACCATTTTTTACTCTTAAAAACGCACCCCCATCCACTTCCCGACCTCAGATCGCCCGTAAATTATTTTTCCTTTAATTTTTGTTACATTCTCTTCCTTTTCCAATGGGTTTCATCCTACTATAATTTTGTTTCACTTTTTACCATTTTCAAAGGTTTCGGCACTGGTCTATTATCAGCGCTCCAATTTTCAAACCTACTTAAAAACCACCATCTTGATGAAATTACAAATCGCCCCTGAGCTTCTACACAACGCCCTCATTTTTTTTTTGGATCTCTTACTGTCCCCCTTGAGACCTGCAGCCTACTCTGAGAAAAGCCGGTCAGTGTCATTGATATAGTCAATAAATCAGCAATCAATATTAACAAGCAGTCAATATTAACTTTATATCGATCTGATTAAAAATTCTACCTCCATAAAAGAAAAAATATTTCGACACATATGTCCATACATCTCATATTCCATAGATTAATGAAATACTTAATAATATTTCCAACAAAGAAACTGTCATAGAAGTGATATATGGTCGGTACTTACTGCCGAGAAGCCATTCACTGCACTTCCCGTCTACAGCTATTGTTCTATACAGGGTGGAATTTTGTAATGCCCCCTGGAGGGAAAGTACTCTTAATACTGTAGATAGAAAATTTTACTCAAAGGAAACATTCCTTTATTTTTGAATAGAAAGAAAACTGCATTCAAAGATTTCCAAAAAATCGCTTGCCACACCCGGGAATCGAACTGACTAAAATCTGCAAAAAGTACACACTGTACTTTTATTGCCGCGATCGTTAGTATCAATTATAAGGATGAAATCTCTCGAACAAACTTGATAAATTAAATGATAGGAAAACCATGAAATCTTTAATTATTTACAAAAAAAATTAAACTAATTAATTAGTTGCTCGAAATGGGCTTCCTTTTTTTGGATACACAAATGTATTCTTCTAACAAATTCATTTCTTGTAACCTTTAATAACGTGTTGTGCTGAATATTATAAATCGTATTCTGAACTTCAACTCTCAACTCGTTTACATTCGCATAAGATTTAATGTAAATTTGGTTTTTAACATATCCCCATAAAAAAAAAATCTAAAGGGGTGAGAACTGGTGATCTCGCAGGCCATCTGATTGTGCCGTTTGTACCAATCCAGGTATTAAAGGTATTTATTTAGAAGAAAACATTTGTGTATTCAAGAAAATGGAGCCCATTTCGAGCAACTAATTAATTAGTTAACAATTTTTTGTAAATAATTAAAGATTTCATAGTTTTCCTATCATTTAATTTATCAAGTTTGTTCGAGAGATTTCATCCTTATAATTGATACTAACGATCGCGGCAATAAAAGTACAGTGTGTACTTTTTGCAGATTTTAGTCAGTTCGATTCCCGGGTGTGGCAAGCGATTTTTTGGAAATCTTTGAATGCAGTTTTCTTTCTATTCAAAAATAAAGGAATGTTTCCTTTGAGTAAAATTTTCTATCTACAGTATTAAGAGTACTTTCCCTCCAGGGGGCATTACAAAATTCCACCCTGTATACTATATATTTTTATTGTTATTAGTTACCTACTCTATTTTATTTTTATTTCAGTGTAAAATAGAGCAATTTGTTTTATTTCATAATAATTACTAAGGAACTCTTGGCTAAGTAGTAAAAGCCTTACTACTTGGGTATCGTGTTACCCCGTTACTGGCTGGGATGTGGAAGTCAGATAGGCAGTCGCTCCATGTAAAATCCTGGTTATTCAACTACTTCAGTTAAACTGGAAGCCGACCCCAACATAGATGGAAAAAGGCTAGGCAGATTGATTGATGTCAAGAAAAAAATAATACTTTGTTACTACAATATTTCATTGATCGCAACACAACAGTAACAAGTCAACGCCGCATATTCAAAAACCAACAATTTGCATACAAAACAAAAGCATCCGGACATTTCACAGAACGTCTGATTTCACAACATACCCGCAGCATTGGCCAAGAACGAAAGTGATTTACTTAAGGGGGATGTACGAGTACTAGACCAGCCCACGAAATTCAAATGTTCTTACTTTTTTTGCAATTTGTAGGTCAGCGTCATGTTCAAGCCATGAATACGGAGCGAGAGGGAGTGGCTGGGAAGATGGGAGAGGGAAATAACCTCCCGTTCCAGCCGTCGTGGAAGACGCCCCGGACGTCGGGAGCCACGTGATGACTCCCGGCCACCACAGGCGCGGGCCTGCGGACGGTGAGTAATGGGAAGCTCACCGTCCGATCAGCACCAGGCCCATGCCGGACGGCGCGTACGTGTTCCACGCGCGCCTCAAATAGATATCAGCATATGAAGGGGCCTGTTAGGGCCTAAGCCTGCCGGGTCAGCGGGACTGTCCGAAAGGGTTACTGCTCTCCCAGAACATAAAGGGCTAAGGAAGGAACATGGATAGGCTTTAGTCACTAAAAGTCTGAAACTCCCTTCTGCTCCACCCAGAGCGGTAGGAATCATATGATGATTTCCCACCCCCAAAAATATAAAAATAAAAGGCTTCCCTGGCGCGCTCACCTTAAGTTCACTCGTTCAATCATTCGTTGTTATTCTCAACACGATCTGAACGAAATCGGGTGACCGGGACAGTCTTATGTCACCGTATGTGATTTGAATTTGTTTATGGTAATATAGACAATTGGGCAGTGAGTAATTGTTAACGGAACTCTTTTAAAGGAAAATACTGGCTGGCGAGGACAATGTGACATTTCTGATTAGTGGCGCCTCTGTCATTCATCATCTGACTTCTATTTCCCAACTATGTCGGGGTCGGCTTCCAGTCTACCCGAATGCAGCTGAACACCAATATTTTAGCTACGCTGGCGTCCATGCCGGAAATTATCGCACGTGAACGTTCTACCGAGATTAAATTCCATATGTTAAACCAGGTTATAAACTATCTTTGTGCCAAATTTGATCCAGATCCGTTCAGCCATTCTGTCGTGTTGAAGTAATACACATCCAACTTATACTTATTTTCCCTCAAATTGATTATTTTTACGTACGATACCTCCGGGGTAGGGGCCCCTCAGGGCCAAGCCTGCCGGGTAAGCGGGATTGTCCGAAAGGGTTACCGCTACCCCGGAACATAAAGAGCTACGGAAGGAACATGGATGGGTTTTAGTCAGTAAGAGGCTGACACTCCCTTCCGCTCCACCCAGAGCGGGAGCAGTCAGTGGACGATTTCCCAGCCTTAAAAAAAAAAAAAAACCCTTTCGTACGATTAGTTGTCAGACTTTCGAACTTCTGACGATCCAGAACGACAAATACCTAAGAATGACAGCCCAGACCAACGATACGACGTGCTTTCTCGAAAAGAACTTTAAGCCGTTGGTTGGTACTGAATCTCTAAAGAAAGAAAAGAAAGAAAATACATTTATTCAGCATAGACTAAAAAGTCACACAACAAACAAATTATAACAAAAAAAGGTAAACAAAAAAAATCTCTCTACATGTGACCAATCCACAAAAAAACCGCGGCAAGCGTAGCTTAACCTTCAATCGATTCGTGCGGCTGTTATGATTTAGCAGAGAGGCTCTCTTCGATACAAAAATATCATCATTCACAAATCAATTTCATCAATTCCTAAGTACGAACGCCCAAAGCGACGCCGGCGCCGAATAAAATGGCGCCTATGTCAATCATGTTTTTGTTAACATAATGTCAAAGACACGATTCATAAAGAATAAATTAGTTGCATTTTTTCGTTGATAGATTCTATTGTAGACACATTAAGAGTTTAATGTCAATGGTGAGCCGGATATAGCTCTGTAATTGTCTTCAAGGCCATTTTTAACCGGCTACTGTTTGTGTAATCCAGGACAAATTTTGAGAAGGCTTCCAATCTAACCGGATGCAGCTGAATACCAGCATTTTCATGAAGCGAATGCCTAATGCCTATCAGACCTCCACAATTCAGTAACTCGGTAATATACAATACCCCTTGGCAAGACTGGCTGTCAGACTTTCAGGCTTCTGACGACCCGGAACGACTGTCAAAGATACACAAATGACAGCTGGGACCAACGGCTTAACGTTCTTTCTGACACACGGAGGAGTCTCGGCATGTAATGATGGTCACCCATCCACAGACCAACCCCGGTAAGCGCCGCTTAACCTGATCGACACGTGCGGCTGTTGCTACTGTAGTGCCTAGGCAGAAATCTTCTAAAAAACCTAGCTGGTCGATTAAAAAATAACAGACAGCATTCGACCTTTCAAAATTATGGAATATTTTGATAGGTTTTTATAAAAGAAATGAAGAAGAGTGTCAGTAGCCGGGCTGCTGGACGCATGTATTCTTGAAAATTAATATAATCCAATAGGTGCTGCCCCGTGTATTTGTAGGATTGAAATCCCCAAACCACAACACACTAAACGAGCTCTTTCATCTGAGAGCTCTCTAAATGAAGGCCCATCTAGTCTTCACACTACTTATGTATTCCCGTCGTCCCCGTATGTCGTCCCATCGACTTCGTCCCCCTCGTGGGACGAATGGGAATTTGTAATTTTTTTTTCCGATCGTGCCACTAATTTTGTTGATGGGACAAACGGGAATAAATTATTAATTATTTATTAGTCCTATTGGTCCCACTAAATAATTTCATACTGTATTAATAACTCTTTTGTTAACTAGCGGCACCGGCGCCGGCGCATCCTTCCAGAGCCATATAATATCACGAAAAAATTGAAAGTAAACGACAAAAAACGATTAAACATTTTATGCACAAAATTATTTAGTGGGCACTAATATGAGAACATATTCCCATTCGTCACTCTAAAATCTCGTATGGGACAATCGGGAACAAATAATATTATTTTTGTAAATTCCCGTTCGTCTCACGATACACGGCCACGAGCCATACGTGACCCTGACAAAGAAATAAGGTCACTAGACGTCCTTTTCCTCAAGGAAGCAGACGGATTGACAATACAACTTTCTTTAAAGCTCCAACCTACATAAAGGTGAACTTCGTCATATAATAAAATGTCTCAATAATATACAAGTAAAAAAAGAAATTATATTGAGGGCCGGAATGCAATTCTATATTTGGTTACAACCAGTCTGGCTAAAAAGGTCATGTAAAAATATTGATAAGTAATCAGTATGATTGCCGGGCGATGACAGATTTTAAAGGAGGTGCAAGGTCGACAGAAATGGATAAGAGCGAAATTGTGGAAAGCTCGAAAGTGAAGAGCCTTCATGAAACGACTCCTCCCGCTCTGGGTGGAGCGGAAGGGAGAGTGACTCTTACTGACTAAAGGTTACGCTACGCTTGCCGAGGTAGGTCCGTGGATGACTGCTCTGTGCCTCGGAAAGCACGTTAAGCCGTTGCTACCGGCTGTCATTTGTGGATATTGAGTCGTTACGGGTCGTCAGATGCCCGAAAGCAACGACCATACAGCCCGAAAGTCACATCCAGTCTTATCAAGGGGTATCATGTTACCCAGTTACTGGATTGTGGAGGTCAGATAGGCAGTCGCTTCATGTAAAATACTGGTCTGGAGCCGACCCCACAATAGTTGGGAAAAGGCTAGGCAGATTGATTGATTTTGATTTTTGTTAATTCCTTAGAACTTTGTATTTAGGGCAGATAACCCTTCCGGGCAATCCCGCTGACACTGCACTCTGCAGGCATCTGGCTGGAAGTTTTCTATGGTACATGTAATATTTTATTGGAGATTACGATGTTAGTGTCAAGGAGAAAGGGTAGCTCACCGCCCCATCAGGACCAGGCCCGTGCCGGACGGCGCGTACGTGTTCCACGCGCGCTTCAAAGATATCAGCAATAAGGAAGGGGCCTGCCGGATCAGCGGGTTGTCCGAAAGGATGACCGCTACCCCGGAACATAAAGGGCTATGGAAGGAACATGGATGGGTTTCAGTCAGTCAGAGTCTGTCACTTCCTTCCGCTCCACCAATAGCGGGAGGAGTCATACGATGATTGGCCAACCTCAAAAAAAAAGGGGAAAGTTATCCCGCATGATGGTCTATAGTACAGACGCCAGCACATCAAGCTATCCCTAACTGTCAAGTTTTCTCAATTAAAAATGAACCTTATGTCTTTGCAATAAAGTTGAAATACTATTAAAGAAATTTGACAGATTGGGGTAACTTGATGTGCTGGCCTCTGTACATCGGAATAATTTTCGCCTTTTTTTTTGAGGTTGGCAATCATCATATAGACTCTATACCACCCTTACATATCTTGAATATTTAGGTAAGCGTTACCCTCATAACATCCGGTAGTATATCTACAACGTGCGCACGATTCGGAAGGTCGCCGAGAACGAAAGCTGATGAAATACTCGCCACGGATTGCGGGAAGTGGGCGTGTTGGAGGGGTAGGGGGGAGGTATTGACACCTTTGTACAGGTATTGGGAGCAAGTTCTGAAGTTTGGACATTTATGTAAACTAATCCTGCGCAATATGCGGTGTTCTAAGTGTGAACCAAGTATACTGGGTGTAGCCGAAAGGGTATATACATACAAAAGGACATGCTACAGACCACCAAACTGGACAACTTTTACTATGGGACTAACTCCGAAATCGGGAAAAGAAATCAGATGTTCCCTACATTTCGACGAGTCACGTGACCAAAAATGTATAGAACAGCTGATTTTAGCAGCAGCATCAGCTGTTCTTTACTTTTACTACACCCAGTATATAAAAGACACAGTGACTGATTGACTGACTGACTAGTCATACGATCCAGCCTGTCTCTTGCTGTCCTCCCCCAGCGACGACGCCCTAAGCCGAGGTCCGTACCCGACACGGGTGCCTTTAGCATGCAGTCGCTTAGTTTGTAAGTTTTCTAAGCTCTGGTTGGAGGCATTAATTTATTAAGGTATCCACGGACACTCCCGGTTCAGCAGTAAAGTTGAACTGCGAGATGACATTATAAAAAAGACCGCCTGATTAACTGAGTCATCTCGCCTGACCACTGAACGGATTTGGCATACAGATAATTATAATGACGTGAGCATCCGCTGTTCTACACAAAAACATCGCGGGCAGAAGCTATTTATTTAATAATATTATCACTTATTGTACAGAGGCCAGCACATCAAGTTACCACAATCTGTCAAATTGCTTTGATAGTATTTCAACTTTATAGCAAAGAAATAAGGTTCATTTTTAATTGAGAAAATTTGACAGTTAGGGATAGCTTGATGTGCTGGCGTCTGTACATGTTCGCCTATTAGAAGCCGTTTGCTTATGAGTTCAACGATTTATACGGTTATATTTATTGACGTTCCGAGAAAAAAAATCTTATGAACCTGTAGGTCTCAAAAGAAATCATTTCACTTGAAGGGTTAATCGTCGGGTTTATTTATGGATTATATTAAGTTTCAGACAAAACTTCGACATATTTTGTAATTTAATTAATATTTATTCAAACTAGACTGAAAACCAGCACTTTTAGAAGATCAAAATTACATAAGACAGTCCTCCAAAACGCCCACCCTTCACCACTTCCTAGTGCTTTAGCTGGGAAGAACAAGTGGCGCAACAAACTCCCCAGCAGCACAGCTGTCTGTTATCCCGCATGATGGTCTATAGTAAGTTATCACTACATACTATAATGCAAAGTCGCTTCCCGCGTCTGTCCTAAGTCTGTATGCTTAGATCTTTAAAACTACGCAACGGATTTTGATGTAGTTTTTTTTAATAGATAGAGTGATTCAAGAGGGAGGTTTATATGTATTACTAGCTGTGCCCACGACTTCGTTCGCGTGGAATAGTGACAATGTTCGCCGTGATTTTTTAAATTGACATAACTTTTTTAATTATTTACCGATTGACATGAAATAAACACTAAATGTTAAGTGAAGCTTACTACAATATATTAGTGAAAACCGCATCTAAATCGAATATGCCGTTTCTGATATAAGCGTGCACAAACACACAGACAAACAGACAAAAAAATAATATGTAATTACAATTTCGGGTTCGGCATCGATATAATAACAACCCCTGCTACTTTTTTTTATGTTTCCATTGTACGGACACCACTTTTGTACAATTTTATTATATGTATAGACTAGCACTTTGCCCGCGGCTTCGCTCCCGTGGTCTTTCCCGTGGGACCCGTTATTTTTCCCGGGATAAAAAGTAGCCTATGTTACTCCTAGAAAACTAAGCTTTCCAACGGTGAAAGAATTTTTAAAATCGGTCCAGTAGTTTTTGAGCCTATTCATTACAACCAAACAAACAAACAAACAAATTTTTCCTCTTTATAATATTATTATATAGTATAGATAACATGCAATTTCCGTCATTCACGCGGGCGAAGCCGCAGGCAGAAGGTAGTAAATAAATCATTTTCAAAGCCACCAGCGCCATCACAGTGGACCAAGACAAACTGGCTGATAAAGGAGTTATAACAATTAAAACTGCAACGTAACTCCTGTCCTTAAAACTAATTGAGTACGTTTCCTTATGTCACACCGTCACGAACGAATGGCATTGATCGGTATGCGAATATTATATCTAAACTAGCTGCTCTCGCGCGGATTCACCCACTGCTCGGCTCCTATTGGTCGTAGCGTGATGTTGCATAGCCTATAGCCTTCCTCGATAAATGGACTATCCAACACAAAGAGTAACGGTGGTTTTAAAAGAGTAACGGTGGAGTTTCTTGCCAATTCTTCTCCACACGAAACTACCTTTTGGAAGGGGCGACTTGAATCAATTCTTTTTCTTGTTCGTTTTTGACGTTCTATATAATAAATTATTAGAATTTGACTTTGAAAAAGAATTTTTCAATTCGGACCAGTAGTTCCAGAGATCGCCTTCAAACAAACAAACTCTTCAGCTTTATAATATTAGTATAGATAATTGCTTATGAGTATTTGCGGTTAGGTCTATGATTGGAAATGTATACCTAAGCTTATGCCTTTCTAAAATTAGATCACTATTTTAGGTTGGGTAACCTTGGGAAAGATTTTTTAATTAGTAAATTATTTTTTTCATAAAAGGTGAGGTCTTAATCAGTGGGATGTCGCGAAATATTTCCTTTTCAAATCAAATCATTTATTCGCATTATTTCCTTTTTTAGCAATTTGCATGTCGGTGTCGCAAAGAGTGTACAAAGAGTACTATATTCATGATTTATATACATGATTTATAAAGAAAACAGAAAAAAAAATGTTTATTTGCGGCAACATGACGCAGTAAAAAAATTGAAGGAAATTATGCGTCACATCCGCGCAATACGTCCATCGTCTCAGCATCGTGAGGAAACCAGCATGTCTGAGAGATTTCTCAACAGCTTGTGAAGCTAAGTCAGAGGACCATGGGCAGCATAAAAACTCTGACACCAGATTAGTCACTAACCGCACGAAAAGAAGAACAAGTCTCAGCATTATGCTTCAACCTCATGCGAGACAGAGCCCCAGTGCTGATTTTCAGAGACAGCTGTTTTATGAGTACATGTTTGTTACTATCGCTTATCATATTTTGAACACCACACAGCCTAGTAATAACATGGAAATTGCATCAAAAAACTTTTTGTACAAAAAATAAAACCGACTTCGGTTTTATTTTTTGTACAAAAAGTTATTATTTTTCACTATTTAGTTGTGGTACCTACACAACCCCCCCCCCTCCCCTAAATTGTAATACCACTACCTGGTATGTAAATTACAGTGACAGGAACTTATTAGAACATCGTCCACATATATTAAGTAGGTAATTTTTTAGATTTTTCAAAAATCGCTTATCCAATTTCGATAAAATAAACATTCGAATTGAGAACCTCCTCCTTTTTTAGAAGTCGGTTAAAAAAAATATTTCGCGGGCTACCCTGGCGATTTCGCCTCAGCATATTCAGCCTATAATGTTGGGAATATTATAGGCTGCTGGGACACAGGTCTTCTCTCGTGTAGAGCGGAGCTGTAATCTACCACCCAGTACAAGTTGGTATTCACCTTAACTGTTAGTGAAATACAAACATCATTCTCCTGCCCTTATCCCAATTTCTTTGTGCTCGGATGTCGTTTTTTTCCATACTTCTCTATTAGTCGTCATCTCGGTAGTCACTCTCTTTCTAGCCATACCATCTTTCACAAAATCCATCCATCGTTTCGTGATGTAATTTTATCCGGCATTACACCACGCTCGCTATGGTGTGAGTGGCATCCTGGCTTATTCCTCTCGCCTTAAATGTCAGCACATATTGTGACAGTATTTTTTCTCATTTGATATATCAAAAAGCTTCCTGCTCCACCCAGGTGATCAGCTGTGTGTCATAGACTGACTATAGTTTAGAGGGGACGGAGTAATTTTTTTTTTTTAGTTTTAGAAGTCATCAAATGATCCCTCCCGTTCTGGGTGGAGCGTGAGTGTTAGACTCTTACTGAATAAAATCCATCCATGTATCTTTCTTAGCTCTTAATGTTCCGGGGTAGCGGTAACCCTTTCGGACAATTCCGCTGGCCCGGCCCACATCAGCCCAAGCGGGCCACTTCCCTAATGCTGATATCTCTTTGAGGCGGGCGTGGAACACGAACGCGCCGTCCGACACGGGTTTTTTTTTATTGTGGTAAATCATTAAATGGCCTCTCCAGCTCTGGGTGGAGCGGAAGGGAGTTTCAGACTCTTACTGACTAAAACCCACCCATGTTCTTTTCTTGGCATCTTATGATCCGGGGTAGCGGTAACCCTTTCGGACAATCCCGCTGAGTCCGACACGGGCCGGGTCCAAACTCAAACTCAAAGTATTTATTTCAAATAAACCAATTACAGGCACTTTTGAATTGTCAAGGGGTCGGTCAGTCACAAAGATGAAGCTAGTCCCGATCGGACAGTGAGATACTAAATCCCCTACGAGTCCTACGACCTACTGACCGACGTATATTTGCCTCATGATGACATTGTATTGTAAGTATTACGCCCATTTTTCAATTCAACGCACGTCATACTTATCATTTGTAATGTCCAAATATAGGGCAACGATAAGTTTGACAAATGTCATTGCCATAACCGTTAGGTATTTTTAGTGAACATGTTACTGCAGAGATTTTGAAATATATCCATATTTTCTTTGAATGAGAGCGTCATCTATCTGATTTTCATTTATCGTGGCTAAGTAATAACAGTCGCACAGATCGATCCATCAGGTTAAACTACGCTTGCCGGGGTTGGTCTGTGGATGGGTGACCATCTTTACATACCGACACTCTTCCGTGTCTCGGAAAGCATGCTAAGCACGCTGTCATCTTCGACAGTCAGAAGGCCGTAAGTCTGACGGCCAGTCTTATTACTCAGTTACTGACTGGATTGTGGAGGTCATAGGAGATAGGCAGTCGCTCCATGAAAAATACTGGTATTCAGCTGCATGCCCATGCCGATTAGACTGGAAGCCGACCCCAACATAGTTGGGAAAAGGCTAAGCAGATTGATTGATCCATATCTAGAAGTTATGAAGCCTACATTAACCATTTATTTATAAACCTTACATGTGTACAGACGCCAGCACATCAAGCTATCCCTAACTGTCAAATTTTCTCAATTAAAAATGAACCTTATGTCTTTGCAATAAAGTTGAAGTACTATCAAAGAAATTTGACAGATTGTGGTAACTTGATGTGCTGGCCTCTGTACATGAATTCTTTTCCTTTATGACATAAATTGCATGAACTGCCAGGCGATATAATATGATAATGTTTACCCAAAGAATTACGGAATATTCCGCTTAGGTATATAAAAATCTAGCCTCTCAATTAGAGGAAGCGGGATTGTCCGAAAGGGTTACCGCTGCCCCGGAACATAAAGGGCTAAGGAAGGAACATGGATGGGTTTTAGTCAGTAGGAGTCTGGGACTCCCTTCCGCTCCAACCAGAGCGGGAGGAGTCATTTGATGATTTCCCACCCTCAAAAAAACCCTATCAATTAGATTAATAAAGGAAATTAATTATTAGTTGCGAAATGTCACAAAAATTCGTACAGACGCCAGCACATCAAGTTATCCCTAACAGTCAATATTCCTAATTGAAAATGAACCTTATACTTTCGTAATAAAGTTGAAAAACAAAGAAATTTGACAGATTGGGGTAACTTGATGTGCTGGCCTCTGTACCTGAAAACAGTTTATTCCTTTTCTTGTAAAAGTAAATAATAATGATTACGTATTTTTTCCTCTATCATCATGAATCATCAGGGTTTTAAACAGTATTATTAAATAACTAGGTACCTGACCCTACACGTTGTCCTGTCAAAATTTATATAATCCATACAGCCAGCATATCAAGTTACCACAAACTGTCAAATTTTATCAATCGATTTGACCTTAAAATTTTACGAATTAAGATTTAAAATCATTTCGAGAAAATTAACAGTTTTTCTTGATTTCTTCAGGTTTTACAGAATTTGTTTTTTTTTTAAACATTATACCTACATAATTTTTTTCCCATAAATACGTAAACATTTTAAAACAAAAAAAGAAACAAATCAGCTAGCCGTTTTCAAATCATGTACTCACTAACAAACAGCAAGTTATATTTTTTTTATTTACACAATAAAACGTATTTCGGGTCAGCTAGACCGTAGATAGTAGATACGGTGTCCTGTCCTAATTTCAATAATACAAATAAATATTCCATAAAAAAGGGCGTTCACTTTTACCCTAAATTGAAAATTGTTCAATTTTTTTTGCCTCTCTCCGCGTATCAGTTCACATCTGCCTTCCCGCTTCTTCCCATCTTATTTCGTCTTATGTCTTCAATAAACGTGTATCAAGTCAACAAAGTTGTCCGAAAGGGTTACCGTTACCCCGGAACATAAAGGTCTTTTTTTTTAAGGCTGGGAAATCATCCAATGATGCTCCCGCTCTGGGTGGAGCGGAAGGGAGTGTCAGACTCTTACTGACTAAAACCCATCCATGTTCCTTCCGTAGCCCTTTGTGTTCCGGGGTAGCGGTAACTCTTTCGGACAATCCCGCAAACATAAAGGGCTAAGGAAAGAACATGGATGGGGTTTAGTCAGTAAGACTCTGACATTCCCTTCCGCTTTACTTTGAGCGAGAGGAGCCATTTGATGATTTCCCACCCCAAAAAAAAAAGACAACTAAGTTTCGTTTCATAGACTTATAACAATGCACCAAAAACGTCATGATCATTACAGCAAATTAATTTCCTGTACTAAACACCATAAGCGAAAGATCGACAATTCCTTCCTCTCCAATATCCTTAATAACACACTATAATAACCTTTAACGAAACCAAAGAGTATAGAAAACACCATAATCTATGCCAAAAACCACACCAACGTCATCAATACTCGGTAAACATTGAAAACAGGGCGGACCCTAGCAACAGCAAAAATAATTCGCGCCAATTCGGTGAATCGGCCATTTTCTTCCTGCGTTCCAAACTTTAAAAAAGTCATCAATATCGGCCATTTTCTTCCCGCGTTCCAAATTTTAAAAAGTCATCAACAGGAAAAATGTAAACATTTTTTTTTATTAATTTCATTTTTTGAGACCTTGTCCGTATCACTGGTCCGCCTAGTCTAATCCTTCATAGTAATATAACAGGTACTTCGCTACACTTTCAATAACACTATACGGCGGTTGTACTCGTATAAAAGACCAGCGCAACACCACCAAAGCATTCAGTAGCTATCCTGCAGTCAAACAAGAAGTGCAAGATGAGATTCCTGGTAATATTTTATTTTTTTAATATTGCAAATAGTGATAACAGAACGTTTTGAAAATTGCAACAGTGATAATCAGAATGAATATCGTAATTCTTCCTTTTTTAAAACATTAAATTCCAATTTCACACGTAAAAAAACAATTCTTAAAATCAATATTCGAATTGGCGCCAAAATCATACATCAAACTTTTCTTCTATATCTGTAAAATTTTCCCTCCATTTCTTTACTTTTAACTGACCAAGGAAGTCATCAAATAGCCTATAAATACGTTCCGTTACAACTATTAATTAATCCATCAACTTATTAAACCATGTCTTATTAATATGAAAACGCTTACAATGTTAATTTTTCCTATTTATCTTTTTAATTAACGTAACTATGCGTACACTGTCATAGATCTACCATAATTATAGAGCATTTAAACCATCCATATTGATTCAATTAAAAGTTACTAGCAATTTCAATTATTATGACAAGGTTGTATATCGAATACATTAAAATCATACACTTATAAACCTGCTTCTTGTAATGTCACATGTCTCATAAAGATAATTACTTACTTAATTATTTTTAAAGGAATTTTAATTTATCAACTTGGCCCAACCATATCAATAACATTTGTTTTCCTCTTTGATTAAAAATTTACGCACCTCCTATCTTCCCTAACTCACTTTATACACCGTTCCTCAAATCTATAGTATTTCGTTGCAATCTAACCAAACAAGTCCCAAATTCTTGAATAAATATCAAACTTCCACCTACTCAAACACCAAGTCAAAATCAACAATTCAATAAACAGATAAACGTTTGTATTGCAAATCTTATCCCTCGCATTGACAAGCTGTTCAAAATAATGTTCCAATATTAAAATTATATTGCACAACAATAATCATTCGGTCACATTATCATAATAGTTGTCTGTGACTAAGCTTTGTTTATCTGTGGCGCGACAATACGCGTATAAAATGTCAATCATCTGGTTTAAGGTATGGATATTATACTGAATGCTGGTCTAATATCGAGGTATTAATTACATGATATGGATAGTCAATGTGTGTAACGCATTAAAAATGCACGCTATTTTGTTTGGAAAATCTACAGTTACAATAAATAATGTTTCAAGTTAATCTGTTTAGGTAAAGTTAATCGTATTAATTTCAAGAAAAACATACTTCCCACGATATGAAAGAGACATAATCGATTAAATCAAAACGCGATTAGATCTTCGTATCGATACGAGATTCCACTTATAAACTTGATTAATGTGAGAAAAATTATGTATGTCATACATTTGTTTTACAAATCCTTGCGTGATTTCAGACAATTACATACATATTGAAGTCTTTTTGCACGTAATTCAGTTATTATTGTAACAAACAAAAGCGAACATGAGTCTTATAAATCTGCTTCCATTGACGTCACTTTATTGATTTTTTCTCTGAATATAAAAACTAAAAACTAATTAATACTTAGGTAGCTGTAAACTGTACGGTCGTACCAAACTCAAATTTCTCAAAATGATTAACAAAATTTGACAGTTTGTGGTAACTTGATGTGCTGACGACAGTCGTCATACCGAAATCTTTGAAGGCTAATCCCTATGTGACAAATATAGTAATTTCCTATTTTTTTCCGCTGTTCAAATACTAATAGATAGATGGCTAGATTAAAAGTAACACCTGTACTTGATACATGTCTAATTAGGTATTTATCTTCCTAAAAAAAAGTATTAATTTCCGTGTCTTGATTCGTGGTTGGTTAGTGACAATAGGCTCTCCGTGCCTTCCCCCATAATATGAGACTTACACAGCCTCATATACTACTGCCTACCTCTTCGAGGATTACTTCCCTAATATTATCTAATTAATAATAACTACATTGATCGCCAAACCCTCTGATCACTTCTTTCCTCTTCATAGCAACCGTTAAAAAAAACCTGCTAATAGAAAAAACTGATCTCATTCCATCGCAAACCAATCATATTATTCAAAAACCAATCAACACGCGTAATATAAAAAAAATGTCAATGACATTCCGTTCCACGCAATGTCATTACCAAGGACAGGTACAGATAAAAATAAATCGTACCATAAACGATATGTAATCATTTTCATGAGGTGGTTACGTTCCGTTTTTGTGTGTTGACTAATATGGCTGAAATTAATTCGAGGCGAGCATGCGAAATTGCGGTTTAGCCAAGGTTTAGTGATTAAAATGTTTAAGTGGGTAGTAATGAACTTGAAAAATTGACACTAATTGGTTTAGTTTCGTTTTGATTAATGAAGACGTACAAGAATTTTCCCGGACTTTTCCTAATGTCATTCCTCCGTCATCCGTTATCTCCATATTGACCTCCTTTCCAGCCATATCATCTTCCACAGAATCCATCCACAATTTTTTTGGTCTTCCCGTGCTCTCATACTCAAAATTTTCCCAAGACATGTCCAGTCTTCCTCCAATACCTGAGATCCATTTCCATAATTACTGCAACCATAACGCAATACCAGGCTTCTTTACGCATGTCAAATTTAGCACAACACTACGCCACACGCACGATATGTCATAAGAATCATAACACACACGCGTGGTGTCAAGGTTCCTTATTGTAATGCAGACTGCAGGCACATCACTATTGTTGTGTGATAACAATGAATCATACGCACCGTTACTTAAATTTGGAATGTAAAGGTCGTTAGGAAATTAATTTGGTCAATGAATTTTCGAATCGAGTTTAGATTGATCAATAAATAATTTAATACTGGGCTTGAAGATGTTTGACTTTATAAAAGTCTAACATTTTCTTTATTCTTTTCTTATTCAATTGACTACATCACTATATCAGTAATACGTCATTTATCACGCTTAACCAGACTTTTAATTACTTTCAACAAACCTAACCATATCGATTCTTTCGATTCTTTACACGCACAAAACATATGGCGTCCTTTTTGTCTTCCAAATTCAAATCCGTCAAATGCATTCAGCCACGCAAAGAAAATTTTAGGCCAATGTCAGAAACCATACAGCCTAAACTGTCAGTTATTGTCCAACATGGCGGATTGCGAAAGATTTTGACTAAAGTATTTAAGGCGTTGTCCTGTTCTAGAAATGTTAGTAGATAAGGTTTATTACGATATTGTAATTCTAAATTGAGTTCAGGTGGGGTTATAAATTTATTTCGTAAATTAGGGATTGGTTCAACCTGTTTTGTAGTACCTGCTTTAAATTATTTAATAGTTTACGAAATAAAAGATCAAAGATCTTTATTAAATATCTGGTATAGATTATTCAAATAAGCATTTATGTGCAACCGAATATCATATATTTTTAACCATTTTGTTTTTTATACAAATTCGATTGCCTAGGTCTGGTCTCAGCGCTACTGTATGAGGTCCTGGGTCCAATTCCCAGGTCGGGCAGTGTCATTGGGTTTTTCCATCATTCGTGTCTAAGCAGCAAACCGTAGTCTGGGTTTGTGCCCGTTTGATGGCAATAGGCTCGCCCCCTATTACATAGGGCTCAAACATAACATCTGCCCCCAAGGATAGCCGTCGTGATGTCATATTTAGAGAAATCAGTTTAAACAAACAGAAATGGAAAATTCTACTCGTAACTGTTTAAAAATCACATCACATCGTAAGAAACATCACCTAAATACGCGAACTAGAACAAATCGATACTGAGAAACGAAATAAAGAACATTTTACACAATACAAACGTACTGTTGCATAGTTCCTGTTAACCGATTAGCAGAATTAACATCAACTGGCCATTTCACAACTTAAAACGTTGTACGAAAAAAAACAGACTGACAGCAAAAAAGTTGCCAAGTAAAATATATTCATGATGTATACCGACGTTAAAAGGCGGTTTGACAGGTTTAAAATTGGAATTGACAGTTACGCTTTGAATTATTTATTGATGTTTAAGTTTGAATAATTGGCAGATAAATTACTTGTAAAAAAAGCGTGGATTTGATAAATTGTTTATTGCGATGACATCTCAGGTGATGACTCAATTGATTAATTTATAATTTAAATAATTTTTATAGCTGTTTATATCAGCTACAAAAAGTTGCCGAACAGTTGCTCGGTATTGCCATTCTGTAAATCCAATGCTAATAGAATTTTGTCATATCAATTTTTTCGGTTAATTTCATTGCTACCAGCAATCACGATTCCAATTACCAATATGGTAATGAAAAGCAATAACTTATACCGACATTATTCAGCCTAGCAAAAAACAGGAAACGCGCAATACCGTATGAAAATGCTTTTGTATAACATTAGCTTAATCATCCATTCAATCACAGTACTTTACACACTTCAGCGGGATTGTCCGAAAAGGTTACCGCTGCCCCGGAACATAAAGGGCTAAGGAAGGATCATAGATGGGTTTTAGTCAGTAAGTCTTACACTCCCTAATTTGATGACTTCCCATCCTCAAAATAAAAAAAATCCCTTTACACAATAGACGATTATGGCCCATCACTGAAAAACGGGTTTGCACGACCAAACCCGTTATTATAACTAGTTACTGTAACGGATAACTATAACAACGGAAGCACGCATTGAGTTATTAAAACGATAATTATTTCCTAATACGCATGCGTTATTTCAAGGCGTTAACGTTTCATCATTACGTTATAAAACGTAGCGAGAACAAATGTTAATGATTTCACGGTTTGGTTAGCAGATAATTATTCTTTTCTACGTTATTTACATATCTTATTTACGATCTGTTGATAGTCCGCATTAACAAGTGTTTTTTGAGTAACCGTTTGATTAACGGTTTCGATAGCTAAGGTTTTAAATTTAAACTAAGGATAAAGAAAAGATTGATGGTATACTGAATACTTTTAAATTTATTTAAATTACCAAAAAGGCGGGAGTTTAAAATGTACCAGTAATATTATTGTTGTAACCGAATTACAGATGAATGAGGTTTAATCACGACAACTTCCTATTACACAATAATGTCAACATCAATCTCCCTGATAGTCACTCTTTCTGGCTGATTTCTGATTCTGATTTCATCAAAATCGCGGTCTAGAGCTGTCACGGTCTTAATTCTTAAAGAATATTGATAGTGACAGCTGCTGAACGCGATAGTTATTGGTGAAATCAGTCCTAAGAAACGTAACTCCAATCGTTATAGAACTGGCACCTATCCTTAATATTCTAAATTCAAATAATCTGACAACTAATCCAAGCACTCTTCACCATAATCACCTGACTTAAAAACTCTTTCTAAAACTTCCTTCTTCTTCCACAGATCGCCTTTGTTGCCCTCGTCGGCTATGCCTCCGCCAGCGTCATCAGCCCCCTAGTCTACGGGGTCAACGCCGGTGATGCTCAGGCTGCCGCTATCGACGCGACAGTCGCCGCCCAAGACCATGCCCGTGCATGGGGCGAAAGCAACGCTCGCGCCAACGAAGCCGCTATCCAATATAACGCTGAGGCAGCCCGTCAAGTTGCTGAAACCAACCGAGAACTCCACGAGAACGCTTACTGGGGTGGCCTTGCGGCTAACCAGAACGCTGTCGCAGCCGCTCAATCCCACGCTGCCGCTGTAAGCGGAGTCGCCGCTGCTCAGGCCGGTATCGCCGCTGCCCACGCCGGTCTCGCCGCTCCCTACGCCGGTTACGCCGCTCCCTACGGCATTGCCGCCGCCCCCTACGGCATCGCTGCCCCCTACGGCATCGCTGCCCCCTACGGCGCCCACGGCCTCGCCTACCGCGGCTGGTAAATCGATAACCGTTTCCAATAACCGTTATTTAAAAAATAACAGTTCTTTTAAAAAATAACTGTTACTTTTTTTATAACTGTTCTTGGTGATTCCTTTGTCGGTTGTATCTGGCAACACTGGTGATGTGTTTTTTATATTGTCAGTGTTGCCGGGTAGTGGTTGGCCAGGGATGATTGCAACACCACCGCTCAAATGGAAAGAAACATGCTCAAACGAACTAAGGTCTCATATAGTAACTCTCTTTGTAAATAAAAGTAAATAAAACATGCCATCACTGCCAAAGTGTGAATAAACACGTTTTTACAAAACAAAATGTTTCCTATTTCATTTCAAAAACTCCTTTACAGCTTACTTTATGGCTCCTACACAATCAATAGAGGTGCTGACAGTACACCTATTTTAGGCAGGCAATACTGTAGAACTATTCTGTAAAGCTGATTTTAAACTCACTTCACCTACATATTCACGGTGAAATTTTGATGACAGAATCGACAGACTGAACACATCATGTAGTAGAATACTTAGATGGACCATCACTATCAGAATTTTTTTGATCGACTTGTTCATCATACAGTTTAACAGCATGCATTATGATATCGAAGAAAACTGTCATTCCAACATAATTAAAACAATTATTCTTTACAAACTTAACTTTTTCTGAATTATTAACACACATAGTGTGTCAAACAATAACTAGCTAAAATGTTCAAAGACAGTTTTCACATGTGTAAAAACTTTGTTTAAAAATGAAGTGGTGTTCGTTAGTAAGCCTGGAGAATAGCTAACTGATTAGACTATGTTCTATTTTGAAATGCTTTTAGTATTTGAATTAGGTATCTAGAGAAAGAAAAATGGAAAAAGTTCTCCGGAAAATGTTGAAAAAATTGATTTTACCCGGAAATTGTCGAAAAATTGAAAAAAAAATATTTTTCCAGGAAATTGTTGAAAACTTGGATAATAATAAAAAATTGGGAAATGTTTACTGGAAAATCAGAAAAAAATAACAAAAGAAAATTTTAAAAATTTGAAAGTTTAACGGAAAATGTTGACATTCTGGAAAAATTTTAAGTCCTGTTTTTCTATGGAGTTTTTGTATGAATGATTGAAAGCCCAGTACAAAGTCAAGTAGAACTTCTAATTTAATTCATATTAAATCTGTACAGTCAAACCAGTTAGGGTAATAGATACGAATCAACCGAGATATAAACTGCATGATAGACTTAGACATAAATCGATTAAGAAGACTGAAGTATAAACCTTGGAATCGTATTTTATAATCAGCCAACAGACTGACCAGTGTCAGGAACGCATTTTCTCGGAGGCCGGAGTGCAGATATAAATTTTGTGAAAACCCAAACAATCTGAATGGTGCTCATCCACAGAACCGTTAAAGAGGTAAAAAACCTCTTTAACTGTTCTGTGTGCTAATCCATGCGTCATGTTCGTGAAGGGACGCTGTCAGTAGGGACTGGTCATCTCTTAGCCGCTATGGCTTGTTGAAATTAAATTTTTGAATTGTTTTTTATATAATTGTAAGTATTGTAACGGATCCTTTTAACGTTCTGTATCATTCTCACATGTATAGTAATAACATGAATGATGAAACCAATATTTTGTTTTAAAGAGTATCCGTGGAGTTTATTGCCCGTTCTTCTCCATAGGTACCTACTGGTTTGGAATGGTTAACTAGCTTCATCTCTCTGACTGACCGACCCTTACCCGGCAGGCTTGGCCCTGGCCTTGGCCTTGGACATCTCTTTGAGGCGCGCGTGGAACATATACGACAACTCAAAAGTGCCTGTAATCAGTGGCGTGCGTTTCATAAAGACAAAAAGACACTGCCTACCCTAGTTCTGATAATAGATCTAATATTATTTTATCAATAAACAAAACAACATAAAAATCTTAAAACATAAATCAGCTCCACCTATCGAGTGGCCGGTGTGTTATCATTATGATCCGATACAGTTGGTCGTTCAAGTAATTTCACATCATCGATTCGCGCTGCACTAGCGCCACGGCATAGACACAAACTATTCGTGTCTGAATGTTTTGTATGTGTGCTCAGTAGAATGTCGTGGTGATACGGATTTTTATGTGTGTGCGTTCCTATAGCTACGTGGGCTTTGCTGACACACAATGACAAAAATCACGCACACAACTGCATGAACAGCCAGTGTCTCACTGGTTATTCTTTAAAGCTAACACGAAAAATTACGATCTCTTCCGAACATTTACGAACGAAAGTTTGCTATGCAGTGCAAATATTTTAAGAAGTAACATTGTTTCATTGAATTTTATATATTTTGATGGCCATCATTTTTTTGTCGTATTAAATTTTCCTTTTTAGTAATTTTAATAGTCATTAACAGCCATATGGTTTTATGTGTGTTGTGTTTGTGACTTGAGCTATCAGATATTTAGGATTTTAACATTGTTATTAGAGTGAAAAATGGATAATATTGTCTGTGAAAGTGGTTCAGATGGTGTGTGTATTGAGGAAATAAAATATGATGTGTTTTCAAAACTATCTTTCAGTGAAAAAAAACAAGTTATCGAGATAGGTTGTCCAACACCGGATTTGCAATTAATACAAACTAAAGGTAAAGTTAATCGTAAATTTAATACAAAACAATATGATTCGCGTTGCTGACACTCGATGGACTTACAATTCGCGTACTGTAAATGTAATTTTCAATTCTTCTTTACATTTAATTGATTTATTTGAGGATATGGCTGAAAACGAAGACTCTTGGGATGGCGAGACATTAAGTCAAGTTTCGTATTTGTTACACAATTTAAAAGACTTTTAATCCAGTTTTTACTTCATGTGTTTAACGAAAATTTCGTTAAACACATGAAGTTTCGTTAAGCAACGCGAATCATATTGTTTTGTATTAAATTTACGATTAACTTTACCTTTAGGTTGTATTAATTGCAAATCCGGTGTTGGACGACCTATCTCGATAATATTTAATATTCGCAGAAACTGATGTGCTTTACGAAATTATGCAAAAAAAGACATGAGATGTGACTTATTGCATAAAAAAAATTAGGGACTTTGAATCGTTTTTGGAATCATTCAGATCTAGGTTTGAATTAATTTTTGAAGGCGTAAAAATAAGCACAGGGCCGACAAAACGAAAACGTAATGTTGAGGACGCGAAAACCAATTTTAAGCGGATTTTTATTGAAATTATAGACAATATATCCATCGAATGTCGCGACCGATATAAAAATCTGAAAGAGTTAAAAATTTTTGGACTACTTTCATGCGAAAATTTCAATAAATATAATGACAATTTTCCGGTTGAATTAGTATCGCAATTCGTAAATGTTTATAAATTATACGACTTTAACTAAGACCGCCTTATCAATGAGCTCAAATGTGTTTATAAATCTGCCGAATTCAAAAACCTTAGTATTTACAAAATTATAGAACATTTTTACGAAAATAACATAATTACAGTTTTTCCCGAAGTACTGCGTTTGGCAAAATTAATTGTTACAGTTCCCGCGAGCAGTGCTTCAACCGAAAGGTCATTCTCGTCGCTAAAACGTATACACACCTTTTTAAGAAATACACAAGGCCAGCAACGACTTACAGATCTTTCCACGATTTCAATAGAAAAAAACCTTCTTACGGAAATAAAACGCCTTCCCAACTTTTACGATTCCATATTGCAGATATTCTTACAGAAAGAAAGGCGTGTAGATTTAATATACAAATAAAACAATCCTAAACCTATACTTAGTATACTCACACCACCATCTTTTCAATGATTTTATTTAAATTTTGCAATTCACACAAACATTACAAAACATCAAATAAACGCGCCGAAAGGCCACTTCGAATATCCGTAAATTGATATGTCTATAAAATCAGTCAATCTATGGATATTTGAGTTGGCATTTGGCAATTACCTACATTATCAATCGACAAGACGACGAACCAAAACCAACGTGTAGTATTTTTGGTGAGTAAAATTTTCTGCCTACCCTGTCTTAAAACTGTGTGCACGCCACTGCCTGTAATTGGTTTATTTGAAATAAATGCTTTGAGTTTGAATTTTGAATCTGCCTCGCCTTTTTCCAAGTGTATTGGGGTCGGCTTCTAGTCTAACCGATGCAGATGAATACCAGCATTTTACATGGAGCGACTGCATATCTGACCTCCACAACCCAGTAACTGGGTAATACGATACCCCTTGGTAAAACTGGCTGTCAGATTTTCGGACTTCTGGCAACACGTAACGATGTCAAAAATGCACAAATGACAGCCGTGACCAACAGCTTAACGTGCTTTCCGAGGCACGGAGGAGTCTCGGTATGTAAAAAAAAAAGGTCGCCCATCCACGGACCAATCTCGGCAAGCATAACTTAACCTCATGGATCGACCCGTGGACATTATATTGATTTACGTGAGCATAAATGTATGGAACAGCTCAGATACAATTTTTCGCGATTTCAGGGTTTACCCCATAGTAAAAGTTGTTCGTAACGATGAGTACAATGCTCCCACGAAATTCTTCTTAAAGTTAATTTGTAATAAATGCTTTCCAGTTGTGTTTTTGCAGCCAGTTTTTGTTTTTTTTTTATAATATGTATTCTTTATTTTACACCTGTTTTAGGAAGAGATAATTTTATTATTACTGGGCCAGAGAAAAAACTAATAAAAGTTATTTTAATTAGAAAAAACTAACTTCAGATTTTGAATGTCCATATTTTATTAGTAGGTACTACATCATCTTAAAGCTTTGCTGCAGTCGGGTAAAAAATCAATAAAGCAAAAAGATAAAAACATGAACCACTCCAGATCCACATAAAAACAACTTCCTGAACTAAAATATCGTTCAAAATACCACGAAGAACAAAGAAGGCATTCTGGCTTATTTCGCCAAGCCTTGTTAAGAAATGGCAGGTCATTATGACCTTTAAGGTAATGATAATAAGAGCCAATTATGTTTGTATGTGTGCGGTAAACAAGTAACTTGATATCTCGCCTGCCTTGGTGAGGGCGTAGGCTTCTGTTGGAGATGACATACTGGTGGGTTAAATGGTGGATTTGTTGGGTAGGTATTCAACTGAATTTTGTAAAATTTTAGCGTTACAGAAGGATTTAAACGTACGATTTAAAGGACGCCTTCAAGGAGGAACGATGATCTTCGCAGGTAGGTATTATACTGGGTGTATCCGAAAAGGTATATAAATACAAAAGGATATGCTACAGACCACCAAACTGAACAACTTTTACTATGGAACCAACTCCGAAATCGTGAAAAAAAAAACAACTGTTCTATACATTTTTGGTTATGTGACTCGTCGAAATGTGTTTGGAACAGCTGTTTTTTTTTTTGCGACTCTCCTACCGTTGCAGTTTCCGACAGGGTCTACAGTGATCTAATTTTTGTACCTACCTAGTTCACATGTGGAAGCAACTAATTTATTAAGTCGTCATCATCATCTGCCTAGCCTTTTCCCAACTATGTTGGGGTCGGTTTCCAGTCTAACCGGATGCAGCTGAATACCAGTATTTAACATGGAGCGACTGCCTAAGCCTACGTGCCTGCCTGATTAAGTATTGAGTAAAAAAAAAAAAAACTTTAGCCGTATGTTAGCGTCAGCAGAAAAAAACACCATACCAAACATTCTTAGCTCAACGTTTTCCCTCGCCGTGTGTCCCACAGTGCATTTGGACGAAATAATTTATGAATGTAGATCACCTTGGAGACCGTGCAGAATGTATAAAACAAGATCTCATTACGCATATATAATTAAGATAATAAACACTCGCGACCCGCCGAAGCTTCGCACGGGCGCGGTCTACTGATTTGGCGCCAGGACAGCAGTGATAGCCTACTGGTGTGACCGTCGGACTGCTAAGTCATAGGTCTCGAGTTCAAACCCAAGGCACGCACCTCTGATTTTACAGATTCATGTGCGTATTGTATAATTACTAGCTTCCGCCCGCGGCTTCACCCGCATAATATGTCGACAAATTATACATATAAACCATCCTCTTCAATCACTCTATCTATAAAAAAACCGCATCAAAATCCGTTACGTAGTTTTAAAGATTTAAGCATACATAGGGATATAGGGACAGAGAAAGCGACTTTGTTTTATACTATGTAGTGATTACTTGCTTAAAAATAGGTGAAGAAAAACATCGTGAGGAAACCAGCAAGTCTGAGAGATATTTTTCAACAGCATGTGAAGCTAAGTCAGAGGCTCATGGGCAGCATAGAAACTTTGACACCAGGTTAGTCACTAACCACATGAAAAGAAGAAGGACAAAACTATAACTATAGGGTATAAATGAGACTATATCAAAGAATAAACTGGCTTTCATCACACTAATTAACTAAAAAAAACTAAATTAGGTGAAAGTTTGTGTGTGTGTGTGTGTGTGTGTTTGTATGTTTGTTACGTCTTCACGCAAAAACTGCTGAACGGATCTGGATGAATTTTTGCACAGCGATAGATTATAACCTAGATTAAGACACAGGATAGGAGAACTGAGCGAACACACAAAAGAAGAAAATATAGACCTACTAAAAGATGGAGTGACGACATTAAACAAATAGGGCTCATGACCCAGAACGGGCAAAGGATAGACCCTCCTGGAACGATTTGCCTGAGGCTTTTACCGCAAAAGGCGGCCCGTACACCTAACAATACTAACCTTATTTAAGTACAACTAACATAACTAACAAATAAATAAATAAGTTCAGAGGCCAGCACATCAAGTTACCACGATCTGTAATTTTTTTTTGATAGTATTTCAACTTTATTGCAAAGACGTAAGGTTCATTTTTAATTGAAAAAGAAAACTTGACAGTTGAGGATAGCTTCATGTGCTGGCGTCTGTACACAATACAAAACTAAATGTAAGGGATAAATTAAAGCAAATAAATAAGCGAACACACAGACAGACATAACAAGCGACTTAATTTTATATTAAGTTTATAGGCAGATATTTGCACAGCCATTATTAATTTTGCACTTCCTCTATAAATATTTAAATAAGCAGCAATGTCAATATAAGTAGCCTGAACCGGTGCCTTTGCTTTATTGTAACTGACAACCGAGGCAGAATGGTTTTAATACCTTTGCCTGATTACATTTGAATAGAAGAACAAAAAGCGGTTGACTTTTTTTGGCGGCAAGAAACATTACGCGTTTTGTTTAATTTGATAAATCAAATAAAAATTAGTGATTTGTTCCACCAACCCGCAATGGCCCCACGTGGTATATTACGGCCACTCCCTCTTATCGTGAGGCCTTTTTTTTGAGAGTGGGAAATCATCGAATGATCCTCCCGCTCTGGGTAGAGCGGAAGGGAGTGTCAGACTCTTACTGACTAAAACCCATCCATGTTCCTTCCGTATCCCTTTATGTTCCGGGGTAGCGGTAACCCTTTCGGACAATTCCGCTGAACAGAGCGGAGGCCCGTGTGCCAGCAGTGGGAAAATTATAGGCTGATTAAATATCACACTATCCAAAATATCTTTTCCAACTTGCACCGCAACACAAATTAACGTGGGCTAACCGGTCAACACAATACAAGGCCGTGAACCACGCCTAGACCAGCCTAGACTCGTTAGTATTACCTATACCTAAGGTGCCTGGGACACTGGCACGTAGGAGCTTGAAGTATGAATGTACCTTTGAGTTGGGTTTTATATTCAAAACAATGCAGTGGTGCTTTTGTGCGAGAGGAGTTTTTAAGGCGGTCCCTGACGAAATAACAATAAGCACTCGTTCCCTCTTCAACGCACCCCAAATCTATAACTCTGCTTCCGCTTCTGCAGAAGTTCCGCAAGCTTTTTCACTTCTGTTTTCTGGTTCCGCAACTTTATAACAGAACTCTAAACGGATTCTCCGTTTAGAGTTCTGTTGACAGCGAGGAGCGCGGGGGTGGTGGGGGGCGGTTTAATATAATATTATTATGAAGAACACCGAAACAGACTCAAAGGTGTAACAGCGGCCAAATTACTTTTTATTAAATATAATTTACCTCTGTTTAACTTCGAGTACTAAAAGTACAAAATACAAATTCTATTTCAAAAATATGAAAAAAATAAAAATGTGTTTTTTCTTCATAGTATTAACACTTCCGCTTCCGCATCCGCTAAGATTTACTTTTGACATCTGTTTCCGTTTCTGCTTCCGTTAAGACACTTCCGTTGCATCACTACTCTATAGCCAGCGCAAGAGATATGATGCATGTACGCTCAGATTTTGGAGTAAAATCTTAAAAAAATGCAATTTTCGTCTTTTGGAAAAAAAAACTAGCATAATGTTCATTATTAAATTGCCTATCTATCAGTGTAAGTAGCAAATCAAAATAATGGTTACTTTACGAGGAGATGCATGTTATAAATAATTATTTCTCATCTCACATCACAGCGATAGGAAAGTAGATATAAGAGATGTAGGCAACGTTGGTAAAATTAAAAGAGAAAACATAATACCTAAAAATAAAGACCGACAAATAAACTAACTACTTTTTTAAATTAGGAAATGCCCAAGAGCAGACTCCTTATCAAGCAATGGCAACTCCATCTAGGTTTAAAACATGTACTAGCAAATTAAGTCTCTTATCGATAAGTTTATGTTAAACGCCCACTGATTTATGCGTCAATAACTTAAAGGGCTAAGATAAACCAGACCAACGTATTTACTAAATTAGAACCTGGTAAAATTGTACCTGGAATTCAAGTAGGTATGCTATTATTGTTTGATACTTGATTATAAATGGCGACATTGTAAATCAAAAGTGAAGTTAGCGGCATGTCGTGCGGAAATATCTGTTGTTGGCTTTGATTTATAAACGTCGAGTTTCAATAGAAGTTGATCAATCTGCCGAACTGCCTAGCCTTTTCTCAATGTTGGGGTTGGCTTCTAGTTTGATGCTTTTAACGTTCTGCATCGTTCTCACATGTACATATTATAGTAATAATATGAATGATGTAACCAGAAATTTGTTCAAAACAGTTTCCGTGGAGTTTCTTGCCCGTTCTTTTCCATAGATACCTACTGCTTTGGAATGAGCAACTAGCTTAATTATTGTGACTGACCGACCCTTAGACAATTCAAAAGTGCCTGTAATTGGTTTATTTGAAATAAATGCTTTGAGTTTGAGTTTTGAATCTGCCTAGCTAGCCCATTTTCATGTGTATTGGGGTAGGCTTCCTGTCTAACCAGATGCAGCAGAAAACCAGCGTCTAGCATTGAATGCTGAAATGAACCATTTTCGCGCGGCCGTGAAGTAAGGCACACTCTTTAATGTTAAATTTTATTTTTCGTTTATCTATACATATAATAAAATTGTAGAAAAGTGGTGTCTGTACAATGGAAATATATAAAAAAAGTAGCAGGGGTTGTTATTTTATCGATGCCGAACCCGAAATTGTAATTAATTTATTTTTTTGTCTGTTTGTCGCTTTGTCTGTTTGTCTGTGTGTTTGTGCACGCTAATATCAGAAACGGCTTATTCGATTTAGATGCGGTTTTCACTAATATATTGTAGTAAGCTTCACTTAACATTTAGTGGTTATATCATGTCAATCAGTTCATAAATAAAAAAGTTATGTCAATTTAAAGAATCACGGCGAACATTTGTTATGGTATGCTGCCCGAAAAGTCACTATTCCACGCGGACGAAGTCGCAGGCACAGCTAGTTTGTAATATGTGTGTTACCGACTGTGTCAAAATGTTTCTTTCTTTCTAGATATTAATTTTCCCCTTTTGAAATCAGTTAAAAAAGTCAATTCAGTAACATTAACATTAAATCGGAATAGCTATAAATAAAATAAGTAATGAGCACTAATTAATATAGCACGGATATAAGTTAAATTGATGCTAGTCACCTGCCATTACATGTCAAACTTTTTATATAGGAAATTGCCACAATTAAAATAGTACTGATGGACTCAAGCTTTCTAACTGGTTACTAAAAGAAAGACAAGAATTTCATTTTATTTACACGGATAATATTTAAAAGCTAATACTTAGCCTTAAAAGCCGTTCAGTTACACATCAAGTTACCACGTACTGCACCATTTTCACAGTTGATTTTGAACTTAACAAAGAATGTTATTAGGTTGAAAATCAATTGAAGAAATTTGACAGTCCGGTATACAAGTATATAAAACGGGAGGGGAAATAATCAAAGGGCAATGAATTAGTCTTAATCAATAAGTTAAATATATCTATCTCAAAGATGCTCCTTTTTTTGATCGCACGTAATAAACATGCACTTTTCCGTAAAAAAAAAGTAACCGCAATATTTTTTCCGTAAAAATCTAAAACACTAAAGCATTTTCCTATATGCAAAAAAATAAAAAAAAGTATCGAACCGCAATGTTTTCCCGACAATTTTAACCATCGACGCATTAACCTCGTTAAACAGCGATAGTTTCATTAGAAGCAACGCTTTAAAAAAATATGTATGACAGGTCCTTTAGAAGAGTCACTTTCACCCTAAAAGGGTGTACGACAGTTCGTTTAGAACCAACGCTTTCACTTTAAAAGTATTTACGACAGCTCCTTTAGAAGCAACGGTTTACCTTAAAAAAATTCACGTTTAGAAGTCAGGCATTTTCACCATAAAAGTATGTACGACAGCTCCTTTAGAAGCAACGCTTTCACCTAAAAGTATGTACGACAGCTCCTTTAGAAGCAACGCTTTCACCTTAAAAGTATACGACAGCTCCGTTAGAAGCGTCACTTTCACCCTAAAAGTATGTACGACAGTTAGTTTAGAAGCAACGCTTTCACCCTAAAGGTATGTACGACAGCTCCTTTAGAAGCGTCACTTTCATCCTAAACGGGTGTACGACAGGTCGTTTAGAACCAACGCTTTCACTTAAAAGTATGTACGACAGCTCCTTTAGAAGCAACGCTTTCAGTTAAAAGTATACGACAGCACCGTTAGAAACGTCACCTTCACCCTAAAAGTATGTACGAACGCTAGTTTAGAAGCAACGCTTTCACCCTCAATTATGTACGACAGCTCCTTTAGAAGCATCACTTACACCCTAAAAAAGTGTATGACAGGTCGTTTAGAACCAACGCTTTCACCTTCAAAGTATATACGACAGTTCCTTTAAAAGCAACGCGTTCACCCTAAAAGTATATACGACAGCTTTTAAGTTACTTAAAAGTTTTCACGTTTAGAATTCAGGCTTTCACCTTAAAAGTATATACGACAGCTCCTTTAGAGGCAACGCTTTTACCTTGGTATGTACGACACCTCGTTTAAAAGCAACGCTTTTACCTTAAAAGTATCTACGACAACTCGTTTAAAAGTGAGAGTAGATACGGACAGCTCCTTTAAAAGCAACGCTTTCGCCCTAAAGGTATGTACTTCAGCTCCTATAATACTGCTGTACTTCTGCTCCTACAAAGCACCTACCTTTAGCCTCAATATGGCCTTTGAGCTGATCCGCCTTCGCTTGTAGTTTAGTCTGCATATTCTCCGCACCCTCCTTCATTTTAGCCAGTATACCTGCAGAGAAATATATTTGGTTAATATTTTGACTCTACTTATTTATTAATTTATTTGGGACAAACAAACAGTAGCACAATATATCTGCGCAAATAATATAAACAAAGATATTATATAAATGTGAAACTCACACCGTTATCCACAGCATATACAATTCATATAACTTTACTAATGAACAATATATGCGAGTAAGACCACAAGACTGTTCAAATAACTATACATCGGAATCCTTAAGTTTCTTTAACAAATCAGAACGAAATCTATTTGCTGACACTGAAAATAAATCTAATTTTGTAGTTTCCGAACAAAAATTGTTATAGTTTTTGCATAAGCGACGTAGAGGCGCCCGCAGACCAGCATTGGTACTTCTTCTTTTCGTGTGGTTAAAGACTAAAATGGTGTCAGAGTTTTTATGCTGCCCATGGGCCTCTGACTTAGCTTCACAAGCTGTCGAGAAATATCTCTCAGGCATCGCCGGTTTCCTCACGATGTTTTCCATCACCGATTTTAACGCACATGAATCCGTAAAATCAGAGGTGCGTGCCTTGGGTTCGAACTCGAGACTTATGACTTGGTAGTCCGACGGGCCGACCACTAGGCTATCACTGCTGTCAATACTCATGCTGTGAATCATTTTTCTTTTCCTACTCTCATATCGAGACTAGAAACAAATTACACTACAGAGGGAGGTGGCCGTAATCCACCACGTAGGACCAGTACGGGTTGGTAGATGACCTGATGTCTTCGAATGTTTGGTTCTAAGACATGCCGGTTTCCCCACGATGTTTTCCTTCACCGTTTTGAGATAAATGGTGAAGGAAAAATGTATGGGTTTGAACGAGTTCTTTTCTACTCTTGATCGTGGAGCTCGTGGCTAAGTTATAACAGCCGAATGGATCAATTCATCAGGTTAAGCTGCGCTTGCCGGGGTTGGTCCTTGGATGGGTGACCATCTTTACATATCGAGACTCCTCCGTGCCTCGGAAAGCACGTTAAGCCGTTGGTCCCGGCTGTCATTTGTGGATCTTTGACAGTCGTTACGGGTAGTCAGAAGCCCGAAAGTCTGACAGCCAGTCTTACCAAGGGGTATCGTATTACCCAGTTACTGACTGGGTTATGGAGGTCAGATAGGCAGTCGCTCCATGTAAAATACTGGTATTCAGCTGCATCCGGTTAGACTGGAAGCCGACCCTAACAAAGTTGGGAAAAGGCTAGACAGAAAAAAAAATGATTCGAGGAGGATTTTTACCGATACTTGGCTGGCAAGTATCGGTAAAAATCCACCCAAAAGGGCCATCGCTCAGCATAATGCTGCGACCCTATACCAGACAGAACAACCTACTGGTCAGAAGATCCTGCCTTTTCTACAGATGAATGAACTTTACACCCTGTTCTTCATGTTAGCAGTTGTGCAAACGACCCGCTTTTGACATTAATCAATTGGATATTTGAATGCGTAGTCAATAGCGTTACTTTTTATGAACTGTCAAAACGCGGCATTTGTACGGGATTTGTATGAAATATAACAATATGACGTCACAGATTTTTTGAATCAAATGGACTACTTATTAGCATTGAATGCGATTTTACAATTATGTCTTCGCATGATATTTAATATCTGTACGGTGATGGGAGTTTTTAAGACGAGCTGTCTTTTTTCTATGGGATTACATATTTTATTTTTAGCTGATTCAAATACTCAATTATGCCCATTATGTTTCCACTGCTAGAACACAGGACTCCTTTCTGAGAGACGGAGTTGTGAGTATAGGGTTGGTGGTCTATCAGAAAGCGCAAAAAGGTCGTCAAATTTCGCTCTGCCCAAATTTTAGTTGCTGCATTTCATAAGCGCGCCGTACATTGTAATTTTAACCTTATACAAATGGACATAAAGTTCAAATTACGCGAGTTTTGTGTTTTGCATCTTAGAAAATTATCTTATTCTAATTAAATACCCACCGTGTTTATCTTTTTCTTTTAATATCCTTTCCATATCTCCTGCTTTATCTTTGACGCGTCCAAAGAAGTCTATCCGTTAATGTAGGCATGCGTAGAAATATTTTATTTTTATAATTAAAGTATACACATCCGTCATTCAAAATTGGACTTAGTAAATAAGGCAATAAAGCTGATATTTCTGTCCGTTGCATGTTTAATAATAACTGTGTTTACCCTGAAGTGAACCTATCAAACAAATACATAAAGTTGATATTCAATAAAACACACTCTAACTAAAATAAAGTTACAAGGTATAATTTTACATCTTGTCATTTAAAACGAACATACTCAACATGTATTTAAAATTGTGTGTGACATTTCTTAAAGTTTTTGTCATTCTTAATTGAACCTTAATAACAAAACAATAAAGTTGATATTTATTTAACATACAAATCTAATGTGTTGATTTTCGTCGACAATATTTGTCATGCACCAATGCACCTTATTTTTCAAGAAATAAAGTAGTAATTCCATTGAACAGATAATCACCTGATATTCTTTTGGTGGCGTCAGGGCTTGCCGACTGCGTCAGGGCTGCTACCTTCATGTACTCGCTCGTAATCAATCCAGCGGCCTAAGACAAACAAAACAGGGGTCAATCGCCTCGAGGGAAGCCAGTACCCGCCAAGCTGGTTGAAATTGGCGATCAATGAGATGTGCTTATCCCGTAAGGGGAGGCAGTAGACTGAAAAAGTATGCACGTATAGAGTATAAATAACGTTATGTAACACGGCAGCCCTGCTCTTCTGCGCTTTAGGGTGCGTTTTTACTGAGGCGGAGCGGAGCGGAATCGACCAATCACAATGGTTGGAATCGTCATAGCATCACTGGTCACGTGTTTGATTGCATAGAAGATTTCTGAAGCTCTCCGCTCCGCTCCGCCGACCTCCGCTCCGCCGAGCTCCGCTACAGTGTCTTATCTTTATCTTAAAGTTGGCATGCCATGCGCGGACGATGCGTATGCGCATGTGAGTGAGTTATGTGACAGAATGGCAGCAACGTTTGATTTAGTGATGTATGATTTTTGAGTGTTACCAAAATAATTCTTTGTTTTATTATGCACGGTATTATTTAAGATAATCCCTTTACAGGTTTTTTTTTTTTGAGGCTGGGAATACATCAAATTTCTCCTCCCACTCTGGGTGGAGCGGAAGGGGGTGTCCGACTCCTACTGACTCAAACCCATCCATATTCCTTCCTTAGCCCTTTGTGTTCTGGGGTAGCGGTAACCCTTTCGGACAATCCCGCTTTACTCCGGAGCCTTGGAGTAAGTTTAAGTTTGTGAGGATATTCGTTAGTCATCCACGCAAAAACTCTTGAGCGGATATAGATGATATTTGGCACAGAGATAAATTATACTCTGGAATAGCACATAAGGTACTTTTTATTCGGGATAAATGTACGGTTTCCGTGGTATAATTTCCTACAAAAACGCGGGCAAAGCCGCTAGCAAAAACTGATTTAACAATAAATTAAATTGAAAGGGGTGTTAAAAGTAAAATATACCTCCAAACTAGCAGGACTCATGGCCGAATACTCCTCGCTGAGGAGTTCCACAATCAGACCCTCGATATCGAAGAACAGAATGTGGCTCTCAGGATCTAGGAAAAAAGAAAAATAAATTGGTAATTGATCCGAAAAACGGGTAGTTCGATGATGAGACGTTGATGAACCGATCGGCGCAAACGCATCGTATAAAATATGCCTCAAATATGGATATACCATAGGTTCACCTCTGTCCACTCCTTCGAGGTATAAGGCGTGATGTTATGTATGACAACTTATTATCGCATTGCCCAGTTACTGGGTTGTGGAGATCAGATGGGCAGTCGCTCCATGTAAAATACTGGTATTCAGCTGCATCTGGTTAGACTGGAAGCCGACCCCGACATAGTTGGGAAAAGGCTAGGCAGATGTTGATGATAATAGAAATATAATGAAACATGAAAAATGAAAACGTATATGTGTGTAAATAATGTCACCATTTTAGCGCCTTGTTGTATGTCAAAGTCAAATCATTTATGTCAAATATGCACAAGTAAGGTACTTTTGAACGTCAAAATGAACAAGAAATAGAATTGATTCTAGTCGCCCCTTCCAAAACGTAGTTTCGTGTGGAGAAGAATGGGCAAGAAACTCTACCGTTACTCTTTAAAAAGTTTTACAATGTTTTGTATACATGAATTATAACATTATATGTGAAGACGATGCACCCAGAATAAAAACACTACACCACAAAAGGTGAAAAGAAAAACACATATAGTAATGGCAGGTAAACTTAAGTATGTCATAAGTACATGGTGCTCACATATTTACAAAATTCTAAAAGTTAATAATAATAAATCAATCAATGTGTGAGAAGTTATTTCAACATGTTAAAATAGTATTTTACAAATAATAAATCATTACCTAATTTACTTAGCAACCTTGATTTTGTCTAGACACTAGATTGTCCTATGTTCATGAGTACCAAAGAAGCCTGTGAAAATGAGTCCTGGTCTTTTGTCAGGAGCTTGTCCACTCACCAGCGGGGTTGCTCCGGAAGCCCTGCACGGTGAGCTGCGCGCGGCGGGCCCGCGCGGGCTCGGCCAGCGGGCCCGCGGCGCCGGCCGGCCCGCTGTGCTGCAGCACGGCCAGCCCGCGCGCAGTGGCGGCGCGCATGGCCGTCAGGTTGCGGTGGCGCAGGCCTCTGGGATGAGGGAGCAGTATGATAAAGACATGCCAGATACAAGAAAACACTCAACTAAAGATAAAACATTCGAACTGATTTCAAGTTTAATCCCAAAGTAGAGAAGCCTTTTTTTTGAGGGTGGGTAATCATCCAATGACTGCTCCCGCTCTGGGTAGAGCGGAAGTCTCTGACACCAGGTTAGTCACTAACCACACGAAGAACTACTACCATCCCCAAATAAAAAATAAGATTGTTAAAGGTATTATAAAGGCTTCTCTCTAGGCCCGTGCCGGACGGCGCGTACATGTTCCACGCTCGCCTTTAAGAGATGTCAGCAGGGACTCGTCAGGGCCGAGCCTGAAGGGTAAGCGGGATTGTCAGAAAGAGTTACCGCTACCCGGGAACATAAATGGCTAAGGAAGGAACGTGGATGGGTTTTAGTCGGTAAGAGTCTGACACTCCCTTCCGCTCCACCCAGAGCGAGAGGATTTATTTGATGATGGTAAATCAACCCTCAAAAAAAAAAGGTATGCTGGAAGAAATTTCTTTAGAAACAAGCATCACCTTTGTACGTATTTTCTGTTCCTTTCTACTTGTCTATATGTCGATAAATGGTAAAATAAATAAAACCCATCTCACCTAAAGAAGTGCACAGCCGGATTGGCCAGTCCATCGCTGGATCCTGTCGACAGTGACCCTCCAAGTTCATCAGCTATAGCCTCATCACATGCCGCCAAGACTTCTTCAGCTATCATACCTGGGTACAACACGAACAAACTAGGCTCAGAACGTATACATCAGATTATAGACTTTACTTTGCGAAAAATCATGACAGAAAAAACTAAAATAAAAAAAAAATCGCTTTAATGTAAAAAAGGCGTAGGTAGGTGGATTAGGCTTTACTTTGCGGTAAACCATGACAGAAAAACCTAAAATTAAAAAAAAATACTCGCTTTCCTGTAAAAACAGCAGGTCTTCATATTTCAGGCCTTTACGACGAAAAGGAGCCAAGTAGCAAGAGTCACGCGCTTACGTTCTTTTAGACGTGAGTGGGAGCATAAGCAGTGTGAACAGCAAGTGGTCCAAGGTCCAACCACCCAGCACCCACATAAAGTGGTTTGACCAACCCAACAGTACAAAAGTAATCCGACCATCAACCGCCAATATAAAGTGGTTCCACCACCAACCACTAAAATAGAGTGTTCCGACCACCAACCACCAATATAAAGTGATCCGACCACCAACCGCCAATATAAAGTGGCCCAACCACCAACCACTAATATAAATTGATCCGACCACCAAACACGAATATAAAATGGCCCAACGACCAACCACTAATAAAAAGTGGCCCAACCACCAACCACAAAAAAAAAGTCGTTCGACCACCGTCCATTATCAACCACCGTCAACCGACCACTCACCATGTAACACCCGATCCACATGGCCGGTCTCCATCTGCCACACGAACACGGTGCCGTCGGAACAGCCTACCACCATGAAGTCGTCAGCTGGTCTCCATTTGATGGCCAGGACAGGGAACAGGTGCCGGGAGGCCAGGGTCACGCATTTACGTTCTGTTAGACCTGTGGGGAAGAAATGGAGGGGTAAATATACGTCTAAGTTTTAATTCAGGGTGGAAAGGACATCGACGTGAAGACGGTTACCATTTTTTTTTTAAGGAAGGTTATCATTAAATGACCCCTCCCGCTTTTACTGACTAAAACCCATCCATGTTCCTTTCTTAGCCCTTTATGTTCCGGGGTAGCGGTCAACTTGCTGGACAATCCCGCTTACCGGGCAGGCTTCTGCCCTTTTTTTTATGCTGGAAAATCATCCAATGACTGCTCCCGCTCTGGGTGGAGCGGAAGGGAGTGTCAGACTCTTACTGACTAAAACCCATTCATGTTCCTTCCGTAGCCCTTTATGTTCCGGGGTAGCGGTCAACTTGCTGGACAATCTCGCTTACCGGGCAGGCTTCTGCCCTTTTTTTTATGCTGGAAAATCATCCAATGACTTCTCCCGCTCTGGGTGGAGCGGAAGGGAGTGTCAGACTCTTACTGACTAAAACCCATTCATGTTCCTTCCGTAGCCCTTTATGTTCCGGGGTAGCGGTAACCCTTTCGGACAATCCCGCTTACCCGGCAGGCTTGGCCCTGAGGGGCCCCTTCATATGCTGACATCTCTTTGAGGCGCAGGCTTCTGCCCTAACGGGCCCCTTCACATGCTGACATCTCTTCGAGGCGCGCGTGGAACACTCCACCCGACAAGGGCCTGGTCCTGATCGGACGGTGAGTCACCCATTACTCACCGCCCGCAGGCCCGCGCCTACGGTGGCCGGGAGTCGTCACGTAGCTCCCGACGCCTGAGGCTTCTCCGGCGGCGGTTGGGACGAGAGGTCCTTTTCCTCTCCTAACCCACCACCTCCTTCGCGAGTATAATTGATTCGCAGAAGGAGGTGACTGACTCCCACTCGCTCTCGCTCCAGACCATGGCTTGCACCAAGGCCGCACGCGAGAGGTTGCCGCCGCCGCCAATCACCTCTATAAGGACCCGGCGGTGCTCCACCCAACCTGGGCAGATCTCCAACGTATGCTTCACCGTGTCCTCTGGGCACAGTGGATCCGCCTGATTATTATAGGCCTGATGTTTAATAAATATTTCATTGTAAATCTGAGCATCTGTATTTTTTTTTAGTAACAAACAAGAATATAAACGTTTCTACTTACTGAGTAAAGTCACGCTGTGGTCTGAAGCGACGGAGCATATGCATTTCTGAATGCGGGGCTGTAAAAAAATATTTTATGTTAAAGAATTGAAAAAAAAACAGACATTACAGTCCATAGATTGTTAGGAATTAGTAACAATTGATAGCCGGCTAACCTGAAGAATGCCTGAGAGATATTTCTCAACAGCATGTGAAGCTAAACCAGAGGTCCACAGGCAGCATTAAAACTCTGACACCAGGTTAGTCACTAACCACACAAAAAGAAGAAGATATATACTCACACTACAATTATGGGGCGGTACAATCAATTGTGTAATTTCACCGGCGTGTACGCAAAATCTGTGCAGCAACGCACCGCTGAACAGATCCCATAGACAAACCGCGAAGTCTATGCCACCGGACACTAGGTGGGACTTGTCGTATCTGTTGAAGAAATGATATAAATTCAGATGTTATTGCTGAAAGGATAAGCAGAGTGTGTAGTTGTATTAGATGAGTTATTATAAAAGGCAAAATCAGGCACATTTTAAGCGGGATTGTCCGAAAGGGTTACCGCTACCCCGGAACATAAAGGGCTACGGAAGGAACATGGATGCGTTTTAGTCAGTAAGAGTCTGACACTCCCTTCCGCTCCACCCAGAGCGGGAGCAGTCATTGCATGATTTCCCAGCCTTAAAAAAAAAAAAGGCACATTTTTTTTTACTGCGTCATGTTTGCCGCAAATGGAAGTGTTTTTTTTTCTTTCTTCATTTAGAAGACAAAAAAGGCAAAAACTAAAAATTAAAAAAAAAACAAGTACCTGTGCGAGGCCAAAAAGGGCTATCTCAGCATAATGCTAATATTTAAGAAATAAATAAATACAGCAGCGCTGGTATATCACATTTTTTAATGAAAAACTGGGCACGCTCGCTCCATCATAGACCTCATCCATGGCTTTCCATCAGGCGTGGTCGAGGTCAAGAGCCGGCCCATTCCACAATAAAAGATTTAAAAAAAAAACTTTATCATATCTAGCCCGACCCGGTAATCGCACCCAGGACCTGGCGCTCAGCGGTCGCATAAAATGTGCAGCATTCCTCATCATTTCAGCCGAAAGACTCCATCCACTGCTAAATATAGGCTTCCCAGGACCATTGTCATAACGACTGGTTCTGCGCTGCCCGGAACTAATCATTTATTGCCACGACCTGTGCATTTACTAGCAAGAAAAGTATTTGACTGCCTCGTTGTTCCAGAGGTAGCAAGCGCTACAGCCGAGCATGAAGGTCCTGGGTTGGATACCCGGTCAGGATTATTGGATTATGTTATTGGATTTTTCAACATACAACCTGACACTTACCTACAAATTGCAAAAAAAAAGAACATTTTAAACCCCCTGCTTACCTTTGGTGTACATGGTGAGGATATAGCAAGCAGTTGACGCGGCCATTGTGGCCTAGAAGCAACTGATGCGGAGGCCAATCTGTAATAATAATATAAGCTTGTCTGAATATGGATGATGACAGGGAAAAAATATACAACATAATTTTTAGTATATGCGAAACCTGAATATAGTTTGTTCAAAATGAGGAACTGAATCGATCCCGAAAAATATATAAAAAAGGTTACAAGTTGGACACCGAACATTATCAATGAGCGCAAGACGACGCTGGAGGCGCGCAGCTCGCGTAGTGACCATGTTTTTGTACGGACAACCAGGTAACATAACAAGCTTATAACTTTGTGGTTTTTAATAAAACAGTTTTGAAATTTTGTACATAGATTCTTTACATAAAAATACTAGACACGTGTTTCGGGTTTCGCATGTACTAAAACTAATGTTGTATACAATGTGGAGAAAACAATACGACTATAAAGGGTCACACTGACAATACTAATGAATAGGACTATTTTAGAACTACCTAACCTAACCTAACACCGAAATTTAAAAATAGATTTTTTCAAACAAACTAAATAATAGTGACGGGCTGTCGAGGACGAGACCCAGGTATTTCATCGTGGTTTCGACGCCGATGTGAACCCCTCCTATCCTACCGTGAGTTGGGATCCCGATGGTGGCCTATTCCGAGGCCCATGAAAGGACCTGGCCTCGGACTTGTGCAAAGCCACCTCGAGACCCAACTGCCGGATCCTCTCCACGACTATGGCAACCCCGCGAGAGCGGAAGCTTAATACTCTGTACAGGTTAATTCATGATTCTCCTGCCCTAATCCCAATTTATTTGGGGTCGGCGCAACATGTCTTTTTCTTCCATACTTCTCTATTAGTCGTCATCTCGGTAGTCACTCCCTTCCTAGCTATATCGTGTTTCACACAATCCATCCATCGTTTCTTTGGTCTCCCTCTACTTGTATAGCCATCCATATTCATACTCACAACTTTCCTGACAGCATTTTCTTCATTCCTCCGCATAACATACCATGACAACCGATTTCTACACAACTTTTCAGTCACCGGTGTCACTTTCAGACTTCCTCGTATGAAAAACTTTTTTTGTATACTCAATAGTTTTATTTTTATCACAATAACAATACAACTGGCTCGCGCAAAGTTCAATGAACTTCGCGCCGATCAGCTGTTAGCAGCTATTGAGTGTACAAAAAAAGTTTCTTTGGGTTGATTGTAATCATGAGTACAATCACGTGTTTAAATATCGGTCACAAATTACCAGTCACCTTATATACTCATTCCGTATTCTATCCATTCGCGTAACACCACACATCCCTCTTAGCAGTCTCATCTCAGCCGGATGCAATTGTCTTTCATTCATCCCTTTTATGGTTAATTAACATAATATTTACCGTCAAGTTGCTGATGATTGCCATGCAACAGTTGCAGCTGCACGGTATGCGTTGCATTCACTATGACGATGGACCCATCTTCTCTGCCGACCACCAAACGGTTAGCAGCTAGCAGATATATTGATGCTGTTAATTTTATTTCTGGAACAAATAGAGCTTAGATTACTAAGTGTTTATTATATTGAGGAGCTGAAAAAAAAACCGGGCTGTCGTTAACACCTTTTTTTTTAAAGGTAAGGTAAAGGAAACTTAATAATTACTTATGCATGTTCAATACTTAGTTAATTAGATCACACAGTAAACTGTTTTCCTATTTTAGGTCAACTAAATTAGGCAAGACTATGTTATAAAACATATGTACATGATTATTTTAATAATACACAAGTACGTACATAATTATAATAATAAATACATCTTTTTGTTTTTATAAAAAATATTTAAAAATGTAAATAATATGTACATACGCCAGTACATCAAATGACACCAATCTGTCAAACTTCTTTGATAGATTTTCGACTTTACTTTAAAGTTATAAGGTTTTGAAGAATTGAGAAAATTTGATAGTTTGGGATAACTTGATGTCCCGGCCTCCAAATAATAAATATTATAATAATACACATATTATAACAAAACACACAATACAGGAGATATGTATTTTAAAATTGTTAATCGCGTACGCATTCATGAAAAAGGGGGTAGTTTTTTATATTAATCAAACTTTTAAGGTACTAATAATCCACAAAAATAATCTTTATTTCGTGTTATTTCATCTTTAGTACACACTAGTACGTTTAACCGCACGCTAGTAGAAATATTTGCTGTTTTAAAGTATTATACAAAAAATCACCTTTATATCTACGACATAAAGGCGCTGTCATTATCAAATTGTTACCACGAATGTCCGGTTAACCGTACTATTAATATAATGACCATGCAGATATTTTTGCATATCTTGTTTATTCAAAATCTTGAATACAAAAAAAACAATCAGCCTAGCCTTTTCCCAACTATATTGGAGTCGACTTCCAGTCTAACCGGATACAGCTGAATACCAGTATTTTACATGGAGTGTCTGTCTATCTGACCTCCACAACCCAGTTACTGTGTAATTCGATACCCCTCGGTAAAACTAGCTATCAGATTTTCGGGCTTGGGACGACCCGTAACGACTGTCAAAGATCCACGAATGACAGTCGGGACCAACGGCTTAACGTGCTTTCCGAGGCACAGAGGAGTCTCGATATCTGAAGATGGTCACCCATCCACAGACCAACCCCAGCTAGCGTAGCTTAACCTGATGGATCAATCCGTGCGGCTGTTACTTAGCCACAAGCTCCTATTCAAAATCTTGAATAAACAGTCATATCTAAGGTCCGCTGAAATATTTCGTTAGTCACAAACATCACCAATATACTTACTACTCTGTACCCTTTTTCTTCTTCTTATCTTTCCTAAATGATAAAATAAAATAAAATAAATAAATAATAAAATAAATAAATCATCATTCATCATCATTCTCCTGCCCTTATCCCAATTTATTTGTGCTCGGCGCAACATGTCTTTTTCTTCCATACTTCTCTATTAGTCGTCATGTCGGTAGTCACATAATAAATAAAGACATAAAAAATACAGGTTCCGAATGGTGTCAAAAACTATTACTAAGCCTGTCCATAGGTCCGTCTGTCTGTCAGCGAACTGTATCTCATGAACTGTAATAATTGGACAGTTGAAATATCACAATCTCACAGATTTTGTATTTCTATTGCAGCTATAACAACAAATAAAAAAGCTAAAAAAGTGATCCGCAAACTAAAATATGTTCTTTTTTAAAATATGTAGAGTTCATTATTGCACCTTGGTAAGTGTGAGAGCCTGACTCGCACTTGTCCGGTTTTTTTTTAAATAATAAACAAAGACATCATTTTTTAATATAACCTATAACACTCAGGGATAATGTAGCTTCCCGTTAGTGAAAGAATTTTCAAAATCGGTTCAGTAGATCCAGAGATTACCCCAAGGCTGGGAAATCATCCAATGACTGCTCCCGCTCTGGGTGGAGCGGAAGGGAGTGTTAGACTCTTACTGACTAAAACCCATCCATGTTCCTTCCTTTATGTTCCGGGGTAGCGGTAACCCTTTCGGACAATCCCGCTTACCCGGCAGGCTTGGCCCTGAGGGGCCCCTTCATATGCTGACATCTCTTGTGAGGCGCGCGTGGAACATATACGCGCCGTACGGCACGGGTCTGGTGCTGATCGGACGGTGAGTCACCCATTACTCACCGTCCGCCGCAGGCCCGCGCCTACGGTGGCCGGGAGCCGTCACGTGTCTCCCGACGCCCGGGGCGTCTCCCGCGGCGGCTGGGACGGGAGGACCTTTCTCTCTCCCATCCCACCACCTCCTTCGAGAGATTACCCCCTACGACCGCACAAACTAACAAACTTTACCTCTTTATAATATTAGTATACATATGGATTGTTGACCAGTAACTAACCTTGTTCGTCAGGATGGTTCAACTGATCCAGTATACCAACAGGACTTGGGTTCATATCCTCCCACGCTATATCCAGACTCGTCACCACAATCGGCGCGTGCGCTGCGGACAAAAAATATTTATTTGTTAGTGTAATGTAGGTAGATTGATAATAAGGAGTTTACGTGAATTTCACTTGTACCGACATCGTCACTTGAATTATAGCTGTGAGGAAGAACGCTGGACTTTTCTTAAATAACCGTAGAACATTAGAGTTAGATTAAACTTTAAAAAAAATTGCCCCTTACTAAATTAGGTCACGTGACAGAAAATGTTGTATGGAAGATAAAAATAAATCATTAAATTTTTTGTATAACCTGAAGGAGTAGTGATGACCCAGTGGTAATAGTATCATCATCATATCAATAGTACCCCCTTTTTTTTTGAGGGTGGGAAATCCACCAATGACCCCTCCCGCGGGTGGAGCAGAAGGGAGTGTCAGATTCTTACTGACAAAAAACCCATCCATGTTCCTTCCTTAGCCCTTTATGTTCCGGGGTAGCGGTAACCCTTTCGGACAATCCCGCTTAATAGTACCCCATGAAAGTATGTCCCTCGTTTAACTTAACACACTGTATAACAACTTACTTGGCATGTGGTTAGGCGTGGGTTGTGCGGCGTCGTCGACATTCCACACGGAGACTACGCCGGCTGAGTCGCCGCGTAGTAACAAACGTCGTTGTTTACCGCCCACTGAGGTGATTACAAAACGCATCGCCGGCGGGCACGAAAGAAGCTAAAAAAAAAACAAAGTAAAACTAGTCAATAGTTCAGTTATTCTCGTATAGTTTTTCTCGTAATCTTTTCAGAAAATGTTTTCATTTTATACCTACATCACAGAAGTGCATAAAAAATATCCGCCATCTTGGACCGTTCGCCATATTGGATTTAGAATGACGTCACTTAGCTAACCATACATTGTCATCCAAACTCAACGTGTATGCACAATTCCAGCTCAATCGGTTGAGGATAACTGCTTTAAAATGAAGTTGCAATATTTGACCCGAAAAAACAAAAATAGGTACATACATTCTTCTTCTTAGCGTGTCGATGGCAAAAATAATAATTAAATAAATATATTTATATTTTAAATTAGTTTGGCCCAAAATTCAGCAACGCGAATACCGCTCACTGACGCAGCAGTGCATTAGGTCCTCACGTGTGCATGTGACGGGGCATGCAGTGCAAGATGGGAGGTGAGCCATTGTCTGTGGGGAGACGTCGCATACACATCGGAGATCTGAGCCATCAATGAACCCCCACTTATGGAGGTTGTCCTTACTGCGACCTACTTGGGTACGAAGTCTGTTTAGGGTTTTCCAAGTAGGCCACGTTAGCTTGTGCCCAGGTGGGAGGCTTTCCGATGGTTCAGCGAAGAAATCAGGCGGCTTAAGCAATTCCTGCCAGAGGTCGCATCTACCTGTGGAGGGGTCGCCTTCGGCTGGACTCACGCACCCAATGAGTTTTTTTCGGCTTTTAAGCCTCTGTGGTACTGGGTTAAAGTTGTGCATTGGGTGGCGTGGGTCATCCCGTAACTTCGCCCTCTCGATACGGCCGGCTATGGTCCTACGAATTTCTGGAGGCGCGATGCCAGTCAGAAACATACATTGAAGTTAGATAAATATCATGTGAAGCTAAGTCAGAGGCTCATAGGCAGCATAAAACTCTGAAACCAGGTTAGTCACTAACCACACGGAAAAAAAAGAAAGAATTTAAATAAAAAACAGGCTATACCTTATTATCGGGATGTGACAGTATCCCAAACAGGACTGGACTGTCATGGTCCACTGTTGGGCCATGGAAGCCTTTGTGATCCGGTACTGAGCTAAAACATAACAAATATGTTGTTTAGTACATTAGTCTTAATGATAATTCATTAATTAATAAAGTTTTATACAAAAGGGAGTAATGCAGGAGAGGGGAGTCATAACAACACACCTAGGGTTGATACCACCAATGAAACTGAACGCGATCAGCACCAGTGTTGCCAGATTTGGAAACTTTCCCCCTAAAGCAATTTCAAAACCCACTAAATTCAAACTAAAACTCCACAACTGTGACAAAAGTATATCATTTTCTATCACCATCTAGTAACCATCAATGACTTCGATCAATTCAATTTTTTTATAAACTTTTCTTGAATACAGGTATGGAGTATAGTGTGTAGTAGTGCAATTAAAAAAAAATCCCTAAAAAATATTCCCCCCCCTATGGATTTTTTCTCCCTAAATTTAGGGAGAAAACCCCCAAGTTGGCAACACCGTCTAAAACGCGATCAACAGCTGTCAATGTCAATATTCCCTAAGAACACAGTGACAGCTCTTGAACGCGATTTAGATGACACGTGCTGTTCTTGTTCAGTTTAATTGGTAAAATTTGATAAATATGGTATTAGGTATACCATGTGCAGCGTTTCTTACCATTTTAAGCCTTCCATCATACGTTACGATTTTATAGTCTATGGCATACCTTTAAGGAGGAAGCGCCAGGGTAGCCGGCGAAATAAAAAAAATTCGAATATTTTTTTTTAATTTGCGAGTAGTCGGTCAAGCTGTGTTTTGTTCAAAATATGATTCACGGCCAGCAAATACGTATTTATTGTATTATAATCATTAGAATCATCAATATAAGAGTCTCTAAGTTAGAATTGTCCTCAAATGTAATGATTTCATGAAATAGTCATACCAAAGATTCATATAAACAATTAAAATACTCCAATCTTATTGGGACTTGTAAATGTTCGAGGTTGAAACACTAGGGCCATGGGGTCCGAGTGCCCACTATGTTTTCAAGACATGGCCAAGCGGTTGGTCGACTCTACACGTGACCAGAGGGCTGGCCTATTTTTCGGTCAAAGAAACAGCATTGCCATACAACGCGGCAATGCTGCCAGCCTTTTGGAAACTTTACCTGTTGACAGCGATGTGGACGAATTTTTTGATGGTCTTTGATTTAGTTTTAGTCTTTTTTTTTAATTTTAGTCTTTTTAGGTATGTTAATATTATGTGATTAAACGTTACAACTTAAATATTTGTATTGATGATTTCAATAATTACAATTCTGTAAATATGTAGGTATAGAGGCCAGCACATCAAGTTACCCCAATCTGTCGAATTTCTTTGATAGTTTTTCAACTTTATAACAAAAGCATAAGGTTCATTTTCAACTGAAAAAATTGACAGTTAGGGATAGTTTGATGTGCTGGCGTCTATACAAACTTGCTACGGCCGCGAATCAGCATTTGATTAACATACAACCTAACAGTCTTGACACTGAACTGCAAATTGCAAAAACCGCAAGAAATTTCAAATTTGGCCGATTACCTTTGAGCATCCACCTTAAGTTGTAATTATTTTAATTAACCAAACAAAACAGATTTATTCTTTATACTTTCATAAAAACCAGCAACATAATTGCGTAACACATTAAGATCTTTTAAACTACACAATGGATTTTAATTCCGTTTTCATCAACAAATACTGTGGTGTAGTAGTTCATCAACAGTGTTTTGTCTGTGGTCCAGCTATTGTCCATGGCCGACATACAGATTGTCAATGGGGTATTTGAAAGGGGGTTTTTATGAACTGTCAAAACGCGGCATTTGTACGTGATTTGTGTGAAATATAACAATGTGACGTCACAGATTTTTAGAATCAAATGGAATACTTACATTCAGTCAAAAAAGTATCGGGAATGGATGATTTGTTTATGGTTCCAAATTCAAATGTTTGTTTTTTGTAGTTGTTAGATTGGCACAACTGTTTTCCATTTTGGCGCGGAATTTGAGTTGCATCTGTTATTTATATTAAATACAGTGCTGGTTTTAGTAATATCATATATAGTGTGTATTGCGAATTTCATAATGGACAAAAATATCGAACAAAGAGTTTGTCTTAAATTTTGCATCGCCAATGGAATTTCGTGTTCGGAGTCACTGAAAATGTTACAGAAGGCTTACGGTGAAACGACTTTATCAAAAACTCGTGCTTATGAGTGGTTCAAAGCGTTCAAAAGCGGTCGAGATGTGATGGAAGATTTGCCTCGCTCTGGTAGGCCGTCAACGTCTGCAACTAAAGTTAACATCGCAAAAGTGAAGAAAATAGTGACTGAAAATCCCCATTCAACTCTGAGAGAGATAGCCGCCGAACTTTCTGTATCTCACGAGTCGATCCTTACCATTTTAACTAATCATTTGGGTATGAAACATGTTGCTGCTCGGCTAGTCCCAAAAGATCTGAATTTTCTCCAAAAACTCAATCGCATGAAAGTCGCTGAGGACATGCTAGAACGAGTGAGTTCGGACCCAACATTCATGAAACGCATTGTTACTGGTGACGAGACGTGGGTTTACGAGTTTGACATGCAAACTAGTCAACAAGCTTCGGAGTGGCGCCTTCCAACTGAACCGAAACCGAAAAAACCACGCCAAAGTCGATCAAAAGTCAAAGTCATGTTGACTGTTTTCTTTGACTATCGCGGTATTGTGCACTCTGAATTCTTACCGGAAGGTCTAACGGTAAATAAAGAATATTATTTGAGCGTTATGCGGCGTTTAAGAGAGCAAATTCGACGAAAAAGGCCAGATTTGTGGAAAGAAAATTCTTGGATTTTGCACCACGACAATGCGCCTTCGCACAAGGCTATCATTGTGAACGATTTTTTGACCAAACACTCAACAAATACCATCCAGCAACCACCATATTCACCAGATATGGCTCCTGCTGACTTTTTCTTTTTCCTAAACTCAAATTACCACTTCGTGGCACCCGTTTTCAATCGATAGAAGACATAAAGGAGAATTCGCGGCGAGAACTGAAATCAATTACGGAAGCAGCGTTTAAAAAATGTTTTGATGAATGGATTATTCGTTGGCGCAAGTGTATCGTTTCTAAAGGAGCATACTTTGAAGGTGATAAAATAAATTTGGATGAATAACAGACATTTTGTGTATTATTGATCTTTTCCCGGTACTTTCTTGACAGAGTAGTATAAGCATTAAATGCAATTTAACAATTATATTTTCGCATTATATTTAATTTCTGCACGGTGATGGAAGTTTTTAAGACGAGCGGTCTTTTTTCCATGTGATTTCATATTTTATTTTTGACCGATTTAAATAGTCAATTGTTTTAATGGCTTTGAATACGAGGTTTTTTAGCTGCTTGGCACGGGTGTATTTAGTTACAAAGTATATTTTTTTTGAAATGTGCATTTTGAATGTGCAGAATAATGCTGGTTGCAGACCAAGAGCTAAGCTAGGTTAGTTTAGCTTAGCTTGCATAGCTGACACAGTTTCTCATACTTTTTACATAGTCTGCAGTCTGCACACAAGTATGAAAAACTGTGTCAGCTATGCGAGCTAAGCTAAACTAACTTAGCTTAGCTCTTGGTCTGCAACCGGCAAAAACATTTTTTTTTATCTTTCTTCTTTCTGATTCGAGAAGAAGGTTATACACGGTGATTTTTAATTCACTGTTAACCTTTCAGGAGTCGAGAGTACTCGTAATTATAAACAACTTTCACTATGGGACTAACTACGAAATAACAAAAAGAATATACATCTCATCATCTGCCTAGCCTTTTCCCAACTATACTGGGGTCGGCTTCCAGTCTACCCGGATGCAGCTGAATACCAGTATTTTACATGGAGCAACTGCCTATCTGACCTCCACAACCCAGTAACTGGGCAATACGATACCCTTTGGTAAGACTGGGTGTCAGATTTTCGGGCTTCTGACGACCCGTAACGACTGTCAAAGATGCACAAATGACAGCCGGGACCAACGGCTTAACGTGCTTTCTGAGGCACGGAGGAGTCTCGGTATGTAAAGATGGTCACATATCCACGGCGTACCCCGGCAAGCGTAGCTTAACCTGATGAATCGACCTGTGCGGCTGTTAGTACTTAGCCACGAGCTCCTCAAGAAGAATATACATTTGTTTCACACATATTCATCGAATAATTCTCCTGCCCTTATCACAATTAATTTGTGCTCGGCGCAACGTGATTTTTTCTTTCATACTTCTCTAATAGTCGTCATCTCGATAGTCACTCCCTTTCTAACCATAATTATCATCTTTCACACAATCCATCCATCGTTTCTTAGGTCTTCCTCTACTTGTATAGCCATCCACATTCAGACTCAAAACTTTCCTGACAACTTTTTCCTCATTTCTCCGCATAACGTGTTTCATACATATTCATCGATTAAATATCGCATTTTTGTATGGCAAAAGCCAATTTTTTTTTCCATATTTCGGAATTAGTCTTATAGTGAAAGTTGCTCATAATTATGGGTACTTTCACGCCCTGAAATGCAGTAAATTAAAAATCACCGTGTATAGTTTAGCTTTCGTTCGCGCGATAGTATCTACATTGCACTCGTGCTTAACTGGGGTGGACCACTTGTCAATTACAATTTCAATGATTTTGAAGGATATAACGAATCCATTGCTTCATTTGTTCGAAAAATTTATCTCGCCCCGTCTCCGCTTTGGTGGAGTCCCGGCCTTAGTGTGTTACGCAAATATCCCGCTGGGTCATTCTAAAAGCCTTTCATACTCCTTTTGCTGCACAGAGCAGGGAGAAGCTTCAGTGGCTTCTGCTTGGGCAGACATTGAGAACACTTTCCATACAAACCAAGTGTATCGTTTCGGCGCGGCTCACATTGGCGGGACATGTTTTAGGTGACGAATCATATTATACCTTAACAGTATCGAAATAAAGTTGAAATTGCAATGATAAGGCCCGGCGCCCATTGGCGACACGGCATGGCAAGGTATTCTCAGCCGAACATTGAAATTTTAACTTTATTTCCATACCTTTAAGTTATATTTTTATTCGTCACCTAATAATACCTTGCCATGCCGTGCCGCCAATGGACGCCGGGCCTTAAGATTGTAATTTCAACGTTATTTCCATACTGTTAAGTTATATTTTTACTCTCTCTCTCTAGACGCTACTGATTCCGTGCTCTGTACTTTCCTTCATACATTTTCTTTCATCATTCCATACAAGCCGGTTGCGAGTACTACGCACCTAATTATTAATTAAATATTTTTATAATAACATATAAAGATGGATATAATATGATAGTGCAACTGCAAATTAAAATAATACGCTCTAATTTCTATAAAAAAAAAACAATATTTTAGATTCAATTCAAAATTTTCAGGGTCCAACCACTTACTTTTAAAGAAGTATTATTTTAATACTGGGTAGTCCGTAATAATATTTTTTTTTTTTAAAGTAATTTACTCCTTATAACATAAACTAACGGTCAGTGAAAGTCCCGTCAAAATTGGCCCAGCCGTTTGGAAGATTAGCCGGAAACAAACAGAAAAAAAACCGTTTTTTTATGATAAGTACTGTGCATACTTTCCTATGCATTCAATAAAAAAAAACTATTATTTTATCATTACAAAAAGACACTTAAATTTTATTTATTTGTATAAATCACTTCAGTGTGCGAAAGAGATGAAGGTATACAGGAGGTATAGCTCCATCTCTTACTCACACTGAAGCAATATTAAAATAATATTACTTTACGAGTGTTAGTGGTTATCTCCCAAGGGCTTTAATTTACGGACTGACTAAGATATTGTCATACTGAAGGCGATAACAACACGATTGTCTTCAGCCACTTTTTTTAAATTAATTTTACAACTGCTATCGCCAGAAAAAAAACACTATCTAAAAAAAAACTAAAACAAGCCTATACAAAAGTGCTAGCAACAAAATAAATCTATCTACATACAAAATACATATAAACAGACAAACATTGTGCTGACCTACTGATAGCCCGGCCTCGCAGTTTGCTATAAAAAGAAATATTTATATCTTCAAATATCATCGTATGTTATAGCTTTAAATGTATCATAAGGTTAAAGCTAATTTTGCCTTTGCGGCCATTTTTATGTGGACGGAATTTGAGGTTATTCATAAACAATGTGTATTTATTAATAATATCAAACATCACGCCTTGTTTCCGCTAAGGGATGGGCTGAGTAATACCTATGGTACCTTTTTTGTAATAAAATACACGAGAATTTCTGCAACTTGCTTCGGCACCTTTTCAACATGGCGTCGCTTCCAGTCTAACCAGATACAGCTGAATATCAGAATGTTTTAAATTTTTAACTGGTTTGGTTAATGGCAAAAGGCTCGCCCCTTATTGCATAGGACTTAAATATCAATCTGCCTAGCCTTTTCCCAATTATGTTGGGGTCGGCTTCCAGTCTTAACGGATGCAGCTGAATACCAGTATTTTACATGGAGCGACTGCCTAACTGACCTCCACAACGCAGTCAGTAACTGGGTAATACGATACTCCTTGGTAAGACTGGCTGTCAGACTTTCGGGCTTCTGACTACCCGTAACAACCGTCAAAAATGACCACGAATGACAGCCGGGACCAACGACTTAACGAGCTTTCTGGGAACGGAGGAGTCTCGGTATGTAAATATGGTCACCCATCCACTGACCAACCCTGGCAAGCGTAGCTTAACCTGATGGATCGATACGTGCGGCTGTAATTACTTGGCCACGAGCTCCTCAATAGGACTTAAATGTGACAGTCGAAATGTGCATCTCTGCTTTGCCCTTCGGGGATTACCGGCGTGATATTTTATGTTTACTTAAAGCACAGTCGCCTGCGCATCAGGTTACCACAAATGGTCAAATTTTCTCAATCGATTTTGAACTTAACAAATAACGTTTTAAGGTTTAAAATCATTTGGAGAAATTCGACAGTTTGGTATAACTTGATGCGCTAGCGACAGAACATTGTTTATGAAAAACCTATTTAAATATCCAAATAAACATCTAGAACATAAGGCATATAGTGCTCCAATGAGAGTCGAATGATAATAACACTGTTACCAATGACATGCCAATCGAAACTAAACGCTTTAGTTAAAGTATTAAGGTTTATATTTGAATAAACGCCTGAAAGAGAATTTTATATCTAATTTTGAGCTCAAAGCAATTTGTAATTAATTCATTTTAGTGCCCTAGTCAGTTTAGAGAATAACAAGCATGAAAAACGAATAGAAACTGTTTTTATGAGGGTGGGAAGTCATCCAATGACTCCTCCCGTTCTGGGTGGAGAGGAAGGGAGTGTTAGACTGTTACCATCCGTGTTCCTTCCTTAGAGGCTTTCAATAAACACTTGACAACATTAATATATTTTAAGCGGGATTGTCCGAAAGGGTTACCGCTACCCCGGAACATAAAGGCCTAAGGAAGGATCATGGATGGGTTTTAGTCAGTAAGAGTCTGACACTCCCTTCCGCTCCACCCAGAGCCGGAGAACACATTGGATGATTTCCAAGCTTTAAAAAAAAAAAAAAGTTTATTATATTTTTCTCTGGATAGTTATTATTTATTATTCTTTTTTGTTATTATTATTCTTTTTTAATGATAATAATTAGGTTAAGTACCTTTTAGGTCAAAATCTTCAATATTGAACTTCAAAATTAGACAGAAACAATAAAATCAAGCGTTGATTTAAATATACACCTTGTAACTTTTTTTATATTAAATTTTGATTAATTAATTAGGGACGAGTTCCACCAATGAAACAAACTAAACGCGACCAGCACATAAAAACGTTTAAGAGCTGTCAGAGTAAATATCTAAAGTCAGTGTAATATGTATAAAAGTGTCCATGGAGTTTCTTGCCCGTTCTTCTCCATAGGCACCTACAGTCCGCGAGGTATAAGCTGAGCTTTGCATTAGTGTGAGTGATCACCAAAAGTACAGTCAGAATGGCGCCGCGCCTCAGGCCGGTTACCCAAAATCAGTTTAAACCGGTTTTTACCGGGCGAAAATGGCGCCGCGCCTAAGGCCGGTTATCACACCTACACTATCCATGTACACTCACACAAATGCAAAGCTCAGCTTATACCTCGCGGACAGTACTGCTTTGGAACGGGCAACTAGCTTCATCTTTCTGACTAACCGAGCCCTTGACAATTTTAAAGTGCCTGTAATTGGTTTATTTAAAATGAATGCTTTGAGTTTGAGTCTTCTATGGAATAGCGTCACTGACAGTTTCTAAACGCAGTTTAGACATGCTGATCGCGTTCGATTTTATTGGTGAGATTAGCATTTAGTTTTTAACAATTCCAATGACATTTGCAACCTCAAATGATAATTATGTTTATTTTATACAATTGTCTAAAATAAAATTATAATGGGGATGATGACTATTTTTTTTAATTAGTCCGTAAGTTAGATTATTAAAAAATATTGGACACGTTTATTTTTCTTTTTTTACGTAATCCAAAGATTACGTCTAAACATTGAATTAAAATGTGGCATGACGACACAAGTATGTAGTTTTTACACATACTTGTGACGTAACGAGCCCCACTCCCCAACTTTAATGCGTTGTATCTAAGTCATTTTCAATTAATATGATAAAGCAAAAAATACATGTCAAATATTTTTTTATTATCTGATTGACGGACTAAATATAACTTCTTTTTTTTTACGTAGGAATCATCCCGATTGTCAAAAAAAAATTTTTGTCGCTTGAGATCGCAAACTCTAGCTTTGTTAGCGACAAAATAAGTGTACAACAATCTTTATAGCATCCTAGCCAACTTTTACACAATATACTCAGTAAAGCCTTTTGTATGGTCGAACAAGCTATTTGGTATTCAGGCAGTTAATTGCAATTACTTTTAAATATTAAATTGTGAGTGTGTGGAGTAGTATGCTGGCTCTGCTCCACAGGACAACCTAAAGTCTAGACAAAATCTGTTTGCTAAGTAAATTAGGTAATCATTTGTACCATACTATTTTAACATATTGCAATAACTTCTCACACATTGATAGATTTATTATTAACTTTTAAAATGTTTGTAAATAAGTTACAAACATTCTAAAAGTCATAATTAAGTTTACCTGACATTGCTATATGTATTTTCTTTTCACCTTTTGTGGTGTATTGTTTTTATTCTAGGTGGATCGTCTGCACATATAATGTTATAATTCATGTATACAAAACATTGTAAAACATTTTAAAAGAGTAACGGCGGTGTTTCTTGAGCTTTCTCTTCCACACGAAACTATCTTTTGGAAGGGGCGACTAGAATCAATTCTATTTCTTGTTAATTTTGACGTTCAAAAGTGCCTTTCTTGTGCCTATTTGAAATAAATGATTTGACTTTGACTTTAATCAATTCTTTTACATCACTCTCTAACATTATCGCATACTCATGCCATAATGTTAAAAAGTTATAAGGCACTTGACAGTATATCAGGGGGTTCCCACAAACTTATTTTGTCTACTACCCACTTTGAGAATAAATTATTTTTTAACGCCTCAATTTTTTCACCTACTTAAACACTACTATCTAGATGTAATTACAAATCGCCCCCATTGCTTATTCTGGGTCTCTTACTGCCCCTCTTTAGGCCTGCAGCACCCCCCTGCACTTTGGGAAGAGTTGGTGTATAGGAAAAATCAATATTTTAGCGTTTTTTTTTTTTGAGGCTGGGAAATCATCCAATGACTTGTCCTCCCACTCTGTGTGGAGCGGAAGGGAATGTCAGACTCTTACTGACTAAAACCCATTCATGTTCCTTCCTCAGCCCTTTATGTTCCGGGGTAGCGGTAGCCCTTTCGGACAATCCCGCTTGCCAGGCAGGCTCGGCCCTAACGGGCCCCTTCATATGCTGATATCTCTTTTAGGCGCGCGGAACACGTATCAACGTCCGATCAGGACCAGGCCCGTGCCGGACGGCGCGTATAGGTAGTGCAATTCACGAAGACGCGCTCCACTACTCCTCCTAACCGTTGCACACATATACTATAAACGGTCCTGGTCCTGATCGGACGTTGAGCTACCCATTACTCAACGTCCGCAGCCTGAATATCAAATAGCTTCTTCGACTGACACACGTATATCTCGCAGTAAAGACAACGGTTTATTCGTAGTAGAAGTGTCTTCGAAAACACTTTGTATGTATTACTTACTTGGCAGGCAGTCTATACAGATATCCCTTGCCTTCAGTAGAGCACACCAACACTCTGTCCGGAGCAAGGAAGTCGCCCGACATCCAACGCTCGCCAGATGGCGCTTGTATCGAGCAGAGGACAGAGAAATCACCTGAAAAGTTTCAGTAGTAGGTTAGGTATAATTTTCATAAGTTAATATTTTCTGGCTAAAATGGGATTGGGCGGGTCACGTTAGGCGCATGCATAGTGACCGCTGGGCAATAGTCGCTACAAGGTGGACTGAGGATGGACGGCGCTGTCGAGGCCCAGGGAGAGGTGGCGAGACGACCTGGACCCGCACCGCAAAGGATGGATCGAGGTGGCTCAAGAGAAAGATGTCTGGAAGAATTTGGGAGAGGCCTTTGCTCAACACTGGGACAGTGTAGGCTAAATAAAAAATATATATATTTTTTCTGGAAGCATAATCCAAACTTTCTTAACCTTTTGAACGCCAGAGCATAAACGCACGCACGTGCCCTCCACGCCAAGCTACAAAGGAGAAACCCATTTCTGGGCCTAACCGTTACACGAATCAAATATGTACCAAAAATATCTACTGTTCTGCCTAATTAACCCATTTAAATCTTAGCCTAAATTACAATGGCCAAGTGTAAAAAAAAGTACATTTTTTATTTTTTTGTTTTAAACAACCTTTGTGAACCGTCACAGCACTTATTTCATTCTACGTCACTTACTTTGCAAACACTGGCATTAAACAATACAGCGTACCCTAAGAATGTAATCGATTTAGCGGATATCGATAATTACAAATTATAAGTAATTTAATAATACTCCAATATTTTAGTATAATGGCTTTTATTTAAGATATTGAAAATATTGTAAAATAAAAAAAAACAGGAATATAATTATTTTTAAACGTAAGCACGATTAAAAGTCATTAAAGGAAATAAATAATCAAAAAATCGATTGCAACACGGATTGCGCATGGATTACACTAGTAGACGGCAAATGTCAATGTCAACGTCTGTCAATTGTCATTGTTATGATTAGTAGTGTCATTACTGTCATTCGCTTTTCGTATCTTTGCGCAAGTGAATGTGTTTTTCGAATTGTCGAGATTTATTACAATATTAAACCTCTGCTAACTGCTCGAATACTGGACTCTGAAATAGATTGCCTTCTGACTGACCCTCGCTTGAATAATGGACACCGTAGCCTGCCATTCCTGGTAAACGGGATTGTCCGAAAGGGTTACCGCTACCCCGGAACATAAAGGGCTACGGAAGGAACATGGATGGGTTTTAGTCAGTAAGAGTCTGACACTCCCTTCCGCTCCACCTAGAGCGGGAGCAGTCATTGGATGATTTCCCAGCCTTAAAAAAAAAACCTGCCATTCCTGCTGACCTTTGCTGGAAAACCGGATCTGGATATTGCTCTCCTGACGACTGGTTAATACGGTATCATGAGCTTGTGCATTAATTGTGGAATAGCAACGGACCGCTGCAACACAATAGGACGGCGAAGATTGGAAGATGAAGTGATTAGTATGTGATAATTCTATAACGTAACATTTTTGTAAGCATGTCATATCACCAATCTGCACGGAACCTGCATAGTTAATCACAGCCTATTCCTTCTCTCAGAGAGGAGTGCTGTGTCTTTGCAGTGGGAATGTAATAAAGCCGCTTATGTTTAGGTACCTACATGTGCCACTCAGATGCTTATTGCTAAATGCTAGTGCTAGAAGTAATAGTAAAATGATAAATGTTTGCTTTAGGTAAACGAAAATGACTTTATCTGTCAAGTTTGCTGGAATCATGCCAATGCTGTATCTCTTGATGGAAATAGAAAAGAGTGAACAGACACCTATAGGATACCGGCGAGTGTGTATTCACTGTGGACATTCTCTTCGTTCGTTCGGTACCAGGGTAGTTAGTTACCTCCTGCACAATTCCTAGATACTGTATTATTATATTATGATAATCCTAACGAAGAAGGTGATAAATAAAACCTTATCTCAATAATACGGTTTTTATTTAAATAAACCTATTGTTGCAATCTCAGTTTACTGTAGTTTGAGATAGCATCAAATCTCCTGGTAGTAAATACAATGTTTAAAACCTTATTTAGCAAACATAATTTTTAGCTGAGGTTTTCAGTAATATTATTTCTGAATTCACCGCTTTTGTTTAAAAAAAATAACCTAACATGTAAACATTTTCTGATTTTACCAATTTGGCCATTGCTGAGAGACGTGAAAATTGGGCTCGTGAAATCTTCCTAGGTGCTCTAATTTATGGCAAAATTCCAGCTCTGTAACGCCAGGCCCAAGTTTCTATGGAGTTTGGGTTTCTCCTTTATTTCTTCTTGTTATCATGAATTTCCCAATATCCATGGTGTCTTTTAATTTGTTTCATGTCATTAAATACGTACGAGAGCTTCAATTTTTAAGATATCTATATGAACACACACAAAAGTAATGATTTAATTATTTATTTCGTGTATAAATTATACCCGTATTGTCACATATTTATATCGTTGACGTACAGAGCATGCGCTTGCTTGTCGCGTATATGTGACAATTGCGTTTAAAAGGTTAACTAAGTTTGTCTGTTTGTTTATTTGTTTATTACCCTTTCACGCCTGAAACACTGAACCGATCATCCTGAAATTTTGTCTATACGTTGTCAAGCAGAAACGGACATAACGTAAGTTCTGTTCCCGAGGAATACATCAATAAAGTTCTTAGTAATAGATGGCGCCACGTGTACGTTCCGTTCTGAGCCCATGATTGCAACAGCTGTTTTTGTTTTTAACAACTTGACATACGGCTGAACCGATTTAGCTGAAAATTTGTGGGGAGGTAGCTTAGAACCAGGAGACGGACATAGGGTAGGTAGGGTAAAGTCAAAGTCAAAGTCAAATCATTTATTTCAAGGTAGGTAGAGTAGGTAGGGTAGGTAGGTAGGGTAGGTATCATAAATAAGACAGGACAACGTTTGTCGGGTCAGCTAGTTAGGTACCCATAAAATAAAATCCATAAAAGATTGATGATTGTTGTATTACCCATAAATGATTTTGAATTTGAATTGATCGTTAAATTTTAAATGAACGCGAGCGACCAATTACGAAATTACAAAAAAATATATCAACATTTATTTCATACATTTCCATCGATTAAACATTGCATTTTTGTATGAAAAAACCAATTTTATTTTTATTTTAGAGTCGACCGCATACTGAATGTTGCTCATAATCATGGGTACTTACACGCCCTGAAAAGTTACCAGTGAATTAAAAATCACCGTGTATAAGATTACTAACTGCTCCCGCGCGGTTTAGCGCGATGTTGGCCTATAGCCTTCCTCGATAAATAGACTATCCAACGCAAAAAGAATTGTTCAATTCGGACCAGTAGTTCCAGAGATTAGCGCGTTCAAACAAACAAACTCTTCAGGTTTATAATCTATCTATCTATCTATATAAATAAAAATCAATTGCTGTTCGTTAGTCTCGCTAAAACTCGAGAACGGCTGGGCCGATTTAGCTGATTTTGGTGTTGAAATGTTTGTCGTAGTCCAGGGAAGGTTTAAAGGTCAGAAAAGTTAAGTGGGTAGGTAGTTAGGTAGGTAGGATAGGTATCATAATTAAGACAAGACAACGTCTGTCGGGTCAGCTAGTATTAAGTATAGTTTATCCAACTCACCTGCATCATATATCTGACAGTACTTCGCACATACAATGAGGACGGTTCGCTGGTTGTAGGCACAACAGTTGAGAGAAAGGGCATTCAAGCAACGGATCTGTTTCGATTCGTTCTCGTAGATCGGCTCCGATTGCTTGTTCTCGTGTCCTAGGAGGGACCATACCTGCAAAAAACCTGGTAATTTAGTAATTTTTGTGATATTTTGGTGAATAAGCTGACGATCTAGGGTAAGCCGGATTGTCCGAAAGGGTTACCGCTAACCCCGGGACCAAGGGCTAAGGAAGGAACATGGATGGGTTTAAGTCAGTAAGAGTCTGACACTACCTTCCGCTCCACCCAGAGCGGGAGGAGTCATTTGATGATTTCCAACACTCAAAAAAAAAAATCAAGCTGACGATCTACTTGGTAAATTGGTTAGTGGCACAGACCGTGGTGCAACCGCTGAACGAAGGGTCCGGGTATTTATTCCCGGGTAATTGGGCAATCTTTGATTTTTTTTTTCAAAGAAATTTAACAAATGATACAGATATACAAATGACAGCGAGGACCTACGGCTTGAAGAGCTTTCCGAGGCACGGAGGAGTCTCGGTATATAAAGATGGTCACCCATCCACGCACTGACCGCGGCAGGCGTAGCTTAACTTTATCAATAGACCTATGCGGCTATTATAACTTAGCCACTAGCGAACGAAAGTTTAATGAAATGGTGGAATTATATTGATTTTGAACAGTGAGAAAGAGGATGGAGCTACGTCCTGCATAGCTCCGTCTCTTTCTCACACTGAATTAATATTGAAATAATACTGCTACTAGAGGCGGTGGTTCAGATCCTGATCTTACCTTAACAGTCCCAGTAATAGATATTGCTAACACAACATCATCTTTTCTTGAAGAAGGACGGAGGACCTGGAAAATTATAAACAACATTAAAACAAAATTTATAAGTATTGATTTTGAATTAATATTAAGTTATATTATTATAATCTTTGACATATGTCTCGGAAGTCTGGGGTCCTGGACCTTTGGAAGGCGTACGAGGGGCCGAAGCCAACTCGCAGAGGTCCCTTAGACCATTTTAAATGTTGAGGCACCAACCGGCCATTATCAAATTATTATAATTAATATTAAGACTAATAATAGATTACAAGCGTGATGTTATATTACCACTCACTCGGCCCAGAATTAAGTGACCCATCGACTTACACTGCTTTTGCTACTTTAATTGTTTCTGACGCAAAAAACTGTGTGTGTTCGCGTTTGTGTGCGTGTGTGTGTGTCTGTGTGTGTGTGTGTGTCTCTGTGTGTGTGTGTGTGTGGCTGTGTGTGTGTGTGTGTGTCTGTGTGTGTGTGTCTGTGTGTGTGTGTCTGTGTGTGTGTGTCTGTGTGTGTCTGTGACACCGTAGCTCTTAAACGGATCAACCGATTTGAATGCGGATTTTTGTTTGTTTAATGGTAATAAATGGGAGTGCAGCTACTCACATGTAACGCTGAAATCCAGTCTGGATTCATCTTAGAGCTGAGAGAGAATAGAATCTCTAGCGAGAATGGGTCCAGGATCAGAATCTCTGCGTAGTAGCCATTGCAGAATAGACGGAGATCTTCACTGTTGCACATATGATAAGCCTGAAAATAATACATGGATACATTGTTTTATATTTATTTTAGCTCCAATTTGTTTTGGAATATATTATTATAGTTTAGGGTTAATTATTATGCATAAAGCTACAAATGATGAAATTACATTTTTCAAACAGTCGTCCCAATAAACAACTGTTTTATATTTCAAATATTTGTTATAAGATATTACAATCATATCACGATATTATGTTCCAACAAAAAAGTGGCCTTTCAGTGGTCGTTCAGTAGTGTATCGGTAGTATGTCGATAGTGCGGCAGTACAATAGTTTTCAGTGTTAAAATATTTACAGACTACCCCATCACTATGACATTAACACATTACAGTGGAGCAGACTAGACTACCAATTATTACAAAAGTCTTGTTATGGCGTTTCAATGGCACTACAGTCGTAAGTCAATGGCCATAAACTTTTTTTAGAATACCAAATGTCAATGATTAGTCTATTGAGACACTAATTACACACTGCCGACACACTATTGACCCTATTTTACAGAATTGGGCTCATGGTGCTTTTTTTCAGATTTTGGAGTCAGCCCTAGTCATTGGATGATTTCCCAGCCTTAATAAAAAAAATAAACCCTATATTAGAAGTTGTTAATTTTCTTGGCACTCTCCTAAGTATGTCCCTCGTTTGATCTAGCACACTGTACAAATGATATAAAGGAATTATAATGACTACTAACCTGTATATTAGTGTGAACCTGTGACAACTTGACACTCTCCCTGCACTTGCCATCAACCAGATCCCAGGTGCACATCTCGCCGGCTTCCGATGATGACACTATGAAGTTATTGTCCTGAAAACAGAAATAAAATCATCATTCTTCTGCCATCATTTTACAGTAAGTAATATTTTTAATCTATAATAAAAAATAAAAAAAAAAATTCACAAAAACTAATATTTTTACAAAAACTAATATTTTAACAAATGCTGTAATATTTTTACAAATACTGTAATAATTTACAAATATATGTAAAATATTTCGACAAATATTATAATATTTTTACAAAAACTGTAATATTTTTACAAAAATATGTTACCGCTGAATTATTATACAAGTCCTAAATAATAAAAAAATCATCTTGACTACTGCTATAAGGTCCTGGATTCCGTTCCCAGGAAGCCAGTGTTGTTGGGTTTTTCCATATGGAATTGCTCAGTAGCAGCCCCGAGTCTGGATTTGTGCCCGATTGATGGCAATAGACTCGCCCCTATTACATGAAACTTAAACATAACTGGAGAAATGGAGATGTACTATAGGTGCATCTCTCCTTTGAAGAATACCGTCATTAAGTCTTTGTGTTACAATAACATGTCCAATAAACTCACCTGAATAATTGAAGCCCTAGACAAACAGGTAACAGGAGCAGTATGTCCAACCAACAAACATCTTGGTGTCATCTTTAAAGTATCCGGATCAACCTGCCATATACAGATCTGTCCATCATAGCAGCCGGTGACGAGAGTCTTCTGGTCCCGGGACAGGTAGACGGAGGACACGCAGTGGGTTGGAGCGTGTTTGCCCCATAGCACCACAGGTACTATGAGGTTTGTGCCCGGCATGGCTGAGGAAAAAAGAGATATGACTTGAGTTTTTGTTTGGTTCCGTTGTGTGGTTATAGATCTACCTCCTTATTAATAAACATATTATATCAGGTGAATAGTTACACACCGATTTCTCTCTTTCAGTCATCAGGAATTTAACATTTGAAAGAAGGCAAAGTGTTGTGTAACTATATAGACGTTATACAACATTTATTAGTGAGGGGGTATGTCTAGTTTTTAATTGAATGAATTCACGTAATATCTTTTCACATGTACTTGTGTTTTAGTGGCATATAAACCTATTTTCCTTTCTTTAATAAAATAAAATTGTGAAATACATTTTCTAATGTGTAATTTTGATAAATAAATGCCTATCAGTAAGTTGCAATGGTTTTTTCTAGAAGTAATAGCCTAGTGATGGGAAACCATCATGTTTGAGAGATATTACTCAACAGCATGTGAAGCTAAGTCAGAGGCCCATGGGCAGCATAAAAACTCTGACACCAGGTTAGTCACTAACCACATGAAAAAGAAAAAAAAGAAAGATTGCTTTGATAGATTATCCCAATGTGATTACAAATTTTTATATGTTTTCAGGTACACTCCCAAAGACACAACTAGGTCATAAATAGAGGTTTGAACTGCAGATGAATTTAACTGCATTATCTTGAGTAAAACAATAGGTATGAGTCAGAACATAAAAATCACATGAGTTGTTGAAAGATGTGGCAAGGATAAACCATAAATGCAAAAAAGTAGAGGACTATAATATTATATGCAGTTAAAACCTTTGTGGTACTTAGGAGTGACCTATTGCCAGAAATGGATTATTATTTAATACTTTCAGTAGGTAATTTATTATTTCACATGCTTTTCAAGCAAGAAGTGATATAATAGTGAAATGATTGATTGTAAAAAGTAAGCAATTATTATAGAATCACTGTTTAATGATGTAACATCTTAATAGGTATTTTAAATTATTATGCCACTGTTGGACAAAGTTCTCTCTATTATAGTTTGAAATAAATAAAATTAGACCCTAATAATGTTATACATTAGAATTGAAACTGCAATAATTTATTTTTGCCAAATTTTGCTACACATTCATTATTATTGAATGAACCTAATTTATTGTAACACAGATTACAAACTAAACCTTCTGATATCTGCCCCTGTCTAATGATTTTTATCAGGTAAAAGGCGTAGAATTATGACTTGTAATGTCATGTAATAAGTTAAGGTGAAATCAAAGAAAATTGTGTCCAGCAGTTGTAAAAAAAATAGGAAAAATAAAAATACATATTCAAAATTATCTTGTAAGTAAAGTATTGATAAGAAATTTTGGTAATCTCTACGTTTCAAAGCTATTTACAATCTGTTACAGCACATAGGAAGACAAATAATAAACAATTATTTTTCCATACAAGTTTGACATCTATATGAGATTCATATTGGACACAATCATGTGACAAAACATATTTTACATAGCTACGTTAGGTAACAGCATAAATAGCACACAAATGTACCGCGAAGATGTTTTGTTAACATAATAATATGATAAGACATAGCTTTCGAGGATCACCTGCCTTTAAACCAAGGACAAATCCATTTATTACCTGCTCAGTATTCTTAGCAACCGATAAAAAGGTTTAAACAGTTTCTGCACTGCTAAACGTCCATGGAGACTATCAAAACTTGCACTGAACTGCACTTATTCAATTTTAATTTAATAAAAACACGATTACTGCGACAAAAATCAATCGTCTCTACTGTCACTTTTTTGACAGCTGGCTCATTTCATTTGACGTTGACACTTCGAAATGTCATGTTCACAACGTTTCACATTACCCTGTTACACGAAATCATTATCCAATTCTAATAAGAACCGATATATTTAGATTTAGAAATTGTTAAATTCTGCTACCGGGTATCTGATAATCCTTGGAAATAATATATTAGGACTATCATTATAAACGTACAAATCATAAATAAACACACGCATTTTCACTTTTGGGGTGTACCAAAGATTTAAATCATTACCTGTTTATTCGTGTTCTCTGTCTGTCTATCTCGTTAATTAGACTACTTTTGCATTGTTCTATGCTACTATTATATTTTTTTACGTTTCTGTGCAATACCTTTCAACATTAAATGCATGTAACTTAGTCCTCAGTTCTTCGCTCTTCAATGCTTGGCTTTTTAAAAACCAATACCTCGATTCAAAGATATAACGATCTTAGAGCATTTAACCTAAGAGCATTTAGGTTAAATGCTGATAACGATCGAATCCTTGATTTACCTAAATAGGAAAACTGATAAAAGAGGTCTGAACATTATAGGTTCATTCAAAAAAGTTATGTAATTAATTTTAAAACTCGAACAATAATGACAGTTTTCAATACTGGAGGCAATGCTGATATTTTATTTACATTTTAAATACTACAAAATAACTAGAAACAATGACGGACAAAGGAAAATCAGCTCGCTCGAAATATAACGTAAAAGAAGACAAAAATGTAGATTTAGCAGCTAAAATCGACGAAACTGATGAAATGAAACTCAAAATGCTAGCTGCTTTAGACAAACCTGAACCTGGTGATAGTTTGTACCCACCTGAACTGAATGCCCATTTGATAGAACAACTCAAAGTAGGTAGAAATTATGTCTATAGATAGTTTATTAAGAAACTTCTTTCAATGCCTTTATATACAAGATTCTCCCGACAGCATTAAATAGTTTTCAGTAAGACTAGAATTATGGGCAAAGGGCTTTGGCTTTTCATCAAATCAAGGTCAAGAGCCAGCCCAACAGGCAATAAAAAAGGGCAGCAAAAACGTTACAAATAATTTAGTTGATACATTCACAAGTTACCTTGTAAATATTACTCGGAGAGTAGTGACCAAGTCACATCTGCGAACCCCTCAAATGTCCTATGAACCCTATTGGTTCGTAAGAAAAGTTATCTCGAAACGACAATAAAAATATAACCGTATTCATAAATCGTTGAGCTCTTATAAGCAAACGGCCTCAAATAGGCGAACATCTAATAGGTTAATTATATTATTTACCTATTTCAGGTGATGACATGCGATAACAACGAACTACGCAAATGCGTGTTCTTAAAAGACCAAAATGCGAAAGAGCTAAACAAAACTATAGCCGATCTTAATCAACGAATCCGTGATATAATATCCGGTACTGGCCCCGCCATTTCCTCAAAATCCGCCGGTATTATCAGCGCAAAGATAACTGACCTCTGTAAACAGAACCGCCATTTGGTCGCTGAGGTCGAAGGCTATAAAACAAAAAATGCAGCGTTAGAACGAAAAGTGATGCAGCTCGAAGCCTTAAATAAAGAACATGAACAACTAGACATATGTTTGTGCAAAGACGAACCAATAGACGCAAGCCCTGATGAGCTTAAGGAGCTCAACAACAAACTATCGTCAGTAAACAAAAAGCTTTACGAAAGTAAAAATCGAAATCTGGAGCTAAAAAACGAAATACTGATGGCCACAAAAATTCTTCAGATGGAATTGGGGGATAAGTTTACAAGTATCAAGGAGTTGCAGAATGATGTGCTGGGTTGGAAAGGCAGGGCGCAGCAGATACTACTACTGCAAGCTAAAGTTAGTGACCTAGAGAATAAATTGAATGCGAAACCAAAGACAGATGCGCAGTTAGCCGATGCCAAGAGAAAGGATCCAAGTCAGGTATGGTAAAGTGGTAAGCGGGATTGCCCGAAAGGGTTACCGCTACCCCGACGGGCAAAGGTAAAAGGAACATGCATAGGTTTTAATCAGTAAGAGTCTGACACTCCCTTTCGCAACACCTAGTGCGGGAGGAGTCATTTGATAATATCCCGCGTTTTTCCCAAAAAAAGGTATGGTAAAGTCAGAGAAATCAATTGCGTTACAAATTGACGATTGATTTTTTGTATATTCTAATCACAATTTATTGTTTTTATTTGACGGTACCTATTATGAAATCTACCACGACAAATTGACAAAAATTATTTTAAAAACATACATCATGGACATATTATGTTTTTGATTTTACGTCGAGAGTTTGCCTCTCAAGTGCTTTTCTTATTTCTGCTATTATATTATTATAATTAGCCGTATAAATTAGTGTCGCTTGGCAGGGCTAAGGCCTAAGCACCTTTTCCTCCTTTCACGTACCTCTATCTCCTGTCATTTGAAGCAAATTTGTAAGTAGAGAGCCAGCCGCGCTGTCGTTCGTCGAAAATCTTATATATATAATTCTTCTGTGCGTGTGTATGTCACTGAACTCCTCCTAAACGGCTGGACCGATTTTAATGAAATTTGTTGTGTGTGTTACAGTGGCTTTGAGGATGGTTTAGATTAAAAAAAAAAAAATTACAAGGCGGAACGAAGTTCGCAGGGACAGCTAGTAGGTATATAAAGTAATAGAGAGAAAACATTACTGAAAGAAGTGTCGTTCCCTCCCACAGCTACTTCGAGATATAGAACAAAGAAAAAAGAAGGAGGTGGAGCAGGCAATGAAAGAAATGGAAAGTCTGAAAGAAGAAAATCAAGATCTAAAGAGAAAGCTGGAAGGTTCTAGATGCAGGATTAGAAATTTGGAATGCGACGCAACTACAATTAGACAAAAGATGCAGACTTTTGTTGAAAAGAGTAGCCATGATGACTTGTTGATTAATGAACAAAGGGTAAGGAAGATTAGTTTAAATTCTGGCCCATTTCATTGCTTAAATTAATCCTTTTGTGTTGTTAAGTCATGTCGAAATAGTTAGTAGGTACCTAATTACAACTTGTTTTTTCGTTAATTTTCTTACAGAATCAAATCAAAACTTCGGAGCTTTATTATCAGGACGTTCTGAAAGAGAACACAGCTAAAATGAATAAGATGAACGTTGAAATCGGTGAATACCAAAAACTAACAAAAAATACTGCTGCTAAAATAGACGCCTTACGAAAACAGGCAACTGAAAAGGCGGCCAAGATCGAAGAACTAAGAGCTCAACTTTTGAGATATGAGGAATGTTCTCTTCAAAGCATATTCTTCACTCCAATGAAGACAGCTACAGACAATGAAATAAAAAAGCTGTCCGAATTGGTGGTGATCCTAAATTCGAGGTTAGACGCGGAGAGGCGCAAATGGGATGAGTTAGAAACCAGTAACAGAAAACTAAAAGAAAGAAAAAGACGTTTGGAACGAAAAATCGTTAGTTTGGAAGATGAAGTAAGGACGCTGAGAGATTCTAGGAAAGGTTCGAGGATGTCAAAGACTTCAATCTCGAAAGAACATAACTTTGACTTCAATAATGGATCTTCCACTGTTGTTAAGAAGTCTTCCACTGAAGGGAGCGGTAACAAGCCCAGTGATTCTGGAACAGGTTCAGATTCTCAACCTGGTGACGAACTCGATAAAGATGATTTAAAATATAGGCTAGAATTGACTGAAGAGAAACTTAAAATTCTAGAGGATAAACTAAAGATGATGGAAGAAGAAAAACAACATGATTATAATCATTTGACTGAGATGATACAAACGTCAAAACAGTTGTTCAATGAAGCGCTGGCGGTCCTCCAAAGAGAGAAATGCCTTTGTTCGTAGTTATTTTTTTACGTTATTTATTTGCTTTTGTTCTAATTACATAGTTTTGGGATACGTACGTTTTTAATATTAGTAACGAGGTCAAGCGCATTAGCAACTTCTTGGGATATTTAATTAATTAGAAACTATTGAATTTTATTATTTATTTACTTAGGAAACCGTACATGTTAAATACTTAATTTGTTTGCATGTGGTTGACGGTAGTTGAGTATTGATTTCGTATTTTAAATTACTATGCGGCAACATTTTACTGGTTTTTTATGGTAGAAATATTTTGTTACGTTGGCCACCCCAACCGCCGCCATTTGTCATTTTTTTGGCATGCGCGTACGGAGATGCTACGAAAATCGTGCTCTTGAGTGTTTTCTTACAATACCGAGTTTTAAACTTTGTTTGTGAATCGTGAAAACCCGTGTTGCTCTGTGAAATATCAGTGCTTTATTATATTTATTGTGTTTTTGTGTTAAAAACAATCATCATGAATAAAACTTGCGCAAGGTGTGAGAAAACAGTTTATCCGACTGAGGAATTGAAATGTTTGGACAAGGTAATTTTCACTTGTATTCCTTTTAAAACCTATTACAAGCCGGTTAACATTTTTATTGCATATTTTTATGAGAATATCGATAGAAATGCCGATTTGAAAGCTGGTCATTGAATGTAATTTTCGGTGTTCTAAATTCAACGGACTAACTTTTTTCGTAACTATTGTCGTGTGCCGGGCACATCAATTCATACAGCCGGACGCGTGACTCATTAAATTATATAAATTGCTGCTGATATCATTGTGAACTCTTTATAATACCGCATCTGTACTTGCATCGACCTTTTTACCTAATTAGAGTCGTCTTAGGCAATTTGCGACCTTGTGTCACATTATTGTATCGATTGTATTCAAATGATCTCTTGGAAGAATAGAGATAATTCCTTTGCCAATTAGTTGAATGAGATGAGATAAAATTTGCTGATAAATTGCTGATGACTAGGCAGCATGGTCTCAGACCTTAGCCTGTTCCGTCGGGAAAGAATAAAAAAAAAAAAAAATTAACGCGATTTGTTTACTAATCTAATTTAATTTTTATCGTTATAATCTCACTTGCCTAATGCTTTATCTTGAAAGATAAGAACTGAAATTATGGACTTTATTTATGTACGTCTTGTAGATAACTAATCTTTTGAATGTCATGAAAAGTCATTTTTACAGGTTAAAAAAGTTTTTGACAAACTTTGCTTTAACTTTCAGCATGTGAATTCAAAATCTACAAAGTTAGTCATGAAAATCTTGGCAATCTAAATATTTTTTTCTCATCTCCAAACATAGACAATTCATGTCTAGTGCTTATGCTACAAAATTCATTAGGGGTGCATACCAAGCAACCTGCTTATTACACCTGTACTTTTTGAAAAGTCACATTCAAAAAGTCATAAAACGAACAATATTTTGCAAGAAGTTTGTCACCCAAAACTAGAAAACAATGAGATTAAACACTAACACAATGTCTAAGGAGTGTTAATTTAATAGGCAGATTTAATATTACTTATTTAATTTTTACAATAAATAAATTCATCAATTCAAAAGAGTTCACAGCTTCTAAAACATGCCATCCTTAATATAAGTTATAAGAAAAGTATTTGAGTAGGCAGATGTTAAAATGGCCAGTCCATAAAACATGCACTTTTATGGCTACAACCATTTCAGGTTCCACCAATAAAAATAGGTATTTATGAGCAAAGAATGTGCTACTTTCAATATCTGGTTTGAAAATATTTGTAACATGAGGACTTTTTAACAAACATTCGGCATTCCTTAGCTAGTTAATTTTCTTTTGTAAAATTGAAACGAGGCAGAATAACAGCATTTTTTTTTAATTTCTACTTAGAGAAATATAAAGACAGTAACTGAAACTGCCCACAGTAGTAAGAATATACTCCCAAGCAACAAATCTGTAAAGTAGGAATACGCCTTAGTCACCGTATTTGAAAATGTAACTGGATTACAGTTGTTTACTGCATACAAAAGGTCGTCAGATATATGGTCTAAAAAGTCGGTGTGGGTAAAAAGTCGTGCTTTACTAATCTAACTAGACGTCATGCGAAAATGTATTATTTGGTACACTAAGAATTCAGCGGGATTGTCTGAAAGAGTTACTGCTACCCCGGAACATTCAAGGCTAAGAAAGGAACATGGATGAGTTTTAGTCAGTATGAGTCTGACACTCCTACCCCACTCCCACCTCTACACCCAGAGCGGCAGGGACCATTTGATGATTTCCCACCCTCAAAAAAAAGGTACCTACTCTAAGAATCACTGGTCACTACATAGTATAAAACAAAGTCGCTTTCTCTGACCCTATATCCCTATGTATGCTTAAATCTTTAAAACTACGCAACGGATTTTGATGCGGTGTTTTTAATAGATAGAAGAGGAAGGTTTATGTGTATAATTTGTCGACATATTATGCGGGCGAAGCCGCGGGCGGAAGCTAGTATAGTATAAAGCAAGTCGCTTCCGCTGTCTTCTTAAAAGACACAACGGATTTTGATGCAGTTTTTTTAATAGATAGAGTGATTCAAGAGGAAGGATTATAATTATGTATAATAACATGCAATTTCATCCGCGCGGGTGAAGCCACAGGCAGCAGAAGCTAGTAGAATACAAAGTTCACAAACTAGGTAACAATACATTGTGTTAGGTTAAACTTGGGACATAATATCAGGGGGTAGTACCCATAAAAATGAACAACTTGAACTCAAATCAATCTGCCTTTGCCCAACTATGTTATGGACCCTAAAACACAAACCACAAAAAACAAATCATCATTTCGTCAATATGTTTGGAATTGGAACTGCTGATAATATATACCTATTTTTTCATATTTTCAGTAGTCAAAGTTGTTAATTTTTTTTATACACCCTTAAAGTATGCCCCACTAACCTATTGACCTCTTGGTTGTATATCAATGACGGTGTCCGCAACGCCCAGATCATAAAAATAAAAAAAACTTTGTTTCAGACGAATAGGGTCTTGTAATTACATAAAAAAACTAAAACCGAACTAGATACTCAGTCTTATTAACGCCATTCAGGTGGCATGGGCACGAAAACTTATTAATCCGACTGGGTTAAGAGGTTAACATACACAGTTTATAGATAAACTCCCCTTGAAGGCATGAGTTAAAAAAAAACAAATAGTATGCATGTACGTATGTAGTACTATTTTTGCTTTGTTTACATTCATACCTTTAATTGTTATAATATTTTGCTTCTTTTCATATAATATGTACTAACAATTACAAGTGTCAAGTTTTTGTCAATATTGAATGGTGATTCACATTCAAACAATTATTGGGCTTGTGTTATGGTAGTCTCATGTAATAATGCAGGTATTTTGATGATGTTTGTATGTAACCTTTGGTCCTGGTCATAGAGGAACGGACACTACTTACAGGATGGAACTGTCCATTCATCATCATTCTCCTACCCTTATCCCAATTTATTTGGGGTCAGCGCAACATGTTTTCTTCTTCCATACTTCTCTATTAGTCGTCATCTCGGTAGTCACTCCCTTACTATCCATATCATCTTTCACACAATCCATTCATCGTTTCTTTGGTCTCCCTCTACTTGTATAGCCATCCACATTCATACTCACAATTTTCCTGACAACATTTTCCTCATTCCTCCGCATAACATGCCCATACCATGACAACCGGTTTCCACACAACTTTTCAATCACCGGTGTCACTTTCAGACTTCCTCTTATTTACTCATTCCGTATTCTATTCATTCGCATAACACCACACATCCCTCTTAGCATTCTCATCTCAGCTGCATGCAATTGTCTTTCATTCATTCCTTTTGTGGCCCAACACTCTGATCCATACAAGACGGCAGGTCTAACCATGCTTTTATAAATCTTCCCCTTAAGGTCTGGGTAAGGGAACTGTCCATTACTACTCGAAAAAAAAAAATGTTTAATTATATGAGATACATAAATTTTTTATATATTTTTTTTTCTAACTGAAAAATCTGCAATTTTGAGTTAAATATTAGTACTAGCAAATTTGAAAATTTGATTATTTTTGCAGATTTGCTTCAAAAATGACATTACTAAACCTAAAAATGAAGGAGCTAGAAGGATGGTGACTTTATGCTTGCTGCACTTTCATAAATAGGTCTTTTTAAATGATGCCAAGTTTCTGGCATATGATTGACTAGCTGTTCCCCGCGGTTTCACCCCCGCTGCGCGGCTCCTATTGGTCGTAGCGTGATGTTATACAGCCTATAGCCTTCCTCGATAAATGGACTATTCAACGCAAAAAGAATCTAGCAATTCGAACCAGTAGTTCCTGAGATTAGCGCGTTCAAACAAACAAACAAACAAACTCTTCAGCTTTATAATATTACACAGTGTTGTTTTCATATATTCTGTATACCAGAAGCTCCCTAAATAAGCATTGCGGCATTGTCCCAGGGGCTGTTTACCTTAATTGTAGTATATTATGAGTTTTCCCTAAGTTAATTAGTAATATGGTGAAGTCATAATCCGATAGGTCATTATAATGTTATGTACGTATGGGAGATACATGAGGTAATAAATGGAATTAACTGAAATAATGTGTGTAATTGTTAGAATATAACCATATTTGTTGTGATAACACTTAATGAGGATAATTCTTTAGAGGAAAGATTTGATTGTTTGCATTGAAGCACCAAAACTTTTGAACCGATTTGAAAAATTAATTACTCTTGGGCAGCTACACTATCCCCGGGTGGCATAGTCAGTCAAGTCATTTATTTCAAATAGGCACAAGAAAGGTACTTTTGAACGTCAAAAATGAACAAGAATTAGAATTGATTCTAGTCGCCCCTTCCAAAAGGTAGTTTCGTGTGGAGAAGAATGGGCATGAAACTCCGCCATTTCTCTTTTAAAATGTTTTGTAATACATGACATTACAACATTATATGTCTAGACGATGCACCTAGACTAAAAGAATACACCACAGAAGGTGAAAAGAAAAACACATATAGCAATGGCAGGTATACTTAATTATGTCATAAGTACATCGTGCTCACATATTTACAAACATGCTGAAAGTTAATAATAATAAATTAATCAATGTGTGAGAAGTTATTTTTAATAAAATAATATGGTACAAATTATATTGCTATAAGTATGATATTTACAAAAAATAAATTGGGATCCTTACTAAAACTCCAATAAGGTAACAATTTCCAACATTCACACGGGCGAAGCCGCGGGCAGAAGCTAGTTCTTTATAATACTCTCATTATAGAGAATAATAAATGCCTAGCAGTATGCAATCTGTTAAATACTTCTTTTAATGAAAAAATTTCATAACAAAAGTTCATTTTTATGAAAAGTTTTATAAACGAAAAGTTAATGCATGTATTTTGAGTATTAATAAGGATGGTTTTCAGAGTAGGCGTAGACCAAAATAGCAATGAATGGATTATGAAAGATGCCATATATATAGCCAAGATGTTAACTAAAGAGAAGTATGAAAGAAAAAGACATGCAGTTTTGCCAAATCGCTACATAGTATAAACAAAGTCGCTTTATCTGTCCCTATATCCCTATGTATGCTTAAATCTTTAAAATTACGCACCGGAATTTGATGCGGTTTTATGTAATAGGTAGAGTGATTCAAGGGGAAGGTTTTTGTGTATAATTTGTCGACATATTATGCGGGCGAAGCCGCGGGCGGAAGCTAGTAAATTTATGTATAAGGGTAGCAGAATGATGATGATTCGGGATTTATATGATCGATACAAAAATGCATTCCATATTAGCCAACGCGTAAGCCATCAGAACTAAATTGTATACCAGAACTGCGGATTAAAAAAAATAAATAAAGTGTATTCCATAATTTATAGCCAACCTCTCAACTTTAGGTAAATATCCGATTATCCGTTCTCTACTTCTACACTACTGTAATACTGCCGTGCTAAATGATCATAAAAGTCAAACCACACACTTTTTAGGTTTCTCAATTATTGCCTTTCTAAAGGACTGATGTACCTTTTAACTTGTCTCATCTTGATTTTTGGTAAAAAAATACCTATAATTGGTAAAAACAGTTTTATTCGTTACAAATAAGTGTACTTTTATCCATACCAAAATAAAAAAAAGGGAAACAAAATAAGAATGTAAAAAATACTGACTATTTTTAAAAGTTCTCTAATCAAAATTATTACCCAGTAGTTTTTTTTAATGGGTTTTTGATATTTCTGTGGCAAAAGTTTAAATACCTAGCAGTAAATGTAAAATTGATACTGTTTTTGTATCAGATTTTGTGCTAAGTGGACGAGCCCTGTTTGATGACTATCATTTGCTAAAAAAAAATTGGGCTAGACTTCTAAACGACGCAGAAAATCACCGTTATTTAAAAAAAGCTCTAATTTTAGATAAAACGAAGTAAAAAATACAAATATCCAAATTAAACCTCCAAAAAGATATGATTCCGGCCAGGATCGAACTGGCGGCCTTCTGCGTGTAAAGCAGATGTGATAACCACTACACCACGGAACCAGTTGTAAGTATGTTCGAAATTCGCGACTACTTTGTACACTCGCTTTCATTTGTACATTGAATAGTTCTTTACGTTACGTCACACTATACAAATTGTATGTACGAATAGTAAAGTGATTGGTATTCAGACATGCAACATGACATGTAATCATGTGCTTTGTATCGTGTCTTGCAGTGCTGTGTTGTAATATTCAAATGCTTTGTTGATAAGAAATTGTGATACGTTAATTATCTTTATAGTTTTTTTATATCTAGGTACTATCGAAGTGTGATACGTGATGTTTTCGTGGGCTTTCCATAGTTCCAGCGTGATTTCCCCATTCACACTATAGTGCCAAAAACGCGCAATAGATGTTCTGTTTCACTGCTTAGAATAATTGTAGCAAAATTGCGCTGAAAACTATTTTTAACGGAAGGTTTCGTGATGTTTTTCGCAAGCTTAAATTCGATAGGATTGCATTTTCGACATATTGGTCCAGGCGAACCCCTAAAATACAAAAAAAGTCGACATTTATTGCCACCCACGGAGATGAGATTCGCCGTAACTTCGCCGGGCTAAAAATTCTAAACAGACGGAGCGGATTTTTCTAATTAACTTTAAACTAGATCATTTCATCGATTCTGGAAACATCTCGCCGCGAAAACGTAGAGGAAGTGAGCTGTCATTCTTCCTATTGCTAGGGATTGACACCATTGACGGCTCATTTGAAGCTCACTTCAATAAATAAATTCACCTAAGTTTTCACGATGTTTTTTTTTTTTGAATTTTTTTTTCAGCGCATAAAAAACTCGTTCAAGCCCTATCAGTGTCATCCTTGCGGTGGAGTATTGACACTGACAGTTCTGGACTACTCTGGAGCGCTATTTAGATGTGCTAATCGCGTTCAGTTTTATTGATAAAACTAGCTTCTGCCCGCGGCTTCGCCCGCGTGGATGACGGAAATTGTTATTATACATATAAACCTTCCACTTGAATCACTCTATCTATTAAAAAAAACCGCATCAAAATCCATTGCGTAGTTTTAAAGATTTAAGCATACATAGGGTTATAGGGACAGAGAAAGCGACTTTGTTTTATACTATGCAGTGATCGTGATTAGCACTTAGTAAAATCTACTTTGGCCACGTTCCCTACGACCATGCTCCTTAATTGTCAAACAAAACGTTGTAATATCGGATTTCCGATACCTTATAAAGCGAGAAATATGCTCGGCTCACAACATAATAAGGTATCAATGAATAATAATGATATGGTATTATGTAACCAGCTGTTACAACACTTAAAGCAACATTGTAAACAAATAAAGCGTGAAAGTGCACCTTTTCTAGACCATAGTCACATTATGACGTTGAAAATGGCGGCAATTAGCCTCCATTTTTGAATTTTTGACAGTTAAAATTTTGACATAACTGTTTCGTAAGCGAAAGTTGCTTTCGTGCATTCATAAATCTAAAAGTAGCTCGATTCCGGATTTAGTAATCGCGCTACAATCAAATAAACCTTATCTAGAATGAGATCTAGATCTGATAAGTCAGATAACATCACGCTTGTAATTCTCGAAGGGTTTGGCAGTACTCACTTCTCGCCAATTTGTAAAAGTCCCATGTTAAAGGGGGCCATCAATTCGGACAGTTGGTGAGACACAAAAAATTGGGTGTTTCAGCCAAATTGGGGCACCTGGCAATACTAGCTAGGTCCCGGAGGCGGATCTCACTTGGCGCCCAAATGGGACTTTGTAATTACACATTAGGGCGCCAAGTGGGCCACCTTTCTCAAATGAAAACGTTGCTGTGACAAATAATAATCTGTTATTAACTCAGGCCTACGACGTAATTTAAATACATGCAAACACAAACTTGACTCCAAGATAAATTATTGCAGTCATTTGCTAATACTGAATTATCCACTATAGTGTAGAAGTCCTACTAGCTACTATTCTAATCAACGTAACTGAGTGTTGAAAGCATACATAATCTTATAAAGCTATCTAAAATTCCTTCATTATGAAACGGCAGAATTTATTGTCGAAGTAAAATATGCTCGCGCTTGACCTCTTTCACATGGTAAGCAATGATGTGATCGACGGTGAAGCACGCTTGCCTAGAAGAAACCTATTCACTCTTAACTTAGACGCCTAATGATTTTTTATATGACCCATGGAACAGTCGGGTGATTCTGTAAATATATCGCCGTGAAAACGTAGATGAAGTGAGCGTGTAAAGTGAGTTATCAATAGTGTCAATCCCTAACATTATGTGGCACGACAGCTCACTTAACCCAAGTATTCACGGTAAGATTGTTGCAGCATAACACAACAGTACAGTAAAACGGGATGTATATGGATAAGATGGATGGATGCAAGGTTGAATCGGAACGAAACTTTATAATCTACTAGCTGATCCGACAGACGTTGTCCTGTCTTAACTATGATACCTACCTTACCTACCCTACCTACCTACTCTACCTACCAACTTACCTACCCTACCTATGTGCAATAAAAATATTTTTCTCATACAAACTTTGCCACCCCTTGTAACCCTTTTAGGGGTTGAATTTCCAAAAAATAATATGCCTATGTCCTTCTCATGAATGCAAACTATCTACATACCAAATTTCAGCAAAATCGGTTGGGTGGTTTAGGCGTGAAAAGGTAACAGACAGACAGAAAGACAGAGTTACTTTCGCATTTATAATATTAGTGTGGATTTTAACGTTGAAATAATATATTTGGATGCCAACAAGGACACTTAATCGTTCAATATAATACAGTAAACATATTAGAGCCCTTTTTGGCCAAAATATGTATTATTTCACTGTTAAAATCCCTTTTAAAGCTTCGTCTCGATTCACCCTTGTATCCCTGTTCACCCCATTTTACGGTAGTGAAAACTCTGCAATCAATCTGCCTAGCCTTTTCCCAACTATGTTAGGATCAGCTTCCAGGCTAAACAGAATACCAATATTTTACATGGAGCCAGACGAATGACACAGCAATGAATTATGAAATTAATTACTTTTAATGCTGTAATTTTGAAACGGCTACTGTTAAAAATGTCTTAACTTCAAAAACGTTAGGATTGGTTCCGCCATTTTGATTCGTTAGTGCCAATGTGAAGAAATTCTCAATCTATTGTGTTGTGGGTCAACATCGTTGGTTATTCGCCAATTAAGAAACAATGTACGGTTTTCATTAGATTTTTTTATTACTTTGAACACTGATTACATGTGTTGCGTGCTTAGTATTGAATGGGGTTACCAAAACTTAAAAGTCTTTGGGACAATCCCGACCTTATTACTAAACAAGGAGATTGAGCCATTTTTAATTTAAACCTCTTTTCCAACGTTGATGTTTCAAAGTTGTATTATGAACTTAGTTAACCTCAGTTGGGAATAAGGTAGCTGAGCTGTTAGGGGCTACTTTGCACATTCAAATGGTTTTCTATACAGGGTGTAACAGAAAGGGTATATATATACATATAAAAGCATATGCTATAGACCACCAAACTGAACAACTTTTACTATAGGAGCAACTCCGAAATAGTGAAAAAAAAAATCAGCTGTTCCTTACATTTCGACGAGTCACGTGACCAAAAATGTATAGAACAGCTCTTTTTTTTTGCGATTTCGGAGTTGGTTTGGTGGTCTGTAGCATATCTCTTTGTATGTATATAATTATAATATACCCTTTCGATTACACCCAGTATATCAATGACTTGGTATTATTTACAATTTGTTTTACTTGTAGGTGCTCTATGAAACCCTTCGCATTGGAATAAATGCTATTAGTATTTTCGTCACCTTTTTGATGAATGAAAAGTATTTGCATTTTTGAAATTCTGTCTTCGCGCAAACACTCTGCATGTTGTGATACTTATTTTAGTTTTCAATAACATGTCGTGTATAATAAGTATGTATATATGTATTGTAAATACATTTATGTCTTCATGTTGTTTCAGACACGTCATGTTGACTATTATGTTCACCTTTTGTCAAGTATTGTATACAAGTTTTTAGGTGTAAATGAAAACTGTACAAACAACAAATTTTGCCCAAACCAGTAATTTGTCGGGAGCTCATTTTAACCATGAACGCTAGAACGTAAACCATCGGAGTCCCTTCACACGCCAAGCCACAAAAAGTGTCGCTTTCTAGTCGGCTACGTGTTGTGCACGTTTTCATAATTATGTCGGCTATATCCGACCGTTTCGCTGAAAAGGTTAATATTACGCATAATATCTTAACTAGAGCAGTATAATGAGTTTTATGAAGTATCTAGATCACGTTCGCAACGTTCGTAAAGAAATACCAGCACTGTGGACATAGCAACTAGCAAGGTCGGTTGATAAGAATGTTATGTATTATACTGATAACACACAATAGGGGACTATTCCCAGCCTGTAGTTGCGTAATAATGATAGATAATATACCATTCAAGTATACTTGTAATCAGCGGGACTGTCTGAAAGGGTTACCGCTGCCCGGAACTAGGACTAAAGGAAGAAATAGCCCATCCATTGCTTTTTAGTCAGTTACTGACACTCCCTTCTGCTCCCCCCACAGCGGGAGGAGTCATTTGATGACTTCCCATTCTTAAAAAAAACTGTAGGTGCTTATAATTATGCTTTGGCAGAAGAAAGAACACACACAAAAGTAATTATTTAATTGTTTATTTCGTGCTAGTGTTGTGACCATAGTCACATATTTGTGTCGTTAGCGTACAGGGCGTCCTGCGGACTCTCCGTCCGCATTCCGGCCCATAGTGCTGCTCGACGAGGTCGGCAAACTCTTCGAGAGAATTATTGCGGGCCGCCTCGTCGGGCACCTTGGAAGGACGGGGCCGGACCTTGCGGACTGCCAGTTTGGCTTCCGCAAGGGGCGCTCGACGGTGGACGCCATCATGCGCGTTAGAGCCCTCACGACGGGGGACGCGGTGTCCCAGGGTAGGGTCGTCGTGGCGGTGTCACTCGACATCGCCAACGCTTTCAACACCCTGCCCTGGAGTTGCATTGGGGAAGCACTCCGGTATCACCGGGTGCCGACCTACCTCCGTCGAATAGTCGGGGCGTACCTGACGGACAGAGCCGTCATCTACCCCGGTCGCGATGGGGAATGGAACCGGCGAGAGATGTCGTGCGGTGTCCCACAGGGATCGGTTCTGGGGCCGCACCTGTGGGACATCGGCTACGACTGGGTGCTGCGGGCCGACCTCCCTGACGGCGTCAGCGTAATTTGTTACGCTGACGACACGCTGGTCTTGGCGCAGGGAAGGTCGCATCAGGCGGCGGCCGACGCGATGACACGCGGTGTTGCGATAGTCGTTGAGAGGATCCGGCAGTTGGGTCTCGAGGTGGCATTGCACAAATCCGAGGCCATGTCCTTTCATGGGCCTCGGAATAGGCCACCATCGGGATCCCAACTTACGGTAGGAGGGGTTCACATCGGCGTCGAGACCACGATGAAATACCTGGGTCTGGTCCTCGACAGCCGATGGAATTTCGTGGAGCATTTCCGACGTTTGGCCCCCAAGCTGGAACGGACTGGGGCCGCCTTAAAGCGGCTCTTGCCCAATTTGAGGGGGCCAAACGCCTCCTGCCGGAGGCTTTACGCGGGAGTCGTGCGGTCCATGGCCCTTTACGGGGCCCCGGTGTGGGCGCGTTCATTGCGGCGGCGAGCCGCCCACTACCTGAACGCGCCCCAAAAGGTGGTAGCCATTCGGCTAATCCGGGGGTACCGCACGATCTCGGGCGAGGCGGCGAGCCTCCTTGCCGGACTGCCGCCGTGGGATCTGGAGGCGATAGTCCTCGCGCGCCTGTACGAGTGGCGCGCGGAGGTACTAAGCCGGGGGGAAACTCCGTTTCCGCAGCAAATTGCGGCGGAGCGGACGGACCTCCGGCGCGATCTCATGGCGGCCTGGAATCAGCGACTGTCGCAACCCAGCGCAGGGCACGCCACGATAGTGGCGGTAAGGCCCCTCTTTGAGGAGTGGCTAGAGAGGCGTCACGGCGCCCTCACCTTCCGCCTGACGCAGGTCCTCACCGGACATGGATGTTTCGGGAGGTTCCTGCACATCATCAGGCGGGAGGAAACGCCCGGGTGTCACCACTGCGAGGATCGCCCAGAGGACACGGTAGAGCACACGGTGCAAACTTGCCCCGCTTGGGCGGAGCACCGCCGTGTCCTCGTAGAGGCGATCGGCGGCGGCGACCTCTCGCGCCCGGCCCTGGTGCAAGCCATGGTCCGGGGCGAGAGGGAGTGGGAGGCAGTCACCTCCTTCTGCGAAAAAGTTATGCTCGCGAAGGAGGTGGCGGGATGGGAGAGAGAAAGGTCCTCCCGTCCCAGCCGCCGCGGGAGACGCTCCGGGCGTCGGGAGCCACGTGACGACTCCCGGCCACCGTAGGCGCGGGCCTGCGGACGGTGAGTAATGGGTGACTCGCCGTCCGATCAGCACCAGACCCGTGCCGTACGGCGCGTATATGTTCCACGCGCGCCTCAAAGAGATGTCAGCATATGAAGGGGCCCCTCAGGGCCAAGCCTGCCGGGTAAGCGGGATTGTCCGAAAGGGTTACCGCTACCCCGGAACATAAAGGGCTACGGAAGGAACATGGATGGGTTTTAGTCAGTAAGAGTCTGACACTCCCTTCCGCTCCACCCAGAGCGGGAGCAGTCATTGGATGATTTCCCAGCCTTAAAAAAAAAAAAAAAAAAAAAAAAAAAAAAAGCGTACAGGGCGTGTGCTTGCTTGTCACGTATGACAATGGCGTTCAAAAGGTTAAGTACCATTAGCACTTACCACGAAAAGCTCCACATATTATGTTACATTCATTCGCCAATTCAACGCGTTTGATTCCACGAAACTGAGTCACATTCGTAATAATATAAAATGGGGTTATCCCTACGCATTCCGTGCCGATTTTGTCCCTATCCGTATTGTACGCTCTGCTATTGACCATATGCCTCCCCCAAACTTTGGTAATGAATAGTTGCTATGCCCCTCGACATCTATTAATCTTTATCTAAGGGTGATGGGGTCTATTCTTGGCTATTTTAGATCGGGCCTTTTCGTAATTATCTTTCAAAACTTCATAGTAATTTCGTTCATTTGGTCTTGTTCTTTTGGTTAGTGACTAACCTGGTGAGAGTTTTTACGCTGCCCATTGGCCTCTGACTTAGCTTCACACGCTGTTGTGAAATATCTCTCAGGCATGCTGGTTTCCTCACGATGTTTTCCTTCACCTGAGAAATATCTCTCTACTGTAAAGTCATTTGTGTGGTAATCCAGGTTATAAACTATCTGTGTGCCAAATTTCATACCAATTCGTGCAGCCATTTTACGCCATTCCGGAACATACATCCAGACTAACGGACACTAAATAAAACAGACCCGTTGTTAACACATCGCGGCAATTAGGTATTTTAAAGACATTCCGTGTAAAGTTTTCACTTCGTTACCATTATATTATATTTTTTAAGAAAACTCCTGAAAAAACCTTGTTTAGAGAGTATTCTCAGCCATATTCTCCCATCATCCAAGCATATCAGACACCAGATAAATCTTCTGATTTATACCCGGCTTAGTAACATAGTATGTCAACATTTGTGAGCGTTGAAGCGATAAGAGTCATTGTGCCCGTGTTTAGAACCGTGACGGAATCACGGTAGTACGGTGACGATTCGTGTCTGTTTTGTGGGACATGGAGGAAGTTATACATAAGGAGAGGAGTGAAAAAGTTGTGTACAGTGTAAATTATGATGATGAAAGAATGTTACAGTCACAAGCTCAAAGAATTGGTCAGGTTGGTTGGTTGATTGGTGGTTAGCTGATTAGCCTGGGGGCCTACAGTGTCAATCGTTCCGTGTCGATTCGATTTCGAAAATTGTTTATCGAACAATTCGTTATCTCAGCGATTCGCATTGTCGGATGAATCTGAAAAGTCAGAGGCCTCGAGTTCGAACTCCAGACCTATGAGTTTGCAGGCCGACGGTCACACTAGGCTATCACTGCCTGATTAAAATTTATAAAATTAATTTAATAAAAAATAGTAATATTGATAATTATTGTATGCTAATTCAAACTTCTATATTTTCAAATAGATTAATTACACGACTAATACTTTTGCCATCTATCCACTGTTATGAACACCTCATGGTGTCCCCATGTCATCGGGCGCGCCTACAAACACTATTATTGATTTAATAATTCAATTCAGACCACTATGCCACTGCGCAGCTTCTTTGTAATAATTGTATCTTCACGACATTGTACAGATTTAGTTTAAGAAGTATTTCTTAGGATTTGAAATATGTCGAACAAATTTACAACATTTTAGGAATTTGTGAAAACTGTAGACACGCTGTAGTAAGTATATTTGCTTCAAGGAATAAGCTACTTACGTGGGTAAAATATCCTTTTTGATGAGGAATCAGACTCTAGGAACGATCCAGCTGGTCGATTCTGTAAAAACCTCACCGTGATAACTTAAATGAAGTGAGCGTGAACTGAGCTGTCGCTCCACATGATGGAGGAGGCACTAGGGATTGAAACTATTGACAGCTACTCTTCCCAACTATTTTGGGATCGGCTTCCAGCCTAACCGGATGCAGCTGAATACCAGTATTTTACATGAAACGACTGCCTATCTGACCTCCACAACCCAGTAACTGGGTAAGACTGGCTGACTTTCGGGCTTCTGACGACCCGTAACGACTGTCAAAGATGCACAAATGACAGCCGGGACCAACGGCTTAACGTGGTTTCCAAGGCACGGATGTTCTACCAGAACCGTCAGGTGCCTTTAGTTAAGCAATGGAACCTTTTGCGGCCAGTTACGCAAGTTTGTGACAAAAGAAAAAATTACACAATATTCCACCTTAATATCAAAATGAATACAACCTTATTCTCAGCTAAACAACTCCATATATGACGAGAACAACAGTCATAAACCCAACTACACACAGATGTTCGCCACAGTATAGAAAGTAGCAAGTAAACCATAACTGCGACCCGTTCGTGGCGCCTGGGGTTAAGCGCCGGTTGCACAATGCCAATCTTTTGTTAACCGGCGTTAGTTTGACATTCAATTACGGCGTTTATTGTTGCTGTTCAGCTGTAATAGTGACCGGCGAATAACTTGATTTGAGACACGTATTGGGTACGGGGTCCGTGTTTTTGTATCATTCAGAGGGGCGATATCGACGCCATTTTTTTTCTCTAGACGTTTGCAACCTATTCTTTTTCTTACCCTCTCATGTGCGCAAACATTCGTATATTGTACGAATGTTTGCAGTGTTATTTATTCGCGAATGTTAGTGAACGGCAGAAGGTTCGTGGTTCGCTTCGATGTGCGTCAAAAACCGATACAGCTTGGAAAGCCGCAAATGTCTCGAAACCTTCGCGTAATCATTTGCAACGCAGATAATGATAATCTACAGAGGATAAAATTCGCTGGCAGGAAAGGTGATAAAAGTGATTACAAAGCTTTTTGTTTAACCCTTCGAGCGTCCTTTTGAGCCCCCGGGGGATCATAAGGAAAAATGCTTCAAATGTCGCGTGTGCACCCGTTGGATCATAAGGAATCGGTTGCCATTCTCAATCTTCATTTTTCTGAAGGCGAATGTGAGTGACCGGCGTTATGACATGCGTTATGTGCCTTTAGTGGGAATGGAGGAACAGAGTGGGAAGTCCCTCCATTGAAAAGGGAGGATCCTCCAACAAGACAGGTGGTGCGTCTGACGGGCTACTGCCCGACATCTCTTAGTCGGGGCTGAGTATATGTCAGATCGCGCGGTAAACTCTGCTTGCGCGATGTAGGATTTGTGTGACGTAGTAGTGTCACATGTCAGCTTTTGACACATCGCTCGCTATCAGTGTTGTTCCTATGTGGCTGGATAGATGTCGCCACATGCCCAAAAACATGCAATGATAGCTGAAAAACATCTTAATTTCATATTACAAATTTATTTAAAAAAATATTTATTGCAATTGAATTTGGTATCCGGATGCTGACATGTAGCTGTATGATGACCAGATGTTGTATTCGTCTGAGTTGAACTGAAAATAAAAGAATTGTGAATCAGCTGTTACACTTGCAAGCTGTTAAAACGTACACAATGTACAACGTTCACTGCTATTAAAGTTTCTTTGTTAGAACATGATGTATGGACGAAAAATCGTCGAAAAGAACCGTTATTGTGTGATGTAAGCAGTCGATTTAAGAATGACATTCCCAGTTTAAAGGACGTCTAAATGTTTTAGCTTATACAGTGTGTTAGCTTAAACGAAAGACATACTTTTAGGGAGTATAGTACTCATGAAAATGAACAACTTTGATAATGGCTTCAACTCTGAAATATGAAAAAACATCAGCTGTTCAGTACTTTATGTTTGCATAAGTCGTCAAGATATGGTACAGCTGATTTATTTTGAAACAAGGATGCAAATTCTCCTTTGAAACCCTGGCGCCTCTCTTGAGATACACTGAGAGAAAAAACCCAAAAGAAATTGGTCGAAACAGTTTTATTAATTCCGAACTCATTTTTAACAGTAGAAAGGCCGTTAGCTTGCTAGAGCAAACTGCGATTCATCATCTTGATTATTCTCCTGCCTTTATCCAAATTTTTTGGGGTCGGCGAACATGTCTTTTTCTTCCATACTTTTAGTCGTCATCTCGGTAGTCACTCCAACCGCTCAAACACCACTCAAATCCACCCCAAATAAAACCACCACTCAAATTGCGATTATTGAATACAAATGCAAAAAAAAATCAAGAATAATAAAAATCATTATTAATAGTTTTAGGGTTAAGTTAATATATAATAATATAATATAATAATATCCTTGGACATATCACACAGCGCCATATAGTCCCAAGCTAGGCAACCTAATGCTTGTGTTATGGTAACGAGATGGCTGATATACTACTTATATACATTTTTTTTTGTTAATACATACATATTATAGATAGAAAAACACCCAGACTCGTAACAAATACTTGCAATACTTACTAGTTAAACTTGCTATGCTATTCTGTAAAAAATCTCACCGTCAAAATGTAGCCGCAGTGAGCTGTCAATAATGTCAATCCCTAGCAATATTATGGAATGACAGCTCACTTCCCGCTCATTTCATCCAAGTTACCACGATGACATTTTTCCAGAATCGACCGTTGAACACTATCCTATACTTATAACACACAGCATTATATCATTTATCTTAACAAAACCCGTTCACCTTACCTTAAGTTTACCTTAACCTTATACGGTGCAATCGACGGTAACAGTTAGTCACTTTTATCTCGGAATCTAAGTAAACTGTTCAATTGAACGCTACTTGACTGGAAATTAGGTCAAACAATGTTGTTATTTATAGCTGTCTGCTATAGAAAATTATTAATGTCATCGTGTCATACTGTATTCTACTTTTATTGAGGCAGTACGAGAGCAGCTGAGCTATTCAGTAAAAATTTTACTGTGAATTTTTAGGTTAAAGTGACCTTAGTTTTCCGGTGCGATTTTTGCAGAATAGATTGTTAGGTGGAAAAAAAAGAAGTTTTGCCGGAGATATGTTTTACAGAATAAAGCAATTTTCATTTTAGAGAAATGGGGACCCAGCGGGCTCAGCGGGATTGTCCGAAAGTGTTACCTCTGCCCCGGAACACAAAGGGATAAGGAAGGAACATGGATGGGTTTTACTCAGTAAAAGTCTGACACTCCCCTCCGCTCCTTCATTTGAGGATTTCAAAAAAAAAAAAGGACCACGTGACCGAAGCCTCGCAGCCGGGGTTGTCCGAAAGGGTACCCCCAAACCAGCTACCCCGAAACTTAAAGGGCTAAGGAAGGAACATGGATGGGTTTTATTAAGAGATGACACTCCCTTCCGCTCCATCCAGAGCGGGAGCGGTCATTTGATGTTTCTCACACGCAAAAAAGAAGCTGGGAAAATAATGGAGTTGCTGCAAGGAACAATAAACTACCCTCAATAAGAGAATCCGCCATCGAAACCAAGAACTTCCTATCCATATGCAGATACCAAGGGAACTTTTCCATGCAACATTTCTGCGTTCATAGAGACCATATTACATTAAATAACAGGCTAATTACACAACAATAGCGTCTCTAATGACTAGTTAGCTGCCCAGCGGTCAAGTACAGTAAATTGACCTATTAACCGCCGTCAGACGTACAAATTGCGCAGGATGGTCGCTCTTAGGGTCTACATACTATGCATAGGATACATCTAAATTGCTGACGTCAGAGATGAGGGTTAGCGACGACTTGGTGTAGCTCAGCTTTTCCCAAAGTGGGCGATAATGACCCCTTGTGGGCGCTGCAGGCCTAAAGGGGAGCAGTGAGAGACCCGGACAAAAAAATGGGGGCGTTGCGGGGCTTAGGGCACGATTTGTAATTTCATCTAGATAGTGGTGTTTACATAGGTGGAAAAATGAGAGCGCTAAAAAATAATTTATTCTCAAAGTGGGTAGTAGACAAAATAAGTTTGGGAACACCTGGTGTAGTTGGTTACTCTTGTTAGGAAGTAAGAGGGAAGTAACAGATTCCTCATCAAAAGACTCCTCCCGCTGTGGGTGGAGTGTTAGACTTTTACTGACTGACACCCAACCATGTTCCTTCCAATGGAAGTAGCACAGTAGTGCTATTCTGTAAAAATGTCACGGTGAAAACTTAAGTGAAATGGTTTTAAAGTGAGCTGTCAATAGTGTAAGTATTTTAGTTAGAATGATAGCTCACTTCACCAAAGATTTTAGTTAGAATGATAGCTCACTTCCCCAAAGATTTTAGTTAGAATGATAGCTCACTTCCCCAAAGATTTTAGTTAGAATGATAGCTCACTTCCCCAAAGATTTTAGTTAGAATGATAGCTCACTTCACCAAAGATTTTAGTTAGAATGATAGCTCACTTCCCCAAAGATTTTAGTTAGAATGATAGCTCACTTCCCCAAAGATTTTAGTTAGAATGATAGCTCACTTCCCCAAAGATTTTAGTTAGAATGATAGCTCACTTCCCCAAAGATTTTAGTTAGAATGATAGCTCACTTCACCAAAGATTTCACGTTAAGATTAAAAATAATAGATCGGTTGTTATTTAACCTCTCAAAGTCGAATGACTAGGCTAGGACTTCAATAGGTTCATAAGAAAAATTCTCGCGAAACTACAATAAATATAACCGTAAAAATCGTTCAGCTCTTATAAGCAAACAACTTCTAAAACACGAACATCTAATGGGTTAAATTAACTTTTGGACTCGAGCTATGTTCATCAGTTCTGTAATTAAAAAGGTCCACAGCATTCGGTTACTCTGTAAGTGTCATAATTAAAAGGTAACACGATGCCAAGAGGAAATGGAAGGTTAGACATACATCTAGGGCGAGTTAACTAGGCCAAAGAAATCTGTGCACTCCTATTTTTGTATTTACTTACCCAACACCAGAATTGTTTCATAAGGTGCATGTAAAAGCCCAATAAGGCTATTGCGTCAGACACGCGTAGTTTGTATCGTTTGTGCTCATTGAAAGAAATGCCTTGACTTACATGAAAGAAAATATGTTTATTTGCGGTAAACATGACGCATACAAAAAAAAGAACATAGACAATCAATCTGCCTAGCCTTTTCCCAACTACGTTAGGGTTGGCTTCCAGTCTAACCGGATGCACCTGAATACCAGTATTTTACGTGGAGCGACTGCCTATCTGACCTCCACAACCCAGTAACTGGGTAATACGATACCCCTTGGTAAGACTGACTGTCAGATTTTCGGGCTTCTGACGACCCTTAACGACAGTCAAAGATACGCAAATGGCAGATGAAACCGCAAGTAATACTAGTCCATAGAAGTCGATCAAAATAAATTCAGTAAAAGTAAACACTGTTTAGACAACGTACAGAGGCCAGCACACTAAGTTACCACAATCTGTCAAATTTCTTTGATAGTATTTCAACTTTATTGCAAAGACATAAGGTTCATTTTTAATTGAGAAAATTTGACAGTTAGGGATAGCTTGATGTGCTGGCGTCTGTACCTAGATCCCAGAAGATCGACAACGAATTGAATCATTGACTCAGTTGTCCAATTCATTTTTTTTTATTTCATCAAAAAGGCGATGACACGTATGTGATTTCCTTGATAGCATACATGTGTGGTCTCCATATCATTTACCAGCTCACATTACTAAGAATAGAGACTGCAGCATCCAGCTAGTCACTCACCCATGAATACACCACCGTGATGGCCATGACTCATTGTATGACAGAATGTATGAGGTACCCCATGTCGGTAAGCTTATATGTAAAATGGCATCACTGACATGCCACAATGATTAACTCTTAGCTATAATATGAACAAATCCAATGTCAAACACTGCCTATATGTACATAATTATGTGGTCACTGACATAAAACATGTGCTCAAAGACCTAACTATCTGGCTACTTATCAAAAAAGGGTGTCAGAATGTGGCGCAGCTTCTTCTCTTCTTCGTGTGGTTAGTGACTAAACTGGCGTTAGAGTTTTAATGCTGCCCATGGGCCTCTGACTTAGCATCACATGCTGTTGGTAAATATCTCTCGGACATGCCGGTTTCCTCACGATGTTTTCCTTCACCGATTTTAAGCAAGTGATAATTATACAATACGCACATGGATCTGAAAATCAGAGAAGCAGCAGCAGCTGCAGTTATACAGGACGTATAGCTCCATCGCTTTGCCACTGGCAGCAATATTAAAAATACTGCTAGAGGAGGTGGCGATCGGTCCCCTGGGGGCCTAGACAAAGTCACATTTTCATTAACGACAGTGAAATTAGATAAATCCGAAATGTGTGGAATTGGCATAAGCTTTCGTAGTGTTACGTGATCAATCGTTTTCTATCGCTAAATGCTCGACAATGTCAAATTGTGTAACGAAACTCGATCAAAATTCCCCTATAAATGCTTTGACAAGTGGCGTTCCTGACAATCAGAATCGCTGAGATAACGAATTATGCGATCAACAATTTTCGAAATCGAATCGACACGGAGCGATTAACACTTGTCTATTCTGTAAAAATTTCATCACCGTGAAAATTAAGAAAGTGAACTGTCACTAGTGTCAATCCCTAGCTTCAAGTGGAATGACAGCTCACTTGTTGCTCACTCCATCTATAAGATTTTACAAATCAGGCTGGTAGGTCTCTTACAGTCACCTCAGGGATGTGCCCTAACAGGGGTTGTACACAGGGGTTTCGGAATCATTTAAGAGGTAACGGGGCCCCTTCCATGTGCACACATGCTGCATGTGCGTACAGGTGGTATTAGTGTGGTAAGAATTCCACACTCCCTGATCTTTCATCCCCCCAAAGTCCAGGCGCCTTTCGAAGGTGCTCCCTGTAAACAAAAAAAAAGGTGACGCAATTTTTATACAGGTCTAGACCATATGTTCAGCTGTCTTTAGGCATGTAAGTTTTCTCGGTAAGATCAGCAGCTCTTCTAAAATATCTGTTATCTTTTCCATAATCGAAAATCATGGAGATATCCTATGAATCGAAGGGTTACGCAGTAACAAATGACAATCGATTTGGCTATCGCAATGTTATTAGGCACTTAAAGCACAATGGCTATCTAAATGAAATAACACTTTCGCCATTACCGAAGCCTATCAGATAATGGTTATAAGTTATTTTTGTTGGAGTACAGCAAAAACAAATCGATCCTACTTCAACACTAGTCTTTCTCATTTTTAACTCATAATATTTCTATCCGAACCCCCTTACCACTTGATTGAAATCCTTACGGTCTTATGACTATACTATGGGCCTTGCGTGGCATCACACGTCTCACGTAATAAAGTTAGTAAAACGCACCTTCAAGGATTTCAATAATACGCTTATTATCCTTTTCTTTATAAAAAGGATAATAAACGTATTATTGAAATCCTTAGAACGGACTTTCTATTGTCGCATCTTTTAACATTTTTCAGACACATAAGCAAAGTATTACTGGCGGAATTAGCTCTTGAAATGCCCTTAAGAAAAACAGGCGCGAAATTATGTCATGTTAGGCAATTTATTTTACAAACCACATGCCAGAAATACCTCGACAGTAGCCCATCAACAGCAGGAAACAGCACAACTCTAAAAAATAAATTTGAACCACGAACTTAAAATTCAACTCGCATAATGTGAACTTCGTAATATTGTATAACGAAGCCAAAATTAAATACCATCTTGTTGAAACGGAAACACCAATGTTTACATTGCGAGTTATTTTGCGTGAGCTGACTCATATAATATTAAGCGGTTCATTTATTTTCAGGGCTATTATTAATTTAACTGCCTGCTTTAGAATTAGTTTCATTTGGGCACGATTCTGCTAGCCGTGCGGTTTCCGGGACAAAAAAGGGTACGTCGGCGTTTCTATTATTAATCCAACCTTCTCCACACAATGTTGTTCCTTAGTTCCGGGGACTAAAAATCCACCTGCCTCGCCTCTTCTCAACTATGTTGGAATTGGCTTCCATCCTGCCGCATGCAGCTGAATACCAGTATTTTTACGAGCAGCAACTGCCTTTCTGACCTCCATAACTCAATTACTCGGTAACACGATACCCTTTGGTAACATTGATTGTCAGACTTTTCGGTTTCTGTATAGCCCTAACAACTGTGAAAGATCTACGAATGACAGCCGGGGAACAAGGGCTTAACGTAATTTGTGAGAAACGGATAACCATCGTCTTTCGGAAATTTTTTGGTAATAGTTTTCAAGATAGTGGTTAGTCAACCATTCACAAATCAATCGCAACCATGTTCCACGCACTACTGCGTACCTATAGACCTCCTCTCTTGTGCATCCCTGGTCTGCGCGAGTCTCAACCAATTCTTACTCGCGATCTTTCGAATGTTTATATATTCACTCATATGGTTGATGGTGTAACCAATGAAAACTAATCTCATGTGCTTCTGTCATAAATAATGATGCTATTTGTATGCAATTTTTCTATTTATCTTTGGAGTGGTCGACGGAGAGAAAGAACATTATCTTGTATAGGAATTTAGAAAAAGAATGATGATTTAACATTCTTTTTCGATTCAAATACGAATGAAACTATTTTTTTTTTCTTGTTATAGTTCCATGAAATCCTGTTCCATCTGTATCATCTTTTCCTCCTAATAATGCAAAATCTATCTTCATAAATACGTATGGCGCAACATAAACTATTCATAAACATGACTCATATTAGCACTCCCATTTTATTCTGCCCGTGGTATTATGTTGTTAACTATTGTCTGCTTTCGTACAAACTGGGTCAGGATAAAAATACTGTTTACCTTAGCTTGTGCGTGCTTTGTCGTGGTCATGTTGACGTCAATATCTCACTTTAGTGACTGGCTTGGTTCAGAAGGCGGTTCTTTTTCGATAACCATATTTTAATTTAAAAATGTGTCCTTGGAGTTTCTAGCCCGTTCTTCTCCATAGGTACCTACTGCTTTGGAATGGGCAACTAGCCCAGCCTAACCTACCCCTTAACAATTCAAAAGTGACAGTAATTCAAAATGTATATTAAATAATGAAATAAATGCTTTGAGTTTGAGGTGCGATAACGTAAAAGATATCGAATGTCTTGATTTCCTGAAGGATTCTTTAGTTGTTTAGCAAAGAGTAAATCTGCATCGTAATTGAGTAACACACTATCAGTCACAATCTGAGTGATTTTTAAGGAGCTCGTAGCTAGTAGGTTGTAGATCCATTGGGTTAAGTTACGCATGCAGGTTGGTCCGTGGATGGGTGATCATCTTTTCATATCGAGACTCCTCCATGCCTCGGAAAGCACTGAAGATACGACTTTGTTCTTGGGACCCGACGATTTGACAGTTTGTGATAGCTTGATGTGCTGGCGTCTGTACTAAAACTACACCGAACATAGTATGTTCCAATCGACACTTAATGTATGTGTATTGTTAACAAATTGTTTTATTATGCGCCGTGAAGGTGCCACGACTGCCAGATGGTTTGCCATTCTTGAAATGCATTCGACTCCGAAAGGATAGAGTTAAGTGGATGAGTTCATCACAGTATTACACTGTTCTAGAAGGTACAGAGTGAAGAAGGTCATTTGGTAAGACTTGCCTACTCTGTTCAGACTTCTGGATAACTTGATGTGCAACCATTGGGATGATAGTTTTTGGGTAGCTTTAGCGACATTTTCAGCATCACATACAAAAAGCGCCATTAGTGAATTCGGGTTTACAAACAACCCGCCCCGGCTTCGCAGGGGTGTAAAGTCTATACTATCGCGCGGGCGAAGGCTAGAAAGACTTCTTATCTATTAATGAAAACGGCATTAGAACCCGTTGCGTAGTTTAAAAGATCTCAGCGTACAGAAGGACTCACGGCGGAGAGCGACTTTGATTTATAATATGTAGAGAAGCGATTGGACTTCGTTCATACCCCCCAACGACATTTTAAGTCCTCAAAACTGCAGCGGGATTGTCCGAAAGGGTTACCGCTGCCCCGGAAAACAAAGGACTAAGGAAGTAACATGGATGGGTTTTAGTCAGTAAGAGTCTGACACTCCCTTCCGCTCCACCCAGAGCGGCAGGGGTCATTTGATGAGTTTCCATCTTCGAAAAAAGTCCACAAAACCAGGAATGTCATTAGCCCTCCACAAAAAGTCTATCAATACAAAAAAAAACATCGTTTGTTACCAACATTGTGTAGCCCATCGCATCCACAAGCGCTAATCGACGCAGAATACTGTGTATTGTTACCTAATTGTTGTATTATATGCTGTGAAGTGGGCCAGCGTTTGCGAAAACGGCGCTTGCGCAACACCCGATGGACTGTGGGGCCTGTGGCTCAATATTGTAGATGTGACTGATATGATAGTGTTTATTTCCCAAATAAAACAACGTGGCTATAATTTAATGACCGTTTTATTTGTATGGGTGATTGCAGTGTGAACGCCGCAGATATAGCTGGTTTAGACGAAACATCTAAAGCAATATCTGGGCTTGGAATGAGACCTTCGACAGTTTTTGACAGTCGTTACGGGTCGTCAGAAGCCCGAAAATGTCAGATTTTGCCAAGGGGTATCGTATTGCCCAGTTACCGGGTTATGGAGGTCAGACAGGCAGTTGCGCTATGTATAATACTGATATTCAGCTGCATCCGGTTAGACTGGAAGCCGACCAACATAGTTGGGAAAAGACTAGGCAGATTGATTGATATTAGGAAATACCCTTAAGGTGTCTAAATATAAAATTAGCAGAAATAAAGTTCCCGCTATGGGCGCTTGTGATGATTTACGGAGTCAGGACCTGAGTCGCAGCAGTGGGAACGTTATTGACTGATTATGTATGTTGTATGTGTATCATGTTGTTAAACAGATGTGTCGCAGACAGTCCAGATCTGAACATAAAACATTAAAAGACTCGTTCTTTCCACAAATAAATACAGTCCAGCTGTTTCACTATTTTCATCTTAGGTGATTGACCAGCTCCTCACTTATAATTTAATTGAAAATGCAGCTCGTGATGTACAGACGCCAGCACATCAACCTATTAACCTAACTGTTAAATTTTCTCAATTAAAAATGAACCTTATGTCTTTGCAATAATGTTGAAATACTATTAAAGAAATTTGACAGATTGTGGTAACTTGATGTGCTGGCCTCTGTACATCAAAATACCCCAATCTGTCAAGTTTCTTCAAGTAAATAACAAACTAGATTTTACTCGCGGTTTCGCACGCCTTAAATTCGTAGTAAAACAATTCGTTATAATACGTACATATAAACCATCCTCTTGAATCACTCTATCTATTAAAAAAAACTGCATCAAAATCCGTTGCGTAGTTTTAAAGATTTAAGCATACATAGGGATATAGGGACAAAGAAAGCGACTTTGTTTTATACTATGTTGTGATTGATATGACCAATCGTTTCGGGATCCAATCGGGGATGTCTCGGAAAGTAAAGTGGGCTAGAACCTCATGGCTCTAGTGGCATCTCTCAACCACAAATGGCTCGAAATTATATCAATATACAATTTTTTTTTCTTTCTCCATTTCAGGTATGGCACAAAGGGTGCTTCAAATGCCAGGAATGCGGTATGACACTCAACATGAGAACCTACAAAGGATATGGAAAACTCCCTTACTGTGAATCGTGAGTACTTGAATTACCTAATTAGTTTTTATTTAGTTTAACACTTACGGGGGAAGCGCCAGGGTAGCCCGTGGAATTCAAATTTTCATAGGTTTTTTTGCAATGTGCAAGTCAGTGTCAGGGTGTATGTTGAACAAATTATGATTCACGAACAAATATTTACATAATTATAATCGTTAGAATCATCAATACTCTCTAAGTTCATGCCCTCAAATGTCATGATTTTCTTTTTCAGGAGTTTCTTTCCCATTCTGCTCCATACGAAACTACCTTTTGGAAGCGGCGACTAGGATCAATTCTATTTCTTGTTCATTTTGACGTTCAATACTGCCTTTCTTGTGCCTATTTTATTAAGATTTGACTTTGTAGCATTCTCATAGAGAAAGAATTTGTGTAATCCGTCCAGTTGTTTTTGAGTTTATTCGTTACAAACATACAAATCTTTCCTCCTTAAAATATTAGTGTAGATTGAAAACCTATATCCCAATCAAACAGTCACCATATAGTTTCACTTTCGAACCCACTAGGTAACAATAATTATGTAAATTCGGCCCATTACATAATGTTAATATCTGGTTCTGACCAGCCTATTCAAAGCACGCCCACATAAGGTCAAGGTTGCGAACACGTTTATAATAATAGCTTTTAACCGACTTGCGTGGTTCATGACAAAAATATTTTTTAGGTAATTAGTAGTAAAAGGCTTGGTATGCCCTGTGACAATAACTAATTATAATACCTGTCTATTTTTGGGTACTTTTGAGCAAAAGCCTTTTTATCTGTACGTAACAAAACTTGTGCCTGACCCTAAAGTGGGTTTTAAATTGCATTTGTCAGTGTCAATATTCCACAGAAAATAATGACACTGACAGGCCTTTTTTTTTTTTTAAGGCTGGGAAATCATCCAATGACTGCTCCCGCTCTGGGTGGAGCGGAAGGGAGTGTCAGACTCTTACTGACTAAAACCCATCCATGTTCCTTCCGTAGCCCTTTATGTTCCGGGGTAGCGGTAACCCTTTCGGACAATCCCGCTTACCCGGCAGGCTTGGCCCTGAGGGGCCCCTTCATATGCTGACATCTCTTTGAGGCGCGCGTGGAACATATACGCGCCGTCTGGCACGGGTCTGGTGCTGATCCGACGGTGAGTCACCCATTACTCACCGTCCGCAGGCCCGCGCCTACGGTGGCCGGGAGTCGTCACGTGGCTCCCGACGCCCGGGGCGTCTCCTGCGGCGGCTGGGACGGGAGGACCTTTCTCTCTCCCATCCCGCCACCTCCTTCGCGAGCATAACTTTTTCGCAGAAGGAGGTGACTGCCTCCCACTCCCTCTCGCCCCGGATCATGGCTTGCACCAGGGCCGGGCGCGAGAGGTCGCCGCCGCCGATCGCCTCTACGAGGACACGGCGGTGCTCCGCCCAAGCGGGGCAGGTTTGCACCGTGTGCTCTACCGTCTCCTCTGGGCGATCCTCGCAGTGGTGACACCCGGGCGTTTCCTCCCGCCTGATGATATGCAGGAACCTCCCGAAACATCCATGTCCGGTGAGGACCTGCGTCGTCCGTGTACCTTAAAGGCGGTAGGTGAGGGCGCCGTGACGCCTCTCTAGCCACTCCTCAAAGAGGGGCCTTACCGCCACTATCGTGGCGTGCCCTGACACTGCCAGCCCTAACGTGGGGTATAATGTGCAGTAGTGCTATTCTGGAAAAAATCTCACCGCGAAAACGGAGGTGAAGTGAATCTACCGACAGATCGCGTTCAATTTCATTGGTGAAATTCGTCCAAAGCACATTAACCCTAAGCCTCGTGTGTGGTCCAAACCATTCACGAGTCACAACAATTGTTTGACGGCAATGCAGTACCAAAATGGTTATCATTTTGGCACTTCCCCTCGTACATTATAAGCTTTACATAAACAGCCTTAATACCTAAATACTCCGATTCAACACAGAATACCTGGATCTCAAGTCAAATTGGATATTGGACTCTGGCGAGGAGCTAGTGGCTAAGTAATACCAGCTGCACAGATTGATCCTTCAGGTTAAGCTACGCTTCCCGGGGTTGGTCTGTGGATGGGTGACCATCTTTACTTATCGAGACTCCTCCGTGCCTCGAAAAGCACGTTAAGCCGTTGGTCCCGGCTGTCATTTGTGCATCTTTGACAGTCGTTACGGGTCGTCAGAAGCCCGAAAATCTGACAGCCAGTCTTACCAAGGGGTATCGTGTTACCTAGTTACTGGGTTGTGGAGGTCAGATAGGCAGTCGCTCCTTGTAAAATACTGGTATTCAGCTGCATCCGGTTAGACTGGAAGCCGACCCCAACATAGTTCTGAAAAGGCTAGACAGGCAGACTTGATTCTGGCGACAATAGTAATTTCCTCATCAAATTCCTAGACTCTAGCAGACAATCCGCTGATTCTCATTAATTCTTTGGAGGCGAAACCAGTGTATATTTATGTATCGTTACTCATAGCAATTACTTGCTTACTCACAACATAGTTGTTACGCTACACTGCGTAATGTGTGAATCATGCGCTTGCAATGGTAAAGAGATCATTTTAAGATATACAAGTATTTGAATACAATGAAATTATTGCCATTTTTCGAAGACGTGGGAGAACAGTCTGTATTGATTATGCGGTAAAGTTTTTTATTGCTGTCAGAGTTAGCACACTGCTAAATGCTGGTCTCCCTTGGATTAGCAGAGGTCTAAAAAAATGGCGATGTAAAATCAGCGAAATTAAAAAAAAAAACACCGAAATTTGTTGCTTTTTTGTTGCTAATTAGTTGCTAGAAAATTATTTTTTTTGCTTCAACCGATCGCAAAAAATCGGCAATAACGCTAACTTTTCAATAAGATAGCGTGGAAATCACTGGATGTGGGCTGGTCGATCAAGCGAATAGTGGTCAATTTGTTGCTGAAAGATGCTAGGGAGAAAAAAAATTTAAAAAATAAAAATTGCAGCCGGTTAGAAATAGTGACATTCTATCAGTGGTAACTCAAACTCAAACCAATTACAGGCATGAATTGTTAAGGGGTCGGTCAGTCAGAAAGACGGAGCTAGCTGTCCATTCCAAAGCAGTAGGTCCCTATGGAGAAGAACAGGCAAGAAACTCCATGGACACTTTTAAATCAAAATATGGTTACAAAATGTGAGTTACATCATTCATGTTGAAATATACATGAGAACGATGCAGAACGTTAAAAAAGCGTCCATAATGAAAAGATAAAAAAAAACAATTCAAAAATTAAACTAAATTTTTAAAGAGCTCGATTAAATTAAATTTTATAAGAGCTAGAATAAATTAAATTCTCAAAGGCAGCTAAGAGATAACTTGTCCCTACTGACGGCGCTCGCTCACGAACACATGCGCCACCATCAGCGAAACATTACATACAATGAGCATGACATGCTTTCAGCCGCCAGGACACATTCAAGTCAATGTAAGACGTACTCAGTAAATGGTAGCTTTATAGTAGGTAGTACTCACTCGACGACGATAGTGAACAAGTCAAAGATGTATAGGATTGACTTAGCCACTGATAATGTCACTTATGCCAATCCTATTGGAACGATTTGAATACGGTTGCCAACTAGTCTAGGCCCTCGTTTACGTAGGAGACGTTACACGTCAAGTCAAATCATTTATTTCACAAACAGACAAAACGACAAACAGACAAAAAAAAATTAGTTAAAATTTCGGGTTCGGCATCGATAAAATAACAACCCCTGCTACTTTTTTTAAATATATTTCCATTGTACAGACACCACTTTTCTACAATTTTATTATATCTATTATTATATGACATGTATAGATTTGCTTCTGCCAGCGGCTACGCCCGCTTGGATGGCTGCAATTATCCCACGGGCACGTAATACTGGGATAAAAACTATCCTATGTGTTGATCCAGGATATAAACTATCTGTGTGCCTTTCCAGATCCGTTCAGAAGTTTTGCGTGAAAGAGTAACAAAAAGCATACATCCTCACAAAAACTCACGTTTATAATATTAATAGAATAGTAGGATTAAAGGATTTGGGGGAGGCCTTTGCTCAGCAGTGACAGTGTAGGCTAAATAAAAAAAAATAAAAAAGTAGGATTAAAACTGTATTACCGACACTTCCGAAGTATCGATACTTTATTGTAGCTATTTCCAGTACTTATCGATACTTTTTCGTATCCCTATTCCGTCATGAGGTCTGCAATACTGCATTTATTACTACTTATTATGTCTGTTAGCTTGTCATCAATGGGTAGGGTATAGCAATTGTAGTTAGCTTGGACAGACCTTGACCTGATTCTCATCACCATTATTACGAGTAGATAGAGCTAGAAGGATAACCCAGCCTTTTCACTAGGGCACGCCAAGATAGTGGCGATAAGACCCGTCTTTGAGGAGTGGCTAGAGAGGTATCACGGCGCCCTCACCTACCGCCAGACGCAGGTCCTCACCGGACATGCATTTTTCGGGAGGTTCCTGCACATCATCAGGTGGGAGGAAACGCCCGGGTGACACCACTGTGAGGGTCGCCCGCCTCAAAAGAATGTCAGGATTTGAAGGGGCCCGTTAGGGCCGAAGCCTGCCGAGTCAGCGGGTTTGTCCGAAAAGGTTATCGCTGCCCCAGAACACAAAGGGCTAAGGAAGGGTGGATGGATGGTGGATGGGTTTTGCTAAGTTTTACTCAGTAAGAGTCTGACACTGCCTTCTGCTTGACCCAGAGCGGGAGGGGTCATTTGATGATTTTCCATCTACTTGTTTAAACGTGATCTTCAGTTTAAAATCATTAACCCCCCAAATGACGTATGAACCCCATAGGTTCATAAGAAAAAATATCTCGAAACGACAATAAACATAACCGTTAAAATCGTTGAGCTCTTGTAAGCAAACGGCTTCTAATAAGCGAACATTTTAATGGGTTAAAATTCGTTTACTCGCGCCTAAACGAAAATCTGTTCATCCGTTTGGGAGCTACGATTCCACAGACAGATACACAGAGACACGTTAAACTTATAACACCCCTCTCGTTTTGCATCGGGGATAAATACAAATTAAATTGAATTAGATTAAATTAAATGAAGTTAAATTGGATTGGATTGAATTAAATTAAATTAGATTAGATTAAATTAAATTAGTTTAAATTAAATTAGATTAGAGTCAAAGTCAAATCATTTATTTCAAATAGGCACAAGTAAGGCACTTTTGAACGTCAAAATGAACAAGAAATAGAATTGATTCTAGTCGCCCCTTCCAAAAGGTAGTTTCGTGTGGAGAAGAATGGGCAAGAAACTCCAATTTAATTAATAAGAACTGTCTGTAAAAATCGTACTAACATAGCTGTTAAGTGTCACTACTAACCCATATGGACTCCGGTCTGAAATAAAGTTTTTATGATATATTATTATAAATAATTACTGGTGAAATGTGTGTATACTGTTCTTAATTGATGCTATGCTAAATCTCTGTAATTGAATACAGCAAGCGTTAATAAAAATCATAGTTAATTATCGCGGAACTCCTTGACCTTACTCAACACACGTTTAAATTGCATATAACAAAACATTACGCATATTAACATACAGTAATCAGTTGCATTAACATACTATTGTTGATACTAGAAAATTAACATAGTATGTATGTGGTTTGTTGTGTTTCTTACCAGTAGTGGTCACGCTATGTTGTGATCTCCAAAAAGATTGACGTAAAAAAAAGTACGGACTACTTACGTCGTAAGTCGTACATACTTCTTTCTATCTTTACTAGAATAGGTTACCCATAGGCTCAGCGGGATTGTGTTAGCCTAACCTAACCTTCGGACTGCTAAGTCATAGGTGTCGAGTTTGAACCCTTGACTACCACCTCTGATTTTATGGATTCATGTGCGTATTGTATAATTGCTTAAAAATTGGTGACGGAAAACATCGTGAGGAAACCAGCATGTATGAGACATAATTCTCAACAGTATGTGAAGCTAAGTCAGAGGCCTATGGGCAGCATGAAAACTCTGACAGCAGGTTATCCTCTAACCACACGAAAAGAAGAAGCGGGATTGTCCGAAAGGGTTACCGCTACCCCGGAACATAAAGGGCTAAGAAGAAACATGGTTGGGTTTTAGTCAGTAAGGGTCTAGTACTCCCTTCCGTTCCACCCAGAGTGGGAGGTCATTTGATGACTTCCCACACTAAAAAAAACATGTTAGCTGTAGGTAACTAATGTATCGTTTAGTACAGGTACTGCTTTTGGTACCGGTTCCCAAGAACACCGGTATTTCAAGCCTTGGGAAATGGACAAACTGCCGTCCTGTATGGATCAGAGTGTTGGGCCACAAAAGGAATGAATGAAAGACAATTGCATGCAGCTGAGATGAGAATGTTTATGTTAATACGGGACGAGTAAAAGTGACACCACTGAAAAGTTGTGTGGAAATCGGTACTCAAAATGTTGCCAGGAAAGTTGTGAGTATGAATGTGGAAGGCTATACAAGTAGAGGGAGATCAAAGAAAAGATGGATGGATTGTTTGAAAAATGATATGGCTAGAAAGGGAGTGACTACTGAGATGACGACTAATAGAGAAGTATTGAAGAAAAAGACATGTTGCGCCGAGCCCAAATAAATTGGGATAAGGGCAAGAGAATGATGATGGGAAATGGACAAAAAGTGATCTTAAAAAAGTCCCGATTTCTCCTTCAAGTTCGGAACTTTAAAAAATAAAAATATTGTCAAACAACTAAATCTTTACAGTGCGTGACTTTGTCACACCGAATGAAAGTTGTTCGTCACAAATTATTCACACTTTTACTGCCTAGATCGCGGAAATAAGTGACTTTTTTGCCAACGCCGCGAATTACACGCTTGGCAGCAAATAGTTTTGTAATTACCGCGAAATGTCAATTATGTGTTATTGATCGCTTATTATGACAAAATAATTTAAACAATTTTCGAACTGATATTTTAAGTACCTAGGTTTTTTTTTGTTTGAAATAAAAAGGGAAAACTACGCTTATAAGTTATTTTGCAAAAGTTAATCAAGATTATTTAGGTGAAAGCGTACGGGTAACCAGCTAAGTTAAATTTTTTGCAATTTTAAGTTCTTTAGCAGGTCATATGTTAAAAAAATTAGATTCGCGGCCGTAACAAATATTTATTTATTATAGAAATCCTACTACTATTATAAAGGCGAAAGTTTGTAAGTATGGATGTATGGATGTTTGTTACTCTTTCACGTAAAAACTACTGTATAGATTTGGATGAAATTTGACACAGAGATGGTTTATATCCTGGATTAACACATAGGATATTTTTTATCCCGGTAGAACATTCCTGTGGGATAATTTCCGACCTCCACGCGAGCGAAGCCGCGGGCAGAAGCTAGTATAATCATAAAAATCTTCAATACAACCCTCTACGCACATGAATCTAAAATGTCTAAGCTGCCTGCCTTGGGTCCCAACTTGAGACCTATGACTTGGCAGTGCGACAGTCACACCACTAAACTACCACTGCTTTATGGCATGAAACACACAGAAACGGCGTAAGGTGAAGGCGCGGCACAGGCGCACACATTTTGTATGAAAACGATTAGAAGCGGCATCATGCCTGTGTACAAAATGTACACGACGTGCCTTTTCCGCGGCTTCACCTTACGCCGCTTCTGTGTTTCACGCCTTAAATAGAATTTACGTGTTAATGTAAGCCTACTTGCAGAAATAAATACTTATTAATAATTATCATTTTCGAGACATCGCCAAGCTGTTGGCCGACTCTTCACGTTACCAGAGGGCTGGACTATTTTTTGGGCAAAGAATCAACATTGCCATACAATGTGGCAATGCTGCCAGCCTTTTGTGAACTTTTCCTGCTGACCGCAATGTGGGCGAATTTTTGATGCCCTTTGATTGTTTTTTTTTTAATTTGTTAGTTTCTAGGACATAGTTATTATTAATATTTTTATGTGTGTTTTCGTATGTTTATTTTATCATTTCTTATTATGTTTTCAGACACGTACCGAAAGCGAAGCACACGACGATGGCGGAGACGCCCGAACTCAAACGAATAGCCGAGAATACGAAGATACAGAGCAATGTCAAGTATCACGCCGACTTCGAGAAGAGTAAGGGGAAATTCACACAGGTATGTGTCACTAATTAGCACGGCCACACGCCACTTATACTAATTAACACACTAATAGACTTCTCACAATACTTTTCTTTTCGTCAGCAAACACCCTATATATCTTCAGTCGTAGAAGAAGGCTATATACAGAGTGCTTTTTGAGATGGGGTATTAAAATAAGGATATTTTTGGCCGAATGTACATTTTCAAAATATTTAAATTTCTTAAAAAAGTTAAGGATATGTTTTCCTATAGCTACAACGTTTAAGGTGGTACCTAGCCTTAGGGTGCGTTTCCACCACAAATCTGCGCGGATGCGTGGCGGGGAATATGTGTAAAACTAACCAGTAACAGCCTTATCTTAACACTAACTATGAAAATTAAGTGATGCTATTAATGGATTTTTTCCTCGCACACCGCCTAGCTACCTCGTATATCTCTGGTGGATACGCAGCCTTACAGCCCCGTTTAAAAAAATCCAGTCTGTATAAGTATACACCTACGGCTGTAATTATTAGGCACAAATAGTAGATATGGTTGATTATGTCGTCAAGAAAGTTTTAAGTTTGAATGTGGATGGATGGTTGGAGAGAAAGACCTAAGAAACGATGAATAGATTGTGTGAAAGATGATACTTATGGCTAGAAAAGGAATGACTACCGAGATGACGACTAATGCTTCTCTATTAATCATCATCTCGGTAGTCACTCCTTTTTTAAGAGAAGAAAAAGATATGTTGCGCCGACCACAAATAAATTGGAATAAGGGTAGGAGAATGATGATGAAATAGCAGGGATAACTCTCTTTTATAAACCGCGTTAAGTGCTAAATATAATTAAGCACTAGTGGTGAAGGGCCCGCGTTTTGGGAGACTGTCTTAATTTTGACCTTCAAATAGTGCTACACACTGCTGCTAGTGGACAAACACCGAAAACGCAAAAAAAAAATCAGCTGTTGTATACATTTTTGGTCACGTGACTCGTCGAAATGTAGGGAACAGCTGACTTTTTTTTTTCACGATTTTGGAGTTGGTCCCATAGTAAGAGTTGTTCAGTTTGGTGGTCTGTAGCATACCCTTTTGTATGTATATACCCTTTCGGTTACACCCAGTATGTGAAGACGATAATCCCTATTCTCAATCAAGTCTATTACATAGTATTGTAAATACCAAGTTATTCCTTCAGCCGTTGCAGTGATATAAATAAACAGTTTCTAAACTTCATTGCAGTACAAATCTTACTTACAGGTCGCAGATGATCCCGAAACCCTAAGAATCAAAGCCAACACTAAAATTATAAGCAACGTGGCCTACCACGGTGAATTGGAGAAGAAGGCTCAAATGGAGAAACAACGGCTGATCAACGAAAATGGAGAAATTGTTGGTGAGTTTGTTACCAACTTTTGTTTAATATTGGTGATGTTTGCTTCAATGTTGGTTGATGTTGTGTGGTTATGTTGGCACTTTGTGTATTGGAGTGAATCTGGATATACTTTTTTGAGTTAAGTTTGATAATAATATCATTTAAAATCAAGTCATTGAAACTCAGCTGTTTTTGAAGGTCACAATTACATAAGACAGTCCCCAAAAACGCCCACCCTTCACCACTTACTAGTGCTTTAGCTGGGAAAAAGTGGCGCTTCTAAAATCTTTACTTACCGAGACTCCTCCTGGCCTCGGAAAGCACGTTCAGCTGTTGGTCCCGGCTGTCATTTGTGCACCTTTGACAGTCGTTACGGGTCGTCAGAAGCCCGAAAATATGACAGCCAGTCTTACCTAGGGGTATCGTATTGCCCAGTAACTGGGTTGTGGAGGTCAGATAGGCAGTCGCTCCATGTTAAATACTGGTATTCAGCTGCATCCAGTTAGACTGGAAGCCGACCTCAACATAGTTGGGAATAGGCTAGGCAGAAGAAAGATATCATATTTTAAATCCTACGCACCTATTAATATACTCTTAATGACAGCAGTAAAGTAAATCATAAACATATCAGCTCATCAATAAGTAATTAAGGATTATCCAGATTCATGCTAAGCACATTAAAAATCAATTTACACCTAAGGCCGTTGGAGCAAGACTAATCCGTATTCAAATTAAGAATTTGACTGCCTCGTCTAGCCGTAAACGCTACTGCTGAGCTTGAAGTCCTGGGTTCGATTTCCAGGTTGGACAAAGTATAATTGGGTTTTTCCTTGAATTTCTCAGTAGCAACTCGGAGTCTGGATTTGTACCCGGTTGATGGCAATAGGCTCGCCCCCTATTACATGGGACTTGAAACATGACTGATGAAATGTAGGTGTTAGTTAAGGTACACCTTTACCTTATCTTTCGAAGCTTACAGCCATTGCAGGAGGGCGCGCTCGTGTTCCAAGCGCGCCTCAAAGAGATGTTAGAACAGTTTAAGGGAGCCGTTAGGGTCGATGCCTTCGGGTCAGCGGTTCTGTCCGAAAGGGTTACCGCTACCCCGGAACACAAAGGGCTAATGAAGGAGCATGGATGGGTTTTAGTCAGTAAAACTCTGACACTGTCTGCCGCTCCCAGAGCAGGAGTCCCAAACTAAAAAAAAAAATGGATACACCTCTGCCTAACCATCATAATAAGGCAATCATGTTATGACTGTAATCCCCGAAAATTAAGGCAAAGGTGTACAGACGCCAGCACATCAAGCTATCCCTAACTGTCAAATTTTCTCAATTAAAAATGAACCTTATGTCTTTGCAATAAAGTTGAAATACTATCAAAGAAATTTGACAAATTGCGGTAACTTGATGTGCTGGCGTCTGTACCTTTAGTAACACTTACATTTCTCCAGTTATGTTTGAGTTCCATGTAATAGTGGGCGAGCAATTTGCTATCAAGCGAGCACAATTCTAAACACCGGGCGGCTACTGAGAAATTCCTGATGAAAATACCCAATAACACTTAGTTTTTTGAACTAGTATAGGATGTGTGTGTGAGCAGTCCTGCACTACATCCGAATCCGGGAAAAATCGGTCTGAAGTTAGCTATAGTACCGTCAAACGGGGTGAATAGGGACGCAGGGGTGAATCGGGAGTAAGCGGTATTGTCCGAAAGGGTTACCGCTACCCCGGAACATAAAGGGCTACGGAAGGAACATGGATGGGTTTTAGACAGTAAGAGTCTGACACTTCCTTCCGCTCCACCCAGAGGTAGAACTCATTGGATGATTTCCCACCCTCAAATAATAATAAAAGGGGTGAATCGGGACGAAACTTTAAAATGGATTGTACAAACGCCAGCACATCGAGCTTTCCCTAACTGTCAAATTTTCTCAATTAAAAATGAACCTTATGCCTTTGCAATACAGTTGAAATACCATCAAAACTATTATTATCACTATTAAACTAAACTATTATTTATTTCAAATAAACCTATTACAGGCACTTTTGAATTGTCAAGGTGTCGGTCAGTCAGAAAGATGAAGCTAGTTGCCCATTCCAAAGCAGTAGGTACCTATGGAGAAGAACGGGCAAGAAACTCCATGGACACTCTTTTAAACAAAATATGGTTACAAAGAAATTTGACAGATTGTGGTAACTTGATATGCTGGCCTCTGTACCATTGAAATAATATAGCTTACGGCCAAAAAGGACCTGTAATGTATTTTCTGTATTAACGGAGCGTCCCGATCGACCCCTGCGTCCCTATTCACCCCGTTTGACTGTACTATTTGTATGAAGGGTTGTGTACTAGATACGAACTCTGTCCGTTAAAATTTAGAACACTCCTAAATTCGGATTGAATTCGGATCGGGTGCAGTGCGGGACCGCTTCTAAAAGTCTTGCTCAAGCGGTTTCTTGTTGGTATAAGACACATTTCATGTCGCTCAGTCACAATCGTTTCAATGTGGCTTATGTCCTATCATACGGTTTATGACCATTATGTTGCTAACTTTCATTAAATCGAACACGGAAAAATAACATTTAAATTGGAAAAAAAAAATTTCATAGTCATGTGGGGTTGACTATTTTTGCTTTGTCTTAGTAAAACGAATGAGTTGCAGGTTGAGAATAGACAAACTTTATTGCTCTATAAATAGCTGTGGTACATTATTAGCATAGTACATATTTTATCCACTAGATGGCGTTAGTATGAAGTAGACTTTATTTTGATACTATTAAACATATTTTAACATGTCCGTCATCTAGATTATTAAACAATATTGAACACGTTTTTTTTTTTGGTAATCCAAAGTGTTAAAATGTGACGTGACGTCACTCCTATGTAGATTTTATACCGAATTATGACGTAGCAAGCCTCCATTCCCACTCCTAAATATAATGCGTTTTATCTAAGTAATTTTTTTATTAATTTGATAAAGCGAAAAATACGTGTCCAATAGTTTTTTTATTATCTCACTGACGGACTAAGTATAATAAAATTTTTTACTCAAGCATCATCCCTATCATTGACAGTCTTGTGGTTGCAAATGCGACTATTGAGCGTGTGGTCCTGAGTTTGATTCTCGAGGTCGGGCAAAGTGTTGTGAATACCAGTGGGCTTAGTAATAGGTTTCTGTTTAGCACCCTTCGAATATACAAAACCCTAAAAAGGGTGCCTGATTTATACTGTGTACTATTACAATGGATATCTGTTGATATTTGTGACTGCTCCACAATACTTATTACACAAATGGGCATAATAAATAACCTATACAGAAATTTCTACGACATGGGAATCAAACCCAGGAACCTTCAACTTCACAACCACGCAATCACTATACCAAAAAACCAATATAATATCCAAAAATCAATGTTATTTTGCCGAACCTCACCCATATGTTTCTAATACCTCTCCCCCCCCTAGAACTACCATCGGACAACTACCATCAACAAATCGACAACTATGCGACTGAAATGCTGCCGCCAAACGTGCCACCCCCGCATCTACCACCCAAGAACCACTACCAGACGCCGTCAACTCAGTACCACCCGCCACCACCCCAACAACAGCCCGTTGTTCACCAACAACAGCAGTCTATAGCCCATCAACAACAACAGGCACATCAACCTTCAGGACACAACAGACAGTATCAAGAGCAGTACTACAAACAAAAAGAGGAGCAGTATTACCCTCAGTACCAAGAATATCAGGGTCAATATTACCCTCAGTATCAGAATTACCCAGCTCAACAACAGAATCAGTCCCAACAACAACAACAATCCCAACAACAACAACAATCCCAACAACAGTCTCAGCAACAGAAGATTGGAAGGATTCAGGATTATGATCCTATTAGTGACGGGCCAAGGGCGCCTCCTAACACGCAAAGGGCGTCGGCTACACTTATTTATAATAGCACTAGTGATGGGAAACGAGGTTTGTGTTAATAGTGTTTTTTTTTGGGTTTTTATTATATTCGTCAAAATTTTACTGAAAAAAAAATATATATTAGGCTAATAAAAATCGAATAGGTACTAGGCTATCTCACGTGCAAAGTAATCTAAACTAATATTTAAAAAAAGTAAAATTTGTTTGTAAAATTGTATGTTGTGGGGTAATCTTTCAGCGGAAATGTCCGAAAGGGTTACCGCTACTCCGGAACATAAGAGAACTAAGGAAGGACCATGGATGGGTTTTGTGTGACATCACTGATTTTAGAATCAAATGGAATACTTATTAGCATTAAATGCAGTTTTAGAATTATATCTTTGCATAATATTAAATTTCTGTATGGTGATGGGAGTTTTTAAGACGATTTCATATTTTATTTTTGACCGCGTCAAATACTCAACTACAATATCCTTTTTAATTTTTTGCTTTTTTATGTTGTCGTTGAAATCTTCATTCATTTTATGTTATTCATTATTTTTTTGTGTTCACTTACATGTTGTGTTGGTTATGGGCAATGCAATGTTTATTGTTTTATTTTTTAATTGCATGTTTTTTCTTATCTTTTTATTTTAACCAATTAGATGTTTGTCTATTAGAAGCCGTTTGCTTATAAGAGCTCAACGATTTATACGGTTATATTTATTGTCGTTTCGAGAGAATTTTTCTTATGAACCTATGCGGCTAGACCAAGGGCGAATTTTACCAATGAAACTGAACCCGATCAGCACATAAAACAGAGTTCAAGAAGTGTCAGTGTTATTATTGTTATGTAATATTGACTCCGTCGGATCTTGAACTCGGTTTAAAGGTGCTAATTTTCAGTTTTATTGGTGTAACCAGTTCGCGGTATCTATTTTATTGCAAACTCAAATTTATATTTATATTGGTTTTATTAGAATTGCAAGAAGCATTTAAAGTAGAGATAAAATATGATAACATGGCCCGCCCCTCCAAAATTCAAAACGTTTAAAAGTATTTGAGAAAGTAATTACAAAGCGCCATCAATACTCACAACGCATGTTGCTGCCGGCCTGCTACTGAAGACGAATACTTACAACTACATACAAACTCTTTCGTAAGGATGTGACTACAAACATTGAAACAGTCATTTGGAGGGGCGCGCCATGTTATAGTTGTTTTTTTTTTTCTCTAAAAAGAAAGCTTATTTTAATATCTTCACGCTATACCCCCAGGTTCTCACCAACAAACAGGGCATCAGCAGCAACAGAGCCGTCAGATCGGTCGCGTGACAGACCTGGACCCTCTGGCCAACGAGCTGCCCAGACAGACTTCCAATCATCATAATCAGGTATGCTAAAATCTTATTAACCAGAATGTCAATATTTATAAAAGTGAAAAGTCACTCATGCATATATTCACTCACTGCTTAATCACGAAATCTCAAAACCTACTGAACCTTCGCAGATGAAATTTGGCACAGAGATTTAGATTATGGTCATCGGGGTTTTCGGAACGGGGAAGGAACATGGATGGGTTTTAGTCAGTAATAGTCTGGCACTCCCTTCCGCTCCAACCTGAGCGTGAGGGGTTCGCGATGCCGGTTTACCATGGATTCAGTACATGATTCTAAACCTTCCCGAGTTGAAATTTTTCGCCGGTGATAAATCAATTTTATATAAAAGGGCCATACCTACGCCGTGATATTGTATAGAACTGCATTTTTTTTTTAATACCTGACAAATATTTTTTTATAATTACCATATAATACTTTCAGATGCATTTGGTAAAACTACAAACAGATACTTAAATTTTTCTTATTTTTATATTTTATTTGACGTTTATTTTTTCTTATTTCAGCGAGTATACGTGGCCATGTATGACTATGAAGCGAGCGATAGTGACGAGGTAAGATTTTACTAATAATTATTGTACCAAAAGCGATTGAGACATCCGGTCCCAAACCCAGGATTTTATGCGCAGTAGGAGCGCTTGCGACCATTAGACCATCAACGCAGATACTGAAGAAAGAATATATAAAAGACTAGCCGCTCCCGCGCGGTATCACTCGCTACTCGGCTCCTATAGGACGTAGCGTGATGTTACATAGCCTATAGCCTTCCTCGATAAATGGACTATCCACAACACAACAAGAATTTTTCAATTCGGACCAGAGATTAGCGCGTTCATAGCCTATATCCCTATGTATGCTTAAATCTTTAAAACTACGCAACAGATTTTGATGCAGTTTTTTTTAATAGATAGAGTGATTCAAGAGGTAGGTTTATGTGTATAATTTGTCGACATATTATGCGAGTGAAGCCGCGGGCGGAAGCTAGTATTAGTATAGATAAGACCTATGACTTGGCAGTCAGACGATCACACCACTAGTCTATCACAGCTATTACGTGGTTTTCATAACTAAGGAGTACATGAAAAACCGGCCAAATGCGAGTCGAACTCGCGCGCGGAGCGTTCTATACCTTTATCTATAAAAACAACAAAAAAATCACGTTTATTGTGTGGGTGCCCCCTTGAATATTTATTTTATTGTGGTGTTTAGTATGTGTTGTTATAGCGGCAACAGAAATACATCATCTGTGAAAATTTCAAGTGTCTAACTATCACGGTTCATAAGTTACAGCCTGGTGACAGATGGAGTCTTAGTAATAAAGCCCCGTTTTACCCTTTAGGTACCTGAAAACTAATCACTAATATCGCTTCCAGGTGTCATTCCGCGAAGGCGATTTAATCTCAAACGTGACTTCCATCGACTCCGGCTGGATGACAGGCCAGGTCCTCCGCACCGGTCGCACCGGCATGCTGCCAGCCAACTATGTGGAGCTGACGCCGTCAAATGCAGTTCCACAGCTTTACGACAACTGACCAGCCGTCAGATGACCCGTAACCAACAGCTTCCGAAGAACTTGGTTGTGCAGTAGGTGATGGTTGCTTTTCAGTTCATGGTTGTTATTCCTCTAAAAATATAAAACTTGGGTCTTCGTTCTTTCTTTCGTGTGGTTAGTGACTAACCTGGTGTCAGAGTTTTTATGCTGCCCATGGGCCTCTGACTTAGCTTCACATGCTGTTGAGAAATATCTCTCAGAGCTTCACATGCTGTTGAGAAATATCTCTCAGACATGCTGGTTTCCTCACGATGTTTTCCTTCACCGATTTTTAAGCACATGAATCCGTAAAATCAGAGGTGCGTCGCGCCTTGGGGTCGAACTCGAGACGTAATTGGCAGTCTGCCGTTCACACCACTAGGCTATCACTGCTCGCTGCTGTAAAACTTAGGTGAGCCATTTTAAATGAAAGAAAATATTGGTTGCTGGGTAACTAAACTCTGCATTGTTTATTGAATTCAACATTTGAAAAAAAAATTGTATTGCATCCGTCAATCAGATAATAAAAAAATATTAGACACGTATTTTTTACGCGGTACGTTACAACTCAGTATACAATCTACATAGGAGTGACGTCATGCCACATTTTAACACTACGTATCGAGGTTATCTTTTGATTACGTGAAAAAAGAAAAAAAACATGTCCAATATTTTTTAAATTATCTAGCAAAAGGACAAAAAAATGTCAGTATCCCTATTTCACTCATATTATTATGAATGACAAGAAAATAGCAACCATGCGCTGTAAAGTAATTTCTCATCCGATTCTGAATAGTCGTTGAAAATCGTAAATGTAATGTTTTTGAAAATATACTGCAATTAAAATTTTAAGCTTTTTTTAAATCTTAAGAAAAAAATCAATAAAAATGTAACTTAATGTGCCTTTGGTATCATATTCACGAATTTGACGTTTCTATAAACTTTTGAAATTGTACTAAAAAGCAATACTTTTTACTTGGAATTAGTCAAATTTTTGGCGCATTTTAAAATTTTTATAAACTTTACCTTAATTTCTACACTGAAGTAGATTTTAATAATTATATCCGTTCTAACTAACATTTCTCGACTACGCAAGAATATGATTAATTTATGGCTGGACCAATTTTGTAATAACACTTTTTTTTTTAATTGCCGATTTTGTCTACAATTTTTGCGTAGCAGAATCATAAGAATTTTAGCTTCTTATAAATTGCCACTAGCATTACTCAATGTAAAGATTTTTTTTATGTATAAATAATAAGAAAATAAAATATATATTTTTTTGCGAAATTTATTTATAATATTAAGATTAAAAATATATAACAAGGGATTATTTTCACCACCTTAAAAAGTTTTTTTTACAATAATTCAAAATCATACTCAACACGTCTTTCTAAGAGGTTGTGCAAGTGCGCACTACCCTCCTTTTTTAATTTTAATGTCATTATGAAAAATTTAATTAAGATTTTCGACGTGCATGAATACTTTTAAGTCGAATTATTGTGACTGAATTGAAATAAACTTATATAAAGGCTTATACACTGCTGAATAGAGGCCTTAAGTTTTATATAACATTTAGAAATAAAATAACATTAAAAAAAAAATATCTTAACTACATACCTACTTGCTTTGAAATGTTAAAATTCTGGCCAATACATCTTAGTAATAAATCTTAGCAGTTTAAAAATATTTATTTTTACTTTTAAAGCGAACAAATACTGTTTTGTGTTGTATACTGTTAGCATTTTAATTCCATTCCATTTTTACTATCGAAGCGAGACTTTTATTAATATCGTTCCGATATTTTACTGACAATCTTTATTATCCATTAACCTTTTGAACGCCATTGTCACATATACGTGACAAACAAGCGCATGCCCTGTACGCCAATGACACAAATATGTGACGATGCGGGTACACTTTAACACGAAATTTGAATTGTTTAAATTCAATCATTACTTTTGTGTGTTTATATAGATATCTTAATGCAATTCTGGTATTTACTGACGTGAAACAAATTAAAAGACACCATGGATATTGGGAAATTCATAATAACAAGAAGAAATAAATTTGTAGCTTGGCGTGGAGGGCGCGCGCGTGCGTTTATGCTCTGGCGTTCACAAGGTTTAAATTTGAGCCTCACAGCGATTTTTGTTTACAAGTAATGTATCTTATCGCATTCGTATGGATACGATGCCAACTTGTTATGGCTCGACTCGCCGGGGACCATGGCATTGCTTTTTATTAGTACCTATTTAAATTTCACTGTGTGTGTGACATTTTTCTGACTAAATGGTCCTATTTGATTGAATTTCAACTCAGATCAGTAATTTACACATTTTTGTTGATTGCAAAAATCACGTTTTTAAACAAATCCAGTAGGGGCTCCATAAAATTTATTTTAGGAGCCCTAGAAACATGACCGATACAAAAAAAAACATAGATTATTGTTATAACTTTGCTAAGAATTAACATTAAATAGTACCTGGTTAATACGACAGGTCGTAAGCTTGTAAATACACCTTTTTTTAGTTTTAAAATATATTATGAGTTAAAATAAGGATTCTTATGAAACATGTAAACGCTCCAGCATAATACTAGGCACTGTTTTATATATTACATTCCATTTTAACTTTTCTACGACAATAATTAAGAAGCAGGTTCCGGATTAAATAGGATAAGAACTGATTAAAATATCTTTGCAAATTTAATGTGCAAGTTTTTTGTAAAATCATTGAGATATGCAATTGAATTTGCATATATACATAGTCACTAGTGTTTCTGTAATTCCGTGTGAGACTGGGGTCAAGTTAAATATTGGTTGGGGTATTATTAAGCCTTTTAGAGGGGCAAACAGTTCTCGGGTACATCCTTGGGAAGTTTATTTGTTCATATTGAGGGAAAAAGTTGTCCTTTAACTGGGATAACCCTTATACATGTGGTAAAAATAGCCTTATAATGGGGTGATGTTAACCCTTTACTAGAAAACATTCAAGAAACATTGTTTAAATTATATCCTCAATATAAACTGTATATTTTTCTAAATATTTTTATGTCGCTTCAGATGTTAGCCTGTTTTAGTAGGTAATAGCAATAACTATATTGTTGAACTAACTGTTATGTCTTAACCATCACAAATAAACGCTATATATTATATATAGGACCAGTATTAAGTTACAGTGCCTTTTGTAATATTTAATAAATTTTATAAGCAATTTTTTTTGTTTTATTGTATTTTCCCATGGGCGTAGCTGAAAATCTGACCAAGGGGTATCGTGTTACCCGGTTACTGGGTTGTGGAGCTCAGATAGGCAGTCGCTCCATGTAAAATACTGGTATTCAGCTGCATCCGGTTAGACTGGAAGCCGATCCCAACATAGTTGGGAAAAGGCAGGCAGATTGATATTGATTGGGCTACAATCCGTAAAATTATATCCACCACCTCGAATTCTTATTAATACTTAGTCTAATAATTAAATTAACTTTAATTATCCATTATAAGAGAGTACATCTTATTTTTACGCACACACTCCCTATCGCAAGATGGAATTTCCTGACGGAAGTGACACCATGCCCCTCAGCGCCACTTGTGGCGAAACCAGGAACTAACAACGCCATAGAGCAAGCCACCATACCTTGTCTGACTTGTCATTGTTGTTGTTGCGTCATTTTGTAACGTGCGCGCGTGATAATTCGTTAATTTTAAACAAAACTCAAAAGTCGCCATTTTCAGTGTTACTTGAAATATTTATACCAACTTTCGTAATTAAAGTAGAAAGTTAGTATTACTTATTTACTTTCCGTTACATGAAACAACGTTGGCGAAAATCTTCTATTTCAAGCCGGCGCCATCTTGTTAATTAAGTTTAGATAATTAATTACTTTCAAGAAACTGAGAATTGTTCTATGTGCTTATTTTAATTTACGAGTTTTGTGAAAATTGACATTGATAAAATAATTGAGCCAGTGGTTGATAATCTTGCGGACGTTTTTATTAATCACGACTCCGCTCGATTACAAAAAAGTGTATAGGCCGCCTGTGCTGCAAGTGCGTCAAGCTAGAAGTCAAGTCATCACAACATCATAGAGACTGCGCCGGATTCGATCACGCAAGTCTTTACGAGAAATAGATCGCAGGTTTGAAGATCTGTCACAACTAGTAACTTATGTCAAAAATATCAATAAATCTCCCTAGCCTTTTCCTCACTGTAACTATGTTGGTCGGCTGCCAGTCTAACTGGATGCTGCTAAATACCAGTATTTTACATGAACGACTGCCTACCTGACCACCACAACACAGTCAGTAACTGGGTAGTACGATACCTGTAATAAGACTGGTTGTCAGACCCGCCCCTAAGGCTACCCACTGACCGACTTTCGGGTTTCTGCAGAAGCCCGAAAGTCGCTGTCGTCCGGAAACGTGCCCAGAAGACAGATCATAATTAAGTAAGTACCGTAGTGGAGGAGCTCGTGGCTAACTAATAACAGTCGCACGAATCGATCCGTCAGGTTAAGCTACGCTTGCCGGGGTTGGTCCGTGGATGGGTGACCATCTTTACATATCGAGACTCCTTCGTGCCTCGGAAAGCACGTTAAGCCTTGATGGATTGATCCGTGCGGCTGTTATTACTTAGCTACAAGCCCCTCATGTTAATAATATATTAAGTGCGAATTACTCTGCGATGCAACCGACTACTTCAGGACTTTCCGCGGCGCCTACATCGGGACCAGTAACTAAAATATTTGTTCTTAGCTTCTTTCCCTATTTTACCAGCAAATCTATTAAAACGATTTTGCATTAAAACCAGTATCTGTTGATTCCTTCGGCTGTTGCCAGGCTCCACTTCCCGCCTTCTCAACCTCAGTTGGTTGTTTTGTTTGACTGGTCCCTAAGTATATGACAAACAGCTGGCTGACTAGGTATTCTGTTAAAACCTCACCTTGACAACCTAGGCCCTGCGCACATTGGCGGCACAAGATATTTTTAGCCGAACATTGAAACAACTTTATTTACATTCTACTGTTAACCTTTTGAACGCCAGAACATAAACGTACGTCCGTACCCTCTACGCCAAGCAATAAATTTATTTCTTCTTGTTATCATGAGTTTCCCAATATCCTTGTCTTTTAATTTGTTTGTCAGGTCATTAAATACGTACGAGAGCTTAAATTTTATAAGATATCTACACACACAAAAGTAATGATTGAATTTTTTATTTCGAGTTGATAGTGTTCCGCATTGTGGCGTTGGCGCATAGAGCATGCGCTTGATTGTTACGTATATGTGACAGTAGCGTTCAAAAGAATAATTCTTCGCCTAAAAATAGCTTGCCACGCCGCCGCCGTGCTGCTAATGTACGCCAAGCATTAGGTGAAGTGAGCTGTCATTCGACTAGGATGCTATTTATCATTGACAAGTATCGATTGACACCATTGACAGCTCAGATCACTATTACAGATTTTACAGAATAGATCACTTGACTCGGAAATATCTGTGCCCGTTTCGTTTCTCAAATAGTGATGGTGGATGAAATAATATGGAAGCGATTGGCGTTGGTTGTCGCGAACACATTTATTTTGCAAGCTAATAACCATATTGTCGTCTCTTAGATTCATTTCCAACTTCAACTCGTCCAATTGAGCGACTGTCGCAAGTTTTAAATCATTAATTTCAGCAAGAGATTTTTCGACAAGTTTTGTCCACAATACACCTCGTTTTAGGCGTAAATGATTAATCAAAATAGTTCTATTGTGCCAATCAAGGAACCTTAAAACCTTTTGGTTCAACCTTGGTGTAAACTTGGGGTATTGCGTTGGATTTAACTGAGCAGTCATTCATTACTTTATTCGAGTAGAGATATTACCAGCCGCAGGTAAGAGCGGTGCTGGACCAGTGGTACCTAACTGGCCCGTCTTAAAGAGTCGTGGTTCCAACCCAAGCAGGCGCTTTCTTTTGTAAATAATTTCATCACCACTGCTCCCAAAACGTTGAAGAAAAACATCGTGAGAAAACCGACATGTCATAGAATTAATAATTCGAAGACATGTGACATCCACCAACCCGCACTGGGCCCCCGAGGTGGATTACGGCCCACTCCTCTCGTGTCCCAGCAGTGGGTACATAGGCTGATTATGCCAAGCGCAGGTTAGACGCCCAGGCCCGGGCATCTTGTTAGGTAAATTTCGCCACTGGTGTTGTATTAAAAAGAAACTCAAAACTGCGTCTTTTATACATTTATTGACTATATACTTCATACACTGACTAACCTAAATCATGCAACATAATATCTTATTCCAACATTTATACTATAGTTATAAAATCTTATAAAATATTCTTTTACATAATACTCCGTGAAGCAACGGCGCGAACCTTCAAGGTCGTGTACAGGCACTATTTAAGGCACCAGTCGCATACACTGCCACTATTTTTTTTGGGTGCCATTCTATGCTCAGTGCCTTCAACACGCATACGTGTCGCCAAAATACCTACTGAGTGCCTTCAACACGCATTGATTGAAGGCACTGGCTTTAGAATGGATCAAAATGTATTGAGCACGTATGTGTGTACGGCACTGTGCGATAGAACAGAAAACACACAGCTGTGTTCATGGCAGTGTATGTGTGTTAAAATAAGTTTCAATTTGGTGATATATCCAAGACACCTCTACCTAGTCCGTTAAGGGAATACAGTCATGATGTAGTAGTATTGTCTCAGTAATTTACGTTATTAACTTGAAACTTATTTGAAATAAAAAAACATATCATTTATTTATAATAAACATGCATGTCGCCGAGAGGCGCTTATTCTACGACAACTATAAATAACAATTATAATCTGTGATTACATAACAACCGAATTAAATCTAAATAACATAACATAGTGTGTAGCTGCCTTTATTAAACGACGTCCAATTTATGGCGAAACCTGAATTTTATTGTATATTGCACATTCATTTGGAATGTGGCAGAATTATTATGTTACACATAATAATAAAGTGTATATACATATTCTCTGCCTAACCTTTCAGAGTAAAAACAATGTCATTAGATTGAGGATGTTAGATCTTGCTCACAACAAAACAATAATCAACACATAGCGCATCATCTTCAAAACTGGTGACTAACATTGCATTTTATAATAATTGTTTATTCTATCTTTATTTTTCGACTAACCTGGTGTCAGATTTGTTATGATACCCATGGGCCTCTGTCTTAGCTTCACATGCAGTTGAGAAATATCTCTCAGACGCGCTGGTTTCCACACGATGTTTTCCTTCATCATTTTTAAGCAAGTGATAATCTATACTAATATTATAAAGAGGTAAAATTTTTAAGTTTGTATGTAGGGGGTAATCTCCGGAACTAATGATACATATCGCACATTAATTTCCTTAACGTCACTAAACAAAAATTATCGATTTTGAGATAAGTAACGCCATCTATACTATGAACTGTTCCCTATTTTTGTCAAAAACACTGGCTTTAATAGTTCACGTAAAATCCGCTAGATGGCATAATGACGTTATGTTGTTTCGTGCGAAACGCATGAGTTGTGACTGCAGAATGACACATTCACCATTACGCGACGAGTTGTCAACAGTGGATGTTATTCAGTGCAAGGAATAGTGACACTTTACGCATTGAGACGTTGAAGCAGTCAAAGAATCGGTAAGTTTTAGATCTATAATGATGCCATAACGACATTTTTCGTTTAGTGTCTTTAATTTTATAACAGTAGCCTGATATTTTTTGAAACAGTTAACAACATAATGACACTATAATGAAAATGTCGTTATGATTTTTTCAAAGTAGCTACATTTTTTAATGCATTTTGACATATTAAGCTTACTGACGTTATACCCCGTAGTCAGTATAGAATTTACGTGCGTAATATCGACACTATACGCATAGTGACATTATGCTTTCGAGAATTTTAGTTCTCGCTTTACTGAATTATGTATATTTTTTGTTTAATGGCATTTGGTACCCATACATATAAAATGAAAATGCATCTAATTATGATATAATTTGCTATAAAGGCACTAATAACAACCACATTCTTGTGATCTTGGTAAAAAAATTAACCAATTTCGTTTGTGTCGTTGAGCCAGTTACGAGTATGTAGTACTTTTTTTTATTCTTGGCAATTTGATTTGGTTCAATTATTTGTTTATTTTTTACAAACGTAGGTAATAATTATTGATAATTTTCAAATAAAATTACTCTTTTTCAGTAAACGATGCCATTACCTTCTCAGCGAATTCAAAAGCTACGAGACATCGTTGGAAGCTGTCTTGAAACTTACAACGCAAGTACCAATGAACAAAGATCTCAAGATATTCCGCAGATTGAACAATTGGAGTATAAGACTTCATACAATCCAATGAGTAATTTGGAGTTAAGGCAACGTGTAACTAATGACAGTATAGAAAGGTTAAGAAATGTTAAAAGACAATTATTTACAAATATGGAAAATTACTCTAAATACAATATAGAAAATGAACCCATGGAGGCAAATTATATCGATGAACAATGTACATTTGAAGAACAAGAGAACATTGAACAAAACTGTGCACCATCAGTATCTGCTGTGCCCGAGTATTCAGGTGACAACATAATAGGCAATGAACCACTGAAAATCGCGGCTAATAGAAGAGACTCATCCACATCAAACCTAAGTAATGGATCAAACGGCGATTTCTCACCAGCTTCTGATGATGATCGTACGTACTTACCTTCAAGAAAACGACGTCTTCGCAAGTGTTCAGCAAGTTCGTGTGGTTCATCCACGTCATCATCGTCCTCTTCGTCAACGTCAAGTTCCTCATCGTCAGACTTTTCATCAAGAAATGCCACTGTTACCAGCAAAGCACTCAACGAACCAGGCAATAATTTGATGCCAGTTATTGAACTTGAAGTTAATGCAAGCAATGCCGTAACCGACACGCATTTACATAATACTCTATCAAACGTAAATAATATGGTATCAGACATTGAAAATAATGATACTAGCTTAAATGAACTTGTTCCTGATGTCCGTCCCCAAAAGAGAGCACGTGTTCAAAACAAAAAAAAGCTAGCGAATATTTTACGAAATAAGGGACAATCGTACGTCTCGGCTTCTTCAAAAATCGTGCCTGAAAGAAAAATAGGACCGCCGTGTAACGAAAAATGTCGAATTAAGTGTCGTGAGCTGATTTCAGAGGAGATTCGCCAAGGTCTTTTTGATAATTATTGGAAAATGGGCTCGTTGGTGCGACAGCGAGATTATATTGCTATGCATATGACCAATATTGTCCCAAAGTACCAATATAAAAAAGTGGACAGCAACAGAAAACTTAAAAATGCATTCTACTTTCATGTAGATGACAAAAAACAGAGGGTCTGTAAAACTTTTTTTAAGAATACCCTTGGTATTAATGATCGACCTATAAGAACTGTTTTAGATAGTAAAAATCAACAAGGAACTGCGGAGATCATTGAAAAAAGGGGGAAGCACAACAGCACCGGAATCCCTACGGAGATGATAGATAGAGTTAAAGAACATATCGAATCTATACCAAGAATTGAAAGTCATTACCTCCGGAAACAAACGACAAAACAATACATCGATGGTGGAAAAACCTTGACCGATTTGTTTAATGACTACAAAAAGGATTGCATATCAAGAAACGTAGCTCATGTTAAAATTCATACTTACCGCAAAATATTTAAATCAGAATATAATATTGGTTTCTTCGTACCTAAAAAGGATCAATGCGATGACTGTGTGGCCTTTATGAATGCTGATGCTGCTGGTAAAGAAGCAATGAAGGATCACCACGAAAATCATTTAAAAGAAAAACAACTGAGTCGCAAAGAGAAAGAACAAGACAAAAAAGATATAGGACCAACGCGTATTGTTTCATGTTACGATTTACAAGCAGTGATGACTGTTCCGAAAGGCGATGTGTCTGTATTTTACTACAAATCTAAATTGAACTGTTTGAATTTCACTATTTCAGAGCTTGGCAAGGATCATACAGAATGTTACTTTTGGACTGAAGTAGAAGGAAATAGAGGAGTGAACGAAATTGCATCATGCGTGTACAAATATTTACAGAAGATGTCGTCTTCCAACCCTGATGCCGAATTTATATTTTAGTCAGATAACTGCTGTGGTCAGCAAAAGAATAACTTCATGTTTTTCATGTATGCGCATGCTTTAAAAATGCTACCAATTAAATCAATTACCCATAAATTCCTAATAAAGGGACACACACAAAATGAAGGAGACGCGGTTCACTCCACAATAGAAAGAGAAGTAAAGAAAATGTTGAAATCGGGACCAATCTATGTACCAGCTCATTACATAGCTGCCATGAGAAGTGCCAAAAAACGAGGACAACCTTATATTGTAAATGAAATGAGTCACACGGAATTTTATGATATTAAAGCAGTAACTGACAAAGCTATTACGAAAAATATGGATGGAGAAAAGGTGAAAATTGCAGATATAAAGATAATCAAAATCATTAAAAATGAAAAAGAAGCAGGTAAAATACAGTTTTTTTATAAAACCTCTTATGCCGACACTGATTTTAAGGAGATTAAGTTAGAAACCACTAAAGTCGCAACACGCAGACAAGGGACAACTGCTACAATATCTGATCTGAAACCACTTTACACGGCTAAATTACCATTAGCTGAAAGGAAAAAAAATGATTTGAAGTCTCTTGTTGATCATAATCATATTCCTAAATACTACGCCTCATCTTATTTTGACCATATTCTTTAATTTTTTTTTGTTGTTTTAGTGTGGCGTAGTATTCTGGAATATGATTTAGAAACTAGAATATTGTTATATTTTCATACTTAAGTTAATTTTTGATCTCAAACATTGTGTATTTTAATTAATAGTTACTCATTGCCTACCAAAGTATTATTCTAATAATAAGTATAGTAGACAGAACTGATTTTTAAATACTATTTTTAGTAGAATTAAGGTAAAATTGTTACTATTTAAGTCATTATTGCTTTATAAAAGCTTATAAAAGGGCCTGTGCATCGCGCAGAATAGTGACACTATATTAGTTTTTTCAGTTTTTTGTTACCAATAAAAGGTTTTTTAGTTTTTCCGATTTTTGTAATAAGTACTGCTACTTTTATTCCATAATAAAAACAAAAGATATGACCGACATAATAACTCTACTTTTATTTATACCCTTTCCAATATTATCAAAACTTTAAACGCTTGTACTAAAAATGTATATATTTTGTTTAGTGACGTTAAGGAAATTAGAGTGCGATATTCAAAAAAAATTTCACTGATAGAAAGCTACATTATTCCTGAGTGCTATAGGCTATAAATTATATTTATATCATACATATTAGCCGAGCTATCGCAATTTTCGTCTAGCAAGTCGGAAAGAAATACCTCCGAAAACAGAATTATTTGCATGCGCTGTCTAAACAGTTACAGTATATCGCAATTTTCCGCGGACGAAGTCGCGGGCAGAAGCTAGTTATACAATATGCACACAAATCCAAAATGTCAGACGTGTGTGCCTTGGTTTCGAACTCGAGACCTATGACTTGGCAGTCCAACGGTCATACCAAACTATAAGATGTCATCTTCTATTAAAAATGTAATGTCAGTCGCCAGTTAAATACACTAAGATGCAATCTGCACTAACTTATAATAAGGATTAATTATTTGAAAGATTAATCACATTGCACTATTTGTACTTAAAACAATTTTGTCCTCACGACAGTAATAATGTTTTTTTTTTTTTTAAAGCGAAGTTCTTGCACGTTAAGCTCTATACACTTAGTGAATGAGAGCTAGACCAAAAATATATCATATTTTGAGACATTTATGTGCAAAACTGAAAGAAACTTCGATCCAACCGGTAGTCAGGCTTTTCATCAGGAAATTGTTCACATTATTGTAAAAAAAATACATAACTATGTTAAACAGAGTATTTAAATCTAAGGAGTTTTATGAAAAACTATACATAATTTCTTAAAAACTATACATTTTAATGGATTAACAGTATGCATGTGTTAATATGACATCGTGTTGACAAAAAAAGACTGTATGAGTTATAGAAATGTTGCGAGACAAAGTATAAATTTCGATATGTCATTCTACTGCTGGATTCTGTACTTATATAATATCTAGATTTTTTTAGTTAAAATGATAAATGAGGTGAAAATTAATGACAAGAAATACTCCATGGCCCTGCATTCGACATTCCTTTAATTCCTTCATTTTTTTCGCTCTACAGTCAGTTCCAAGACAATAACTGACATTTTAGTCAAATCCAAATAAAAAATGTTTTAGACAAGTCTAAAGTGACCTATTCACTATACAACAAGAAGAACACTGTCACGTGTTGCTAGCAGTGAATAGGCTGGTTAACCACGTAAACAAAAGTTGCGAAACATTGTTTCAAAACATTTTGCAATTTTGGAGTGGTATTGGCAACATCGTGAAGAAAAACCAAAAAAATGCAGACATTTGACATACTCTAACTCGCACTGCGCCCGCGTGGTAGATTACAGCCTATTCCCTCTCACAGAGAGGAGGCGTGTATCCCAGCAGTGAGAACATTATAAGCTGATTATGTTTGCAACAATGTTGCGCAACTGTTTATAAACTTTTCCATAATAAATTTGCGAGTTTAAGATTGAAAACTCCATCACTTCTATACATAGTCCTAATAATAACAAGCGATTAACAATAAATCGACTCTCAACATACGAAACACACAAGTCTTTAGTTCAAATCCTAGTTCAAATTCCTTTTAAGGAACTTTTATTTGGTATATAATCTCATTTCTAATAACTAGTCACCCGTTTGCCTAACGTGGTAACATCGTTCGTTTGCCCAACAGTGGGCAGAAGTTGTATTATTTATAATAATATTTTTGCACATTGTCAACACCTTTTACAGTCTCAATCTTGAAAATAGCAGCCTAATTTCGTCACACAGAGGTATTTTTTCCCAATTTAACACAATTCATTGTGTTGTTAATGTTGTAGAGCATAAAAAATTTACAAGCATATGAAGCAATGGATTACGTTGTTACGGGTCGTCAGAAGCCCGAAAATCTGACACCCAGTCTTACCAAGGGGTATCGTATTGCCCAGTTACTGGGTTGTGGAGGTCAGATAGGCAGTCGCTCCATGTAAAATACTGGTATTCTGCTGCATCCGGTCACTGGAAGCCGACCCCAACATAGTTGGGAAAAGGCTAGGCAGATGATGATGAAGCAATGGATTGTAAGTTTCTTTAAAATCTTTCTGATTGCGACTAAGTGTGTAACGAAATTCGGTTGCAGGATAAACTACTCGTCAATAGATTCGTCTATCAATATAAAGCACGAATTGAATTTTCTCCAACAGCTTCAAATGCCTATTGACAAGTAGTACCCATCTCATCCTACCCTCCTAGTTATTGTTGGTAGCGCAGAGCAGTAAAGCGCTGCAGTCGTCGACTCTCTCGAGCCGGTAGGTCGAGTTGTCGGGCATGTGCCGGACGAGGTCGTCCGTAAGACGAACGCGAGCGCCGTTCGGGCCCGAAACTAACACCGTTTCGCATTCCTGTGGAAAGAAAGAAAATGTAAGAAAACGAGATCTAATTTTAGTCATAGGTTTAGTTCAAAATACCTATTAATAATAGAATGTGTATGTAATATGTATGTCTGTTTGTGTGTGTATGTTTGTGTTAGGGTGAATATGTAGGTGTGTTTGTGTTACAGTAATGTTGTTAATAAATACTGTCTCTAAGGTGTTGGTTATGCTGCCCATGGGCCTCTGACTAAGCTTCACACGCTGTTGAGAATATCTATCAGGCATGACGGTTTCCTCACGATGTTTTCCTTCACCGATTTTTAGCAAGTGATAATTATACAATACGCACATGAATCCGAAAAGGCAGAGGTAGGTGGTTCGGGTTCGAACTCGAGACCTATGACTTGGCAGTCCGACGGTCACACCACTAGGCTATCACTGCTGCGGTTGTAAAATTATCACTTGTTTAAAAATCGGTGAGGGAACATCGTGAGGAAACCAGCATGTCTGAGAGATATTACTTCTCAACAGCATGTGCAGCTAAGTCAGAGGCCCATGGGCAGCAAAAACACTCTGACACCAGGTTAGTCACTAACCACACGAAAAGAAGAAGACTGCTGCAGAAATACAGGTTAACATGATGTTATATTTACCTTGGAAGCATGCACCAGCGTGTTCAGCTTTTGCAGCAGTTCATGCGCCCTGCACGCGTGGAGATACAGAGCGCTGTATATATTGCTACCAGCTGGACAGACGTACACTGTGAGTCGGGGCTCTATGCGTCTGAAAAAAGATAAAATTATTTATATACTAGCTGACCCGACAGACGTTATCCTGTCTTAATAATATCCTTGGACATTTCACACAACGCCATATAGTCCCATGATATATAACGACTTAATTATGATACCTACCTTACCTACCTACCTACCTTACCCACCAACCTACCCTACCTACCTACTTTTTTTTTTAATATGAGTACCTTCTGCTGACAATAACAAACACACAAAAAAAGAATTAGAGAAACCGGTTCAGCTGCTCTCGAGATTTGCGCTTAGCAACACATTCAGCGATTAATTTTTATATTATAGACTGTTCCACCCGGCTTCGCCCGCATAATATGTCGACAAATTATACACATAAACCTTCCTCTTGAATCACTATCTATTAAAAAAAACCGCATCAAAATCCGTTGCGTAGTTTTAAAGATTTAATCATACATAGGGACAGAGAAAGCGACTTTGTTTTATACTATGTAGTGATTAAATACTTTAAGCACAGAAATGTACAGAGGCGGACTTAATGCCATAGGCATTTTCAACCAGTCAACCATTGGGTGAAATTATACGTACTGCTGATATTTTTATTCTATCCATCAATCTGCCTAGCCTTTTCCGAACTATGTTGCGGTCAGCTTCCAGTCTAACCGGATGCAGCTGTATACCAGTATTTAACACGGAGCGACTGCCTATAAGACCTCCAAAACCCAGTTAGTAACTGTGCAATATGGATATCCCTTGGCTGACTACTGTCAAAGATCCAAGAATGACAGCCGGGACGAACGGCTTAACGTGCTTTCCGAGGCACGACGAGGAGTCTCGGTATGTAACTATGGTCACCCATCCACGAACCAACCTCGGCATGCGTAGCTTAACCTGATATATCGACCTGTGTGTCTGTTATTACTTAGCCACGATCTCCTCGACTACTTATAGTGACGTATGGACGACATGTTGCGCCGAGCACATATAAATTGGGATACGGGCAGGAGAATGATGGTGGACTTTTTTTTAAATTTGTGATCTCTGGTGTTACCCGAATGGATAGAATACGGAATGAGTATATAAGAGGAAGTCTGAAAGTGACACCGGTGACTGAAAAGTTGTGTGGAAATCGGTTGTCATGGTATGCGGAGGAATGAGGAAAATGTTGTCAGGAACGTTGTGAGTATGAATGTGGATGGCTATACAAGTAGAGGGAGACCAAAGAAACGATGGATGGATTGTGTGAAAGATGATATGTCTAAGAAGGGAGTAACTACCGAGATGACGACTAATAGAGAAGTATGGAAGAAAGAGACATGTTGCGCCGACCGCAAATAAATTGGGATAAGGGCAGGAGAATGATGATGATCTCTCTGTGCGATTCCCAATAAAAACAAATTCTTTCTTTTTATAGGTTACATAGTTCGTATTTGGCAGCACATTAACATCCTATAGTGAAAGCTTGTGTCTCAATATAGAATGTTCTAATTATAGTCTAGTATCTGTTATCTAATTGCAATCCAGTTGGAGGTGTTCCAAATTGGCGCTTAAGTACCAGACGCCAGTACTATTAAGCTATCTCTGTCAAATAGAACACGAATAATAGAACAATTGAACATGAACCTTATTCGTTTGTAATAAAGTTGAAAATCTATTAACCGTCCCAGTCGGATTAATACGACAAATGTTTTCGGGCGCGTGCTACCTGAGAGACCAGGGTCAATAATATTGGAAATAAAAAAAAATTGTAGGATGAAACCCATTGGAAAAGGAAGAGAATATAACAAAAATTCAAGGTAAAATAATTTACGGGCGATCTGAGGTCGAAAAGTGGATGGGGGTGCGTTTTTAAGGGTGTAAAACGGTTCATCTCGATTTCTGGCATAACTACAAGTCCTATGGAAAAAAGTTAAATGGCGAAGTTGTACGTAATAAAAAGATCTACAACTTTTACATTTACACTTTTTACAAAGATCTTTGCATTTTCTAAGAATATTTACCATAATAATAATGTTTTTTTTTTCCACAAACAAAGCCCACCGACTATTTTTTTAGCATAACTACATTGTTTTGCACGATTTTAATACTTACTTGGCATGCAGAGCGTTGAATAGGCGAATGCCGTCCGCCAGGCCGCAGATCTGAATAATATCATCGCGGGACAATCTGCACAAACAAGAAAAAAATAAGTTCATATTTCATGAAAACATTTGAGGGCAATTCTAACTTACGAGCTCTCATTTTTCGCATTTAAATCTTTTTATCACGTTGAGCTTTAGTTTTATTTCATTCCAACAACCACTGATACCTACAGTCTACTTCTCATCGTTTGTCAATGGCTTTGTAGGCACGGAGGGGTAACGATATGTAAAGTTACCTAAGACGGAATAAAGTTAACTTTTTGAACGCCAGAGCACAACCGCACGCGCGTCCACGCCAAGCTACAAATTTATTTCTTCTTGTTATCATGAATTTCCCAATATCCATGGTGTCTTTTAATTTGTTTCCTGTCGCTAAATACGTACGAGAGCTTCAATTTTTAAGATATCTATATAATAAACACTCACAAAATTAATGATTTAATTGTTTATTTCGTGTTATAGTGTTGTTTTCATTGTCACATATTTGTGTCGTTAGCGTACAGTGCATGCGTTTGCTTGTCACGTATATGTGACAATGGCGTTCAAAAGATTAAACACGCAAAAACTGACTTAATGGCTTAGAATTAAGTTGGAACTCATTTCATGGTGAGACAGATATCTGATATTATGAAAAGTAATAAAAGTTACCTTAACAGATCAGCTCCTGAGAAGTTGGTGAACGTGGCAGCGTGGTGGGCGAAGCGTTGTCGCGCCAGCCACGCCTGGGTCTCAGATGATGTGGCCTCCTTCGACAGCCCAGAGTTCTACAGCAATTAAATAAAGTTAAGTACCTACTTATTAGGCTTCCGCACATCAGAAGAAAAGTAAGAACCATTATAGGATCAGTCTGTTGTCTGTTTATCAAGACCCCTTTTTCTCAGGAACGCGGAGAGGTAATAAGTTGAAATAAAGATCAAATAAATAGGTCTAAAAAAATCTTGTAACCTGTGAACTATTTTGTACGAAAAATAAAAATTAAAAACAATAAAAATTTAAAAACCTATACTAATATTGTAAAGCTGGAGAGTTTGTTTGTTTGAACACGCTAATCTCTGGAACTACTGGCCCGAATTGAAATTAGGCATTTTAGGCAGGAAAGTAGGCATAATCACATCACGTCACATCACATCACGCTGGCACCCTCAGCAGCCGTGCAAAAGCAAAAAAAATGTTATGGTTCATAATAATTTGATATGCCTTTTGATATAGTATCATTCATACTCTAAAGTTATAGGATATAACTAAAATACCTTGTATATACCAGTGTGACTTTAAGTGTGTAATCTTACCTTTTCAGGATCCTCGGCGGGTTGTGGCAGGTCGGGCAGTATCGCGCCGGGCGAGTGGCATGGCGGCGAGTTCACTTTCACGTCGTTTGTTCTAAACAACAAATATTACACGTTGAACCGAATTGATTATTTATTTATGTTTTATGCCGGTGACATAGACCTTTCAACTTTGTCTTTAATAATAATAATCCATTTATTTGTAAGAATATTGTAGTACATAGTTGTTAATTTTATCTTAAAGCCCATTATATTCTACCGTTTCCGGCGTACTAATAATAAAGTGCATTGTCGCAGATAAGAAATGATTTTCAGAAGCTTGTATTTGTCAGACAATCACAATCTCGAATATTCCGTGTTTATCCTGAATTTCTTCTTAAGGGACCCGTTGACAGGCGCGACGCAACAATTTGCGTTTTTTAACTGCCTGGGAATATTGTTTGAAAAGAATCGCGTTGAGCCTGTCTGCGGGGTCCTTTACAGTGCTGACAATATAAACAGTTCACGAATTACGGATGCTGCCAAATTCTATATTTATTTTTATGATTTTGCGAGTAGCCTTCAGTGCGTGCTGAAATCATCAACATCACTGAAATGTGTTTTTATTTACATTTGGAACAATCTGTGTTTTTTAATTTAAGTGGCCTCGTTTATTTCGACAGTTAAAACCAGACGAATGTAAGGGAGTGTCCACTAATTATGTGAGGCGTTAATGAAAAAACGCTGGCTGAACCCTACGAGTTAGATCAAAATAATGTACTAAGTATTGTATACCTTAAAAAGGTCTACAAGAAAGTCCGCGATGGTATATGTGTAAAAAATAAATAAGTAAAAATGTAGTATATGAATTTACATATTCCAAAGATAGTAGGTAATCTTCACAATATAGGGAAAGGGGACTTGTTTTACTTTTACTACGAATTTGCATAGATTTTCTAGCATACGAGATCGTGGGCGCGTATAAAACAATACAAGTATACTCACTCTTGGCAAAACGAAGGCTTCATTTGATTGTTGGAGGCGAGAATTGCTGTAACAAAACATTATTACAAATAAATTAATTTTGAATACAAAATGTATTCTCGCCAATATGACAAAGGTCAATAGGTTAAACTATAATTCATTATTTCAATTCATAATGTCAGATTTCAATATCTTTCACCACTTACTCAACTGTCTTTTTTTTTTAAGGCTGGGAAATCATCCAATGGCTGCTCCCGCTCTGGGTGGAGCGGAAGGGAGTGTCAGACTCTTACTGACTAAAACCCATCCATGTTCCTTCCGTAGCCCTTTATGTTCCGGGGTAGCGGTAACCCTTTCGGACAATCCCGCATACCCGGCAGGCTTGGCCCTGAGGGGCCCCTTCATATGCTGACATCTCTTTGAGGCGCGCGTGGAACATATACGCGCCGTCCGGCACGGGTCTGGTGCTGATCGGACGGTGAGTCACCCATTACTCAACGTCCGCTTAATCAACTGTCTAAGGCTATGCATGAGGTCGAGGTTCGATTCCCAGGTCTAGCTAAGTGTTATTGGGTTTTCGATCTGGAATTTCTCAGGAGCAGTCTGGCTTTGTGCCCGGTTGATGGCAATAGGCTCGCCTCCTATTACATGGGACTATAACCTAACTGGCGAAATGTGGGTGAGCCAATAAGTCCAGACCCCAAGGCTGCTAGAAATTTCAGATGGAAAACCCAATAATACTTTGCACGACCCTGAGAATCGAACTTAGGACCTCATGCAGATCGCCTTAGATAGTTGAATAAGTTTTGAAAGATAGTTAAATCTGACATTATGAATTGAAATAATGAAGTATAGTTTAACCTATTGACCGTTTGGTTTTATATCAATAGCCGTGCCCCCAGCGCCAACTCAAAAAAGAAAATTATTTCAGACGAATAGGGTCTTGCAATTACTTACATAAAAAACGAAAACCGAACATAGATTCTCAGTCGTATGCACACGACTCAGGCGGCACGAAAACGATAACATTTGTCGTATTAATCCGACTGGGGCGGTTAAACGGTTACTAACTCACCATTATGTGGTAAAACGGGCTTGTGGACCACTACAGGGCTTGCAACAGACTTGGGGGCCACACTGCAACAAAAAAAAATTGGTTTAGTATTACTAAAATAAAGCTACAACAAGTACAGTTAGACAGCAGTGATAGCCTAGTGATGTGACCGTCGGACTGCTAAGTCACAGGTCTCGAAATCGAACCTAAGACCTCTGATTTTATGGATCCATGTGCGTATTGTAAAATTATCACTTCCTTAAAAATCGTTAAAGAAGAACATCGAGAGGAAACCAGCTTGTCTGAGAGATATTTCTCAACAGCATGTGAAGCTAAGTCAGAGGCCCATGGGCAGCATAAAAACTCTGACACCAGGTTAGTCACAAACCACACGAAAAGAAGAAGTACAGAGGCCAGCAAATCGAGCTACAAATTTGTTTTATAGGTTTTAAACTTTAGTTAAAAAGAATAAGGTTCATATTCAATTGGGCACATTAGACAGTTGGGGATAGCTTGATGTGCTGGCATCCGTACCTAAATTCAGGTTCTTAGCTACTTTCTCGTGTAAGTAATAATAGGCGCACGAATCAATCTAAGTTAAGCTACGCTTGCCGGGGTTGGTCCGTGGATGGGTGACCATCTTCACATATCAAGACTCTCCGTGCCTCGGAAACCACGTTAAGCCGTTGGTCCTGGCTGTCTTCGAGGATCTTTGACAGTCGTTACGGGTAGTCAGAAGCTCGAAAGTCTGACAGCCAGTCTTACTAAGGGGTATCGTATTACCCAGTTATCGACTAGGTTGTGGAGGTCAGATAGGCAGTCACTCCATGTAAAATACTGGTATTCGCTGCATCCAGTTACACTGGAAGTTAGGAATAGGCTAAGCAGATTGAGCTACTTTCTTGCTAAGAAAAGAGGAATTCAATTTAGCATAGCTTGTATCTATCAAGTCTGGCTTAACAGACATAGACACAGACATGGACCTACGAAGATGTTTGGCACAAGGGTAGATTATTCAGCTGGACTGTCCGAAAGGGTTACCGCTACCCCGGCACATAAAGGTCTAAGGAAAGTACATGGATGGTTTTTAGTTAGTAAGAGTCCGACACTCCCTTCCGCTCCACCCAGAGTGGGAGGAGTCATTTGATGACTCCCCACTATTAAAAAAAAAGGGGTAGATTATGAGTAGGACCCATCAGCTATGAAAGGATTTTAGAAATATACCCCGCAAAGGGATGAAATAGCTTGACATCATTGTGACGTCATTGTTGTTGTCTTTGTAGTTTATCAGCCATCTAGTTACCATAACACAGGCATTAAGTTGCTTAGCTTGGGGCTTATATGGCGTTGTGTGAAATGTCCATGGATATTATTATTATCTTTCAAAACCGGCCAAATGCGAGTTGGACTCGCGCAATTAGGGTTCCGTACCATTATCTATAAAAACAGCAAAAAAAAAAAACACGTTTGTTGTTTGGGAGTCTTGCAGTCAGCTCATTGTTACAGTACTAGATGATGATTAATTTACAATACATCATTTAAGTCATGAGAATTTACTACCCAAAAAACTAATTGTATTATAGGAAAAAAAAATATAAGTAGGTACTATTGGAATATATCAGTTTCAAGGTTGATATTCAACAACATTTTAAATTTTCCAATAAATCAAGTGTTTGCCCATTCTACATTATTGTAACGATAAAAGCATTTACAGATAGTACGGAAAACAAATATAATTTAATTCAGGAAGTAAAATTATGCAGATTAGGTATATATGTTATGTATGCGTTATCTATTGTATTATGTGTTGTGATAAGAAACTATTTTTATAGTGGTGGCATGTGGCGTTGCTAAAAGGCTGGTAAAGTCAGCAACGAAAGTTGATTAAAAGTTAAGGTTACAGCTCATTAAAGCCACTCGGCACCCACCCCGCATCGCCTCGTCGCACGGCGTCCACTCGTTGTCGACAGGTGGTCTACAGGTGGACGTCGCGTTATCATTAATAAAAGACGCGCGGTCAGCAAGTGGACCTCGCAACTCGCAGTGGAGTGAATACAAGGCAAGCATGCGAGCAGCGAGTTGTCACCGAGTGGTCCACCCACCGTCCGCGTGTAGAGCGGTGACGCCACGGAGTTGAAGTAGTGAGCGCATACCCATACAAGTCCATAAAAAGAGTACTAGTGGTAGGAGGCGAAGTGGTGCGGAGTGGGTGCCAGGTGGCTCTAATGAGATGTGACCTTAATACTCCTTAGAAAGAAAGCAAAAACATTTATTTGGGCGCTGCAAAATACAAATAACAAAAAAAATAACAGAGTGTGCCCACGTGAGTGTGTTTTTCTGACGGAAGATCATGAAAATTAAAATGCATATTGCATAGGTAACGCAAGAGTAGCATACGCAATGACACTTTTAAGACCTTCTTTTTGAGGGTGGGAAATAATCAATTATTCCTCCCGCTCTGAGTGGAGGGAGTGTCAGACTTTTATTGACTAAAACCCATCCATGTTCCTTCCTTAGCCCTTTATGTTCCGGGGTAGCAGTGACCCTTTCGGACAATCCCATTAACATTTCATTTTTTTATCTTACTTCGTCATCATTCTCCTATCCTTATACCAATTTATTTATGCAGAAAAAGATATGTCTTTTTCTTCTATACTTCTCTATTAGTCGTAAGTTTTTAGTTTCGCTTTCTAGCCACATCATCTTTCACACAATCCATTCGTTCTTTGGCCTTCATCTAGATCTGTTGCAAATATAAATCAAGGAAGTACTTGATGATATAAATACACTATTATTGTTATCTTAAAAATATCAAGGTTCTAGACTGTGTTGTTATAACGTTATCTGATTATTCCTAAGCTATGTTTTCACCTGCAGGTAAAGTTGGCATGTGTAAAACAGGCGCACGGGTCGATAGACTAGGTTAAGCTACGCTTGCTGCGGTTGGTCCGTGGATGGGTCGCCATCCTTACCTACCAAGATCTTTCCGTGCCTCAGAAAGCACATTAAGCCGTTGGTCCCGCCTGTCATTCGAGGATCTTTGACAGTCGTTACGGGTAGTCAGAAGCCCGAAAGTCTGACAGCCAGTCTTACCAAGGGGTATCGTATTATCCAGTTCCTGACTGGGTTGTGGAGGTCAGATAGGCAGTCGCTCCATGTGACACACTGGTAATGGCTGCATCCGGTTAGACTGGTAGCTGACCCCAACATAGTTGGGAAAAGACAAGGCAGATTGAGTGACAACCACTGAGCCACCACTGCCTCATGGCATGGAACAACAAAGCAAAAATTTAATTTGCTACTTGTATAAATGTGCCCGCTACTAAATTGACTCACATCTTTGATTCGACCCTTGAGTTCAATCTATTAAGATCTTTTATATTACACATATGGGCTATTATTACGAACTACGCATCTAAAGCGCTAAAATATTTGGTAAGTTTAGTAGTGGCGTCCTTAATATACAACTTGCCATATTCAACTATGAACTACATTGTTTACTCACATGTTTTTGAGACATCGGTAAGCGATTGGTCGACTCTTCACGTGACCAGAGGGCTAGCCTATTCTTTGGTTAAAAAAATCAACATTACCATACAACGTTTCAATGCAGCCAGCCTTTTGGGAACTTTTTCTGTTGATAGTGTGTGTAGACGATATGGGGGAATTTTTTGATGCCCCTATGATTATTTCCCCTACCTTTTATATTATTGTACATTGTTAATGTAAATATTTTAACACAAACACTGCCACTATTTTTTGTGCTATTCTAAGCTCAGTGCCTTCACCACAGTGGCAGTGTCCCATACGGTGAGTCACCCATTACTCACCGTCTGCAGGTCCGCGCCTACGGTGGCAGGGAGTCGTCACGTGGCTCCCGACGCCCGGGGCGTCTCCCGCGGCGGCTGGGACGGGAGGACCTTTCTCTCCCATCCCACCACCTCCTTCCGAGCATGACTTTTTCGCAGAAGGAGGTGACTGCCTCCCACTCCCTCTCGCCCCGGACCATGGCTTGCACCAGGGCCGGGCGCGAGAGGTCGCCGCCGTCGATCGCCTCTACGAGGACACGGCGGTGCTCCGCCCAAGCGGGGCAGGTTTGCACCGTATGCTCTACCATGTCCTCTGGGCGATCCTCGCAGTGGTGACACCCGGGCGTTTCCTCCCGCCTGATGATGTGCAGGAACCTCTCGAAACATCCATGTCCGGTGAGGACCTGCGTCAGGCGGTAGGTGAGTGCGCCGTGACGCCTCTCTAGCCACTCCTCAAAGAGGGGCCTTACCGCCACTGTCGTGGTGTGCCCTGTCCCATACACTTAAGTCTCCAAGTTATGTAACTAGGTTATTTCATCAAAGTAAGAGGAAAGGAAACACTGTAAGGACCAAATATTTACCAACATAATACATGTGACATCAAACAAACTCAGGTTGGAGCCCTTCTAGTATTGTATTTAACCCAGTTACTGACTGGGTTGTGGAGGTCAGATAGGCAGTAGCTCCATGTAAAATACTGGTATTCAGCTGCATCCGGTTAGACTGGAAGTCAACCCCAATATAGTTGGGAAAAGGGTAGGCAGACTGAACACATGAATAATGGAAAATAATGAATAATAAATATGGACATTAATATTTTAAAATTTTGCACGCTTCCTTGCAGGCAAAATACAGTGACTCTTAGGCTGTATAATCTTCCTATTTAAAATGTTTTCTCGCAAATAAACAATTTTGATTTGAATTCTGAGCACCCCAGTAGCAGTGTGTCCTAGCATTGTAAACATATAGGCTGATTATGGTTATTCAGTATATGTAAACTAAAATATTTTATTATTATGATATTTAGATCAGCACCTACACAATAATAGTCTAGTCATTTCGTGGATTGTGACTCACGGATATTAATTGGTAGCTTCATTGAAAGAATTTGGTTATTATTAGGTTGTTGTTGTCGTGTTTATTTATTTCTTTGTATTAAATAATAATATAGGGTCACACAATGCTCTGTAAGTAAGTTATGACTAAAATCTGCCAAGTATAATATACTAACTTCTGCTAGCAGCGTCACCCTCATTCATGAATGTTGGAAATTATCCCATGGGAATGTACTGCTGGGATAAAAAGTATCCAATGTGGTCTATCTATCTTGAGGTTTTGGTTTCTGCACTCAGTCCTTAGGCGGACCATAATCTATCTCTGTGCCAAACTTCATCCAGATCCATTCATTAGTTTTTAGGCGGAAGAGTAACAAACATCCATACATCCTCACAAACTTTCACTTTTGTATTATTAGTAGGATTATTCAATGTTTTACCACAATGTTTTAATTTTTTTTTCAAAAGTGTCCTTTATTACTGACCGTCGTAATATAATTAAGGAACTCTTGTGCAAAATCTGACGACTGTGACACAGTTTATACTAGTATAGTCGTCAACGTAATCTCTTAAATAAACATGTATTCATTGCCATGATTTTGTACATAGACTAAGAGAAATTTGTAATTTCAGGAGTGATAAAAATAAACTATTATTATTATTACTTTAGCGCTACCTACGTAAAAAAAAAAAAAAAAAACATACTTCTATCCCATACAATACCATGAACACAGCTGTGTGTACTCTTTTCTATCTCACAGTACCACACACATATGTGCTCAACACATTTTGATCCATTCTAAACCAGTGCCTTCAACACAAATATGTGTTTATTGTCCACCCATTACAATGAGTGTTGAAGGCACTGAGCTTAGAATAGCATCTGACAAAAACTTGTGGAAGTGAATGCGCTAGACCCAGGAGTTTAGGTTGTGTTGTCTGTGAGTGAGTGAAAAAAATTTATTTTGTGAATAGGTTGCATAAAATTATGCGAATTAAATCAGAAATTCAACTGCTAGCTCGCCCTTTGGAGTTCTTTAGACCTTTTATAAAGACAGATATTTTTTTAATGCCATTTGTACCTACAGAAGTTGTTTACAAACTTTAATAGGATGATGCTGTCTTTAGAACCAGTTCATAAATTGGGTGGTTACTGGTTTAAGGCAGAATGTCAGTCACCTGACAACACAAATCTTGAAAAACCAATGCAAAATTACTCTAAAACTGTCTGTTTATTCACTAGAACTATCTCTAGCATTTGATCTGATATATGTGATATATAACAAAATTGAGTTGCCTTTGCACAAAAACCACTACATATCTAATAAAGTTTTTTAGTTTTGAAGCTCTGTAGTAGATACTCTACTAGTAAATGACCCAAATATATTTGGAAACACGGAAATAACCTCGAATAAATATCTGAACATCAACAATACTTGGCATTACTAGTTTTACCTTGTGTAAAATTAAATTAAAAAGTATATTTACACCAAACTCGGGCGACGGGCGGGCCTGACGTGAACGTTAGCCGCATTCAGCCTCCTTGCGAGTTCTCTATACGTCGCCGGGTCCGCTTCAATCTCGACCTCAGCCTTCAACAGGGAGAATTTCATCCGCCATCCCTGGGCCTCAACACCGTGCACAAGGCGAGCACTGAGCACTACCCCACGTCCCAGGTGCCGCGCACTCAGTCTTTGCTCGAGCACGAGCATATTACTCGTCAGCTATAGTCCTGCCTTGTCAGGTTGAAGAAGATGAATGCACCAGATCCAACTCGATACGCCCGCCCGCTTGCATCCACCATAGCTGACCTGCAGGTCGCTTCAACAACCATTTGTCACGATTATATTCGCACTATGTACACCACAACACTAGGCTTTATAGTCGTTTTACTGTTCGTAACACCGTTTTACTTGTCCAACATATTTGTTCATTCAACTGCCCGCAGAAATTAGTACGCGAATGGCGATTATCGTTTTGGCAATGCGTTATTGCTTACAGGATAACACCGGTTTAGTGGAGTGTAGTGAAAAATACAACGATTTATCAGCGGAAAAATAAATGTGAATAGCTAAACTAGAAACAAAGGAGTTCGTGACAGACGGCGGAGCGCGAGCGACTGGGCGTAATGGCCGCTGATTGGCCACGAGTGAGGCGCGCACCTCGATTGGATCAAAACCGGTTGGAATCGGTTCGTAGAGGCTGTGGCCGGCTCGGGTCGGTGCATCGTGCGTTCGGCGCGCTAATGCTGCGACACGAATGTTTAAATCGTATCGATTCGTTTTTTACGTTTTATTTTTCAAATAACAGACGTATTTACTAATTTTTTTTTGTAATAATGGATCTGGTACATGAACAGTTTTGATTGTTTCGACGTAGAATTGGTCGAGATATTTTTAACTCTATGCAGTCAACACCACAAAGTGCTATTAATTTATAGATCGGCAATAAACCGGATATAATAATCGCTTTATTCGGTTTCGCCCAATTGTGCGTCAATTCGTTGCAAACTCATGTAATCCGGTTTCAGCATGTCTTGTTAGTTTATCGGTCGTTTCTAAGAAGTCATAGATGGTAATAACAGCAAAGTTACAATCTCAAATATAATATGATCTTGTTGCTAGTACAGTCACGTAAATTATTACAAAGACTTCATGTTACAGAGTGTCGTTATTTAAATGATTCAAAGCGCTGAATATAGCTGAATAACAACACAATAAATTAACTAAGAATAGCCGAACGGTTGAGTATTCTGTTTACCATATCATATCCTTACAATCTAGACGAGTGACCCTTAAGTGTAATGTATTTTAGATTTGGTAAGTGGGCATGAAATACACTAATGCTAGAATTTTAAGTAGGTATGGAAGGTACTTATTCGATCTTATAAGATTGTCGTCATTTTACGGTTTTTCACGGCTACGCCGGTTAAGTGGTGTGGTTTTATAATGCTTAAAACCGTAATTATTTCAAATGAAGAATTATAGATAAATAAAGTCAACACCATTCGCTGGACAGTCCTGTAGGAACGGTTAATATTATGAAAACAATTTACACTAACGGTAGTAACAGTAGTAGGCGAATACGATCGGCATGGAAACAGCGTTGTTATGGTTACAGAAAGTACTTAACTCTATATAAGACCTCGGCTTACACAGACTGGTAAGACATGGCGATGCGACGCGATTCTTGTACAGACGCCAGCACATCAAGCTATCCCTAACTGTCAAATTTTCTCAATTAATAATGAACCTTATGTCTTTGCCATAAAGTTGAAATACTATCAAAGAAATTTGACAGATTGTGGTAACTTGATGTGCTGGCCTCTGTACAACAATATCCATGAAGATTTTTGTTTCATAGAAATTGTTTTCCTAGAGACGCGTCGCACCTTTCTGCGGTAGCCTTAACAGCCTGCGACCGCGACACTCACAAAGGCAACTGCAACACATATTGTGATTGTAGTTGTTTGTAATATTACCGTAACTACACTGTTACAAGGTTCTTTTGGCGCTCGAAAGGCGTTGACGAAGGGCTCTGGGAGGGACTCTGTTGGTAAACATTTGTGATATATCACTTGAAGTGTAAGCGGCGTTTGTTCCGATTTTAGAAACGCGCCAAAATAACGGTATAGTGCTATATGCTGCCTTTTTCTTTTCGAGGGTGGGAAATCATCCAATGACTTCTCCCGCTCTGGGTGGAGCGGATGGGAGTGTCGGACTCTTACTGACTAAAACCCATCCATGTTCCTTCCGTAGTCCTTTATGTTCCGGGGTAGCGGTAACCCTTTCGGACAATCCCGCTTTGCTATATGCTGCCTGCGTTATTATGTCGAGCGTACTGTACTTATCTTCTATACAACACGTAACGTAAACCACTGGGTCTAGAAGCAGGAAATTTTGCTCAAGAGATATAATATGACATACTTATACATTTATATATGATTCCGCCCGCGGCTTCGCCCGCAAAATATGTCGACAAATTACATATACGCATAAACCTTCCTCTTGAATCACTCTATCTATTAAAAAAACCGCATCAAAATCCGTTGCGTAGTTTTAAAGATTTAAGCATACATAGGGACAGAGAAAGCGACGTTGTTTTATACTATGTGGTGATAACAATAGTGAGCAGCTGATCTCTAAAGTAGGATTTTAGAAAATTAATACCTGACATGGGTTAAAATGGGGGCTGAATGGTTTTGCATTTACTTTCTTTTTTTTTTCTACGTCTCGCCCTTAGTAGTCGGAGTAAATGTGAGAAACATTTATATGTGACATTTATTTATTATTATTTGAATTTTATTTTATTTTATTTATTTATTATTACTCTCCCTCATAGTAATTAAGTGGCATGTAATTTTTGTATGTATTTTTTTAAATTGTAAAATCTTTAATATTCGACACAATGTAAAAATTGTTATGAATAAATGAAAGAAAAATTAGCACAGCCAGCACATCAAGTTATCCCAAACTGTCAAATTTTTCCAATTGAAAATGAACGTTTAAGCTTTTATAAATAAAGTTGAAAAACTTCTATATTACTTTAAATTTGACTGGTTGAGGTAACCTATGTGCCGGCCTCTGTACTTACATTTTAACAAGGATTTCCTAGTGCAACGTTCATTCAAGGCAACATTTTCGGTTATCAATCCGATAAGGTTCTGTGTCATTCCGTTGCAATAACAAATAAACAAAACTTTCCTATCGATAAGGTCCTGATTGACGATTTGATATCATATTGCATTACATAATAAAGAATTCATCGGTTCGGTAAAGTACGGTTAATCCCCCGTGTACTTACGTGGACTGAAAGCGTCTCTTTGAGATAAGTTTTACCCTGGCTAAATGGGAGGGTTGTATTTGTCTTACAGATAACATTACACGTATATCGGCAAGTTTTTTTAAAGTTTTATTTTTCCCAAACAAAAAACCAATTAATCTGTTTATGAAAATGTATACAAAAAGATATGTGAAGGCATTTAGGACTTATACGCATTAAAAATAATGCCTATTGTCAACTATTCATGTCTCTATCCCATCAATACAGAGTGGAACGTTTTTTGAATTTATTTGAAATAGCAAATCATAGCCCAGCTTTCTTTTTTCAGAACACAACCGCATCTCAAAAGGCGAACTCGAATCAAAATATTTAACGACGCTACTATCTTCTTCATCATTATTCTGGGGTTCATCATCATCTACCTGCCTTTTCCCAACTATGTTGAGGTCGGCTTCCAAACTAACAAGATGCATCTAAATACCTATCAGTATTTTCAGGGTTTGAACACGGCCTAGTGGACCTACCAAGATGAAATTTGACAAAGAGGTAGATAATAAGTAGAAGACGTCATCTAAGAAAGGATTTTAGGAAACTAACTCCGTATATGGGTGGAAGTTTGTATTAAACATTTTTAACGTTGACGCGGGAGCCGCGGGCTGCAGCTAGTCTATACTAATATTATAAAGCTGAAGAGTTTGTTTGTTAGAACGCCCAAATTGGAAAATTCATGTTGGATAATCCATTTATCGAGGAAGACTAATAGGCTATGTAGGAGACCAGCAGTGGGTGAAACCGGGCGGGAGCAGCTAGTAGAAAAATATAATTACCAACAACAAGCAAGCACGTCACACTATTGAGAGCCGAGAATAAATGAACATGAGAGGGGTGCTCGCTAAAACCACTGCTGGGTTGGTTCATTCTGGTTAGCGCCACCTTCACACGACTTTGTGGCAAAAACTAATCGGTTACGCGTTCGGTTCAGTGACTGAAGCGGCACTATTAGAAGTATTAGTTTAATGATCAGTGTGAGAAAGAGATGCAGCTATACAAGAGGTATAGCTTCTTCGCGGAGACAAGCTTACATAATCAGCCTATAAGGTTCCCACTCCTGGGACACAGGATTCCTTTCTTTGAGAGAGTGAGCTATCCACCACGCGGGCCCAGTGCTGTTCGGTAGATGTCACATGTCTTCGAATTCTTGGTTCTAGGACATGCCAGTTTCCTCACGATGTTGTCCTTCACCGTTTTTGAGAGCTGTGTTAATGTAATAAGTTACAGAAAGTAAGGCACCCAGGTAACCTAGTTTTTTGTAAACATATTTTGATTTAAAAGAGTGTCCATGGAGTTTCTTGCCAGTTCTTCTCCATAGGGAACTACTGCTTTGGAATAGGTAAATAGCTTCATCTTTTTGACAATTCAAAAGTGCCTGTAATTGGTTTATTTGAAATAAATGCATTGAGTTTGAGTTTGAGGCGTCCGTCTGTATTCGAACTCACGACCTACGCGTAAATCACGCCCGTAACCACTGCCCTCAACCATGTTTAAAGAAAAAACAAGATAGATATGATCCCATGATGGAGTCTCAGATCATCACATTTTGAAAAATAATACTGTATTTGTTTCCAAAGCATTATAATCCGTAAGTCATGATACAAAAAATATATGGAAACTGTACATGATATTAGCGTTGCACGTAAGTAGAACGCGGCCATTGCATAAACTTCAAACCATAAAAGTCAACGACCTGAACAGACCCTGCACTCTAAATAGGTTGCTACAGTTGAGAGCTCACCAATGAGAGGATTAGAAGAGGATAGAAAGATAGTGCTATGCAAAAACCGAATTGTATTGCATAAACAAGGAGTAACAAGGGAGTGACTACCGAGATGACGGCTAATAGGGAAGTACAGAAAAAAAGACATACATAGCAGTGTGTTAGGTTAAACGAGGGACATACTTTCAGGAGTTTCTATAGTCATAAAAATGAACAACAAATCACAAAAAAAAAATCAGCTGTTCAGTACATTTATGTTCGCATAATTCGTCAAAATGTACGGAACAGTTAATATTTTTTTACATATTTCAGAGTTGGTCCCTTGGACAAAGTTGTTGATTTTCATGAGTACTATAACAACCTGAAAGTATGTCCCTCGTTTAACCTAACTAGTGTTGCCCAAAATCGGTCTTGGTCTTGCAGTCTTGGTCTTGTTCTTGCATTTTCGCAAGACCAAGACCAAGACCAAGACCGCCTTATTGTAGCAAGACCAAGACCAAGACTGAACCCTGCAAGACTTGAGCAAGACAAGACTTAAGCCTGCAAGACTCTTGCGTCTTGCAGTTAAGACAAACTGAGATTTGGGCGTTATTAAGTAGGTATTTGGTTTCAATCCCGATTTTGATAGACGTTCTATTATCTCTATAGAAGACTATTGTCTTCAGCGATGATTTACTAAATAAATAAAAATAATCGTCGTGAGGTATGAACGATGATTATTTTTCTAAGGAATACAATTTTGTTGTAGTAGGTACCTACATCGTTTCTTACTTACACATACTTACGACAGTACCTACGTAGCAAGAGCGCCAGTCACGAGTGCGACAAATTGCCTAAAAAATGTACCTACGCACACTGTAATGAAATCTGCTAATCTCAACACACACGAACTTCCTTATTTTGGCCGCATAGGTAGGCTTTGCCTGTAGTCTTCTATTATTGGTTGATTAACATTGTACATTGGTGAATGCTCCAGGATAGCCCGCGAAATTCAAATTTTCTTATTTTGTTTGTTGATTAAAATATCTTTCCAAGTTCATAAAGGTCGAGGAATTATTAAAAAAAAAATGACTTTTTCACCTCACAGGCTCGGAAAGAGTCTGTTTGTCATTCGAAATCTGAGCCGAAAATCGCTTTTTGCTCTCTAGCGTGGAAAGAGTTTTTAAAATTCGAACCTTTCTATTTAATAATTTTCTATACTGCCAGTCCACCGAAAATGCATGACACGGTCTAAAATAAAATATTAAATAATACCGCTCACCTTAAAAACTTCCATCACAGTACAGAAATTAAATATTTTGCGAGGATATAATTGTAAAATTGGAATTAATGTTAATAAGTATTCCATTTGATTAAAAAATCTGTGACGTCACATTTGAATATGCCAAATACTTCCCTGTCAAATACCCAATTGTGTAGTAATTTAAGTTTAATTTTTTAAATAAAATAAATCCTAATATAATATGTTATTTAATCCTTTGCTTGGCAAAAATAAATATGTTTAAATTAAATTAGTTAGTTATTTGTATTAAATAATTTTTTTTCTTTCATTCTCCTTAGAGGACAAGTAGGATATAGAACAAAATACAGGGTATTTAATTTTAGAGATATTCTATGTAACTCATAAGATACATTGCCAAGTATCTGTTATTTTCTTCACATGAGTCAATGTATCTGAGACGCTCGAACAAAATAAAACTCAAAATATAACACCTGTTTTCTTGCACCTAGCAGTTTCCTCGCTGTAGTGAGGTGAAAAATTGTGTGTTGCGCTCGGCAGCAAAGCTTTTCTGCGTCTCGTGCCTTTGAAACCTTCGTTACGCTCAGGATTCTATATTTGAACCACTCGCTTCGCTCATGGTTCAACCTTAGAATCCTTCGCTTACTCAGGTTTCAATAGAAGTACTCGCGCCAAAAATCTACTTTCCAGCCTTGCATAACAAATAACTATTTCAAAGTCAAACTCATTCCTCGACCTTTGATCTTGGAGGGTTGTATTGATGATTTTGATGATTATAATTCTGTAACTACATACGTCTTATAGCGTGAATCTTATTCTAAAATCTAAACTAACGTGTTCAATAAATAGTCAATTGGCTAATAGGTATTTGCAAGACTTGCAAGACTTGCGAGACTCTTGCTGCAAGACCAAGACCAAGACCAAGACTGAGAGCGCAATACCAAGACCAAGACCAAGACCAGGTGTATTGACGCAAGACCAAGACCAAGACTGGCCTAAGTCTCGTCTTGGTCTTGCATTTGGGCAACACTAAACCTAACACACTTTATATGTTGCGACGAGCCCAAATAAATTGGGATAAGGGCAGGAGAATGATGATGATGATGATACAAGGTGTAACAAAACTCATGTTCGATCCAAAAGGGGGTTGTTCAGTGTCGTTATAGGAACACATAATGGCAGGTTAATCTTAACAATTAGGTTAATGGAAATAGACTCGCCCCCAAATACATGGGACTTAAACATGCCTGGCGAAATGTGGGTGGACTGTTGATGCCCCTCTGTCGAACCCTTCGGGAAAACATGGCGAGATGATATATTTATGTTAAGTAACATTTGATACGTGGTTATTCTAACAACAAGCCTTACCAAGGGGCAGTCTTACTCAGTTACTGGCCTGTGAAGGTTAGATATGATATCGCTCCATGTAATATGTAAATAACTAGTGAAGAACTGTCTCTGGTTAGACTAGAAGCCAACATGAACATAGTTGGGAAAAGGCTAGGCAGATTGTATGCAGGTCAAACACAGGCAGGCACTTTGTGTTTTTCATCACCACTGCTCTCGAAACGGTGAAGGAAAACATCGTGAGGAAACCAGTATATCTTAGAACAAAAAATTCGAAGACCCACCAACTCACACCTAGGCGCGCGTGGTGGATTAAAACCCACTCCTTCTTACCGACAGAAGGCCTGTATGCCTGCAGTGGGAACATTATAGGCTGATGATGAATGAATATATAACCACCGTCTACAGCCACAAAGTCAAAGGTTACAAGAGCGACGGGTCACAAACATATTCCGCTTACAAATATCATTACATCCTTTTTAATCCGGTCCAAACCAGTTTCAAGTCGCGCTAACATCTATTCGTTCTAAAAATAGTCGGGTACAATTTACTGTAATGGGGTCGGTAACAGGTCTGGATTCGTATTGATGCAGGATGAATGAACGTGGCAGGTCGGAGTTGTGTAATGTACCGCTACCGATGCCAGCACATCAAGCTATCTCACACTGACAAATTTTCCCAATTGAAAATGAACCTTATGCTTTTGTTATAAAGTTGATAAACTATCAAAGACATTTGACAGATTGGGGTATGTTCATGTGCTGGCCTCTACAATTATGTAGCATTTTTTTTTAGAGTGTGGGAAAACATCCAATTACTTCTCCCGCTCTGGGTGGAGCGGAAGGGAGTGTCAGACTCTTACTGACTAAAACCCATCCATGTTCCTGCCGTAGCTCTTTATGTTCCGGGGTAGTGGTAACCCTTTCGGACAATCCCGCTTACCCGGACAATTATGTTGCCTGGTGATGTATTGGGTTTTAATGTTTTGTGTCAAGACAGGGGTTTTTTTTAAGAGCCCGCATTTGATGTGGGACACAATGAATCATGTACTGTTCGAACTCTGCACAGAAGGCTGCGCGATAACATTTTTTAGGAACCAAATGATAATAATGATATAAGTGTGTGTGAGTGAACATGCACAATAGTTCGGAGAGCCTATTTTCATATAGTTCGGCCATGAAATTGTCTTGCCCTTATCGCGTTTTATTCGGAGGGTGTAACATGTCGTTAGCAGAGCGTAGGTTTTATTCTCCGGCCCCTTTTGGGGGTTCACTAGTTAAGAAAATCGGTAAAAAGTCAAATGCCTTTAAATTATTAAAAAAAATGTAAATTACTACTCTTCGTGTTTTTCTCATATGCAATGTCGATTGCAAATATAGCTAAATTTGCTAGTCTCAAAGTAGACATCGAGGCGATCTTAGATCATTTTTAATTAACTTAATATAAATTTTGTACTGAAAATAATTGCGGCGCCCCTTTATCTTGCCACCTGGGGTCATGCTCCTACCCAACGCTACGCTAGTGCCTATTAGTCGTCAGCTGTGTCATCATACGGCTAGAAAGATCTAGATAAATGATCTTTCACACAGTCCAAACAATCATCTATAATATAAAAATAAGTCGGGTTTTCCTTCCTGACGCTATAAGTCCAGAACGCATGAACCGATATCCACGGTTTTGCATTCGTTGGAAAGGTCTCGGGCTCCGTGAGGTTCGTAGCGTAGGTAGGGTAGGTAGGATGGGTAGGGTTGGTAGGGTAGGTAGGGTAGGTAGGGTAGGTAGGGTAGGTAGGGTAGGTAGGGTAGGTAGGTTAGGTAAGGTATGTAGGTAAGTTGGTAGGTAGGGTGGGTAGGTATCATAGTTAAGACAGGACAACGTCTGTCGGGTCAGCTAGTTAAGTCAATATAAATGAAAAATACAACAACTATCCACGTCTCAGCCATCAATAAATTAAATTCCTCAAATAAACCAGTTATTATCCCATCAACTGTATCGCGTGCAACTGCAACTGTTAATTACGTAAAACATAAACATAAAAAGCGTTATAATAACAACACGCCACACTAGTAAAGAGACGTTAATTCACGCGAGCAATACCAATTGCTAATGCGAGTCAAATGTTCTCAGCTACTCGGCTAGTCATACATAAGACGACACACCAACGGGGGCAATTGCCCGCTATCGTACGATCAGCATGCTAATTAATGATTATACCTAATAAGAATAGCATTGAATTAGCGTGCTGTACGGAATTAGACGTAGGGTTATTTTTGTATCGCTATTCGCTAGTGATGTTGTGATGTCGATAGTTTTTTTTTCAGTAAGTTACGGTTTTTGCTAGAGTATGGTCCACGAGTAAATCGTAAACATTTAAAAGCTTCATAATTGTAACACGCCATGCTAATAATGATAAAAATATGATGCTTCACGCTAGGAGTAGCAATTGCTATGCAAGGCTCGTGGCTCACGCTAAACATGTGACATAAAGGGAGACCAATTGTCCATTGTCAATTTTGTCTATTATACGATCAGCATACTAATTACCTAATTATACCTATTAGGGATAGCAATAAATTAACGTGCTAGACGAAGCGTTATTTTTGTAACACTAGGTTTTTAGCGGTAAGTTACGGTTATTGTTGTAGGATGTCTGATGCAGATTTTTTTTTAAAAGACGTAATAGTACGTGTTGTTTGTTTATTGACGAGTTTTAAATGAAAAACTTAAGTAAAAATAAATACCTATTAATCACACTCAGTGGCTAATGAAATAATTACACTTGATTTTACATTCGAGAGATTTTTCCACTCATAATTTCCAATCAGACCCAATTTAGCATATTGTACAAAATGTGAAGAAACATTGCGAGTGTAAATCTAATAAATTACTAAAACGTCTGAAATATATCATTTAAATTGAAACTAACGAACTAATTAAAATGAACGAGTTTTTAATTATAGTGATTTTTTGTAAGAATCCTTTGAAACATGATCTTCATCATCAGAACGAGCCAGACAAAAGGCCTAAGGGCTTATGCAAACAACGTTATTTATTTAATTTAATTACTTTCAGGAGTTTCAGGAGCTCGTAACTAAGTAATAACAGCCGCACGGATGATCCATCAGGTTAATCTACGCTAGCCGAGGTTGGTCCCTGGATGGGTGACCATGTTTACATACCGAGACTACTCCGTGCCTCGGAAAGCACGTTAAGTCGCTGGTCCCGGCTGTCATTTGTTGATCTTTGACAGTCGTTACGGGTCGTCAGAAGCTGAAACGTCTGTCAGCCAGTCTTACCAAGGAGTATCGTATTACCCAGTTACTGGGTTGTGGAGGTCAAATAGGCGGTCGCTTCATGTAAAATACTGGTATTCAGCTGCATCCGGTTAGACTGGCAGCCGACCCCAACATAGTCGGGAAAAGGCAGGCAGATTGATTGATTACTTTAAGGAAATCTCACAGCTAATACATTTCAATATCTAATGCAATCTGTACAAGATGGCCCATTACAAAGTTCCACTAAAGATTAATGTGAGTCTACTTCTTTTCGTGTGGTTAGTGACTAACCTGGTGTTAGAGTTTTTAAGCTAACCATGGGTCTCTGACTTAGCTTCGCATGCTGTTGAGAAATATCTCTCAGACATCCTGATTTCCTCACGATGTATTCTTTCACCGAAATTTAAGCAAGTGATAATTAAGCAGTGATATCAGAGGTGCGTGACTTGGATTCGAAATCGAGACCTATGATGTGGCAGTCCGACGGTCACACCACTAGGCCATCACTGCTTTCGAAATTACTATCGATACGCAAGCTAACATAAAAAGTCAATAAGTAACGTTTAGATATAAAAACAAAAACATTTTTTCTAGGTCAGCCCCCGACCCTTGCTCGAGCCAGCCCGCGTTGCCCCCTAGATAGTAGTTTTAAATACCCCCGATCCAGCTGTCCCTTGCTGTCCTCCACCAGCGACGCCCTAAGCTGAGGTCCGTACCCCACAGGGGGTAACCTTAGCGTGTAGTTAGTTTGTAAGTTTACTTTTAAGCCCTGTCTGGAGGCTGCAATTCTCTTTTGGCATCCACAGGCAAGTCCGGTTAAGCATTAGACAACCCTATGGTTGAACTGCGAGATGCCATTACCAAAAAAGAAAAAGAGAAACAGATGGCATATTGTAACTGATTTCTGTATCATCAGGTTAAATAATCTCTTTGGTATTGTCCCACTAATTGTCTCTCATGCTACCAATTGTTATTTATTGTTCTAAATTCACGGGCATGTGACATGATTTTATAAATTGCATGCCAGTGTCATAGGCTATGGGTCAAATAGCTCTAGTTTTTAGTTGCTTCATAATTTAACATGACATTACATCACGCGTTGAGTGCCTCGGAAAGCACGTTAAGCCGTTGGACCCGGCTGTCATTTGTGCATCTTTGACAGTCGTTACGGGTCGTCAGAAGCCCGAAAATTTGACAGCCAGTCTTAAATACTAGTACTCAGACTTTTGGGCTTCTCACGACCCGTAACAACTGGCAAAGATCTACAAACAACAGCTTAACGTGATTTCCACATGCAGGGGTCTCAGTAGTTAAAGGTCACCCATCCACGGGCCAACCAGGGCAAGCATAGTTTGAGCTAGTCGGTCGATCCTTGCGGTTGATATTACTAAGCCACAAGCCCCTCCGACATATGTCGTGTACTAATAGAAATAAATATCAGTTGCCTTGGCAATTGAGAGAAATTGATATCCATAGCTCGTAAATCATAAATACTCCTTTGTTACGTGTCATTGTTTCTGGAAATACACGCGTTCCTATTTACATTAGTTTCATGATATTTTATATGGCTAAGTACTAAAAGCCGCACAGGTCAATTCATCAGGTTAAGCTACGCTTGTTGGACGTGGATGGATGACCATCTTTATATACCGAGACTCCTCCGTGCCTCGGAAAGCACGTTAAGCCGTTGGTCCCGGCAGGAATTTGTGCATCTTTGACAGTTGTTAAGGGTCGTCGGAAGCCCGATAATCTGACAGCCAGTCTTACCAAGGGGTATCGTATTGCCCAGTTACTGGGTTGTGGAGTTTAGATAGGCAGTCGCTCCATGTAAAATACTGGTTTTCAGCTGCATCCGGTTAGACTGGAAGCCGACCCCAACATAGTTGGGAAAAGGCTAGGCAGATGATGAACCTGGTGTCAGAGTTTTATGCTGCCCATGGGCCTCTGACTAAGCTTCACATGCTGTTGAGAAATATCTCTCAGACACACACACATAAATCCGTTAAATCTGAGGCTTGGGTTCGAACTCGAGACCTATGACTTGGCAGTTCGACGGTCACACCACTAGGTTATCACTGCTATCGAATCTAAAAGTAAAAAAATACTATTACTACTACTTACCACAGTTCAGGCGAGTAGGGTGGTGACGTGGTGACCAAAGATGGCGGCGGCATTAACGCATCGTTTGACAGCTGTCAAAAAAAGTACATTTCATGAAAAAGTTCTATGTGATAAGAGGCGATACACCTTCATATAGTTTGCTTGTTGTTTGTAAGTATATGTGTTACATTCTATGTTGCATTGGACTGGACTGATTATTTGTGTAACAATTCACGTGACGCATTAGGGGGCGTCCATAAATTACGTGAGAAGTTTTTTCTAATTTTCTGTTGCTTGCTTATGTCCGCTCGACAAATGAGGTAGTCTTTTAAATTTTTAGGTCATAATTGACTGGTTTTGTATACTGTACATTTGGATCACTAAACACAATAATCCTAACTAATATAAAAGCGAAAGTAAGTTTATCAGTTTGTTTGTTATCTATTCACGCCTAAACCACTAAACCGATTATCCTGAAATTATGCATATACGTTGTGTGTACAGAAACAAAGGTAATCCCAAAAAAAAATTACTGTTCCCAAGGAAAGCAACAATAACGTTCTTATGATAATAGATGGCGCTACGTGTCTTTCGAATCATGATTGAATTTTATTATATTATAGACACTTTAGTAGTGTGGTAAGAGTTTTTTTTTAAGTACTTTATACATAATGTGAGTGTCGATGGATCGATTTTCATCCTTTTAAAAATAATAATGATATTAAAAATGTTCCACCCCAGCTTCGCTCGTGTGCAATATACATAGATACTATCACGTCGACAAAGCCGCGGGGGAAAGCTAGTCTATCTATACATATAACATTGAATTGAAGTTTGTTAGTCACACTAAAACTCGAGAACAACTGAACCGATTTGCCTAAAGTCAAAGTCAAAGTCAAATCATTTATTTCAAATAGGCACAAGTAAGGCACTTTTGAACGTCAAAATGAACAAGAGCCTTATTTTGAATCTGCAATATTGTAGAAGTTCAAGGAAGGTTTAAAACATGAGAATAGGTAGAGTACGTAGGTAGGTGCGCAATTGATAAGTACCTTAAGCTGGGCGAAGCCGGCCGGCTAGTATATGAACGTAAATTGACTACTACTTAAATACTTTTTGGTATCTTACCGTCGTCAGCACTGTAGCTTCACACCCCGGCTGGTACTTCTCCAGGTCCGTGCGAGGCCTCCTCATCACCTTCTCTCGATCCTGCTTATGTTTCCTGTCGGCACCTTTCAATTTGAAGACCTGGCGACACAACGATTCAGTTAGCGCATAGAAGTATAAACTAGATACGGGCTTGGAACCGGTTATTTTTCAAAATTTTATTTTCGCAATATTTAAACTCTTATTTAATCTGTGACACGCGACCAGTGCCGGATTAAGCAAGCGCGGGGCCCGTAGCAAATTATATCCAGGGGCCCTTGAGCTGTTATGAGATTTTATGCAGGCACAAAGTGGTAAAAAAATTCAACTCTAAATATGTTATCTATAGGTTTAATTGTTATCTATAGGTTAGGAGGTCGTGGCTAGGTAATAACAGCCGCACGGATTGATCCTGCAGGTTAAGCTACGCTTGCCGGGGTTGGTCTGTGGATGGGTGACCATCTTAAGATATCGAGACTCCTCCGTGCCTCGGAAAGCACGTTAAGCCGTTGGTCCCGGCTGTCATTCGTGGATCTTTGACAGTCGTTACGGGTTGTCAGAACCCGAAAGTCTGACAGCCAGTCTTACCAAGGGGTATCGTGTGACCCAGTTACTGGGTTGTGGAGGTCAGATAGGCAGTCGCTCCATGTAAAATACTGGTATTCAGCTGCATCCGATTAGACTGGAAACCGACCCTAACATAGTTGGGAAAAGGCTAGACAGGTTGATTTTTTTTGTTATCTATAGGTTCAGTTCTAAGTACCTTTTTTCCACAAAGAAATGCTTTCGTAGCATCAGCTGTTTCGGGCCACCAAAAACCAAACAAAACCAAAACCAAACCAAAAACTTCCGTAAGAAAACCCCAACGATATGTAGCACCGGAAACAAAAAATGCATTTCTACAACAGTCTGCAGTGCACTTAGCAACTAAATTTAATTAATGTGGCATCAAGTAAATTGATTAAACCTCGTGTTACAATGTGTTACTCAAAAAAATTACGCTTTGAGATTGGTTTGGTTACGCGGGGCCCGTAGCAATTGCTACTCTTGCTATATGGTTAATCCGGCACTGCTTGGAAGTGCGAAAATTACCGAAAAGGCGCGAGAATTATTCAGAACAAGCGCGACCTGTTATTTGGCTCGTGTCTATTTTGTACATTACACTATTGACATAAAGATTATTATGTTTTTCAAAAAAAAAACCGCATCTATTCCGCGGCAATGCAAATTGAGCTTAAGTTTATTCTTTATTTAATAAATTATCGAATATATTTTTTTTTACTTTGCAAACTTCTTCTTTTCGTGTGGTTAGTGACTAATTTGGTGTCAGAGTTTTTATGCTGCCCATGGGCCTCTGACTTAGCTTCACATGCTGTTGAGAAATATCTCTCAGACATGCTGGTTTTCCTCACGATGTTTTCCTTCACCGATTTTGCAATGTGCCTGTATTTGACCTAATATTGTCTTAAAAGGTTGATAAAGTACCTTGATCTGACACGCAGCGGCATGAAATCGTGTATGTTCGTCGCTGGCGAGGTACGTCTCCACTTGAATACGAAACGGGACTCCTTTCTCACCACCATGCTTCTTGGCTGTGAACTCTGTTGATATGCAGTTAACCTGGACAGAGAAATAGAATGTGTGAGTACCAGCGCATCAAGTTATATCAAACTGACAAATTTTTCCAAATGATTTTAAACCTTAAAACATTGACTGTTAGGTTCAAAATCGATTCCAAACAACAAAACCCACCAAACACCTGATCCGGTAAGGATTCCTTTTCCTTTTGATGTACGGAACAAAAGTAAAGATTTATTGTTGTCATCATTCTCCTGCCCTTATCCCAATTTATTTGTGCTCGGCGCAACATGTCTTTTTCTTCCTTAATTACTTCTCTTTTATTCGTCATCTCGGTAGTCACTCCCTCTCTAGCCATATCATCTTTCACACAATCCATCCATCGTTTCTTTGGTCTCCCTCTACTTGTATAGCCATCCACATTCATACTCACTACTTTTCTGACAACATTTTCCTCATTCCTCCGCATAACATACCATGACAACCGATTTCCACACAACTTTTCGTCAAAGAGGAAGTCTGAACGTGACACCGGTGACCGGTGTCACGTTCAGACTTCCTCTTATATACTCATTCCGTATTCTATCCATTCGCGTAACACCACACATCCCTCTTAGCATTCTCATCTCAGCTGCATGCAATTGACTTTCATTCATTCCTTTTGTGGCCCAACACTCTGACCCATACAGGTCCATAAAGATTTATTGCTGTATTACCTTGATATAAACGCCGACATCTTTGGTAGGGTCCCAATACACGTGCAACGCGTTCAAGCAGGCCGGCTGCTCTACACGGATCACGCCATATGATAGAGGTACGTCCACCTGAATAAATTGAAATAAAATTGTGAACGTTAGTGCAATTTTAGTCTTTAACCCCTGTAAGCGGGATTGTCCGAAAGGGTTACCGCTACCCCGGAACATAAAGGGCTACGGAAGGAACATGGATGGGTTTTAGTCAGTAAGAGTCTGACACTCCCTTCCGCTCGACTCCACGCTCCAAAAGCAAAATATCTTAAACCTCTCAAGTGTTGTACGAACCCCATAGGTTCATAAGAAAAATTGTCTCCAACGACAATAAATATAACCGTATAAATCGTTGAGCTCTTATAAGCAAACGGCTTCTAATAGGCGAACATCTAATGAGTTAAATGTATGGCTCCATCATTATCATCTTCAACTCTTATTCGTGGCAAAAAATAATTATTCTATATAAAGCGTGAAAAAATGGTTTAGTTGAGAATTAGGAATAATTCCCAAAATGGTAAATTCTTTATCAACCTAATTTTTTGTTCATTTTTAAATTGGGAGTATTCTTATTAATAAAAGATTTCTATAAATGTATTTGTTTAAGCAGTGAGATTTTCAGATTTGTCAATACTGTTATTGATACAATACTTTTGAAAAAAATGCAAAAATAATAAATTTCATTTTATTCAAAAGTCTCAATGTTTTGTATGTTCCTACTATATAAAGCACCTGCCATCTAATCTCTTCACCACCCTTGGTTGACTGGTAGAGAAGTGCCTAAGGCATTAAGTCCGCCTTTGTACCTTTATTGTGTGCGAAAATTTTAAATAAATAAAGAAATAAATACTGAAGTGAAAGGTTACGTGTTCCGCATCGAAGTTATTGTGCTTCTCGTATCTTTGAAACCCACGCTACGCTCAGGAGAAAAAAAATGCAGTCTTGCAAATCATAAACAAATGTTATGCAAGGCTGCAAAGTTGTTTTTTGGTGCGAGTTCTAAAAACTGAGCAATCGAACGATTCTAGGCTTAAACCATGAACGAAGCGAGTGGTTCAAATATCAAAAGAATCAGTTGATCCCTACATTTCGACCAGACGCGTGACCAAAAATGTATAGAATAGCTGATTTTTTTTCACGATTTCGGAGTTGGCCCCGTATTTCAGTTTGGTAGTCTGTAGCATATGCTTTTGTATGTATATTCCCTTTCGGTTACACCCTGTAGAATCCTGAGCGTAGCGAGGGCTTCAAAGTTACGAGACGCAGAATAACTTTGCTGCCGAGTGAAACACTCTACTTTTTACTTCGGTGGAAATAAATATTCTTGAATGTTACCTCTACAATCCTCTCTCCGGGCCTCTCGTTATGCCACTGCGCAATTTGCTCCCTCTCCATATACTGCAGGCGACGCTCATGGAAGCAGATCTTGATTATGCTCTGTTGACAAACAAAAGAGGAGAATTTAATAGACAAATACAACATAACATCTCGCTGTGTGTCCCCGAAGGTATGGGCACAGGTGTACTCGTAGTAGGTACACCGATATTTCACCAGTTATGTATAATGTTTCGTATGCCGTAGTTAACAGACACAAATCCAATCCATTCAAACTCAAACTCAAACTCAAAGCATTTATTTCAAATAAACCAATTACAGGCACTTTTGAATTGTCAAGGGGTCGGTCAGTCAGAAAGATGAAGCTAGTTGCCCATTCCAAAGCAGTAGGTACCTATGGAGAAGAACGGGCAAGAAACTCCATGGACACTCTTTTAAATCAAAATATGTTTACAAAAACTGTGTTACATCATTCATGTTGAAATTACACGTGAGAACGATGCAGAACTTAATAAAAGCGTCCATAATTACAAGTTTTAAAAAAACAATTCAAAATTATTTTAATTTTAAAATAGCCGTGGCAGCTAAGAGGTGACCAGTCCCTACTGACGGCGCTCGTTCATGAACATGACACATGGATTAGCACCATTCAGCTCAACCATTTTGATGGGAGCTAAATGATCCAACATACGCATCACCATCAGTGAGACATCACAGGGAGCATGACATGCTCTCAGCCGCCAGGGCACATTCAGGTCAATGTAAGACGTACTCAGTAAATGGTAGCTTTACAGTAGGTACATAGAACTCACAAACGTGCTATGGAATTATACATTGCTAAGAGGTTGAAGTTATATAATGCAAAAAGTTTTTGTGAATCTTCAGCAGCTCCAGGAGTAATCTCAGATGCTAATCAACTAGTTTAGGATATAAAAAAGAAGAGAAAGAATATTCAATATGTAAACAATTGGAGCAGCTCAATCCCAAGCCCTTTTGTCTTCAATAAAGTCTTTGACAGTATAATAAGCATTCTGGCACAACTTGCGTTTAACGAACGATTTGAATTTATTAAGGCTTAGATCTTGAACGTGGCTTGGAACTTTATTATAAAAGCGTATACATTGACATCTGAACGAGCCTCCTATTTTTTTGAGCCTTGTAGTGGGTACAACAAATTTGTGTTTGTTCCTAGTATTCTTATCATGGATATCACTATATTTTTTAAATAATTTTATATTTTTATGGGCATACATGGGATTTTCAAAAATAAACTGTGAAGGTACAGTCATTACATTTATTTCTTTAAATTTCTCTCTGAGAGAGTGTCTCGGACTTAATTTATAAATTGATCGAACAGCTCTTTTCTGCAAAATAAAGATAGTCTGAATATCGGCGGCATTTCCCCACAACAAAATACCGTACGACATTACACTATGAAAATAGCTAAAGTACACTAAGCGGGCTGTCTCTGTGTCAGTTAAAGAACGAATTTTTCTAACAGCGTATGCTGCGGAGCTTACTTTTTTTGACAATTTATCTATATGTGGGCCCCACTGAAGCTTAGCATCCAAAGTTAAGCCCAAGAATACTGATCGCCCAGAGGACACGGTAGAGCACACGGTGCAAACCTGCCCCGCTTGGGCAGAGCACCGCCGTGTCCTCGTAGAGGCGATCGGCGGCGGCGACCTCTCGCGCCCGGCCCTGGTGCAAGCCATGGTCCGGGGCGAGAGGGAGTGGGAGGCAGTCACCTCCTTCTGCGAAAAAGTCATGCTCGCGAAGGAGGTGGCGGGATAGGAGAGAGAAAGGTCCTCCCGTCCCAGCCGCCGCAGGAGACGCCCCGGGCGTCGGGAGCCACGTGACGACTCCCGGCCACCGTAGGCGCGGGCCTGCGGACGGTGAGTAATGGGTGACTCACCGTCCGATCAGCACCAGACCCGTGTTGTACGGCGCGTATATGTTCCACGCGCGCCTCAAAGAGATGTCAGCATATGAAGGGGCCCCCCAGGGCCAAGCCTGCCGGGTAAGCGGGATTGTCCGAAAGGGTTACCGCTACCCCGGAACATAAAGGGCTACGGAAGGAACATGGATGGGTTTTAGTCAGTAAGAGTCTGACACTCCCTTCCGCTCCACCCAGAGCGGGAGCAGTCATTGGATGATTTCCCAGCCTTAAAAAAAAAAAAAAAAAGCCCAAGAATACTGTGGTATCTTCAGGATTCAATTCTTCGCCCTTTATCAACACTTTGGTTTTCACCATTAAAACTCAAAAATCAAAGTATTAATTTCAAATAAACCAATTACAGGCAAATTGAATTGTTAAGGGGTCGGTCAGTCAGAGAGATGAAGCTAGTTTCCCATTCCAAAGCAGTAGGTACCTATGGAGAAGAACGGGCAAGAAACTCCATGGACAGTCTATTAAACAAAATATGGTTACAAAATATCGGTTACATAATTCATATTATTATTATACATGTGAGAACGATGCAGAACGTTAAAAGTATCAGATATAAACTATGTTAAACCAGTTCAAAAATTAAATTAAATCATTGTAATACAGAATCAACTAGTAGGAGGGGGGGGGGGGGATTTGTGACTGTTACTGGCGGTCTAATATATTGTAAAGTCAACAGTAAACTAGGGTAATAATATGTACAGAGGCCAGCACATCAAGTTACCACAATCTGCCAAATTTCTTTCATAGTATTTCAACTTTATATGCTAAAGACATAAGGTTCATTTTTAATTGAGAAAATTTGATAGTTAGGGATAGCTTGATGTGCTGGCGTCTGTACACAATAAACAAATAATTATTAAATTGTGTTTCGCGTAGATCTGCGTTCCGGCAATCACAGGTCCCAATACTCAATCATTTATTGCATTCCACAATGTATATGCTTAGGTGGTAAGTTAACATTTGTTGAAGCAATCGTGGACCCTGTCGGGCACTGCAAAAGAAAAATTTTTTTGGAAGAGGACTTATTCTAAGTATAATCTAAGGTAACTTTATATTATTAATTTATATTACCATAGATTATACTTAGAATAAGTTACTTGCATGTATCCCAACTTCTTGAGTTTGATCTCGTAAGTCTGCCCTGGTTCAGGAAGGTCAGGGTCTCCATTCTCTGTTTGGTGGCCATGGATGTCATTTTCAGACAGTCTCATAGCTTGACAAACAGTGTGTCGTTCAACTCACTGTTGAACCACCAAAAGAAAGACTGAAGCAGGCGACAGTGCTTCTTTACCCACTCCATTCGTTCCACCTGCTCAACGTCTCCCTCCTGGGTGCGACTTGCCTTGGTCAACCTGGAAGGCTTCAAACAGACTCCGGACCCAGGTTGGCCGAAGCAAGGAAAACCTGCTCAGATGGGGATTCATAGACAACTCCGCCTTGGAGTGTAAATGTGGTGCTGTTCCACAAACGATGGGTCACTTAATCTCGTGCCCTGTGTGTCCTGCCGTATGCACGTTACAAGAACTGATGGACACAAGTGATGGCGCCAAACACGTAGCCGAATTCTGGGCCGAGTAGATTTAGATTGCCATCGACACGCTAAGAAGAAGAAGCAGTCCCACAGCTGCCCTATTTTACTATACCTTGAGTATCTTCCCCTTATAATGCGACAGGTCTCCCAACTTCTTCAGTTTGATCTCGTAAGGCTGGCCCTGATTGAGGTAGGTCAGGGTCTCCTCGTTCTGCTTGGTGGCTATGGATGTGGCGGCTGCTAAGACGTATTGGAATCTGTTGATAAAGTAATAAGAACGAGATTAAGATAGCAGCCTTCTTTGAAAAGGTTAACAACAGCGAGATTCAAGATGTAGGCGAAAAAGTTTCTTGAGAACATTTTTTTTAGGGTGGGAAATCATCAATTGGCCCCTCCCGCTCTGGGTGGCGCGGAAGGGAGTGTCAGACTCTTACTGACTAAAACCCATCCATGTTCCTTCCTTTGCCCTTGATGTTCCGGAGAAGCGGTTACCCTTTCGGACAATCCCGCTTATTTTATTTTATTTTTATTTTATTTTATTTTATTCATTTTAAGAAGGCTTACAGACTAATAACAAAATAATAGGTAACAAAAATATATAATTAAGTTGCTAATAACATGCCTCCACAGATATTATAAAAATGTACGATTAACTAATGCCTAAAAGTTAAAGTTAAGTACGGTTTTTTATTTTATTTTATTCTAGATTAGATTTACTTTTGTACATTTGTTTGAGTACCACCAGCCGGTGCTTCATTCACAAAAAATGATTTAGCTAAAAGTTTTCTTGCTACGCTCGTCTTAGTGCAAAATAAGTCAATGTCATGCTCGTGAGATAATTCATTAAAGCAACGAGCGCTTCTCATAAGATAAGCATTACGCCTATAATTAGTGGAGGCAGAAGGCACACTCAGAAGAGGCCTCCGACGCAACCCAATAAGGTTAGTTCGAAATGCCAGTTTTGAAACGAGCTCAGAGCAGTCAATCGAGCCATTCGCTATGTTAATCAAAAAACAAATATCATTGATGAGCCGCCTGTAATCAAGTGGTAGAAAATGGTACTTCTTGCAACGGTGCTCGTAATCTATAGATACTTGGTGCGCTTTGTAATCAAGATATCTAAGAAACTTTTTCTGGATACCCTCAATACGCAACTTATAGGTCTCATATTGAGGGTTCCACACTTGGGATGCATACTCCAAGTGACTGCGTACGAACGAGCAATATAAAACCTTGATTGGCTTTAGAGAACGGAAACAGGCTGAGGCTCTAATTATAAATCCTAATGCTTTCGCAGCTTTTTTTACAATACCCTCGATATGTTGATCATATAGTAATTTGCTATCTTGTATAACGCCTAAATCCCGGATACTGTTAACTTTACATAAGGTGTGTTGGTTGAGAGTATAGGTTGAATTCACCGTAGACTTCTGACGCGTGAAGGTCATATGGAAGCATTTACATACATTTAGCTGAAGCAGATTACGTGCACAATATTCCTCAAATCTATTAAGATCAGCTTGCAACTCGTGAGTATCGGAGATGCCACGTATAATTTTATGAACCTTCATGTCGTCAGCGTATAGTAACACGTAAGAATGCTTAAAGCAGTCAATTACGTCAGCAATAAACAGAGTGAAAAGTAGAGTCCCCAATACTGAACCCTGCGGTACACCTGAGGGAACCGGAGTCCAACTCGAAGTGTAACCCTGGAGAACCACAGCCTGGCTACGATTCTCGATATAAGACGAAAACCATCTATACAGGTCCCCGTGTATTCCAGCCTTAAGCAACTTTTCCAGAAGCAGCCGATGGTCAATACGGTCGAAGCACTTGCTGTAGTCGGTGTAGATGACGTCCACCTGCGCACGCTGCTCCATACCCCCCGATATAAACTCATGCGATAACAACTTACCCGGCAGGCTTGGCCCTAAGGGGCCCCTTCATGTGCTGACATCTCTTAGAGGCGCGCGTGGAACATATACTCGGCGTCCGGCACGGGCAGTTATACTGACCTAGTATCATCTTTGAAGCTTGGCTCTGAGCGTGTTTGTATGGGAGAGTGCAGGAATCCATCCAGAGAACCCACAGGAGAACACATCAACAGTCCAGCATCTGTGAATAAATGCGAAAAAATGTTAGCACCTCAGGTTTGTCCAACTAGCTGACTTAATGGCAATTTGATCGCTGAAACGCGATCACACAGGGTTTATGTTTAGCACATCTAAAGCGATTTCAAGACGTATAGAACCCGGACTCCACCAAAGCGGAGAAGAGATGTTTTTGAAACAACCAATATTCCGTAGAAAAAATGGACAAGGATAGCTCTCACACAGGGTTTATCTGCTAATCGCGTTGAGTTACATTAATGAAGTTAGTTCTATGCAAAATAGGTTTACAAACTAGAAAAGCGAGCGAAGCGAGGTCCAAAATACCAGCACTCCGCTTTGAAAGATTCTAAATTCTAGTTCTTTTCGTGTGGTTAGTGACTTGGTGTAGGTCAGTAGCCGTGCTGCTTGACACATGTATTCGTTAAAAGCAATATAATTCAATAGCTGCTGCCCGTGTGTTTGTATTTTGTAGGATAGAAATCCCTTCAACACACTACACACTATCTATCTCTATCTCAGTGATAGAGATAGATAGTGTGTAGTGTGTTGAAGCTTTCTAAGTGAAGGTCCCTTTGTCCTTCACAGTACTCACTCTTGTTCTCCTGTCCATTGGGCGAGTGATACCCGTTCATAGGTATTATGGTGCCAGGAGGCATGGTGGGTTGGCACTGCATACTTTCTGGACTGCCTGCGATAGAAGACATAAAATAGCAAATTAGTTATTCAAATTCAAATTCAAAATCATTTATTTGCTAATATGGGTAAATTACATTAGGTTGTTAGCAGAAGAGTACAGTTCCGACCATATTACGCCTCGAGGCATGCAAATTACAAAATGGCGGCAAACTACCAACACAATTTTAGAATATCAATAATAAATAATAATAATACTAAGTCAATTAAAAAATAAAAATGTCAAAAAAGAAACGTATTGTCAATTAAAATATCATGATTAAATGAAAATGTCAAAATAAATTAATATTGATAATTAAATTAGTGAATTAGCCAAATGTCCTATCAAAAGTAAGTCCTTACATCTTCCATTAAATAATCTTGAACACTATAATAACATTTTTCTATCAAGAATCTTTTCAGTTAGAGTTATGTTATATAAATGGGAAGGAAATAAATTATAGTCAAGTTTTTGTTGTTGAATAGCAGCCGGGACCAACGGTTGCTTAACGTGCTTTCCGAGGCACGGAGGGGTCTTGTTCTTTCACTGGTAATCGAAATAGGGTTATAAGCTGGTCTTCTTTCGTGTGGTTAGTGACTAACCTGGTGTCAGTTTTTTTGCCCATGGGCCTCTGACTTAGATTCACATGCTGTTGAGATATATCTCGCAGACATGCTGGTTTCCTCACGATATTTTCCTTCACCGATAGCTATAAGCTGGTATTATTAATAGTATTTTTTTTTTTGGAAAATTAATTTTCAAGATCTAATATCTTTTCACTCCATCTATCGGCGAATAACGAAACTACTATGAACTTTAGTTCCTAGATGTTAATAACAGATGGCGCCACTTACCATGCTGCACCATCATAGTCCCGTTGTGTGGGGGCGACTCCTGACAACTGCCCTCCTCCATGGCATCGCGGTTGCTATCAACCACCATATTAGTAATCTGTGAAAGAATAAAGAATATAACAATGTGAGTGATTTTGAAATTCATCATCATCTGCCTAGCCTTTTCCCAACTATGTTGGGGTCGACTTCTAGTCTCGTCGAATGCGGCTGAATACCAGTATTTTACATGGAGCGACTGCTTATCTGACCTCCACAACCCAGTAACTGGGCAATACGATACCCCTTGGTAAGACTGGCTGTCAGATTTTCGGGCTTGTGATTTTGAAAATACTGGAGTTTTATGGACACGTTTTGGAAACTTTATACAGGATGTAACAAAATTTGTGTCCGACTCGAAAGCGAGTTGTTCAGTGACGTTATAGGAACACGTCATATTGCCAGGTTATACTTAAAAAAATTGGATATCCTTATTTCTTTTTCGTGAGGTTATTGACTAACCTGGTGTCAGAGTTTTTATGCTGCCCATGGGCCTCTGACTTTACATCGATCGACGATCAGCACGTAAACCCCGTTCAAGGTTTTTTTTAACACGGGTTAGATATGATGATCACGATCACTTTTATTAGTGAAATCAGCCCTAACTGATAAAATAGAGTTTATAATATTGGTAGTAGTTTATTCAATTATTTCCTTCATTCTCAGATCAGCTCGGATGTACAGACGCCAGCACATCAAGCTATCCCTAACTGTCAAATTTTCTCAATTAAAAATGAACCTTATGTCTTTGCAATAAAGTTGAAATACTATCAAAGAAATTTGACAGATTGTGGTAACTTGATGTGCTGGCCTCTGTACATAGTTTTTAATTTAGCATAATCAGCCTCTACTGTTCCCACTGCTGGGACACAGGTATCCTCTTTTTGAGAGGGAGTGGGCCGTTGTTGGATCATTTCCTGATCGGATTTAGATGAATTTGGCACAATATCATAAGACCTGGGTTAGTAATCGGACACTTTTTATCCTGGTACTACATTCTCTTGGGACCTACCCTGAACTCCACGGGGACAATGCCGCAGGCCAAAGCTTAAAAGTATATAATAACTAACCCCTTAATCATCCACTAATACAGTAAACATTCTGTTTTTAAAAACAAGTGATTAATTAGTTTTTTTTCTCCTTTTAGTCATAATATCAGCGAATGTAAACATAAATGATAGCGTGTCTGAAAGAATAAATAATGTCAAAACGCGCTGCAGACATGATAAGACGATTCGTTGCTAGTTTTTTTTTTTGTATCGAATTAAAAATTAAATTCTCACTGCAATGATATACAGTGTAGAGACGTAATAAGCAGTAGGTACTTAGATACCACTCCACGGACACTCTTTCAAATCAAAATAAGGTTATAAAGTATTAATCACATTATTCATGTTGAAATTTTACATGTAAGAACGATGCAGAACGTTAAAGTTAAAAGCGTCCGTATTAAGCAGATAAAAAAAGACAATTCTAAATTTAAATGAAATAAAAACCGTGGCAGCTAAGACATGACCAGTCCCTACTGACGGCGCCAGTTCACGAACGTGACGCTGATGATGGATTAGCACCATTCAGCTCAACCATTTTGAAGGGAGCTAAATGATCCAACACATGCGCCATCTCAAAACCGGAGGCAGTATAGACTTTTTGTGAACTAAAAACTATTACTGTATCTTCAAACACTAACGCAGGCAATTAGACACTAACAGATTTCAAGTAGCGTGATTTGAAATTTCGAATAGAGACAGCGTGGCAGTCGTGGCAGGCAAAGAGAATAAAAAAAAAGAAGAATTTAGGTTACGGGGAAGCGGAAAGAATCCAGGAACAGAGAAAAAATTAAGTTCTAGCATAGACACAAGATATTTCAGGCTCTAAGAAGATAACGTATATCCACCTCCCATATATTCTTGAAATCCCTGTCAGTAACCGCCTGTCCCTGCTGTAACTCTGTATATTCCGCGCTGATCTGAGAATTAGAAAGAAAACCATGTTCTATCAGTAGTCGGGATAGTAAAAAAAAAATGCACGAAGTGTACGCGGTATGACGTCATTTGTATGATGAAGGCAATTGGCAAGACGGCATAATTTGGTAAATAATGAAACTCTTTATTTGCACGAAATGAGATCTCTTCTTCTTCTTCGTGTAGTTAATGACTAACTGGCAGGTTGGAGAGATATTTCTCAACAGCATGTGAAGCTAAGTCAAAGGCCCATGGGCAGTATAAAAACTCTGACACCAGGTTAGTTGAGGTTAGTCATTAACCATGAAATGAGATGAGAAGCGAAATGATTACGCTGGAGGGAGAATGATATATTTTATTTGTAAGAAGTGTACGTGGCAAGATGATAGTTGTATAAAGAAGGCAGTTAGCAAGACTGGAGAAATAATGAATCCTCTTTATTTGCACGAAAAATACGCGAAAAGACGGCATTTGCTTTGGGAAGAAGGTGGTAAGCAGAAGAGCTGAGTAGGGAAAATAATAAAACTCATTCATCTGCCTAGCCTTTTCCCAACTATGTTGGGGTCGGCTTCCAGGCTAACCGGATGCAGCTGAATACCAGTATTTTACATGGAGCCACTGCCTATCTGACCTCCACAACCCAGTAACTGGGCAATACGAGAACCCTTGGTAAGACTGGCCGTCATATTTTCGGGCTTCTGACGACCCGTAAGATGCACAATTGACAGCCGGGACCAACGGCTTAACGTGCTTTCCGAGGCACGGAAGAGTCTAGTTATGTAAAAATGGTCACCCATCCACGGCCAACCCTGGTAAGCGTAGCTTAACCTGATAGTTTGACCTGGGCGGCTGTTATTACTTAACTACGAGCTCCTCAAATAAATAATAAAACCCTTTATTTGCACGAAATGAGATGGGAAGCGAAATTACTGTGTTGAAGAAAAAATGACACATTTTAGTTGCACGAAGTGTACGCGGAAAGACGGCATTGTTTGGAGAAGAAGAAGGCGGTGAGCAGAAGAGCTGAGTAGGGGCAATAATAAAAGTCTTTATTTGCACGAAATGAGATGGGAAGCGAAATTACTGTGTTGAAGAAAAAATGACACATTTTAGTTGCACGAAGTGTACGCGGAAAGACGGCATTGCTTGGAGAAGAAGAAGGCGGTGAGCAGAAGAGCTGAGTAGGGGCAATAATAAAAGTCTTTATTTGCACGAAATGAGATGGGAAGCGAAATTACTGTGTTGAAGAAAAAATGACACATTTTAGTTGCACGAAGTGTACGCGGAAAGACGACATTGCTTGGAGAAGAAGAAGGCGGTGAGCAGAAGAGCTGAGTAGGGGCAATAATAAAAGTCTTTATTTGCACGAAATGAGATGGGAAGCGAAATTTCTGTACTGAAAGAAGAAGACATTTGGGCAGAAGTGTTCGCGGCAAGACTCAGAGTTAAGATGATACGCTTGATTTCCGAGAGCGGTATTTTTTTTTCGTTTTGATCAATTTGTTTCGGTACTTACCTTACTATAGGTTTGTTTCATGTGCATACATGCTTGCGACTCACCTACAAACTAAAGCAAAGAATATCCAAGAGTTGTAACAAAAACAGCGAAATAGCTCTAAGTAGGTATAAGAAGTAGCTTAAGAAATGTGCAGAGACAATATAAAGGCCACAGGGCACCTGGCGGGGTGGGTGTTCCACGCGCGCCTCAAAGAGATGTCAGCATGAAGGAAAGGACCCGTGAGGGTTACCGCTACCCCGGAACATAAAGGGCTAAGGAAGGAACATGGATGGGTTTTAGTAAAAAAACAAGGACACCAAGCGAGGCGCAGCGCGGCGGTGTTGTCACTGCCAAAGAAATATCTACGTTACTTATTTAAAAATAAAGAATGAATTACCTGAGACGAGAGTCTCTTTTCGCCTTAACGCGCTCTCGAGGTGGTAAAAGTTTATTTATATTCAACTTTAAGGTCTTTGTTTGTTCGGCAGTAACAACCGCGCTGCGCTGCGCTTAGCCAGATGTGCGCCAGCCCTAAGGCGTTGGTAAAGGATCAAACTTTAGGACTCCATTTCACGAGACAGCAGAATTATGGAACCCTTTAGCAATAATTGCAAGTCAGACAACAGAAAAACTAAACAGAAACGCAATATTCAAGAAAAAATAAACATGAATACAGAGTGTTATTGAAATCATTGATATTCCATTGATCTCATGATAAGAATGGTTCAAAAATGCAGTATAAGATGGCTTATTATATGGAAACTTCTTACTCCGTTAGGCCAACCAGTCTATTCTGCAAATTTTTACCGTGAAAACTCAGCTTGAAGGGAGCTGTCAATATTTTCTCCCCTTTTTTTTTGAGGGTGGGAAATCATCAAATGACTCCTCCCGCTCTGGGTGGATCGGAGGGAGTGTCAGACTCTTACTGACTAGAACCCATCCATGTTCCTTCTTTAGCCCTTTATGTTCCGGGGTAGCGGTAGCCCTTTCGGACAATCCCACTTAAATATTTTCACCCCTAGCGTGATATAGAATGAAAGCTCACTTCGACAAATATTTCACGGTGGGATTTATACAGAATAAATCGGCGGTGAAAAACATTAGGTGTTACTATTGACACACAGTCGATAATCACACACTGTCTGAAGGAAGCCAATGATTTAAATAACCCCCCGTATATTTTGTCAATTCATTTACCTGTCTTTCTTCAGGTCTTCGCGGGGGCCAGGCCCGTCGTGGGGGGGAGAGCACGGTGCCACCGCCATTCGGCGAAAGTGCCTCCTGCTTGAACACAGCCAATGATGGCAGCGACAGCAGCGCCTCGCTACGGTGGGAAAAAGTACTACATGGTGAGTTTTTTGAGGGTTCGATAAGAGATGGCGCTGTATTAAAATTTGTGGAACAGGAAAGTAAAGGCACCTCTTTGTTGAGCAAATGACATAGCTGGCAGAGGCCTTTCTGATATTATCTCCAACGCATCTTACAATATTGCAATGTCTTTTGGCCGACTGTGCAAGTCACTTAAATGTGGCCAAGCGTACGGCAATATCACTTGAACTACGAAAACCCTTACTTACTACTTACCCATAGAGGCGCTAGTCATGTATTTTTACAAAATTAAAAACTTTTTTGGACTGTGCGTTGTAAAATTGCATAGTAACAGCAATACTGTTTAGTGGCAGTATGTTATTTTAGCTTTTAGCTATACAATGATTAGAGCCCAGTAGAGGGGCAGACTTGTATTACTATTATTGTATAAAATCAAGTTCTTCTAACTGAACAGATAGCTGTGCTGCTGGGGAGTTTGTTGCGCGGAGTTGCGCCACATCTTCCCAGATAAAGCACTAGAAAGTGGTGACGGGCGGGAGTTTTGGGTGACTGTCTTATAAGTTTGACGTACAAAAAGTGCTGATTTCCAGCTAGATTTTAAAAAATGACTTCTGATTTTGAATAGCTGGTCCATTCTGTCCCACTACTGGGCGAAGTGCTCAAACTATATTAAAAAAAATTGTCTGCTACAATAGCGCCTTAGTTTCAAGATGTAATTGTTTGTGTAAGTTTAATGGATTGAAATACTAGATGGCGCTGAACTAAACCAATATAAGTTGACAAGTTTTAGTGACACTCACTTCATAGACAGCTCGCCAGGCAGGTCGAGGTCAAGGTCGTTGACCTGCCAGCCGGGAGACATGTGTGATGACGAGGAACTGGTGCCGCTGCCGCCCATGTCGCTCAAGGCAGCTGTTGGAAGGAAAAATAAGGTTGTGAGTAACGGTTTTGACAGGTATAAGGAGTTTGTGTTATACACTTCATATTTTGTCATTTTTACTGCCTTTTCGATATTTGAAGAAAAACTCGTTTAATATGCTTGAATTGTAGACTGGATGAATTTTTCTACGCATACTTTCAGTCGGTCGATTCTGTAAAAATTTCACTCTCTCTTTCACTCTCTTCTCATCTCTAACTGTCTTACCACCTAATACTACGGATTGAAACTATTGACAGGTCACTATAAACTCACTTCGCCTACATACGTTTTGACGGTGAGATTTTTACAGAATAGCACTTCTGTAGTTCTATTACTGTACCACAAAGGGCTTAGGAAGGAACATGGATGGGTTTTAGTCAGTAAGAGTCTGACACTCCCTTCCGCTCCACCCAGAGCGGGAGAAGTCATTGGATGATTTCCCAGCTTTAAAAAAAAAGCACTACAGAACTATTGCCACAAGGATACCACGTTTAGTGTCTCATCCTAGTTAATAGATGGGAGTCATTTATTTATTTACCAGGCAACTACAACAGGTGATACTCCACACAACCCTCACTCGACCCAACCTGCACTGCAGAGCCTGTAGTTTTTAATCCGTTTCTAAATGATCTATCCGATTCAGCCTGTCCCTCGCTGCCCTCATCCAGGGACATCAGTTACTAAGTATTTTAAAAAAAGACTTAAACCCGTTTTCACTTACTCCTTGATGGACGCCTAAATATTATTACGCTGCAGGATATTCAACTCTCGGGGCTGAGCAGAGTGTTGAAAATCCAACTGCGCTTTTATTGAACCATTCATTTAGGTAGCTCCTACGGTTTGTCATAACAATACCCATAGAGATAAGGATTCGCATGATTCAAGACTTTTAGAAAGAAATTTCGAATAGGGATGATGACAGAGTAAAACAAGAAATTAGTTAAAATTTAGTACTATAGTCAGATAAAAACCATTAATTATATACGATTTTTTTTCTTTATCATTAACTAGCATCCGCCCGCGGCTTTTCCCGCATAGTATGTCGACAAATTATACACATAAACCTTCCTCTTGAATCACTATATCTATTTAAAAAAAACTGATCCAAAATCCGTTGTGTAGTTTTAAAGATTTAAGCATACATAGAGATATAGGGACAGAGAAAGCGACTTTGTTTGATAATATACTAGCTTCCGCCCGCGGCTTCTCCCGCATAATATGTCGACAAATTATACACATAAACCTTCCTCTTGAATCAATCTATCTATTAAAAAAAACTGCATCAAAATCCGTTGCGTAGTTTCAAAGATTTTAGCATACATAGGGATATAGGGACAGAGAAAGCGACTTTGTTTGATAATATACTATGACTATGATATATTATGTAAGTAGTGATAAAAATGACTTAGATAATACGCATTAAAATTGGGGAATGGGAGCGCACTACGTCACAACTCGGTATAAAATCTACATAGGAGTGACGTCATGCCTCATTAACACAATTTATCGACGTAATCTTGGAATTACGTAAAAAAAAAGAAAAATACGTGTCCAATATTCTTTAATAATCTTGCTGCGGGACTCCAAAAAAATTTTTTGACAACATTCCTATTCCGAAAAACTGGGTTCTGTGTCTCCGTCATAACGTCCATTCTCTCTCAAGCATGAAGGTTCTCATTATCCGTTAGAAATCCACGTATAAGTCCTCAATATCGTCCCTCGAACTCGATTATGTCATTAAAACAAATGAAATCATAAACAAGAGAACGTGTAAGCTATGAAACGCTCTCGTATCCAGAATGAGGTGGTTCGATATTGTCGACTTCTTGACCTTAGATAGATCTTGTTTACTCTTTCTGACTGCTTTGAATATCGTTATCTTTGGAAGGGATATTTTCGGGATTCGTTAGTAATGATAAATTGGTACAGAGAAGATCTGGCTGAGATTCGCACAGACCAGGAGTCCAGGACAGCAAGGCACAAGAAGGGGGGGGCGTAAATTCAGCAGTGGGATGAGCTGCTGAAGATTTAAAAAAACCGTCTTTGTATTGTCTCACTAGTCACTAACCACACGAGGAAGAAGAAGATTGTATCAATTCAATATCTACTTTTACTATGTTATCATACTGAAATCGCGAAAAAAAATGAGCTGTTCCATATATTTTATTGAGTTCCATGTGCATAAATGTATAGAACACCTCATATTTTTTCGCGATTTCAGAGTTCATCCCATAGTAAAAGTTGTTCGTAATGATGAATATAATGCTCCCACGAAATTCTTAGAGTTCATTTTTTAACACCTTTATATATAAAAGCGAAATGTCACTCATTTATACAGTCACTCACTGATTAATCACACAATCTCAAAGTATACTACACCTACGAAGATCGCTCAGAGGTAGATTATGAGTGGGAGACGTCAGCTAAGACAGGATTTTAGGCAACTCGAAAAGAAGAATAATATGACCCTATTGACGGCGCCCGTTCGCGATCATGGCGCATGGATTAGCACCATTCAGCTCAACCATTTTTAAAGGGAGCTAAATGATCCAACACTCGCTCCATGTGACATTAGAGTGAGCATGACAAGCTCTCAGCCGCCAGGGCATATTAAAGTTATTCTAAGACTCCAAGAGCAGGTATGACCCTATTGACTGCGCCCGTTCGCGATCATGGCGCATGGATTAGCACCATTCAGCTCAACCATTTTTAAAGGGAGCTAAATGATCCAACACTCGCTCCATGTGACATTAGAGTGAGCATGACAAGCTGTCAGCTGCCAGGGCATATTAAAGTTTTTCTAAGACTCCAAGAGCAGGTATGACCCTATTGACTGCGCCCGTTCGCGATCATGGCGCATGGATTAGCACCATTCAGCTCAACCATTTTTAAAGGGAGCTAAATGATCCAACACTCGCTCCATGTGACATTAGAGTGAGCATGACAAGCTCTCAGCCGCCAGGGCATATTAAAGTTATTCTAAGACTCCAAGAACAGGTATGACCCTATTGACTGCGCCCGTTCGCGATCATGGCGCATGGATTAGCACCATTCAGCTCAACCATTTTTAAAGGGAGCTAAATGATCCAACACTCGCTCCATGTGACATTATAGTGAGCATGACAAGCTCTCAGCCGCCAGGGCATATTAAAGTTATTCTAAGACTCCAAGAGCAGGTATGACCCTATTGACTGCGCCCGTTCGCGATCATGGCGCATGGATTAGCACCATTCAGCTCAACCATTTTTAAAGGGAGCTAAATGATCCAACACTCGCTCCATGTGACATTAGAGTGAGCATGACAAGCTCTCAGCCGCCAGGGCATATTAAAGTTATTCTAAGACTCCAAGAGCAGGTATGACCCTATTGACTGCGCCCGTTCGCGATCATGGCGCATGGATTAGCACCATTCAGCTCAACCATTTTTAAAGGGAGCTAAATGATCCAACACTCGCTCCATGTGACATTAGAGTGAGCATGACAAGCTCTCAGCCGCCAGGGCATATTAAAGTTATTCTAAGACTCCAAGAGCAGGTATGACCCTATTGACTGCGCCCGTTCGCGATCATGGCGCATGGATTAGCACCATTCAGCTCAACCATTTTTAAAGGGAGCTAAATGATCCAACACTCGCTCCATGTGACATTAGAGTGAGCATGACAAGCACTCAGCCGCCAGGGCATATTAAAGTTATTCTAAGACTCCGAAAGCAGGTATGACCCTATTGACTGCGCCCGTTCGCGATCATGGCGCATGGATTAGCACCATTCAGCTCAACCATTTTTAAAGGGAGCTAAATGATCCAACACTCGCTCCATGTGACATTAGAGTGAGCATGACAAGCTCTCAGCCGCCAGGGCATATTAAAGTTATTCTAAGACTCCAAGAACAGGTATGACCCTATTGACTGCGCCCGTTCGCGATCATGGCGCATGGATTAGCACCATTCAGCTCAACCATTTTTAAAGGGAGCTAAATGATCCAACACTCGCTCCATGTGACATTATAGTGAGCATGACAAGCTCTCAGCCGCCAGGGCATATTAAAGTTATTCTAAGACTCCAAGAGCAGGTATGACCCTATTGACTGCGCCCGTTCGCGATCATGGCGCATGGATTAGCACCATTCAGCTCAACCATTTTTAAAGGGAGCTAAATGATCCAACACTCGCTCCATGTGACATTAGAGTGAGCATGACAAGCTCTCAGCCGCCAGGGCATATTAAAGTTATTCTAAGACTCCAAGAACAGGTATGACCCTATTGACTGCGCCCGTTCGCGATCATGGCGCATGGATTAGCACCATTCAGCTCAACCATTTTTAAAGGGAGCTAAATGATCCAACACTCGCTCCATGTGACATTATAGTGAGCATGACAAGCTCTCAGCCGCCAGGGCATATTAAAGTTATTCTAAGACTCCAAGAGCAGGTATGACCCTATTGACTGCGCCCGTTCGCGATCATGGCGCATGGATTAGCACCATTCAGCTCAACCATTTTTAAAGGGAGCTAAATGATCCAACACTCGCTCCATGTGACATTAGAGTGAGCATGACAAGCTCTCAGCCGCCAGGGCATATTAAAGTTATTCTAAGACTCCAAGAGCAGGTATGACCCTATTGACTGCGCCCGTTCGCGATCATGGCGCATGGATTAGCACCATTCAGCTCAACCATTTTTAAAGGGAGCTAAATGATCCAACACTCGCTCCATGTGACATTAGAGTGAGCATGACAAGCTCTCAGCCGCCAGGGCATATTAAAGTTATTCTAAGACTCCAAGAGCAGGTATGACCCTATTGACTGCGCCCGTTCGCGATCATGGCGCATGGATTAGCACCATTCAGCTCAACCATTTTTAAAGGGAGCTAAATGATCCAACACTCGCTCCATGTGACATTAGAGTGAGCATGACAAGCTCTCAGCCGCCAGGGCATATTAAAGTTATTCTAAGACTCCGAAAGCAGGTATGACCCTATTGACTGCGCCCGTTCGCGATCATGGCGCATGGATTAGCACCATTCAGCTCAACCATTTTTAAAGGGAGCTAAATGATCCAACACTCGCTCCATGTGACATTAGAGTGAGCATGACAAGCTCTCAGCCGCCAGGGCATATTAAAGTTATTCTAAGACTCCAAGAACAGGTATGACCCTATTGACTGCGCCCGTTCGCGATCATGGCGCATGGATTAGCACCATTCAGCTCAACCATTTTTAAAGGGAGCTAAATGATCCAACACTCGCTCCATGTGACATTATAGTGAGCATGACAAGCTCTCAGCCGCCAGGGCATATTAAAGTTATTCTAAGACTCCAAGAGCAGGTATGACCCTATTGACTGCGCCCGTTCGCGATCATGGCGCATGGATTAGCACCATTCAGCTCAACCATTTTTAAAGGGAGCTAAATGATCCAACACTCGCTCCATGTGACATTAGAGTGAGCATGACAAGCTCTCAGCCGCCAGGGCATATTAAAGTTATTCTAAGACTCCAAGAGCAGGTATGACCCTATTGACTGCGCCCGTTCGCGATCATGGCGCATGGATTAGCACCATTCAGCTCAACCATTTTTAAAGGGAGCTAAATGATCCAACACTCGCTCCATGTGACATTAGAGTGAGCATGACAAGCTCTCAGCCGCCAGGGCATATTAAAGTTATTCTAAGACTCCAAGAGCAGGTATGACCCTATTGACTGCGCCCGTTCGCGATCATGGCGCATGGATTAGCACCATTCAGCTCAACCATTTTTAAAGGGAGCTAAATGATCCAACACTCGCTCCATGTGACATTAGAGTGAGCATGACAAGCTCTCAGCCGCCAGGGCATATTAAAGTTATTCTAAGACTCCGAAAGCAGGTATGACCCTATTGACTGCGCCCGTTCGCGATCATGGCGCATGGATTAGCACCATTCAGCTCAACCATTTTTAAAGGGAGCTAAATGATCCAACACTCGCTCCATGTGACATTAGAGTGAGCATGACAAGCTCTCAGCCGCCAGGGCATATTAAAGTTATTCTAAGACTCCAAGAGCAGGTATGACCCTATTGACTGCGCCCGTTCGCGATCATGGCGCATGGATTAGCACCATTCAGCTCAACCATTTTTAAAGGGAGCTAAATGATCCAACACTCGCTCCATGTGACATTAGAGTGAGCATGACAAGCTCTCAGCCGCCAGGGCATATTAAAGTTATTCTAAGACTCCAAGAGCAGGTGGCCCAGTGTTATCGGCCTCGACTAACGAGTTGTAGGTCGTGAGTTTGAACCCAAGCAGCGCTTCACTTTTTGTATTTAATTTCATCATCACCATCACCATTCACAAAAAATAAAAAAAAAACAAAATCAAAAGTCATTTATTCAAACTAGGCTAAAAATCCGCACTTTTTGAAGGTCAAAGTTACATAAGACAGTCCCCCAAAAACGCCCACCCTTCACCACTTCCTTGTGCTTTAGTTGGGAAGAAGAAGTGGCGCAACAAACTCCCCAGCAGCACAGCTGTCTGTTTAGTGCTCTCAAAACAGTAAAGGAAAACATTGTGAGGAATCAGGCATGCCCTGCCTGATTCCTCACAATGTTTTCCTTACATAACAACCAAAACCAAAAACCAAAAATACCAAGAACCAAAAATTCGAAGACACGTGACATCCACCAACAAGCAGGGCCCGCGGGATTATGGCCTACTTCCTCTCTCAGAGAGGAAGCCTGTGGGAACATTAAAGGCTTCTCCTCCTTCTTTTCGTGTCGTTAGTGACTATCCTGGTGTCAGAGTTTTTAACCGACTTCTAAAAAAGGAGGAGGTTCTCAATTCGACTGTATTTTTTTTTTATGTTTGTTCGCGCATAACTCCGTTGCTTGCCAACCGATTTGAAAAATTCTTCTTTTGTTGGAAAGGGTATACTTCCCAAATCGTCCCATAAAAATTTTATCGAAATCGGATAAGCGGTTTTTGAAAAATCAACAAAAATCTAAAAAAAATCCTACTTAATATATGTGGACGATGTTCTAATAAGTTCCTGTTACTGTAATTTACATACCAGGTAGTGGTATTAAATTGGGGTTGTGTACCTACCACAACTAAAAAGTGAAAAATAAAAACTTTTTTACAAAAAATAAGTCGGTGGCAAAAAATGAAAATAAAAAACCGAAGACACCGACTTCCGAAATCAAAATTATTTTTCACTTTGTAGTGTTTTTTTTGGAAGTCGGTTTTATTTTTTGTAAAAAAGTTTTTTTAAGCACGCGAGGGAGCGATTTTTAGCATTATAGGCTGATTATGTATGTTATGTAAGGCGTATCGTATTGCCCAGTTACTGGGTTGTGGACACAGAACAGATAAAGAGGTTCTTCTAACTTCTTTATCTGTTCTGTGGTTGTGGAGGCCAGATAGGCAGTCGCTCCATGTAAAATACTGGTATTCAGCTGCATCCGGTTAGACTGGAAGCCGACCCCAACATACTTGGGAAAAGGCTAGGCAGATGATGATGATAATGTATGTTATGTAAGTCTGCAAGTTCTAGCCCACATTAAATTATCAATCAAACCATTTAAACATACGTTTAACAATCCAGCTCTTTTGCTGTCTTATCAGGTACACTTTGACCGCGCGGGTACTGAACTAGTTATAACTACTTTGTGTATCTGTTTGTTTGAGTTGAGTTGAATTAATTTCGTTCGATTGGAATGATGATATTCTGGCAGTGTTGCGTAGGGATCGGATATTCAAAGCATGTTTACCAGAACTTAATATAATGCTATAGAATTATGGAGCGTCTTTTAAAAAGTATCACTACATAGTATACAGCACAGTCGCTGCCCGCGTCTGTCCTAATGTCTGTATGTGTGCTTAGATCTTTAAAACTACACAACGGATTTTGATGCAATTTTTTTTAATAGATTCAAGAGGAGGTAGTATTACCCAGTTACTGGGTTGTGGAAGTCAGATAGGCAGTCGCTTCATGTAAAATACTGATATTCAGCTGCATCCGGTTAGACGGGAAGCAGACCCCAACATAGTTGGGTAAAAGCTAGGCAGATTGACTCACGCCTTCTTCTCATGAGGCTATGAGGAACCGAAAGAACATCACCTGCTTCGACCCTTAAATACACTTTTTGCGTCGTTTCCTACTTTCATACATCTGGTCATCACGTATTACGCACCTGACCTTTCGCAAGAACATCACCACTTAGGTCACTATATGTCCTCTCAGGGTGTCCCCTACTGGCCTTTCCAGTCACACCTGCCTTGGCCTTTTTTTAGTCACCTTCCATTCGTTCTCTCAACATGACCAAACCATTCAGCGGGATTGTCCGAAAGGGTTACCGCTACCCCGGAACATACAGGGCTAAAAAAGGAACATGTATCGCTCCACCCAAAGCGGGAGGAGTCATTTGATGTTTTCCCAACCTTAACCCATTGGATGTTCACCTATTAGAAGCTGTTTGCTTATAAGAACTCAACGATGTACATACGGTTATATTACTTGTCATTTCGAGAGAATTTTTCTTATGACCCTATGGAGTTCATACGACATTTGAGGAGTTAAAAAAGAATAAGGTTCATATTTAATTAGGCATATTAGACAGTGTGGGATAGCTTGATGTGCTGGCGTCTGTACCTAAACTCTGGTTCATAGCTATTTTCTCGTGGCTAAGTACAGGAGCAAGAATCAATCTAACAGGTTAAAGCTACGCTTGCCGGGGTTAGTCCGTGGATGGGTGACTATCTTTACATATCGAGACTCCTCCGTGCGGAAAGCACGCTGAAAAAAAATGATCAAACCATCTGAACATATTCTTTCAGCTCCTATAACAAAAATCTTTAAAACAAGTCGTTTCTAAGCAAACAATATGACTTCACAGCTCAGAATATTTTATATTATTTGACCTGGTACTTATGATAGTGGAAAATTCCTGCTAGCACTATCTCTGTAGGCACTGGTACCGAGTCGCAATTACGTAAACCACAGATAAGTACCAGTCTGCCACTAAAAGTGCCAATTGAGAGCATAATATAAATTTGTGTTGTTGCTACCTACATGCGATCGTTGAACTTTTAGAGCCATCAAAATGATTATTAAGTAGGTTAATTTATCATCGATTAGGAGCTTGTGGCTAAGTAATAACAGCCGCACGGGTCAATCTATCAGGTTAAGCTACGCTTGCCGGGGTTGGTCCGTGGATGGGTGCCAACTTCACATACTAAGACACCTCCGTGGCTTGCCGTTGATTACGTCTGCCATTTGTAGATCTTTGACAGTCGTTACGAGAAGCCCGAATTGTGACTGCCAGGCTTACCCAGTTACTGGGTTGTGGGGGTCAGATAGGCAGTCGCTCCATGTAAGCTGCATCCGGTTAGACTGGAAGCCGACCGCAACGTAGTTTGGAAAATGAAGGCAAATTGATTTATCATCGATTAATTAGAACGAATGAAAATAATTAAGTGTCTTTTTTAATATGGTGACTTACATCTTAAAAATATTTAAAGTAATCCGTTACCATAAAGAAACTGATAAGTACAAATTATATTTTTGTTCGAAAAATATATCAAGAGATTGCATCATACTGATGGACGCTTTAAAAAACTGGTCAACTGCGGGTCAGACCACGCACAATGTAGGGTTGAATTGAACTTGAAAAATTTATGTCGTCACAGCGGCGCTCGGTCAAGGCCTATGAAAGTCTAAAATTTAAAAATAAGAAAGGCAGAAAGAATAGTACCATAAGCATTGTATGTGATGCTGGCAAAAGCGTGTGCTCCAAACTCGGTGAATCTCCTCCCCTCCCTTGCTTCTCTTGCAGCGAATTGCAGCACCGCAGCAGCGGAAACCCGCTCCTGCTGCGGCGTCGTATCCTCAACCATGTTCGACAGCTTGACGTCACACACCAAGAGATGGCGCCACTTGTCTATTAGCAATTCGGCAGATTTCCGCTAGATGGCACCTCAATTTCGCATCCAAATAGTTCCACTTTTGAAAGTTTTGGGGCCACACTAATAGATGGCGTTACTTGCAAGATTTAGTTTGCGTTTTCTAATAACAGAGAGCGGTATTGTCGAGTGTAGTTTTACGTGAATTGTACACTATTTGATGGAATCACAGCCTGAATTTGGGTTTTCTGCTACTGTCAGAAGTACCAATTACAAAACACACATTTAAACGTCCATGTACAAGATTGGCTGACGATAATATTTCTATGGTATTTTGTGGCGCTTCGAAAATGTTCGAGTGTCATTTTATTAAAGAAAATTTTGTTACACTTCACTTTTCTTGACTTTATTGTTCTGTATTCACTTCACTTGTTAAACTTTTGGTCGGGATTCATCGTGTTTGTAAGGCTTTAATCGTTTAGTCTTTTCTGTTTGATAAATTTTGGTTACTGTCGGTGAACGTCCGCTGCTGAATTCAAAACCTAAGCATTTAAGTCTACTATTAAGGTGAAAGCTACAGGGTAGCCCGAAGCCCGAAAAATTCAAATTTTCTTACATTTTTAGCTATTTGCAGGTCATTATCAGGTTGTACGTTGATACAAATATGATTCGCGGCTGAAGCAAGTACGTATTGACCGTAAACATTAAAATCACCCATACAACCCTAATACAGATTACTTCAACGCAATAAACATTTCATGAAATCATGAAATTTGAGAGCAATTTTGAACTTAGAGAGATGTATCGATGATTCTAATGCTTATAATTCTGTAAATACCAATTTGTTACGGCCATGAATTATATTTTGAGCAACATAAAACGAGACATTGATTTGTAAATCGCGAAAAAGAATGAAGATTTGAATTACACGAGCTACACTGGCGCATCTTCCTTAAGATTAATTCCATAAGTCACTTTCACATCCGACTTGCACTACGAAAACAGGAATTCAACTTTTTGACAGTTTCTTAAAAATGCAAGAAAGAAATTGACGCAAGTCGAGTTGCTTTATGGTGTATAAGCTCGAAGCAAAAATAATCTTGGTCAAATAATCTTGTTAGATCAATGTTGGTCTATTTTCTATGGTCGACGACCTCCGATTATATCAACTTATTTATATTCACTACACTTTTTGTCAAACGATTTTGCTAAGAATTGATTATTATACGACTTCAGAACCTTTAGTTGATCAATAAGTTTGAATAAATAAACAAAAATGCGGAAATACGTGCCGTTTATAATTGACGCGCGTCTATATTTTTTTTGCAGAATTGCACATTGCACATAAGATAACGTGCAAGCGAAATTAAATCTGTATATATCTACATTCTACTAATATTATTGTATAATTATCACTTGCTCAAAAATCGATGAAGGAAAACATCGTGAGGAAACCAGGATGTCTGAGAGATTATTGCTCAACAGCATGTGAAGCTAACTCAGAGAAAGAAAAGAATATTAATCTGAAAATTTGTGAGGATGGATGGTATTGATGCTTGTGCCTCTTTCACGCCAAAAGTCCTGAACGAATCTGTATGAAATTTGGCACAGAGATAGATTACAGTCTGGAATCCCTCATAGAATACTTTTATCCTCGTGATACGTTCCCTTGGGATAATTTCAGACGCGGGCGAAGCCGCTGGCAGACGTTTGTATACACGGTGATTTGTAATTCACTGTTAACCTTTCAGGGCGTGAAAGTACTTTTGATTATGAACAACTTTTACTACAACACCAACTCTGAATTATCGAAAAAAAAACGATTTTAGATACAAAAATGCTATTTTTACTTGATAAAAATGTATGAAGTATTTCGTAGTTGGTCGGGTTGGTCCCATAATGAAAGTTGTTTATAATCAGGAGTAGGTACTCTCTTGAAAGATTAATTATGAATTAAAAATCACCGTGTATATTATAAGAGCGAAAGGTCAGTCACTGATTAATCACGAAATCTCAAGAACTACTAGGCCTACGAAGATGAATGCACAAAGGTAGATTATTAGTAAGAGACGTCAGCTAGGATAGGATTTTAGGAAATTTCCCCCGTAAAGGGGTGGAAGTTTGTATAAAAAGTTTCAATATTGTCGCGGACGGAGCCGCGGGCAACAGCTAGCACTACAAACAAGCAACAACGTGTCTCAAAATTCAAAGAGTTCCTCCACTGGTGCCCACTTAGCACCAGTGGAGGAACTCGCTGCTAAGTAATAATAGCCGCACGGAACAATCCACCAAGTTAAGCTACGCTTGCCGGGGTTGGTCCGTGGATGGGTAACTATCTTTACATACCGAAGCTCCTCCCTGCCTCAGAAAGCACATTAAGTCGTTGGTCCCGGCTGTCATTCGTAGATGTTTGACAGTCGTTACGGGTAGTCAGAAGCCCGATAGTCTGACAGCCAGTCTTACCAAGGGGTATCGTATTACCCAGAAGTTCAGCCAAATTGCCCCATTTTAAGTGCTATAATTTCTTCGTGTGGTTAGTGGCTAACCTGGTGTCAGAGGTGCCAAGGAGTATCGTATTACCCAGTTACTGGGTTGTGGAGGTCAGATAGGCAGTCGCTCCATGAAAAATACTGGAAATCAGCTGCATCCGGTTAGACTGGAAGCCCAACATAGTTGTGAAAAGGCAGGCAGATTGATTGATTGAAGTGGGCACCATAGGATTGACCTACTCATGACTATTCGAAAACAAGGGACTGTAGACCTGAGTATATAGGGTTTTAATTTCAACTCGATACCTCCACGCATTCCCCAGAGGAACGGTCTCGACAGACGGACGGACGGATTGACGGGCGGACGGTTAACAATATATGTATAATATAATATAATATCCTTGGACATTTCACACAACGCCATATAGTCCCAAGCTAAGCAACCTAATGTTTGTGTTATGGTAACGAGATGGCTGATAAACTACTTATATAATTATTTTTTTGTAAATACATACATATTATATATAGAAAAACACCCGTAGACCCGTAACAAATACTTGCAGGTCGTACAAATATTTGTTCCGTGCGGGAATCGAACCCGCGACATACTGCGCAGCAGTCAATCGCTCAACCACTGCGCCAACCGTGTCGTCATATATTATAAGGGTTCGATTTTTCCTTTTGAAGTCCGGAACCTTACAAAGAATGAAAAGATGACTTCCACATGAACAAAGCCGCAAGCAGAAGCTAATAATAAAATCATACCAAAACCTACGATTAAGGAAAAACTTTACAACGTAACGGAATCTTTAGCTGCGCGTGCGACTATTTGCCAATTAGTATTTAGCAAAGATAAGAAGATAACACATTATTTTGAGAAGCGAATAATACATAGCAATGTGACAGATACGAAATTATGCAAATAATGGAATATTATTTATTTAGATATAACTAGATGTCACGTCACACGCGCTAATTGAGCGTGATATAATAATAAGATCTATAGTGCTATTCTGTATTATCTCACCAAGAAAACGTGCGTTGGTGAAGTGAATTTAAAGTCAGCTGTCAATAGTGTCAACGTTAGGTGGAACGAAAGCTCACTTCATCTAAGTATCCACGGTTAGACTTTTACAGAATCGACAGACTGTAATTTAATAAGATTTAATTTTCGAAGAATTTCTTTAGAAAAAGATTCATTTTTGATGATTCTAACGTTTTATGAATACGCTGAGGTTTCCCGCGAAATCAAAACATTCTTACGTTTTTAACTTAACACCTCAACAAGTAATCTTTTAACGAGCCTTACCAAATCAAAATATAATTCAAAAGACTCTGTGTCGTTTCGATTTCGAAAATTGTTGATCGAACAATTCTTTATCTCAGCGATTCGGATTGTCAAGAACGCCACTTGTCAACGCATTTGTATGGGAATATTAATAGAGTTTCGTTACACAATTTGACAGTGTCTAGAACTTAGCGATCGAAAACGATTGATCACGTGACATTTCGAAAGCGTATGCCAATACCATACATTTCGGATTTATCTAATTTCGTTATCGTTAATGATAATGTGACTTTGTCTGGGCCCCCTGGAAATACTAGAGCCACTGTTACCAAATGCGAATAACAACAGAAGCAAATGTTTGTTCATTTCATCGTACAAATTGTCACATGTGTCATTGCGCACACGTCACGAATATTAACACTATCCTATTAACTAAACCGAAGTTATAAATGGTAACAATTGTGTTTGTACTACGAACAGAAGTCGTTGAAAATTTAAGATCGAACGGTCAGAGAGGGCAGCCGCACTGGGAAATCTAACCTTTCTAATAATATATATGCGAAACTAAGTTCGTTTGTTCGTTTTCACGCCTAACCCACTGAACCGATCATCTTGAAATGTTGCCGGCTGTTAGATAAAGAGTTACCGCTACGGCGATGCATAAAGGGCTAAGGAAGGAACATGGATGAGTTTTAGTCAGTCAGAGTCTGTGAGAGTCTCACTAACGGGATAAAAAGTATCCTATGTGTTAATCCAGGTTACAATCTATCTCTATTGCAAATTTCATCCAGATCGGTTCAGTAGTTTTTGCGTGAAGAAGTAACAGACACACACACAGACACACTCACAAACTTTCGCCTTTATATTAGTGTGATGGCATACAAAACTAGATTGTGCGTCGTGTACGGACCATTTAAAATACTAGTACCAAGACATTCTGAAAATAAAATAAAATTTACAATACTTTACATCGTGAGGAAACCGGCATGTCTGAGAGATATTTCACAACATGTGATGCTAAGTCAGAGGCCCATGGGCAGCATTTAAACTCTGACACCAGGTTAGTCACTAACCACACGAAAAGAAGAAGAATACTTTCATGAATCCTTCTCACAGAACTTCTGACATGCCAGTAAAATCTTCATCCATTCATCCGCAAACAGATCAATTGTTGGATTAGAATCCAAGAGATCATTTACTTACACGCAAAAATGCCACATGGGAGGACAGCAAACAACCTGTTCTTCCTACAGCAGCATGAAAATCTTTGGGTCAATCTAAGCAGCGATAGCCTAGTGGTATGACCGTCAGACTGCCAAGTCTTAGGTCTCGAGTTCGAACCCAAGGCACGCACCTCTGACTTTTGAGATTCATGTGCTTATTGTATAATATTATCACTTGCTTACAAATCGGTGAAGGAAAACATCGTGAGGGAACCGGCATGTCTGAGAGATATTTCTCAACAGTATGTGATGCTAAGTCAGAGGCCCATAGGCAACATTAAAACTCTGACACCTGGTTAGTCACTAACCGCACGAAAAGAAGAAGAAGAAGGTCAATCTCTCAGGTATCACTCGCATGACAGGCACACACAAGCAAATCACACCACATACAATTCTTATCAGCATTAACCTATAAATTATAAAATCGCTTTGCATCCAGTATGGCTGGCCTAAGGCCATAGGGTCATGCAGTATCAGGTCGTTATTACCAACTGTTTCAGCGCTAACAACCGGACACGCGCGAGGTTAAAGTTCTATTATAACGAGGTTTCCTATCTGCTTTTTGATGGGGATATTGGGAATTTAGGGGCTGTTAAAAGTGCATAAAAACTGGAACTACATCACATAAGAGGCAGTGCTGTATAAGTACAGCCAAATTGCCCCATTTTAAGTGCTATTCTTTCTTCGTGTGGTTAGTGGCTAACCTGGTGTCAGAGGTGCCAAGGAGTATCGTGTTACCCAGTTACTGGGTTGTGGAGGTGAGATAAGCAGTCCCTCCATGAAAAAATACCGAAAGCAGCTACTTTCTGTTAGACTGGAGCCTGGAGGCCGACCCCAACATCGATATGAAAAGGCAGGCGGATTGATTGATCAGACTGTTGATCAGCCAGGCAAATGAAAAGTGGACGATAGTGATAAACACTTTTGAAATGTGTTTATAAACAAAATGGCGGAGTTTGTTGTTCCAATATTGGCCGCGTTCCAAGCGACAGAATGTAAGTTAGGGTATAAAATTTAATAAAAACAAATCGAGACACAAGCTTCATCACACTAATATTCATCACAGAAATTTGTCACAAAGTTACTTCTTCAAAACGGATCTACTAAGCGGATCAGAATGTAATTTGACACAGAGATAGATTATATCCTGGATTAACACATAGGATACTTTTCATCCCGCTACTACGTTCCCGTGGGATGATATCCAACATCCACGCAAGCGAAGCCGCGGGGAGAACTTAGTGAAACAATAAACAAAACAACAGGTTGTGATAACAGCGTCTTAGGTGATTAAGTAACCAATTATTGATACTAATTGGTGATGATGACTTAAATATATCTAGTAATTGCTTCGACACCTACTTCTTAACGCATGTATTGGGCTACTGACAGACATGAGCTTTCAAAAGATGATAGGTAAAATGGCCGAACTGACACTTGCATGATAGAAGATGCTCCATGTAGAATACTGGTATTCAGGTGCATCCGGTTGAACTGAAAGCCGACCTCAAAATATGTGGGAAAATGCCAGATGATGAGTGGCAATCGTAGGATACTGCTAGAAGTCCAGGGGCCCTAGACACAGTCAAATTTTCATTAACGATAACGAAATTAGATAAATCCGAAGTGTATGAAATTGGCATAAGCTTTCGAAATGTAACGTGATCAATCGTTTTCGATAGCTAAGTGCTAGACAATGTCAAATTGTGTAACGAAACTCGATTAATAGTCCCATACAAAAGCGTTGACAAGTGGCGTTCTTGACAATCCGAATCGCTGAGATGACGAATTGTTCTATCAACAATTTTCGAAATCGAATCGACACGGAGCGATTGACACTTGTCTAGGCCCCCTGAATGCCCCTGATCTTCTTCTTTGAGTCGCTGGCGCTGTATTTCAAATTTTATTGGACCAAAACTTCACCACTCCCACAGCTTCGTCGGCGGCAGCGCAGAGATCACTCAGGCTGCATGTTTTGGGACACAGAGGGGAGCATAGCAGTTGATAGAAACCTGTCAGTTTATAGGAAAGTGAAACGAAGAACAATCAACAACCAGTCAGTCCATTAAATAAAGGCTAGGTGCTCATTCCTCTATCGGTTAATCACCTCGTTTACGGGCAGCAATGGATGAATAAAGCTAACAATGATATAATGAATGAATCGAACACACATCATCTGTCTAGCCTTTTCCCAACTATGTTAAAGGTCGGCTTCCAGTCTAAGCGGATGCAGCTGAATACCAGTATTTTATATGGAGCGACTGCCTATCTGACCTCCACAACCCAGTAACTAGGCAATACGATACCCTTTGGTAAGACTGGCTGTCAAATTTTCGGGCTTCTGACGCCCCGTAACGACTGTCAAAGATGCACGAATGACAGCCGGGACCAACGGCTTAACGTGCTTTGCGAGGCACGGAGGAGTCTCTGTGTGTAAAGATGGTCACCCACGGCCAACCCCGGCAAGCTTAGCTTAACCTGATGAATCGACCTGTGCGGCTGTTGGTACTTAGCCACGAGCCTGGAAATACAACCAGATTCCAACAAAGTAGCATAATGTAATCCACATAGCAACAAGACGTTGGTCGAGATAAAACGATGAGGCATAAAGTTTATTGAGGTTACGGATAACAACTAGGAAATTATGATGATACTTTAAAAAATATTTAGTCTTTAGAAAAATAATTTATCATCAACTTTTTTTTTATTATTGAGGAATGGACCTACTTTTTATCTCGATCACGCCTGATGGAAAGAGCTGGATGAGGTCTATGATGGAGTGAGCGTAACCAGAAGAATACAACGTGGCAATGTCGCCAGTTTCTTGGGTACAGAGGCCAGCACATCAAGTTATCACAATCTGTCAAACTTTGATAGTATTTCAACTTTATTGCAAAGATTTAAGGTTCATTTTAAATTGAGAAAATTTGACAGTTAGGGATAGCTTGATGTGCTGGCGTCTGTACATTACCAGTCGCCTTCAATCAATCAATCAGCCTAGCTTTTCCCAACTATATTGGGGTCGGCTTTCAGTCTAACCGGATGCAGCTGAATACCAGTATTTTACACGAAGCGGCTGCCTAACTGGGTAAGACTGAATATCAAACTACCGGGCTTCTGACGACCCGTAACAACAGTCAAAGATGCACGAATGACAGCCTGGACCAACGGGTTAACGTGCTTTCCGTAGCATGGAGTCTCTATATCTAAAGATGGTCACCCATCCAAGGACCAACCCCGGCCAGTGTAGCTTAACCTGATGGATCGATCCGTGCTGCTGCTATTAGTTAGCCACGAGCACCAGTCGACTTCAATGCGGAGGAATTTCTGGACGCCATATTTTAGTTTGTTAATAGTTTTACGTTAAGTTAGGTAGGAAATTATATTTTACATTTATACAACTGCCAACCCGCACTGGGCCGCGTGGTGGATTATGGCCCACTCCCTCTCACTGAGAGGAGGCATGTGTCCCAGCAGTGGGAATATTAAAGGCTGATTATGCATTTATTAAGTTATCACTACATAGTATAAAACCAAGTCGCTTTCTCTGTCCCTATATCCCTATGTATGCTTAAATCTTTAAAACTACGCAACGGATTTTGATGCGGTTTTTTTAATAGATAGAGTGATTCAAGGGGAAGGTTTATGTGTATAATTTGTCGATATATTATGCGGGCGAAGCCGCGGGCGGAAGCTAGTTAGATATAAGTTGTTCCGTTAGTCTCGTGTCCTGCGTGTCCTGCCGTATGGCACGTTATAGGAACTGATGGACGCTAGTGATGGCGCCAAACACGTAGCCGAATTCTGGTCGAAGTACAGAGGCCAGCACATCAAGTTACCACAATCTGTCAAATTTCTTTGATAGTATTTCAACTTTATTGCAAAGACATAAGGTTCATTTTGAATTGAGAAAATCTGACAGTTAGGAATAGCTTGATGTGCTGGCGTCTGTACATTTAGATTGCCATCGACACGCTACGAAGAAGAGAGTTATTATTAATGTAATGATAAACTACTATAAGTATCGTTAATCAAAAAGTGTAGTGAAACAATAAACTATTATTACGAAACCTCCCAATTAAAATAATCATTATTTTTACTAAAGATACCATTAATCTGTTTTCCAATTCGAGTTCATGTACACACACCATTAATCTTTTAAAATCACACAGTTTTTCCGACTTTTTCGATGTTCACGACACAGCACTTTAGCAAGACGTGCGACAAAATAATCGCAGACACGTTTGTCGATCGCGACGCGTAGTAAGCCACTGTTTTGCTTGTGACAATTCATATTAGTCTTACCTCATTAGTGTATTATCAGTATTGGGCATAGATTAAATTTATATGAGCGTAAAGTATTCTGCCTAAGTCACGAGCGCCTCTGTGAGGTGTAACCGTATATTAATATTTCAAGTGGTTGATAAATTAATATAATGTTAGTCTAATCATATTTACATTTAAAAGCTAAATCTTCATAGTAATATGTACAAATATAATATTATGTATAATAATCAAAGAGCATAAAAAAATTCGTCCACATCGCTATCAACAGGAAAAGTTCATCACATTTGGGCTGTTGCTATCTTTTCCTCACAGATAGAATGAGAAAGAGACGCAATGAGTTTTGCCACAATAGTTTGAACAACAATTTTTTCAGTTGGAAATATAACTAAAACCGTTCGTGTAGTTTGTTAAAAAACTGTGTTAGTGATCGCAGGCGTAACTGCTGAGCATAAGTATAACGTCCTGGATTCGATTCACAGGTCGGGTGTTATTGGGTTTTTCATCAAGATTTTCTCAATAGTAGCCCGAGTCAGGATTTATACCTGTTTGATGGCTTGCTCCCTTTTACAAAGGCTTAAAGAGTAACTGGTGAAATGTAGGTGTACTGTAAATACACCTCTGCCACCTAACCCTTCCGGTATTAACTTTTTTTTTGAAGGTGGGAAATCATCAAATGACTCCTTCCGCTTTGGGCGGAGCGGAAAGGAGTGTCAGACTCTTACTGCCTAAAACCCGTCCATGTTCCTTCCGTAGCCCTTTATGTTCCGGGGTAGCGGTAACCCTTTCGGACAATCCCGCTAACCCGGCAGGCTTCGGGCCTAACGTGCCCTTTCCTTTATGCTGACATCTTTTTTTCTTTTTTAATTATAAATCCTGTCATGAAAAATTCGCTGAAGACTGATAGCCCCCAACCGTCACTGCCATTCAACCATTATGGATATGGTATTCTTATACTTTGACCGTTTTATTATCATGGGATAGTCGATTTCGTCAATGGCAAAAAGTCACATAGGTCATACCTAATTAAGATAAATATTTTAAGCAAAAAATAATATTTTTTTAATGATTACGCAAATTCTGCAGTACTCATTGTATTGCAGAATTTGCGTAATATTAACAGATCTTGCCTAATGACAAATAACATCATTTTACTAAATACATAGGTCAAAATTGGTCCTCCTAAATGGCTGGACCAATTTTGACGGAACTTTAACTGACCGATAGCTGATGTTACTAGGAGTAACCATCGCAACTTTTATTTTAAAAATAGAAGAGGTCACGCAGGCGAAGCCGCGAGTAGCAGGTAGTATACAATATAACGTAGGCACAATACTAAGATTTGCCATGTCTGCAATAACATAATCTTTGTTAACTCATCTCTGATTGGCAGACTTATATCAACAAAAGTCGCGTCTCGTTAAATAACTAAGTTTATATCATCTGTTACGTTATATTTTAAGTGAAAATATTTTAACATTGGATTCGTTTAGACTCGTACTTGAAGTAGTTAATATGATTCTATGCTCACTGGCTTTTTTTTTTTTTTTTAAGGCTGGGAAATCATCCAATGACTGCTCCCGCTCTGGGTGGAGCGGAAGGGAGTGTCAGACTCTTACTGACTAAAACCCATCCATGTTCCTTCCGTAGCCCTTTATGTTCCGGGGTAGCGGTAACCCATGATCACAAATTGCTTTGTCTAATACGGACTACCTTTTTGGGTGGGGAATCATCAAGTAACTTCTCCCGCTCTGGGCGGAGCGGGAGGGAGTGTAAGACTTTTGATGACTAAAACCCACCCCCGTGTAACTCTTTCGATCAAACCCGCAACCCTGGCAGAACATCAGAATAATTGAGTCATACACTATCAATCACAATCTCTCAAGCATGCCGGTTTCCTCACGATGTTTTCCTTCACCGATTTTTAAGCAAGTGATAATTATACAATACGCACATGAATCTGAAAAGTCAGAGGTGCGTGCCTTGGGTTCGAACTCGAGACCTATGACTTGGCAGTCCGACGGTCATCCCACTAGGCTATCACTGCTTTTTTTTTCTCAACAGTATGTGATGCTAAGTCAGAGGCCCACGGGCAGCATTAAAACTCTGACACCAGGTTAGTCACTAACCACACGAAGAAGAAGAATCACAATCTGAATAATGATATTGCTATTGCTTATATACGGACCAATTAATATGATTGGTGGATATCAAACGCATCCATACCAACGTAGCATAGCATATCTGGAAGGCACTCTTATGCTACGCTGGACAAAATCAGCAGAAAAATCTAGTAATGGTAGAAAGAACCTTAAAATTGAAAAAAAGCCACTTACCCATAATCTTCTTAGGCGGAACCTTCCTCTGCTCCTTCTCCTCACTCTCATCCCTGCGCATCATCTTGCCGTCCCCCTGCCACTTCCGTTTCCGACCCTCCCGCTCCTCGAAGTACATCCCTAGTTCCTCCTCTCTCCCAACCAAAGCCAACCTGACACTAGACTCCCACGTATAGCTTTCGTCTTTCCTGCTATCAAGCATACTATAGTCCTTATCTTCTGGATAAAATTCCATCACAATATGGCCATGCCAACACAAAAGTCACTGAATGATGAATGAGAATGAATGAATGATAGTTACAAAATCGGTCACACGTTAAAATAGAACGAAGAATGAGTTGTATAACTTTTTGATGCCCGTTGTTTCTCGTTGTCGGTGGCTTTGAAGTAGTTCGTTCTCTATTTTCATTAGCATGTTTCTGTTGGACCGGCAGGGGTGGTATTCTATGTGGGGGAGGCCCGGAAAGGTTGTGCTGAACGGGGTGCGGGGCTGATGTGGTAGGTTCGCAAGGGTGGGCTCCATGTGGCACTGGGGACGACTGGGGAACCTCTCGATTCTGTGTAGGTTTAGGCCTGGGGGCGTTGTACTACGGCTCCTGGAAAAGAATAAAATTTTTGTTAATATTTACAATCAATGTCCTTATAGTAGGTATAGTATTAAATGTATTTATATAATATAATTAGTTATGTATTTATTATTATATTTATAGTTTGTATATGTGTATTCACAATTAAATAAAAATTTGCACTTTGCTTTCTAAGGCATCTACCACTGTTTATCTCTGCATCACCCAAAGGTTGACTGGTAGAAAATGTCTATGGCATTAATTCCGCCTCTGTACATTTCTGTGCTTAAAGTATTAAATAAATAAATGTCAGTTTATTGTTGTTTTGTGTTTTTTTGTCAGCAGTGATAGCCTAATAATGTGACCGTCAGACTGCCAAGTCATAGGTCTAGAGTTCGAACCCAGGGCGCGCCTATCTGATTTTGCGGATTCATGTACGTATTGTATAATTATCACTTGCTTAGAAATCGGTGTCGGAAAAAATCGTGAGGAAACCAGCATGTCAGAGAGATATTTCTCAACAGCATCTGAAGCTGAGTCAGTGGCCCATGGGCAGCATAAAAACTCTGATACCAGGTTAGTCACTAACCACACGGAAACAAGAAGAAGAATTGTTCCCTTGGATTGAAAAGTTTAGGTGAACGATTCACCATGGTATTATTACATAGAGTTATATTTATTGATGTTTCTAATGATTTCTGTCTCTGTGAATACGTAGGTATGAACATGCTACGGCTGCGAATCATAATATGTTGATTAACATACAACCTGATACTGGCCTGCACATTGCAAAAAACAAGAACTTTTGGGTAGCCCGCGTTCAGGTTTTTTGCAATTTGCAGGTCGGTGTTAGGGTGTCTGCCTAGCCTTTTCCCAACTATGTTGAGGTCGGCTTCCAGTCTAACAGGATACAGCTGAATACCAGTATTTTACATGGAGCGACTGCCTATCTGACCTCCACAACCCAGTAACGATACCCATTGGTAAGATTGGTTGTCCGATTTCGTGCTTCTGACGACCCGTAAGGACTGTCAAAGATGCACAAATGACAGCCGGGACCAACGGCTTAACGTGCTTTCCGAGGCATTTACCAAATATGTATTTGGATGATAATAAAATGTCTTAATTTTATGAAGCCTAGACATTTCAGACCAATTCTAAGTTATGGCTAAATTAGAAAAGAGTTTCAATTATCTTGGTTCAAAAACTACGTTTGCCTCACTCACGAATAAACCACGTTTAACACGTTGAACGCCAACGCGGTCACCGTGTGTCCGACAAACAATAGTTTTTCTATTGTGTCTGCTGCGTGGCAGTCAATGACTTAAGAGCCAGTAATGTCAGTATTTTCTTTGGAACATTGACAATTACAGCTCTTGAACTCGGTTCAAAAGTGCTGATCGCGTTTTATTTCATTGGTGCAATTCTGATGTACATTTACAACTTGCTAAACTGTTCTGTTCCTAGCTCCGCCATATTAGCATGACGTGGTCCTCAATTGTCGAGTACATGTAGAGGTGCAGATAGAATTGATGCCCAAGGTCTCTCCATATGAAACTAAGTGAATAATTTAGATCTAGACCGTGTAGACCTTAGAAAGGCAGAAGTTATGTGGGGAATGAGGACTGGACAGTTGGAGTTGCGAATATTGGGGGTGATCGTGCAGTCATTGACTGCCACGCAGCAGACACAATAGAAAAACTATTGTTTGTCGGACACACGGTGACCGCGTTGGCGTTCAACGTGTTAATTGCGTCTCATTATAACTAGTCTTAACACTTTCAGCGCCAGTGTATAATTTTTGCTCACGCATGTATATCAACTACTGTTTAAATTTATTTTTTAAAGAGGACGGAAATTAAAAAAAAAAAATACGTTTTTTTTTAAATGATGATAGGCTGGCGCTGAAAGTGTTAATGACCAATACAGATGTGGCGACAAGTATGAGCTGATAGCGTTCAGTTTCCTTGGTGAAATTAGCCCTAAAACCATACAAAGGCGAAAATTTATGCGTTTTGAAGGGAAACTAGAGGTCGAGTCCAAAAGGAAGTTACCGCTACCGCGGAATATAAAGGGCTAAGGAAGGAACATGGATAGGTTTTAGTCAGTAAGAGTCTGACACTCCCTTCCGCTTCACCCAGAGCGGAAGGGGACATTTGATGATTTCCCACCCTCAAATAAAAAAGGCCTTTTATTGTGAAAGCACATTTTAGCTTTTGTAATTGGTTGCAGAAAATATGTTTCAAGAAGCTGCTGCCAGCGGTTTCACTTGGGTGGATGTCTGAAGTTATCCCAAGGGAACGTTCTACCGGGATAATAAGTATCCTATTTGTTTATTCAGTTTATAAACTAACTATGTGCCAAATTTATCCAAATTCGTTCAGCCGTTTGAGCGTGAAGGACAGACAAACTCACTCACAAACTTTCGCCTTTAAATTATTAGTGTGTTGTTAAAAACCGGTGAAGGAAAACATCGTGAGGAAACCAGCATGTCTGAGAGATATTTCTCAACAGCATGTGAAGCTAAGTCAGAGGCCCATGGGCAGCATAAAACTCTGACACCAGGTTAGTCACTAACCACACGAAAAGAAGAAGACTATCCTAAACTGTCAGAGTTCCCCAATCAAAAAAGAACCTTATGCAATTGCAATAAAGTTGAAAAACTATCAAAGATATTTGACAGATTGGGTTATGCTGGCGTCTGTACTGTAAACAACGTCACGCACGGAGATTTCCTTTCGAGTGCTCCTAATTCTTTAATTGGAAGCTAACACGCTCATGGGATTCTCTTGTTTTGGTTGTTAATTCATTGAAAAATGCGAAAATGTTTGAGTTTGATTGAAATCAAATATTTTTGTAGTTTGGACTACAACAGTAGGTAGTGCTATTGACGACACGGTTGGCGCAGTGGTTGAGCGATTGACTGCTGCGCACTATGTCGCGGGTTTGATTCCCGCACGGAACAAATATTTGTACGACCTGCAAGTATTTGTTACGAGTCTGGGTGTTTTTCTATCTACGAGGGCGGGTCAATAAGTCCGTGACTTTTTGAATTTCTGACTTCTTTACTGAAAAAGCAACACTACTCCTGTCAACAGGCATCTGTCAGTTGACTCCTGTCAAAATTTGAACTTGCTGCGTCAGTTAGTTTGTGTTTGACAGCTATCTTTATCAGACTACCCAGTAATTTGAGGAAAAACTTGAAAAAAGTGAATTTCGTGTGCTTATTAAGCATTATTTTTTGCGAAAAAAAACCATTACCGAGACCAAAGCTAAGCTTGATAAATACTACGGGGACTCTGCACCATCGATTTCAATGGTAAAAAAGTGGTTTACTGAATTTCGTTGTGGCCGTACAAGCACTGAAGATGCCGAACGTCCTGGACGCCCAGTTGAGGTCTCTTCACCCGAAACAATCGAAAAAATTCACGATATGGTGTTGGCCGACCGAAGATTGAAACTGCAAGAGATTGTGGAAGCCGTAGGGATCTCGCATGGCTCAGTGGTTTCAATTTTGAATGATCACTTGGGCATGAGAAAGCTTTCCGCAAGATGGGTGCCGCGTTTGCTCACAGTCGACCACAAACGCAATCGTGTAACAACTTCACAGGAAGGTTTGGCGTTGTTTAATCGCAATATGGAGGAGTTTTTGCGCCGTTTTGTAACCGTGGACGAAACATGGATCCATCACAACACACCAGAGACCAAACAACAGTCAAAACAGTGGGTTTCTAAGGGTGAAACGGCGCCAAAGAAGGGCAAGGTGGTTTTGTCAGCCAATAAAGTTATGGCGACTGTTTTTTGGGATGCACGCGGGATAATCCACATTGACTACCTTCAAAAGGGAAGAACAATCAATGGGGAATATTATGCCAACTTATTGCACCGATTCAATGACGATTTGAAAAAAAACCGACCTCATTTGGCCACGAAAAAAGTTCTTTTCCACCAAGACAATGCAAGGGTGCACACATGTGCAGTTGCCATGGCAAAAATCCATGAATTGGGCTATGAATTGCTCCCTCATCCGCCCTATTCTCCAGATTTGGCTCCGAGTGACTACTTCTTGTTCCCAAACCTGAAGAAATGGCTTGGTGGAAAAAGATTTGACTCCAATGATGAAGTCATCTCGCAAACAAAGGCCTATTTTGAGGACCTCGACAAATCATATTTTTTGGAAGGGATAAAAAAATTGGAGAAGCGTTGGACAAAGTGTATAGAGCTCAAGGGAGACTACGTTGAAAAATAAAATGATTTATTTATCAAAAAATCTGTGTTTTATTCCAAAAGTCACGGACTTATTGACCCGCCCTCGTATAATATGTATGTATTTAAAAAAAAAATGTATATAAGTAGTTTATCAGCCATCTCGTTACCATAACACAAGCATTAGGTTGCTTAGCTTGGGACGATATGGCGTTGTGTGAAATGTCCAAGGATATTATTATTATTATATTCTGTTAATATCTCACCGTGATAACGCAGGTGAAGTGAGTTTAAAGTGAGATGTCAATAGTGGCAATCCTAAGCATTTGGTGAAACAAAAGCAGTGATAGCCTATTGGTGTGAGCGTCGGACTGCCAAATCTTAGATCTCGAGTTCGACCCAAAAGCACACACCTATTACGCGTATTGTATAATTATCACATGCTTAAACTCAAACTCAAACTCGAAGTATTTATTTCAAATAAACCAATTACAGGCACTTTTGAATTGTCAAGGTTTCGGTCAGTCAGAGAGATGAAGCTAGCTAAAAAACGGTAAAGGAAAACATCGTGAGGAAACCGGCATGTCTGAGAGATATTTCTCAACAGCATGTGAAGCTAAGTCAGAGGCCCATGGGCAGCATAATAACGCTGACACCAGGTTAGTCGATAACCACACGAAAAAGAAGAATTTGGTGTAACGACAGCTTACTTCACGCTTACTGAACCAAGTGTTCACTGTGTCTTACAGAATCAACCGGCTGAACTCATAAAAACTATTTGTACAGAGGCCAGCACATCAAGTTACCACAATCTGTCAAATTTCTTTGATAGTATTTCAACTTTATTGCAAAGACATAAGGTTCATGTTCAATTGAAAAAATTTGACAGTTACGGATAGCTTGAAGTGCTGGCGTCTGTACATTGAATCACTTATTCTGCACATTGCAATTAATTGTTGGTGATTGAGAGAATAACAGTTCTATTGACGCTCTAGCCTTGCAAGTAATAAGGTCGAAAGTTCGATTCAAGTAATTGATGCATCTGCCTTGTTCATTCAGGAGATGCATCCAACCCTGCATAAAGAACACGTTACATAGCTAGGTAGTATTAGTTAGGTCTTTTTACTTCTTTCGTGTGGTTAATGACTAACCTGGTGTCAGAGTTTTTATGCTGCCCATGGGCCTCTGACTTAGCTTCACATGCTGTTGAGAAATATCTCTCAGACATGCTGGTTTCTTCACTATGTTTTCCTTCACCGATTTTTACGCAAATGATTATAATACGCACATGAATCTGTAAAATCAGAGGTGCGTGCCTTGGGTTCGAACTCGAAACCTGTGACTTGGCAGTCCGACGGTCACACCACTAGACTATCACTGCTATAAGCAGTATTTGTGGGAAACTTATTGATTAATGGCGGAAGAGCGAGTCGCGCACAGAGGGTTACGTACCATCATTGATGATTTCTGAAAGTGTGCTATTTAGAGATATAGTTTTATTTTTCATGTGTGATTTATTATTTACATAAACTTTTATTACACTGAATTAATTCAGATTTTTCTCTATGCCTTCGGAGATAAGGGGAGAACGGTTTTTTTTTTTTATTTTCATCAAATGCTTTATCTAGCTTTTAATTGCCTTTCGATTTGTACGTTATAAATATATGAGTTCGTAAGTAAGGGTTTTTTTAAAGTATGGGAAGTCATCAAATGAGTCTTACTCTGGGTGGAGCGGAAGGGAGTGTCAGACTCTGACTGACTATAACCCATCCATGTTCCATCCCTAGCCCATTATGTTCCGGGTAACCCTTTCGGACAATCCCGCAAAAAAATAGCTAACCTACAGAACAAAAATGTCTATTTTTTTTTAAGAAAAATAATTAGCTGAAAAATTACACAATGCAGTATTATTTCTAGATAATTGAAAAGTCTAATACATAACATAACATCACGTCATTAATCGCTGAAGGGTTAGGCAGCGGTGTACAGAGGCCAGCACATCAAGTTACCAAACAATCTGTCAAACTTCTTTGATAGTATTTCAACTTTATTGCAAAGATATAAGGTTCATTTTTAAATGAGAAAATTTGACAGTTAGGGATAGCTTGATGTGCTGGCGTCTGTTCCTATAGTCCCATAGGTACACACATTTAGCCAGTTATATTCGAGTCCCATGTAATTTGACGACACGGTTGGCGCAGTGGTTGAGCGATTGACTGCTGCGCAGCATGTCGCGGGTCCGATTCCCGCACGGAACAAATATTTGTACGACCTACAAGTATTTGTTTCGGGTCTGGGTGTTTGTCTATCTATAATATGTATGTATGTATTTACAAAAAAATGTATATTAGTTAGGTATAGTTTAACAGCCATCTCGTTACCATAACACATGCATTAGGTTGCTTAGCTTGGGACTATATGGCGTTGTGTGAAATGTCCAAGAATATTATTATTAATAGAGGGCGAGCCTATTGCCCTTAACCGAGCACATATCTATAAAAAAATGTTTTAGCCTAGGACTAAAATTGGCAGTCTTTAGGTCCAAACCTAAGTACAGACGCCAGCACATCCAACTATCCTAAAGATCCTAAAAATCCTAAAGAGCAATTATAGCCTAGTGGTGTGACCGTCGGATTGCCAAGTCATACGTCCCGAGTTCGAACCCAACCTCTGATTTTACGGATTCACGTGCGTATTGTATATAATTATCACTTGTTAAAAACCGGTGAAGGAAAACATCGTGAGGAAACCTGCATGTCTGAGAGATATTTCTCAACAGCATGTGAAGCTAAGTCAGAGGCCCATGGGCAGCATAAAAACTCTGACACTAGGTTAGTCACCAACCACACGAAAAGAAGAAGACTATCCTAAACTGTAAGAGTTCCCCAATCAAAAAAGAACCTTATGCTATTGTAACAAAGTTGAAAAACTATGAAATATATTTGACAGATTGGGTTATGTCACATACATGTGTGTACAGACGCCAAGTCTGTACAAACGACGTCACGGAGATTTCCTTTCGAGTGCTCCTGATTCTTTAATTGGAAGCTAACACGCTCAGTTAATTGTCTTCATGGAATTTTGTTGTTATGGTTGTTAATTCATTGAAACTTGCGAAAATGTTTGAATTTGATTGAAATCAAATGTTGTACAGACGCCAGCACATCAAGCTATCCCTAACTATCAAATTTTCTCAATTAAAAACGAACCTTATGTCTTTGCAATAAAGTTGAAATACTATCAAAGAAATTTGACAGATTGTGGTAACTTGATGTGCTGGCCTCTGTACACACAACATTTGATTTCTATGGATTCAAACTCAAAAATTGTACTACAACAGTAGAGCTATTCTGTAAATACCTATCTCACCGTCAAAACGTAGTACAAATGAATTTAAAGACTTTCTTTCTTTTAGGTGTGGTTAGTGACTAACCTGGTGTCAGTTTTTATGCTGCCCATGGGCCTCTGACTTAGCTTCACATGCTGTTGAGAAATATCTCTCAGACATGCTGGTTTCCTCACGATGTTTTCCTTCACCGATTTCGCACTTGAATCCGTCAAAAAGCCAGAGGTGCGTGCCTCGGGTTCGAACTCGAGACCTAAGCCAATATAATGTTATAGTACATGTATACAAAACATTATGAAACATTCTAAAAGAGTAACGGTGGAGTTTCTTGCCCATTCTTCTCCACACGATACTACCTTTTGGAAGGGGCGACTAGAATCAATTCTATTTCTTGTTCATTTTGACGTTCAAAACTGCCATTCTTGTGCCTATTTGAAATAAATGTTTTGACTTTGACTTTGAAGCTGTGACTTGGCAGTCCGACGACGGTCACACTACTAGGCTATCACGGTCTTACTTAAAAAAGAACGAAGAAGAATGAAGATCTCACTGTGAAAACGTAGAAGAAATGAGCTGTCAATAATGTCAATCCCTTTTTTTTTAGGCTGGGAAATCATCCAATGACTTCTGCCGCTCTGGGTGGAGCGGAAGGTAGTGTCAGACTCTTACTAACTAAAACCCATCCATGTTCCTTCCTTCGCCCTTTATGTTCCAGGGTAGCGGTAACCCTTTCGGACAATCCCGCTTGATAGTGTCTATACCCAGTACTAGGTGGACGTTGTACGACATATCTCACTTCACCTAAGTTTTACAGTGACATTTTTTACGGTATCGATAGTGTGTTGTTTACATTTCGTGACGTGTAACATCACGCCTCTAATCCCCAAAGAGTTTAGCAGATATACAGAGTTGATACGACAGAGGGGCTTTCCTTTAAACAGCTTATACTAGGGACCATTTTCAAGCTCTGTACCAAAAATCAATTAAATAGGAGCAGTAGTTTAGTCGCAAATGTTTTTTTAAGTTTTTGCCCCGTTTGAACACGATGTATCTTTCCCAACAGCGCCCCGGCGCGCGTGCGTCGGTGCCGCTGCGTTAGAAGGTCAGTTTTTATTTACAAAGGGTGGTTGCGTTTTACTCTGATTTGTAAGCTATTTAGTTTGTTTGAAAAAATAAAAACCTCATTTTTGGTGCTTTTTATTTTTATACCGTACCGAGTTAATACTAAACACGTATAGTATACGTAGTGTAATTTAATGCCCCTCTGTCATATCAACTCTGTATATCTATGTACACCCACATTTCGCCAGTTAAGTTCGCGTCTAATATTATGTAATAGGGGGCGAGCCTATATTATTGACATCAACCGGGCACAAATCCAGACTCCGGAATGCTAATGATGGTGGCGCGTATGTTGGATTTAGACATTTAGCTTCCTTCAAAATGGTTGAGCTGAAGGGTGCTAATCCGTGCGTCACGTTCGTAAACGGGCGCCGTCAGTACGGACGCCATGGGCAGCATTAAAACTCTGACACCAGGTTAGTTTACTAACCACACGAAAAGAAGAAGAAGTACTGGTCAACTCATAGCTGCCACGGCTCTTTTAAAATTCTTTTATTATATTTAAATTTATATTAAAATTAATTTTGAATTGTTTTTTAAATCTTGTAATTATGGACGCGTTTTTTAAGTTCTGCATCGTTCTCACATGTTTATTTCAACATGAATGATGTAACCCAGTTTTTGGAAACATAGGTATTTTGATTTAAAAGAGTGTCCATGGAGTTTCTTGCCCGTTCTTCTCCATAGGTACCTACTGCTATGGAATGGGCAACTAGCTTCATCTTTCTGGCTGACCGACCCTTGACAATTCAAAAGTGCCTGTAACTGGTTTATCACTACATAGTATAAAACAAAGTCGCTTTCTCTGTCCCTATATCCCTATGTATGCTTAAATCTACGCTTAAAACTACGCAACGGATTTTGATGCGGTTTTTTTTAGTAGATAGAGTGATTCAAGAGGAAGATTTTTGTGTATAATTTGTCGGCATATTTTGCGGGCGAAGCCGCGGGCGGAAGCTAGTTTAAAATAAATGCTTTGAGTTTACTGGGTAGTGGAGGGTTGTCGGTAGAATAACGATTGGTGCAGAATTGCAGATAAATCCTAGCTACTTTAGAACTGAGGCAAGCACATCAAGCTACCCCAAACTATCAAATATTCCCAATTGAACATGAACCTTATTATTTTGCAATAAAGTTGAAAAACTATCAAATAAATTTGACAGATTGGAAGTACTCTGTAAGTACTAATATTTTAATAGATATTGATGTTTTCAAGTACAAAATGGCGGAACGAGCTGGATAGGTCCCGTTAATACTGGAAGGACATGCAGAATTGCGAGATATGGAAAGATTGGAAGAAGGTCTTTGCCCAGGAGTGGGACAGCGTAGACTAGTTAAAAAAATGGTATTTCTCATGATTGAAGATGGTCTCCTTATCTCCTACGATAATTCAGTAACATTGAGTCATAAAGGCAGGTCAAAGTGGAATTGCAACTTGGTATTGATTTATCACTACATAGTATAAAACAAAGTCGCTTTCTCTGTCCCTATATCCCTATGTATGCTTAAATCTTTAAAACTACGCAACGGATTTTGATGCAGTTTTTTTAATAGATAGAGTGATTCAAGAGGAAGGCTTATGTGTATAATTTGTCGACATATTTTGCGGGCGAAGCCGAGGGCGGAAGCTAGTCTATACTAAAATTATAAAGCTGAAGAGTTTGTTTGAACGCGCTTATCTCTGGAACTACTGGTCCGAATTAGAAAATTATTTTTGTGTTGGATAGTCCATTTATCGAGGAAGGCTATGAATATGTAACATCACGCTAGGACTAATAGGAGCCGAGCAGTGGGTGAAACCGCACGGGAACAGCTAGTTTCATGTATTTTCCATCAAGCGTCGCCTGCGCATTACCTATTGCAATTTCTTGAACTTTTAAGAGATACATATTAATTACAGTGAAACCTGGTTAAGTAAGACATCAAGGGACCTGCAAATTTGTCTCACTTATAGAGGTATACCACTTACCCAGTGTCTCAGATATCCAGGTATAAATAAATATCTGTCTCATTTAGAGGTCAGAATACAGGTTATTTCAGTTATAGAGGTGCGAGTATTAAATAAAATAAAGTATTATGTAAATATTATACATAATTTTTTATCTTTATTATTTAAAGGTTAAATGCATATAAAATTCACTCGCAGTCGGTAACTATGACGATAAAATGGAAGGAACAAATCCCAGATATAGAGGTTTGCTTCGTCTCACTAACAGAGGCAATTCAGTGCCAAAGTGTTGGGACCTCAGCATGAGTTCCAGTTATGGAGGTTTCTCACTTATCCAGGTCCCACTTAACCAAGTTTCACTGTATCAGTCTTTTACGAATTCGGTTTGAGTAACTTTTTAAGTGATTCATATTAATTACTAGCTGATTCCGTGCGGTTTCACCCGCTGCTCGGCTCCTATTGGTCGTAGCGTGATGTTACATAGCCTATAGCCTTCCTCGATAAACGGACTATCCAACGCAAAAAGAATTTTTAAATTCGGACCAGTAGTTCCAAAGATTAACGCGTTCAAACAAACAAACTCTTCAGCTTTATAATACTAGTATAGATCAGTATTTAACGCATTGGGTTTGATGAACTGATGGAAATTATAAGTCGTATTAATTACCTACGAAGAGTATTTATGCACATATTATAGAACGTCACTCAATACTCAAGCATTGCTTGAGTCTCGATTAAAGCCATTTGATTGGTTAAAGCTAGATTTAAACTATGCTTGGGTCTTGAGCGAGGTTCTGTAATACGGGCCTTAGTGTCTGATGTCTGAACTTAAATGCTTAATAAATCATTTTTTGTACTTATTATTTATAACTCTCAGATTAGTATGGAAAGCAGATTAAATTTTATAATGAGAAATGTTAATAAGACAGCAAATCAAATAACCACAAACTGTCAAATTTTCTCAATCGATTTTGAACTTAACAGACAACGTTTTATGGTACATTTGACAGTTTGGTATAAGTGAAAGAAAAAGAAAATAAAACCTGTTTCACACTAAAACATTCCACAAGCAATCCACATTTTCTCACCTTTTTAACGAGTCCTTAACAACACAAAAAAAATAACATTCAAAGGGGGTCCGAATAATCGTCACAATTTTTATTACAAAGCCATATTGGCGAAACACATGTACAATTTATCGCCTCGACCGTCCCCGTCCTTCAAAAATATCATGTCAATCCACCATTTTGAATCGACAAAGACAATTCGAAATCGTTAAATTCAAATCACGCGCTAAAACAACGGATATCCGTTCGTATTTTTTTTCGAAATTCAAATCAAATTAACGCGGGCAGCCGGTGCGCGAGGACGTCAAGAGTGTGAGCGTCTATTGCTAAATTGACGGTACGTACGTAGACGGTCAAACGAGTAAGTACGCAATATTGTCATTAATTCCCTGGCCAATCGTGGAGAGGAACGCGAACGTCGTGTGGATGTCGGGAATTGGGACCACTTGGTTGGCGCAGGGTCATACAATCGTCGGGTCAAGATGTTTATGGGTACTGTTCAGTATAGAGAGGGTTCAATACATTGCTCTTTTAAAATTGCCTTTTGATTTCTGTCAGATGAATTGGACAGTATAAGTGACCCTCTTCAACTTTGAACCCTGAATTCGCTAGCAATTCGACGATCTAAATTGCACAAAAAATTAAGATTTTTCTCAGAAAGGGGAATGAACAAAAGTGGTCCAAATATCCACCACTAACGAGACCTATGTTGACTTATAGTCCACTAAATAGAGAGTAACTTTCAGTATGACACAAAAAAAAAATAAGCTGTCAGTAAAAAGTCACGACTATATGAAAGATATTAATATTTTAATTTGGTTTTACTTGACTATTTATTTAAATAGCTTGTTTTATTAAAACACGAATAAAACTAGTGTGTAGCATTCTTGCGTTTTATTTCTTCCGGGACTTTGACCAAAGTCTATTTCAGCGAGAACGTAACATGGGACACCAAGCGGCATGACACGACATGAGTAGATTAGTCCAAACTCCAATGAGCAGGATGATATTTACGATATTTTTCGCATAAAAAGGTAAAAAATATGACTTTTCACTCAATCATAACTTTTAACCGACTGCATAATTTTGGTTGCGGTCTGGTTATAATGACTCAGTATTTAGTAGACTATTTTATTACATAGGTCTTGTTAGTGGTGGACATTTGGACCAAGCTCCATACATTTTTGGTCATTCTCCTTTGCCGTAATTACTGAAAACACATATACGAACGAAGCAAGCTAATAAAAAGCTGGTAAAAAGGCAATAAGCAGAGAGAAGAAAGTCAATCCGAAAGTTTGGACACCAATGCGCTCGCGCATGTTATATCTGTCTACATAATCATATGGAATCATAACATTAGAGGGTGTTGCACTATAAAGTTTTTAAGAAAATAGTCAGTTAAAACTGACTAACTCACTTTAGCGACAATATCCTGGACTTGCTTGCATGCATTACGCTTGCTGCGATCGGTTTGTGGATGGGGCGCAATCCATTGCATTTAGATTAGACTCTTCCTTGCCTCGCAAAAAGCACGGTAAGCCGTTGGTCTTGGCTGTCATTCGTACATCTTTGATAATCGTTATGTTTTATCAATAGAGCAGTTATAGCCTAGATAGAGGTGTTACCGTTGGACTCCCAAGTCATATATCTCAAGTTCGAAAAAGACACGCACCTCTGACTTTTCGGATTCTTGTGCGTATTGTATAATTATCACTTGCTTCAAGAACGGTGAAGGAAAACTTCGTGAGGAAACCGGAATGCGTGAGAGATATATCTCAACAGCATGTAAAGCTAAGTCAGAAGCCCGTGGGCAGCAATAAAGAAGCCGAAAAGTCTGACAACGAATCAAAGGGTGTCGTGTTATCCAGTAACTTGGCTGTGGAGATCAGATAGGTAGTCGCTCCATGAAAAAAAACTGGTATTAAGCTTCATCCAGTTAGACTGGAGCCGAATCCAACATAGTTGTAAAGTTTTTGCTGTATATCAATTTCTCCAATTCACTGTCCCGCCAAAACGAGCCAATAACAACTGACATATTACAAAACCAAGATGACCGCCACTGTACAAGACTAATAAGCAATCCAATTGCCGCCATTTACCACTAAATAATGTATTGGAAAGCCTAGACTTTTGAACTCTATAACAGACATAACTTCACGCTTTTTCCCCCAACGGGATGGGTACAGTACAGTACAGTATACTCACATTTCGCCAGTTATGTTTAAGTCCCAAGTAATAGGGGAGACCAAAGAAACGATGGATGGATTGTGTGAAAGATGATATGGCTAGAAAGGGAGTGACTACCGAGATGACGACTAAAAGAGAAGTATGGAAGAAAAAGACATGTTGCGCCGACCCCAAATAAATTGGGATAAGGGCAGGAGAATGGTGTAATAGGGGACGAGTCTATTGCCATCAACTGGGCATAACTCCAGACTTCGAGCTGATACTGAAACCAGATAGAAAACCCAATAACACATTGCTCGTGCTTGGAATCGTGCCAAGGACCTTATGCTCAGCAGTAACGCCCGCAACAGCTAGACCAACGAAATGGTTAATCATCATCATTTTCTTGTCCTTATCCAAATTTATTTTTGGTCGACGTCATCGTCTGCCTAGCCTTTTCCCAACTACGTTGGGGTCGGCTTCCAGTCTAACCGGATGCAGCGAGTATTTTACATGGAGCGACTGCCTAGCTGACCTCCACAACCCAGTAACTGGGCAATACGATACCCTTTAGTAAGACTGGTTGTCAGAGTTTCGGGCTTCTGACGACGATTTTTGGTCGACGTAACATGTGTATTTCTTTCATATTCAACTATCATACAAATCTTGTTATTCTGGCATTATGAGTGTTCTATCGAAACGTCAATTCTGACCTTTTGAACACCAGAGCATAAACGCACGGGCATGCCCTCCACGCCAAGTAACAAATTTATTTCTTCTTGTTATCATGCATTTCCCAATATCCATGGTGTCTTTTAATTTGTCTCATATCATTAAATACGTACGAGAACTTAAGAGAACGTAAGATATCTATTAAACACTCAAAAAGTAATGATTTAATTGTTCATTTCGTGTTGAGAGTGTACCGCATTGTCACATATTTGTGTCGTTGGCGTACAGCGCATGCGCTTGCTTGTCACGTATATGTCAAAAAGGCGTTCAAAAGGTAGTTGATCTGATAAACATCGATTCGAAAAGAAATACATGGATCATAAAAATAATCTGAATTACAAAAACATGTCACAAACGACTCCACGCCACAAACTCCCTACTTAAACGACAAAAAGTTTCCTGCTAATCTAAAAAATCTTCAAGCCAAAAAGCCCAAGAGGACAGACAAACAATTAAATACAATCACTAGTAATAAAGAAGCGTACACTGAGTACACAATCATTTTAATTGATACTTATTGAACACAATTAAAGAACACTTATAGCGTTGCGAATTTCAAAGCTTGGGAATATGTTTGGAGAGTTTTTGCAGAACAGACAGCTGTGCTGCAGGGGAGTTTGTTGCGCCACTTCTTCCTTCTAGCTAAAGCACTAGGAAGTGGTGACGGGCGGGCGTTTTGGGGGACGGTCAGTAATTTTGACGTTCAAAAAGTGCTTGATTTTCATCAGCCTATTTTAAATAAATGAATTTTGATTTTGCAGAATTTTGGTTTTATTTAAATTGTGCATCTTTGACCGTCGTTACGGATCGTCAGAAGCCCGAAAATCTGACAGCCTTTTCCAAAATATTTTGGGGTCGGCTTCCAGTCTAACCGGATGCAGCTGAATACCAGTATTGAACATGGAGCGACTACCTATCTGACCTCCACAACCCAGTAACTAGGCAATACGATACCCCTTGGTAAGACTGGCTGTCAGATTTTCGGGCTTCTGACTACCCGTTACGACTGTCAAAGATGCACAAATGACAGCCGGGACCAACGGTTTAACGTGCTTTACGAAGCACGGAGGAGTCTCGGTATGTAAAGATGGTCATCCATCCACGGCCAACCCCGGCAAGCGTTTTTTTACCTGATGGATCGACTTGTGCGGCTGTTAGTACTTAGCCACGAACTCCTCCATGTTTTTCTTGTATATTACAACAAGAAATTGCACGCGGTTGTTTAAAAACTCCACTCACTGCTAAGCAATCACCAGTCATTCATTCACGCACACAGACACATTCAATCAAACTATATATATTACACAGATAAAGATCTGTAACCAATTTAATGACACGTGTCTTGTGTTCTGTGTACACGAGGTGGTGACATCATGGTGGTAACGTCCAAGGTTATGGTTCAATAACGTTCAATGGACAATGATGGGTGAGATTGGTCAATGGTGGAAGGTTGAGCTGGGATTGTGGGCTGGTACTAGGCTATCATGAGGTCAGGGGTATAGTACACTTCAGCGGGATTGTCCGAAATGGTTACCGCTGCACCGGAACACATAGGGCTAAGGAAGGAACATGGATGGGTTTTAGTCAGTAAGAGTCTGACACTCCCTCCCGCATCACCCAGAGCGGGAGGATTTGATGAATTCCGATCCTTAAAAAAAAGTGGTAGGTATACACGATACGGATTTGCTATTAAAAACTTAATGTGAAATGTGGATCCCCCAGCTATAAGACAATTTCAAAAAGAAGCATAATTATTACAGTCAGTCTTATTATCTATATACTGGCTATATTCCGCAAATATGTAACAGGTGATGTGATCTGCCATTATAGGTGCTGCTAGGGATTGACACCATTGACAGCTCACTTCATATAAGTCTTTACGGTGAAATTTTTAATTAAAATAGTGAGATAAACATCAGTAGCTGATTCAAAGACGTGTTCTGTTTTCACGAGTTGGTGACATCATGGTATTCAATGGTCAGTAGTTTAGTGGACAATGATGGGTGAGGTTCCTCAATGGTGGAAGGTCGTGCCTGGAGCTATGGCAATGAGATTATTGAACTTCTTTTTTAAGGATGGGTTATCATCAAATGACTCCTCCCGCTGTGGGAGGAGCGGCAGAGAGTATCAGACTCATACCTACTGACTAAAACCAATTCATGTTCCTTCCTTAGCCCTTTATGTTCCAGGGTAGCGGTAACCCTTTCGGACAATCCCGCTGAGGGTCAGGGGACTTGTATTGAGGTCTGCTGTTGGATTATCAGCCGGTTACAAGGCCTTAAGGATGTGGACAATAATTCTGCTACTGTTTTATGTAAGGCCGCTTCCTAACCCAAAGGCGATGGGTTCGTTCATACGTTCGGTGAACTGAAACGCGTGGTGAGCCACGAGAGGGCGCGTACCAGTTTTCAGAACAAAATGTGACATTATGAACGTGACGATCGTGTATCCGCGTGGCAATCGCGTTTGGTTAGGACATTGCGATTGGCTGGCGGAAATTAAAACGGGATTCTTATTTTCTATCTGGAGTTATGATTAACTCGCGTGTAATACAGGGCGAGCCATTGCCAAACGGGCATAAATCCAGACACCGGGCTGCTACTGAGAAATTCTAGAAAGAAAAACCCAATAACACTTTGCTCGACCTTGGAATCGAACCTTGGACCTTATGCTCAGAAGTAGCGCTTATGAACACTAGACCAACGAGGCAGTCATAACATAATTAAGTAAAAATTATAAATGTACTTACCATTAACAAAAAATGGCCGCTCTTCAAAAAGTTCTCCAAAAGTCAGTTCAATAACTTGAAGACAGCTAAATCGATCTTCATTACACGTGCAATATGACCAATATCAATAATTTCCATTAATATTCAATCAAACGACGGGGTCGAGGAAGTGTTCCTGTCTCACTCTGTCACAAGAGTTCTTGTATGTCTGACTCTTTCTTTCAGCATGTACCGTTGGAGTCAGGAAAGCGGTTCTGATTTATCTGTAATAGAAGAAAGTAGGCCGTTTAGAATTTGGGATTACAAAAAAAAAACAGGATTTTTACAACTGGCTGAAAAAAAAGGCTCATTATGTTATCAGCCTATAATGATCCCACAGCTGGGACTCGGGCCTTCTCTCTGTCAGAGGGATTGGAGTGATGTTACCCATTAAGCAGGGTATTGTGGGTTGGTTAAGGGGTAACCTAAATGGTCATATCAAATAAATCATCCTAGTGGCTAAGTAACAACAGCCGTACGGGTCGATCGATCGGGTAAAGCTACGGTTGACGTGGATGGGTGACCGTCTTAATATACCGAGACTCCACCATGTCTCGGAAAGAAAAAAAGAAAATACGGTTATTTACGGACAAAAAAAGAACATAGAAACAATAAAAAAAAAATTAAAAGGGTGGGGGAAACATGCGTCACATCCAAGCAAAACGGCTATCGTTCAGCATATGCAAATTATGAATGAAGGTCCCGGCTGTTATTCGTGGATCTTTGACAGTCGTTACGGGTCGTTAGAAGCCCGAAAGTCTTACAGCAAGTCTTACCAAGGGGTATCAATATTAGTCAGTTACTGACTGGGTTATCGGGGTCAGATAGGCAGTCGCTCCAGGCAAAGCAGCCTGCAGCGGACACAATCTTTAACAATCGTACGATATGTTTAATTTTGTAAGTAGATGACATGTAACAAAATTTTTGTTTAAAAGAGTGTCCGTGGAGTCTCTTTCCCGTTCTTCTCCATAGGTACCTACTGCTTTGGCAGCAACTAGCTTCATCGTTCTGACGGACTCCGTGACAATTCAAAAGTGCCTGTAATTGGTTTATTTGAAATAAACGCTTTGAGTTTGAGATATTTTAAAGACAGTTTTACACATCAATATTTTAAATCTAGATGGCGCCGATATTACCGAGCTGCAACGGAAAATTGTATCGTGTAAATGGGGTTTAATTTAGGTAACTCAATCAATCTGCCTAGCCTTTTCCCAACTATGTTGAGGTCGGCTTCCAGTCTAACCGGATGCAGCTGGATACCAGTATTTTACATGGAGCGACTGCCTATCTGACCTCCACAACCCAGTAACTGGGTAACACGATACCCCTTGGTAAGACTGGCTGCCAGACTTTCAGGCTTCTGACTACCCGTAACGACTGTCAAAAATCCTCGAATGACAGCCGGTACCAACGGCTCAGCGTGCTTTCCGAGGCACGGAGGAGTCTCGATATCTTAAGATGGTCACCCATCCACAGACCAACCCCGGCAAGCGTAGCGTTTAATTTAGGTCACTATCGCTCTTAAATTCGTAGTGAATCCACGTGGATGCTGTAACGGGATAAGAAGATCAGTTTACTAAGAAATTGAAACAGTTCTTACGTCTACGCTGTCAGTATGAAAAACAGGATCCTCCTAATTATCCCTGAACACCGCAGCAATCAATTGTTACAAGTATAATCTGGTTTAACCAAGATTAAGGAATGGCAGGGGCTCGTGGCTATGTGGTTATTACGCTGTTGGAGGAGCGATCACGTGGCTAGCTTACATTGTTGTTGAAACCTGATTGTGCTGTCATATTTCAAGATAATGACCATGCCGAGATCTTATATTTCGAGATAATTACTGTGCAGAGTTACTTTGGCGCGCTGTCACATTTGGTGACACTTACGAACGCCGCCATATTGTTTTTGAATACACTTCAGAAAACAATAGTTGACTATTTGAAACCGTCAAAAATAAAATATTAAATCACATAGAAAAAAATGGCTCGTCTTAAAACTTTCATTAGGTACCGCAGGTACATTTTTTTTATTTGGCTGTCCCATAATTGACTACTTGAATCGGTCAAAAATAAAATACGAAATCACATAGATAATAGAGCGCTCATCTTAAAAACTTCGATCACTGTACAGAAATTAAATATCGTGCGAAGATATAATTGTAAAATTGCATTTAATGCTAATAAGTATTCCATTTGATACTAAAAATCTCAGTCACATTGTTCTAATACATACAAATAACGTATAAATTCCGCGTTTTGGCAGTTCATAAAAAGTAACGTTATTGACTACCTTGTCAAATACCGAATTGCTAGGGATGAGCCGAACGTGGTTTAAACCGTAAACAAACTTCGGTCGAACATTCTGTCAAAATAAAAAGTTCTGCCAAACATCGATTTCAATCGCTTTTTTTTAACTTGTGTTGCCCAAGTGTATTTTACTGTTATAGGAACATTAATTGTTAAACAAACTGACACCTTACGTAAATTTACCGCGGTATAACCATTTCACTCAACTGTAAAAATTGTAACAGTTGTGATTCGAATATAAGTATAATTTGCTTATTAATTTAATGACTTAGCACACGAGCTTATTGACATGTGAAATGTGTGCTCGGCTATCATTGTACCGATTGTTGTACAGTCCGCGAGGTATAAGCTGAGCTTTGCATTAGTGTGAGTGATCACCAAGAATGAATGGCGAATGGCGCCGCGCCTCAGGCCGGTTACCCAAAATCAGTTTAAACCGGTTTTTACCGGGCGAAAATGGCGCCGCGCCTAAGGCCGGTTATCACACCTACACTATCCATGTGAAGTGTCGGGAGTAATAAATAAAAGAACGTCAACTTGTAGCGAGCGTATATTGCGAACTGACTGGTACAATGATGTGTAGGCTTATTTATACATGATCTTACTTACTAATTCCTTATGTGGGTAAACCTAAATATATTACAATCCTCCACCTTAAATAATGCATATCCTAAATTATATAAAACTAAAATAAACAAAATATAAACCTTAACATTAACTTTATTAGCTATCACAATATTGGGGCGGTCTTTTTAAGCGACACGCCCGTACCGGACGGGGGCGGACTACCTCTGGAACAGCATCCTTGGATTGGGAAACTATCACCCGCTCTTCAAGACTGGGTACATTACTGAGAGGTACTGATCCAGAAGCAGATGTAGACGGCAACTCAACGGTAGTCGCGGTTCGAACCGGACTGAACTCCCTCACGCTCCGAGGGCTCCGAGTCTCTCCGGGGACTGACGCTGGCTTCGTCACCTCGGGATTGTCGGGACGTTCCGCATCAAGAGAACTCCGTTCTGATGTGCTAGTTGGACAAATCAATGAGCTTCGCGATCGCTGTCTTAACTGGTCAATGTGTCTATGGCTTTCTTTGCCTGAACAGTCCATAACTTTATAATCTGTAGTACCCATTTTATCTACTACCTGCCCCGGACTCCATTTATCATTTCCCCTATATTGTCTCATCCATACTTCCTCTCCTATCTCTAAAGAACGTTTGACGTCTGTTCCTACTTTCTGTTGTCGTTCCTGAGCCTTCCTGACTTTATTTTCTATATTTGGTTTTAATGCATCTAATTTGGTACGTAAATTCCTACCTAGCATCAATGCGGCTGGACTTTCCCCTGTTGAACAGTGCTCCGTATTACGGTAATGCAAAAGGAAGGTATTTAAAAATAAATTAATGTGTTCTTTTTGTTTAGCAGCTTTTTTTATAATTCTTTTAACCGTACGCACTGCATTTTCTGCAGCCCCATTCGATGCTGGGTGGTACGGAGCAGAAAAAACGTGATCTACACCCTGACTAGCCAAAAAGTCTGCCATTTCCTTGCTCGTGAACGGTGGTCCGTTATCTGAGACTATTTGCCTCGGTAAACCCCATCTAGAAAAGACTTCAGTAAGCTTTTCAATCGTAGAACTAGCCGCCGTACTAGGCACAGGAAATACTTCTAACCACTTAGTTCTAGCGTCAACCATAATTAAATACATTTTTCCGAAAATAGGCCCTAAAAAATCAAGATGCACCCTCGCCCACGGTCTAGAAGGCCAGGGCCACGGCGTGATCGCGTGCCGCTGCGGCGCGTCCGCCTCCCCCGCGCACACCGCGCACTCCCTGCACGTAGCCTCAATCGCCTCGTCTATGCCCGGCCACCATACATAACTCCTTGCTGACGCCTTCGTCTTAACTATGCCCATATGAGGTTCATGTAATTCCTGTAGTACCCTGGCTCGACCACTTGCAGGAATCACTACCCTGTGCCCCCACATCACGCAGCCTAGCTCCTCGTACAGTTCCTTACGACGGTTAAAATACGGCTGTAATTCTCGAATATCATTATCGGTTGGCCACATATCCCGAATATAATTTAAAACCCTACCTAGCATTGGATCTACCATAGTTTGTTGTTTAATTGTATTATAATCTAATAACAATGCATTCTGTGCAAAATGTAAATACGTTTGCTCGGGGACTCGCAGTGACTCATCGCTACTGCACGGAACCGGTAATCTCGACAGCCCGTCCGCACCGTTTTGTTTAGTGTTTACGTATTCAATATCGTACGTATAAGCAGATAAAATAATTGCCCAGCGTTGTAATCTACTCGCGGCCATCGCTGGTACCCCGTGTTTTGGTCCAAATATACTTACTAACGGTTTGTGGTCGGTTCGCAAAACAAAACGTCGTCCATAAACATACTGATGTAATTTTTGTAAACAAAATACGATAGCTAACGCCTCCCGATCTATTTGTGAATAATGTTTCTCGGCGTTATTCAACGCGCGTGACACATACACTACCGGGCGGTCGCGGCCGTCGGCGCCCGGCTGTGTGAGTACACCGCCTATGCCCCGCGCGCTCGCGTCGCATGTCAACACTAACGGCTCGTTTGGATCATAATGAGCTAATACCTCTGCGCCTACTAATATTTTTTTAACCTTTGCAAACGCCCTTTCGCACTCCGCACTCCATCTCCAACTGGCCTCTTTTTTTAAAAGTTCATACAGTGGTGACAAAATAGTGCTCAAATTCTTCACAAATTTAGCATAAAAATTAACTAAACCTAAAAAGGAACGCAACTCTGAAATATCTCTTGGCCTGGGAATTTTTGTTATTGCTTTTATTTTCTCTGAATCTACTTTAATCCCATCTTTTGATATGACATAACCTAAGTATTTGACTTCGCTAACCATAAATAAACATTTACTCCTTTTTAGCTTCATACCGTGACTCTGTAACCGCTTGAACACTTTTTCTAACGTTTCTAAGTGATTATCCTGTGTTCCCGCCGTTCCGATGATGATATCATCTAAAAATACTTCTACCCCCGGAATATCACTAAGTAAATTCGACATAATACGCTGGAAGATGCCCGGACTAGAAGACAACCCAAACACAAGTCTATTGTACTTAAAAAGACCTCGATGTGTGTTTATTACAGTTAAATCTTTAGTATTATCCAATTCAATCTGGTTGTAAGCAACGGACAAATCAATTTTTGAGAAATGACTAGCACCGTTTAAGCTCACTAACAAATCATCTATCTTGGGTAACGGATATCTATCGACCAGTAAGACAGGATTTAACGTTATTTTGTAATCAGCACAGATACGGAGTCCTCCGTCCGCTTTACGTACCGGTACCAAAGGCGTCGCCCAGTCCGAGCACTCGACGGGCTCGATGATGCCCGCGCGCAACATGGCGTCCAGCTCCGCGTCGACTTGACCCCTCAGAGCGTAAGGCAGCGGCCGCGCGCGGCAAAACACCGGCCTCGCGCCCTCGCGCAACCGGAGCGTTGCCTTGCCGCCTGTGTACCGCCCCAGTCGCTCGCTGAACAATTCCTTATACCTGTTCAACAAACAATCGACAGTATCAGACATATTGTGTACACTATGGTTAATCTCTTGTTGGAATGGAGGTATTTTAATGCCCAATTCTATTAACCACTGCCTGCCCAGTAAAGAAGTTGTACCCCCGTCTATCACAAACAGTTCTAGATATTTTATTTTATCTTTGTATTGAACTTTCGGTCTTATAACCCCTAGTGGTCTTATATTGCTACCATCATAAAATTTTAACACCAAATTATATGGTTTAATTACTCTATTGTTAAAATATTTATCATATGTTTTCTTACTGATGCATGAAATTGCCGAGCCTGTGTCTAGCTCCATTTTTAATGTTTTATCATCAATCAGTAATGATAAACTCACCGGGTTGTAGCCGTGCAAACATAGTTGATGAAGTTCTTCCTCAAGCTCGTCCGAACTGGAGTCTCCCGCTCCTGCCCTCGGCTGGTCGCTTGCGGTGGCATCCACGTGGTTCACGCCGCGCCTCTTCCCTCTGCCACTGTTCGCCTCCATCCGCGGACAAACCCGTCTCAAATGTCCGCTTTGTTTGCATTTGCTACAAACAAAATGCTTATAGCGGCACTCCTCCTTGCTGTGTCCGCGCCAGCCGCACGCCGTGCAGCCTCCCGCGCCCTTCTCGGTGTCCCGCGCCCCACGCCCGTGGTTCGTTCGTTGGTCCGCTGCATGGTCCGCAAACTGACCGCGCCCACGTTTTGCCCGCCACGTGTTCACGATTGCCGATGCCTCCGCCGTCGCTTTCTGCTCCACGACTGCCGCATCCCGCTCGGCCGCCTCCAGCCCAACCGCCAATCTGACTGCTCCTGAGTACGTCAAATTGTCTTCCGCAAACAACCTTTGCCTGATGACGTCACTCTTCACTCCGCATACGAACTGGTCACGCAAATTTTCCTCCAAATTTGCACCAAACTCACAAGTTTTCGAGAGTTTCTTTAGCTCGGTCAGATATTGTGTTACGCTTTCGTCGTCTTTCTGTCTTCTTTGTCTGAGCCGATACCGTTCCGCCATGACCGCAGGTTTCGGTTGCAGGTGATTTTTCAACATTATAACGGCCTCTTCGTACGTTATATCCACTGGTTTCCTTGGATTGCACAGCGTGCTCAGCAATTCGTACGTCTCATCACCCACGCCCGTGATCAGCATCGGCAGCCACATGTCCTTCTCGACCTTATTGACCTTGAAGAACATCTGCAACCGCTCCTCGTACAAAGTCCAGTTGCCTGACTTCACATCAAAATCGCGAACCTTTCCGACTTTGCCGACCGACATTTTCCTCGAATAATTGCAGACGAACTTCGATGATTATTATAGTGATCCTCGTCGCCACTGAAGTGTCGGGAGTAATAAATAAAAGAACGTCAACTTGTAGCGAGCGTATATTGCGAACTGACTGGTACAATGATGTGTAGGCTTATTTATACATGATCTTACTTACTAATTCCTTATGTGGGTAAACCTAAATATATTACACCATGTACACTCACACAAATGCAAAGCTCAGCTTATACCTCGCGGACTGTAACAGCCAATGGCCTGATGGCCAAAAGCCTCGACCAACATCTTTCGAGGTTCTCGTTAGGCGGTTGGATCAAGAGCCAGATTCAGAAGGCAGTACTCCTCGATACGGCTCGCATTGTGAGGAGGTGCCTGCCTCTGCAGCCCTAACCACTGGTGGCTTGGACCCTGCTCCCGACACCAGCGGAACACTACTTTTGATATTTTAAATGTTTTTGGTTTTTAATGTCATCATCTGCCTAGCCTTTTCCCCAACTATGTTAGGATCGGCTTCCAGTCTAACCGGATGCAGCTGAATACCAGTATTTTACGTGGAGCGACTGCCTATCTGACCCAGTAACTGGGCAATACTATACCCCTTGGTAAGACAGGCTATCAGATTTTCGGGCTTCTGACGACCCGTAACGACTGTCAAAGATGCATATATGACAGCCGGGACCAACGGCTTAACGTGTTTTCCGAGACACGGAGGAGTCTTGGTATGTACAGATGGTCACCCATCCACGCCCAACCCAGGCAAGCGTAGCTTAACCTGATGGATCGACCTGTGCGGCCGTTAGTACTTAGCCACGAGCTCCATATGTATAAAATAAAGAAAACGATCAGTAATCTTTTAGAGCATACCTACTATCCAGTGAAGTTGGGCGTTGTCACGTCAAAAGTGAGACCCCCACTAACTAATAGGCCTTGAAGCATCGCCTATCATAACTGGATTAATCTGGTTTGCACAGTATGTTACTGACTAGAAAATAAAATGGCTACCTACAATGTAATATGATAGACAGCAGGTCTGGACGCCTGAACGATCATATTGAGCGACCGCAGATTAATCGTAAACGAAATTTTTACTAAAATGCGATTTTCATCCCAAACGATATAACGCATGCGATAAAAATCGCATTTTTGCAAAAATGTCGGTTGCAAAGTCCTCGGCTAGGGTTTCATATTATGATGTAAAGTGATTTTGCATCCGATAATTATTATCATGGTTGTATTCTGCGAAGGTATAAGCAAACTTTTTGCCTGGAATAGGGGAGGTTCTATAGATTCTAGAGCCTCTGGGGCGAGATTACGAATTTTCTATCAGAGGAACCAAAAGCAGTTTCCCTAACCTAGGTATCAGAACCAAAACCCTACGCTCGGCATTCGCGACTGTGACCTTGTAAAACAGTTTTGTGTGGATATGTGACCATCTTTCCATAACGAGACTCCTCCGTGCCTCGGAAAGCACGTTAAGCCGTTGGTCCTAGCTGTCATTTGTGCATCTTTGACAGTCGTAACGGGTGGTTTCTGCCCGAAAATCTGACAGCCAGTCTTACCAAGGGGTATGTATTACCCCGTTACTGGGTTGTGGAGGTTAGATAGGCAGTCGCTCCATGTAAAATACTGGTATTCAGCTGCATACGGTTAGACTGGAAGCCGTCGACCCCAACATAGGTGGAAAAGGCTAGGCAGATTGATTTGATTGCTTGAACTCATTGCGTTAAAGGTTCTTCATTAAAACTTAACCTGTATAGTTCGTGCCTAAACGAGAAAGCAAGCACAATACATTATTGCGTCATTCTTAAAAAAGGCGCCAAAACTGACAGCTATTCAGCGCCATTTTCTTTTTTTTTTGTAACCGGCCAGTATGTTTTTTAACTGTCACATTTACACATCATGCCTCTAACATTACACATTCATTTATTGTTCACGTGAAGGGACGAGCGCGCTTGTAATTTAAGAAATGGCAATAAAAATTGTACCTTATTCAGACGTAATAAGATACACGGTCTGGATGTGCGGAAGCCGCCAACGACGGGCCGTTTAAAGTACTTGAAAGCAAGATTTATTGTAATAGAATTCAGTATGAACCAGTTTTTGCTGACTGGATACGGTTCTTTTTTCTGGGATACTTTTTCAGCCATTTAAAAAAAAACGTATTTATGTTAATCTCTCAAATATAAATCAGCATTACTTTTACTAAGTGTAGTTATGCTTTATTAAAAACTAGCGATCCACCCCGGCTTCGAAAGGGCGCAATGTAGATGCTATCACGCGGGCTAAGCCGCGGGGAAAGCCAGTTAAACTATAAGTATAAACCTTCCTCTTGAATCCATCTATCTATTGATGAAAACCGCATTAAAATCCGTTGCGTAGTTTAAAAAGTCTAAGAGTGCTGGAGGACAGACGGTAAAGATAACGTAACTTTCATTAAAAACAAAAAAAAAAACAAATTATATTAATTTAATAATTAAAAAGAATGTGCGATTGACTAATATCACCAGTTACTCAGTCTACATCATCCCACTCTGGGCAAAGGTCATGACTTTCAGCTACTTACGACTTTCTATTCAGGGCTATTATAACCATTGTATAATGGCTTCGTAAGTAATTTAATAAATTAGGTTTATCTTTTACAAACCACTTAAATAAAAACAAAGTTACCTACAAAATCTTTAACAGCCACACACGATTAAAAATCACAACACTCTAAAATTTTCTCACTAAAGATCAGAAAAAGGAACTTACCAAAAAGCGTCATCCCCAGGACAGACGCGGAGAAAAACGGCCATTTTAAACGCCCTATAAACGGCAAACTTTTTGATAACAAACTATTTTCACAAAACAATCTCAATATTCAAAAATGCATGCGCATGAGTTGCGTACAAATCCGGCAACTGTCTGGATTGCAGTGGACGGTCGTCGGTACAATGAGGGGGGATCACAATTGGGCACATATTCAATGGACATAAGCATTTGTCAAGTTATTTGGTACAGTTTAAATTGACTGAAAGAATGCCATTAGATTGTTGGAGTTTGATATCTCAATCTCAATATTGGGGAGTTGAGAAAAACTGTCAAGTTTAAAAATATCACTGAGGAATGGCAAATTAAATTAACTACAAAAACCTTCTGCGAAAAATACAGGGTAACATCACAACGCAAAAAAAACCATCAAAATCGGTTCACGTAGAAAAAGAACCTCAAACTTCTTTTAAGTCGATTTAAAATTTTACAGAAGAAAAAAAACAGCAAATACTTTTCTGTTTGTTGCTTTGCCATACTGAGTATCAGCTCAGCATATATTTAGCAACACTTTTAGCATAATCAGCTACCATTGCTGGCTTCCTCTTAACAGGGACTGGGCCATAAGCGACCATGCAGGCCTTGTGCGATAGTCCGATAGGGTTACCGCTACCCAGGAACATGAAGGGTTAAGGAAGGAACATGGATGGGTTTTAGTCAGCAAGAGTCTGATACTCCCTTCCGCTCCAGTCACGCACAGCAAGGGTCAATTGATGATCTCCCACTATAAAAGAAAAAAAAAAGAAAGGTCTTGTTCGAATTGGTAGACATCACCATGTCTTCGAATTTTTGTTCTAGGATACGCCGGTTTTCATGTAGTTTTCAATCAATCTGCCTGCCTTTTCCCAACTATGTTGGGGTCGGCTTCCCGTCTAACCAGTTACAGCTGAATACCAATATTTTACACGGATCGACAGCCTATCTGACCTCCACAATTCTGTAACGTTTTAATCCGATACCCCTTGGTAAGACTGAATTTGAGACTTTCGGGATTGGTTGACGACCCGGAACAACAGTCAAAAGTCCACGAATGACAACCGGGACTAATGGCGTAACGCACCAAAGACCAAAGATGGTCACCCATACACGGACCAACCCCGGCAAGCGTAGCTTAACCTAATGGCTCGACCCGTGCGGCTGTTATTAATTAGCCATGAGAAAAATATCACTTTTAATACTCATAATGAGAAGTTGCAATCATAGTTTAGAATTACATAAATGAGTGACATAAAGAATTATGTAAATAAGGTATACAATAGCATAAGAATGCATAGCTAATGCATTAAATAACATAATATAACATTCGTACCTACTCGGATAAAGATCCGATCATCTGCCTAGCCTTTTCCCAACTATATTGAGGTCGGCTTCCAGTCTAACCGGATGCAGCTGAATACCAGTATTTTACATGGAGCGACTGCCTATCTGACCTCTACAACCCAGTAGCTGGGCAATACGATACCCCTTGGTAAGACTGGCTGTCAGATTTTCGGGCTTCTAACGAAGCGTAACGACTGTCAAAGATGCACAATTGACAGCCGGGACCAACGGCTTAAAGTGCTTTCCGAGGCACGGAAGAGTCTCGGTATGTAAAGATGGTCCCCCATCCACGGCCAACCCAGGCAAGCGTAGCTGAACCTGCTATGTAACATCACGCTACGATCAATAGGAGCCGAGCAGCGGGTGAAATCGTGCCGGAGCACCTACTAGGGTATACAATAGCATAAGAATGCATGGCTAATGCATTACATAACCTAATATAACATATTTAGGTACCCGAGTAAAGACTGACCTATTATTTCAATTAAAATAAGATGCTCAAGCGCATTGGATAAGCAGTTTTTCTCTTGTTTAGGCCCGAAACTGTACAGAGGCCAGCACATCATGCTACCCCAATCTGTCTAATGTCTGTAACTGCAACACTTTTAGCATAATCAGCTTTTAACATTTCCACTGAGAGACAGGGGTTCCTTTTAACAGGGACTGGGCCATATGCAGGCCTTGTGTGACCAGCGGGATTGTCCAAAAGGGTTACCGCTACCCCGGAACACAAAGGGCTAAGGAAGGAACATGGATGGGTTTTAGGCAGTAAAAGTCTGACGCTCACTTCCGCTCCACCCAGAGCGGGAGAAGTCATTGGATGATTTCCCACCCTCAAAAAAAAAGACATGCTGGTTACCTCACGATGTTTTCCTTCACCGATTTTAAGGAATTGATAATAATACAATACGCACATGAACCCGTAAAATCAGAGCTGCGTGTCTTGGGTTCGAACTCGAGACCTATGACTTGGCAGTCCGACGGTCATACCACTTGGCTATCAGTGCCGAGTTACAAATGAAAACCAAGACACGTGTTTTTATTATACTGAACTGTTTTTTTTAAGCATGTAGTGTTAAATATATTGTGTGATGGTACGGAACCCTATGCGAGACCGATACGCAGTTGGCTCTCATATATGCCTCCTCTAGTAAAATGTTCGCACATCCACACCATTTAATCAATGTAGAGTAGAGACCACGTGTCTATGCCATTTTGTCGCTAGGTAGTTATATAATGTACAGAGGCCAGCACATCAAGTTACCACAATCTGTCAAATTTCTTTGATAGTATTTCAACTTTATTGCAAAGACATAAGGTTCATTTTTAATTGAGAAAATTTGACAGTTAGGAATAGCTTGATGAGCTGACGTCTGTACAAACGCCAGCACATTAAGCTACCTTAAACTGTCAAATTTTCCCAATCGAAAACGAACCTTATTCTTTTGTAATATAGTTGAAAAACGATCAAAGTAATTTGACAGTTTGGGGTAACTTGATGGACTCGCCTCTGTACCTACCAACAATTATTTTTGCTAGAACTCAAGGCCAACTCATTATTGACGATAGGAATTGACTATCCCAGTAGTGTATCCTGTAAATATCTCATCGTGAAAACTTGGTGATGTGAGTTTAAAGTGACCTGTCAATAATGTCAATATTGTCAATCCAGCATCAGATGAAGTAAGCAGGATTGTCCGAAAGGGTTACCGCTACCCCGGAACATAAAGGGCCACGGAAGGAACATGGATGGGTTTTGGTCAGTAAGAGTCTGACACTCCCTTCCGCTCCACCCAGAGCGGGAGCAGACATTGGATGACTTCCCAGGCTTAAAAAAAAAAAGCATCAGATGAAGTAAGCGGGTTACCGCTACCCCGGAACGTAAAGGGCCAAGGAAGGAACATGCATTTGGTCAGTAAAAGTCTGACACAACCTTCCTGGTGATGACCACAAGTCTGACGATCTCCGACGCTCAAAAATAAAAAGCATCAGGTGTGACAACTGACTTCACCATAGTTTTCAAGGATTTTGGTCAGTGAAGCCCCAAGGTAGCCCGCGAAATTCAAATTTTCATTTTTTTTGTAATTTGCAGATCAGTATCAGGTTGTATGCAAACTCGAAGTATTTATTTCAAATAATCGAATTACAGGCACTTTTGAACTGTCAAGGGGTCGAACTGTCAGTCAGAAAGATTAAGCTAGTTGCCCATTCCAAAGCAGTAGGTATCTATGGAGAAGAATGGGCAAGAAACTCCATGGATGTAATAATGTTGATCAAAATATATTTCGCACATTTTTACAGAATTATAACCACTAGAAATATCAATACAACTCTCTTAGTTAGAATTACCTTCCAATGTCATGATTCCATGAAATTTTTATTCCATTTGTTAATGTAAACTTAGAGGATTGTATTGATGATTTTAGTGTGGTGATTTTTAATGCTTGCTTTAATGAAACTGGCAATCCTTTCGCCGCATGACTGGTAACATTATGGTGTTGTTAGATTGTCATTATTTTGAGCATGCTACACTGATAAATGGCAAGCCAGCAGTACCTACCTAAGAGAAAAACTTAAAAAACATGTTTTCGTCAATATATAATTTATTGATAAGAATAACTCAATTCACAATTGAATATACAAAAAGACAAAACGTCAAACAATTTATAAAAAGTCAGTAAACACTTCAAAATGATGGTTCAATGATGGCACGCAGTGTAATTTAGTTTTCGAACTCAGAGCTCCTTGGTGGTCATTATTGAAGCAAAAAAACACCCTGTTAGCCCGAGCATGCACTAAACCCATTGAACACATAATACAAGGCTCCCTTATCATATAAATATAATACCCAGTACATAAATAAGGGCTATCGGAAGCATTCATTCTATTTTCATCCAAAACCTCCTTAGTAACGTAATTTCTGGCGCCAAATTTGACATTTGGGAATTTATTTTTTAAATACAGAAACAGTTTGTAGTCTATTGCAGGCAATGACAGGTATTGAGTGCCTCTTGTGTTCCACGCACCGCCATTTTGAGTTTTTGCTACATTGTCTATGGCTAGCATTGCTGAGTGTTGTACAGGATTAGATTCTCTGTTATCAAAAGAAATGGCTACTACAGAGCTGATTGATGGATCCACAACAACAGTTGCATTTATATCTCTTAGTAAAATATCTGAAAGTTCCAAATCACTGTTTGTTTCACTTAAATAATATCTTGCAACTTCAAATGCTATTGCCATGAAACAGCGATGCTCTGCAAGTTCAGATTCTGCAAAGAATTCACTCCCACATAATTTTTCTAAGTACTCACTAGGATGGAAGTTACAGGACCAGACTCTGCTGTATTCCGTATGTTGCTTTTTTAACTTAGGAGGCAGTGATGGCAAGCCCATGACTTTAAAATACTCAAAAGAGTCTTTAAGCTCATACACTCTCTCTTCTACATACTCTTGGATTGATTCTTGCGTCATAGAGTTCAAACACCGTACAGGGCATAGCAAAACCTCCTTTTTCCGAGCTCTTTTTAAATGCTGTAGTTCTTTCAAAGGTATTTTCTCATTCAAAATAGTAATAATCTTTGATAATTCCTTCACATTTTTCACTTGGCCAACATAAACCTTAGTAAATGCTATTGGTTTGATAAATTCGTCACTGACAATGGCGTGAAGGTTTTTTTTGGAAGACATGATGTTTTGTATATAACTGTCTATGGTTTCCGCCATCTTGGCTTTTTTAAATGGTGGTTCTGCCGTCTCTGACATAGCGGAGTGCTGATCTTTTCTATAAAAATCCAATAAGTCTTTATCTCATTTTCGGTATTGCCAGTTTTTTAAATCAAAAAGATAGTTTTTCTTGTATTCTGTTAAGACATCATAATTTTCTGGTAAAATCCAATGTCTCCAAACTTGTTTTCTTCAGTAATTGCTGAAAATAAACAAAGAACAACACTATTCATTACACACACTGCACATTTGAACTGAATTTAACACAAAACAAGAAAAAAATACTGGTTAAAATAAAAACATTAAAATCAAATCAAATAAGTATTTAATTTTTCTACCAAAGTACCAAAATATTTTTAGCGCTTTGAGTACTTAAGTGTTTATTTATTTAATTACTAGCTTCTGCCCGCGGCTTCGCTCGCGTGGAGGTCGGAAATTATCCCACAGGAATGTTCTACCGGGATAAAAAATATCCTATGTGTTAATCCAGGATATAAACCATCTCTGTGTCAAATTTCATCCAAATCTATACAGTAGTTTTTACGTGAAAGAGTAACAAACATCCATACATCCATACTTACAAACTTTCGCCTTTATAATAGTAGTAGGATTGCATTGATTCATAATTTAAATATGCTTTGTTTAAATATTTTTTAAATAATTGTAATTCGTAAAAATACGGTTTTTAAAAACTTTAATGAATGTATAATTTTTGTAAATAAAAGTGCATTGTTTTAGTTCAGAAATATTAAAAAACAGCTGTTGAACTTTTTGGATCTAGAATAACATGTGTTATGGCAGAATACAAGGTTACCTTTGCCCGGCAACAGGTAATGTATAAACAATGGCAAATAACTAGTGATAATTAATTAAATGGTATCTATGAACATGTGACGATAACAGCAAAAGTAAACAAAACATTAAACAGTCCTTAATTTTGTCTCATATTTGGCCCAGGAAGATAAAATCAAAATATTTCATCATCACTGATATTGATTGATGAAAATTTTGTCTATGCTTAGGATATTTGAGAACCTTAATAAATTAGTAAGCAGCATAAAAACTCCTTTAGAAATTCTTATAAGACTCAGCAAGATAAAAAAGGCTTATTTAATTTTTCCTCACTAATCTATTTATAATGAAACAAACAAGATAGTGTAACATAGTAGAACAACACATTGTAGACGAACAAATTAGAGTGCATAAAGTCTTATTTGCGTAATAAATAATCACGACAGATCAAGATAGTAGATGTAAAAACTACTGATAAATGGTTTTCGTACAAAATGTTAAAATTTTAGTCCTTAGGCCTGCAACACTAACAATTACCTCAACTAATTACCTGACGACAGTTTTACTACACTTTAAATGATCACCCAGCTTGTCAATTATGCCTAGTTGTTGACAAAAAACTGATAATAATACCTTTTATTTTAGCGCACTTAAAAACACTTAAAACATGACGTTTTTCTCGTAATAAGAGTTCAAACTTATAAATAAATGCACCGGCAACGTCTCTGTTTCACGTAGACACCGGAATTACACGGATTTTTAGCTAAAATAAGCGAAATAAATAAGTAAAATAATCTTAGATTTACCTCGAAATGGACTTCGGATTCAGACGTCAATTTCTCTCGTAGACGAAATGTTTTCTCATAGCTTAGGTAAAACTCTCACGTTAGATACTCGGTCAACACACAGTAAATCTTCATTAATTGGTTAATAACAATGGAAATTTAATTTGCCACACACGTAAATCGCAAAAGTGTAGCAGCCATTAGACAGGTGAAGTTTGTTTATGCTGCGAAAACGTGGTTCATATTTGAATATTCTTAATGGTGCGATTGGGATTGTGTGATGAATAACCAATGAGATGATCCAATTTTTTGACGTTTGTCGAGCCTTGTTCTTCAGAATGACAGAACGTCATTTCTTTTCGTTTTGTAATATAGAACTCACTTGTTACTAACATTCCGTTTCACGTAGACACACAATTTGTTCATGATGCGCCCTTAAAGTTTGTCTTGCGTTTTATTAGAATGAGTTACATTGCCTAGAAAGCTGCTATTTCAATTTCGCTTATTGCCGATTACCCTTTTCATATTCCTAGCGTGGCAATGGCAATCTCAATTGAGTGGCCCCGAAACTTATTAGAACATTATTGGATTTTTAATACGAAGGCAATCAAACTGCAATTCCAAGTAATTCACCAGATACGGTCAGTATTTACAAGAGGTGTAGATAACCCTTGGTTATCAATGGAAATGAACTCTTCGAGTACCTACCTATGAACATCGGAAGTATGTAATTATACAGTGCCGGATTAAGCAAGTGCGGGGCTCGAAGCAAATTCTATCGAGGGGTCCTTTGATCTCCTATGTACAAAATGGTATATAAAAAATCAACTCTGCATACGTTTAATTGCTATCTATAGGTTCTGTTCTATGTATCGGTTCTCCACATAGAAATGCCTTCGTAGCATCAGCTCTGGCGAACGGACCACCTAGTACCTATCCGACAACCTTTTGAAAATCAGATGTTTTTAAGTAAGAGCTCCCCTATGAAGACCTCGACAATATGTAGCTCCGAAACAAAAAATGCTTTTCTACAACAGTCTGCAGAGCACTTAGCAACTAAATTTAATTAATATGACATCAAGTAAATTCATTTACGTCGTATTAGTATGATGTGTCACTCAAAAAAATAACGCTCAGACGGTTTAGTCCGCTTAGTCAGACGGAAATGGGCTTGTTTGGCTACGCCGCGCGCCGCGGGCCTCTTTTTGCACGAGGTCTTTAGCAATTGCTACTCTTGCTAAATATTAATTCGGCACTGTAATATGCACTGCTATACGCAGCTTACTAAAGTTTCGAGCCCATTACATGGACCAATTTTGCGTTTTAATCGTCCAATAACCGCTGTTAGTTTATGAGACCATTAGCAGTAATCCGTGTACATACACGATGAAACCTCAATGTCCCTCAAGCAATTAACAGCGTTCTAACCAAGTCTGTCTGAGTTGTTATGTGCGACTTGCTCTGAGAATATTACGGGGCTTAGGGCGTGTTTACATTGATAGTAGGGTTAAACATAGTAGGGTCGTAGGGTCAACGCCAAGTTATAATGCCAAGTTTTTTCTTGCTATCCAGAATTTCCTAATATCCATTCTTGTGTCTTTTCCTTTGTTTCATGTCATTAATTACGTACGAGAGCTTCAATTTTAATAGATCAATATAAACACTCACAAAAGTAATGATTTAACTGTTTATTTCGTGTTATAGTTTTGTTGCCATTGTCACATATTTGTGTCGTTGGCGTACAGGGCATGCGCTTGCTTGTCACGTATATTTGAAAATGACGTTCAAAAGGTTAACCCGCGTCTATGTCTGTCACTTCAACAGACGTGAACGCACCTTTAGGTTTTTGTACAATGGTCACATTATTTTTGAAATAAAAAAACTTAACTAAAGATGATATTTTATTTATTTACGATTACACAAGATTTTGACGAAATAATTATACGTTAAGATATTATTATCATATCACAAAAGGCTGCGTTTTATAAATAAGTTGGTAGTTGCAAGGTAAAATGGAACATTATTCACTTGTTTTCTAAAGTTTGGTACCACGCCTGGCAGGTTTCGGCGGCAATCTCACATAATGCCGACAATGCTTTGCCTGTCGTGTCGTATTCTGTAACAAAAAAAAATAATAAGTCGATAGACTCAAAAGAACGGTTCCTGGCAAAAACCTACTCTATACTTTTAATACCTAGGTACGGAATTTTTGACGCTCCATGAGCTTGTCCCCTTTTTTACCACTTTTAACTAATAGATAATATTTTTTAGTTCTAGGTTGTAAATTTTGTTTAAAAAAAAAAGGATTAGGGTTAAGAAAAACGACAGATATTTGCCAACATTAACATTTCTCCTACTAAGATAAAAATACAAAAAAAAAATTATTTAAGGACGGCCTCATCTATTACCGAAAACCGATTATATTATGAAAAATACCGGCCAAGTAGGTGTAGGACCAAGCACAATGAAGTGTTCTTTTTTTGGGATGATTTAATTTTTGCCCAAAAATAAACCTAACATTAAAGTTGAAAATCATGTTCTCTCATACATCGATTTAAGTCACGATCAATGAACAACTTTATTTAACTACGATCAATTCTGCAACTGCAATAGTGATATAAATGGCAGTATAATTGTATTACCTTGACTTAGAAGATGGATTTTTTCAGAGCTGTCAGTGACCATAGACTCAAGTATTCGATATCGATATGAATTTACTATAACAATCACGATGTCTTACCAACAACTCCTCGCTTGCCGAAGATAGAACCGTTGAAAGGGGGCTTCCTGTACGTAGCCTCAGCATGATGGATGCACATGACGATAGCGACGAAGCACAGGGCTATGACGAAACGCATCTTTGTGATGATCTGAAAAGAATGGACTGTATATGAATTTAAGAAGCACCTCTAATATTAGTTGCAACTGATTTAATAAGAACTATACCCAATTTACTTTAGCGTGGCAATATCGGTCATTGCCCTTTGCCTAATACCTCTCCGTAGGAACCCAATTATACTAACTATGCATGGTTTTTAGTTATTGGAACATCATGTTCCGAACATGGTGAATATCACAATAGATATTGATTCAGGATGTTAACGGACTTTATTTCAGTTTTTGGAATAAAGAATGCTAGAAAATGTAGGTTGGTAAATAACCGCTATTGCCACGCTAAAGTGAATTGGTTACAGCTGCTGACTGCGGCTTCGCCTACGTGGTGGCCTTTAGATATTCTTCTAAAATAAAAGTAGCCTAAGTAGCTCCGGTCAGTTAGGAAAGCAGTTTTTTTGCTGTAATCAGCCAAGAAAAAAATACCAAAAAGGCTTTAGCTCAGCATAGCGGTAGCGGTAGTTAACTAGACTAATGGCTGACAGCCCTTAAACAGGGTTTATGTGCTGTTCGCGTTCAGTTTCTATGGTGAAATTGGCACTTAGTTTGTGATGCTAACTAAAACTTACTTGATATCAACTTGAAACTTCTTGAAGACTGAAGAGCAGAAGACCAACTGATGCATCAAACCAGTTCCTAACCCCTTATATACCACACCACCCTCATAATTAAATTCACAACCAATCTATTGCAATTTTGTCCAGACGAAGTTAATATGAATATAATGAAAAAGGGAATCAAGTTATAAAAATATGGGTTAGACCATAGACTATTACGTTAAATAGTTTATCTTTAGTTAGTTTTCCAATCTCTTTCGGATTTGATAAAGTTATTAATCAGAAAGTATACACTATGGTTATTTCAGTAGGCTGATCTTGCATTGTAGAGGATTTTCGGACATTGAGAGGTCAGCTTATACTGGCATGTTTGTATAGCTTGATCAGTAGCCGTATGGTACACAGCCATATCGTTCGAAAATTCGAAGTAATTGACAATTAAGTAAAAACGATAACTTTATGTAGGTGAAAGCGTTCGGGTAAACCGCGAAATTCAAAATTTCTTAACTTTTTTATAAGTATTTATACATTTTAACATACGAACAAATATTATACATTTATCTAAATTAAATGACTCTATCGAACTAACTAATTACAAATAAATACAAAGAAAACGACACTTAGGCGTTGAAGTAGTCATCCACATCGCTGTCTTCCGGAAACGTGCCCAGAAGACTGGCAGCATTGCCATGTTGAATGGCAATGCTAATTCATTGGCCAAAGAACAATCCAGCGCTCTGGTCACGTGAAGTCTACATTTCGCACATTTTTTGTAGTTTATAGTTCGCATCAGGTTGTGTTTTTCTTTAAATATAATTCGCGGCTGTAACGAATATTTATTTGAGTAACTACATTACCTATTGAATGAGTATTTCATGAAATCATGACATTTGAGGGCAATTGTGACTTGAGTTGTACTGCTGATTCTAATGATTTAAATGTTTCTGTAAGGCCATACATATTTACATAATCAAGCGGGAGGAAACGCCCGGGTGTCACCACTGCGAGGATCGCCCAGAGGACACGGTAGAGCACACGGTGCAAACCTGCCCCGCATGGGCGGAGCACCGCCGTGTCCTCGTAGAGGCGATCGGCGGCAGCGACCTTTCGCGCCCGGCCCTGGTGCAAGCCATGGTCCGGGGTGATAGGGAGTGGGAGGCAGTCACCTCCTTCTGCGAAAGAGTCATGCTCGCGAAGGAGGTGGCGGGATGGGAGAGAGAAAGGTCGGGAGGACCATCAGGAGTCCCAGCCACCGCGGGAGACGCGACGACTCCCGGCCACCGTAGGCGCGGGCCTGTGGACGGTGAGTAATGGGTGACTCACCGTCCGATCAGCACCAGACCCGTGCCGGACGGCGCGTATATGTTCCACGCGCGCCTCAAAGAGATGTCAGCATATGAAGGGGCCCCTCAGGGCCAAGCCTGTCGGGTAAGCGGGATTGTCCGAAAGGGTTACCGCTACCCCGGAACATAAAGGGCTACGGAAGGAACATGGATGGGTTTTAGTCAGTAAGAGTCTGGTCTGACACTCCCTTCCGCTCCACCCAGAGCGGGAGCAGTCATTGGATGATTTCCCAGCCTTAAAAGGCCATACATATTTGTTACGGCCGCGAATTATATTTTCAATAACCTATTTATCGCTTGGTTTTATATCAACAGCCGTGCCCCCAGCGCCCATCGCTTAAAAAAAAACTTTTATCAGACGAATACGGCCTTAACGTCCGGTTCCACCAAAATTGTGTTCAGCACATTTGTTCACAAACATTCTGTGCTGAACTCCAACAGTGCACGAACAGAGCTGCAGACGCTTTTCCACCGTCAAAATTGTACGTAATTTTTGTAAGCATACAACAGCACGTTTGTAAATATTTACTTGAGTGTGTCCATCGAAAGAAACATTTGTGCCGTACATTGTGCAGTAGTGTCGCACAATGCCGCACTCTAATCCGATCACCATGTACGGCAAGCCGATCCCTTGGGCGAAGCATGCCAAGTACCTGGGTGTCACTCTCGACCAACACCTCAGTTTCGCAGAGCACATAAAGCAGGTCCGTTCGCGGGCCGCTTTCGCTCTCGGTAGGCTCCAATTCATGCTTACAGAACGCAGCAAATTGTCACTCCGGTGCAAACTGCGTCTCTATAAGGCTGTAATCCGTCCCAGAATGACTTACGCTTGCGTCGTCTTCGCGCACGCCAAACCCAAGTATCTGCACCGAATGCAGACACTACAAAACCGGTTCCTCCGTAGGGTCTCAGGAGCTCCCTTTTACGTCCGTAACATGGACCTTCATGTAGATTTTAAACTCCCCACAGTTCAGCAGTTCATGAAACGCCTCTCGAAGCGTTTCTTTGACACCGCCATAAAGCACCGCAATCCCCTGATTGCGGCCGCCTCCCGATACACCCCGTCCCGCATCAGTAAGGTTCGCCGTCCACGGCATACCCTCATTGCCCCCGACGATGCCACCACTCTCCTCCAGGAGAGCAGCCCGGCTACTAGCACTGTTAGATTAACACACAGATACAAATTTCCGTCGTTCCGTCCTCGCCGTCGAGGCCCGTCGCGACGACCCTGACCACTCTCATCCCCCCGACCCTTGCTCGAGCCAGCCCGCGTTGCCGCTGAGCCAGTAGTTTTAAAAAAAACCCCCGATCCAGCTGTCCCTTGCTGTACCTTGTTTTTTTTTTTTTTTTTTTTTTAAGGCTGGGAAATCATCCAATGACTGCTCCCGCTCTGGGTGGAGCGGAAGGGAGTGTCAGACTCTTACTGACTAAAACCCATCCATGTTCCTTCCGTAGCCCTTTATGTTCCGGGGTAGCGGTAACCCTTTCGGACAATCCCGCTTACCCGGCAGGCTTGGCCCTGAGGGGCCCCTTCATATGCTGACATCTCTTTGAGGCGCGCGTGGAACATATACGCGCCGTCCGGCACGGGTCTGGTGCTGATCGGACGGTGAGTCACCCATTACTCACCGTCCGCAGGCCCGCGCCTACGGTGGCCGGGAGTCGTCACGTGGCTCCCGACGCCCGGGGCGTCTCCTGCGGCGGCTGGGACGGGAGGACCTTTCTCTCTCCCATCCCGCCACCTCCTTCGCGAGCATAACTTTTTCGCAGAAGGAGGTGACTGCCTCCCACTCCCTCTCACCCCGGACCATGGCTTGCACCAGAGCCGGGCGCGAGAGGTCGCCGCCGCCGATCGCCTCTACGAGGACACGGCGGTGCTCTGCCCATGCGGGGCAGGTTTGCACCGTGTGCTCTACCGTGTCCTCTGGGCGATCCTCGCAGTGGTGACACCCGGGCGTTTCCTCCCGCCTGATGATGTGCAGGAACCTCCCGAAACATCCATGTCCGGTGAGGACCTGCGTCAGGCGGTAGGTGAGGGCGCCGTGACGCCTCTCTAGCCACTCCTCAAAGAGGGGCCCCCAGCGACGCCCTAAGCCGAGGTCCGAACCCCGCAGGGGGTGCCCTTAGCGTGTAGTCGCTTAGTTTTGTAAGTTAGGTTTAGTTTTTATTAAGCCCTATTATTTGGTAAGCGGGATTGTCCGAAAGGGTTACCGCTACCCCGGAACATAAAGGGCTACGGAAGGAACATGGATGGGTTTTAGTCAGTAAGAGTCTGACACTCCCTTCCGCTCCACCCAGAGCGGGAGCAGTCATTGGATGATTTCCCAGCCTTAAAAAAAAAAAAAAGCCCTGGCTGGAGGCTACAATTCTTTTGTGGCAGCCACAGGCAAGCCCGGTTAAGCAGTAGACAACCTTTGGTTGAACTGCGAGATGCAATTTCAAAAAAAAAAAAAAAACAGTGCCGCACTCTTGTGGAATAGTGCCTTTACAATTACATAAAAAACGAAAACCGAACATAGATTCTCAGTCGTAAACACGACTCAGGCGGCACGGGCACGTAATCAGTTGTCGAATGAATTCGTTAATACGACATAAAAATTACCTGCAAATTGCAAAACGCGTGAGAATCGAGCGTCCCCTTATGCAATACAAGAAGTTGTGGGTTCAAATCCCAATGTGACTTTTTCAATTCACTTGGTCATAATATGTATGTGTATATAATATAGGTAGAGGAGGTCATGGCCAAGTAATAACAGCCACACAATTCGTTCCATCAGGTTAAGCTACGCTTGCCGCGGTTGGCCGTGGATGGATCTTTACATACTAAGACTTCTCCGTGTCTCGGAAAGCACGTTAAGCTGTTGGTCCCGGCTGTCATTTATTTTGGGCATTGACAGTCGTTACGGGTCGTAAGAGGTCCGAAAATCTGACAGCTAGTCTTACCAAGAGGTATCGTTAAACCCAGTTACCGGATGCAGCTGAATACCAGTATTTTACATGGAGCGACTGCCTATCTGATCTCCACAACCCAGCTGTAGTGGGGCAGTATATCAGTAATAGACTGGTATTAAAATATCGGGTATTAGCTGCTGCCCGCAAATAAAAGTACTCTTCATAATAAAACTACTAGCCTTAGTTACTCCTTATAACGTCAGCTATCAGTCAGTGAAAGTCCCGTCAAAACTGGTCCAGCTGTTTGGGAGATTAGCCGGAACAAACAGACAGACGGACAAAATTTTAAAAATATATTTTTTTGTTCTAAGTACCGTATATACTTTCCTATAGCTGGTATTTTGTGGTTACAAACAGACACTTTAATGTTATTTATTTGTATTATAGATGATCGTAAGAGCAATACTCGTAGCTGAGTAGTAGTAGCTTAGTAGAGATTAACCCCTCAAATGTCGTATGAACCCCATAGGTTCATGAAAAAAAATCTCCCGAAACGACAATAAATATAACCGTATAAATCGTTGAGCTCTTATAAGCAAACGGATCTTAGTAGGCGAACATCTAATGGGTTGATGATCTTTCCATTGGAAAGCTCTGGTAGCAACCCAAAGCCAGCTTTGTTGATATCAATGGATTTATCTAATTAATTGTACTTTACTGCTTTGTTGGTCTAGTGTTAGCAAGTGTCCTGGGTTCGATTCCCGGGTAGGGCAAAGTGAGTTTGGGTTCTTCCGTCTGGAATTTAACAATAGCAGCTCGGGTCGAATCCTATTACATGGGAACTAAACATCAATCAATCTGCCTAGCCCTTTCCCAACTATGTTGGGGTCGGCTACCTGTCTAACTGGATGCAGCCCTAAACATAACCATAACTTGTGAAATCTGGGCGTTCTATAAGTCAATACCCACCCACTGTTCGCCACCAGCTTTTGTAGAACCAATGCTGGTGTGCGCTCACCGCTATACCGTTTGGTTGACACATACAATTCGCGTTTAGATGCAATAGTCATATTGTTCCTGAACAAACATAAATTTAAAAGTAATGTAATTGCCGTTTTAAAGAATCAGCAGTAGTCTCCATATTCCATAATATGAATATCACTTTTTATAGGAACCTGTATAATACAGCACTATGAAATTATATATACCTATTGTATATTTTTTTTTTTTTAGTTTGTCTCAAAAATAATGTTTATCTTTTTTTCTTTTAATTTATTTTCTTTCAGTTAGCCCTGCTACAGTTTACGTTTGCTAACAGTTTGTTTTTATTATATAACATAGTAATCTGTGGAAAATGTTGTGGGTAGTATATTTGTCAATTTTAATTTTAAGAAGTTCTAAGGTTGTGTATTATATAATTATCAAAACTATCCGATATTCTAATTATCAAAACTATCCGATATTTGAGGCAGTAATGGAAGATGTTTTGGCAAAACTTGCTATTGGTAATAAATCAGTAGTTATCTGTGGGGACTTTAACATTAATATTTTAGAAAATAATTCAAATACGAGTAGATTATTAAATTTGTTTAAATCATTTAATTTGTCAAATGTGTTTGTAGAACCAACCCGAGTAACTATGTCTACTGCTACATGCATTGATAATGTTTTTTGTTGTTGCGACTATTTAAATAAATCCATCATTAATTATCTCCCTTCTGATCACAGTGGTCAAACTGTAACTTTTCAGTCCAACACACCTATACAAAAAATCGAAATACAATCCAGACCAATAACATCTGTTAATTTAAATAAATTTAATATCACATTAAATTGTAAGTTAAGCGATCAGGAACTTTCTTTGAAAAATATTAATATTTTATATAAAGAATTCTTTACGGTAGTGCAAACCGAATTTAATAATTGTTTCAAGAAGACCACTAAAAGTATCAACCCTAAATTTATATTTAGTGACTGGGCCACTAAAGGACTCAGGAAAAGTAGGGAAAGACTTTTCGAGCTTTATGGCCTTAAGCCTTTTATTAACACAGAATCTTTTAATAAGTATGTTTCTACATACTCAAGAATTTTTAAAAACACTTGTAAAGCAGCTAAAGCCAAATACATTAGTAACAAGGTTAAATCAGCTGAAAATAAAATAAAGACGGTTTGGAAAATTATCAATAACGAAACGAACAGGAGCAAAAGACATAGTTCTGATTACGTACTGGAGACGTCATGTGGTTCCATTTGTGATAGCAAACAAGTAGCTCAAGAATTTGTAAATTTCTTTACCAGTATTCCCCTAAAAACTACTGAAACTCTAAATTCCTCGCCTTCCCTCTCTTTTGATTTATTAAAGGCAAACGTTTCAGCCTGCCTAATTGAATTCAACTTTAAGCATGTTAACCCCATAATAGTACTTAAAACTTTTAAACAAATTAAAATCAAATTGACCGAAGATCTTTGGGGAATGTCCAGTAAAGTCTGTACCTCGATCATTGAGACGATAGCACCTTATTTAGCCTTCATATTTAATTTATGTGTGGATCAAGGCATCTTCCCGGATTTAATGAAATACAGTAAGGTAATACCACTTTTCAAATCCGGGGACAGTAAAGACACCAATAATTATAGACCCGTATCCGTGTTGCCGGTTTTCAGCAAGATCTTTGAAAAGATAATGCTTAATCAAATGCTTAATCATTTTAACACGAATAAAATACTTAACGATCAACAGTATGGTTTCACCAAAGGACGTTGTACAACTGACGCTGGTGTGACCTTATTAAAACACATTTTCAATGCGTGGGAAGAGGCTCAAGACGCCATCGGAATCTTTTGTGACCTCTCCAAGGCATTTGATTGCGTTGATCACGAAACCTTGCTGTTGAAGCTAGAGCATTACGGACTTGGAAAACTTGCGCTTAGTTTGGTAAAATCTTATTTAAACGATAGACAACAGCAAGTTCAAATAAAAGGTGTCAATTCACTCGGTTTAAAAGTAAAAATGGGTGTGCCACAAGGTTCTATATTGGGTCCTTTCCTCTTTTTAGTATACATAAATGATCTTCTCCATTTACTAAAAAATCAACCACAAATGGTGTTATTTGCTGATGACACTTCTTTAATTTTTAAGATAGATAGACGTGCAAAAAATTTTGACGACGTAAATAACGCCCTACTGCAGGTCCAAAATTGGTTCACTGCAAATAATTTAGTATTAAATGGAAAAAAAACGAAGTGCATTAGATTTTCTTTACCAAATGTAAAAAGTAGTGATTGTGAGATAGTATTGAATCAAGAGAAACTTGAATTTGTCGATAAAACTGTTTTCCTGGGGATCACGCTCGACTCAAGGCTACAATGGGGTCCTCATTTAACATCTCTTGCAGGACGGCTAAGTTCTGCAGCATATGCCGTCAGAAAGATCCGTCAGTATACTGATGTAGATACCGCGAGGCTAGTCTATTTTAGTTATTTTCATAGTATTATGTCTTACGGTATTTTACTTTGGGGACGAGCTGCAGACATCGAGTCTATTTTTATTCTGCAGAAAAGAGCTATCAGAGCCATTTATAATCTTCGTAGGCGCGATTCTCTAAGGGAACGGTTTAAGGTTATTAACATCATGACTGTACCTTGTCAATATATCTATGAAAACATCATGTACGCACGGAAAAATCTGCATCTTTTTAGTAAAAGAGGTGAAAGACACAACTATTTCACTAGAAATAGGGACCAATTAGTTCAACCAGGTTTCAGGCTGGCTAAAGTAGATTCATCTTTCATGGGGTACTGTTTAAAATGTTACAATAAAATACCTCCCCACATTCTTGAACTTAATGAAACAAAATTTAAAACTTGTATAAAACGCACACTATGCAGCCAAGCGTATTATAAATTGGGAGATTACATTGCTGATAAAAATGCTTGGGTCAATGCTAGTCCAGCTCCACAAGGGCGCATCAACTAATTTATTAGACTACTGAAAACTGTTGGAGCTGCGGAAGATCAACAACAACAAAAAAACATCTTTGCATTGTATAAATTCAATCTCTTAATATTGTATAACTGCTTAGCACATATGTGAGTACTATGTTCCTACTATAAAGCGACCAATCTCTGGGTGCGTCTTTCATTGACTTGAATATGCCCTGGTGGCTGAGAGTATGCCATGCTCACTTTAATGTCTCGCTGATGGTGGCGTGTGTGTTGGATCATTTAGCTCCCTTCAAAATGGTTGAGCTGAATGGTGCTAATATATGCGTCATGTTCGTGAACGGGCGCTGTCAGTAGAGACTGGTCATCTCTTAGCGGCTAAGGCTTGTTTTAATTTAATTATTGATTAGGTTTTACATATTTTATATCTGATGCTTTTAACGTTCTGCATCGTTCTCACATGTATAATATTAATATGAACTATGTAACAAATATTTTGTAACCATATTTTGTTTAAAAGAGTGTCCATGGAGTTTCTTGCCCGTTCTTCTCCATAGGTACCTACTCCTTTGGAATGGGCAACTAGCTTCATTTCTCGGACTGACCGACACCTTGACAATTCAAAAGTGCCTGTAATTGGTTTATTTGAAATAAATACTTTGAGTTTGAGTTTGATACTACTGTTTGATTTCCCTAATGAAATAAATAAATACAGGTGTATTGACTGCATAACCCTTCGGGTTGACGTTAACAAAACTGACGTACTTATAGTGTTTGTCATGTCTTCCTTTCAGGAATCCCCCTGGTATTCCTAGACAAGAGTCAATCGTTCCGTGTCAATTCGATTTCGAAAATTATTGATCGAACAATTCGTTATCTCAGCGATTCGGATTGTCAAGAACGCCACTTGTCAACGGATTTTAATGGAAATATTAATCGAGTTTCGTAACACAATTTGACATTGTCTAGCACTTAGCGATCAAAAACGATTGATCAAGTGACATTTCGAAAGCTTATGCCAATTCCATACATTTCGGATTTATCTAATTTCGATAAGTTAATTAAAAGGTGACTTTTTCTAGCCCCCGGATTTACTGTTTCATAGGTTCTGAAGCGAAAACTGCTAGACCAATGACACCAGCGCAGTGTGTGTCGGAACACGCACAATGGAGGGTTCCAAAGTTGGGATGAATATTGTCAACCAAAAGTACTTGGAAAAAAAACTAGTTGACTGTTAGCGTATTTTAGGCGATTTAAAGGCTTATTGGACGACTCGCACGAATTTAACTCGCACGAAACGTGCGAATCGACTACTTTAAAAAATACGTAGTCGATTCGCACGAAGTTCATTTAATGGCGTGCGAATCGACACCTTCCCAAATATGTAGTAGGCTATTCGCACACGTAATGTTTTTTATGAAATGCAGTTAAGATAAAGTACACTTGAGTACAGAAGTGGTAAGGTCAAATGTGTTTTACTCGTAATAGATAGATAATGAAAACACAATCTATAATAAAAAATATCTGTATTAAAAAAAAAAAAAAAAAACATGTAGATATGCGAATCGACTACAGAAAAAATGATATTTTTTAAAGTAGTCGATTCGCACGTTTCGTGCGAGTTAAATTCGTGCGAGTCGTCCAATAAGCCGATTTAAACACGGCACCGCGCTCCGCCGCGGTAGGTGGTGAAGCGGATCTCATGTTGCATTGGTCTCTAAGGCGTGAAACACACAGAAACGGCGTAAGGTAGGTATGAAAACGATTAGAAGCGGCATCATGCCTGTGTACAAAATGTACGTGCCTTTGCCGCGCCTTCACCTTACGCCGTTTCTGTGTGTTTCACGCCTAAGAAATCCGTGATGCCTAACACACGTTCACCGTCCAACCGTGCGGTCTAGCGGTGCCGTGTGTTAATAGCCTTAATGTATTGTCCACATTTAAAATTATGAGCATGAATCCCCAAGAGAAATGATAAGGCATTGATTTAAAACCTCAGCGATGTGTATAACTAATTCAAGATGGCCGCCCTCCTCACTCTATTCCAACTACTAATCTTATGCACTAACGAAGTTATAATCCTTTGAGGATACTCGAGAATCTCAGTCAATATGCGGTCAGCATCCCAGTAATCCAATAATAGCGTGGACGGACGCCATGTCGCCTTTTCAGAGTATAAATGGGCGGGAAAATCTTCTCACAGCATCAGTTGACACTCAACCACTTCAGTGTTACCAACAAGAAATACTTCGCTCGATACAAGGTAATTGTTATTCTTTGGCTTTTGTCTGTTTTCACATCATTGCTCATCATCTAAAGTTGATTTCTTTATGTATTGGGCACCAATGGTCCTTTTAGTTACCTAACTACTTCAAAAATAATGGTGGTGAAATCGCGACTTACACGAAATTTATGATCATGTAACTGGTCATTTTTCTTTAAAAAAATTACTGAAGCAAAACTGACCATGTTAGACAATGAGAAATAATTTTACTTCGTTATTTATTTCTTCAATTGATTGATTCAATCGTTCGAAAATAAAATATGAAATCACATAGAAAGAAGACCGCTCGTCTTAAAACCTTCCAACACCGTACAGAAATTAAATATTATGCGAAGACATAATTGTAAAATTGCATTTGATACTAGTATTCCGTTTGATTCTAAAAATCTGTGACGTCACATTGTTATATTTCGTACAAGTCACGTACAAGTGCCGCGTTTTGACAGTTCATACAAAGTAACGTTATTGACTACCCTTCAAGTACCTACCCAATTATCTCAGTTTCTTTTTGCATGTTTTTTTTTAAAAACATTGTGTAGAACCAACATAACCTCTCAAAACCGAAAGCCTATTACTATTTTGATTTTGTACGCTTCTAGCCATTTGCTATTTTGATACAATTTACTTATCACACATTTGTTTGTACTCCAGATGTCCGGAGACATGATGCGTTTCACCATTGGCGTCGTCTGCTTGGTGGCGGTGCTCCTCTCCTTGGCCGAAGTCAGCGAAGCCAACTACAAGAATGCGCCCATGAACGGCATCATGTTTGGCAAAAGGGGACCTACTGGTATGTTTATTTAGCCAGTGATTATTGATTGTATACTAGATAACTTCTCTCGCCTCACACCTTAAAGTCCAGAGTTGAAGTTAGAAATCCAGCACTAGTATTTATCTTCTGGCCCTTTTGAAGAAACAGGCACAACTGTGAGCCATGCACGTCTGCTTTTTTGTTTTTATAACTGAATTACGCCAAAGAAAGTCGGACCTAATTCATGGTGACAAAGTGAGCTAATACATGTTGAACTACCATTCTGATTCGTTAACTGTAAAAGTGGGATTACAGGATTTTATACGTAGAGCTACTGCAACGTTTGGGAATAGAAGTTTCGAACTAAAAATCTGTGTGCACTTCAGAGTACCGACACCAAGACTAATTAACTGGCAGTATCCATCCATCTATTTATACTGTAATATCCCACTTTTGGGCTAAGGATATACATATACTTCTATCTAATATCACAGCGGGCATCACAACGATCGATATGTAAAGCTAACATTTTTATTCTTTCACAGAATACGACCAACGTGGCAAGACCTTCACTGCATTATGTGAGATCGCCACTGAAGCGTGCCAGGCGTGGTTCCCTTCTCCAGAAAACAAGTGAAAAACTAAATGATTAAGACAAAAATGTAACGACAATAGCATTTGGATTTTGGACTGCGGTAGAATAATGTTAATTTGTAGGGAATTTTTGTATCGAGCATTGCAACACTGATGCTTCCGCCATTTTATAATTAAATTTTAAAATAATGTTTTACTTTATCTATCCTAAAGGCTGGGAAATTATGACTTAGTACGTAGAAAATAAATGCTTTTAAATTAAATAATACTTTTATTTACTCTCTATTACATTCCAAAGCTACACTTGAGTTTAAAAAATAAAGGTGTGTATTAACGATGGGCAGGGTCTTACTCAACTAACTTACCTTACAACCAGTTCGCCTCAAATATTGTTAAGATTCAGTTAACAACTTTAGAGTAACTACTTAGGTTGAAAGTTCATCGTTTTTACACGCTTTATATTAGCTTCACTTGTATGTATGTTTGTAACCGACTCCTTTAGACGCGATTTTCACCCACTTTAAACGGCCAGATTTCGTTCAAACTTTGTAGATTTATCGAGGACCGATGACAATACATTAATTTGAACTAAAAAGTAGGAAATAAAAAATAGTTTAAAAAAACTAAAAAACACGCTTTTTAAAGAAAACCGAACTAAAAAATAGAAAATAAATTTTACTTTTTAAAAAGCGTGGGGTGCATGTACAGACGCCAGCACATCAAGCTATCCCTAACTGTCAAATTTTCCCAATTGAAAATGAACCTTATGTCTTTACAATAAAGTTGAAATACTATCAAAGAAATTTGACAGATTGTGGTAACTTGATGTGCTGGCCTCTGTACATGGTGGTGGTGAATATTATCTTAAAAAGCACTCCACTTCTAATCGCGGCTTCGCCACGTGGATGTCGGTAATTATCATAACGGTTGGAAATTATCCAGGTTATAATCTATCTCTGTGCCAAATTTCATCCAGATTCGTTCGGTAGTTTTTGCGTGAAGAAGCAACAAACGTTCAAACACACACACACATCTATACTCACAAACTTTATAATGCTATTGTGATATCGAATGTGAATGTGTACTATAGATACAACTGTGCCCAACCCTTCGGAAAACACGGTGTGAAGTCTAAAAAGATAGCCTAGACTTTTCCAGACTGGGTTCTTTTGCCAACACGGTTACTCATTGAACTGTATATTCTCTCGAGTTGATTTATGAGGTGTGATCCATGCATCCATCTTATCTTCAGTTAAGACAAAAAAAATACTATGAATTGACATCCTCCTTTTTCAGACGTCGTCGGCTAAAAGAACAGGTTACCACACTACGGCATACAATTTTCGTTGCACGCTTCAATTACGGGGAATAAAGCATCGCTACACTGTTTGCAAAATCCGTAAACTGTTCCCCAAAGTCCAAAGCCGAACTCAAGAAGAATAAAAATCGATCGATTCCTTTCAAAAGCCATCGTGTAATGAAGCGTAAATTTGTCCTAAATACGAATATTTTAACATGGCAGCCCCGACCGTGGGAACTTTAGAGATAAACGTAACTTTCAATTTGTATTGTTGTCAAATGTTTTTGTCGTACAACTAGATTCCAATAAGAATCACTTCCCTGTAGAAATCATGAAATACTCCCACAGTGAGAAATCAAACAGTTTTGTGCATTAATTTTATTGTGATGTTGTAAAAATCTGATAACACTGAAAATAAAATGTCAATAACATTGCAGTGACGTTTCGTATTCGGAAAAATCGTATTTCGAATCTACCTTACTTTAATAAAATGGATTATTTAAGTTCTGAACTCGTGGTGAAATAATGAGATAATATAAATTAATAAATCAATTAATCAAGGAATAAATACAATATCAACATGACTACGAAGGAGCTATACACGAAGGTAAAATTTTAAGTGAAATGTATTTGATTGTATTTTGTTTTTTGTCGTCGATCCATTTCGAATTTAGAATGCAAAGTTAATTAAACTTTTAATCTCCCTTGCATACATTTATTCCGTAGTCGGTTAATTAGTTCGTGGAGCATTTACTTTGATTGATTACTATAAGAACAGGGAGTGTTTATGATTGACCTTCTTCACTCAATTTATTGAAGAGGACGTCATTCTCATTCGTTTATTCAGCGATCGCTAATTTTTGCAACATTTATAAATATTTCGCTTGTCAAGGAATATCGCAAGTTCCGGGATGACGTCAGTCGTCACGTCGCTGCTATTCGCCCTACTGTTCCATTTTCAAAAACATTAAACAAACATAACACTGACCATTCTTTCATTCAGCTTTCCAGAAATACTTTTTTTCCGATTTATCGGAAAACAATATGGTTTCCAATAATAATCTTGCTGGGACTGTAAAGTGAATTAACATAATCACTTTTGCTATCTAGATAAGTGATTTTTTCACGCTCATGAATTATTTATAAACTGCAATTACACAGTATTTGAGCACTCACTATGTATGAACTACATAACATAACATTAACAAATTGTTAAAGTTTTTAAATGATTGTTATCTCGAAATATGTTATTATATTAACTTATCACCTGTCTCAATGCATGTTGTGTTATCTTGATGACAAAAATATGTCTTTTAATTGCGTTATTTATTTATTGGTGACATATTTTTATTTGGTTTGTCAAACTTATGCAAACAGTTTCATCACTTCAAATAATTGAAATCCTGATTGTCTATGCCCCTTCCATGCAACTGCAATGATACAAACGCTTTTTCAGCTTTTTAAAAAACTAAAAACATCCATGATTTGATGTCTATGTCTATGGTTTTGTAACTAGTAATTAATTACAACACAATATGGAATGGCATTCATTATTACAATGTTTACATAACATAAGTAGTAAATAAACACAGATTGATCACAATAGTGTACATAAATTGTTTATACAAAGTTAATACTTAGGTTACAAAAAAATATTTGAACAAAAATGTTATAACAATTTAATTCCAAAGAGATTAGTTTTATATTAATATGCACAAATGTTGTTGATTGATATAGTTAACGCTAAAACTATTATGTAGACTGATATAGTAAATACTAGAATTACCTATAAATAAAACCTCATGCATACAAGGCAGGCATTTAACACCACGGCTCTCAAAACAGTGAAGGAAAATGTTGTTAGGAAACCGGCATGTTCTAGTGCTCAAAATTTGAAGACATGTGACATCTACCAACTCACACAATGTTGTCTACATAGTTGATTATAGCCCAGTCTCAAGGAGAAGACGCCCGTGTCCCAGCAGTGGGGACATTATAGCCTCATTGCACTTATAGTAAGCTACTCAAGCAAGGTGGGAGCATTTCTGGTTTCCCGCGGTACATTATGATGGTTGATCTACATATTTTTAGGATAAATCTTATTTAATTCCACATGATCCTCAGAAAGCATGTTAAGCCGTTGGTCTGGCTGTCATTTGTGCATCATTGACAGTCGTTACGGGTCGTCACAAGCCCGAAAATCTGACAGCCAGTCTTACCGGGGTATCGTATTACCTGGTTACTGGGTTATGGACAGACAGTTGCTCCATGTTAAATACTGGAATTCAGCTGCATCCAGTTAGACTGGAAGCCGACTCCAACATAGTTGGAAAAAGGCTAGGCGGATGATGATTCTTTACAAACTGTAAATATATTATGCAATGTTTATGTTTGATTTGGTTTTCAAAGCATTCATAATTAGGCTAATTGAATTTTTTACTCAATTAAAATACAATCACAGGGTTATTGAATAAGATTGGAGAATATAATTATTATGCAATCCCTCGAATTAGGAATGTTTTTGACTAAGTTGTTTTAAATCATGTTTTTTTTTAATTATTAAAAAAATACTTATCTTTGTCATCTTTATTTCGCAAAATTAAATTCATTAATTGCATTTTAATGTTTGCTTATTTTTCTATATGATAAAACTTAATAGCAAGAACCAACTTACTTGAAAACGATATTGAATTTTAGTAAAACATTTCAAGTTATTCCAACTTGAATCTTGTTTACAAATATTTAAGATTTTATTTCCTTTGAAACACACATACTCGCAAAAAACTTGGAAGAATGTTTGATTTTAATGATGTCATACATATCTTTTTAAATACCTAAAGACCATACATTTGATGCATTTGCTAACACTTTCAACCTTGTAGACATTATTCTTAAAAATTGAAGGTCATTTTGTGTTTGTTATTAAGCTAAAAACAAATGAAAACGCATTAAATAACAGAGCTGCATTTTCTATATACATTAACAATGAGTTCGTATACGAATGTTTTTTTCTTTCTTTCGTGTGGTTAGTGACTAACCAGGTGTCAGAGTTTTTATGCTGCCCATGGGCCTCTGACTTAGCTTCACATGCTGTTGAGAAATATCTCTCAGGCATACTGGTTTCCTCACGATGTTTTCCTTCACCGATTTTTAACCAAGTGATAGGTAATTATACAATACGCATATGAATCCGTAAAATCAGAGGTGCGTGTCTCGGGTTCGTACTCGAGACCTATGACTTGGCAGTCCGACGGTCACACCACTAGGCTATCACTGCTGTCTAATGTTATAGGTAATTTTTATATTGTTTATGTGTCCTTATTGTTCTAAACTTTTTAATGAATTTTGAAGCAGTTTTCACCATCATTTAGAGAATATAAACCGGAAGGTTTATATGTAAATCAATCTGCTTAACCTTTTCCCAACTATGTTGGGGTCAGCTTCCAGTCTAACCAAAAGCAGTATAATTTATTAGAAAAGACATAAGGTGATGAACCTGCGAGTTTTCTTTTTGTGTGAAAGAGTTACAAACATCCATACATCCAAATTTACATCCTCACAAACTTTCGCATTGATTTGATAATGTTAATTAAATAAACGTACAAGGCATAATACACACATCAAAAGTGTCTAGGGATCAACATATATTTTTGCAATAACTTTTCTCTTGATTGATATTAATTTAAATTTTCTTTAAGGATTCATCAAATAAAGTGTTTTCGTTTGTCACAGTAACGATAAACCAAGTCACCTTTGCATTAATAAAGAAATTTGCCATTTTCCTAATAAAGGGATTTTTGACATTTGAACCACTAACATTAAAGTTCGAAAAAAAGACTGAAATAACAGTTTTCTTTAAAATTTTATTGGGTAACTTAAACAATTAATAATCCGTGTTTCTACCGCGAACACTAACAACACAAGAACATCGGTTTGGCATACTCAAAATGAGTTCATCCAAATCACGCTGTGGAATGGCCGCCCATGTTCGTTGCAACAACAAAAAAAGGTGTTATCAGTCGACTTTGGACACGTTACCGAAGCACTGGTACCGTGGCTGAGCGCCATGAAGGACGGTATCGCTGCACCACACGGAGACAAGACCGATACATTCAAATCTTAACTCGAAGAGCTCCAACAATAACCGCCATGATGTTAGCCGTGAGGCTTCATCACTCTTCAGGGAACTTAATTAGCGACCAAACAGTCAGAAACCGCTTGCATGAAGTGAACCTTCATTCCCGAAGACCGCTACGGGTACCACCTATAGCAATGCACAATCGTAGGATTCGATATCAATGGGCTCTTGAACACAGAAATTGGGCAGAAGAACAATGGCGTTTCGTGTGCTTTTCTGATGAGTCTCGTTTTGGTATGAGACCGGATACAAGACGTATACGACACTGGAGAACGCCTGGACGCCAACAGCGATTAAAATCCTGCCAGGAAGTCCATCCTTATAGTGGTGGAACCATCATGGTATGGGCGGGTATTTGGATCGGCGGAAGAACTGAGTTGATTTGGATCAGAGGCAACCTCAACGCTCAAATTTATGCTGAGACGATTGTATCTGACGTCATCGTTCCTCTACAAGTGCAAATCGGTCCCTTATTTCAGTTAATGCATGATAATGCACGACCGCACACCGCAAGAGTTGTAAGACAGACTCTCGCCGCAGCTAACATCAATGTCCTGCCCTGGCCTGCTCAGTCGCCAGACTTGAACCCGATTGAGCATGCATGGGATATGCTACAGAGAAGAGCTCTGCCGAATATGGAGGGTATCCAGTTGCAAGAAGACCTTTTTTTGTTGTTGCAACGAACATGGGCGGCCATTCCACAGCGTGATTTGGATGAACTCATTTTGAGTATGCCAAACCGATGTTCTTGTGTTGTTAGTGTTCGCGGTAGAAAAACGGATTATTAATTGTTTAAGTTACCCAATAAAATTTTAAAGAAAACTGTTATTTCAGTCTTTTTTTCGAACTTTAATGTTAGTGGTTCAAATGTCAAAAATCCCTTTATTAGGAAAATGGCAAATTTCTTTATTAATGCAAAGGTGACTTGGTTTATCGTTACTGTGACAAACGAAAACACTTTATTTGATGAATCCTTAAAGAAAATTTAAATTAATATCAATCAAGAGAAAAGTTATTGCAAAAATATATGTTGATCCCTAGACACTTTTGATGTGTGTAGTTCTATGGAAGAGATAAATAAATCTATACCTACTGTATACAAAAGCGAAAGTTCACTCATTCATACATTCACTCACTCAGTGATTAAACACGAAGTCTCAAAAACTACTGGAGCTACGAAGATGGAATTTGTCACAGTGGTAGATTATGAGTAGGAGACGTCAGCTAAGAAAGGATATTAGGAAAGTCCCCCTGTAAAGGGGTGAAATAGGGGGTGGGAGTTTGTATGAAACATTTCAACATATAGCTAGCGCATACACTGCCCTTATATTTTGTTAGGTGCTATTCTAAGCTTAGTACCTGCAACACGCATACGTGTCGCCAAAATCTCTACTGAGTGCCTTCAACACGCATTGCAATGTATGAACAATAAACACACATTTGTGTTGAAGGCACTGGCTTAGAATGGATAAAAATGAGTGGTGACATCTATCTAGCCACATAGAAGCTACACTGATAGTGAGCGAAGTGTCAAAAGCTGACATGTGACGACACTATACGTCACACAAATCCTACATCGCGCAAACAGAGTTTACAGCGCGATCTAACATATAAACTCAGCCCCGACTAACAATTGTCGGGCAGTAGCCCGCTAGACGCAACACCTGTCTGGTTGGAGGATCCTCCCTTTTCAATTGAGGGACTTCCCATAAAGTTCCTCCATTACCACTAACAATGTAAGGAGCACGTATGTGTGTGTGGCACTGTGAGATAGAACAGAAAACACACAGCTGTAGTAACTAAATAATTGTTTTCTTTTTACCAGGGTGCCCGAATATGGGTGGAGCATCCAGAGAAAGTATGGGAGAGTGCCACGGTGACGTCAGACTACCGGTCTGGCGTCCTCATCGCCAAGATCGACCAATCCGGGGAGATTCGCCAGATAAAGGTCAGTATCCTGAAGAATCATCATCATTCTGATTCCCTTATGCCAATTTATTTGTGCTCGGCGCGTCAAGTCTTTTTCTTCCATACTTCTCTATTAGTCGTCATCTCGGTAGTCACTCCCTTTCCAGCCATATAATTTTTCACACAATCTATCCATCGTTTCCTTGGTCATCCTCTACTTGTATAACCATTCACATCCACATTCATACTCAAAACATGCCCTCCGCATAACATGCCCATACCATGACAACCGATTTCCACACAACTTTTCAGTCACCGATGTCATTTTCAGACTTCCTTTTATATCCTCACACATCCCTCTTAGCATTCTCATCTCAGCTGCATGCAATTGTCTTTCATTCATTCCTTTTGTGGCCCAACACTCTGATCCATACAAGACGGCAGGTCTAACCATGCTTTTATAAATCTTCCCTTTGAGTTTAAGAGGAATGCGGGGGTGGTATACTGAAGAATGTATAACAGTTTTTATTGGTTTCAATCAATAATCTAACACTAATATAATCATATTTACATTTAAAAGCTAAATATTCGTAATATTTACAGAAATAATAAGTATATAATCAAAGAGCATCAAAAAATTCGTAACTGTATAACATAATTATTATTAGTTCGTGCTTAGGATAACAACATCACGCCTTATTAGCCCGAAGGGTTAGGCAGAGTTGGTACCTATCACACCCACATTCCACCAGTTATGTTTAAGTCCCATGTAATAGGGGGCGAGCCTATTGCCATCAACCGGGTACACATCAAGACTCCGGGCTACTACGGAGAAATTCCTAATGGAAAAACCTAATTACACTTTGCCCGACCGGGGAATCGAACCCAGAACCTCATAAGTAGTAGGGCTTAGAATAATATAAACATGACGAGTTATGTTCAAGCGAATGAAGCAAGTCTACGACTCCGGGCCCCCACATTACTAAGAATTTTATTGGCTGATGAAACAATACCCTATAACTTTTCCCAACCTGGGAATTGAAAGCAAGACCCATGATAAACAGTTGAGCTTGCAGCTATAATCCAACGTGTCTTGTCGTTATTTATGTATTACGTGAATCTGTCAAAATATCAAATTTGACAGTACATCGTCAACCGTCAACCAATCATATTTAAAAACGATTATTAACAAAAGAAAATGTATTTATTGATACATAAAATATTAACATAATTTAAAAGCTAAAGTATCCATAATAATATGTACAATTATATAAAACGGGAGAGAAAAAAATAATAGGGCATCAAAAAATTCGTCCACATCGCTGTCAACAGGAAAGTTCCCAAAAAACTGGCAGCATTGAAAACATTGACCAATTATCTGCGTGAATCGGATTCTGAAGCTGAATGGGGCAAGGAGCGGGAAGCAATAGTCCTCAGGTATTGTCCTCTGTTAGGAAATAAATTCCACTTTCACGAGCATCAAAATTAATAGTAAAATGCTAAAACGCATAAGACGATACAAAAATTCGGACATTGACAAGTGACTTGTTTTGACAATAGTCCTGTCAGTCGATGACATTTTTTTTTGTTTTTTTTAAAGTCATTGTTATGATAGACTCTTTGTTACTTAGTTATCGATGGGATGCCAGTGTAATGCTTTGTACACACGCAGCGACTTAAAGCTCGGCACAAACGAGCGACTGACTTAGGGTCGGCACAAAGAACAACAGGCCACAGCCAAGGGTTACCGCTACTCCGGAACATAAACGGCCAAGGAAGGAACATGGATGGGTTTTAGTCAGTAAGAGTCTGACACTCCCTTCCGCTCCACCCAGAGCGGGAGGAGTCATTTCAAGAATTCCCACCCTCAAAAAAAAAACCACATGCTTTTTCTGGGCTACCGAGAGCTGTGGTCGGTGGCTCATTGGCTTCAAGCCTTGAATACTGCTTATTGGTCTAGTAACTGCAAGGGTGACTACTGTCATATGTTCGGGGCCTGGTTCGGCCTAAGTCATTAGCAAATTCTCAGCAAAAGCTTTGGTAGAGTAGGTTGTGCCCGGTCTATGGCAAGCTCGCCTCCGATAACATAGGACTTCGGTTTGGCGAAATGTGGGTTTACTAAAATAATTTAATAATAATAAATTGCTTTGTTTGGAACAACAAAGGAACCATTTTTGTTAGTACACACCATAGATACTACAACAACTTACATACTAAGGTTAGTAACACATTGAGGCAAGTTAGGCCCAGCACATATGGCGCAACGCAACTGCAACGAAACTGCAACTTTTAGTTACTTTTGAGTTTCATTTGAGTTTATGCCATTGACTCCTTTGAGAGACCGCACATGACGCGACCATTTTGAAACCGGTTAGAAACGCATTGCAAATCAGTTGCATTGGAACCGGCGTGCTGGAAACTCATATTTGCGTTTCATTGGGTTTGGCGCAGTGTTATATCCAAAATGTTCAATTTTGCTTTGAAGTTAAAATGTGGAAAACGACTGAAACTGGTTTCAAACTAATAATTTCAAAAGGGTTTAGGTGCAGTTGCGTTGCGCCGTATGTGCTGGGCCTTAGTGAGTCATGTACTTACTAGGATTCCGCATGAGATGCCTCAGTACAGAAGCTCTCGGGTCCTCAGCCAGAACTTTCAGGATGCTATTGCTACTCCCCCGAATTCTCACAAGCGATTCCATTCTTTTTCCTGATGATAGCATGGAAGCCATCTGTAATCGATTGGGCAAATATCCTCGAGGCACTGCAGAAACGAGGGAGTTTCAACATCGTCGCCCCGTTTTTTTGGGTCTGAAATCACCAAATAACTTCTCCAGCTCTGGGGGCAGCGTTAGAGCGTGTCAGACTTCTGCTCACTAAAAACCACCCATGTTCCTTCACTTGCCTGTGCCTAGGGCCACGGTATCTCTTTCCAAAGAACCCGTGACCCTGACAGGCGCCTACCTACCTGCCGTATAATGTAACCTTTATTCTCAACAGATCAAGGATGAGGGCAAGATGCCGCCTCTACGGAACCCTTCGCTACTCATCGGGCAGAACGACCTAACATCCTTGTCATATCTACACGAACCTGCTGTGCTGCATAATCTAAGAGTTAGGTGAGCATACATTTATGTTTGTAGGTAAAGATAAACTACTAAAGTAAGGCCAACGAGAAGCGATACGAAAGATCATTAACCTAAAAAACAACTGTGGCGTTGACAATCTAATATCTATCTCTTTCCATCTTGCGCCTTTGTCGTAATGTCTCGTTCTCCCGGCAAAAACATGACAACGTCAAGACGGGTTCGCCAACATTCGGGCGGCCATTTTTTTGCCATTTTTCCATTTACATTTGGTATCGCTTCTCGTTGGCCGTACTTTATATCAGGCTAAGTACTGGTCTTCGCATGACTTGACCAAGATTATATCTGGACATTAAAAGAGACGGTGACCTCTGTGTTTGTTTCGGTCTCTCTTGTCAGAGTAGTCAGTTAGGAAACTCCGACCTCATCTAGTTTAAGAAATAGTTATTTGTTATGCAAGGCTGGAAAGTTGATTTTTGGCGCGAGTACTTCTATTGAAACCTGAGTAAGCGAAGGATTCTAGGGTTGAACCATGAGCGAAACGAGTGGTTCAAATATAGAATCCTGAGCGTAACGAAGGTTTCAAAGGTACGAGACGCAGAAAAGCTTTGCTGCCGAGCGCAACACACAATTTTTCACCTCACTACAGCGAGGAAACTGCTAGGTGCAAGAAAACAGGTGTTGTTGAGTTTTATTTTGTTCGAGCGTCTCAGATACATTGAATCATGTGAAGAAAATAACAGATACTTGGCAATGTATCTTATGAGTAACATAGAATTAAATACCCTGTATTTTGTTCTATATCCTACTTGTCCTCTAAGGAGAATGAAAGAAAAAAACGAATTTAATACAAATAACTAACTAATTTAATTTAATAAATATTTATTTTTGCGAAGCAAAGGATTAAATAACATATTATATTAGTATTTATTTTATTTAAAAAATTAAACTTAAATTACTACACAATTGGGTATTTGACAGGGGGGTAGTATTTTTATGGCATAATTATTCAAATGTGTCACAGATTTTTTTAATCAAATGGAATACTTATTAACATTAATTCCAATTTTACAATTATATCCTCGCAAAATATTTAATTTCTGTACTGTGATGGAAGTTTTTAAGGTGAGCGGTATTATTTAATATTTTATTTTAGACCGTGTCATGCATTTTCAGTGGACTGGCAGTATAGAAAATTATTAAATAGAAAGGTTCGAATTTTAAAAACTCTTTCCACGCTAGAGAGCAATTATCGATTTTCGGCTCAGATTTCGAATGACAAACAGACTCTTTCCGAGCCTGTGAGGTGAAAACATTATTGACACCGGCGAAGGGAGCCTACACCATAACAAAGCGCCACCAAGACTCACAACGCATGTTGATGCTGGCCTGCTACTGAAGACAAATACTTACAACTACATAACACAAGCTTTTTCATAAGGTTGTGACTCCAAGTTAGATGCGCTATGATGATGCGCCGCCGCGAGGTAGCTGTGCGAGGAAGTGCGCTTATTGTAGGTACTCTGCTCTGCCCATAGCTACACCAATCGCGACGATCCATAGCAGCATCCAGAGCATGCATCTATCCATATAAAAAACGTAGCTTTGCAGACCCCGTTTCCTCCAGTGCTATGATAAGTGGACCAATGAATATGATTGGTGGATATCAAACGCATCCATAGCAACGTAGCATAGTATATCTCTGGTGGAAAGGGACCCTTTTTTACTGAGCGTGGGAAAACTTCTATTGACTCCTCTCGCTCTGGGTGGAGCGGAAGGAAGTGTTATACTCTTACTGACTAAAACCCATCCATGTACCTTCCTTAGCCCTTTATGTTCCGGCGTAGCGGTAACCCTTTCGGACAATCCCACTGAATATAACATGGCCTGCCCTTCCAAAATTCAAAACGTTTCAAAGTAATTACAAAGCGCCACTAAGACTCGCATGTTGCTCAAACTCAAAGCATTTATTTAAAAAAAAACAATTACAGGCACTTTTGAATTGTCAAGGGGGTCGGTCAGTCAGAAAGATGAAGCTAGTAGCCCATTCCAAAGCAGTAGGTACCTATGGAGAAGAACTGGCAAGAAACTCCATGGACACTCTTTTAAATCAAAATATGTTTACAAAAACTGGGTTACATCACTCATGTTGAAATATACACGTGAGAACGATGCAGAACTTAATAAAAGCGTCCATAATTTCAAGATTTAAAAAAACAATTCAAAATTAATTTAAATATTAAAACAGCCGTGGCAGCTAAGAGGTGACCAGTCCCTACTGACGGCGCCCGTTCATGAACATGAGTGCTGCCGGCCATTCGAGTATTATATACAGTGTGTTAGGTTAAACGAGGGACATACTTTCAGGGGGTATAAAAATCATGAAATTGAACAACTTTGACTATGGCACCAACTCTGCAATATGAAAAAAATATCAGATGCGAACATTTTACTGAATAGCTGAGATTTTTTTGAGGAAATCATAGGAAATCATCAAATGACCTCTCCCGCTCTGGATGGAGCAGGAGTATCAGACTCTTACTGACTAAAACCCATCCATGTTCCTTCCTTAGCGATAACCCTTTCGGACCATATCCGACAGGCGTCGGCCATAACGGGTCTCTTCTTTCATGCTGACATCTCTTTAAGCGCGCGTGGAAGGTCGGCTTCCTGACTAATACATATAAAAAAGGGATTTCCTCCATTAAGAATAATTCAGCTCAGCTCGTGGCCAGTTAAATGATAAACCAGTTCGTTTCCGTACTATGTACAAACTACGTTCATGACGAAATCATGAATCATGTCGCAGATAACGATTGATAACGTTTGCATTGCTACAATCATACAATGGTTATTGTATGTGAAATCCGTGCCCTGATTATTACTATAGGAATATGGGATTTGTTTATTTACTCGTACAGCTTTTGCTGCATACATTTTTTGGCGTTTTCTGAAAGTCAAAGCCAACGAAAAGAAATGGTTCATGTGGTTAATACTAGTCATTTCGAGCAATAGTTAATACTAGGTCTCTAGAGACAAGTGGGGAATATAATAATGCGGTTACCAAAATGAAAACGATGACAAATGGACTGTATGTTTTGGTGGTTGTTGGAATGAAATAAAACTAAAGCTCAGTGTGATAAGAGATTTAAATGGGAAAAATGATAAAAAATAACATAAATGGCGACCCGGTTGTCGCTGACATAAGCAACAGGGTCCGCGTACGAAGTCGCGGGCAGAAGCTAGTAGTTACTATGGCACAAAAGTTGTAGGATTGCTCTAATTCAAGTATTCAAGCTGAGAAAACAATAAAGTTTTTTTATACTTTCAGAAAAGGCCCTATAAATGATTTCCTTTTTGGTTGTTATTACGGGCAGTCATAATCCTACTTGCCACAGATGCGGTTTTTTTTTAATAGATAGAGTGATTCAAGAGGAAGGTTTATGTGTATAATTTGTCGCCATATTTTGCGTGCGAAGCCGCGGGCGCAAGCTAGTATTATTATACATGTTAAAGTTTGTGAGGATGTATGGGTGTTTGTTACCCTTTCACGCGAAAGCTACTGAACGGGTCTAGATGAAATTTGGCACAGAAATAGATTATAGTCTGGAATAGTTTTTTTTTATCCCGATAATACGTGCCCGTGGGATAAATTTAGTACAATTATATATATAAATGTAGACCACAGCCCAGTCTTCTTTCTCTCTCCCATCCCGCCACCTCCTTCGTGAGCATAACTTTTTCGCAGAAGGAGGTGACTGCCTCCCACTCCCTCTCGCCCCGGACCATGGCTTGCACCAGGGCCGGGCGCGAAAGGTCGCCGCCGCCGATCGCCTCTATGAGGACACGGCGGTGTGTGCTCTACCGTGTCCTTTGGGCGATCCTCAGGCGGGAGGAAACGCCCGGGTGTGACCACTTCACACCCGGGCGTTTTCTCCCGCCTGATGATGTGCAGGAACCTCCCGAAACAACCATGTCCGGTGAGGACCTGCGTCAGGCGGTAGGTGAGGGCGCCGTGACGCCTCTCTAGCCACTCCTCAAAGAGGGGCCTTACCGCCACTATCGTGGCGTGCCCTCCTGCGTGAGGTCCTCCCGTCCCAGCCGCCGCAGGAGACGCCCCGGGCGTCGGGAGCCACGTGACTACTCCCGGCCACCGTAGGCGCGGGCCTGCGGATGGTGAGTAATGGGTGACTCACCGTCCGATCAGCACCAGACCCGTGCCGTACGGCGCGTATATTATATGTTCCACGCGCGCCTCAAAGAGATGTCAGCATATGAAGGGGCCCCTCAGGCCTAAGCCTGCCGGGTAAGCGGGATTGTCCGAAAGGGTTACCGCTACCCCGGAACATAAAGGGCTACGGAAGGAACATGGATGGGTTTTAGTCAGTAAGAGTCTGACACTCCCTTCCGCTCCACCCAGAGCGGGAGCAGTCATTGGATGATTTCCCAGCCTTAAAAAAAAAAACCAGTCTTCTTCTTTTCGTGTGGTTAGTGACTACCCTGGTGTCAGAGTTTTATGCTGCCCATGGGCCTCTGACTTAGCTTCACATGCTGTTGAGAAATATCTCTCAGACAGTTTACTCACGATGTTTTCCTTCACCGATTTTAATCATTGATAACTATACAATACGCACATGAATCCGTAAAATCAGAGGTGCCTTTGGTTCGAACTCGAGACCTGTGACTTGGCAGTCCGACGGTGTGACCGTCGGACTGCCAAGTCACAGGCTATCACTGCTATGCACAGCACAGTAACTGGGTAATATGATACTCCTTGGTAAGACTGGCTGTCAGACGTGTCGTTGTCTTTCGAATCATGTTTGAATTATATTATTACAAGCAGATTACAACCCGAATTGTCAAAAGCCATGGACAAAGCTAGTAAAACTATAAAATGAATGATATAATGCAATGTTTTAACAACACAATCGTTCAATAAATGATCATTGGAGTCGAATGATGTTAGATATTTCTAATGAGCTTTAATATATTTCTATTGCTTTGAGTCAAATAGGGTTAACTTGAAATCGATTGTTTTAAAAAGTATTCTTGTGTAGTTGTCCAAAGGCGTTGACTTCTCTATGGAGATCTACGTTTTGGAATGGGCAACTAGCTTCATATTTCTGACTGACCGACCCCTTTTTTTTGTAAGTGGGAAATCATCCATTGACTCCACCCGCTCTGGGTGGAGCGGAAGGGAGTGTCAGACTTTACTGACTAAAAGAAGAAACCTATTAACTATTGACTTAAAGACCCCCAGATTATAGGTATAGAGAAACGCAGACTTCGGCAGCGAATTCCACTACTTAGCTGGACGCATAATGCCGGGTAAGCGGGATTGTCCGAAAGGGTTACCGCTACCCCGGAACATAAAGGGCTACGGAAGGAACATGGATGGGTTTTAGTCAGTAAGGGTCTGACACTCCCTTCCGCTCCACCCAAAGCGGAAGCAGTCATTGGATAATTGCCCAGCCTTAAAAAAAAAGGCAAGCGCGCTTCACCGTCGACTTCATCGCTTACTATCAGATGAGATAATGGTCAAGCGCGAGCCTATTGATAATAATCTACATATACTAATATTATAAAGCTGAAGAATTTGTTTGTTTGAACGCGCTAATCTCTGGAACTACTGGCCCGAATTGAAAAATTATGTTTGTGTTGGATAGTCCATTTATCGAGGAAGGCTATAGGCTATGTAACATCACGCTACGACCAATAGGAACCGAGCAGGGGATGAAATCGCGCGGGAGCAGCTAGTAAAAAATAAAAACCGGCCAAGTGCGAGTCGGACTCGAAGTCGTCGCGCACGAAGACTTCCGTACCATTATCTATATTAAATCACGTCTGTTGTATGTGAGGCCCCTTAAATATTTATTTTATTCTATTTTTTAGTATTTGTTGTTATACGGCAATAGAATTACAGTAAAACCCGTTTAAGACGATTTCACAGGGACTCAACCAAAAACGCGTCTTAAGCGGGAAAGCGTATTATGCGGGATATAGGGTAATAAAAAACGGACCTACTACATACGTATGTATTAATATTAGGTATTGAATTGTACATTTAAAAATTATGTACGTATATAAAGTGCCGTGTATCTATCACGTTATTTAAAATAATCACTTATTTTAGTTTGACAAAAAGATTTTGAGGCATTAGAAATTACATGATTTTCAAAGTAATTTAACTTTTGTAGTGCGACTTCGCTTTGATTCAAAGAAGTTACATAGCGTCTTAAATCATTAACTGCTGATAATGCCTGGGTGTGTGACAAAATCGGAGTCGCCAACCCGGCCGCACGCATACGTTCGGTCGCCGCAGTTCAGTCAGTCCGCTGGCCGCTGCCGCAGAGGTAATATGTGTTGGCGTTAGGCGTATTAAACGGAATGACGAATCGTATTAAGCGTTAAAGAATGTATGAAAACATGTCTCAAGTTGCAGGGACTGATGCAAAATGGCGTATTATGCGAGAAATCGTATTAAGCGTGATCGTATTAAACGGGTTCTACTGTACATCATCTGTGAAAATGTCAACTGTCTAACTGTCATGGTTCATGAGATACAGCCTGGTGACAGACAGACCGACGGATAGCGGAGTCTTAAGAATAGGCTCCCGTTGTATTCTTTGCGTATGGACCCGTTAAAAAATCACAATACATATATTTTGTCAGTTTTTAATAAACATGTATGAATAACTGGACAAGAATTTCACAAATATTTAAAAACTCTGTTATGTCATAATCTTGTAAGTACGTGCCACTTGTCCAAACACTGAATCATGTATGGCATTGTTAGACTATAAATATTTGTTGCTGATAAACGAAAAATCAAACTTAGCTCGTTATGTTTAGAGTTCAAAATGGAGTGTTTTTTTTATTTGTGATTTGACCTTTTGATAGTGAGCGCTGCGGTATTTATTTATTTTATAAATATCGCAGCATTATGCTGTGATAGGGCCTTTTCGGCCTCGCACAGGTCTTTGTTTTTTTTTCATTTAAATTTTTGCCTTAATTTTTTATTGTTTTTTTTTCTGTGTATCCTGTGCGTGCCTTGAATAAAATATTTTTTTTTCTTTGGGGTTGGGCGATGGGGTTTAGAGTCCCTGTCTATACTGTAGGTAAAGAATTTCCCGAGATACCTAGAAATCCCTAATAGAACAATTTTAATAAAACTACCCGACCCGGAAATCGAACCCAGGATAAGGTTCAATGTACAGAGCCAGCCTATCAAGTTACCCCAATCTGTCAAATATCTTTAATAGTTTTTCAACTTTATCACAACAGCAAAAAGTTCATGTTCGATTGGGAAAAAAATTACAGTTAAGAATACTCAGCAACAGTCAGTTGAACTGAAGGGTTAATCGACTTTTGTTGCTCACCGTACCTACCATACATACTAAACACTAATATACTTGTTCCTATGTGTTTGTTATTTCTGTGCGTCTTAATTATTTGCCGCAAATAAACCTTTTTTCTGAGTCTGAGAGATTCTCAACAGCATGTGAAGCTAAGTCAGAGGCCCATGGGCAGCATAAAACTGTGACACCAGGTTAGTCACTAACTACACGAAAAGAAGAGAACCTTTTTTCTTTATTAAGAAACATAATATTTATTTTTAAACAATTCGTTTTGTCCACAGATTTTGCGATCGCAACGCCATCTATACGTACTGCGGCATCGTGTTGGTTGCCATCAATCCTTACTACGATTTACCAATTTACGGTAAGTCTAGAAATAGCTTATGACATATAAGTTAAGTAATAACAGCTGCACGAGTCGATCCATCAGCTTAAGCTACGCTTGCCGGGGTTGGCCGTCGATGGGTGACCATCTTTACATACATAGACTCCTCCGTGACTCGGAAAGCACGTTAAGCCGTTGGTCTCGTTGCTCGGTCATTTGTGCATCTTTGACAGTCGTTACGGGTCGTCTGAAGACTGAAAGTCTGGCAGCCAGTCTTACCAAGAGGTATCGTATTGCCCAGTTATTGGGTTGTGGAGGTCAGATACGAAGTCGCTCCATGTGAAATACTGGTATTCAGCTGCATCCGGTTAGACTGGAAGCCGACCCCAACATAGTTGGGAAAAAGCTTAGCAGATTGATTGATGCTTATGCCATATGCTTATATGCAATAGGCTCGCCCCCCATTACATGGGACTTAAACATAACTGGCGTTTGGGTGTACACCACTATAGGTGAATCTCTGCCTAACTCTTCGGGGAATAGAGTCGTGATGTTGTGTGTACAAAGAGGGACTAGTGATAAGACGAGCAATGTCGTCATGAAAAGATGGTCACCCATCCACGAAATGGCCTCGGCAGGGGCTGCTTAGCCTGATCGATCCCTTGCTATGTTAACATCTGCCTAGCCTTTTCCCAACAATATTGGGGCCGGCTTCCAGTCTAACCGGATGCAGCTGAATACCAATATTTTACATAGAGCGACTGCCTATCTGACCTCCATCCTCCTCGCAATGCGATACCTCTTGGTAAGACTCGCTGTCAGATTTCGGGCTTCTGACGACCCGGAACGACTGTCAGAGATGCACAAATGACAGCCGGGACCTCCATCCACAGCTAACCCCGCCAATCGTAGCTTAACTTGATGGATCGACCTGTACGGCTGTTAGTACTTAGCTACGAGCTCCTGATATTATAATATAAAATATATTTAATTCCTCACCAGGTGATGAAACTATAATGGCGTATCGCGGTCAGGCGATGGGCGACTTAGATCCGCACATATTCGCCGTGTCAGAGGAGGCGTACACCAAGCTAGAGCGGGAGAGGAGAGATCAGAGTATTATTGGTAAGTCTTTGTCATTCATACTATAAACCTTTTGAACGCCAGAGCACGCGCGTGCCCTCCACGCCCAGCTACAAATATATTTCATCTTGTTATCCTGAATTTCAGCACACAAAAACAGCACATCAGGCTACCCCAAACTGTCAAATTTCTTTGATAGATTTTCAACTTTATTACAAAAGGATAAGATTCATGTTCGATTGGGAATATTTGACAGTTTGGAATAGCATGATGTGCTGGCGTCTGTATTAGCTGCTGCCGGCGTAGTCCCTAATTATTTTAATAAAACAAAAGTAGCCTAAGTTATTCCTTGTTATATCAGCTATCAGCCAGTGAAAGACCCGTCAAAATTGGTCCAGGCAATTAGAGACAGGCGGACAAAAATGAAGAAAAATTGATTTTTTGTTATAAGTACCGTATATTCTTTCCTACAGATGTTATTTTGGCGTTTGTTTCTACTAGAAATGTTTGTAAATGAATAATAATATCCTTGGACATTTCACACAGCGCCAGATAGTCCCAACCTAAGCAACATAATGCTTGTGTGTTATGGTAAGATGGCTGATAATCTACTTATTATAGATAGAAAAACACCCAGATCCGGAACAAATACTTGCAGGTCGAGCAAATATTTGTTCCGTGCGGGAATCGAATCCGCGATATGCTGCGCGGCAGTAAATCGCTCAAACACTGCGCCAACCGTGTCGTCATTAATTCAAAACTATACTCTAGTCTTATTTGATTTTTAACTCTCACAGTGAGCGGTGAATCCGGCGCTGGTAAGACAGTATCAGCTAAATACGCGATGCGATACTTCGCGGCGGTGGGTGGCAACGCCAGCGAGACGCAGGTCGAGAGGAAGGTGCTAGCTTCCAGTCCTATCATGGAGGTAAGATATCATTCAGACTCCCATTGCTATAGTAATAATAATAATAATATCCTTGGACATTTCACATAACGCCTTATAGTCCCAAGCTAAGCAACCTAATGCTTGTGTTATGGTAACGAGATGGCTGATAAACTACATACTACTACACTATACATATATACAGGGTGGAATTTTGTAATGCCCCCTGGAGGGAAAGTACTCTTAATACTGTAGATAGAAATTTTTACTCAAAGGAAACATTCCTTTATTTTTGAATAGAAAGAAAACTGCATTCAAAGATTTCCAAAAAATCGCTTGCCACACCCGGGAATCGAACTGACTAAAATCTGCAAAAAGTACACACTGTACTTTTATTGCCGCGATCGTTAGTATCAATTATAAGAATTAAATCTCTCGAACAAACTTGATAAATTAAATGATAGGAAAACCATGAAATCTTTAATTATTTACAAAAAATTGTAAACTAATTAATTAGTTGCTCGAAATGGGGTCCATTTTCTTGGATACACAAATGTGTTCTTCTAACAAATTCATTTCTTGTAACCTTTAATAACGTGTTGTGGTGAATATTATAAATCGTATTCTGAACTTCAACTCTCAACTCGTTTACATTCGCATAAGATTTAATGTAAATTTGGTTTTTAACATATCCCCATAAAAAAAATCTAAAGGGGTGAGATCTGATGATCTCGCAGGCCATCTGATTGTGCCGTTTGTACCAATCCAGGTATTCGACATTTCGATACAGTGTAAAAATTGTTCATGAAATAAATAAATAATAATAATAATATTAAAGGTATTTATTTAGAAGAATACATTTGTGTATCCAAGAAAATGGAGCCCATTTCGAGCAACTAATTAATTAGTTTACAATTTTTTGTAAATAATTAAAGATTTCATGGTTTTCCTATCATTTAATTTATCAAGTTTGTTCCAGAGATTTCATCCTTATAATTGATACTAACGATCGCGGCAATAAAAGTACAGTGTGTACTTTTTGCAGATGTTAGTCAGTTCGATTCCGGGGTGTGGCAAGCGATTTTTTGGAAATCTTTGAATGCAGTTTTCTTTCCATTCAAAAATAAAGGAATGTTTCCTTTGAGTAAAATTTTCTATCTACAGTATTAAGAGTACTTTCCCTCCAGGGGGCATTAAAAAATTCCACCCTGTATATACATATATAAACTACATAATACTACTACAGCTATATAGTGAGCGGTGGCAAGACACAGGAGGCACTTTACTTTGAGTAAATAATATCATCACCGCCAGAGCATAAACGCACGCGCGTGCCCTCCACGCCAAGCTACAAACTTATTTCTTCTTGTTATCATGAATTTCCCAATATTCATGGTGTCTTTTAATTTTTTTCATGTCATTAAATACGTACGAAAGCTTAAATTTTTAAGATATCTATATAAACACACACAAAAGTAATGATTTAACTGTTTATTTCGTGTTATAGTTTTGTTGCCATTGTCAGATTTAGCGGGAATGAAGGAACATGGTGGAAAGTCCCTCCACAGAAAAAGGGAGGATCCTCCAACCAGACAGGTGTTGCGTCTGGCAAGCCAATGCCCGACAACTCTTAGTCGGGGCTGAGTATATATGTTAGATCGCGCGGTAAACTCTGTTTGCGCGATGTAGGATTTTGTGTTACGTATAGTGTCGACACATGTCAGCTATTTGACACTTCGTTCGCTATCGGTGTAGCTCCTAAGTGGATGGATAAATGTTGCTTGTCACGTATATGTCACAATGGCGTTCAAAAGGTTAATAAAACCCGTTTCTTCTTCTCCAGGCAATTGGAAATGCAAAAACAACTCGTAACGACAACTCGTCTCGTTTCGGGAAGTTCATAGAGATTCACTTCGACAACGTGTACCGGATATCCGGTGCGAGTATGCGTACCTACCTGCTGGAGAAGTCGCGCGTCGTGTATCAGAGCTCGGGGGAGAGGAACTACCACGTGTTCTACCAACTATGCGCTGCTGCGAGGCAAATGCCTGAATTACAACTAGGTAAGTAATTTCCTCTACTAGAAATATTTTATAAGTATTTTTTATACTGGGTGTAACTGAAAGGGTATATACAAACAAAAGCATATGCTACAGACCACCAAACTGATCAACTTTTACTATGGGACCAACTCCGAAATCGTGAAAAAAATCAGCTGTTCCCTACATTTTGACGAGTCACGTGACCAAAATTTTATAGAACAGCTGATTTTTTTCTTGCGACGAAGTAAAAGTTGTTCAGTTTGGTGGTCTGTAGCATATACTCGTGTATGTATGAACCCTTTCGGTTACACCCTGTATAAGCACGTTAAGCCATTGGTCGCGGCTGTAATTCGTGGATCTTTGACAGTCGTTACGGATATCCAAAAGCCTGAAAATCTGACAGCCAGTCTTACCAAGGGGTATATTACCCAGTTACTGACTTGGTTGTGGAGGTCACATAGGCAGTCACTCCATCTACCTGAGGGCGTCTCTCACAACGATTCCCGTAGCGCGGTCTCCACTCCAGGACTCGTCTGCTCCACTGGCCAACCATCCTGCAATAATCATGGCCAGCCCACTGCCACTTCCGTTTGCTTACTCTGCAAGCTGCCGTGAACTCCGCTTCTTTTCCGGATAATTTTATTTCTAACTTTAACCTTCAAAGTCACTCCGAGTGACTACGTCTTATAGAAGTAGTATTTTAATATTGCTAGTTTTATCGCGGCTAAATGCCTGTGTGATTCATTGCAGATCATCAGGAATCGTTCCACTATTTGAACCAAGGCGGCAGTCCAAATATAGACGGTGTTGATGATCTCAAGACCTTTAATGAGACGAGGAGTGCCCTCACCACATTAGGTAAGTACTCTATACGTAATTTGTCCTAAAAATCACCCATAAAAGGGCACCAGAGGATGGACTTACTCATGAATATTAAGGAAACAAAAAAAGAAAAAAATATAACCTATTACTAATAAACGTACATATATATAAGGTGACTGGTAATTAGTGACCGATATTTAAACACGTGATTGTACTCATGATTACAATCAACTTTCCCAAAAGAAACTTTTTTTGTATACTCAATAGCTGCTAACAGCTGATCGGCGCGAAGTTCATTGAACTTTGCGCGCGCCAGTTGTATTGTGATAAAAATAAAACTATTGAGTATACAAAAATAGATAGAGTGATTGAAGAGGAAGGTTTATATGTATAATTCGTCGACATAATATTATGCGGGCAAAGCCGCTGGTGGAAGCTAGTACTGTATAAATTTATTCTGATCCTCACAGGAGTATCAGAAACGGAGCAGCGTGACATGTTCACGATCCTATCCACTATCCTCCACCTGGGTAACGTGGAGCTGAGCGCGTGCGACCCTGACGCGCCGGCAGGTGATGACAGCGATGATGGCGCTTATATTAGTGTGAGTAGCAATAGATTTAAGGCTGATTTCACCAACCAAACTGAACCCAATCAACACATCTAAGTGCCAATTTCACCAATGACATAGAACGCGATCAACACATCTAAGTGCCAATTCCACCAATGACACTGAACGCGATCAACACATCTAAGTGTCACTTTCACCAATGGCACTGAACTCGATAAACTCATCTAAATGCCAATTTCACCAATGGCACTGAACGCGATCAGCACATCAGTGTCAATTTCACCAATGGCACTGAACGCGATCAAAACATCGTAAGTGCCAATTACACTTAACGCGATCAACCTAAGTGTCAATTTCACCAATGGCATGAACGCGACCAAAATTTCTGACTGCCAATTTCACCAATGACATTGTACGCGATCAACACATCTAAGTGCCAATTTCACCAATGGCACTGAACGCGATCAACACATCTATAGCAGTGCTAGCTTGGTGGTGTGACCGTCGGACTACCAAGTCATAGGTCTCGAGTTTGAACCCAAGGCACGCACCTCTGACGGTCCGAATTCATGTGCTTATTGTATAATTATCACTTGCTTAAAAATCGGTGAAGGAAAACATCGTGAGGAAACCAGCATGTCGGAGAGATATTTCTCAACAGCATGTGAAGCTAAGTCAGAGGCCCATGGGCAGCTAAAAAACTCTGACACCAGGTTAGTCACTAACTACACGCCGAAAAAGAACACATCTAAAATACGTACAAGAACTGTCAGTATCAATATTTCATAGAAAATGATGACACTCTTAAACGTAATTATAGTGTTACCAGATTTGATTAACCGTTTAACCGCCCCAGTTGGATTAATACGATAAATCTTTTTGTGTCCGTGCCGCCTGAGTCGTGTTTATACGACTGAGAATCTATGTTCAGTTTACATTTTTTATGTAATTGCAAGACAATCATCATCTGCCTAACCTTTTCCAAACTATGTTGGGGTCGGCTTCCAGTCTAACCGGATGCCGCTGAATACCAGTATTTTACATAGAGCTACTGCCTATCTGACCTCCACAACCCAGTAACTGGGCAATACGATACCTTTTGGTAAGACTGGCCGTCTGATTTTCGGGCTTCTGACGACCCGTAACGACTGTCAAAGGTCCCGGGACCAATGACTTAACGTGCTTTCCGAGCCACGGAGGAGTCTGGATATGGTTAAATGGTCACCCATCCACGGACCAACCCCGGTAAGCCTAGCTTAACCTGATGGATCGACCCGACGGTCACACCACTAGGCTATCGATGCTATAGATGTGTTGATCGCGTTCAGTTTGAAACTTTTAATAAAACTATGTATTTTTTTTCTTTTCTGCAGTCGAACGACAAACACCTTGCCGTCGTGTGTTCGTTGCTCGGCATCCCTATAGCTGAGCTGTCTCGCTGGCTCACACACCGACGAATAGCATCTGCACATGAGGTAATGTATACACAGTGATTTTTAATTACTTGTTAATTAATCGGTTGTCTTGTATGGGCATGTTATGCGGAGGAATGAGGAAAATGTTGTCAGGAAAGTTTTGAGTATAAATGTGGATGGCTATGCAAATAGAGGGAGACCAAATAAACGATGGATCGATTGTGTGAAAGTTGACATGGCTACAAAGGGAGTGACTACCGAGATGACGACTATTAGAGAAGTATGGAAGAAAGACATGTTGCGCCGAGCACAAATAAATTGGGATAAGGGCAGGAGAATGATGAATGATGATATTAACCTTTCAGGGGATGAGAGTACTCATGATTATAAACAAGTTTCTCTATAGAACCAACTACAAAATAACAAAAAAAAATATGTCTCATACATTTTCGTAGATTAAATATTGCATTTTTGTATGAAAAAGCCGTTTCTTTTTCGCCATTTCAGAGTTGGTCTCATAGTGACAGTTGCTCATAATCATGGGTACTTACTGAAAGGAAACCATTTTAAATCCTTAAAATAGATTATTTTACTTAAAGGAAACATTCCCTAAAAAAGAAATAAAACTGCATTTACGAATTTCTCGAAAAACTTTTACTTCAGAATCCAAACCGGGATTCAAACAAGCTAATTTATTGTTATATTACTTCTGCCCGCGACTTCGTCCGCGGAAAATTGCGATATACTGTAACTGTTTAGGCAGCGCATGCAAATAATTCTGTTTTCGGAGGTATTTCTTTCCGACTTGCTAGACGAAAATTGCGATAGTTCGGCTAATATGTATGATATAAATAAAATGTATAGCCTATAGCACTCAGGAATAATGTAGCTTTCTATCAGTGAATTTTTTTATATATATATTTAATAGATAGATTACTTACAGAACATATTGGCTAGTTCTAATGTGCTAGTAACTTGAGCATTCCCTTTCTTAGGTAATAGTATCCCGTATGGACGTCCAGAGGGCGTCGTTCGCCCGCGACGCGCTCGCTAAGAGGATGTACGGCGAGCTGTTCGCGTGGCTGGTACACGCTGTCAACAGGGCGCTGGACACAGGACATACCAAGAAGCACTTTATTGGTAACACTAGCTTATGTGTTAGGGAGGCCTGACGCAGGTCCTCACCGGACATGGTTGTTTCGGGAGGTTCCTGCACATAATCAGGTGGGAGGAAACGCCCGGGTGTCACCACTGCAAGGATCGCCCAGAGGACACGGTGGAGATCTGCCCCGCTTGGGCGGAGCACCGCCGTGTTCTCATAGAGGCGATTGGCGGCAACCTCTCGCGCCCGTGTCTGGTGCAAGCTATAGTCCGAAACGAGAGGAAGTGGGAGGCAGTCACCTTCTGCGGAGCAGTCATGCTCGCGAAGGAGGGGGCGGGATGGGAGAGAGAAAGGTCGCCCTGTTCCAGCCGCCGCGGGAGACGCCCCGGGCGTCGGGAGCCGCGTGACGACTCCCGGCCACCGTTGGCGCGGGCCTGCGGACGGTGAGTAGTGGGTACCGTCCGATCAGGACCAGGCCCGTGCCGGGGCGCGGAGTGTTCCACGCGCGCCTCAAACAGAAGCTTATGCAAGTATATTCGCCCGCGTGGGTACCGGAAATTATCCCACGGGAACTTAGAAATAAACTACGATCACAGTGCCCCCCCCCAAATTTAAAACGTTTGAAATTATTTGTGAAAGTAATTACAAAGTGTCACCAAGACTCGGTAGTATGTTCTCGTGGCATAATTTCTGACATTTACGCGGGCAAAGCCGCTGGCAGAAGCTAGTATTTTTATAAAAAATATAATCGTGTTACATTGATTTAAATTGGATATTGTTCTGAGTTGGACATAAGTTCAACTATTCTAGAAAAAAAGAAAGCAAAAAATGGATATTCTGCACAAACAAAACGCGCATATCAACAAAATGACAATTTCCTTAAGGTGAATGCTCCAACCAGCCCGCGAAATTCAAATTTTCTTAAGTTTTTTGCAATTTGCAGGCCAGTGATAGGTTGTATGTTGATGAACATTTGATTCGCGGCTATAAGACGTATGTAGTTACAGAATTATAATCATCAAAATCATTAATACAACCCTCCGAGCTCATAAAGGTGTAAAAATGACTTTTTACAAGGTCAAAGTCATTCCGGAACCTTTATGAGCTCGGAGGGTTGTATTAATGATTTTGATGATTATAATTCTGTAACTACATACGTCTACGAGTTGAATTTCGCAGGCTACCCTGGAACATCATCCTTAAATAAAAAATTTGTACCAGTTGGTCATTGATTTTTCTCGTATTTATTTGGATTTTGACATTGAGTTTCAATTTTTATTTTTTTGTAATCTTTTAACTCTGACATTGTTTATTTTTATTTTAGTGAACTTTTTAATATTTGACATTGTGATCTAATTCCTAATTTTTAGTATTTTTTTTTATAATTTTGACATTCCTATTTTAATTATATTTCCTGCGTAATGCCTGTAATTTTGTACGCCTCAAATGGCAAAACATGTAGCTCCTTAATTTATTCAAGACCTATAATCTGTACTCATGTTTTACAAAAACAAATATCATTGTATCATTTCGAAACAATAAACTTTGACATACAAAAACAACAACAACAACTATAACATTGTTCTCAGGTGTTCTGGATATTTATGGGTTTGAGACCTTCGAGATCAACTCGTTCGAGCAGTTCTGTATCAACTACGCGAACGAGAAGCTCCAGCAGCAGTTCAACTCACACGTCTTCAAGTTGGAGCAAGATGAATATATTAAGGTACTAGCTGACCCGACAGACGTTGTCCTTTTTTTTTTTTTTTTTTTGATCCGGGGGGAAAATCCTCATGGATGTCCCCCGCCCCGGGGAGGGCGGAGGGGTCTGTCAGACTCTTACTGACTAAAAACCACCCCGGGTGTTCCCTCTCACACCTTCGCCGGGGGTCGCGGGAATCAAAAAGAATTCTTCCGCAACCCCCGTGGTGCCGCAGCGGGCCTCGTCTCGGCCGAGCGGGAGTGAGGTGTACGACACTCCCCTCGTACCGTCTTGGAGGGGCGCGCGTGGAACACTACGCGCCGCCGCCTCGGGTCCAGATGTTGTTGTGGGGGGCGACGGACTAAACCCCGCGTCCGTCGCCCCTGGACCCATTTAGGGGGGCTGGAAGAGGGCATTGTCTGCCCTCCTCCGACGCCCGGTGCGCCTGCTGCGGGCCGGGTTGAGGGAGGTGATCTCCCTCTCCCGCTCCGCAGCCTCCTTCTGCGAAATGACTTGCTCGCAGAAGGATACCACCGCGTCCCAGGCCTGTTCACTGCCGACCATCGCGTTAACGACGGCCGGCAGCGACAGGTCGCTGCCTACTTCTGAGATGAGGGCACGGCGCGGCTCCAGCCATGCGGCACATTCTGCCAGCGTATGCCGTGCCGTGTCCTCCCGACAGTCGACGCAGTGGTGACACCGAGCGTCTGGCTCCCTGGTTATGCGACACAGGAACTTCCCGAAGCAACCATGCCCCGAGAGAACCTGTGTCGCCCGAAATGTCAGGGAGCCGTGCCTTCTTCCGAGCCACTCGCTGAGCACCGGTCGGATCGCCTCGATGGTGTTGAGGCCGGCGGTAGGGCGTGAGAGCCTGTCCCGCCAGTCCGCCACCAGGACCTCGTGGAGCTGTGACCGACGCAGCTCCAGTTGTTGCTGCATCGGTCGTTCGCCCCGCGCCCGCATTTCCTCGCGCCACCGGAACAGTGACGCGAGGACCTTCGCCTCCAGGTCCCAGGGCGGGGATCCGGCCAGTGCGCATGCCGCCTCGTAGGAGATCGTGCGATATCCCCTTATGACTCTGACAGCCATAGCTCTCTGTGGCTTACGCAAGACAGAGATGCTCCCGGCCGTCAGGTCAGCCGCCCAGATCGGTGCCCCATACAGGGCCATCGATCGCACGATCCCCACGTAGAGCCGCCTGCAAGTGGCGCTCGGGCCCCCCAGATTGGGAAGCAGCGTTGAAAGCGCCCCGGCCGCGCCCAACAACTTGGGCGCAAGCCGCCGGAAGTGGGGGCCAAAGTCCCACCGGCTGTCGAGCACCAATCCTAGGTACTTCATGGTAGGCTCGACAGCGATCCGGAACCCCCGACCACAATGTGTGATCCCGGCGGCGGCGCCCGTCGGGGACCATGGAACACCATGGCCTCCGACTTGTTGAGGGCCACCTCCAGGCCGAGGCGCCGAATGCGGCTCACAACTTGTGAGACCGCCGCCGTCGCCAGCAACGCTGCTTCCCTGTGCGAGCTCCCCCGGGCCGTGACTAACGTGTCGTCAGCGTAACACGTCAGCTGCACGCCCGGCTGGAGCTCACCCCTCAGCACCCAGTCGTAGCCGATGTTCCACAGGAGCGGTCCGACGACCGATCCCTGCGGAACACCGCACGACATGGGGTGCTGGTGACCGCCATCACGTCCCACGTAGGTGACACACCTCTCCGACAGATAAGCCCCAACGATGCGACGGAGGTAGAGAGGCACTTGATGAAAGCGCAGTGCCTCCCTGATACAACTCCAGGGCAGGGTGTTGAAGGCGTTGGAAATGTCTAACGACACCGCCATCACCACCCCACCCCGAGACACCGTTTCCTCCGCCAGGACTCTCACCCGCGAGATCGCGTGAATGGTGGAGCGCCCGTGCCTGAAGCCAAACTGGCACTCGTTCAAGTCCGGCCCTTCTGTACACAAGTGACCGACGAGGCGGGTTGCGATAATACGCTCAAACATCTTGCCCACCTCGTCGAGCAGCACTATGGGCCAGTACGCGGACGGTGAGTCCGCAGGGCGCCCCGCCTTCTTGAGCAGGACTAGCCGGCCGGTCTTCCATAATGTTGGAAACCGGCCCTGCTCAAGACACGCGGTGAAGAGTCCTCTCAGCTGGGGCTCTAGCTCCTTCAGAGCGAGGGCCAGCGCGATGCCGTGGATGCCGTCAGGCCCCGGAGCCACATTCTTGGCCCGGAGCCGCATCACGGCTGCCCTCATCTCTGCCTGGACAGACGTTGTCCTGTCTTAACTATGATACCTACCCTACCTACCCTACCTACCATGAACTACTTACCCTACCTACCCTACCTACCCAACCCTACCTACCCAGTACCTACACAATAAACGAAGCTTATTAGTTTCATGTGTTCGTTCTGGAGTGGTATATACTACCTCGGGAACGAATCCCAACAGAGCTTCAATTTTAACTAATTCAGTACTTTCGAACATTAACTGGCGTTTAATTAACCCAACCTACCCTAACCACTCTACCCACCCTACCTACCCTAACCACCCTACCCACCCTACCTACCTTACCTACCTTACCTACCCTACCTACCCAACCCTACCTACCCTACCTACCCTACTTACCCTACCTACCCTACCTACCCTACCTACCCTACCTACCCTATCCACCCTATCCACCCTACCCACCCTACCCACCCTACCTACCCTACCTACCCTACCTACCCTACCTACCCTACCTACCCTAACCACCCTACCCACCCTACCTACCCTAACCACCCTACCCACCCTACCCACCCTACTAACCCTACCTACCCTACCTACCCTAACCACCCTACCCACCCTACCTACCCTACTCCTGGCAATAACAAACACAACAAAAAAAGAATTAGAGAAATCGGTTCAGCTGCTCTCGAGATTTGAGCGTAGCAACACATTCAGCGATTCATTTTTGTATTATAGAAGATAGATGAAAGAAAATATACATAACATAATCAGCCTATAATGTTCCCACTGCTGGGACCCAGGTCCCCTCTCTAAGAGAGGGAGTGGGCCATAATCCACAACGCGGGCCCAGTGCGGGTTGGAAGATGTCGCATGTCTTCGAATTTTTAGTTCTAGGACATGCCGGTTTCCTAACGATGTTTTCCTTCACCGTTTTGAGAGCAGTGGTGATGAAATTAAATACACAAAGTAAAGCGCCTGCTTGGGTTCAAACTCACGACATACAACTCGTAGGTCGAGACTGCTCTCATAAAAGAAAAAAAAAATTTTTTTTACTTAGCTTCTTCTTTTCGTGTGGTTAGTGACTAACCTGGTGTCAGAGTTTTTATGCTGCCCATGGGCCTCTGACTTAACTTCACATGCTGTTGAAAAAAATCTCTCAGCCGGTTTTCTCACGATGTTTCCTTTATCAGCAGGCAGTAACCAGTGCCTTTAGCAGCAAGTAACAATTGCACAATACGCATATGAATCCGAAAAGTCAGATGTGCGTGCCTTGGGCTCGAACTCGAGACCTATGACTTGGCAGTCTGACGGTCACACCACTAGGCTATCACTGCTTTTACTTAGCTTACACTGTCCCATTGCAAAGGAAAAGGCCTCCCCCAAATTCTTCCAGACATCTTTCTTTTGAGCCACCTCGATCCATCCCTTGCGGTGCGGGTCCAGGTCGTCTTGCCACCTCTCCCTGGGCCTCGACGGCGACGTCCATCCTCAGGCACCATCTTGTAGCGCCTATTGCCCAGCGGTCACTACGAGTATGCATGCGGCTAACGTGACCCGCCCAATCCCATTTTTTTTTCCAAAATAATTATGTAATAATATTCTTTAATGCATGTTAATTTTAAAAATCGGTCCGTCTTATAGATTCTCTGATATTTCAACTCCCAATCTCATAACCATCATCATTCTTCTGCCCTTATCCCAATTTACAAATAAATTTACAAATAAATTGGGATAAGGGCAGGTCGGCGCATCATGTCTCTTTCTTCCATACTTCTCTATTAGTCGTCATCTCGGTAGTCACTCCCTTTCTAGCCATATCATCTTTCACTCAATCCATCCATCGTTTCTTTGGTCTCCCTCTACTGGTATAGCCATCCACATTCATACTCAAAACTTTACTGACAACATTTTCCTCATTCCTCCGCATAACATACCATGACAACCGATTTCCACACAACTTTTCAGTCACCGGTGTCACTTTCAGACTTCCTCTTATATACTCATTTCGTATTCTATCCATTCGCGTATCACCACACATCCCTCTTAGCATTCTCATCTCAGATGCATGCAACTGTCTTTCATTCATTCCTTTTGCGGCCCAACACTCTGATCCAATCTCTTAACCACAGGAAGAAATCTCTTGGGAGATGATAGAATTCTACGACAACCAGCCCTGCATTGACCTGATTGAAGACCGGTTAGGAGTCCTAGCGCTCCTGGACGAACAGTGCCGAGTACCCGGCGGTAGCGACGCCGGCTTCGTCGCGAAGCTGCACCAGTCTTGTGGCAGCTACCATCACTTTATGAAGCCGAGGTTCGGAAACCAAGGTAAGTCATCATTTTGGCCTTCGACTGCTGGTCATGAACTCCTATAGCATGCCTTCCTACTAGATCTTCGGCTACATTCATCCAGCTGTCACCAGTGTCCTTTAGAAGGTGTTTTTTTTTTAGGCTGGGTTCGTTACATCATCCATGTTGAAATTATACATGTGAGAACGATGCAGAACTTAAAAAGCGTCCTTAATAAAAGATTTAAGAACGTAATCAAAACAATTCATTATCATCATCATCTGCCGAGCCTTTTCCCAACCATGTTGGGGTCGGCTTCCAGTCTAACCGGATGCAGATGAATACCAGAATTTTACATGGAGCGACTGCCTATCTGACCTCCACAACCCTGTAACTGGGCAATAAGATACCACTTGGTAATTCAAAACCATACAAATATTAAATTAAATTTTTAAAGAGCCGTGACGACTAAGAGATGACCATTCCCTACTGACGGCGCCCGTTCACGAACATGACGCATGGATTATACTGGAAATATATAGCTTCATATGTACCGGTGTGTATCAAGTTCAAAGCGATATTCTTCATCACACTATTAATTTTCCTTCTATCTTTCACAGCCTTCATAATCAAGCATTTTGCCGACAACGTAGAGTACCAATCAGGAGGGTTTCTGGAGAAGAACAGAGATACAGTGTCAGAGGAACAGCTGGAATGCATCAAGAACGCGAGTAGCTGTCGATTGATCCATACCATCTTTGCGGACAGAACGGTGGAGGTGTCAGCCTCCGCCACCCTCCCGCCGCCCTCCAAGAGGAGGACCACGCCCTCCGTGCCTATTGGCAGCCTCACGGTATGTTAACCACATTAAAAAAGTTCCAGTCGCCAGAAAATTGGATTTATCTCGACATAGTATAAAACAAAGTCGCTCCCCGCCGTCTGTCCCTCTGTACACTTAGATCTTTTAAACTACGCAACGGATTTTAATGCGGTCTTCATCAATAGATAGATTCTTTTGACTTGCTGAGATGGATTTTGGAATTTTAATGCTTAGCCCAACACTGAGGGTTGAAAATCGAATGCCACCACCTCAAACAGCCGTGTTATTTTAATATTATTTCAGTGTGTGAAAGAGACGAAGCTATACAGGAGGTATAGCTTCATCTCTTTCCCCATATTAACATAATACTAATATCCTTGGACATTTCACACAACGCCATATAGTCCCAAGCTATAAATGTGTAGAGTCAAGTTGTTCCAACTGAACAGACAGCTGTGCTGCTGGGGAGTTTGTTGCGCCACTTCTTCCCAGCTAAAGCACAAGGAAGTGGTGAAGGGTGGGCGTTTTTGGGGGACTGTCTTATATAACTTTGACCTTCAAAAAGTGCTGATTTTCAGCCTAGTTTGAATAAATGACTTTGGATACCTAATGCTTGTGTTATGGTAACGAGATGGCTGATAAACTACTTATATACATTTTTTTAATACTGCTGTAAGATATAGGGCTTGGTCATCTGGGCTTAACCTTTCGTATGTCGTAATTACAGACACAATTAAAAAGCCATTGTGTCTCGCGTAGATCTACGTTCCGGCAGTCAATGGCAAAATTTCAACACCAATCTACTTGTCCACAGCAACCGCCCCGCCGCACTTCCGGTCAGAAACACACGGTCGGGTCACAGTTCCGTCAGTCACTGTCAGCTCTGATGTCCACTCTGTCAGCCACTACTCCTCACTACGTGCGCTGCATCAAGCCCAACGACACGAAGGAACCTTTCATGTTCGACAGTGCCAGAGCTGTCAACCAGCTCAGGTACATAATAATAATAATAATCATCATCAGAGGAGCTCCAGGCTACGTAATAACAGCCGCACGAATCGATCCATCAGGTTAAGCTACGCTTGCCGGGGTTGGTCCGTGGATGGGTGACCATCTTCAAATATCAAGACTCCTCCGTGACTCGGAAAGCACGTTAAGCCGTTGGTCCCGGCTGTCATTCGTGGATCTTTGACAGTCGTTACGTGTCGTCAGAAGCCTGAAAGTCTGACAGCCAGTCTTAGCAAGGGGTATCGTATTACTGACTGGGTTGTAGCGGTCAGATAGGCAGTAAAAAACAAAAAAACACATGAAAAATAATGGTATTCAGCTGCATCCGGTTAGACTGGAAGCTGACTCCAACAAAGTTGAGAAAAAGCAAGGCAGATTGTTTTATTTTTTCATCAGTTTAAATCTAAGGCGTTCCCTTTACACTCTAGCATTAAATATGGTGTGCAAACATTTTCCACGGGTAACCTAAACTGCGCAAGAGCTGCACTTAATTCATAAAGTCTTGCCCTAACTTCGAAGTATTTGTTGCAGAGCTTGTGGTGTGTTGGAGACCATCAGGATATCAGCAGCCGGCTTCCCATCAAGATGGCTGTACCAAGATTTCTTCTTCAGGTAAGAAATGAGAATCGCATAATCAGCCTATAATGTTCCCACTGCTGGGACACAGGTGTCCTCTCTGTGAGAAGCAGTGGGACGTAATCCACCACGCGTGCCCAGTGCGGGTTGGTAGATGGCACATGTCTTCGAATTTTTGGTTCTACGACATGCCGGTTTCTTCACGATATTTCAATATTTGTGACGTGGTAAATAAGACGGACTACCAATTTGAGTAACCACTTCTTCTTCCCAGCTAAAGCACTAGGAACATATCGAGATTCCTCCGTACCTTGGAAACCACGTTAAGACATTGGTCCCGGCTGCTATTCGTGGATCCTTGACAGTCGTAACGCGTAGTCTGAATCCCGAAAGTGACTGCAAGTCTTAACAAGGGGTATCGTATTGCCCAGTTACTGACTAGCTTGTGGAGGACAGATAGGCAGTCGGTCCATGTAAATACTGGTATTCAGCTGCATCCGGTTAGACTGGAAGCCGACCCCAACATAGTTGGATTAAGGCTAAGCAGCAGGTTGTCAGTTATTTCTAATCGACCAGCTCTAGGTTCCGCCCAGGCTCTACAGTACTGTTTTCTTCACCAGGTACCGTCTCCTGTGCCTCTACAAGGAGATAGACCGTGGCAATATCAAGGCTACCTGCGGCCGCATCCTGGCGCGCCAGGTCAAAGACCCTGACAAGTACCAGTTCGGAGCTACCAAGATATTCTTCAGAGCTGGACAGGTAACCACCTAATATCTTTTTTTTGTGGGTGGGAATTCATCGAATGATTCCTCTCGCTCTGGGTGGAGCGGAAGGGAGTGTCAGACTCTTACTGACTAAGACCCATCCTTGTTCCTTCCTTTTTTGTTTTGAGGGTGGGAAATCACCCAATTACTTCTCTCGCTCTGAGTGTAGCGGAAGGGAGTGTCAGAGTCTTATTGACTAAAACCCATTCATGTTCCATCCTTAGCCCTTTATGTTCCGGGGAAATGGTAACCCATTCGGACAATCTCGCTTAATCCATGTTCCTTCCTTGGACTTTTGTTTTCCGGGGCAGCGGTAATCCTTTCGGACAATCCCGCTGACCTGGCATGCATCGGCCCTGACAGGCTTTTTCATCTATGCTGTCATATCTAACCTTCTTACGACGTAAGTACCTACCTAGCTTACTCGTCACCTCAGCCTACCCTTTTGCGAACTGCAAGCTGATGTAACGTAATTCATATTTTACTTCTCTTAGGTGGCGTATTTAGAAAAGATTCGCGCAGACATACAACGCGAGTACTGCGTGCGCGTACAAAGTTGTGTGCGTCGCTTCATCGCACGACGCAAGTACCTGAGGATAATGTCTGCGTTGCGAGCGCTGCAGGCTCACGCCAGGGGATACCTGGCTAGAAGGTAAGCCATAATTCCATAGGATACTTGTTAAAAAAAAATGGCAAATGTCTGGCGACATCTAGCCAAACAAATATAGACCTTATGTGAGTCGTCATAAAGTTGAAAATAAATAAACTTCCATTAGCCCAAGAACGCTTTTGGAAAGTGGCGCGCCTTAGGTAATTTATTCTCAACTTTATTTATATAGACGCAACGTTGATATTTGTTTGGCAGTGACAACCGCACCGCGCTGCGCCTCTCCAGGTGTATGCAGGAACTTGTTTAGAAACAAGAGGCCAAGAATATTAACTGTGACTACAGATTTTTAAAAACTCTGCGAATTATAGTAGTATTACCTTCTGCCAGCGGCTTCGCCCACGTAGATGTCCCTCCATTTCACCCCCTTAAAGGTCGAATTTTCAAAAACCCTTTTTTAGTGCTCCCCTAAAATATAAAAGGAAGCAGTGTGCAAAATGTCACGTTCCTAACCCAAGTAGTTTTTCCTATGCGTTGATATGTCAGTCAGTCCATGCGTCATGTTCGTGAACGGGCGCTGTCAGTAGAGACTGGTCATCTCTTAGTGTCTATGGCTTGTTTTAATTTAATTTTTGATTTGGTTTGATATATTTATAACGGATTCTGCATCGTTCTCACATTTATAGTAATAATATGAATGATTCAACCAATATTTTGTTTAAAAGAGTGTCCATAGAGTATCTTGCCCGTTCTTCTCCATGTACCTACTGCTTTGGAATGGGCAACTAGCTTAATTTTTCTGACTGACCGACCCTATGACAATTCGAAAGTACCTGTAATTGGTTTATTTGAAATAAATGCTTTCAGTTTGAGTCAGTCAATGAGTTTCTTCTATTATTATACAGATTTACAAAATAAGACTTTCCTCTTACCAACAGACGAGCACAAGAGATCCGTCGCAAACGCGCCGCCATTAAAATCCAACGTAACGTCCGCGGCTGGCTAGCAAGACTGAAGTACCAGAGGTTACGTCGCCTAGCCATCGGGTTACAGGCTCACGCTAGGGGTTACATGGCTAGGAACCTGTATAGAGACAGGAGGAAGGTCAAAGCGGTGAGTTACATCAAGATTATTAGTAGTTACTTCGCCTACCCATCAAGTTACAGCCCCACGCTAGGGGTTACATGGCTAGGAACCTGTATAGAGACAGGAGGAAGGTCAAAGCGGTAAGTTACATCAAGATTATTAGTAGTTACTTCGCCTAGCCGTCGGGTTACAGGCCCACGCTAAGGGTTACATGGCTAGGAACCTGTATAGAGACCGGAGGAAGGTCAAAGCGGTGAATTATACCAAGGTTACTAGTAGTTACTTCGCCTAGCCGTCGGGTTACAGGCCCACGCTAGGGGTTACATGGCTAGGAACCTGTATAGAGACCGGAGGAAGGTCAAAGCGGTGAGTTATACCAAGGTTACTAGTAGTTACTTCGCCTACCCATCAAGTTACAGCCCCACGCTAGGGGTTACATGACTAGGAACCTGTACAGAGATCGGAGGAAGTTTAAAGCGGTGAGTTACACTAAGATTACTAGTAGTTACTTCGCCTAGACATCGAGTTACAGCCCCACGTTAGGAGTTATATGGCTAGGAAGCTGCATACAGACCGAACTAACCTCAGAACGGTGAGTTATACTACTCTGTCAAGAAAGTACCGGGAAAAGATCAATGATCAAAATGTCTGTTATTCATCCAAATTTATTTTATCACCTTCAAAGTATGCTCCTTTAGAAACGATACACTTGCGCCAACGAATAATCCATTCATCAAAACATTTTTTAAACGCTGCTTCCGGAATTGAGTTCAGTTCTCGCCGCGAATTCTCCTTTTTCGGTTTCGGTTCAGTTGGAAGGCGCCACTCCGAAGCTTGTTGACTAGTTTGCATGTCAAACTCGTAAACCCACGTCTCGTCACCAGTAACAATGCGTTTCATGAATGTTGGGTCCGAACTGACTCGTTCTAGCATGTCCTCAGCGACTTTCATGCGATTGAGTTTTTGGAGAAAATTCAGATCTTTTGGGACTAGCCGAGCAGCAACATGTTTCATACCCAAATGATAAGTTAAAATGGTACGGATCGACTCGTGAGATACAGAAAGTTCGGCGGCTATCTCTCTCAGAGTTGAATGGAGATTTTCAGTCACTATTTTCTTCACTTTTGCGATGTTAACTTCAGGTGCAGACGTTGACGGCCTACCAGAGCGAGGCAAATCTTCCATCACATCTCGACCGCTTTTGAACGCTTTGAACCACTCATAAGCACGAGTTTTTGATAAAGTCGATTCACCGTATGCCTTCTGTAACATTTTCAGTGAATCCGAACACGAAATTCCATTGGCGATGCAAAATTTAAGACAAACTCTTTGTTCGATATTTTTGTCCATTATGAAATTCGCAATACACACTATATTTATGATATTACTAAAACCAGCACTGTATTTAATATAAATAACAGATGCAACTCAAACTCCGCGCCAAAATGGAAAACAGTTGTGCCAATCTAACAACTACAGAAAAACCAAAAATTTGAATTTGGAACCATAAACAAATCATCCATTCCCGATACTTTTTTGACTGAATGTACCTATGTTACTAGAGGTTAAGTTGCCTAGCCATCTGATCACAGGCCCACGCTAGGGTATACATGACTAGGCCCTGTATAGATAGAGAAGGTCAAAGAGGTGAGTTACACTAAGGTAGTTACTTCGCCTAGCCATCGGGCTCCTTTGGTGGATAGTAAAAGTGTCCTAAAGTACTTTTCTTAAAGAAATATTTTCTCATTTGCCCAGGTCGTCACTATACAACGTTACGCGCGTGGCTACCTCGCGCGCAAACGTGCTAAGAGGCTGAGGAGGCAGATTGTCATAGCGCAAGCTTCTGTAAGTATAATAATATATAGTTTGTATACAACATTAGTTTTAGTGTATGCGAATCCCGACTGAATCAAAATTTGCTGCCCGAATTTTGCTGTGCCCGACAGGGTCCATGATTGTTTCTTTAATTGTATTTTACCACCTATAATGTACATTATGGATTGCAATAAATGATTTGAATTTGAAACCTGAAACACGTCTAGTATTTTTATGTAAAGAATCTGTGAAAAATAATAAAATTTCAAAACTGTACTATGAAAACCCACAAAGTTTTAAGCTTGTTATGTTACTACGCGCCTCCAGCATCGTCTTACGCTCATTGATAATGTTCGGTGTCCAACTTGTAACCTTTTTAAATATTTTTAGGAAAAAATATAACATGGTGTAAAAAATTATTGGACTCGATTCAGTCGATCTTGAACAAACTATAGGTATTCAGGTTTCGCGTATACTTTAAATAATGTTGTATAGATAAAAAAAATGAATTTTATGTAGGTATTATATCTGATTAAAAAACAAAGAGAATTCTGTAGTTTCCGTTTTTTTTTTAATATTTTCTTATTTGCGAATTGACCTGCTCCTGACTAGTCTAGTTATCCTAGATTTGTGTTTTATCAGATTTTTCAGGACACACACAACACGTGTTCTTTTTTGCGTCAATAAATACCGCAAATAAACGTATTATATGTCTTTCTCTTTCTTTTACCAATTCACATTAATTAACATTTCCTCATAGATCCGCCGCTTCCTCGCCCGCCGTCAATACAAGCGCCTGCGCATCGAAGCACGTAGTCTGGACCACGTGAAGTCGCTCAACAAAGGCCTGGAGAATAAGATCATAAGTCTGCAACAGAGGCTCGGTGACGCTATGGAGAAGAACAAGACGATTGAACCGTTGTTGGCACAAATTGTGGATTTGAAGTAAGTGATAGTAGATTTAAGCGGGATTGTCCGAAAGGGTTACCGCTACCCCGGAACATAAAGGGCTACGGAAGGAACATGGATGGGTTTTAGTCAGTAAGAGTCTGACACTTCCTTCCGCTCCACCCAGAGCGGGAGAAGTCGTTGGATAATTTCCCAGCCTTAAAAAAAAAGTGATGGTAGATTGACAACACGGTTTTCGCAGTGGTTGAGCGGGTTCGATTCCCGCAAGGAAAAAATAATTATGCTACCTACTAGTATTTGTTCCGGGTCTGGTGTATTTGTATCTATAATATGTATTTCCAAAAAAAAAATGCATAACACAAGCACTAAGTTGCTTAGCTTGGGACTATATTGCGTTGTGTGAAATGTCCAAGGATATTACAGTGGACCTCCGGTAATCCGACAAACATTATGCAGGGCAGTGTCGGACTATCGAATTTGTCGGATTATAGAGCACTGCCTAAGACCACCTATAGTCCGGGGAATTTTTTACTAAAGAGTACCTTGTAATCCGGCAAATTACATAGCGGTGGCGCGTACGAGTTGTAACCTGTTCAAACCTGCGTGATCTACATTCGCGAAAATTGTCAAATACATATTCAAAGTCATGTCGGATTACAGGGGGCGCCGGATTAGACAGGGGCTGGATTATCGGGGGTCCACTGTATTAGTATTTTGTTAAACTACTTAAAATGTTTCTCAATTCTTTATGACATAACTTCTCAACTCGTCCCAAATCCGTGACGGGTTAGGTCGAGGTGTGGCGCTAACATTTCGCCTGTTATGGTAAAAAAAATATTTAATTATTACTAAGACTCCGCTGTCCGTCGGTCGTTCTGTCTGTCTGGCCGTCTGTCACCAGAGGCTTAAAAAACAATTATTATTTATTTATCCTTCCACTGGAACGCCATACAGCAATTACACCAATGGAATAAAAATTACTTCATGTGCTGCTTTCCATCCATCCTGTGCGCGCTGGACATCGAACGGGCGCCGATGAATTATCTACGCTCACATTGTCACGCAGCGTCAACTGCTCCGGTGTTTCATCATTTCATCTATATTGCGCTCCTTCTTTACGTTTTTAGAGGCTTAATGTATTCTTCTTCTTAACGTGTCGATGGCAAAAATAGTAAAAATAGTTTAAATAAATATATTTATATTTTAAATTATATTGGCCCAAAATTCAGCAACGCGAATACCGTTCACTGACGCAGCCATTAGGTCCTCACGTGTGCATGTGACGGGGCATGCGGTGCAAGATGGGAGGTGAGCCATTGTCTGTGGGGAGACGCCGCACACACATCGGAGATCTAAGCCATCAATGTATTTAAAACAATAAAACATAATATATGTATACAACGAAATACAAAAAAAACAGAAAATTTTAATGTCATCCTTCCTGACGTTTCATCCTAAACTAATGTACCAGGCTGTATTTCATGAATCGTGATGGTTAGACAGGTGAAATTTTTACAAATGATGTATTTACCACACGACACGAGCCACACACTCAATACACGCATCACACACTCATACACACGTCACACACTTTTATTTTCCCCCATTACACCACATCACTCGCACTTACTCACACACTATTGCTGCTGTTACGCGTTCTAGCTTCCCGAATTTTGTAAAATAATCTTACGGACGAATGGATGGCCCCTATAACACAGGATTTTCCTAGCATCGGGATCATTATTCACAAAAATTGAGCACAATATTGTAATAACATAATAATGTAACATGCATTGTATTTCTTCTTTTTGCCAAATAAAATTATTATTATTATAATTAGTTCTGTTGCCGCTATAACAAAAAGTACTAAAAAACAGAATAAAATCAATATTTAAGGAGGTCAACAAACGTGTTTTTATAGACATGAAACCCTTCGTGCGCGGGTGCAACTCGCACTTGGCCATTTTTTTTTACCGTCGAACATAGAGCCTCCTCTTTTTTAGAAGTCAGTTAAAATATTTTTTTTTGTTCACAGGGCAAAGTTAGAACTTCTGAAATTGGTAGAAATTGAAGCGAAAACTTTTCGAGTGGACATATTCAGCAAGAACGACCTAATAACCTCTCTACAAGAAGAGCTAGCAAAAGAAAGAGATAGCAACAAACAGCTGATACAAGAGAAGAAGGCGATAGAAGAACAGTACGAGAAGAACCGACTCGCGTGGGAGGGAGAGAGTGAGAAATTGGAGAATGAGTTGAAGAGTGTGAAGGAGCATTACGATCTGGCGATTGAAGGTAAGTTTTTAAGATCGGTTCTCCATTCAAAAAATTAAACGATCGTATAATAAAATGTCCGCGGTCACTCCAAAGTCACTCGATGGTCACTGAACAGTCATTCGTCAGACACTCGGTCACTCGTCAGTCACTCGTCGGTCACTCGAGAGTTACTCGTCGGTCACTTGTCAATAACTCGTCAGTCACTTGTTAGTCATTCGTCGGTCACTCGAGAGTCACTCGACAGTCACTCGCCGCAGTGACCACGCGGTCGAGAGATGTGAGATGCGAGAGATGTTATGCGGAGGAATGGGCATTTTATCGATTCCTAGGTCTGGATTTGTGCTCGGTTGATGGTTACATGGGACTTATATAGTAAACATATACAGAGTTGATATGACAGAGGGGCATTAAATTACACTACGTATACTATACGTGTTTAGTATTAACACGGTACGGTATAAAAATAAAAAGCACCAAAAATGAGGTTTTTATTTTTTCAAACAAACTAAATAGCTTACAAACCAGAGTAAAACGCAACCACCCTTTGTAAATAAAAACTGACCTTGTAACGCAGCGGCACCGACGCACTCGCGCCGGAGCGCTGTTAGGAAAGATACATCGTGTTCAAACGGGGCAAAAACTTAAAAAAACATTTGCGACTAAACTACTGCTCCTATTTAATAGATTTTTGGTACAGAGCTTGAAAATGGTCCCTAGTATAAGCTGTTTAAAGGAAAGCCCCTCTGTCGTATCGACTCTGTATAAGGTGACCGGAAATTAGTGACCGATATTTAAACACGTGATTACAATCAACTTTCCCAAAGAAACTTTTTTTGTATACTCAATAGCTGCTAACAGCTGATCGGCGCGAGGGTCATTTAACTTTGCGCGCCGGTTGTATTGTTATTGTGATAAAAATAAAACTTTTGAGTATACAAGAAAAGTTTATTTGGGAAAGTTGATTGTACGAGTAATCATGAGTACAATCACGTGTTTAAATATCAGTCACTAATTACTAGTCATCTTATATAGTCCTTATCGATTTCGATAACGGTGACCCTTCAAATCAATTCCTTGCGTGAGCCCTTAGATGGGACTTATACATACATGAGTACTAGCGTAATGTGAGTGTACCGTCGGCACACCTCTACTGAACCTTTTGGAGAAACAACGCGTGATGTTATGTTATGTTCAGTATTCGAGAAAACAACTCATTTCCAATAACATTGTTATTTTACCCTTGAACTAATTATGCTGATTCTAAAGTGCCTTCGTGTAATTAAATTTTATCTTTAATGTTTATAATGATAATCACTGTGACGCGGTTTTGTTGGACAAGAAATTAAACTATTGATTAGTCAGATATCACTACATAGTATAAAACAATGTCGCTTTCTCTGTCCCTATATCCCTATGTATGCTTAAATCTTTAAAACTACGCAACGGATTTTGATGCGGTTTTTTTTAATAGATAGAGTGATTCATGAGGAAAGTTTATGTGTATAATTTGTCGACATATTTTGCGGGCGAAGCCGCGGGTGGAAGCTAGTATTATTATAAAACATAACATAACGCCTTTAATCCTTGAAGTGTGGCTACTATATAGTAAATATACTATATTATGTGGGTGTACTATATAGTACAACCACATTTCTCCAGTTATGTTTAAGTCCCATGTAATAGGCAGTGGGGTGCACACAGTTTTAAGACAGGGTAGGCAGAAAATTTTACTCACCAAAAATACTACACGTTGGTTTTGGTTCGTCGTCTTGTCGATTGATGATGTAGGTAATTGCCAAATGCCAACTCAAATATCCATAGATTGACTGATTTTATAGACATATCAATTTACGGATATTCGAAGTGGCCTTTCGGCACGTTTGTTTGATGTTTTGTAATGTTTGTGTAATTTGCAAAATTTAAATAAAATCATTGAAAAGATGGTGGTGTGAGTATACTAAGTACATATATAGGATTGTTTTATTTGTATATTAAATCTACACGCCTATCTTTCTGTAAGAATATCTGCAATATGGAATCGTAAAACATTACGTTTTCGTTTTGGCGGCCCTGTGCTTATTTTTACGCTTCAATAATTAATTCAAACCTAGATCTGAATGATTCCAAAAACGATTCAAAGTCCCTAATTTTTTTAATGCAATAAGTCACATCTGATGTCTTTTTTTAGCATAATTTCGTAAAATTAAAATTTATTTTTATTATACCTATTAAAATTATGAATATCAGCGTAACCGATGTCGTTCCAGACGGTTTTATTATTTGAAAATAATAGACAAACGAAGCAAAATAACCGATTACTGTCAGCCAATGAAATGAATCATATTGTTTTGTATTGAATTTACGATTAACTTTACCTTTAGTTTGTATTAATTGCAAATCCGGTGTTGGACGACCTATCTCGATAACTTGTTTTTTTTCACTGAAAGATAGTTTTGAAAACGCATCATATTTTATTTTCTCAATACACGCACCATCTGAACAACTTTCACAGATAATATTATCCATTTTTCACTCTAATAACAATGTTAAAATCCTAAATATCTGATAGCGCAAGTCACAAACACAACACACATAAAACAATATGGCTTCTATTGACTATTAAGTATTAAAATTACGTAGTAAAAAGGAAAATTTAATACGACAAAAAAATGATAGCCATCTAAATATATAAAATTCAATGAAACAATGTTACTTCTTAAAATATTTGCACTGCGTAGCAAACTTTCTTCGGAAATGTTCGGTACGGATCGTAATTCTTCGTAAGATAGACACTGGCTATTCATGCAGTTGTGTGCGTGATTTTTGTCACTGTGTGTCAGCAAAGCCCACGTAGCTATAGGAACGCACACACATAAAAATCCGCATAACCACGACTTTGCACTGAGCACACATACAAAACATTCAGAGACGAATAGTTTGTGTCTTTGCCGAATGCCGTGGCGCTAGTGCAGCGCGAATCGATGATGCGAAATTACTTGAACGATCTTAATGATAACACCGGCCCTGACTCGATAGGTGGCGCTGATTTATGATTTAAGATTTTTATGTTGTTTTGTTTATTGATAAAATAATATTAGATCTATTATCAGAACTAGGGTAGGCAGTGTCTTTTTGTCTTTATGAAACGCACGCCACTGTAATAGGGGGCGAGCCTATTGCCATCAACCGGGCACCAATCCAGAATGCGGGCTCCTATTGAAAAATGAAAGAATAAAATTACTTTTATTTGCACGTCAAAAGCAGTGATAGACTTAGTGTTGTGACTGCCAAGTCATAAGTCCCGAGTTCGAACCCAAGGCACGCACCTCTGAGTTTACGGATTCATGTGCGTGTTGCATAATTATCACTTGCTTAAAAATCGGTGAAGGAAAACATCGTGAGGAAACCAGCATGTTTGAGAGATATTTCTCAACAGCATGTGAAGCTAAGCCAGAGGCCCATGGGCAGCATAAAACTCTGACACCAGGTTAGTCACTAACCACATGAAAAGAAGATTTACACGTCATAACGTCACGCGTAAATACACATTTTTACGGTCGCGATTTTATCAGCGTAAAGACGCCAGCAGATCAAGCTATCCCAACATCAACTGTCAAATACTCCTAATTGACTATTTGAAACGGTCAATAATAAAATATAAAATCACATAAATAAAAGACAGCTCGTCTTAAAAACTTCCATCACCGTACAAAAATTAAATATTATGCGAAGATATAATTGTAAAATTCCATGTATTGCTAAAAGTATTCCATTTGATTCTAAAAATCTGTGTCACATTGTTATATTTCATACAAATCACGTACAAATGTCGCGTTTTGACAATTCATAAAAAGTAACGTTATTGACTACCCTTTCAAATACCCAATTGAACATGAACCTTATTGTTTTGGTATAAAGTTGAAAATCTATTAAAGATATTTGACAGATTGCGGTAGCTTGATGTCTGCTGACCTCTATACAACCTGAGACTGACCTGGAAATTGCAAAAAACTTGACTACTTCAGCTTATCCCTCTAAACATTTTGACTCCGAAAACTGAACAGAAACATCAACCAAAAGCAAAACGTTTTTTTTTTTATTTACGATCCTTTAATACCATAGATAAATGTATTGATAAAACCAAACATTCTGATAGATAATGCTTTGATAAATTATTGATAACGGAAATATTAATTACTTCCATGTTTCGGCGATGCAGCCGTGTTGGCAGAATATAATTTTGGTGTTCGCGCAAAAATCAGTGAATTTTCTTGAGAAATAAAGCATTTATTTAGGGTGTTGCTACAATGTAACGAAAATTATGCATACTGTGTATGTTTGAGTGTTAAAGTTATTGAAGATTTGTGTGTGTGTGTGTGAGGAGCTCGGGGCTAAGTAATAACAGTCGCACGGATAGATCTATCAGGTTAATCTACGCTTGCCGGGGTTGGTCCGTGGATGGGTGACCATCTTTACATACTGAGATTCCGTCGTGCCTCGGAAAGCTCGTTAAGCCCCTGGTCCCGGCTGTTATTTGTGCACCTTTGACAGTTGTTACGAGTCGTCAGAAGCCCAAAAATCTGACAGTCTTACCAAGGGTATCGTATTGCCCAGTTACTGGGTTGTGGAGGTCAGAGTAGTCGCTCCATGTAAAATAATGGTATTCAGCTGCATCCGGTTAGACTTCAAGCCGACCCCAGCATAGTTGGGAAAAGGCTAGGCATGATGATATGTTTGAGTGTTAAAGTTATTGAAGATTTGTGTGTGTGTGTGTGTCTGTTGTCATGTTACATTGCGGCTGATGAGATAATGTGATTACGTCGACATGGACGCGAAGCTGGTTACCATGGATTCCGTGCATGATTCTGAACCTACCTGCATTGAAATTTTTCGTCGGTTATATAAAAAAAAGTGCAATACTTACACAGTGAAAATGTTTGGAACAGTTTTATGCTACCCATTTTTTAAAATAATTATCAATGATCTATTTTTAACGAATAAATCTTTCTTGCAAAATAAAAGACAACCGGCTGCCGTAAAAACACTGCAAGGTGAAAAATAATTTGAATATCGGAAGTCGGCTTACAAAAAACGGAAAAATAAAACCCAAGACACTGACTTTTTCCTAAACGGGAAGCTTTTAAATAAAAATAGAATCATTAAAAGCGGTTCACCCAGTCAAAAGTTCTGAGGTAATAAACTTAAAAAAAAAGAAAAATACAGTTGATTTGAGAACCTCCTCTTTTTTTGGAATTCGGTTAAAAATCTATCATTATTCCTGTTTACACCTGCCATATTATGCACCTGCCATCTAATCTCTTCACCACTCTTGGTTGACTGGTAGAGGATGCCTAAGGCATTAAGTCCGCCTTTGTACCTTTATTGTGTGCGAAAAGTTTAAATAAATAAATAAACAGCTGACTTTTCTTCTACAACGCGGCGCTACAATGGTGACATTAATTTAACGCACGGGTAGGGATAGTGTCCATTAAACATATAAATGTTGATAAGGTAAAAAAAAGTCGCGTATTGAAAAAAAAACTGTTCTTCTTTTCGTGTGGTTAGTAACTAAACTGGTGTCAGAGTTTTAATGCTGCCCATGGGCCTCTGACTTAGCATCGCATGAAAAAAACTGTTTCAAAGAAGCGAAATAATAAAATCAATTCGTCTACTTTTTGCAGTTGTTACATCCTAATGATATTGCTTATTCGTTTTAATTTCATTGATGCGAATGTTATGATCCGTGACCCCGGCAAATGACCGCTGCGCGACAGTTCAAGTACAGGTTGCTCTAAGATGCCATTTTCCAACATCTATACTAATATTATAAAGAGGAAAACTTTGTTTGTTTGGTTGTAATGAATAGGCTCAAAAACTACTGGACCGATTTTAAAAATTCTTTCACCGTTGGAAAGCTTAGTTTTCTAGGAGTAACATAGGCTACTTTTTATCCCGGGAAAAATAACGGGTCCCACGGGAAAGACCACGGGAGCGAAGCCGCGGGCAAAGTGCTAGTATTAAATAAATCCGTAAATAATAACGTTTAATGGAAATATAAGGTCTTCATGAAACAAAAATTGTAGCGCCACGTTGTATAAATGACGTAAAATTTCAACGCAGGGAGGTTGAAAATCATGCATCATGAATCCATGGTAACCAACTTCGCATATAAGCGTGTAAAACGTATCTCTTTCATAACACAACAGGTATACATAGTATGTATTTAACATAACCAGTTTTAAACACGGTCACTTACACCGAAAAGTGACCATTACAAATTAGAATTAAAGTGTTAGAAATGTAATAAAAATAATAACACAATGTTAGTGTCAGAAGTGATAAGTGACGTTGCAAATAAGAGCTATGAAACTACTAACAGTTACGACACTACCCTGGTGGAATGGTCGCAAGAATTCAGAAATCGAGCGCAGCTATGGAAAGGTAGTTTAAAAAATTCGATCGTTTTTTTTTGTTATCAACACACGTGTATGGTAACAGGGTGTAACCAAAAAGGTATATACATACAAAAGGATATGTTACAGACCACCAAACTGAACAACTTTTATTATAAGACCAACTCCGAAATCGTGAAAAAAATCAGCTGTTCCCTGCATTTCGGCGAGTCACGTGACCAAAAATGTATAGAACAGCTGATTTTTTTTTTGTGTTTTTAGTAAAAGTTGTTCAGTTAGCTGGTCTGTCTCTGTAGCATATGCTTTTGTATGTATATACCCTTTCGGACACAACCTGTATAAATGACGTAACCATATTTTGGTTAAAAGAGTGTCTGTGGAGTTTCTTGCACGTTCTTCTCCATAGCTACCTACTGCTTTGGAATGGGCAACTAGCTTAATTTTTCTGCCTGACCGACCCCTTGACAATTCAAAAGTGCCTGAATTGGTTTATTTAAAATAAATGAGTTTGATTTGAATGACCCGCCCCGACCTTTGTGCTTGACTCGAACCAGTCCAAAGGGCCAATCATCTTCTCTTACAGCATCTCTATACACATACTTCGCAGTGGGAAAGAGATGGAGCTACACGTCCTGTATAGCTCCGTCTCATTCCGACACTGAAGTAATATTGAAATAATAGTGCTGGAGGTGGTGATTCAGATTCTGACCGTTGAGCCTGTAGCTTTAAATTCGCCCCTTATCTTAATACGATCAGTGGCGTGCACACAGTTTTAAGACAGGGTAGGCAGAAAATTTTACTCACCAAAAATACTACACGTTGGTTTTGGTTCGTCGTCTTGTCGATTGATAATGTAGGTAATTGCCAAATGCCAACTCAAATATCCATAGATTGACTGATTTTATAGACATATCAATTTACGGATATTCGAAGTGGCCTTTCGGCGCGTTTATTTGATGTTTTGTAATGTTTGTGTGAATTGCAAAATTTAAATAAAATCATTGAAAAGATGGTGGTGTGAGTATACTAAGTATAGGTATAGGATTGTTTTATTTGTATATTAAATCTACACGCCTTTCTTTCTGTAAGAATATCTGCAATATGGAATCGTTAAAGTTGGGAAGGCGTTTTATTTCCGTAAGAAGGTTTTTTTCTATTGAAATCGTGGAAAGATCTGTAAGTCGTTGCTGGCCTTGTGTATTTCTTAAATAGGTGTGTATACGTTTTAGCGACGAGAATGACCTTTCGGTTGAAGCACTGCTCGCGGGAACTGTAACAATTAATTTTGCCAAACGCAGTACTTCGGGAAAAACTGTAATTATGTTATTTTCGTAAAAATGTTGTAAATACTAAGGTTTTTGAATTCGGCAGATTTATAAACACATTTGAGCTCATTGATAAGGCGGTCTTAGTTAAAGTCGTATAATTTATAAACATTTACGAATTGCGATACTAATTCAACCGGAAAATTGTCATTATATTTATTGAAATTTTCGCATGAAAGTAGTCCAAAAATTTTTAACTCTTTCAGATTTTTATATCGGTCGCGACATTCGTTGGATATATTGTCTATAATTTCAATAAAAATCCGCTTAAAATTGGTTTTCGCGTCCTCAACATTACGTTTTCGTTTTGGCGGCCCTGTGCTTATTTTTACGCCTTCAAAATTAATTCAAACCTAGATCTGAATGATTCCAAAAACGATTCAAAGTCCCTAATTTTTTTTATGCAATAAGTCACATCTCATGTCTTTTTTTGCATAATTTCGTAAAGCACATCAGTTTCTGCGAATATTAAATATTATCGAGATAGGTCGTCCAACACCGGATTTGCAATTAATACAACCTAAAGGTAAAGTTAATCGTAAATTTAATACAAAACAATATGATTCGCGTTGCTTAACGAAACTTCATGTGTTTAACGAAATTTTCGTTAAACACATGAAGTAAAAACTGGATTAAAAGTCTTTTAAATTGTGTAACAAATACGAAACTTGACTTAATGTCTCGCCATCCCAAGAGTCTTCGTTTTCAGCCATATCCTCAAATAAATCAATTAAATGTTAAGAAGAATTATTATTGAAAATTACATTTACAGTACGCGAATTGTAAGTCCATCGAGTGTCAGCAACGCGAATCATATTGTTTTGTATTAAATTTACGATTAACTTTACCTTTAGTTTGTATTAATTGCAAATCCGGTGTTGGACGACCTATCTCGATAACTTGTTTTTTTTCACTGAAAGATAGTTTTGAAAACACATCATATTTTATTTCCTCAATACACACACCATCTGAACCACTTTCACAGACAATATTATCCATTTTTCACTCTAATAACAATGTTAAAATCCTAAATATCTGATAGCTCAAGTCACAAACACAACACACATAAAACAATATGGCTGTTAATGACTATTAAAATTACTAAAAAGGAAAATTTAATACGACAAAAAAATGATGGCCATCAAAATATATAAAATTCAATGAAACAATGTTACTTCTTAAAATATTTGCACTGCATAGCAAACTTTCGTTCGTAAATGTTCGGAAGAGATCGTAATTTTTCGTGTTAGCTTTAAAGAATAACCAGTGAGACACTGGCTGTTCATGCAGTTGTGTGCGTGATTTTTGTCATTGTGTGTCAGCAAAGCCCACGTAGCTATAGAAACGCACACACATAAAAATCCGTATCACCACGACATTCTACTGAGCACACATACAAAACATTCAGACACGAATAGTTTGTGTCTATGCCGTGGCGCTAGTGCAGCGCGAATCGATGATGTGAAATTACTTGAACGACCAACTGTATCGGATCATAATGATAACACACCGGCCACTCGATAGGTGGAGCTGATTTATGTTTTAAGATTTTTATGTTGTTTTGTTTATTGATAAAATAATATTAGATCTATTATCAGAACTAGGGTAGGCAGTGTCTTTTTGTCTTTATGAAACGCACGCCACTGAATACGATCCGCTCTGTCCCTTGCTGCGCTCCCACAGCGCCCTATGCCGAAGTCCTTACTCCCTTAGCCCTTAGACTAAGTGCCCTTAGCATTTAGTCGTGTTTTTTATAAGTTTTTGCCCTGACTGCACTGGCTTTAATTTATTGAGGCATCCACAGAAAAGTCCTCAATAAGTTTCCAGTACTTTTTCTGTGGTCCATCCATTGTCCATGGCCGAAAATGCCGAGAAACGAATTGTCAATGGTTTTTAATTTGTCTGAATACGAGGTTCTTTTAGCTGCTTTGTACGGGTGTTTTTAGTGATTTAAGTCACTAAAAACACCCGTTTCCTTTTCCTTTGCTTGAAATGTGCGTTTTGTTTGTGCAGAATATACATTTTTTCCTACCTTCTTTTCCAAGGTTGACTTGCGAGATGACATATTTAGAAAAAAAAGTTTTGAATAGCACGCTATTCATGTAAGCAAAAGCCTACGCTTTGACAATCATCGTTTTTCTTCGAAAATGATGGAACACAACAAATGAGATATATTATAGAGCCGTTACATTCATGGGAGATCGGATGCAGTGCAGAACCGCTCTTAAAGATTGTATTTCTTCCACAGAGCGCGACAAACAGCACGAGCAAGAAAAGAAGGCGTTGAACGCAGAATTGGAAGCGGAGAGACAGAGCCGGCAGAAGTTACTGTCAGCGCAATATGAGCTCCAGGAGAGGATTGACTCCTTGCAGAGGTATGTATGTAACTATAGTGGATATACAAGGTAGAAACCACAATACGATCATAAATTAAACTGCGTTTAACTAATGCCGTCCCAAGCCTGCATGCGAGCCTGCCGGGTAAGCGAGATTGTCCGAAAGGGTTACCGCTACCCCGGAACATAAAGGGCTACGGAAGGAACGTGGATGGGTTTTAGTCAGTAAGAGTCTGACACTCCCTTCCGCTCCACCCAGAGCGGGAGCAGTCATTGGATGATTTCCCAGCCTTAAAAAAAAAGCCTGCATGCGAAAACTCAATCAATTATTTTCAATAGTTTAGTCACTATAGCTGGTTAAAGATTGGCAAAACCCATAGTCGTGTGCAAGTCTGAGAGATATTTCCCAACGTTATGTGAAGCTAAGTCAGAGGCCCATGGGCAGCAAATACCTTATTTTGGCAAACTTTATAATTTACTTACGTAAATATTTTTTAAGTTACAAGACGGATTCTAGGCCGAGTGCATTTCGATTGCCATCGACACGCTAAGAAGAAGAATGAAAAAAATAAAGTTAATTATTAATCTTTTATTCGCAGTAAACCGGTGCCTAAGGAGCATAGGAGATCATTATCCGATGCTAGCGACAAGTCACAGCAAGAGACTACTGTTGAAGATGTAAGTTATTACAAAAGTATTCTTACTTGTCACATTTACCACTTTTCTAGGGTTTGATACCTGAAGGGTGCCGAACAGAACCCTATTACTAAGCCTCCGCTGTCAGCGGGCTGTATCTCATGAACCGTGACAGTTTGACAGTTAAAATTTCCATAGATTGTGAATTTCTATTGCCGCTATAGCAATGAAACTAAAATAAGATTTAAAATTAAAGGGGGAAAACTGAAACTTTTTTTATATCTCATCTTTCCCCGAATTTATTTGCGGTCGGCGCAAAATGTCTTTTTCTTCCATACTTCTCTATTAGTCGCCATCTTGGTAGTCACTCCCTTTCTAGCCATATCATCTTTTACACAATTTATCCGTCGTTTTTATATGTAGTGTAAGGAACAAATTATAAATCGTGAAAAAAAAATCTGCTGTTCTATAAATTTTTGGTCACGTGACTCGTCGAAATGTAGGGCATTAGATTAGATTTTTTTTTCACGATTTCGGAATTGGTCCCATAGTAAAAGTTGTTCAGTTTGGTGGTCTGTAGCATATCCTTTTGTATGTAAATACCGGTTTGGTTACACCCTGTATATGATAGGGACGTAAACTTTCGTCTGCGACTTCGACTCGCACTTTTCCGGTTTTTCAAAGTTTCTGAACAGGAAATCTCAGGAATAAACGTTTTGCTATTCTTAGCTCTGTGCTTTCTACAAACATACGTGTTCTTGGCAGTGTATGGGCTAAGATATGCTGTGATTTATTGATTAAAATAGCAATAAGCAGTCAAAGTCAAAACATTTATTTCAAATAGGCACAAGAAAGGCACTTTTGAACGTCAAAAATGAGCAAGAAATAGAATTGATTCTAGTCGCCCCTTCCAAAAGGTAGTTTCGTGTGGAGAAGAATGGGCAAGAAACTCCACCGTTACTCTTTTAAAATGATTCACAATGTTACATTTATAACATTATGTGAAGACGATGCACCCAGAATAAAAACAATACACCAAAAAGGTGAAAAGAAAAACGCATGTAGCAGTGGCAAGTAAACTTAATTATGTCATAAGTACATGGTGCTCACATATTTAAAAACATTCTAAAAGTTAACAATAATAAATTAATCAATGTGTGAGATGTTATTCCAATATAATAAAATAATATGGTACAAATTATAAATTATTACCTAATTTACTTAGCAACCAGTTTGATTTTGTCTAGTCCCCTCTGCCTAGCCTTTTCCTAACTATGTTGGGCAATAGCAACAAGCAGTCATACAATAATAATATCTGTGGAATAAATATGGCGGTTTGACAACTTTTGCATAGGAAATATGTTTAATTGACACATTTATTCTTCAGACGTTAACTGACTATCGGAAAATCGGGCCTCACTTAAAATGAGTTTGAGGTATAAACAGTATGCAATTGTAAAAACTCATTCAGAAATCGCGCGGCCGGTCTCTTTATTATAGATTTAATTATATTATCTTAGATACTGTTATGTTTTTATTAAGACAGCTTAAATTAAATAGATTGTTAATTAACAGTCTTATTAAACAACGAAGTTTTTCTTTTGACTCAAATTCATTATCTTGTGTTTTTAAGGTGCCGTACCCGAAAGGTAAAACGGGACCCTATTACTAAGACGCCGCTGTCCGTCCGTCTGTCACCAGACTGTATCTCATGAACCGTGATAGACAGTTGAAATTTTCACAGATGATGTATTTCTGTTACCGCTATAACAACAAATACAAAACAAAACAGAATAAAATAAATATCCAAGGGGGCTTCCATTATGCAGGATTGTCCGAAAGGGTTACCGCTACCCCGGAACATAAAGGGCTAAGGAAGGAACATGGATGGGTTTTAGTCAGTAAGAGTCTAACACTCCCTTCTGCTCTACCCAGAGCGGGAGGAGTCATTGGATGATTTCCCACCCTCAATAATAAGAAAGAAAGGCAAAAAAATCATGTCTGTTGTATAGGAGCCCTCCTATACAACAGACATGATTTTTTTGCCGTTTTTATAGATAATGGTACGGAACCTTTCATGCGCGAGTCCTACTCGCACTTCGCCGGTTTTTTGTACAGACGCCAGCACATCAAGCTATCCCTAACTGTCAAATTTTCTCAATTAAAAATGAACCTTATGTCTTTGCAATAAAGTTGAAATACTATCAAAGAAATTTGACAGATTGTGGTAACTTGGTGTGCTGGCCTCTGTACATAACTACAAAGTTTTTCTTCCATTTTTCCAGGACTATGGCTACGGATCTGTCAGGTCGGTGGAGTCCACTCGGCCGGCGCTGGAGGCTGTCAACTGGTCGGCAGGTTCACACAATGGACCCACACAACCGGTAAGTCTTTCTCATAATCAGCCTATAATGTTCTCACTGGCACACAGGCCTCCCAGCACGCGGGCCCAGTACGGGTTGGTGGAAAAATTAGAAGACATGTGTCTGTCTTTTAATTTTTGGTTCTAGGACATGCTGGTTGCCTCACGATGTCCATATTTTTGGCGAAGTAAATAAGACGAACTTAAATTTTGAGTTATTTATTTATTCAAACTCAAACCATTTATTTCAAATAAACCAATTACAGGCACTTTTGAATTGTCAAGGGGTCGGTCAGTCAGAAAGATGAAGCTAGTGTACCATTCCAAAGCAGTAGGTACCCATGGAGAAGAACGGGCAAGAAACTCCATGGACACTCTTTTAAATCAAAATATGTATACAAAAACTGGGTTACATCATTCATGTTGAAATATACACGTGAGAACGATGCAGAACTTAATAAAAGCGTCCATAATACAAGATTTAAAAAAACAATTCAAAATTATTTTAAATTTTAAAACAGCCGTGGCAGCTAAGAGGTGACCATGTCCCTACTGACGGCGCCCGTTCATGAACAAGGCGCATGGATTATTTATTTACTCATCATCATTACAGGAATTGCCTAATTCAATAGTGCGGCCATAATTACAGTTTTGTTATTTAAGTACCATAACATATTCAATACATCGTTGTTTTTGATGTTAATGTACAGACGCCAGCACATCAAGCTATCCCTAACTGTAAATATTTCTCAATTAAAAATGAACCTTATGTCTTTGCAATAAAGTTGAAATACTATCAAAGAAATTTGACAGATTGTGGTAACTTGATGTGCTGGCCTCTGTACTATGAAGACTGGATGGGCCTTCATTTAGAGAGCTCTCAGTGATAGAGCTCAGTGTAGTGTGTTGTGGTGTAGGGGTTTCCTCACGATGTTTTCCTTCACCGTTTTGAGAGCAGTGGTGATGAAATTATTTATACAAAGTAAAGCGCTTGCGTGGGTTCGATCCCACGACCTCATCATCATTCTCCTGCCCTTATCCCAATTTATTTGTGGTCGGCGCAACATGTCTCTTTCTTCCATACTTCTCTATTAGTCGTCATCTCGGTAGTCACTCCCTTCCTAGCCATATCATCTTTCACACAGTCCATCCATCGTTTCTTTGGTCTGATGACTGGATGGGCCTTCATTTAGAGAGCTCTCAGTGATAGAGCTCAGTGTAGTGTGTTGTGGTGTAGGGGTTTCCTCACGATGTTTTCCTTCACCGTTTTGAGAGCAGTGGTGATGAAATTATTTATACAAAGTAAAGCGCTTGCGTGGGTTCGATCCCACGACCTCATCATCATTCTCCTGCCCTTATCCCAATTTATTTGTGGTCGGCGCAACATGTCTCTTTCTTCCATACTTCTCTATTAGTCGTCATCTCGGTAGTCACTCCCTTCCTAGCCATATCATCTTTCACACAGTCCATCCATCGTTTCTTTGGTCTCCCTCTACTTGTATAGCCATCCACATTCATGCTCACAACTTTCCTGACAACATTTTCCTCATTCCTCCGCATAACATGCCCATACCATGACAACCGATTTCCACACAACTTCTCAGTCACCGGTGTCACTTTCAGACTTCCTCTTATATACTCATTACGTATTCTATCCATTCGCGTGACACCACACATCTCTCTTAGCATTCTCATCTCAGCTGCATGCAATTGTCTTTCATTCATTCCCTTTGTGGCCCAACACTCTAATCCATACAACTCTTAAGTTAGGGCAGTTAACAACTGGGACACCACTGCAACTGCTCAAGTTACTGCTGAAGTCATCTACGCTACTGACGTATCAATGAATCTGCCTAGCCGTTTCCCAACTATGTTGGGTTCGGCTTCCTGTATAACCGGATGCAGCTGAATACCAGTATTTTACATGGAGCGACTGCCTATCTGACCTCCACAATCCAGTAACTGGGTAATACGATACCCCTTGGTAAGACTGGCTGTCAGACTTTCGGGCTTCTGATTACCCGTAACAACTTTTTAAGATCGACGAATGACAGCTAGGACCAACAGCTTAACGTGCTTTCCGAGGCACGGAGGAGTTTTGGTATGTTAAGATGGTCACCCATCCACGGACCAACCCCGGCAAGCTTAGCTTAACCTGATGGATAGATCCGTGCGGCTGTTATTACTTAGCAACGAGCTTATTTTATTAATAAGTCTTAGTTTATAATAAAAATAACTTAATAATTATGATGTTTGGATTTCTCGATTACTCGTAGGCACAAATGTATTGTATTAAGCGGGATTGTCCGAAAGTATTACCGCTACCCCGGAACATAAAACACCTGCCATCTAATCTCTTCACCACCCTTGGTTGACTGGTAGAGAATGCCTAAGTCATTAAGCCCGCCTTTGTACCTTTTATTGTGTGCGAAAATTTTAAATAAATAAATAAAGGACTCAGGAAGGAACATGGATGGGTTTTAGTCAGTAAGAGTCTGACACTCCGTTCCGTCTCACCCAGAGCGGGAGGAGTAATTTGAAGACTTAACAGCCTCACAAAAAAAAAAAATTGTATCGACTGTCCTGTAGTTATATTAATAATGTTTTCTTTCCATCTTGATGTCCAGGTCGCAGATGCGGGTCTGGTACTACGCATGCGCAACAGGATATCAGCACTCCAGAGCGAACTGTCGAGGACACAGAAGAGGTCCACTGACCTTGAAGAGAGGATTATGAGTAAGATATATTATTTTCTCTCTCTTTCTGTCTGCCTTGTTGGTTTGGTGCAAGCGCTACTGCTGATCATGAGGTCCTGGGTTCGATTTCCTGGTCGGGTAATGTGTTATTGGGTTTTTCTATCTGGAATTTCTCAGTAGCAGCCCGGAGTCTGTATTGCAAGATGGTCGTAAGTCTGTTTTCAGCCCTTATTTCACGAGTGGATTGAGGCGTGCCCACCAGAACCACGAATATTGTAGCGGGAGTGGTTGGAAATAGTTTAGCGTTATAATACAATTAAACTATCAAAAATCATTAAGAAAGCAGACAGGCCCAATAGAGTACTCCTATTGGGCCTGTCTGCATACAAACGCATTCCGCAATTTTTTCGTGGATAATGCCTCTAGCTCCCAAGTCTAGAGGAAATTTGTTTGTCCAAAACAGCTAGGTCTAGTCAATACGTGCGCCTATCAATTGCTTTTTTCCAAAACATAATCACTAAAAGAATTATTACAATCCAAAATCCGAAAAATAGCCCGTTTTTATCGCCATGTTCAGACGACTATCAGACAAACATGATCCGTTTTTAACAAAAAAGGAAATAATAGTAGCATAGATATAATTTCCCTCTTAATTTTGACATAAGAATTATTTAGATCAGTCCAGATTTGAAGAAGAAAACACATATGTCTTTTGGTCAAGGTTTGGATTTGTAGGTAAAATCAGCCTGAGCAGCAGTTGTCTCTTTCGCACTTTACTGGGGGAGGTGCGTCGCAGCGCGATGGCAATAGTTTCTTGAAATGCCTTCTTTTCAAATTCCGCGAGACTAGAGTCCCCTTTTAATATCTCAACATAGTATAAAAAGTCGCTCCCCGCCGTATGTCCCTCTGTACGCTAAGATCTTTTAAACTACGCAACGGATTTCAATGCAGTTTTCATCAATAGATAGAGTGATTCAAGAGGAAGGTTTATACGTGTAGTTTAATAGTATCACCCGTGCCAAGCCGGGATGGATAGTACAATATAATGTCTCTCACAGCATCCCGCTTCGAGTGTTAATCAAATTTAATCTATTGCAATATCTCACTTAGAAGTTCAACGAACGGCTAACATGATTTACTGAGCCAGATAGCGGGAATTATTAAACTTTGTTATCTGTTAATTTTTTGCCCTGCAGTGGGATACAAGAAACTCATCATTCTAATCTATACTAATATTATAAAGAGATAATGTTTGTGACTGTAAAAGTCAAAGTCAAATCATTTATTTCAAATAGGCACAAGAAAGGCACTTTTGAACGTCAAAATGAATAAGAAATAGAATTGATTCTAGTCGCCCCATCCAAAAGGTATTTTCATGTGGAGAAGAATGGGCAAGAAACACCACCGTTACTTTTAAAAAATCTAAATTGTAGGAGGTTATCTATGGATCAACTGAACCGATTTTGAAAATTCTTTTACCAATAGAAAGCCACGTTAATGGAATATTTGAAAGGGTTAAATAACGTTAGTTTTTATGAACTGTTAAAACGCGGTATTTGTATGTGATTTTTATGAAATATAACAATGTGAAATCAAATACTAATTAGCATTAAATCCAATTTAACAATTATATCTTCGCATTATATTTCATTTCTGTACGGTGATGGAAGTTTTTATGACGAGCGTTCTTTTTTCCATGTGATTACATATTTTATTTTTGACCGATTCAAATAGTCAATTGTGAGTGTCATAAGCTATATTTAAAGTCGCGGGCGAAGTGCTAGTTATAAATAATAATGTTTCCATATACGTCAATAGTCTTACACCATCCGGGATTCATGGAATATTCAGCGGGATTGTCCGAAAGGGTTACCGCTACCCCGGAACATAAAGGACTAAAGAAGGAACATGGACGGGTTTTAGTCAGTAAGAGTCTGACACTCCCTTCCGCTCCACCCAGAGCTGGAGGATTCATTTGATGATTTCCCACCTACAAAAAACAAATAAACTCTTCAGCTTATTATATTAGTATATGGATTATGTTATCTATGTATTTATCTATGTACCTATAATTATATCTTCCTATTTTCTCCATCAGACCGCCATTCTTCTCCACCAACAAACCCGAACATAGATCGCTACAAACTGGAAGAGCTGGAAATTGAAAACAAGAAGTTACGAGAGCACCTGGAACGATTGCGAGCTGCTGGAGACACCATGCTGGTTTCCAAGGAAGTTATTGGTAAGTTCTATATATAAATATAAAAAAGTAGTTCTCAGAATTTCGGCCATGACGACAGCGGGGACCAGCCAACGGTGCGGGAGATAGTATAGTATAGTGCACAAGCGTGTGCGCAGACGCAGTGGCACTCTCTCTTAAGCGGGATTGTCCGAAATGGCTACCGTTACCACTGAACATAAAGGGGTAAAGAAGGAACATGGATGGGTTTTAGTCAGTAAGAGTCTGACACTCCCTTCCGCTCCACCCAGAGCGGGAGAAGTCACTAGATAGTCACTAGAGGGTTTTTGTTTATATGTATAATTATTAATTTGACATTTTAACTTTTTACAAACCAATAACTTGTTTGTGTGGTTTTAACCTTCTGAACGCCAGAGCATACACACAAATTTATTTCTTCTTATTATCATGAATTTCTCAATATCCATGGCGTCTTTTAATTAAATACGTACGAGAGCTTACAGTTTTTAGATATAAACACTGACAAAACTAATTATTTAATTGCTTATTACGTGTTGTTGCTATTGTCACATATTTGTGTCGTTGACGTACAGGGCATGTGCTTACTTGTCACATATATGTGACAACTGCGTTCAAAAGATTAACAATTGCTACTTTTTGAAGGCTGCACGAGACCTTGACATCGACCTTGCTAGAAAACCGTAATTCGTATAATAACCGGTATTTTGTCTTCCAGAACAAATGAACGTGATGCAGAAAGAACTTGACCGGAGACGAGACGAATGCGTGCAACTGAAGAGCGTTCTAACAAATCAGGTATGTGTTGAAGTCCTTTTAATGATCGCGATTGCCTCTTAGATCCCAAACGGGGTCGCAAACGTGTGTGAAGAAGAAGAGTCTGGAGAAGAATGGTCCTAAATTATTTGTAGCGACAAAAAGATGGGTGGGCGTTTTTGGGGGACTGTCTAATGCAACTTTGACCTTCAAAAAGTGCTGATTTTCAGCCTAGTTTAAATAAATAACTTTTGATTTGATTTGAAAAAAAAATACAATTATTTTCGGGTAACATGGCGCAGTAAAAAAAAACAATTCGAAGGAAATTCATCATTCTCCTGCCCTTATTGCGAATTGACCAGCTCTTGACCTCGATCACGCCTGATGGAATGCGACGGATGAGGTATATGATGGAGCGAGCATGCCCAGGAGGTGCATGTTCACTCTTGCTTTGCAAGCAGACGGCTTATATACAGGGTGTAACCGAAAGGGTATATACATACAAATACAAAAGGATATGCTACAGACCACCAAACTGAACAACTTTTACTATGGGACCAACTCGGAAATCGTGAAAAAAAAATCAGCTGTTCTATAAATATACCCTTTCGGTTACCGTTACACCCTGTATAGAAGGGGACAACAAAGTATAAGGTTACGGTTAATGGCATTAGGCGCTCCCCCTTTTACATAGGACTTAAATATAACTATCGGAGTATGGAACCTGGATTATGAGCACTGGAGGAATGCTAACTAAACTTAGTACTTATCTATACTATCTATACTTAATATTATAAAGAGGAAAACTTTGTTTGTTTGTTTGTTTGGTTGTAATGAATAGGCTCAAAAACTACTGGACCGATTTTAAAAATTCTTTCACTGTTGGAAAGCTTAGTTTTCTAGGAGTAACATAGGCTACTTTTTATCCCGGGAAAAATAACGGGTCCCACGGGAAAGACCACGGGAGCGAAGCCGCGGGCAAAGTGCTAGTTAGGGATAAACTACGATAACATGGCCCGCCTCTCCAAAATTCAAAACGTTTGAAAGTATTTGTTTAAGTAATTACAAAGCGCCACCAAGACTCACAACGCATGTCGCTGCCGGCCTGCTACTGAAGACGAATACTTACATCTACAAACAAACTCCTTTGTAATGATGTGACTACAAACATTGAAACTGTGATCCGAAGGGGCGCGCCATGTTATCGTTGGTTATCTCTACGACTAAAGCTCACAGCTCATTAGAGCCACCCGGCACCCTTTCCGCACCGCCTGGGGCTAGTATTCTTTATAAAGACTTGTATGGGTATTCGCTCACAACTTCAACCGTCACCGGATCGCCTCGGTGGTAAGCCCTCCACGCGTGGACGGCGAGTGGACCACTTGGTGATAACTCGCTGCTCACATGCTTGCCTTGCATTCACTCCACTGCGAGTTGCGAGGTCCACTGGTTGACCGCGCGACGTTTATTGGTGATAACACGGCGTCCACCCGTGGACCTGTCAACCACTCGAAGATGCCATGCGACGAAGCGGTGCGGGGTGGGTGCCGGGTGGCTTTAATGAGCTGTGACCGTTAAGGTCCTACATAAAACTTCTACAGTGCGATAGGTACACCTCTGCCTAACCATTCGAAGAGTAAAGGCGTGATTTTATGTTATGTATAAAAAGGTTAGTTAATTTGTTAGTTACAAATCCAACCAGGAGTCCATATAATTCCATCAGTGTATTTACGAAATACAGGCAATGTGTACATACGTCACGTTGGACGAAGTTATCTAAAAAGAATTCGGGCTGTCACTGTCATATCTGTGATAAGAGTGATAACAGAGCTGAGCTGTTTGCTCGTGTCACAGAATAAAACCGAGGTAACGAATGTATGTAGGTATGTCAGCATCCTGAATGCATTGTTGTACTGCACTCCCAGGTTACTGTATGCTCTCTGCAAATAATCAACCCACAGGCTGCACGTGTAAAAGGACTGACAGTATGCCCTAAACAACGTCACTTTTGTACACCGTGCAAACCTGCGAGCTAACAAATTACATCGTACAGACAATGACCTGCGCTCTCTCTCAATGTCAGCACTATCCTTCAAGTCATCGGTGATCCAGTGACCTAAATACTTAAATTTAGTAACTCTCTTTAAAGCGTTACCTCCTAAGAAAACTTCAGGTACATAATGTGTTACATAGCAATACATGTTATTTATTTCGAAAATACAAAATGCGTAGTAAAATTATTTTATTTGAGACAGGCGCAGGAAATACAGCAGAGAGAAGGAATAAAAAAACAAAATAAAATATTTTGAAAAAACCTGTGCGAGGCCAAAACGTCTCTATCTCAGCATAATGCTACGATATTTAAAATATGTATATTTAGAACGGGCACAACCGAATAACCAAACTAGTATGAAACCCTAATATTATGTTTCGTAGCATCATGTATTTGTTGTGGATCATAACTGACACATTTCTTTTGCAACAAGCGGAAATACGAAGCATTGTTTCTCTAAAATAATGTCATAATTTAATGTTTACTAAAAGATACCAGTTACAAATTAAAGTATTCGTTTTCATGATAATTGTATTTTAACTTGAAAAATGAATGAGTTCTTGTGACAGTTCGTTGTTTTTCTTTTGTTTAAAGTTTGACGGCTTTTAAATTGTTAAGATATAACAGATTTGTTTAGGTATAAATACACTGTAGTGAAATGAATGATGCGATTTTTAACTTCAATAAGTAATTTGTTTTTGTGTTGAGCCACAAAACTTATTAATGAAAGGTATTTGCATGCAGCTGAGATGTGAATTCTAAGAGGGATGTGTGGTGTTACGCGAATGGATAGAATACGTAATGAGTATATAAGAGGAAGTTTGAAAGTGACAACGGTGACTGAAAAGTTGTGTGGAAATCGGTTGTCATGGTATGGGCATGTTATGCGGAGGAATGAGGAAAATGTTGCCAGGAATATTTTGAGTCTGAATGTGGATGGCTATACAAGTAGCAGGAGACCAAAGAAACGATGGATGGATTGTGTGAAAGATGATATGGCTAGGAAGGGAGTGACTACCGAGATGACGACTAATAGAGAAGTGTGGAAGAAAATACATGTTGCGCCGACCCCAAATAAATTGGGATAAGGGCAGGAGAATGATGATGAAGTCATTTCTGCTACCCATTTCGTTTTGTTTTCAATTTTGAATTACTTATTGAGTCTAAAATGTCAGAGCAGAGAGTAAAATGTCATTTTGACACTATTTAATTCTTAAAATTTACTCTTCTACAATAGTGTTAATTAAAGTACCAAGTGTTAAAAAGTGCCGAAATGGCAATACCTTTGACTGGAGTGAAAATATCTAAGCGACTGTATATGGACCAGCCGGTACATAGAAGTAATTACTACTATTGCCAGAAAGAGGTTCAGGTGAGGATCAGTAGGGATGATGCCGAGGTTAAAAAATTAAAAAATAAATGAATTATTGTAATAATTAGTAATTATTATTTTATCAATTTGTTATATTTTGCAGTGCCCTTACGGTGCATGTCTGAATATTGTGCCATGAAATTTTAATGCATGCCTACTAACCAATGTTTTACATGTTAGCAAATAAATAAATAAATAAGATAAAAAAAAGAATAACACTTTTCGTAGAAGTGTTGTAACACAGTAAGTTTTTAGAAAATAATAAAAACAATTCAAAAAATTATATTTAGTCCGTCAATCAGATAATATAAAAATATTTGACAGGAGTGGGGGCTCGCTACGTCACAAGTAAGTATAAAAACTACGTACTTGTGACGTCATGCCACATTTTAATTCAATGTATCGACCTAATCTTTGGATTACTTAAAAAAAGACAAAAATACGTACCTATCCATTATTTTTTAATAATCTAGCTTAAGGACTAAATATAAAAATTAAGTTATCATCCCCATTATAAAGATAAAGAATAGAAGACAAACATGTAACATGATACATAGATACGCATAAATGGATTGAAACAAGATTATTGTTGCTAGATTAATAAGTTTTGCCCAATTCAGAGTAAAAATACTAGTACTTAATGGAATTATAAATTAGGAAATTATTCAATTATAGTAAAAATTCAGTCAATTAAAATAGGTACATAATTACAGACAATACAAAAATACAGTAAAAAAAAGATATTAATATCATTAGAAAATATTAATATATTATATAATATCAGATTATATTATCTAAATTCAAAGTTATAGTTCATTACATACATAAAATCACGCGCAGGGTTAGGCAGGGTTGTATTGTACAATAATATTAAGCCGATTATGTTATAAGTCCTATGTACAGAGGCCAGCACATCATGTTACCACAAATTGTCAAATTTTCTCAATTGATTTTGAACTTAACTTTCAATGTTATAAGGTTTAAAATCATTTTGAAAAATTTGACAGTTTGGTATAACTTGATGCGCTGTCGACTGTATTTAATATGGCGTGAATAATTTGTTTATACAATAGGGATGATGAATAGAAATGAAAATAAACATATTCATAAAAAATCTGAAACAATTCTTAACAAAAAAATCCTATTATAGTATAAGTAGGTAAATATTTACATGAGACCAACTACGAAATCGTGAAAAGAAAAATCAGCTGTTCCCTACAGTTCGACGAGTCACGTGACAAAAAATGTATAGAACAGCTGATTTTTTTTGCGATTTCGGAGTTGGTCCCATAGTAAAAGTTGTTCAGTTAGGTCGTCTGTAGCATATGCTTTTATATGTTTATACCCTTTCGGTTACACACTGTATAAAAAATCCTATGTAGGTATAAAGAATCCCAAATATGATATTATTAGATTTAATTAAGATGTAAGTTAATTTAAAGCTTCCTCTCTCCTATTATTCTTTGCTGTGCCCGACAGGGTCCATAATGATCTCAATTTTCTACCTTACCACCTAAGTAGGTACACATTGTGGAATGCAAATAAAGATTGAGTATTATACAGGGTGTTACCGAAAGGGTATATATATACAAAAGCATATGCTACAGACCACCAAACTGAACAACTTTTACAATGGGACCAACTCCGTAATCGTAAAAAAAAATCGGCTGTTCTATATATTTTTGGTCACGTGACTCGTCGAAATGTAGGGAACAGCTGATTTTTTTTCACAATTTCGGAGTTGGTCTCATAGTAAAAGTTGTTCAGTTTGGTGGTCTGTAGCATATCCTTCTGTATGTATATACCCTTTCCGATATACCCTGTATATAATCGAAACGAAGTTTATAATAAAAATAAAAATATTTTTCTCATTGCAACACAGAAACCGTGGTTCCAAGCTCTGAAAAACGTTGTAAGTAATTAAAATGAATGTAGTAATCAATGTTTTATAATCAAATGCTTGAATTACATACACGTTTTTAGTTAACCATTGTTTTTATTATTTAACCATGTTATGTTAAAAATGGGATTTTGTTTCATAAAATTGGATCATAACAAAAAATTATGCAATTCGTATAATTAAAACATATTTAATGAATTGGCAATTATTTTTTGTCGAAAACATGTAATTTTTTTTCTTTTTTAAATATTATTTTTCATTTCCTTTCTATTTTTCCATGCTTTCCGTTTGCTGTTATTGCATGGTACATAATTTTATTTTTCTTGTATGTAGTTAACAAACAGTGCATGATTGATGTACTTATAGCCTTACTAGCTTTTGCCAGCGGCTTCGCCCGCATGTTTGTAGGAAATGATCCCACGAGAACCGTATATTTTTCCGGGATAAAAAGTATCCTATGTGCTATTCTAGACTATAATCTATCTCTGTGCCAAATTTTAGCCAGATCCATTCTACAGAATGGATTTTTTGCGTGAAAGAGGAACAAACATCCATCCATCCATCCTCACAAACTTTCGCATTTATAATATTAGTAGGATTATTATATAATTGAGTTGAATGCGTACACAATGTGGAGTAAACAATACGACCATAAATGAAAATACTGACAACAATGATGAATAGGACTATTTTCGAACTATCAGATAAATCCTAACGCCGAAATTTAAAAAGTGATTTTTTCAAACAAACTAGTTAATAGTGACGGGCCGGCTATGGGTTTTGCCAATCTTTGACTAGCTATAGTGACTAAACTATTGGATATATTTGATTGAATTTTCGTATGCAGGCTGGGGACAGCATTGGATATACGCAGCTTAATTTATGATTGTATTATAGTCTTCACTTTGTATGTAGCCCGCGAAATTCATATTTTCTTACGTTTTTGCAATTTGAATTTTATGTATGTAAGTAGGTTGATCAAAAATATAATTCGCGGCCGTAGCAACTACGTATTTACAGAATTATAATTATTAGAATTATCATGCCCGTCCAATGTCATCATTTCATGAAATATTAATTCTATACGATAATATGAACTTAGGTGATTGTATGAATTATTTTCTTTCTAAATTCGAGACTGTTCTGCAATCTATTTTAATTAACAAACAACCTGACAGTGACCTGCAAATTGCAAATAACGTGAAAATGAGAAAATTTTAAAATCTACGGCTACCACGCATTTACATAAACACATGTTTTACTTTGCTTTTGGGAATATCCAATTTAACTAAGATAGTACCTAAGTAGTATTTAGATTATGCTCTCTCGATATAATTTCCCAAGAATGATTATTAATAAACACCTTTTAGTAGAACATGTAAATAATTTACAAAATAATTGCTATAATTAATATCGCACCATTTAAAACAAAGCATTGCACTTAAGGCCGTAATACACATGCACATGCTTGTAACTTGCTCAAACAAAAGTATGCAAGTTACTTGCACGCCAGTGTGACAATCACCAATCAGAAGTTGTTGAGGCATATGGCATGCAAGTTGCTCGCATACTTCTGAGCAATTAAAGCCGCAAATACACATGCGTGTAACTTGCCCAAAACTGCGCAAGTAGCTTGCCTCTGTGATATTCACCAATCAGAAGTTGTTATGGCATATAGCAAGCAAGTTACTCGCAAACTTCTAAGCAAGAAAAGGTGCAAGTATACAAGTCTGAAACTTGCCCAAAAGTATGCAAGTAATGCAGCAAATACATGCAAGTGTAACTTGCCCAAAAGTGTGCTGTGGCTTGTATGCCAGTGTGATATTCACCAATCAAAAGTTGTTATGTCAGATGGCATGCAAGCTACTCGCACACTTCTGAGCAAGTAAAGCCGCAAATACACACGAGTGTAACATGCGGAAAAGTGTGCCAGCATAACATAGCATAGCATAGCATGTGTGTAGCTTGATTGCCATTGCGCTATCTCAACTCCTGATTCGTGAATGTCACAGTGAGATGTAAGCTAGTTGAATACTTTGGGAAATTTACAGGCAATGTATTACGCGCTTTATAGTAGTCCCTTGTACTTAATAATCTACTAACCTAAAACATCCTATAAACATACATTCAACTTTGAATTCAATTCCAACAGACGGTGAACTTAAAGTCGCTGGCCACATCAAACTACGGGTCGGACGTCGATATTATAAACGAGGATGGTGAATTGGCGACGGCTTATGAAGCTCAGAAAGGAATTAACAGGTAATCTAAATTTTTTTTTGAACGGTAATGAAAAAAAAAACCAGGCAAGTGCCTGTCGGAACACGCTCAATGAAGGGTTTCGTAGTTGTGATGACTTTATCCCCAAAACAAACTTAACATTCATCATCTGCCTAGCCTTTTCCCAACTATGTTGGGGTCGGCTTCCAGACTAACCGGATGCAGCTGAATACCAGTATTTTACATGAAGCGACTGCCTATCTGACCTCCACAACCCGGGCAATACGACACCTCTTGGTAAGACTGGCTGTCAGACTTTCGGGCTTCTGACGACCCGTAACGACTGTCAAAGATGCACAAATAAACCAGGACCAACGGCTTAACGTGCTTTCCGAGGCACGGAGGAGTCTCGTTATGGTCACCCATCCACGGACCAACCTTGGCAAGCGTAGCTTAACCTGATGAATCGATCCGTGCGGCTGTTATTAATTAGCTCCATGTTTTATTATTAGTAAAAATATTGATAGTAATTTCATTATTTATATGTGCAGGCAACTACAAGAAGAATTGATAGCGGAGAAGAAATTCTATTCAGAACATATATCGAAATCAAAATCGGAGATTGAGAAGCTGCGAGAGGAGAACGAGAAATATCAAAAGTGAGTACATTATTATTTTATTTATTTCTGTAAATAATTTACAGAGGCCAGCACATCAAGCTATCCCAAACTGTCTATATAAAGTCAAAAGTCAATTTTTTTTTTTTCAAACTAGCTGCACCCGCGCTGCGCGCTTTCACCCGCTGCTCTGCTCCTATTGGTCGTAGCGTGATGTTATATAGCCTATAGCCTTCCTCGATAAATGAACTATCCAACACAAAAAGAATTTTTCAATTCGGACCAGTAGTTCCAGAGATTAGCGCGTTCAAACAAACAAACTCTTCAGCTTCATAAATTATTAGTATAGATAGACAATTTTGAACGTCAAAATGAACAAGAAATAGAATTGTTTCTAGTCGCCCCTTCCAAAAGGTAGTTTCGTGTGAAGAAAAATGGGCAAGAAACTCCACCGTTACTTACGTTATAAAATGTTTTGTATACATGAATTATAACATTATATGTGAAGACGATGCACCCAGAATAAAAACAATACACCACAAAAGGTGAAAAGAAAAACACATATAGCAATAGCAGGTAAACTTAATTATGTCATAAATACATGGTGCTCACATATTTACAAATTCTTCCAATTGAAAATGAACCTTATGTTTTTGTAATAAAGTAGAAAATCTATCATCTAAATTTGACAGATTGGGGTTTGATGTGCTAGCCTCTGTACCTATTTGTTATATGTAGTTGCATAAATAAGAATTATAGCTTTTTTTTTTTGTCCGTCAGCTAGTTTGTATGTTCGTTTGATAATAATTGGAACTCAGTATCACTTAGCTATTACGTCTCATCGTCATTCATACCATCAAGCTTTATTCCTAACTTATGGTTGGTCCTTTAACCCTTCAAATGTTCGCCTATGACAACCCGTTTTTATGTTAGAGCTCAACGATTTATACGATTATATTTATTGTCGTTTCGAGAGAAATTTTCTTATGAACCTATGGGGTTCATATGACATTTGAGGGGTTAATAAGTTTTCAGATTCAGGACCACAAGGTGTAGTATTTTTTTCACAAAGCGACGCGCGCTTTCCTTGTGGTTACCAAGTGTACAAACGCGTTGTAAATGTGTGCGTGAGGGCGAGTAGCGTCAGTCACACCTTTTAATATCGATCCAATTGACGTCCTTTAGACCAATTTTTTCTATGACTAAGATTTTTGAACGTTATTAAAAAGTTTTTAAGGAGAGGGCAGAAGCAGTATTAAGGCTGGACCACACAGGCGTCCGCTGTCCATTCATCCTCGCATCGCGCCTCCCTGTCCATCCCCGTCCCGACCCTTGCTCGAGCCAGCCCGCGCCGCTGAGCCTGTAGTTTTAAATTCGTCCCTAAATAATAAATCCGCTCCAGCCTGTCCCTCCCCCTGCGCCGCCCTAAGCCGAGGTCTGTGCCCTCAGCGTGTAGTCGCTTAGTTTGGAAGTTTTAAACCCTGGCTGGCGGCCTTAATTTATTTAGACATCCTTGGACAAGTCTACTTAAACAGTCGACTACCTAGGTTGAACTGCGAGATGCCCCTTCTCAAAATAAAAAAAAAACAAAGGCGTGACGATTTCGCAACGCGATCACGATATATACACTTAGAGTTTGAAGTAGCGTATACAAATATGTGCGACTTGTGCCGCTGCGATTAGAAAACAAATCATAGAACCTTAAAGTCGCAATGCCACAAGTCGCGCGTCTGTCTGGTGCCCCTAGTTAGATCGAAATCCGTATCTACATTTCAGTGGCGAAGACTATACAAATATCCAAGTGGAATTCCGAAGACATTGTCATAAAGACTCAACGAAGTATATAACGTGTACTTGCACACATGTCATAGTACATTTGACATTGACAGTATTGAAAATTATATGTTTTTAGAGTTTATAAGTTGTTAATTTGACATTTAAATCATCATGTTTAAGTTTAAAGAGTATATTTTCTGATTTTATGTTATTCAAATAAATGTATTTTTATTAATTAGAAGTTATTGTTTCATATTCATCCATTTTCATCCTCATCACAACATAGTATAACGCAAAGTCGCTTTCCGCGAAATTTTTAAAACTACACAATGGATTTTGATGCAGTTTTTTTTAATAGATAGAGTGCTTCAAGAGGAAGATTTCTATGTATAATAACATGCAATTACCATGCACCACCACCAACAACGCGGGCAAAGCCGCAGGCAGAAGCTAGTTTATATAAAATAGAAAAATAACTGTGTTTCTGAAAGCTAAGGAAAGTTATGATATTTGATTTGTCGTTTGTTTTATCGACCTATCGTAAGAGCTCATATACACGAGCGGCACGCGTCAACAACGCAGCACTAAGGGTGCGTTCCCACCAGATATGTGCCAGGATGCGAAGCGGGGAATGAGCATAAAACAACGACAATACTAGCTTAGCTCAAGCTTTGAATATTAAGCGGGATGGTCCGAAAGGGTCAAGCAAGGAACATGGATAGGTTTGAGTCAGTAAGAGTCTGACACTCCTTTCCGTTCTACCCGGGAGGAGTCATTTGATGATTTCCCACCCTCAAAAAAGAAAAAAAAACCTTAAGCTTTGAATAGGTATGAAGTTATACTATTGGTTGATTTTTCCTCGCCCACTGCCTAATTAACTCGCACATCTCTGGTGGATATGCAGCCTTAAGGTCACAGCTTATTAAAGCCACCCGGCACCCACTCCGCACCGCGGCGCGGCGTCCACTCGTTGTCGACAGGTGGTCCACGGGTGGACGCCGCGTTATGACCAATAAACGTCGCGCGGTCAACCAGTGGACCGTCCAACTCGCAGTGGAGTGAACGCAAGGCAAGGATGCGAGCAGCGAGTTGTCACCAAGAGGTCCACCCGCCGTCCGCGAGTGGAGGGCTTATGACCACGGCCAAGGAGTTGAATGAGCGAGCGCATACCCATATAAGTCCGTATAAAGAATACTAGCCGCAAGAAGCGAGGCGGCGCGGAGTGGGTGCCGGGTGGCTTTTATGAGTTGTGGCCTTGTCTGTGAAAAATATTTCGTAGCAAAATATAAATGATTTCATTGAAAAAAGTAAATCATTATTTTACTTATAAAAGAGATAAGTGTCTAAAAATGGAGGTGATATTTATATGGAAAGAAGATTCTACAACATTATGCAATATAGGGTGTTTGAAATAATATTTTGAAAAGATAAGCAATAGTAAAAATATTATTATCTTTTTCAACCTTTCTTAATCAGGGACTGGGCGGTTACAACAGCCGTGTATGATAAAATAAAATGTAGTACTGTAGTGTAGACCTAACACACGTATTTAATAAATATACTAACATACTAACATTAATTTATAAAGGGTAATATATTTTTTAATAGTTATTACTATTAGAGGTGTCTTTATTTTAGGATACCTTATGAAAATTTATATTTTTTCACATAAATATTCAAACTCAAATTCAAAGTATTTAACTCAAACTCAAAGTATTTCAAACTCAAAGTATTTATTTCAAATAAACCAATTACAGGCACTTTTAAATTGTCAAGGTGTCGGTCAGTCAGAGAGGTGAAGCTAGTTGCAATATTAAATACAATATACAACCTTAAACGTAAATAATATACGGGGTGAAATTGAATTCATGGGCTATATTTTAAGGGGCTATTGTACTCATCATTATGAACAACTTTTACTATGGGAATACTTTTGATTGTTTCATAACGATGAGTACAGACGCCAGCACATCAAGCTATCCCTAACTGTCAAATTTTCTCATTTAAAAATGAACCTTATGTCTTTGCAATAAAGTTGAAATAATATCAAAGAAATTTGACAGATTGTGGTAACTTGATGTGCTGGCCTCTGTACAATGGCCCCTTAAATTATTGCCCATGAATTCGAATTGAGCCGACATTGATTGACAGTTTTTTAAGTACAGCTTGCTCTAAGATGCTATTATCTAACATTTTAAATAATTCCGTAAATTATAACGTTTAATGGAAATATAAAGTCTTCATGAAACGAAAATGTAAAAACGTATACGTTGTATAATAAAGAAAAAAAAATCGTGTGAAAAAATATAAATTTTATGAAGTAACAGACATTATACTTCTTCATAGCAAACTTTACTGGGCAATTTTCTTTTTAGCTTCACTTCAAAAATATATAAATACTATTATAATTACTTAAAGTTTAATCTTTCTTTATAGAATACTTAAACTTATTTTTTTGTTGTAGGTTACTCAGCTCAGATTTGAGCGCCGAACCCAAGAACAAGACGCAAGAGTTTGCGCAGAATGAGATCATCAGGCTGGCGGCTGAGAGCTTGGCGTTACAGGTAAATAACAAACGTGTAACAGGGTGAAAATTTCTTAACCTCACTTGGAGGGAAAAACTAAGAGTTGAGATTTTATGGTTTTCCTTTCATTTAATAGGGTATTTGACAGGGTAGTCAATAACGTTACTTTTTATGAACTGTCAAAACGAATTTGTACGTGACTTGTATGAAATATTGAAATGTAACGTCACAGATTTTTGGAGTCAAATGGAATACTTATTACCATTAAATCCAATATTACAATTAAATCGTCGCATAATATTTAATTTGTGTACGGTGATGGAAGTTTTAAAGGCGAGCGGTCTTTTTTCTATGCGATTTCATATTTTATTTATGACCGTGTCAAATAGCCAATTCAGGTGTTTCCAAACCTATGATGTCTATTGCCCACTTTGAAGATAAATTATTTTTTTGCGACTCCATTTTTTCACCTACTTAAAAACCACTATCTAGATGAAATTACAAATCGCCCCCAAAGCCTCTACACGACGCCACCATTTTTTTTTTTGGGTCTCTTATTGGCCCCCTTTAGGCCTGCAGCGCTCACAAGGGGGCGTTATCGCCCACTTTGGGAAACCATCAATAAAATCATTCAATTTAATCCTTATGATTCACCCTATCTATTTATTTATTTAGGATCTCCAACAAAAGATGTACAGAGGTCAGCACATCAAGTTACCACAATCTGTCAAATTTCTTTGATAGTATTTCAACTTTATTGCAAAGACATAAGGTTCATTTTCAATTGAGAAAATTTAACAGTTAGGGATAGCTTGATGTGCTGGCGTCTGTACAAAATACATGACACATAAATAAAGAGTTACATCAGGTAATAAGTAAGCATGGAGCAAATACAAAGGGGAGATGTCATAATGTGAATGTGCACTGTGACAATAAATGTGTCCTGACGTCATCACGGTGGGCGTGGCCTCGGTCAGTTGGCGGCACACGTTGCGTAGGTACTAACTACATGTTTACAGTCCAGTGTTCAGTCTAATTTATTATTTTCTATCTTATTTTAAAGAACAAGATGAAGTGTTGTGTGCTATCATGTAAAAACTATTCAGATACACGTTCTGGTGCCTTTGACGGCATAACATTTCACGTGTAAGTAATTTTATTTCATAAATTATTAGAAGCGTTCTAGAAAAATCTGTGCATTGTCTCTTAACAATAGTGTCACTGCTCGACAAAAGATGGCGCCACTTTGTATCACATCATGTCACCTATGCACTAGTGACATCTAGCGAAATCTAGCTAAAACGACATTGTAACAATCGACAAAGCTTAATCTATTAATTGTCCTATTCACCGCTAGATGGAAAATAGAGAGGGGCGTGGTTAGTAACGTCCCTCGCTCCCCGTAAAGTGTCACGCATTATGTTAAAGGGAAATCCAGTTACGGCATCTCCTCTTTGTATGTGCTCCATGTAAGTAAGTGTACTCCTCCACTTATAGGAGACCATCGATTGATATCTTAAAAGTAGAGGATGTTGTTTTTTCGCATTTTAGCTGGTTTTGTTGCGTGTAGCAACTGGCAAGCGAATTTCTTTGAATGTAGATTGATTGTTAGTTCTATCGTTTTTTCTTTGAAAAATACATATAGATGAACATAGAAACTCCTTCCTTTTTGAGGCGGTTAAAAATAGTAGCATTTTGGTTTAAATTTATCCAACAAGCACAAAAAGAACTAAATATTATTTATTTAGTAATGTGCGAAATGTTTATTTCGATTTGAAAAATCAACTTGTGATCGATCCTTCAAACAACAGTAAAAAGAAAAACACACCATTCGATTTATTTGTACAAGTTTAGTTTTACACAAGACCGAGTAACGTATAGCTCCATCCCTTGCCCGCTGTGAAGTTATACTAGAATAATTTTGCTTCATAAGGTGGCCGGCCACTTGTATAGCAGTGATAGCCTAGTGGTGTGACCGTCAGACTGCCAAGTCATAAGTCTCGAGTTCGAACCCGAGACTCGCACCTCTGATTTTACGGATTCATGTGCGTATTGTATAATAATTATCACTTGCTTAAAAAACGGCGAAGGAAAACATCGTGAGGAAACCAGCATGTCTGTGAGATATTTCTCAACAGCATGTGAAGCTAAGTCAGAGGCCCATGGGCAGCATAAAAACTCTGACACCAGGTTAGTCACAAACCACACGAAGAAGAACGTGTATTACAAAATATTTGTTTTTGAACAACAGGAACGAGTGGACAAACTATCAGAGAGCTGTCGCCGGTACAAGAATCAAATAAGACTGCTGGTCAACAAACTGAGGGAGTGCGGCATTGAAGATGTCAACGATATACTTGATAATAATGGTAAATACACACTTACCCTATTTTAGAAGCTCGTGGCTAAGTAATAACAGCCGTACAGGTCGATCCGTCAGGTTAAGCTACGCTTGCCGAGGTTGGTTCGTGGATGGGTGACCATCTTCAAACCCAAACTCAAATATTTATCTATACTAATATTATAAAGAGGAAAGATAACTGCTTAACGGATCTGGATGAAACTTGGCACAAAGATAGATTTTAGTCTGGAATAGCATATAAGCTACTTTTTATCCCGGAAAAATGTATGTTACCGTGGAATAACTTCCAACATCAAATAAACCAATTATAGGCACTTTTGAATTGTCAAAGGGTCGGGCAGTCAGAAAGATAAAACTAGATGCCCATTCCAAAGCAGTAGGTAGGTACCTTAGGAGAAGAACGGGCAAGAAACTCCATGGATACTCATTTAAACAAAATATGTTTGCAAAAAAATAATTTGTTACATCATTCATTTATTAATAGTATTATTATTATATTTATTCTACATGTGAGAACGATGCAGAACGTTAAAAGCATCCGTTATAAAATATGTAAAAACAATTCAAAAATTAAATTAAACAAGCCATAGCCGCTAAGAGATGACTAGTCCCTACTGACGGCGCCCGTTCACGAACATGACATGTCTTTACTTACCGAGACTCCTCCGTGCCTCGGAAGGCGCGTTAAGCCGTTGGTCCCGGCTGTCATTTGTGCATCTTTGACAGTCTTTCAAAATCCCGAAAATCTGACAGCCAGTCTTACCAAGGGGTCTCGTATTACCCAGTTAGTGGTTTGTGGAGCTCAGATAGGCAGTCGCTCCATGTAAAATACTGGTATTCAGCTGCATCCGGTTAGACGGGAACTTAATTGGGAAAAGGCTAGGCAAAATCTAACACACCTTATTTAGGTTAAGCTACGCTAGCCGCGGTTTGTCCGTGGATGGGTCACCATTCTAACATACCATTACCTCTCCCTCCGTGGTTTCCAGGTCTGATGTTACATTATGTTATTAAATATTCTGTATTCTTCTCCACAGACTCAACAGCTCCTCCGAACGCGTCGATGACGCTAGAAATGGCGGCGGTGACGCGCAAGAAGGAACGGGAGTACCTCGGCATGTTCGAGTACAAGATACAGGATGAGAGCATCATCATTAAGAAACTTATCGCTGGTTAGTTATTATCTATACCTGGCGTTCCCAAACTTATTTTGTCTACTGCCCACTTTGAGAATAAATTATTTTTTTAGCGCCGCATTTTTCACCTACTTAATAACACTATAAAGTCAAAGTCAAATCATTTATTTCAAATAGGCACAAGAAAGGCACTTTTGAACGTCAAAATGAACAAGAAATAGAATTGATTCTAGTCGCCTTGTAGTTATTGACTACCCTGTAAAATACCGAATTAAAATACTTTTTTTTTTCAATATTCCAAACTAACCGAAATTCAACCTTACTCCACAGACTTAAAGCCCAAAACAGCAGTAACTCTTCTTCCCGGGCTACCAGCCTACATTCTGTTCATGATGCTGCGACATATGGACCACGTGGATGATGAGCCAAAGATGCATCAACTAATGAAAGCAGTTCGAACAGCTGTTAAGAAAACGCTGAAGAAACGCGCGGAAAGCGTCGAGTATAACGCTTTGTGGCTTGCCAATATGCTTAGGTAAGTTCTGAAGATGTATTATATTCTCAAACTCAGCATTTATTTCAAACTAGCTTCTGCCCGCACCTTGGTCCGCGGAAAATTGCGATATACTGTAACTATTTAGGCAGCGCATGCAAATAATTCTGTTTTCAGAGGTATTTCTTTCCGACTTGCTAGACAAAAATTGCGATAGCTCGGCTAATATGTATGATATAAATATAATTTATAGCCTATAGCACTCAGGAATAATGTAGCTTTCTATCAGTGAAAATTTTTTGAAATTGAATCATCAGTTCCGGATAAACCAATTACAGACACTTTTGTCCGAGAGAGAAGTTCTATCCAGTGTGAGTATGAAATGAATAAGCGGGATTGTCCGAAAGGGTTACCGCTTTCCCTGAACATAAAGGGCTACGGAAGGAACATGGATGGGTTTTAGTCAGTAAGAGTCTGACACTCCCTTCCGCTCCACCAACTTCGCCGCTTTACCGCTTCAAAACCAGCATGTCCTAGAACTAAAATTTGAAGACGTGTGACATTACCAACCTGTACTGGAACAACCCCGACAAGCGTGGCTTAACCTTTTGAACGCCATTGTCACATAATACGTGACAAGCAAACGCATGCAAAGTACGCCAACGACACAAATATGTGACAATGGCAAAAGCACTAGTCGAAATAAACAATTAAATTATTACTTTTGTGTGTGTTTATAAAGATATTATTATCTTAAAAATCGAAGCTCCTGTACATATTTAATGACACGAAACAAATTAAAAGACACCATGGATATTTGGAAATTCGTGATAACAAGAAGAAATAAATTTGTAGCTTGGCGTGGAGGGCACGCGCGTGCGTTTGTGCTCTGGCCAGGCCTGTCTCACTTCCATACAAGCGGCGCAAAATCCCCGAGATATTTACCTACTATTCTGGAAAGCAACCTAATTTCAACCTTTTGCACTGCGTATAGCGTTCATACTACAATAACTGTCTGCCGTCTCGCTTCAATCTACTAGGGCTGTCAGAGGTACTACTTTATTACAACCAATGAAGTTAGAGACCAATTTATGATGATTTGTTTATAGGGATTAGATTTCCAGCACAGAATATACAATAGTACGTTACGGTATTAACAGTTTATTTTTGTTTCACGGATGCGTGCGCTGCGTGTGCGACAAGTCGAGCGAGTGCCAGCCTAATGAGACTAGTCCTGTGACCGGACGCTTACGTTTATCATACCTAAACTCGGGAGTGAAATTTCTGTACCGTACGGTACTTATTATATATTCTGTGCTCTGGCGTTCAAAAGGTCCGAATAGTTTGATCCGTGCAGCTGTTAAGAGAGTACAAACTCTTTCTTGATCAGGTTTATGTACATCTTCAAATTCTCTTCTTTCAGACTTCTAAACAACCTCCGCCAATACAGCGGAGACACAATCTACCAATCAGCGAATACACCTCGTCAGAACCAGCAGTGTCTGCGGATCTTCGACCTGTCGGAGTACCGCCAGGTTCTCAGTGATATTGCTGTCTGGATATACCAGGGTAAGATATCACAGAACATATTAATCAGCCAGGAGGAAGAGAGAAACTCGTGGCTAAGTAATGACAGCCGCACAGGTCGATCCATCAGGTTAAGCTACGCTTGCCGGGGTTGGCCGTCGATAGGTGACCAGTTTTTTACACCGAGACGCCTCCGTGCCTCGGAAAACACGTTGAGTCGTTGTTCTCGGCTGTCATTTGTGATCTTAGACAGTCGTTACGGGTCGTCGGAAGACTGAAGCTCTGACAGCCAGTCATACCAAGGGGTATCGTATTACCCAGAGGGTTGTGGAGGTCAGATAGGCAGTTGCTTCATGTAAAATACTGATTTTTAGCTGCATCCGGTTAGACTGGAAGCCGTCCCCAACTTAGTTGGGAAAAGGCTAGGCTAATTGATTGATAATAATCAGCCTATAGTGTTCCGACTGCTGGGATACAAGCATCCTCTCTTGGAGAGGGAGTGGGCCGAAACCACCATACACCTTCCGGGCCCAGTTCGGGTAGGTGGAAGTGGAAAGGAATGGGAAATGGAAAGGGTGGAAAGTGGGGGGTTATGACGTAGAAAAGATAGCTAAGAACGGGGGTTCTAAATTTGTATGTAGAAATCGTTCATGCACGCGAACGAACTCGCGAAGTAGTTAGTGAGTGTAATAAAATGACAAATTTGATTGTACAGACGCCAGCACATCAAGCTATCCCAAACTGTCAAATATTCCCAATTGAACATGAACTTTATTCTTTTGTAATAAAGTTGAATATCTATCAAATAAATAATTGGGGTAGTTTGTTGTACTGGCCTCCCATTCCATGCACAACGCTCCCAAGACACGCACCTCTGATTTTACGATTCATGTGCGTATTGTATACTTATCACTTGCTTAAAAATTGGCGAAGGCAAACATTTTGAGGAAACCAGCATGTCTGAGAGATATTTCTCAACAGTATGTGATGCTAAGTCAGAGGCCCATGGGCAGCATAAAAACTCTGACACCAGGTTAGTCACTAACCACATAAAAAGAGAGAGAGACTGCGTGCCAGCTTTTAAACCTTGAATTTCTTCCACAGGCCTAATCCACCTCCTAGAGCGGCAGCTAGAACGTCTCATCGTGCCGGCCATCCTAGAGCATGAAGAGATCAGCGGCCTGTCGGGCCTGGCGGGCGCGGGCCCGGCGGGCGGCCAGGCCGCGCGTCCTCCGGCCGCCGGCGCGGGCCCGCTGCGGCTTAAGATGGAGCTGACGGCCACACACGACCATCTGCACACCTTCGCTGTCGATCAGCCACTGAGGCTTATGATCTTTAAACAGGTAATGAAAATTTCCCACCTTATCTCAATTTTTGTCACAGACATTTTTTTTTTGAGGGTGGGTAATCATCCAATGGCTCCTCCCGCTCTGGGTGGAGCGGAAGGGAGTGTCAGACTCTTACTGACTAAAACCCATCCATGTTCCTTCCTTAGCCCTTTATGTTCCGGGGTAGCGGTAACCCTTACGGACAATCCCGCTTATTGTCACAGACCCTGTGGTACATGTCCGTGAGATAATTTCCGACATCCACTTGGGTGCAACCGTTAGCAGTAGCTAGCAATATAAATGCCAAAGTTTGGATCGATATTCGTTACTTAACCACGCCACAACGGCTGAACAGATCTGGATGAGTTTATAAGCTGTATTGATACATAATTATGATACTTTGGTGGGAATGGAGGAGCAGGGTGGAAAGTCCCTCCATTGAAAAGGGAGGATCCTCCAACCAGACAGGTGTTGCGTCTGGCGGGCTACTGCCCGACAACTCTTAGTCGGGGCTGAGTATATATCTTAGATCGCGCTGTAAACTCTGTTTGCGCGATGTAGGATTTTGTGTGACGTGTAGTGTCGACACATGTCAGCGTTTGACACTTCGCTTGCTATCGGTGTAGCTCCTATGTGGCTGGATAGATGTCGCTACAATACTTTTTATCCTAGTAATATGTTCACGTGGAATAGAAAGAAAGAAGAAAAAAATAAAGAAAGTAAAATTTTTATTTGGAGACAGTCAGTGACACACCAACATAAAACCAAAAAAATTATAATAAATGATAATTTCCGATATCCGCACAGGAGATTACACAGGACACATACTACTAACCAGTGTGTTTGTCTATTATTTGTATACAAAAACCTTGTCTGAGCTACTACATCACTACATAGTATAAAACAAAGTCGCTTTCTCTGTCCCTATATCCCTATGTAGGTATGCTTAAATTTTTTAAACTACACAACGGATTTTGATGCAGTTTTTTAAATAGATATAGTGATTCAAGAGGAAGGTTTATGTGTATAATTTGTCGACTTATTATGCGGGCGAAGCCGCGGGCGGAAGCTAGTATTTTAATAATACAAATTCATAATCTCCTTTCAATTATTTCTAACAGCATTTTTCTCTGTTTTCCAGCTATTCTACTACATCTGCGCATACAGCTTGAACCAGCTGCTCTTGCGCAAGGACCTGTGCTGCTGGGCCAAGGGGCTGCAGATCCGGTACAACATCAGCCATCTCGAGACCTGGATCAAGGAGCATCTGGCTGAATACGGGCAGAAGAGCGTAAGTACCTTTACGATATAAAACATAACGCCTGTTGTTCCGAAGGGTAGACAGAGTACCTATATTACACGAACATTTCGAGCAGCAGTGATAGCCTAGTGGTGTGACCGTCGGACTGCCAAGTCCTAGGTCTCGAGTTCCAACCCAAGGCACGCACCTCTAATTTTACGGATTCATGTGCGATTTGTATAATTATCACTTGCTTAAAAACCGGTGAAGGAAAACATCGTGAGGAAACCAGCATGTCTGAGAGATATTTCTCGACAGCTTGTGAAGCTAAGTCAGAGGCCCATGGGCAGCATAAAAACTCTGACACCAGGTTAGTCTCTAACCACACGAGAAGACGAAGAAGACTCACATTTTGCCAGTTTTGTTTAAGTCTCATGTAATATGGGGCGAGCATCAATATGCTCGCCCCATATTACATGATGGCAATCCATCTGCTGCACAAATGCAGGCTACTACTGTGAAGTTCCAGATTTAAAAACCTAGGAACACATTGCCCAACCTGAGAATCAAATCCAGGACCTCATATCCAGA